>ML058484.1:10163880-11597214 GCA_003013855.2 Liriodendron chinense | reverse complement strand
CAAATCTCAGGTGGACCCTACCATAGGAAACAATAGTGATTGAACGCCCACAGCTAAAAACTACTCAGGGACCACAAAAGTTTTGGATCAGGTTGATATTTGTGTTTTCCTTTCATCAAGGTCTGAGTGACCTTATCAACAGGTAGGTTGACAAATAAACTTTATGGTGGGCCTTAGAAAGATTTCTACTGTGGGTGCCACAAAAAAAAGATTTCTAGTGTGGGTGTCATTATTCCAAGCTTCTGATATGCTTCATTTTTTTGGTTGGTGACCTAAAATGAGCTGGAAAAATGTATGGACGGCATGGATATAAAACACATATATCAAGTTGGCCCCACAGCGCCCAACAATCATCGCATCACTGCTGGGGTGGCGCGTCCTAATGTGTCTACTATTGTGCATTTAAAATATAAATAACACCCAAATAAAATTAAAAATTAAAAAAAAAAAAAAACCAAATTTATAGTAGATTAGGAACATTACAGTTTCTTCTTACAATGAACAAGAGTATTTTACCTCTATATTCACACGTATGTGGATCCTACTCGCAATAAGTCACACGTGTTCCATATCTTAGCTTTGCATCATGTAGATGGCCTAAAATTCAGGATGTTTCATATCTCATGTGTGCCACAGTGTATAAAATAAATGGATGGCTAGAAACGATTGTTTCAGCCTGCCGTCTGTTTTGTACACTGTTGCCCACCCGACATATGAAACGATCCCATTTTTAAGCTAGAGGACCTAAAGAGAGTGACCCACCTGTTGGAAAGCTTAGATCTTGAACAGGTATGCTCTGTTCGCTTCCTTACTTTGAGTGAGTAGGGGCAGGGCTCCACACTAGTGTGGACCCAGAAGCTTTAAAACTTTATAAGAGACAGCTTAAAAGGGACGTAAGAAGAATAATTTCATATAATCTACGTACAAGATCATTCCCCACTCTCAAATATCCAATCTCACTGGATAAAGAAATGACACGTGCGCACGTTTTTTTTCGACATAAGGCCTACAAAATTTCAACCATGTGCGTGTAAACTATACACGAAGGGATGTCAAAGGGCTGGGCAAGCATCACATGTCGACGTATAAATTCAGTCGGACGCGACATGAACAGAAGACACGTGTACAATTTGAGAGAATCAACGGTGCCAGTCGATTGGCGGACACGTGGCATTTTGGAATCGAAATCGGATTGCATCCTGAGTTACTCAGTACGCTCTTATTATACTGAGTAAATTCAATTTTATTGTATTGAGTAAATTCAGTTAGGCCCACTGAAAATGTATGTAGTTTATTTACACTGTCCATCCTCTTTTCCAGATCGTTCAAACCAACGTAAGAAGAATGATTTCATAAAATCTATGGACAAGGTAGCTCCCCACCATCTAATATTCAATCCCTCTTAATAAAAAAAATATATTAGAAAAAAAGAAAAAGAAAGAAGAAACAATGTCATACAAGCGCTTGCATTTTAGCTGAATTTAAAAAATAAGGTTGTTTTTAAATGGTTTTAAGAACCCCCCTAAAGTTTCATAATATGATCAGAAAACCACATAATTTGATTTTGACTAGCGGCTTTTATGAAACTCTGCTTGTTGCATTTTGAAAAGACAATAAAGCTCTTTTGGCCTTCTTGTTCTTGCGGAGACTTGGAATCCGCTCCTTTAGCTGTAAGTTCGTGGACAGGGAAGGTAGGTGGGCCCACCATAATGTTTATAAGAAATCCACCCCATTCATTTGTTTTTCAAGTTCATTTTATGATATGAAACAGAAAACGAGTTGGATATACAACTGATGTGGGCCACATGAGAGGAAACAGTGGGATTGAAAAACCACAATTGAAACATTTGTACAGCCACAAGTTTTGAATTAGGATTAGTTTTTTTTTTTTGTTTTCAATTCATCCCATTGGGAATGAGAATGATGTTGTAAACGATTTGGATGGCATATAAAAATCAAGGTGGAAACTAGGAAGGTTTCAATGGTAGTCATTTCATTTTTTTAGTTTTCCCTCTCGTATGGCCCACTTGAGTCTTGGATCTGTCTCATTTTTCATTTCAAGTTCTAAAATGATCTTGCAAAATAGATGTACAAGATGGATTGCTCACAAACATCATGGTGGGCCCCACCTAATTTTCCAGCGGAACAAACTAGGCTTTGCAGGAAATACGGATGAACACGGATTTACTACCAAAGCTTTCCGTAGGAAGTTCCAACGTTGGGATGCTAGTTGGGGCCCACTGTGATGTTTTAGAAATTCACACCGTCCATCCATTTTTCTATATCATTCTATAATATGAGACCAAAAATCAGGTGGATCCAAAACTCAAGGTGGCCATACAAGAGAAAAAATTTCCTACCATTGTAACCTTCCTAGGAACCACCTTGATGTTTATATGCCATCCAATGGGTTTATAAGGTCATTCCCACTGTGATGAAGTGAAAACACTAAAAACTGAGCCTTATATGAAACTTTGTGGCCATGAAAATATTTCAAACGGTGGTCACTAAATCCTCACTGTTTCTTCTCGTGCGGCCCACTTGAGTTTTGGATCCACCTCATTTTTGGTCGCATGTCCTAAAATGGACTCTCAAAATGGATCAATGGTGTAGATTTCTAACAAACATCACGGTGAGCCCCACCTAGCATCACAACCCAGGAACTTCTTGAAAAAGGCTTCGGTAGGAAATTTGCCTCCCAACGAACCAGGGATGCGGGTGGAACTTGGAAGCGGATGGCATATTGTGCCACACACCACCAACCTCCATGGTCTATTAATGTGGCAAACTGCTGTGGACCCCATCATAATGTATGTGTTATATCCACACGGTCCATCCTTTTCTTGAGATCGTTTTAGAGCATGAGACAAAAAATGAGGTAGATCTGGATCACAAGTGGATTCACACCACATAAAGTACTAGGACAAAGAAGCCTACCATTGAAAACTTCTTAGGGCCAGAGAAGCTTTGGATCAAGTTGATATTTGTATTTTCACTCTGTGAGACCTCGTGCAAAAGTTGGATGGAAAAAAAAAAAAAAAATCATGGTGGCCCTAGGAAGGTTTCAACAGTAGGCGTCATTGTTGCCACTATTCTCTGTGGTGTGTTCCAATTGAGCTTTAAATCTACCTATTTTTTGGTTCAAGCCTTAAAATGGTCTCGTAACTGGATGGACAGTGTGGATATATAACAAGTATAATATGGGGTCCACAGAAGATCACCATGGAGGTCGATGGTGTTTGGTAAAATACGCAATCTGTGTCCGAAGTGGGTGGGGCCTAGAACCAACGACTTGACCCATAGGCCCCACCTTGTAGTCTGGCGAGATGATTTTGGTCATTGTGAGGGAGCCCACGAGATCATGAGAGAGAGGGGGCTAGTTTGCGATGTCTAGAAAGAGAAGCATGTTTTGTTGGAAAGGTGTTTGAAGGGCAGTCTTGTCTTTTAAATAATATGATATTAAATAGGTAACGGCACGAGACAGCAATCGTTTTATTAGCTAACGGTAAAAAAAATTAAGTAGATTTTAGGAAATAGTTTAAAAGCCAACTTACTTTTGAAATTTAGCCCAAGTGTAAGCATATGTGCGGCATTGTCTCAGGAAAGGAAGAAAGTCATGTGCGCACGTGCTTTCAGCAAAACGCATCCAAAATTTCAACCACGTGCGTGTAAACCATACAAGAAGGGATGTCAAAGGAGGGATGAGCAAGCATCACATGTACACGTATGCATACAGTCGGACGCTGACGAGGGCATGAACAGAAGACACCTGTGCAATTTGAAAGAATCAACGGTGCACGTCATTTGGCGGACACGTGGCATTTTGGAATCGTTCAAGTTAAAAGGCCACCGATGAGACAACAGTGAAAAAGTAAAAAAAAATAATAATAATAAAAAAAAAAGTCGGTAGGGGTAACACCCACTAAGCTGAAAGTGGCTGAGGAACCTTAAACCCTATGGTCCTCTAATGTGGCCCGGTCAAGGACATGCACATTATACTCGGGTTATCTCGTTTGCACCAGTGGGCCCACACTTCAGTGATCCAGACCATTGGTCTTCTGGGTAATGGTGTCGATGGACACCTCATTTAAAATATCCAATATCAGAAGATCATAGAATCCAATTTCAGGCATTTATTTAGTTGAATGTAAACAATTGTTGTCAAGGTTAGGATCTTCCGGTTTTGGAGATTTTCTGGGTGTATCCATCTGTGCAGAAAACCAATGGTTTGGATTATTGAACCATGAGTACACAATGTTTTCTCGGGTGTAGGATTGCTAATGTGGCAATCAGGTCATGATCGGAAACGTTCATCTGGTGGGACACAACGTAGATGGGCCATATGACAAAAGGCAAAGGGAATGAACGGTCATAGATGTCCAGTAAGTGGCCTCCAATAGGAACCGTTAGAGTAGCGGTCCACATTCGACCGGTATAACTTACAATACCTGGAAGGTCAGAGTCGTCCAGATAACGTCATTTTTAGACCATAGCCCATCCACACGGTGGCCCACGGAATCAACAGTCCTAATCACCGTACTTGCTTGCCGCGTGTAGCTTGAAAGGGACTTCCGTACAGTGACTTGTATAAGAGTATTGAGCCGTCCTCTCCACACGTAGCACACATGTACCGCAAGCCAAACCGTTTCAAACCGTAAGCCTCACTGTTGATTGATAATTGACTAAAAATAGAGAGATCAGACCATCTTAACCATCAGATTTTTCCATTACATCTGAACTCTGTGGATTTTATTTTTAATCATCCATTTGATTGCCACATAAACTGAACTGTCCGAACAGCCATTTTCAGGCTATGCTCCATATATACACGATAGGAGATGGAACAACGCTTATACAACTTTCTGATCATTGTATTTCAACCATCCATTTGAGTGAAACACCAATTGGATGTCTAAGATGTTAGGATTAGGAGCTCCGCAACGGAAGCAATCAAAGCAAGCGAGGAACACGCCACAATGGCAATCAACAAGCAAATCATCACACATAAGAAGGCAATTCGATTTTTTATGTGGAAAAACCCCTCACGGGTAAAAAACCACGGCACAAAGAGACATCAATCCACTATGATATAAGAAGTTACAAAAGATAGAAGAATCACAGCCCACA
The DNA here is from genome assembly GCA_003013855.2 of Liriodendron chinense. Taxonomy (NCBI): domain Eukaryota; kingdom Viridiplantae; phylum Streptophyta; class Magnoliopsida; order Magnoliales; family Magnoliaceae; genus Liriodendron; species Liriodendron chinense. The sequence goes on along the minus strand of ML058484.1, from coordinate 11,592,087 downwards.
GCCCACAACCCAAAGCTAATTCTCACATGAGAAAGACAAACACAACCATTTTCCTCAACTCAGAGAACTCCAAGCTTTCTCCTAGCTCTTTCTCTTGCTCTAGAACCCTCTCAATCCCCTGGCCCATTGTCGCCAACCCTAATCTTGGATTACATCCCCCTTAAATAAGGAAAAACCGGAATTAGAAACTCATTGCGGAACAAACCGCGCAAGAGACCGAGTCCAAAAAGGAAACTGCCAACTGGTCGGCCGACCGGCAGGCCAAATGGCCCAAAAAAAGTTCCAGTAGCATTGCAGCCTTGTTCCAACGTGACCGACCAGTCGGTGGTCTTCATGCTTAAAGGTTTGAGGCGTCCAAGCCCAACAAATTCCACCACGACTCAAATCTTCATGCAACACCTTGCCACACACATCTTCATCCCTACTCCGTCATCATCATAGCTTCATTGCTTCTCATGCCTCATCGAATTCATCCTTTCACCTTCACCACCCGCTCGCTCGTGCGGCCCTTGCGGCACACCACACATGAGCAATCGTGGATCCTGCTGCAGATCCCACAGCTCCACCATGAATAGTGCTCCCGATCGCAGTCGACAAACTTGATTGAGATATTAGCATACCGATCCACCTTCTTCCACTCTACTTCTTCCATAAAAACCAATCACTTTCCATGCTTTTCTTTCACAGAATCCTTCTCCACATCGAATCTCATGCTAGAAGATGCCATTGATGCCTCGCCTCAGATTCTCTCTGCCTCATTCCCAACTTTTAGCTCTGAGACCACTTGTTGGAGTTAGGAGCCCCACAGCGGAAGCAATCAAAGCAGGCGAGGAACACACCATAATGACAATCAACAAGCAAATAATCACACACAAGAAGGCAATTCGATTTTTTACGTGGAAAAATCCCTCACGGGTAAAAAACCACGGCACAAAGCGACATCAATCCACTATGATATCAGAAGTTACAAGAGATAGAAGAATCACAACCCGGATCATAGCGCACAATCCAAAGCTAATTCTCACATGAGAAAAACAAACACAATCCTTTTCCTCAACCCAGAGAACTCTAAGCTTCCTCCTAGCTCTTTCTCTTGCTCTAGAACCCTCTCGATTCCTTGGCCTATTGGCGGCAACTCTAATCTCGAATTGCATCCCCTTAAATAAGGGAAAACCGGAATTAGAAACTCATTGCGCAACAAATCGCGCAACAAACCCAGTCCAAAAAGGAAACTGCCGACTGTGGCCCAAAAAAGGTTCCAATAGCATTGCTGCCTTGTTCCAACGTGACCGACCGGTCGGTGGTCTTCATGCTTAAAGGTTTGAGGCATCCAAGCCCAACATGAGATTGTCTAATCACCCTGATTTCTAGGCTATGCTCCATCCACAAGTGGGGGAATGGTCTGAACGGTTGGATCACATGAGACTGCGACCAGCACCAATCTAGTCAGAGAGAAGATAGGAAATCTACCTTTTAGATGGTCAGCTGAATTCATGAAAGCTTTTTGGAAAAAAAAAAAAACAAAAAAAAAACAAATGGGAAGGTATCGGCAGCATGGGAGAGTCCGGGAAGATACGGTTATGGGTTCATCAAAATGTGTAAGGTTTGATGAGGGAAAACCCAAGCCCTCAGGTGGAGTGTGCAGGTCGGGATAGGCGACTGTCTTAATTTTCGCCTTCTCTAGTTGTTATGGTTTGGGATCTAATTTATGTACGTAAGCTAAAACCGTAGCTGAGGGGCTTGCGTTTATGTGGCTTGTGGTTTCTCAAAATATATTCTCACATGAAGAGTATTTCTACATTGGTGGTTGATATGTTCAACAAAATCAGTTTAGCACATTGAAGCTTGTGGTTCTAGAAACTTAAGAGGGGGCTCTTATTAACATAGTTCATGTTCCGTGAGAAGTTAACGGAGTAGTGGATGCTTTGCCCTGCTAGGGGAGAAATTCTCTGTTGTCAATGTGCCTTTAATCTGGCATCTAGGGTTATTTGGTCTAATCTTTTGTGATGTCCCCATTCGATCGAGACCTATTTTGGTCAACCATGAGTCCTTGTTGTTTTCTTAGTTGACTGAAAGTGCGACCAAGCGGAATTCACAAGTGTGAGTTTTGTTTCTAATTTTGTAAAGGAGCTATATAAGCAACCTCTAGACACAAATTAAGGTTATTATAAGAGAATTTAAAGAGCTTATATATTTTCTAAGAGAGACATTTTCTAAGAGGGTTTTCTATTCTAGGGTTTTGCATGTAAGTTGATCTCATCTCTTGTAGTTTCATTTTCATAGTGGATTGTTCGTCATTTTGTGCTGTGATTTTTTCTTGCAAATATTTTTTTATGTAAAATTTGTGTGTTCTTTGTGATTGCTTTGCTTGTATTTCTCTTTCGTTTGTGTGATTTAACTCTAAGGTTGTTTATGTGTCCAAACATTCTCAATTATTACCCAAAGAGCCATCTTTCTGCATTACTGGGGTTTGGGCAACCTTAAGAAAGGTAGAAGGTTGTAGAGTGTGGTGAGTGTTAAGTGTTTGATATATGATGGGGGAGCTCAGATCGTTTGTTTTTTTTTTTTGGTGTTGTGGGCTTGCCCGAAGGCTATTCCCTATTGTATGGCTCTGATGTTTTGTTAATAGAATGCCTTTTGTTGAAAAAAAAATTTTAACTACAAAAATCATTAAATCCTAAAAAAAAAAGAAAAAAAAAAAGGGAGAGGTAGAGTAAGCCACCCATTTATATATGCAGTATATGTGCGTACCTCACCTAACCTTGGGATGCTACAATTAGAGTTGCACACAAGTCAAGTAAGCTTGAAAAACTCGCTCGACTCGGCTCATATCAGTTTGAGCCGAGCCGAGTCAAAATTATGATACTCGATTTGATTCGAGCGAGCTTTGAGCAGAGCCATGCTCGATTCGGCTCGACTCATTTGTTAACTCAAACTCGGTTCGATTCGATTCGACTTGACTCGGCTCGAAGCCATAGTATATATATAAGATTTTTTTTAACCCTAACTATTTTTTTTACTTTCTACCTTTTACCACCTGAGCGCCCCCCTTTTTGGCATTTTCAAACCCTAACCTTAACCCACTCGGCCGGCCGGCAACCCTCAGTCCCTCACCCCCCTCACCTATCCTGCTCGTCGCCAGCCACCCTCCACTCATCACCAGCCACCCTCACCTTGTCCACTCGTCGTCGACCACCCTCACTTTGCCCGCACGACGCCTGCTCGTCGCCAGCCACTCTCATTCTGCCCGCACGACGCTCGCTCGTCGCCGGCCACCCTTGGTTGAGAAGCTGCCTGCCCGCTCATCGACGGCCACTCGGGTAATCCCCTTCCCCCCTCCAAAATTTTCATGAAAATGTGGGTGACCGACCGGGCCCTATCCAGTGCCTGTCACCCCTATCAAATATCAATGATTATATATATATATATATATATATATATATATATATATATATATATATATATATATATTAACAGATATATATAATATTTATATAATATTAATATCTATAAATATATTAACGTGGCATCTTCAAATCGACTTAACAAACCTTGCTTGAAAACACAAACTCGAATTCAGCTCGAAAGAATCGAATTCAAACTCGGCTCGAAAACTCAAAATTGACTTGAACTCGAAATCAACTCGAAGTCGCTCGATCTGCTGATCGAGCAGGGGTTTGCTCGACTCGGCCGAGTTGAGCCGAGTAACGAGTAGGGGTACGTGGGTTCGAATCGAGCACCGAGCAGGATAATGACCAATTCGACTCAACTCATATACAGCTCTAGCCACAATTCAAACTTGCATTCCTTTTTATCTGCATCTAACCTAAAGTTGACATACCTCCACTCATCTATATCAAAAATCAATTTGGTCAACTCAAGCAGGTAGGCCATAATGTTAGAAACAGCTTACAAAAACTTGGCCTAGCTTCTGACAGCCACCCATTTTGTTTCATACATTATGTGCCCACTTGATAAGCGCACTGCCCTTATTTTGAGGATTGTACCTCTACACAATGGGGCCCACCTAATGGATGGTTGGACACTGCACCCAATTGCCGTTCTGGGACATGTAATATACCGTATATAAACATCATCGATCATCCGTCTCCCCGATAAATGAAATAGAAGTTTGAGGTCATCTCCACTAGCACATGTACAAACAGTGACCGGGGGACATCTAAGCCGCTAATCAGGTCGGCCCCACCATGTAGATGATGTGGGCCAGGCATGAAAGCAATGGATGATTAATAAAAGGGATTCTAACCAAAGTAGCCTCGTGGTAATGATAAACACCTAAAAAATCAAGACTTATAAAAAACTACCCCATATGGCCCTAACAGTTTAAAAAAAAATTGAGACAAAATTGCCCTGCTAGGAGGCTATTCTTCTTCTTCCTTTATTGTTTTCCTTAGACTTTTCTTCTTCTTTTTCGAGCATGGCCACCACCACCCCTTGCGACTGCATTTTCCAGCTTACGATTACCATCATCAACTTCTCCAATGCATGGGCACCACCAACAACTTCTACGATCCTAAAAATGAGTTGTTTTTTCTCCAACGACTACATTTCTTAGAGATGAAAGCCACTGATAGGTGGAAGGCATTTTGAATGAATTTTTTATTTTACATTTTTACATAATAACATTTTCTTAGAAATGAAAACCACTTTTAGCTGTAGATAGAGAGGGATCGATGGTCGTGGTTCTTATCACAGAGAGAAATGATTGTCAAAAGGAATTTGAGGTAGAGATGGATGATTGTAGTTGTCATGTGGAAGACAATGAAGGAGATGAAATTAATTTAGATTTTATAATGTATTTCCTTAGAAGACAATGAACATATATTATTTATTAAGGGACGAGGTTGTCATGTGTTAAGTGCCCAGGTTGTGGATTGACATGTGTTAAGAGTCGAGGTTGTCATATGTTAAGGGTCTAGGCCATGATTGTCATGTGTTAAGGGTCAAGGTTGTCAAGTTAGGTTTGGGTTGTGGTTGTCATGTGTTAAGGGTCGAAGTTGTTATGTGCTAAGGGTCAATGTTGTCCTGTGTTAAGAGTCTGGATTGTGTGTTAAGGGTCTGGGTTGTGGTTATCATGTGCTAAGGGTCGAGGTTGTTATTTGTTAAGGGTCTAGATTGTCATGTATTAAGGGTTATAGGCCCACCGTGTGATATGTGTCGAATCCACTTCACCCATTTAATTCAAAATTTAATTTACCTGTATGAGTCAAAGAATCGGTTACATCCAAAATTCTATGACCCCCAAGAAGTTTTCAATCTCACTGCTTTTTGTGGTGTGGTCCGCGTGAGCCTTTGATATGCCTTATTTTTTAGGTCATGCCATAAAATGATCTTTTAAAGTGGATGAAGACGTGGATAAAATACATACATCACAGTGGGCCCACAGGACCATCCTTTATCTCTAGCTAGGTCCTATTACCCAATCCGCATCACGTCCCATGACGTTGACACGGATTTGGAGCAAAAGCCTTCTACACGAAGTTCCCACCACCGACGGTTATCTTGGGCCCACCGTGATGTTTGTAGGAAATCCACTGTATCCATCCATTTAGGAAGATCATGTTAAGACATGAGACCAAAAATTAGATAGATCCAAAACACAAGTGGGACACACGACTAGAAACAGTGGAAAGGGACCGCCTACCATTTATACCCTTCTAGGCTCCACTGTGATGTTTATATGCAATCCAAATTGATCATAAAGTGGCCCAAATGCTTGCAAGGTTTTTACCACAGGGATGAATTGAAAGAATAAAGATATTAGCATGATCAATAGCTTCTGTAACCCCATGAGTGTTTCAACCATAGGACGTATGATACCCATGTGTGACCCACTTGAGCTTTGGATCTACTTCCTTAATTTTGGGCTAATGTCCTAAAATGATTTGCCAAAACATGTGAACGGTGTGGATTTCTCACAAACATCATAGTAGGCCCCAAAGTGTTTACCCCACCGAATCCCTCCCGCCATCACGCACTAGCCTCAACGCAAAAACCAGTATGGGCAATTTTGTCCCAAATATTTGAAAAAGTTGTTAGGGGGATATCATTGGAAATTTCTTAAAAGCCCCAATTTTTTTAGCATTTTGCACTACCATGAGGGTACTTTGGTCAAAATACAGGGTGTTTTTTTTTAACTCCATAGTCTAAATACACGCAAATGAGTATGATTAATTACCATTGTAATTTTTTTCTTTTTTTCCATGCGGACAATGACAACTTACTTTTTGCACGCTAAAATCAAAGATTGTGCAAATTTCTCCTGAAACCGATTGTGATATACGTGCCTTATCCACACCTTCATTCATTTTGCGGGCTAGTTTTAGGGCATGAACCTAAAATTGATGTAGATGCAAAGCTCAAGCGGACCACACCACACGAAATGGCAGGTTGAACGCTTGTTGTTAAAAACTATTTACGATGGGTCGATTTCCTATAATGTTGGCCACTCGAGCTTCAGATCAGCCTTATTTTTTGCTCCCACCCTAAAATGTTCTGGTTAAATGGATGGACAGCATAAATACATCGCCCGGTTACATACGGTGGGGGCATGAATTTAAGCCCATCCTTTTCAAACGTCATTTCTAAGGAGGAAATTAAACATGTGTACAGTCCTCATTCAAGGTGAATGTTCCATGTAGATGAGTGGTCGACTAGCCTTATCTTCATACTAGGTCATTTACATGGTGGCCTAGTGCTGCATGGCACCGTTCTTCCACCCATAGTTCCTTGATGCAAAACTGACCACTGGACACACTTGATTATACTCAGACCATTCCCTAGGAGGGCCTTAATGTGGAGGAATCATAAGTACTCTGAAAACAAGTCTAAGTGGATGATCCTAACCATCCAATAAGAGGATTTCTCGCTGTGCAACGCGGGCCATCACTTACTTTTTTATTCTTTAATGTTGTTTGTAGGTCACCGACCAAATGGTCAGGATCATCCAATCATGAGTGCAATTCATGAGCAGTCCACCCTCCTCAGCAGGTCATATCTGATGAACGTTCTGGATCTCATCAATAAACGAAAAGTGTACGGTTTTGGATCAAGGACAGAAAAAAACTTATCCTTAGAAAATTCCTATTCGCTTGATGAATACTCAACGTATCAATGAAAACACACTTATTGAAGAATTGTCACAAGAACTACACAATCTAAATATTCTCATAAACACTAGAGCTTGATTTTCACATGGATGAATGAGCACATACAACCCAACGCATGGTAAAGTTGTCTTTCCATGCATGCACCTTGGCACGACTGGTAAGCATGCCGCATGTATACATCATCTGAGCCATTGAAAAGATTGGGGCCCCTTGAAGATCAATTCAGGGAAAAAAAAAACAGTCTGATCTGTCCATCACTTTGGCACAACATAGAAAAAAATGAATAGCCAACGTGTGGACTACCTGATTAGTAGACTGATCTGATCATCTTCTGTGATCGATGATCTTCAAGATGGCACTATATTTTTTATGGGTCAGATGCTAAGTACACGTGATACAACAGCTGTATGCTGGAGGTGGAAACTTTTTCTTTCCATCCATTGAGGTGTATTTGATGACAGCCCTTCGAGATTTATGAAAAAAGCAGATTGCCTTGTGACCCCGGGCAAAGAGATACACCTCTGCCTGGGGTTGTGTGGGGCCCACAGAGATGTCCGTGACAAATCCACTCGGTTCATATATTTTAAAAGACCGTAATAGGATACTATGCAACAAATCAGGCCAATCCAACACTCATGTGGTCCACACCTAAAAGGATAATAGAAATTGCTAGTTTGAAAAATCCCAATGAAACACTGGGAACAGAAACAGGCACTGTTGAAACCTGCTGGAGCTGACCATGATTTTTATATGCTATCCAAAGCGTTCATAAGTTTACTACCACTAAGATAAACAGTAGGAACAAATATCATCTTAATAAAAAACTTGTCACCCCCATGTGTTCAATCCCCACTGTTTCGTGTGGTATGGCCCACATAAGTCTTGTATCTGGCTGAGTTTTAGAATCTTGACCTATTGTGGTCTTTCGAAACCGATGGACGGAGTGGATTTGTAACGGACATCTCCGTTGGCCCCACACATCCATGGGCACAGGAGTTTCTCTGTGCCGCAGTCAGAGGCAATCCACTTCCGAGATTTATATGCTCAACACTTTTGTCCACGATGAGATTTGTGGATAAAAAAGATGCAAACGAATGCATCATCTGTTATTCATCATCATATGATGTATTCGACCGCTCATGGCCCAAAGGATGGTTCTGATTGGACAGACCATTGATTTCATTGCTAGGTGGGGTCTATCAAGCTGGACCCACATGCAATAGTGGATTTTGCATCATGGTATGACTGTTGGAATTGTATAGAAAAAGTCGCAGTTAGGCCTCACCATGTGGTGATCCAGGCACTGTTTGCCATTGTTGCTCATCATGTGTTGATTCAGAAAACATTTGCAAGCACTGCTTGCCATTGTTGCTCTACCATTAATGTTAGGCCTCACTATGTGGTGATCCAGGTCATTCATCAGGCCCTTATTATAGGTGGGCCACATTGAAAATATTCCATTGGCTACATATCTTCATTCACCATAAGTGGAATGAAGTGGGGCACCATTATCTAGCATGGACAACGAACTTTTCTTCTTCTTTATTAATGGGTGTTTTTTCAAGTGGTCCATCCATGGCAAGACACACAAACACAGAGGAAAAAGTTCCAAACTGGTGAAGCAGGCCCCATTTGATCCCACCAGCTAGAAAGTAAGATCAAGTGGGGACCAACTTCCTATCTATAAATCGAAAGGGAATAAGACTCGCCCATGGTTTCATATCTGTCCCAGTAGGACCATTTTCCTTGTATTCTTCTTGGTTTTCCTTTATCTTGTGGAGAACAACTATAAGACTAACTCTACCAAATGGATAGAAATTAGTTTCATCACTTTCACTTCACCTTAAAATGAAAAAAAAAAAAAAAAAAATCATACAGAAAAGAAAGATAGAAAATATCATATTTCACATTCAAAACACCCACTTAACATTCCAAGGAAACATTTCTCATCGTCAAAACCCTCAACTTAAGACTCCATATATAACTTCAACACACAACGAAGACCTAAAACTTCGTAACTAGTCACATCCTCAAGAAACGTAGGAGCTCTATCATCTGTGTATATAACTTATTTTTTTATTTTTTTTATATGGTATTAAAGCAGAATTTACATTGCACTACATGTAAATGACTCCTGCCCTTTTGAGGAGCATTACCAGATGACTCCTGTTTCCATGAGTGGGGTCACGCTGGAGCTGAAGAGACATCACCTCGTTGGTAGAGCCCACCAGCTGACCGCCTATGAACACAGCCGGTAGAGGTGACCTACGTCCTATTAGCCTGACCAACGCGTTCTCTAATTCTTTTCCCCTTGGGTCCTGGTCGAGCTCATAGACAGTTGCATGGGCCCCAAACTCAGAGAAGAGGCTCTTGATGGAGTGGCACATGCAACATGAGCTGTCGCTGAAGATCACCAACCCGTTCCGTTCTGCCAATCTCATCACCTGTTCCATCCTAGCAATGCAGAGAGAGAGAGAGAGAGAGAGAGAGAGAGAGAGATGGAAATTTTGATTGAAAGAAAGCTAAGAAGGCTTTGGTTGTGATGAAAATAAGGTTGCCACGACGCTTATTTATACACTACTCGCGAGGAGATGGTGGATGGCATTTTCTAATGGAATAAAACAGAAGGAGAATGTTAGTAGATATTTTGGCTCATGCCCAAAATACCCCTTTAACATTTCTTGACAGTGACAGGAGCTACGGCTTCAATTGGAAGAAAAAGTAAAAGCCGGGTATCAACTGTGGGACCCCTGATTTGAGTAGCCCTCACTCCGGATTGACGCACACAGAAACCATTAGTACGGAATATGGTTTATCAGCATGATCCAACTTACTCCACCATTCAATCAGTACACCTGCAAATTGATCCAGACCGTGTGATTGGTGGCCATCTTTTGGATGAATGGTAATCTGAATTTTACAGCAATCGAGACGCTACAGTAGCCTGATGATTTTCTTTTATGAATGTGTGCCAACGACTTCTGATGACCCTTGAAAAGTTAACGGCATTTTTTAGAATCTCTATTGGTTGGATTTTCAGGGCGTTGAGCCCTTTCAAGATCTAGCCAACTGTATTTTGACATGTAAAAATTGACAGGCACATATATCATATCCACGGTAAGTGGCTTATATACTGATCTTGAGTATATAATATACGGACAAAATCATTCTCTACAATCTAACATCTTATGCCATTGGATAAAGAAAAGTCACGTGCGCATGTGTTTCCATCATAAGGCATCCAAAATTCCAACCATGTGCCTGCAAGGGATTTCAAATAGTTTTATAGGCTAGCCTAATAAAAAGGTACGGAATCTTGTTTGGCTCGATGGCTGATACACGTAAACTATGAGATCATGCAATCTAAGTGCCCATGTGGTGTGTGGGTGTGTAAAATAAAAATAAAATAAAATAAATGGTGTTACATTAAGGTGTTCATTTGGTAGGTAAAATGTAGTAGGTTACATGTGCATTGCCAATTTATGCATGTGTTGAAATGTAGAATCTTATTTTTATCTACCGGCTGGTGGGAAACCTTGTGCATAAAATACAGCCTGAATCGAGGACTGGACATTTTATAAATAAAACCCTAAATGCATCCTTCCCATCAAAGTACTTTAATAAACCTACGACTCTCCACTTCCTTAAGATGAACAGTCACATGGCATTGGTCAAAGGAGTTTTGGTACATCAAAGCTTATCATCTAAAGAGACTAGATCCACTGCAAACGTTTGTATGTTTAAGTATGACCACATCTATGGGCTCTTTTGGATGCTTAAGTATGGACATTGGATCCTCGCTGGGGATTTTTGCATTTTCGAAAAGGGTTTAAAGAAGATTGGAATCGCCACTAGCCAGTTACTTCAATGCAACAGTCGCCTAGATCATGTAGAAATGCTCAAGACCAAAGATCCAAAGATCATTAGCCTCAAGATGACTTTTTGATTTGTGGTCTGAGATTCGAGGTAAGGATCACAGTTATAGAGAGGGAAGGTGTTAGGCACTCATTCTGTCCGTACAAATGTACGGTCTCTATTTCACAGGATTAAACCAATTCCGAGAATTGGTTTTGATTCTTACACTTTGATTAATGTTGTGTGTCAAATATAGTGTTTATTGCATCATCATTGCCAAATAGTGTCTTGGGTCCGGCGAACCTGCCTTGACTCACTAACTTGACGAACAGAGTAACTAGTCGACTCAAGCTAATTTTGATGGACAATATCTGAGAAGCTCGGTAAGCCTCAGGGCATACACTCGAGTTGACTAAGCGGTGATGAATGTTATGTATGCGATGTTAAGGATTAGATTTGATGAATGTTGTGTGTGTCAAATGTAGTGTTTAATGTATCATCGCTACCAAGTAGTATCTTAGGTCTGGCGAACCTACCCTGACTTACTAACTTGCTGAGCAAAGTAACTAGTCAACTCAAGTTTTTTATGAGAATGATATGAGAAGCTCAGCAAGCCTTAGGGCATACACCTAAGCTTATTAGGTGGAGGGTGAATGTTATGTATAAAATGTTATGGATGAAATGAGCAATGAGGGTGAGCAAGGGGCAAATATTACACAATGCTAATACATGAATAACTAAGGACTGGATGGTTGGGTGGACGGGATTATCGCAAGGACTAGATTGAGCGGTTTGGACTTGGACTTGGCTTGCCCAAGGGACTAGGACTAGACCCTTTTTTCACTTTCACTCTCCCTTGGTGGAGGGATGGATAGCTAAGATGGCTAAAAGGCTAAGGGGTATAAGGAGCTTCTTGGATTTCTGGGCTTGTTGAAATGAGGGAATGAAGGGGGTATTTATAGCTTGAAATCTACTCCAAGCCTAAGACTTTCTCATAAGTTCGGGCCTGAAGTTAATCTCCACTCCAAACCTACGAGAATTTTTCTCTAGATTTAGAGTATATATACTTTTTTTTCTCTAGGTTTTTGGGTTTGGGTAAAGTGATGGATATGGACTCCAAGGAGGTATTTTCAGCCTTTAATTGCACTAAATTTTCGTAAATGACCCTCTGCTATGGAGGCGCACCAATTGTCCAAAACGAGGGCAAAGAAATGCATTGGACCTAATGCACCACTCCCCCTAGTTTTGGTGGTGGATCTCCTACAGATGCGGGGGTCCTTCAGCTGTAGTGTAGTTCACCCTCTATCCAAACTGTGGGCCTCGATTGGGCTTTGAACGTCCATGTTGATTGCTTCCTCTACTTGATAATCTTCCTCGTTCTTCAACTTTTAGAGCATTTTCAGATTCTCTTAAAAAAAATTTATGCATTCCTTTTAGATTCCTTGCTGAGATCAATTGACATGTAACATCATCAAATTTCAACTTTGTTGATCTTGTGGAATTGTTCATGGCAACCACCAAACCATCTTAACTGTCTGGCAAACCAGACAAGATCAACAATGTCTTGACCTTATCATCAAACGTGATACCAACGGATTCCAACTAGCTCATGGCTGTATTAAACTCATTTAGATGCTCAACCACGCTCCCACCGTCTGACATCTTCATGTTGAATAGCCGCTTCATGAGATAAACATTGTTGGACGCTGAGGATTTCTCATACATCGTTGCTAGTCACATCAAGTCTTTCGTGATCTTCTCCTTGGATATATTGAAGGCGACGACGCTCTTTGATAAAGAGAGTTGGATCGTCCCCAATGCCTTTCGATCCATAAAAGTTCATTCTTCATCGGACATGTTCTCCAGTTTCTTCTCTTTTCCTTCTAAAGTAATATAGAGGTCCTTCTGATACAGGTAGTCTTCCGTCTGCATCTTCCAGAATGCGAAGTTTGATCCATCAAACTTCTCGATCCGTGTCTTTCCATCTTCCGTTATCACTCCCACTTGAACCAAACCAATGACTTTGATACCAGTTGTTGCGCAGCAAGCTAACAACGCCGATGAACTCAGATTGAATCTCCGATATCACCCTCAAACGATAAACAAGAAGAAGTAATGAATAGAAACGAAAGAAATAATGAATAGAAACGAAAATCTAATCAAACCAACAAACCATAAGACAAATTTTACGTGAAAACAAGGGTAAAAAAAAAAAAAAAAACCACAGATGCAACCTCAACTATGCAATAAGACAAAGTTTACAATGTAATCTCACCTTTTTTATGTAGAACGGGTCGCTGATTATTTCATGGCCTAGATAGATCAAAAGAAGACCGGTCGGAGTCGAAAGTGATCCGGACCGTCAGGACCGTAAACCGGTCTTATCTTGCAATTCGGAATGAGTTTCGGGACATATTATATATCAATTTGGGGTAGCTCGAGCTACTTTAGCCAACCAACCCCGCTACGCCGGGTTGCCCAGGCTGGAATCGCGAGATTCGACCGTATCGACGGTCATTAGGCTAGTTTATTTTCAGTTTTACTATTTATAATAAGTTTTAATTCGATCATAACTTTGGATTTGTAGGGCTTTAGAATTAGTGCCCAACATGAAAAGAGCTTAGAATATTTAGTAGAACAACATGGTTGAGGCCGTTTGATAACTTTCTATTTTTGGCCAAAAACCAAGAATTCTAGTAGGATTGAACGATTTCTATAAATAGTAAGTTTACTATTTATAGTAAGCTGCGTTTTCTAGGAGTTTAAGTTGGAGTTGGAGTCTGATACTTTACCTAGGGTTTAGTTTCTTATTTATATGCATTGTAATTCCGTTTATTATTCATTCAATTATCAATAAAGCAATTATTTGGAATTAATTTCCTCTTTTATCTTTTTTTTTCTCGTTGATTCGAGAAACAATCGGTTAGGGAGACGGTGATCGACCTACCATGTCCTCCATGCGTCACTTTTCCTATGCTTCACATGCAAAAAGATGACCATTTTGCAAACTTCTCTCTCTCTCTCTCTCTCTCTCTCCTCTCTCTCTCTCTCCTTCTCTCCTTGGACGTATATAGAGACCCTAATACCATACCCTAATCATGATTTGGAAGCACTTAAATAGCGCTTCGCAAGAATTAGAGCCGAAATATAAAATTGTGTATAAGTAGTCCGCGCGTCGTCAACGCCTAACCTAGCATGGTCAGGCGCTCAATAAGGGCAAAAAATGTCCACAGAGATTTTGGAAAAATCCGTCGAATTTTGGCCTGATTTGGGCTCCGGACGCCCGGTGACCTTACATTGGGCGCCCGATTATCCCCGAAACTGTCCAGAGACAATGTGATTCTCCTGGGGGTGAATTTCGGGCTGCTCTCCACAAGCTCAACAGGCGGAGAATCATAGGCTATCCGTCCCAACCAATGTCACAAATGAAATAGAAGCTTGAAGTCATCTCCACTAGCACATTACACGAAGTGACCGATGAGACATCTAAGCCGCTAATCAGGTCAGCCCCACCATGTAGATGATGTAGCCCAAAGGCCAAGACAACTCATTGGGTTGGGCACACGCGTGAAAATAATGAATGGTTAACAAAAGTTGTATGTCCTCATTCAACGTAAGTGTTCGATCCAGATGATTAGTCAACGATCCTGATCTTCTAACCATGTCATCTACATGGTGGGCCCCAATTGTTGCATGGCATCGTGCGGCCACGCATATGTCCTTGATGCAAAACTCAGGGCATGCTTGGAGTGCACTCAGATCATTCCCTAGGAGGGCCTTACTGTGGAGGGATCATAGCTCTAAAAACCAAACCAACCGGATGATCCTAACCATCCGATAGGACTTCTCCCTGTGCAATGCCGGACATCATCAGTTACTTTTTTTATTCTGTGGTGCTGTTTGCAGGTCACCGATCAAACAGTTAGGATCTTCTGATCGATGCAATTTATGAGCAGCGCACCCTCCTCGGCAGGTCACATCTGATGAACGTTCTGGATCTCATCAATAAATGAAAAATGTATGGTTTTGGATCAAGGACAGAAAAAAGACTTCTCCTTGGAAAATTCCAATTCGCTTGATGACTACTCAACGAATTAAAAAGAAAATGAATTATCACAAGAACTACACAATCTAAATATTCTAGCGCTTGATTTTCACATGGAGGATTGATCACATACACCCCAATGTATGGTAAAGCTGCCTTTCTACCTTGCACACCTGATGAGCGTCCCACACGTATATCTCATCCGAGCTATTGAAAAAGGTTGGGGCTCCTTCAAGATCACTTCATCCAAAAATCAGGCTGATCTGTCCATCATTTGGGGCACAACATAGAAAACAATGGATGGCCAATGTGTGGACCACCTGATGGGTGGATCGGTCTGACCTTCTGCGCTCAATACTCCTCAAGGAAGGACGACATTTTCAATAGGTCAGATGTCAATTACACATGACACAACAGTTGTATGTAGGAGATGGATGATTTTTTAACTATCCAATTGAGGTGTATTTGATCGGAGCCCTTTTAGATTTATATTCTTCACGCTTTTGTCAACGACATGATTTGTGTATAAAAAAAGATGCAAAGGAATGCATCATCTGTTATTCGTCATCATATGATGTATTGGATTGCCCATGGCCCAAAGGATGGTTCTGATTGGACAGTAAACATCTGGCTGATGGACTTTTGACTACCGTTGAATTTAAACTGTTCCTTCAGTGGGTTGGACCCAACATGTGGACAGTCTAGATCAAAGATGTTAATTAAGAATTGTACGAATCAGATAAGTATTCGGGCGACAGACCATTTTTTTTATCATTGATTTCATTGCTGGGTGAGTTCTACCAGGCTGGACCAACATGCAATGGTGGAACCAACATTGTTGCTCTACCATTTTAATTAGCCCTCAACATGTGGTGATCCAGGTCATTCATCACTCATCAGGCCCTATTATAGGTGGGCCACATGGAAAAGATTTCATTTTCTACAGATCCTCATTGACCATAAGTGGGCCGCCATTCTTTAGCATGGTCTGGGAACGATTTTCTTTCTTCTTTTTTTCCTTTTTTTATCAATGGAAGCTTTGTCAAGTGGTTCATCCACGACGAGACACACAAACACAGGGGGCAAAAAGTTCCCAACTGGCGAAGGGAGCCCCATTTGATCCCACCACTTAAAAAGTAAGACCAAGTGGGACCAACTTCCTATCTATAAATCCAAAGAGAATAAGACTCGCCCATGGTTTCATATGTGTTCCAAGTGGACCATTTTCCATGCATTCTTCTTGGTTTTCCTTTTATCCCCTTAGGACCATAGTAAGACTTCTTTTTTTTTCTTTTTTTTTTTAAATATCTCTATTTATATTTAAAAACCTGGAACCGTACGAACAATAAAACCATTCGGATAGGGCCCCACAAAAAGACTAGGCCTCATAAGCACCTGTACAAACCACCCCCTAGCGTCCCCATAAAAAAGCAAAAAAATACACCATCAAAATATGGATGAAAGTGAATGGTCAGCCCGACTGTAATAGTTTCCTAACAGTACCAACTCCTTCCTTCTCCAGCTCGAGCGCACCTCTACTTAGTCTCGGAAGCTCAACTCGGGAGGTGATAAATCTATCTGTACGTCCAACACTAGCTAATTTAGCTAGCCCGTCAACCACAGAGTTTCCTTCCCAGAAAATGAGTGAAAATATCATATTGATATGACAAAAGTTCTACTGAATTTTCCCCAACTGATACCGAATGGACTTCGGTTCGGATGCACACCGATTTGTCACTACCTCAAAGACCACCCTTGAATCTGTTTCAACCACAATATTAGAAATACCCATGTGAGTGCATCTATCCAGCCCATCTGCCATGGCCCTTGCTTCGGCCATATTATTGGAGACCCGGCCATAGGCTTTGTGGAAGGCAAAAATCATAATCTCATTGTCATCTCTACACAGTCCCCCACCTCCAGCCTCACCTGGGTTGCCTCTTGAAGACTCATCGACATTAAGCTTGAACTAGCCTTGATCGGGCTTCTGCCATTTCACAATTTGGCATTTGATCTATCACGCATTACTTGTAGATTCTATCCCCAAAATCTCCAGAGTAGCCACCTTTGCCATAGAGCTCATTGTAGACCTCAGAAATGTGGAGCTCATCTCTCTAATCCATTGATGCACATTAGATATAATCTTATCTGAACGCATCCTCCTATCTTTAAATCTGGACCCATCGCAGCTAATCCAAATCTCTCAACATATGGTCGCTCACACCAAACCCATAAGGACCTTGATGATGGAAGATCGGTTGGCCTTGCCTATCCAATTGATTATCCTTTGTTGGATTGAATGGCTGGAATGGATGAGTCACAACAAAAACCTTATCGAAATGAACCCACATCGACTTGGCTATTCTCCTATGACAAAAAAGATGGTCCAAATCCTCTTCACCTCTGCTACTCTGAATCGGGTACTGGGGTTGAATTTGGTTGGTTCTGCTATTAACCTGATTACCACTTCAAGCGACCCGGTGGCGAAAAACCTGAAGCTGAGACACGTAGGAATGGGTCTCCACATGGCTGCTCATGGCACCAAGGTCTTGCCTGAGTTGATTTCTCCACACGCCATTTGGAGGAGCTACTATGGAGATAATCTGACCTCACTGATGTGCACCCCACAGTGAACTCTCATTCTCGATCTAATTTATATATAGAGCAAACTGCTGGGCATGCATCATCCTCCAAGCAGCATTCACATCCGGAAGGGAGGGGGATACCAAATCTTCTCATAGCCAGATCCACTGGGACCATCATAAGACTAACTCTACCAAATGAATTGAAAATTTCATCACTTCAGCTTAGAATGCAAAAACATATACAAAGAAAATATCATAATTCACATTCAAAACAACCCCTTGACTTTCAAAAGAAACATTTCTCTTAGCCAAAACTCCCAATTTAAAGACTCCTTAAATAACTTTAATACATAATTAAGAATTAAAATATCCCTATAGTAGTTATTTCCTGGAGAAATGTACGAGAATATCCTATATGAGTATGTAGGACTTATTCTTTTATATAGTATTAGAGCAGGGATTTGTATTGTACTACAGCCAAATGGCTCTTGCTTCTATTAGGAGCGTTATCAGACGGCTCCTGCTTCCGTCAGGCTTGAGACGAAGAGACATGACCTCGGTGGTAGAGCCCACCAGCTGACCGCCTATGAACACAGCCGGTAGAGGTGACCTACGACCTATTACCCAGACCAATGCATTCTCCATTTCTATTCCCCTGGGTTCCCGGTCGAGCCCATAAACAGCTGCATGGGCCCCAAGCTCACAAAAGAGCCTCTTGATGGAGTGGCACATGCAACATGAGCTCTTGCTGAAGATCACCAACACGTTCTGGCCCGCCAATGTCATTACCTTGTCCATCCTAGCAATGGAGAGAGAGAGAGAGAGAGAGAGAGAGAGAGAGAGAGAGAGAGAGATGGGAAATTTGATTGAAAGAAAGCTAAGAAGGCTTTGGTTGCGATGAACTTGAGGTGTTGTAAGGAGACTTATTTATAAGATGCTGATGGTGGATGCCATTTTCTAATGGAAGAAAATGTCAAAGTTTTGGCCAGCCTCACAATATGGCTCATCAAAAGCCATGGAATCAATCGTATTAGATTAATCTTTCTAATCCTGAGAATAGGATGATCTAAACTAGACCGTTGATTTAGTAGGAAACATCTCGTTCGTTGCATGCGCATTGTCTGTACATGTGTTGAAATCTAGACTGTTATTTTTAACTCACTGTTGGAGTACAATAAAAAATGTATGACTACATCTATATGGAACTCTTTCGGTGCTCAAGTAACTGATCCATACCGTCCACATCCACCATTTGTACACATGTCGCGTGTGGACTCACTTTAAGAGCAAATATTTGTTAGCTATATATTAAGGCCCATATTCAATCAAACTTATGCTATTAGGATAGTACGGGCATGCCAGAATCGTTCAGGAGTCAGACTTCGATTGAACGCTTGTGACCCCATGAGTTGAGATAGACTGACTAAGACTGAATTCGAAAAAAATCACCAATTGATGCAATAATCAGGTAATTTAGAAGAGGAGTAGGGTGGTAAGCCTTCAATGGTCGTGATTATCTATGGCCACTCCAACTGATGGATTATTCAAACCTAAATGGATATATGCCATGCTGATTGGATAATAATGCTCAAAGAGACATATACCACATTGACCACTCTACCACATTAACCTTTTCTCTAGAAACACCTTTCACCCCTGCCGGTTAATCCTCACCTTTGTCTCTTAACTGGTTCACCTAACAGTTTTATACACATTGATGATATCCAGAGTTAGGCTGGGTTGACTCCATCGGTCAACTCAACTCGACTCAATATTTAATTGTTAGATTAACAAAAATATTTAAGTACTGAATATCTATTTAATAGGAAATAAATATATAAAAAAAAGAATGCGGATCCTCTGTTGAAGCCGAGCATAGAACCTCTACTTCTACTGCTCTGATTGGTCCAGCTCATCCTGACTGTGTCAGAGCAGCTCAGCTCTGACACAGTCAGGCTGAGTTGGACCAATCAGAGAAGTGACGAGCAGGGTTTCTCTGCTTGGTTTCAACAAAAGATTCGGACTCATAAAAAAATGTTACAAAATTACCAAATATATAGTGCACATGCTTGCTAGTAGGGTCACTTCTAAGAAATTGTCAGAGTTTGAATCTCATGAGAAGAGTCTACGGTGACACGGCTCGAAATCTTCGGCCGAGTTTCAAGTTGAGTCACCGAGTTTTAGAACTACTGGTTTTCGAATAATTTCTCTTTTCCTTTAAATATGGATGGTTTCCTTGCCCTTTGAAAAATCAATGGGTTGAAATGTACTAATCGAGGCCCATCATATTGGCGTTTGGATCATGGGATGGGATTCCAATCCAATGGCTATCGTGTTGCAATCCATGGCTATCAATGCTGGCAAACCTCCTCTTGTAGAAACCCGCGAATCATCATCAAATATTACCTCACTTCTGGCTCGAGAAAAGCAACACAATCTCCATGGATATCAAGTCGTTCGAAGAGCTAATTCCACACGCGCGCGTGTGGAGCCCTGCCCAACCACATGCATGCATGCACACGTGTCAATATAGAACACGTGTGCCATATGAGCTTTACTCGAACCATGCCTAGATCTTCCACCCCAAAATCAGGCCGTTTCACTCGTCGACCGAGCAACAATGTACAGTGTAAAATGACTGTTAAAACACTTTTATTATCAGCCGTCCATTTCTTTTGTATGCTGAAGTGCAGAGGTGGGCAACGATCCGAGTCAAACATGGACCAGATCGGATTGTTCAACTGCTAGAGTGGGTGTGTTCCAACAATGTTCGAACAAACAGTCAAACAGGGTGGCACTATTCAAACTCGGTTTGATCTTACCCAGCCATGTTTGAACATGTTGGAACAATTTTTAAAGTTCAAACAATTTCACTTTTTTTTTTTCTTGAAACTATTTTTTTCTACTACTCGAATAATGAATACTGATTTGTTCACAAATTACATATCACAAATGACAAATCGCAAAGTTTAAAGTTTTTAACTAACTAAATAAAAAACTAAAACATAAATAGTTAACATCCTCACTGTTTCCTATTGTGTGGTCCACTCGAGCTTTCGATCCACTTCTTTTTCTTTTTCTTTTCTTTTTTTAACCAAAAAATTTATTCACATTGGAAGGATATAAAAATACCTTCCAACAGTGCTCCAAACAAAAAGGATTGAGCCCTGCCTATCATATGCAACAAACCAAATACATGGAAAACCATATCCCCCTCTCCCATTTAATCTGGCGTGTTTAGCTTCCTTACTATCCCCACCCCCGCCTTTGATCCACTTCATTTTTTGGATAATACCATAAATGATCTTTAAAAAATGGATGGACAGCTTGGATAAGCAAATATTCCCCATTGAGTACTAACAGGAGGTCCTGGTGGGGGTAGACTAGCATTACCCAATCTGCGGACGTGAGTTGGTTGGTGACACAAACACCAGCTAGCAAGCTAGTGTCAAAGCTCTATGGGTCCCACCATGATGTATTTGTTTTATCCACTCCGTTCATCCATTCGTACAACTCATTTTGAGGCATTAAACAAAAAATGAGGCAAATACAAAGCTCAAGTGGACTACACCATAAGAAAATAGTGAAGAAAATGATGTCCACCATTGAAACCTTCCTAGGGCTCACAATCATGTTTATTTGTCATCCAACATGCTCTCTCTCTCTCTCTCTCTCTCTCTCTCTCTCTCTTATATATATATATATATATATATATATAACCGAGTCGAATGAATGAATCAAATCGAGTCAGTCAATATTCAAGTTGAGTTCGAGTTGAGTCAAATAGACTTGTGATTGAAATCGACTCGAACTTTTTTTCACCCTGAGTTCGAACACAAAGACATCCTGTTCGAACATAGTTTTATTGAGCCGATCCGAGTCAATCCGAACGATCAAACTCGATTTGCGTCCAATTCTACTGAAGTGTCCTGCTTTTTATGCCAGGGGATGCAAAGAGGACAGACAATCTGATAGAAAGCACGGATCTCACACACGGGTGTTCCTACGTGTGGATTGGCACGCCCCCACACGCGTCGAATTAGCAAACCTCAGTTGTTGTATGGTAAAGGAATCAAAAGGTCTTGGGCTGCCAATTATGTACATGTGGGGCCATAGTTAGGTGTGATAGGCGCCATTGCAGATAGTGGAGATGCATTAGAAGATCGTGACCGTTCAATATTTTGTCCTCTTCCTCCCGTTGAATATGAACTGCTTTTTCTTTCTTTTCTTTTTTTTCCTTCCTAACCGTCTATTTGCACAAGTCAAAGGGTTAGGATTTCCTGATCTAATAGAGCTTTTCAGGGTACGGTCCACAAATGTTGGATGTTATCAAATCAAAGGTCTGGATCACCGAACCTTGAACCCCACACGTACGGAACTGGGAGCCTCAGCAAACTACACTTTTGTCAAGGCTTCCCATGCACGTTGTTTCTCTTGGACTAGTTAGCATCCACATGGCTTATCTGAACCGTCTATTAGGTCCAATCCACTCTTGTTCTACTTCGATGAAAAAATCACAGGAATCAGATGGTCCTAAGCATCCGCGATTGGATATATCTTCTATGAACAATGTTGTCCATCCATTTTATGCTACTTATCCGACAGTTTGGATCATCTGATCATCATTGTTTTTTCCAACCCTCCTGAATAACGACAAGGATTGTCCACATTCTCAAATGCAACTAGCTGCATGGCAATATTGCCATATATAGGGTTAGCCCACGGGATCATGTCTGTGGTCCAATGAGAAATGCTCACGTCCAATCGGTTGGTGGAAAATAAATTGCCGTCCACCCAGCAGATAACTTCAAACATTTTATGTTTTTTTGACATCTAAACCGTCCAATAGGTTGGCCCCACAATGATGACCGCCTGATGTAAAAATCAGCTCTATCCACTCTTGAGGTGGTCCACACATAGAAAATAATTTATAGCCACTGATACATAACAAAATACAAGTGTGGTCCGCCTAATGAATGTGATAGGATTGATTTTAACAAGTTGGTCGTCATGGTAGGCGAACCAATTGTACGGGTTGGATTCCATATATAAGTGTTAGCGTCGTAAAATGAATTTCTTGTTGTAATAAAGGATTGGAGTGGCTTGTATTTATTTTCTCTCTCACATCTATTCTATGTGAGGGCCTGTTTATTGTTTGTCCACATGGAGGCTCTTTTCAAGGCTTTCAATGGGTACCTGGTGGACCCGACCCAATTTTAACAAGTTCAGGACCTGGGTGATCTCATTTATTGAACCCATTCGGATTTCGGGTATCACCTTTTCGACCTGGTTAAAAATCTGCTCGTAGAAAGTTTAGGTCAGGCTCGTGTGATTGACCGGTTAAAATCAGGTTGAGTGCAATTAGTTTTAATAATAAAATTATATATTTAATATATGATAATTATTGTAGCAAAAGAAGAAAAAAAAAAAAAAAAAAAAAGAGTTTCCCAAGCATGTAAAAGAACCCACTTGCTTACCATGCAAGTCTGAAAGTGGCACATGTTCTAAGATCTAATCCATGCATTTGGGTGATGCCCCTATTTGTCCCCAAACCCAGCTCATAACCTCCATTACCCAAAACCAATTAGATCAACAACTGGGTCTTTAATGTCTAGCCCCGAAACGATTTGCTTAAGTATGGGTACCACAGGACTGACCTGAGCAAGAACCATACACATCTCTGTAGTTGTTCTGCTATCAAAATTTCCGGAGTGTTAATGCAAGTGACTCAACTCATGATATAAAATAATAATTCACACACATACACACACACACTGTGTGTGAAGGAATGTTGTATATGTGTGTAGATGAATGCTTACATGCACATCAGTTCTAACTGAAACTCATGAGCACTTTTTGAGAACTCATCACACGTGATGTAAGCCCAAAATCAGAACCGTCCATGTGCTGCACCACCCTAAAAAACTTGTAGAATCCAACTTTCAACCCGATTCAAAACTCTAGTGGGTCGTAGCAGAGAGAGAGAGAGAGAGAGAGAGAGAGAGAGAAGCAAATCAAGGGAGGAAATTATTTCCTTTTGCCATGGCCCACCAAAGTCCTGAATCTAGGTAAAAGTTGGGCCGCGGGGTTTTTTGGGGTACTGTTGCATCACATTAATGGCTCATATTTTGGGCTCACATCATGTGTGAAGATTTCCTATATATATATATATATATATATATATATATATATATATATATATATATATATATATATATACAGAGAGAGAGAGAGAGAGAGAGAGAGAGAGTGTGTGTGTGTGTGTGTGGGGGGGGGGGGGGGGGGGTTGTGGGGAATGTAATATGCACTTTCCCATGAGGTTGAACTGTGTAGGCCCACCATGATGTGTGTTGGGCATCCACCCCATCAATCAAATGCACCATTCTATGGTGGGCCAAGGGCCTAAAAATAAGTCAATTCATGACTTAGATGGGCCACACCACATGTAATAGTTGAGAGTGGTTACCCACCCATTAAAACATTTATGATTCTTTGTAGGGTCCACTAAGATGTGGTTCAGACATCTAGCCCATCCATTGTGTATTTCCCACTTGGAAAAGGGCACACCAAATTTCAGCTGTATACAAAACTCAGGAGGGCCCCACCAAGTGCTTTTATATGTTTTGACATGTTTTTATACGATTTTAAATGGTGCGACCCACCTAAGCTCTGTATACAATTGATTTTTAGGATATCCCATAACATAGAGTGGACCCACTAAATGTGCAGTGTGGATGTCCAACACACATCACAGTAGGGTCCACACAGCTCGACCTCATGGGAGTCGACCTCATAGTATCATTTCCCTATATATATAGAGGAATGCTCACCTACAAACCATCTCTCATGAGAACTTGTGAGAACTTTTTGAGGACTCACCACACGTGATTTGTCCCTAAAATCTAAGCCATCCACGTGATGCAGAATCCTGAAAAACCCTCGGGGCCCGACTTTCAACTTGGTCCACAAATATGGTGGGCCATAAGAGAGAGAGAGAGAGAGAGAGAGAGAGAGAGAGAGGTAAATCAAGGAAGGAAATTGTTTCCTTTCGCCATGGCCCACCAGAGGTCTGGATCAGGTTAGAAGTTGGCCTTAGGGTGATTTTCGGGGTGTTGCACCACGTGGACAACTCAAATTTTAGGGACACGTCACGTATGATGAGTCCTCAAAAAATTCTCACGAGTTCTCATGAGAGATGGTTCGCAGGTGGCATTCCTCTCTCGGTTCGCAGGTGGCATTCCTCTCTCTCTCTCTCTCTCTCTCTCTCTCTCTCTCTCTCTCTATATATATATATATATATATATATATATATATATATATATATAAAAGGAATGCTCACCTGCAAACTCGTGAGCACTTTTTCAGGGCTCATCATACGTTATGTAAGCCCAAAATCCGAGCCATATCCATGTCGTGCAGCACTCCAAAAAACCTCAAGGCCCAACTATCAAACCTGATAAAAAACTCTAGTGAGCTGGAGCAGAAAGCAAGTGGCAAATCAAGGGAGTAAACTGTTTCTTTTTTCCATGGCCCATCGAAATTCTAGACCAAGTTGAAAGTTGGGCCCTAAGGGTATTTTGAGGTGTTGCATTACACAGACAGGTCAAATTTTAAGCTCACATCACGTGTGATGAGCCGTGAAAAAGTGCTCACGAGTTCCCCTCATGAGAACTGGTGCATAGGTGAGCATTCCCGATATATATATATATATATATATATATATATATATATATATATATATATATATATATATATATATATATATATATATATGAAGTCTCGATTCCATCTCGTTGGACTGCATCCACCCAATGGATTATTTCCAACCTATTAAGTTCTCATAACATCCAATCCTCCTAATAGGTCGACCCCATCATGAGGATTGCCTAGTGCAAAAATAATCCCTATCCAATCATCAAGTGAGCCACATCATAGAAAACAGTGTGCAACCATTGATAAGTAGTAAAATACAGGTGTGGTACATTTGATTAGTGGATGGTCTGATTTTTGCATGAATTGTTCCTCATGATGGGGCCAATCTATTGAACAGGTTGGATGTCCTATGCACAAAGTTAGAAGTTATCTGCTAGATAGACCATAACATGTGGTCCAACCAATTAGACTTGAAACTTTTATGTGCATACATGTAGCCCTTCTTCCTCTTTTCCTTTTCTTATTCTTCTTCTTAGCAAAAAGAAATCGAATCCGGATCCTCTGCTATTACTGAGCAGAGAACCTCTGCTACTACCTCTTTGATTCGGCAAGCTCAACCTAATTATAGCGTCAGAGCTGTCAGGCTGAGTTGGCCCAATCAGAGAGGTGAAAAGCAGAATTTCTCTACTCATAATAGCAGAGGATCCGAATTGAAAGAAATCTGAAACAACTAAAACTTGTCAAGAGTAGACTTAGAAATAGAAAACCAAGCCAAATGTGACTAGGCTAGTGACAAGGTCGGGTCAAGTCCCCTTCATTGACCCGCCTAGTTTGCAAACTAGGATATAAGGTTGATGGATCATTATTCAAGTAGTGAGCTACATTTACAGGAAAAAGTAAACCCAGATTTTCAAGCCAAGATATAACACAATGTTTGGACACTGATGATGCTAAGGATGTTTGATTAATTTTTTCTTTCACACACACACACTCACAGCCACATACACTACATGGTCACTCGAACTCATGACCTCAATGTTGAAACACACCATGTCTACCACAAAGCCATGAGTATACACAATGTAGACTTTACCTAAAACATCGACTTGGGAAAAGTTGTAAATTAATTCTCCACCGCATGATATTATACTTTTTTTTAGGGGTGGCCTTAGCCTGGCCCAACCTTATATGGGCCTAGCGCAATAGGCCCAATCCCAACTGAACTTTATTGTTATTATTATTTTTTTATACCCACAATTTCACACCCTACACAACACACCCACGCACTCACACCACAATGGGATTTCACCACAATAGGTTTTCAAACCCATAACCTCATGTTGAAACTCTTGTGGAGTATGGACCCAACCCAATTATTTCCCACTTGAATGTTCTTAATCTATCCATAAACTACACATAAACAAAATTGAGGATTGGAATGACATATTTGTAAGTAGGGCTGTCAACGGACCAGGCTTAGGGTAGGTCTCAGCCCGAATTTTGAACTGTTTTGGGCCGGGCCATTGGGCCAAAATTTTGATTTTTCAGACCCGTGCTGGCCCATTGACACCCCTATTTGTAAGATGTAACACATGAACATATAAATTCCAGCCACGGCCAGGTCTGGTCAGACGTCTAAAATGATTTGAGCTTGATCCCGACTGGAAAATTGATCAGGCCATGCATATGAGGCCGAAGCTAGGCCCACAGCTCCAACCGGCCGACCCAGGTTGGGCTCGTCGGATCAGGCAGGCTACCCGGCCTGTTAACAACCTGATTGCGATTCGGTGATTAGGCGAATGGCACACGTACGTGTTAGATACATTAGATAGCTAGTGTCATCAAGCAGATTAAACTTCTAAGAAAAAAATGGACAGATTATTTAAAAAAAAAAAAAAAGAAGAAAAGAAAAAAAAAGTACAAAGTCCAAAGTCCAATTTCAACAAAAGAATGGCTCATTTAATTCTTGGGCATGTCCAATTTCAACCATTCGTGTGATGTCTATACACTATCAAACCCAGTCAATCATCAGCCCCACCAGGATGAAGAGAAAGCACAAATATCAGTTAACACGGATGGGGTACTACCCGCACCCGTCCCTAGCTGGAAACAGACAGAAGCTCCGAAGGGCCACTGTGATTTATGGGTTTTATCCACACCGTGCATCCGTTTCTAATGTAGCAAGGAGACCCCCTGATCGTGGATGGAAAAGAACCAAAGAAAATATCTGAAAAAGAGAACCAAAGAGAAGACAACTTCCAGCAATTTCAGTGCCAGATCGATCGATTGCCCGCCCTAGCAGATCGATCGCCTGTACAGGAAATAGTTCAGAGAGTTCACTGGACTAAAACCGTATCTGGTGATTGATCGATCACCCGACCCTGGTCGATTGATCTCCCAAACTTCCAAAAATCGCAAATCATCTTTGAACTGTTTTGGGGGTCTGCGATTGAAGCAAGTGACCGATCGCCCGATCAATTGCTCACTCAGGCCGATCAATCGTTCGCCCGAAAATTCACGCTGAGTTTTCTATTTTATTTCTTTTTTCATTTAGACTTCTTTCTAATCTTGCATTAGAGTTTCTTATAGAGTGTTTAGGCTATATAAATTCATTTAATTTCATTGTAATTCAGCCATTATTCATCTTTTAATAAAATTCCTTAAGTTTTACTCTATTTTGCTGGTGGATTCGAGTGGTTCCTTTGGGGATTCGAAGAAGACTAGTTGAGGATTCTCAGTAGCTCCGTGGATTCGGAGTAGTTATCCTGTGAGAAAGATGATGTTCGATCTCACCACGTCTACGCCTACGTCAATTGGTATTAGAGTGAGGAATCTCCTTCGATCCGATGGCAACTAGCAACGACCATGACAACAATCTCGCTGACGATGCTCAGGGGGGTTTAATGTCTTACGGAGAGAATGGAAGCTCTCTACCGGAAGAATTAGATGGCTATGCAAGGGCTGCAGGCCACCCTCGACCGAATCGCAAATGCGCTTACTCCGCCCCGAGCCCCATACGAAGTTCAGCCTCCTGTAATTATTGTAAGGCACAATTCGATTGTTCGTAGAGCACTCCCTGTGACAAATCGCAGGGCTACTCCAAACAGTTCAAGCTCCAGCAATGAGGAAGTCGGCTGCATTATTGTCTGACGTCCTGTTTGTGGGGACAAACATGTAGATCGTGTTGAAAGAAACTATAGAGATAAGGCCGAACTTTTTAACTTTGATGGCCTATTATGTATCGAGGAGTTCCTCGATTGGTTAGTTGGGGTAGAGCGGTATTTCAAATATATGGATGTGCCGAAAGAAAAGCAAGTCAAGTTGATCGCCTATAAGTTGAAATCTGACACGTTAGCATGGTGGAAACAACTTCAGATGACCCAGTGCAAAGTGTGCCCAGTACCAGAGGACATTCTAAAAACAAACGAGCATGTGGCCCAATGAGACTATAAACACCAGAATTAAAATGCCCCAAAAATGGTCTCAGGGTAACCATTTCTAGGGAAATGGATTCCCTACCACCGTTTCTGGGTGAATCTAACCCCACATGCCACCTTTCTTGCCAACATGCCCCTTAACCAATTTGGACTCGCAATATATTGAAAAATTACCTTGATCAAGATATTTCATTCCCGAGCCGTCTATTTAAGTAAGGCTTGGGACCTAAGGATGGGAGGCTGTTGTAGCTCATATATTGCATATATATACCCTTAATCAGTAGAGTTTAGTTAGTTTTCATAGTCAAAATCAATGGTTTAAATCGAGTCTACATACGCATTGCAATTTAGGCCACTTACGTGTTTTTCCTACTAAAAGTAATTATTTTATGGATTTTCAGGGAGCATGGATCGAGCAAGGACACAATCAAACTATCAAGGACATCTTAGAATATGCAGAGGGGTCACCAGAATTCAAGAGTTGAGATAAGAAGTGAAAGAAATAGAGAAAAAACACGCCGAGTAATAAAGTGTCGAATTTGAAAATACAAGAAGACGTATGCTTCCACAGTTACGACCAAAGGTCAAGGAATATTTTGTATGGTTTATTTATTGTGCCAAGTGATATGGACGATTTAGATTGAGTCAGAAAAATATATATGGACCACGGTGTAGTATGAACGGTAACGTGGGACAAATGGTTACTTTGAAAAATCGACTTTTTATCAGAGTATCAGTTTGGGCCGATTTTCACACAGCAGGTAGAGGACATTAAATAACACCTACACGTCAAATTTCGTCAGATTCTGAAGTCCGTAGAAGACACTATTCAAGAAAAACTCAAAGGATACCATTGTCATTTTTAAAAGTTAAAGTTAGAAATATCATAATTACGTATTTACTATTTTGATTCATATTATACATGTAATTTTTGAGATTTGACCTGGAAGATCTGAGACTTCTATACCGTCAAGAGCGAAGTTTGAAGCTAAGTGGTAGATTTTCTCTGAAAAATGAGTTTCAGGTGGGCCAGAAAGAAGGTAAAGGTGTGCGATCATTTTGAGCTTACACAGAGAGCTGTGATCGTCCATTTGACAAGCCAACGGTCAGTTTTGACCTGTTCAATAAGAGAAACAATATAGACAGCTCAAATTTCATTTGAAGAATGAGAAAGTAAAGAAAAAGAAAAGAAAATGAAAATCTACACTTACGTGCACTACACGGTGCATTGGGCATGCATAGAAGGCTATAAAAAGAGGCACGGCTACCTCTCCCCTAGTCATTCTCTCATTCTCTCTGAGTCTTTATCTCTCTTGTCTTTCTTATTCTCTTTCTCTCTCTCGTCTCTATCTTCTTTTTCTTTTGTTTATTTAATTATAATGTCTTCTTTTTCTTTTCTTAAATTATATGTTTTATTTATTTAATTAGAATGTCTTCCTAATTCTCCCAACCAAGGCTAGAGAGGAAAGCATGTAGGATTTATATATACTTGAGATGTAGTGGGATTTTTATTTTTACATGATGAATGGATGAATATTGTGGTGTTTATTTTTCTATTTTAAGTATGTATCACAACTTTGAAGTTTGTTAATACTTATTTAATGTTGTAGATCAAATCACACCTATGAATATGATCATAAATCCATATTAGTTTATTTTTTTGGAAAACATGACATGTAGATGGGCATTTGATCCATTCTCTCATGGATTTTGGATGCTTGGGACCCATTCTATGGTTCATGTGTGCTAATGCTTCATTCTCATGTAAAGATCTCTTATTTTATGGGTGGATGGTTCATGATTTATGAATGTTGGTGGAATATTTACATCTCAGGTTCATGTATAATTCTATATATGGATCCTTATGCCTTGGTTTGCTTTATTATCTAAGTGATTATCTTTTTAGAAACAATTTCTTTTAAAATTTATTTTCTTTTACCTAGATTGAATTTGCCCTTAACTTTCTTAAGTTTATGTCCCTCAGGTACGACATTGGACTCGCATCTTTACACTACATTGGACCCTCATGTTGATGGAGGACAAGTAAAGTAAAATACACACCAGAGGCACAGAGAGAGGGAGAGTGAGACAGAAGCGCGAGAAGCAGAGAGCAAGAGACAGAAAGCGAAGCTCTGTCGAAACTCTACTCAATCACGAGAGTTCAAAAGCTTGGGAGAGGACCTACCGAAGCTTTGTCCAACTAAATCACCTAATACTGGTAGGGCAGATCTCCTTCCTTCCAAGGCTTCGAACAACTAACCTATGACTTTTTGTCTCCATTTCTCGTTTTATTGATAAGTCAAAAGCAACATTCTGAAAGCTACTGAAGTCAACAAGTAAAGTTAGAATTAAGGATATCTGACCATCCTTTTTGTAGAAAAAGGTGTTGGGTCTCTCTTTTTTCTTCTGACATCTCAATCAACTTGCATTCTGGTTCACACATTCCTAACACATTACCATTACACATACTCACCTTTTCATTTTTGTAATCATCCCTCTCATCTACTATCTTTCTATTTTTATTTTCCCTACCTAGAGGTCATAAACCCTACGTAGTAAGGCTAGTCATTGTTTATTTCCTCATTTTGTCTTCCTAGAGTCTCAAACTCTGCGAAGCATGGCTAGATATCATAATGTCGAAATTCTGTTAAATCTGCTAAAAAAATCATAAAATCACGTAAAGTAAAGATTGTGCGTTGTAAAGGTAGAAAATGGTATCTAACCCCTTCTTTTTTCATAACCGAGACCTTTACCCAGAATCTACACTCTTAGGCAAATCGCAAGAGTCATTTTTGAGTTAGAGAATTTTACGATTCCCTGACCACTAAGTGATTCTACAGTTTCTAGCCAACTGTAGATTTAATTTGAGCTTCATTTGGCTAGTGGCGACTCCAAGTTACTTTTACCTCTTAGTTAACCCCATATTTCAATCAAGTCAAACCAGAAACGACAAACGAAAAAAGGTAAGAGAGTGTGGGCATCATTCTATTGTGTATGCGTGTGGGAGGGCATTCACTGGACTACGCATGAAATTTTTTAAAAGGACTTTCCTCACATGGAATTCAGCCAATTCCGAAGGGCTACATTGGTAAAAATCCTTCATCCTAATGGGAGGGAGTGACCTTTTTAGTTATTTGAATGACTCTTCGGATGGCATAAAAACATCTCAATGGACAGGAAAGGTTTCAATGGTAGGCATTTTCCTCCCACTTCTTCTTGCCCCGCATGCGACTTGCGCTTTGGATTTGGTTCATTTTTTAGCCCACCACCTAAATGGTCAGGTGAAACTAGTGAGCGGAGTGGATTTGCCACAAAAATAAAAAAGCAGCCCCCACCTAGCTTCCGCACGACGTGAAAAGACCTGTGGGAGAAGAATATCTTCGTCAATAAGAAAATTCATCGATCAAGCCTTATGGATGAGTACTCATGGCAAGTCGCTTTTGGACTTTCGGTAAAAAAAAAAAAAAAAAAAGGCGAGTGGCTCTATAAAAATAGTTTAAAAAGTAATGGTCCAAAAGGAAAATTTCCTACAGAAAAATATAAAGACACATTGTTGAAGAATGATCTTAGGAACTAGACAATCTAAATATTCTTATAAACACTAGCACTTGATTTTCACATGGATGAATGATCACATACACCCCGACGTATGGTAAAGTTGTCCTTCTACCTTACGCACCTGGTGAGCATCCCACATTTATATGTCATCTGAGCCATTGAAAAGGTTGGGGCCCCTTGAAGATCATTTCACCCAAAAATCAAGCTGATTTTTCCATCATTTTGGGTACATATAGAAAACAATGGATGGCCAATGTGTGGACCACCTGATGACTGGATCGGTATGATCTTTTGCGCTCAATGATCTTCAAGGTGGGACGACATTTTTTATGGGTCAGATGTCAAGAACACATGATACAACAGAAGCATGTAGGAGGTGGAAGCTTTTTTAACCATCCATTGAGGTGTATTTGATCTTAGCCCTCTGAGATTCATGTGCTTTCCGCTATTGTCTGCAACGTGATTTGTGGTTAAAAAAAGATGCAAAGGAATGCATCATATGTTATATATTCGTCAGCATATGATGTATTGGATTGCCCATGACCAAAGGATGGTTCTGATTGGACAGTAAACATCTGCCTGATGGACTTTTGACTGTTGAATGTAAACTGTTCCTTCAGGTTGGACCCACCAGGTGGACGGTCTAGATCAAACTGTTCAGTCAGTAGGTGCGTGTAGATCTTGCATCATACGATGATGTTTAGGAATTGTATCAGATAAGCCTCAAGGCGAAAGACCATTTTTTACCATCGATTTCATTGCTAGGTGGGGTTACCACGCTGGACCTACATGCAATAGTGGATTTCGCATCCTGTCTTGGAATTGTATGGGAAAAGCAACCTGCAAGCATTGCTTGCCATTGTTGCTCTACCATTGTTAGAGCTCAAAATGTGGTGATCCAGGTCATTCATCAAGCCCTATTATAGGTGGGCCACATTGAAAATATTCCATTGGCTACAGATCTTCATTGCCTATTAAGTGGGCCACCATTCTTTATCATGGTCTGTGAACATTTTTTCTTTTAATCAATGGGAGCTTTGTCAAGTGGTCCATCCATAACGAAAGACACAAACACACAGCAAAAAGTTCCCAAATGGTGAAGTGGGCCCCATTTGATCCCACCACCTAGAAATTAGTAAGATACAAAGAGAATAAGACTCGCCAATGGTTTCATATTTGTGTCTCAAGTAGGACCATTTTCCATGTATTCTTCTCAGTTTTCCTTTTATCTCTTAGGTAACCATTATAAGACTAACTCTACCAAATGGATGGAAAATTTCATCACTCCACCTTAAAATGCAGAAACATACACATAAAAGAAAGATAGAAAATATTATATTTCACGTTCAAAATACCCACTTAACTTTCCAGAGAAACATTTCTCCTCATGATGATCAATACACTATGCTCTTCGCTAAAACCCTAACTAATGGTATTTTAAACCATCAACTTAAGACTCCATATATAATTTTAATACATAACTAAGACCTAAAACGTTCGTAAAGAGTCATGTCCTCAAGAAATGTGTGTGTGACTTATTCTTTTTCATAGTATCAAAGCAGAATTTGTATTGCACTACAGCCAAATGGCTCTTGCTTCTTTGAGGAGCTTTATCAGATGGCTCTTGCTTTCTCGAGTGGGGTCGGGCTTGAGATGAAGAGACATCACCTCGTTGGAAGAGCCTACCAGCTGACCGCCTATGAACACAGCCGGTAAGGGTGAGCTACGACCTAGTAGCCTGACCAATGCCTTCTCGGTTTCTATTCCCCTGGGTTCCTGGTCGAGCTCATAAACAGTTGCATGGGCTCCAAGCTCACTGAAGAGCCTCTTGATGGAGTGGCATATGCAACATGAGCTGCTGCTGAAGATCACCAATGCGTTCTGGCCCGCCAATCCCTTCACCTGGTCCATTGTAGAGAGAGAGAGAGAGAGAGAGAGAGAGAGAGAGAGAGAGATTGGAAATTTGATTGAAAGAAAGCTAAGAAGGCTTTGGTTCTGATGAATATGAAGCTGTGAGGATGCTTATTTATACATGCTCGTGGGACTGAATTTTCTAATGGAATAAAATAGAAGGAGAATGTTCCTAAATATTTTGTCCCATGCCCAAAATACCCCATTATCATTCTAGAAAGGGACAGGCTGGGACTTCAGTTGGCAAAAAATAAAATAAATAAATAAAAAATGAAGAGAGAGAGAGAGAGAGAGAGAGAGAGAGGCTGACTCGGATTGCGCAGTCTAGCACGCAGCTCCGACGTTGTAGTACCGTGTGATACTGAACAAGCTCTGTGAGCCCTGCCTTGATGTGTGTATTTTATGAGAAAAAATTTGCTACACCCACGAGTCAGGTACGCTAGCTACACCAGGTGTACCAATGACCCTACTGATGTATGTGTTGTATCCACGCCCTCCATCTATTTGGTGAGATCATTTTAGGGCATAAAACAAAAAATGAGATAGATCCAAAACTCAAGTGGACTCCAAGAAGTTTCTAATGGTTGGCATTCAATCCCCATTATTTTCTGTGATGGGTCCACTTGTTCTTTGGATCTGCCTCATTTTTTGTGTCATGCCCTAAAATGATCTCGCCAAATGGATGGACGGAGTGGATACAACACATACATTATGGTGGGGTCATTTCTACACCCGGTGTAGCTAGAGTAGCTAACTCGTGGGTGTAGCAAATTTTTTCTAGTATTTTATCCATGCTGTGCATCTACTTTCCCAGCTCATTTTAGTGAGGCCACGAGCCCAAAAGGCAGGTCCATATCTCAAGTAGACTACAGGATAGGAAATAGTGGTGATTGAATGCCCACGGCTAGAAACAATTGCCCTGTGTTTTGTACACCCGACAGAAGAAGCCATCTTATTTTTAGGCTCTCAGACCTAAAGAATACGACCCACCTGATGGAAAGCTTGGATCTTGGGCAAGCATGCCATGTTGGATTCCATGCGTGTGGGCCCAGAAGCTTTAAAAAGTAAAACTTTATAGAAGTGAGCTTAAAAGTAACGTAAGAAGAATGATTTCATAAAATCTACGGACAAGATAGTTCCCCACCATCTAATATTCAATCCCTCTCGATAAAAATAAATAAATAAATAAAAGAAGAAGAAGAAGAAGAAAGACAGCACGTGCACACGTGTTTTCGGCATAAGGCATCTAAAATTTCAACCATGTGCGTGTAAACTATACAAGAAGGGATGTCAAAGGAGGGATGGGAAAGCATCACAGGCAGACGCATGCATACAGTCGGACGCTGACGAAGGCATGAACAGAAGACACGTGTCTAATTTGGGAGAATCAACGTTGCACGTCATTTGGCGGACACGTGGCATTTTGGAATCGTTCAAGTAAAAGACCATCGATGAAACAACAGTAAAAATGTAAAAACAAAAAAATTTGAAAAATGAAAAAGCCTTACAAAAACTACGTATGGCCCGGTCGAGGACATGCACGTACACTATAATTGGTTTTTCTAGTTTGCACCAGTGGGACCACAGTTCAGTGATCCAGACCACTAGTCTGCTGGGGTACCGTTGTCGATGGACCCCCGTTTAAAATCTCCAACATCGAAAGATCATAGAAGCCCATCTCAGGCATTTATTTAGTTGAATTTAGACAATTGTTGTCAAGGTTAGTGTTGCTCTCAATTCAATCAAACACAAGTTCACAGTGTGTACTTGTGTTTCAACAGCAGGTCTCAGGTTCTTAGTGCTAAGGAGACACACTAACCCACTGGTGGGTGGGTGCATCGTGTGACCAATCGTGTGGGTGCATTGCGCAGCTAACAAGGTGGGTGTGTTGCATGGCTAACTAAAAAAAAAAGTCCACAGTGTGAATGAGGGCGTGCGAATGAGGGCTGCATTCCAATTATGATAGGTATGTGAATAGGATGCACAGGCGTACCAAAGTCTGCCTCACTCAAGGGTTGATTGAATTGTTAGTATACCCTTCATTGAGAAGTATAGATTAGAGACAGGGAACAATGATCGAGAGTCATCCTAACCATCAATATTGCCCTGGGTTTATGCAATTTGTGAAAGGATATAAAGTTAATCTTTTTTAATGAAGTTTTTTTTTTATGTAGGACAAGAACCCCCTAACGAAGGGCATAGATCAAGCACATTCCTATCGCACATGGATCAAAAAATTAAAGAAAAGTTGACAAAAATCGACTATTTTTACATGGATGGACCAAAAGAAGGTGAACCATAAATCAGCAATAACTTTTGATCCGGGTGGAGTTACAGGGATGCACAACATATGGATTCCTAATGAAATTTCGTTTTGTGGTAAACCAACCCACGTGTCTGTTCATTTCGCTAGAACACGCGCGATTACAGCAGAAAAATGAGATTTCAAGGAAAACTACTATTTTTAGTAATTCTGATTTTTAATGTGTTTCCTTCTTTTTTAGAGTTTTTGTTTATTTAGGAATTTCTATTCTTGCTCAATAATGAGTTTTAGAAAGACTCTACTTAGTAGTAGTCTCTTTAATTAGGATTTTACTAATTTTAATAACTTTTTATTTCGAAAAACCAAATATTTTTAGTAAGTACGAATTAGCTATGGTCTATTTAGGGTAATATAAGGTAGTTAAATTCATTTTTTATTAGATAATTCTCATTATTATTTAATAAAATTTTAATTTTTATCAATTTTCTCTTGTGGATTCAAGAAAGCCCTGTTGATGAGTCCAGGGAGCCTTGTGGATTCAAGGTAGTTATCCCATGAGGAAGATGGTGATCAACCTCACCATGTCTACCCCTACGTCAAGTGGTATCAGAGTGAGGATACCCATCGGGCCAATGTCCCTTTACAAAGGTATGGACACAATTTTCGCTAACGGTGATCAAGGGATTTATTATCTTTCGGAGAGAATGGAAACTCTACACCGAGAGAAACGAAAGATGATGAAAGGGTTGCAGGCTTCCCTCTATCGTTTTGTAGATGCGCCAATTTCGCCTCATGCCCATGGTAATGTTCAGTCTCCCGTTGTGGCTGAATCGCACAATCAAGTTTCTCGTAGAGCGCTCCCGGTGATGAGTTGCAGCTGGGTTACCCCCATTAATCACTGCTCAATAGATCGATCCTACAGGAGGGCGATAGCTCTTCCCAACTTCAATGGCCAGGATCGCATCAAAGAATGACTCTCTAAAGTCAAGTACCACTTTGACTACGTACAGATTCTTGAAGACAAAAAAGTTCAAATCGTGATATATCATTTGAAGGTTGACGCTTTGGCTTGGTGAGAACACTGTTCAGCACTGTCAGAAGCAAAAGATAAAAGCACCGATATATTCGTGGCCACAGATGAAACGGCGGATGCTGAGATGATTTCAATTCATATACGACGATGACGATGATCAGGTACTATCCCAACAATCCCACAACTTGCAGCAGGAATCCTGTTATGTTGAAACGGAGTCGCAACAGATCACCAATCTCGTCAGCCGCACGTATGTCATTCATGCAAACACGGGAGATCCTCTTGAAGTTTTCCAAGTAGAGGGAAGATCTTATGGCATAGAAGAGGAACGTGACATACAGCCCATTATCATCTCAGAAATTGTTCAAAATTCTGAGAAAGTGGAAGAGATTGTTACCCTAGATGTGATGAATGAAGAAGATGATCTTGTAGTCGTTCCAAAAATTGTGGAGTCCGTTTTGCATGAAACCATTAACATCTCAAACGCTGCCACACCAACAAAGCAAGAACTCGAGGCGATTGTGGTTGCCGAACTTTCTGATGAATTATTCCTTATGTAGGAAATGGTCCTTTCTCATATAGAGCCAACCTTCAATATGCCAGAGCAAGGTTGTGATTATTCATATTGGCGTCAAGAAGAAGTCGACGAAGTAATTTCAGCATGCCAAAGAAAAGCCAAGGACATGAATCGCAAGAGAAGTTCGTTGTCGATCTCATACACATGTCAAGGCCATAGATTTAAAAGAAACTCGAGGATAAGTTTTTTTGAAGTGGAGGGATCTGATGTAGGACAGGAACCCCCTGATAAAGGGCATGGATCAAGCACATTCCTATCACACATGGACCGAAAAAAAGATTAAAGAAAAGTCAACAAAAATAGATAATTTTCACATAAATGGACTAAAAGAAGGCGGACAGTAAATCGACCATAACTTTTGATTTGGGAGGAGTTACCGGACGCACAATGTATGAATTCCTACTAAAATTTCGTTTTGTGGTGAACTAAACTATAATAGTAGGTCGTGTCCGTCCATTTTGCCAAAACACAGGCAGTTACAGCAGAACAATTGGATTTTAAGGAAAATTGCTACTTCTAGTAATTTCACTTTTTAGTGTGTTTCTTTTTCTTTTAGAGTTTTTATTTAATTAGAAGTTTTTATTCTTACTTAATAATGAGTTTTAGGAAGACTCTAGTAGTCTTTAATTAGGATTTGACTATTTTTAGTAATTTTCTATTTTAGAAAACTTACTATTTTTAGTAAGTATGAATTAGAGTCTGTTTAGGGTTATATAAGGTTATTAAATTCATTTTTCATTAGATAATTCTCATTATTATTCAATAAAATTCTGAATTTTACCAATTTTCTCTTGTGAATTCGAGATTTCTCTCGTGGATTCGAGGAAGCCATGTTGATGAGTCTAGGGAGCCTTGTAGATTCAAGGTAGTTATCCTGTAAGGAAGACAATGATTAACCTCACCACGTCTACTCCTGTGTTACTTTTTGCCTTATGATAATAGATGTGAGTCTACGAACTTAAGAATTTTTTCTTCCAACATGATTAGCTACTGAAGTTCAACAGAAAGAATAAAGAAGAAAAAATAAGCCGAAAGTGTTCTTCTATTAATAAATTTCTTTTACAATAATAATACTCCCGATCGGCTTGAAGGACGATGATATGTTTGTTGCCTACTCGGGACTAAGCTTTGTAGCGAGACGGTCGTGATGTGTGAGATAATCATCTGTTCGTTACTCAATCGGAATCAGGCCTCATAGCGAGACGACCAATAGAAGACGGATCTTCGATAATTTGTTCATTACTCAATCGGAATTGGACTTCGTGATGAGATGGTCAATGAGGAGACAGCTAGCCTGTTTCTAGTCTTGGTAAGAACAAAGCACGTCACAAGATGGTCGTGAATCGACCATCCATTCATCATCTGGTGCGGAATAGACTTCATAGCAAGAGGGGCGATGAAATCACCTAGTAAGTAATAGGAAAGCCCATCAGCCTTCTGTTCAAAACTAAGCGATCTTCCTTGTAATCCAGCGTCGGGATGTCGTGGATGAAGGATGAAGGGAAAAACTAAAAACTATAGGCCTCATGCTATGAGCAGCGATAGGAGCTACAATTAAACTAATATAAAAGAAAATGATAAATTTTCATGGTGGATGGATAAACAAAGAGTTGGTTGGTTGTATTGGCGTGAGCCCTTGAGCTCTTTGTGAAGTATTGTTTATATAAGCTTCTAGAAGGCGGTGACGTTGCGTCGCCCTTGACATTGTGAAGGATTTGGATGTTCAACTGTATAAATCTCATTGATTCTCCGATGTAAGCATAGCCTATCATGTGCGACCATGTGTATAAGAGATAGACTCTCGCTTCTTCGGATCATGTGTTGGCTATAATCCTCTATAACTAGACTTCCATATAGGAAAATTGCTGAGTCCTTCCATCACTTGTTTTGACATTAGAGTATTTTTGACATAAATCTAGCATTTAATACTAGATAGAGAGATCTCATTTGATGTAATTCCGGCATTTAATACTAAGAAATGAAGACTTTAATAAGACTTGCTTTTTAAAAAGAGTACTTTTGATAGGACTTCTATGGGGTGACTTTCTAAGCTGATATACACCACATGGCAGTCTCTTAGGCCTATTTGATCTAGCACGGAAGTAAATAATAATTGAAGACACAAGTAGACTTCGCCCATCAGTTAGCGTGTGATGTCGGCACGCGGTGGCATCTCATTGGCACATGTAATTACGCCAAAAACGGAGCATAAATAGTTAGAATCTTTCAGTCCCGGATATTTTCTGAGTGTATCAATATGTCAAGAAAACCTATGGTTTGGATTACTGAACCATGGGTCCTTTTTTATAAACCCTCGGGTGTAGGATTGCTAATGCACAGGTCGCTGTATAAATGTTATATTCCGTTACCTACTGAAGATACACGTAGCAAATAGGTCATGATCGGAACGTTCTTCTGGTGGGACACAACGTGGATGAGCCATATGACAAAAGGCAAAGAGACTGGACGGTCATGATAGATGTCCGGTAAGTGGCCCCCAAAAGGAACAACGGTCCACATTCGACCAGTATAACTTAGAATACCTGGAAGGTCATAGATAATGTCATTTTAAGCCTATAGCCCATCCACACGGTGGCCCACGAAATCAACGGTCCTAATCACCGTACTTGTTTGCCCCTTGTAGCTTGAAAGGGACTTTCATACAGTGACTTTCATAAAAGTGTTTACCCGTCCTCTCCACAGGTATCACACATGTACGGTAATCCAAACCATTCAAACCGTAAGCCTCACTGTTGATGAATAATTGACTAAAAAAATAGACAGGTCAGACAATCTTAACCATCAGATTCTTCCATTAAATTTGAACTCTGTAGATTTTATTTATAATCATTCATTTGATAGCCACAGAAACTGAACGGTTAGGATTGTCCGAACAGTGACTTTGAGGCTATGCTCCATCCACGTACGATGATAGATGGAACAAAGCTTATACAATTATTTTATTTCAACCATCTATTTGACCGAAACACCAATTAGGATGTCTATGATTGTCCGATAATCACTGCGATTTTTGGATCGCATCCGACTGCGACTAGCACCATCCTAGTCCGAGAGAAGATAAGAACCTAGGTGGGGCCCACCGTTATGTTTGTGAGTCCGTTTACAAAACTTGGCCAAGCTTCTGACAGCCACCTGATGAGTGCATTGCCCTTATTTTGAGGATTGTACCCCGTACACAATGGGGCCCACCTGACGGACAGTTGTATACTGCACCCGATTGCCATTCTGGGACATGTAATATGGGCCGTATATGGGCATCATCAACTATCCGGCTTAGCTAGAGGTGGCAATGGATCGGTCGGGTCAAGTTCGGGTCAGGTCATTTCCACTTCAACCCTAGCCCAACCTAAATTAAATTCGGGTTGGATTTTCCCAACCCAAATTAAACCAAGTCATTTTAATGACCAACTAACTAATTTTTAGATTAAACTAGATGCATACTAGAGAGAAAAAAACAAAAAAAAAAAAAAAAAAATCTCATGATATTTTAGTTCTATATGTCATAAAATGTGATCATTGGTGTGTAGATGTTTATTAAATTGACAGACATGTGGACAGTTCCCAATATGCCAGAGAAAAAAAAAAAAAAAAAAAAACTATGTACTATTTAACTAATAAGAAAATCAATATATAATAGGCTACTTAACCCTTATATAATTCGGGCCAGGTCACTTTTAATCCTAATTAACTCATAAAAATTGAATCCTGGTCATCTCCATCAACTCAAAAATTGAATTCGGGTCAAATATTATAACCCTAAGCTGAAAAAAAAATGGGTCGTGTTGAATTTTGCCAGTCCCATGATCTACCCATAAATGAAACAGAAGCTTGATGTCATCTCCATTAGCACATGTACATGCAATGCCTGAGGGGACATCTAAGACGCTAATCAGGTCAGCCCCACCATGTAGATGATGTGGCCCAAAATCCAAGACGATCAACTCATTGAGTTGGTCACACTCGCATCAAAGCAATGGATGGTTAATAAAAGTTGGAGCAATAAGTACTCATTCAAGGTAAATGTTCAATCCAGTTGATCAGTCAACAAGCCTTATCTTGCTACCAGGTTATTTACATGGTGGGCCTCAATCGCTGCATCTCATCGTGCGGTCACACATAGGCCCTTGATACAAAACTGACCACTAGACCTACTCGGATTACACTCAGACCATTCCCTAGGAGGTCCTTATGTGGAGTGATCATAGCTCTAAAAACCAAACTAACCGGATGATCCTGACCGTCTGATAGGAGGATTTCTCCCAGTGCAATGCTGGCCATCACTTTTTTTATTCTGAGGGTTGTTTGTTAAGTTACCGATCAAATGGTTAGGATCTTCCAATCAATGCAATTCATTAGCAGTCCACCCTCCTCGGCAAGTCATATCTGATGAACGTTCTGGATCCCATCAATAAGCAAAAAAAAAGTGTACGGATTTGGATCAAGGACAGAAAAAGACTTTTTCCTTAGAAAATTCCAATTCGCTTGATGGCTACTCAACGAATCAAAATAAATGAAAACACACTATTGAAGAATTATATATCACAAGAACTACACAATCTAAACATTCTCAGAAACACTGGCGCTTGATTTTCACATGGAGGAATGAGCACATACAACCTAATGTATGCTAAAGTTGTATTTCCACCTTGCATACCTGGTAAGCGTGCCACACTTAAACATCATCTGAGCCATTGAAAATGTTTGGGCCCCTTAAGATCACTTCAGGAAGAAAAAAATCAGGCTGATCTGTCTATCATTTGGGCACAACATAGAAAAAGATATATGGCCAACGTGTGGACCACCTGATCAGTGGATTGATTTGATCTTTTGTGGTAAATGATCTTCAAGGTGGGACGATATTTTTGATGTGTCAGATGTTAAGTACAAGCGATACAACAGCTTTATGTGAGAGGTGGAAGCTTTTTTTACCATCCATTGAGGTGCATGTATTTGGGGTGCGGTTTGGGTGGATCCCCAACTGTGGGGCCACTGTGATGTATGTACCTTACATCTACACCGTCCATGCATTTTGAAAGCTCATTTTAGGGCGTTAACCCAAAAATAAAGCAGATACAAATCTTAAGTGGACCATACTACATGAAATAGTAGTGATTGAATCCATACCATTAAAAACTTCATGGGGGCCACTGGAATATTTAGTTTCCATCCAACCTGTTGAAAAGGTCACAAAGACCTGGATGAAGATACCAAACAAATATCAACTTGGCCCAAAACTTTTGTGACCCACGAGAAGCTTGTAATGGTTGAGTACCATTGTTTACTATATTATGGTCCACCTGAGATTTGGATCTACTTCATTTTTTAAATCATGCTCTAAAATGAGTTTTCAAAACGAATGGACGGTGTGGATGTAATACAAACACATCACAAAGTGGACGGCACGGTAAGGGATCCACCCACCCTGGTGGATCCGGGGATCCAGCGAAGCCGCGCCCATGTATTTGATGACAGCCCGTTGAGATTTATGGAAGCGGATTGCCTGTGACCCCGGGGACATAGATATGCCAATGCCCGGGGCTGTATGGGGCCCACAGAGATGCCTGTGGAAAATCTACTCCGTTCATTTATTGTGAAAGACTGCAATAGGATAGGATTCTAAAAATCCGTGAGATCCAATACTCATGTGGGCCACACCAATGAAACAGTGGGAACAGAAGATATCCACCATTGAAACCTTCCTGGATCTGACCATGATGTTTATGTGTCATCCAAACCGTTCATATGGTTATTACCACTCAGATAAACTGTGGGAACAAATATTATTCTGATACGAAACTTCTGTCAACCCCAGGCGTTTAATCCCCATTGTTTCGTGTGGTATGGCCCACATGAGTTTTGGATCTGCCAGATTCATAGAATTCTGTCCTATTGTAGTCTTTCAAAACAGATGGACGTAGTGGATTTTTCACGAACATCTCTGTGGACCCCACACAACCCCAGCACAGGAATATCTCTAGGGCAATAAGGGGCAATCTGCTTCCGAGATTTATATGCTAACACTTTTGCCCACGACGTGATTTGTGGATTAAAAAAAAAGATGTAAAGGAATGCATCATCTGTTATTCGTTCATCATATGTTGTATTCGACCGTCCATGGACCAAAGGATGGTTTTGATTGGACAGTATACATATGCTTGATGGATCTTTGACTGTTGAATGTAAACTGTTCCTACAGTAGGTTGGATCCACCATGTGGACGGTCTAGATCAAAAGCACATGTGTGCGTGGATCTTGCATCATAAGATGATGTTTAGGAATTGTATCGGTCGGACAAGTAGCAAGGCGGCAGACCAATTTTTACCATTGATTGCATTGTTAGGTGGGGTCTACCAAGCTGGACCCACATGCAATAGCCGATTTCGCATCATGGTATGATGTTAGAATCATATAGTGTTAGAATTGTAATGGGCTTAGGCCAGGCCCATTTACTATTTCTCACAAAACGATCATGGTGGGCCCTACTCAGGTTCCAAGCATAGG
This sequence comes from Liriodendron chinense, assembly GCA_003013855.2. NCBI lineage: Eukaryota > Viridiplantae > Streptophyta > Magnoliopsida > Magnoliales > Magnoliaceae > Liriodendron > Liriodendron chinense. Next base: position 11,547,518 of record ML058484.1, on the reverse strand, counting down.
AACTTCACGTAGCTTTTGCATGAGAAAGGGATAATAGTTAAAAAAGCTCTAATTATGATGTCATTTGTAATGTTGATCCCATTATCCGAGCCATTTTTATCTAGCCTCTTGGATACTATTTGGATTTTTACTGGACTAAAATACCTATATGTCACATCTCCTCTCTCATATAGCAACAACTTGTTTGCAAAAGACAAGAGGGCCTTTTAAGAATTAGGTGTGGGCCTATATAATTGACTGTTGGGGCCATCTCTCAGCCAATCTGATCCGTTCACTTTAATCAGACATCTTGAACCCATGGGAGGGTCATTTCAAAAAAAAAATTTGGAGCTTTTTATGACCCACACCTACATTAACGTTATAAGTTAATTCCAAACTTTTTTCTCCAGTGTGGTCCATCTATGATGAGTTTTGTCCTTAAACTTGGACATATAGCATGAAATTAAAATCTTTTCATATAGAAGGCTTGGAACTGCTCCAAGAATATCCAGTGGACCCACAAAAGATGTGGGATGGGTTCAATAGATGGGTCCCTTGTATGGGAAGGGTCATTTGACATTTTTCTTCTTTTCTTCTTCTTTTTTTTTTCTTGGGAGAGGACCATTTGACCACTAGGACCATTGTCATCTCTGTAGAACCCACTCTAACGAGCTTTCAGCATGTATCCGGCGTCATTCCCTCCATTTCAGCGAGCTTTTAAGTGTTCTTTTTTTTAGATAACTGTCTTAACTCCATGCAGGTTGCATATCCCATAAAAACAGAGCCCACTTTTGGGCAATCAAATGATGTCCAAGTGAGGTGATTCCAAAGTCATCTGAAGGTTCATCGAATTACCTTTCCAACAAGTACAAGATCACCTAAATCATACTTGTAACGAGGGAATTAAGACCGTTTTCATTGAATCTACGAATGACTGAGTATCGACGAACGACATTGAATTTAGGCCCGCTTATGGGCAATTAAGTGGTGTCTAAATGATGTGATTCTAAAGTCATCTAAAAGTTCGTCAAATTATCTTTTCAACAAGTACAAGATCACCCAAATTAGACATGTAACGATGGAATTATAAAGTTTTCATTGGATTTGTGAATGACAGAGTATCGACGAATGACAGTGTTTTTAGGCCTACTTTGGGATAATCAAGTGGTGTCCAAATGAGGTGATTCTAAGGCCATCTGAAATCTCATCAAATTACATTTCCAACAAGTACAAGATCACCCAAATCAGACATATAACGAGGGAGTTATGATCGTTTTCATCGGACATATAATGCGCACGCATGTGTAGTTTTAGGCATAATGGGAGGCTTTGAGCATAGCCCCCAAATAACCAAATTTACATGCCCCCTGAAGTGCTCAAGCCCTTATGCCAAAACTCAATCTTATAGCCTTGAAAAATTTTCAACTCATATCCGATGTAAGACTATTGTACAATGCACAAAAGACAAATTCAAAAAATGCTCTAGCAAAACATTTGGAGGGAAGTTTGAAAAATTCAAAAATATTCACTTTGACTTATTTTGAAGCACCAAAATACAACAATCCCCCACATGATTCAAAATAAACTTTTTGAGTTAAACATGAATAGTTGTGCCTAATGTCAATGTTTATTCGACTTAAATCGACACTTAGAGTAAGCAAAATAAGTCTATAGGAGCTAGGTTACATAATCTTAAATAAGACTCCTTTAAGTGTAAATCGCATATATCAATCACTTACACAATTCTTCCCACTACAAGTGATTCTGTGATTCGGTACCTTTTATCCATGCACCATTTTCCTAATTTCTTAAATGCTCTAGAGAATTCACCTAAATTCTCATAGGAAGCACGCCATCTTCCACACTCACATGGGTGAATTCCATCAAGTGTATATAACAACTTAATACACTACTAAAATTTTAGCCTATGAATTCATTAAGAGATCAAACTCAATATTCTTCATTGCTGTTTGCATTGCCTACATCATATAATAGGACTTACTCAAGGCAATGCTTAAATGTCTCCTAGTGTCTTATTGTATACCCATTTAAAAACATATTGGATGGGATCTTCATTTGTATAGGTTGGATTGCCAACATCAGTAGCCCATAATATTAAACTTAGTCACATTCCCTTTGATGTTTCTAAGACTAGCTTCTTAGATAGTCCTTTTGTTAGAGGATCTGTCAAATTCTTCTCTAATATCATAAAATCAATGGTTATTACTTTGTCATTTAACAAATGCCTCATTATGTTATAGCGGAATTTAATGTATCTACTTTTGTCATTGGATATCTTACTTTTAGCCTTAGTTATTGTTGTCCGGCAATCATAATGCAATGATATTGCTATTACAGGCTTTGGCTACAAAGGAATATCAACTAAAAGATTTTTAAGTCATTCAGCTTTTATGCTTGCCTTCTCTAAGGCTACAAACTCAGATTTCATAGTAGACTAAGCTATAAATGTCTGCTTGGTGGATTTTAAGAAAATAGCTCCTCCACCCAATATGAAAATATATTCACTTGTGAATTTTATTTCATCTAAATCACTTATCCAGCTAGCATCGTTGTATCTCTCTACTACAGCGGAATAATATATACCATATTCCGTTACACCCTTTAGATACCTTAGTGTTCTAAATAAGGTATTCCATTGTTCATGTCCAAGATTATGTGTATATCTATTTAACCTGTTTACTACATAGGCTATATTAGGTCTAGTATAATTCATTAAGTACATAAAGCTGCCAATTATTTTAGAATATTTTAATTGTGATACACTATCACTTGAATTCTTCTTTAAATGTATGGTATAGTCATAATGAGTACTAATAGGTATATTATCAAAGTGATTTAAGCATTTTAACATTTTCTTAATGTAATGAAATTGTGAAAAGATAAAACTTTCATCTTTTCTAATCATTTTTATACCTAAAATCATATTAGCTTCACCTCAGTCTTTCATATCAAACTTTGATGACAACAACTTCTTGATGGATTTAATTATCTTAAGATCAGTTCTAAAGATGAGCATGTCATCTACATAGAGACAAATTATTACTCATGTGCTTCCTTTGAATTTTCTATACACACATCTATCTGCATCATATATTTTATATCCATTTTATTTTAAAACATTATCAAACTTCTCATGCCATTGTTTAGGAACTTGCTTTAGACCATATAAAGATCTAATCAATATACAGACTTTGTTTTCTTTTCCTTTTATTATATAACCATCAAGTTGTTTCATGTATATTTCTTCTTCTAATTCTCTATTTAAGAAAACAGTTTTTACATCGATCTGATGTACTATTAACTTGTATATAGAGATAATGGCTATAAGGATTCTAATAAAAGACATTATATCCACTGGTGAATATGTATCGAAATAATTAATTCCTTCTTTTTGTTTAAACCATTTGGCTACTAGTCTTGCCTTGAATTTATCAATGGTTCTGTTGATGCCAAAAATTGGCTAACAGCTGTTGGTCAGGGACCAACTTTGATTCTTCGTCGTCTGATCTCCACTCAGAGATAAATGGTGTAGATTGAGGGACCTGCAACCACCGACAAAGGTTAGGACCGCCGCCGGTTGGCCCGGCTTACGGCCCTCCGATGGCAAAGTCAGTATGGATACTGAAAGAAAAGGTTATTGGAGGTTAAATGGCGGTTGATTGCTTACCTTGAGAGAGAGTGGGAGTCCTCTTTATAGATAATTATTGGAGAGATTTAAGTTGGGATAATCTTTATTTTATCTGGATCAGTGGTTATCCTTATCCTTATCTGGATCAATGGGATAAGCTTTATCCTTATCTTATCAAGAGGGATAAACCAAGGCAGATGAGGCCAGGCCTCTTGCCAAGCTGAGGGCCAGATGTTGAGCTGAGGTGGGCCAAGGTCGAGAGGGCTGAATGTAGAGCCTGAGAATGCTGAATGCCGAGCCCGAGTGGACCGAGGCCTGACTTAGCTTCCTCTCTTAAATAATCGGTCCATGACCATTGTAGATGAACCCCAGTGGGAAGCTTTCCATATTTTGAGCTCAGCCCGAATTTACCCATAACAGAAGTCCCCTACTCTCGAGCCTAACTTGCTCGGCTTGGGAGTAAAGAGAAATGGATAAGCTGACATTTGAATTTGGCCAACTGCATGAGGTCGGCCTAGTAGGGTGGCCCGTAGGCTCTGCCAATTATACGGGTCAACATATAGAGGTGACCTCTGGACACTTCGCGTTTTGGTCCGACTCTTTCGTCCATTCCGACTGCCCAGGTCGGTCTTTCGACTCTTGGTCTAGGCTCTTCCGACTGCCCAGGTCGGTCTTTCGACTCTTAGTCTAGGGCACTTAGGCGATTGATCCCGTCGTGGCCAGTCTTGCTAACCTGGAGATTTGCCATGTTTCTTGGAGGAGAGATTTCGCCACGCTATATAGTTGCGGGGATGGCCCTTATGGGCCAGTGTCTTGATTTCATATTTTTTCTTAAGGATGAGACCTCATGAATGAATGCTCGAATCATGGCCTGAGGCATGGATGAGGCAAAGCGATGAGACCGAAGCGAATAAATACATTTCAATACTCGGATCACGACCATACTCGCATCTGGATTATGCGGAGGTTGTCTGTCGAAGCCTTCAGGACGATGCCAAGGACATCTGCCAAATACCTGAGGTGAGTGTCGATCTGAGGGCGACGGGCGCCAAATGATGAGCCCAGTGATAAGGCCAACAAGCCGAGGCCTGTTGCTGAGCGTAGGTGGTTGAACCATAAATAGCGATGGGACCGAGCTCCTATGTGTAGCTTCCTGGATAGCAAATAAATATATTTCAATAGTCGGACCATGACCGTACTTGCATCTGGATTATGTAAAGGTCACCTGTTGAAGCCTTCAGGACGTCTGCCAGATACTCGAGGCGAGTATCAATCTGAGGGTGAGTAGGCTTAATTCCCAATGCTGAGCCAAGAGCAAGTACGAGCAAGTGTCCAAGGCCGAGCTCCACGTGTCAATGCCGAGTAGGCTAAATGTTGATCCAAGGGCGAGTCAAGTGGCCAACCTTTCCTAAATACATGTCCATACTTCATACTCAACTTCAGGATGAAGCCTTTTAGATGATGCAGAGGCCATCTGTCGAGGCCAAGTGCCCAAGTCCAAGTGTAGGTCGAGTACCGAGGCATGTGGATGAGGTTGAGGCGGTCAAGGCCTATGTCCTGATAATGAAAAAATACATTTTAATACTTGGTACATAGCTGTACTCGTAGCCAGTTGCACCTTCGACCTGATATGCTGAAATATTTTGACAGAACATGAATTATTTTGACAGTACGGTCATGATCATCATTTGCTAGGCATTGATGGACGTGATTTACTTTCCATCAACTGCCTGGATGTGCAATTGGTGGAGATCCAACTGGTGAGATTCTCCATACGTGTGCAGAAGATAGGACCACAACAAGTTGGATGGTGTAAGATGGTGGACGGTTATCTTTGGACATGTTAGCTGCACGTGTGACAGATGAAGCTTGGACGCATGTGCAATGGCCCAACTGCTAAACTAGATGGACGAATGGATGGAGATGGCCGTTGCACGACTGAAGGTGGGGTCGACCTAATGGCACTTTGGAGACGCTTGTTGCGTGTGAAGCTTGAAGGAGGGAGTTGCCTTCCCTATCACGTGTAGAGGTTGAAGAGATCCACCTTTGCTGGACTCCTTCAAAGCATGATGGAGCTACACACGTGCAATAGGAATCTTCATCTATGGCTCGTGGAAGATGGGTCAGACAGATGGCCAGCTGATTGAGCAGCTTGCTGGATGGCGGTGAACCACCGATTATTTCTGCTGGTGGCGTGAGGGCTGATCATGGACGAACTGAATGGAGGTGATTCTCCACATGTGTGGCTGCCAGACATGGTTGGATCGGTGGATCCCACTTGACGCTGTAGATCAGCACATGTGGTGGTCTTGGACGGCTAAAATGGAGTGGATTTGGTGATGGTCCAGCTAGCACGAGCAACAAGATGGACGGCTGGACGGTGGGCCACTTTAGATGGCTAGTGGTTGTGAGTTGAAGGATGGGTGAAGATGGAAGGATGGCCCACTGAGGTGATCACATATGATGCTGATCTTTGGACGCATGGTGCTTGCAATGGATGGTGGGCCAATAATATCCCTACCGGATCGATTTCTATGCAAGTGCTCGTGCTCCGGAATGATTCCCACAACATCCGTAGTGGATTTCACGCAGTACGCAATCGGCTTCTTCAGGTCCTAAACAACGTAGACACAGGCGCGAGAATCCTTTCTTATATAGGACTCCATCTATCAACGTATATCGAGCTGATCTATAGCGGATGCGCCGAGCTTCTTTTTGATCGTCGGGTAACTCACCCGATTGTAAAAATCGGATGATAGGATCTCTCCAATCTGGACTCATCGATATTGGAAAAACCCCTGCGAATTCATTTGACGATATGCTTCGTTGAGGGAAGAACTCGATGGGTATCATTCTACGGAGCTCGTCGTCTGCTGATGACGCGAGCTTCGCAAGAGCATCTGCGTTTGTGTTCCCATCTCTCGGGATTTGAACGATTTCATAATGGTCAAAACGCAACAGTAGCTCCTGAGCTCTCTTCAGATATGCAGCCATTCTTCCTCCCTTTGCCTGATATTCCGCAGTCACTTGTCCAACCACAAGTTGCAAGTCGTTGTATGCTCTTACCGATCGGATTCCTATTTCCGAGGCGAGGCGAAGACCGGCTAAGAGGGCTTCATACTCCGCTTCATTATTTGAAGCTCGGAATCCGAATCGAAGTGCGTATTGAATTTTGATCCCGTCAGGTGAGGACAGAACGAGGCCGACTCCACTGCCCTGTGAATTGGAAGATCCGTCGACGTGCAATGACCAGACAGGTGTGATATGACTTACCTCCGGATCATGGACAAGTTCATGACCGCACTCAGCTTCGCGGAGCTCGGTTAATTCGATGATGAAGTCGGCTACAGCTTGTCCCTTGATTGCAGTACAAGGTCGGTGTCGTATGTCGAATTCGCCTAATTCGACGGCCCATTTAACTAGGCGACCTGAGGTTTGGGGATTCTGCAGTACTTGCTGTAATGGCTGATCGGTTAATACACCTATCTGGTGCGCTTGGAAGTATGGCCTCAACTTTCGAGCCAAGGTTATTAAAGCCAGGGCGAGTTTCTCAATTTGAGGATATCGTGTTTCCGAGTCGATCAGGGCTTTGCTCGTGTAATAAACAGGCCTTTGTGTTCCTTCGTCATCTCGGACAAGAGCCAAGCTGACTGCTGCTCCTGAAACTGCTAAATACAGAAGCAATTCTTCTTTATGCACCGGCTTGGACAATAACGGTGGGGAGCCGAGGTAGGCTTTCAGCTCCATAAAAGCTTTCTCGCATTCTGAAGTCCATGTCATTTCCTTACATTTACGCAGCTGTTTGAAGAAAGGAAGACACCGGTCAGTAGCCTTTGAAACGAACCTATTGAGTGCTACGATCCTTCCTGTGAGCCGCTGAATTTCCTTAACTATGCGAGGTGAGCTCATATTGAGGAGGGCCTGGATTTTTTCTGGATTGGCTTCAATTCCTCGCTGGTTTACCATGAAGCCAAGGAATTTTCCGGAGCTCACTCCAAAGGCCCATTTGCTAGGGTTGAGCTTCATACGATACTTCCTCAATATTCTGAACGCAGTGCCTAGGTCGTTAACGTGATCTTCTGACCGCTTACTTTTGACGAGCATGTCGTCAACATATACTTCCATAGTTTTGCCTAGTTTATCCGCAAACATCTTGTTTACCAATCGTTGGTAGGTTGCCCCGGCGTTCTTAAGCCCGAATGGCATGACCTTGTAGCAGTAGAGGCCCTGGTCCGTGATGAACGCGGTCTTTTGCCGATCGGGAGCATACATCTGAATTTGATTGTACCTAGAGTAGGCGTCCATAAAGCTAAGGAGTTCGTGCCCAGCAGTTGCGTCGACGAGCTGATCTATCCTTGGTAACGGGAAGCTGTCCTTAGGACAAGCTTTATTCAGGTCGGTGTAATCCACACAGATCCTCCATTTTCCATTGGCTTTTTTGACGAGGACGACATTCGCCAACCAATCTGGATAACATATTTCTTGGACAAATCCCGCCTTGTGTAGTTTCTACACCTCTTCTTCGATTATCGTGTATCTTTTCGTGTTGAAAGCACGCCTTTTTTGACGGACCGGTCTGATGGCCGGGTCGACGTTGAGTCGGTGGACCATTATCTCTGGGCAGATTCTGGGCATTTCTTCATGGGACCATGCAAAAACATCTACATGCTCCTTTAAAAAGTTTGTCAAATTTTCTCGCACCTCGTCCGTCAAACGTGACCCGATCGGAATAATCCTAGTCGGATCAGCTTCCGACAAGGGAATATCGACCAACTCCTCGGCTGGCGATCCGCGTTCCTGCTCTTCTTATCTCGGGTCCAAGGAGGACGCGTGCGAGACGGTTGATATTGCACCTTTATTTTTCCCTCGTAGAGAAAGTTCGTAGCAACGACGGGCTTCTTGCTGGTCTCCTCTGACCACACCTACTCCTTCATCAGTTTCGAACTTCATTGTCAGGTGATAGATGGAAACGGCAGCTTTGAGGGCTCACAGGATAGGGCGGCCGATGATGGCGTTATAGGCGGAGGGGGTGTTCACGACGAGGAAATCGACCATAATCATTTTCTGATTAGGCTCTTCTCCAGCTGTGACTGGTAAGGTTATTTCTCCTTCCGGCATGACGCTATCCCCTGTAAACCCAGTTAATGCTGTCTTGACCGGCCTCAATTTGGAACGATCGATTTTCATTCTTTCGAAGGCTGAAGCGTATAGAATGTCGGACGAGCTTCCCGTGTCGATCATCATCCGATGGAGCCTTTTGTTTGCTACCACCATTGAGATGACAAGGGAGTCGTCGTGTGGGTGCATGATTCCTCGGGCGTCTTCTTCGATAAACGTTATCGCCCGATATGCAACTTTTGCGACTTTTGAAGGTCGGCTGGCGATGTTCACAGACAGTCCTGGTTCTGGTTGGGATGTTCTTCCTTGTCGTACATAATTTTTGCGCGAATTTTCGGAATCTCCAGTGGTCGGTCCGCCAAAGATCATGTGAATCTCTTCTACAGGGTTGTTATTCAGTTCTTCATTTAGGTCGGCTGATCGATCTTCGTTTCTCCGACCGTCCTAACGCTGAGCGATGTAGTCTTTCAGGAACCCCTGCTGGATGAGGGCTTCTATCTGTCGCTTCAAGTCGAAGCAATCCAGGTGTTGTGACCGTGGTCTTTATGGTATAGACAGTACCTTGATTTCGACCTTCTATTGGGGTCGGTCTTTATTTTCGCAGGTCGTTCAAAGTTGTATTTGCCTTTCTCTGCTAAATACACTTGCTCGATAGTTTTGTTGAGTGGTGTATACTTTTCGAACTGTGGTGCTGGTGATTTCATTCCTCGAACAGGTCCGTTCCGAACCGGTGATCTCCGCTCTGACTTCCGCTCCGACCTGTGTCTTTTTTAGCTGCCGCTATCCTGACGATCCTTATTCCTGGTCGTCGGCCGGTGAGCGTTGACCAGTTCCTCGGCGTTAATGTGTTTAGCCGCTCGATCTAAAAATTCGGCAACGGACTGAGGTGGCTCTTCCCCAACAGACCAAAGGAACCTTCGGTCTCGTAACCCTCCAATCATAGTGTGTAACAACACATCTTGTGAGAGATTTTCAACTTGTACCACTTCAGAATTGAAGCGCGTGAGATAATCTTTTAGGGACTCGTCTTCTTTTTGCTTGATCGCGACAAGGTGAGTTGAGTGCTTTCTCGAGTCGGTGCTCCCGATAAACTGAGTGGCGAAAGCCCGGCTTAATTGAGAGAACGAGCTGATTGTCTTTGGTTTTAAGTTGTGGAACCAAGTCCATGCCGAACTCGTCAATGACAATGGAAAGGCTTTACACATAATGTGTCCGTTGGCTCCGAGGAGGTCCATTCGGACTTTGAAATTTTCTAAGTGCTCTGCCGGATCTCATATCCCTGAATATTACTTCAGCTGAGGAACTTTAAACCCTTTGGGAAAGGGTTTTTCGCGAATTTCATCGGTGAACGGTGACTCAGATGAATCGACTAGTGCATCCACTGCGATTGGAGCTCGGGCTCGCTGCGCTCTCTGAATATCGCTCATTTGTTCCCGTAGTTCTTTCAGCTCGGCCTCCAATGGGCTTAAGTTGTCGTCCACTCGGTCGCTGGCTTCACGATCAGCTCGTTCATGCTCAAGACGAGCCATCCTCCACTCCTCGAGCCTATGCCGTAGATCGCTAGCAGGCAAGCTTATTACTGGCCGGGATCTGGCCTCGGTTGATTGGCTGGCGGCCTCGTTTTCTTCAACCGGACTGGGGGGTTGAGCACGCTGTGACTGCCGAGTTTGGTGAGAGCACTGGGATTGTTGAGGCTGAAGGTGAGTATGCTGAGGCCCTTCACGGTCTCTGTTATTTACGACCGCAGGATGGACCAGACCGGTTAACAAAGCTTTAATCTCATCCAGTCTCTGGTCCACGTAGCCAAATCGTTCGTCAACGCCCCCCAGCTTTTGGGTGACCCCTCCGACCTGCTCTTCGAGAAGGGACAACCTGACTCCCCGATTACGAGGCCTCTGTTGTCCCCCCTGCTAAGCAAAATTAGGAGAGTTTCCACCGAGCTGGATGGCGGGGGTGTTGGGAAACGATCCTTCATTCTCAGAGTCTTGATCGTCTGAAGGCCCGGCGATCGCGGGTGCTTTCCCTTTATATTTCCTCTTTCCAGCCATGATGAAAAAGGAGGAGAGATGTCGAGATCGTCTTAAGCGATTGGGCGAGAACACGGACTTCCTAGTTAAAGGAATAAGACGTGTTCCCACAGACGACGCCAATCTGTTGATGCCAAAAATTGGCTAACAGCTGTTGGTCAGGGACCAACTTTGATTCTTCGTCGTCTGATCTCCACTCAGAGATAAATGGTGTAGATTGAGGGACCTGCAACTACCGACAAAGGTTAGGACCGCCGCCGGTTGGCCCGGCTTACGGCCCTCCGTTGGCAAAGTCAGTATGGATACTGAAAGAAAAGGTTACTGAAGGTTTAATGGCAGTTGATTGCTTACCTTGAGAGAGAGTGGGAGTCCTCTTTATAGATAATTATTGGAGAGATTTAAGTTGGGATAATCTTTATCTTATCTGGATCAGTGGTTATCCTTATCCTTATCTGGATCAATGGGATAAGCTTTATCCTTATCTTATCAAGAGGGATAAACCAAGGCAAATGAGGCCAGGCCTCTTGCCAAGCTGAGGGCCAGATGTTGAGCTGAGGTGGGCCAAGGTCGAGAGGGCTGAATGTAGAGCCCGAGAATGCTGAATGCCGAGCCCGAGTGGACCGAGGCCTGACTTAGCTTCCTCTCTTAAATAATCGGTCCATGACCATTGTAGATGAACCCCAGTGGGAAACTTTCCATATTTTGAGCTCAGCCCGAATTTACCCATAACAGGTTCCATATGGTTTCATCTTTTTCCTAAAAATTCATTTAAAACCTATTGACTTATTATCAGGTGACAAGTCTACTAGTTCCAATGTATTATTTGACATCATAGACTCTAACTCATCTTTAATGACTTCTTTCCAGAATGAAGCATATGGTGAATTAATAGCTTCTGAATAAGTTTGAGGATCTTCTTCAAGTAAATACACATATTTAAATATCTCATCTCCTAAGTTAGGTTTCTTTCTAATTCTAACACTCTTCCTTAACTCTGTTTCTTCTTTATTTTCTTTTTTCTAGATTCCTACTAGTTGAGGCAACATTTAAATCAATAATTTCTTCTATTTCTTTTTATGTTACTTTCATATGAAATTTATTTTCAAAGAATTCTGCATCACTTATCTCAATTATAATAAAAGGATTTTAAGACTAAGAACATATAAGTCGCAATATTATTAGCATATCTTATAAACACAGTCTGTTATTTTAGGATCTAATTTTCTTTTCTTATTTTCTGATAGTCTCACTTTTGCAAGACACTTCCACACTTTAAGGTATTTAAAACTAAGTGGAAAACATTTTCAAAGTTCATAAGGTGTTTTTCATGTAGATTTCATTGGTATTTTGTTTCGAATATAACAAGCAAAGAGTATTGCTTCTCCCCATATATTGGAAGGTAACCCTGAATTAATTAACATTGCTTTCATAATTTCTTTTAAAGTTCTACTTTTTCTTTCCGTTATATCATTTTGTTCAAGAGTATAAGGTGCAGTGGTCTTATGAATGATAACATTTTTTTCATAAAATTCTTTAAATATTAAGAATTCGTATTCACCTCCCCTATCTGACCTTAAACATTTAATTTTCTTACTTAGTTGATTATCAACTTTTGTCTTATATATAATAAAGGATTCTAGTGCTTCATCATTATTTCTTAGTAGCTATATATTTTAGTGAATCTTAAGAGATCATGATGTATAAAAATAACATAATACATTTTATCATTTCTAAACATATTATTTTTAAAGTCACTTAGATTTTTATAAATTAATTCAAGAGTTTCAGTGTGTCTAATTATAAATTTGAATGAACTACGAGGATCGCCTAGTGCAAAAACAAGCCCTATCCAACCATCAAGTGAGAAAACAGTGTAAAGCCATTGATAAATAGTAAAATACAAGTGTGGTCCACTTAATCAGTGGATGGGGCTGATTTTTGCATGAAGTGTTTCTCATGGTGAGGCCAATCTATTGATTGGGTTGGATATCCCATGCACTATCTGCTGGGTGGACCATAACCTGTGTTCCAACTAGTTGGAGTTTGAGACCTCTATGTACACACACCTTCCTATTTTTCTTTCTTTTTCTTGTTCTCATTCTTAACAGAAAAAAAATATGAAACAACTGGAACTAGTTAGAGTTATCCCAAGTCAGACTTGGCTGACTCGGTTGATTCAAATTTGTCAAGAGTAGACTCGGAAAACCAGGCCCACTTTGCATGCTAACCAGAGCAGACCTAGGTTCTTCAACCCAGTGACTAGGCTAGTGACAGGGCCCGGTCAACTCAGCCTAATCCCTCGTTGACCCACCTAGTTTTGCATACTACAATACAACCTAAGGTGGAGTTGTCATCCATATGGCCCTTGTGTTTTTGCAAAGGAATTGCATTCCTAAAGCAAGCTGGAATTTGTACAAACAATCTATAAGATTGATGGATCATTATTCTAGTGAACTACATTTATAGAAGGCAATCCTAGAATCTCAGACCAATGTCGCTGTTAATAGAAAGATACAACACGACGTTCGGACACAAACTAGCATATGGACCAGTCCAAGCTAGGCCTGGACCCAGCTTGACACTTAAGACTCAAGCCTGAGCCCAGCCCAAGCTGCCCAAGCCCATTCCAAACAAGTTGGTTGGACCCTGTCCCAACCTGACCTGATTATTTCCAACTTAAATGTTCTTAATTTATCCATGGACCACACATAAATAAATAAATGACACTTTAGAGGAATGAAACCAATGGTTCATATTCAAGATGGATGTGTTGCCCAACTGAGGATTGGAATGACATATTTGTAAGATATAACACGTACATATAAATTCCAGCTGGGCCAGGTCTGGTCAGACTAAAATGATTTTAACTCGAGCCCTACCGAAAAAGAAAAATTGATAAGCCAACCATATGAGGCCAAAGATAGGCCCACAGGCTGAGGTAGTAGGTCCAACACCAGACCAAACCCTGGTTGGGCTCGTTGAACCAGGCGGGCTACCCAACCTTTTGCCACCCTGAGTGTGATTCAGTGATTAGACCAACGGCACGGACACATGTTAATACATTAGATAGTGTTGTTCAAGTCATCAAGCAGGTTAAACTTGGACAGTTTATTCAACAAAAAAAAAAAAAGGGGTCCAAAAGTCCAATTTCAACAAAATGAATGTCTCATTTAGTCATTTACATCTTAGGTGTGTCCAATTTCAAGTACTCGGGTGATGTCTATACACCATCCAACGCAGTCATAAGGTGATTCCCACCGGGATGAAGAGAACACAAATATCAGCTAGTGTGGGACTCGGATTGGGTGGGGACCCCAACACCACCCAGCTGGCCGGTGGAAAAGCTTTGTGCGCCCACACCATGATGTATGTGTTTTATCTACACCACCTATCCATCTTTCCACCTCATTTTAGGGGCATAAGAGAAAATAGAGGCAGATCCAAAACTCAAGTGGACCACACCACAGGAAAACAGTGAGGATTGAATGAATGCCGTTGAAAGCTTCTTGGGGGCCACAGAAGTTTTGGATCAAGCTGATATTTGTGCTTTCCCTTCATCCAGGGTCATATGACTTTATGAACAGTTTGGATTGCAGATAACATTGCGGTGGGCCCTCGATGTTTTGACTTTGGGGAGTGGAGTGTGACTTGGCTGCGACCCGGAATCGGAATCAGCCATGTGGGTGTGAACCTGGCCATAGAGCCCACCTTGATGTATGCATTGTATATCCAGCTTATTTTAGGCATGTTCCCAAAAATGAAGCAGATACAACTTTCAGGTGGACCACTGTTTCCTGTGGTGCGGTCCACCTGAAATTTTTATCTGTATATTAGCAATCAAAAAATTATTAGTATAAAAACAAGGTGAAAACACGCACTTGGAACCGAATAAAATCCCAAACTCCTTGAATTTTAAATGCAAAAGGATTTGAATCCACAAAGGTTGGCTGTTTGGTTTCTCCAAACATCCTATAAGCTGGAAGCATCAGCATTTAAATGACCAATTTTCCCCATTGATGTCCGTCTCCTGTTCAAAGCTATACGTATAGAGCTAATCCCATCCGTCCTGCAGTGAAGCCCATCTAATCTCACAAAATGCTGGATGCTGTATATGACCATGGGGTGAACGACTCTCAGCCAATGTCTTGTTCAAAAGCACGGCCCACTGATTGGACAGTCCAGGTCCATTGCAGTTTGTCCGGCTGACACTGTACTAATGATATTTAGAAAAAAAAAAAAAAAAAGGAGAAAGGAAGAAAGAAAACATAATTGGGGACAAAAGGCTAAATGGAAAGACAGATTTTGATCATTATTGACTGAGTTTAACTCTCATTGTTCCTGGCATATATTAATAAGACAATTCAATGCTTATTACAGCTTACATTAGAAACAGCCGAACGGTTCAGATTAGAATCAGGTAGTTTGATCTGAGGACCAAATCTAATGTACAGGAGAACAACATTATGGTAACCCTGATTTAGAGGGTTTTTGACTGGACAAGATGAATTTCTAGAAGCAATGCTGCATGATATGACCAGCTTCTAATTTTTACTAGTAATAAGAGAATTGTATTAATGACTAGGCAATACTCAAAATGGAGCAAGCCTTTCGTATTTTATGCAATTTCATCTTGCCTTTTATGACGAGTCTTGCGCAAGCTGCCCATGAATTGCTGGGAATGTTCTGACCAGTCGATGCTCTGTCATCGCCCCTTCAATTGCTGCAATGGACCATGTCCACTTTTGGGTTATAGATTTTTCCACAGGTCTGCTCCAAATCTTCAAATCAAAGATAAAGAGATTCAGGCCTGGAGAGCTATCCACTCCTAAGAAGTTCAGCTGTTGAAATCCGAAAGAAGCAAGGGCAGCATTTGGATGCATAAGTCAATTGACTTGTAATAATTAGCATGGAAAGAAGCAGTCTAAATCATAATTAACTATGCTGCTATTCATTGCAAGTAAGTAGTCCTCAAACTCGCAGCTTTTCTTTTCTTTTCTTCTCTTTTTTTTTCTTTTTAAATGTGTTCCCCCTCAAATTGCAGTTACATTCCTTTCAGTTCCAACTTGAAAGTAAGATAACCTCAAATTGGAGCCATGGTTTTAAGACTCATCTGAGTCGGGTGTGACTCGGACTTGTTGGGAGCCAATCCAGTTCGACAACACAGTCACCTTCGAGTCTGGACAATTCAGCCCCAACTTGAGCCAGTCGTAAAATTGACCCGGGGCCAAATGAATGGATCTGAGTCACCGAGTCTGTTAACCATGATTGGAGCCCAGTTCCTTGATATGAATGGAAGGTAGTTGCAATATGATCATTTCCAGCATTGTTCAATATATATATATATATATATATATATATATATATATGATCATGATCATTTCCAGTTCATTGAGCCAATGATTGCAATTCAAGCCGGTGGTGAATCCAAACACAGACTAGCTCCCATTCGAAGAATCAATAATACATTAGCAGAGCAACAAAGAAGAAAAAGAAAAAAAGAATTATAACTAACCATCAAATGCTACATAAATTGTACCACATTAAGAATCAATCCAGAAGATCTCAATGCTCACTGTGGTGTTTCATTCCTCTCTGATAAATTGATTATTTCAATGAACATGATGCAAGGATTATTGGGTCCCCGTCTCAATGAAAGTAGAGTTTGCTGAGTGAGGATTCTGCACGAGTGGGCCTCATGGTTCAGCTATCTAGACCATTGATCTGAACTTCCCGACAACACATTCAGGGTCCCAAAAAAAATCCCCAGATCAGATGATTCTAACTCTTCAATCTTTGGCCTATTTTCCACTGAAGGTGGATGTTGCTATATCTTTATCTTAAAGTCTATTTGTGGGTGCTCAGTGTCCTCTAATCTGGAGATCTGGGGGGATCACTCATTCACAGTGGAGCCAGACGGCCTGTGAAATAAACGGTCTAGATCACCAAATGATGGACCAACCTTACGCGTACGCATTTGATGATTTTCATGGACGCATGCAAAATCACATGATATGATTAAATAGGAATCCTAAAACATACATGAATGAAGGGAAGATATAAAACGCCTGTAATTCCACTTCTCTAATCTATTAGCTGTGACTTTTCAAAAACTTCTATTTTGAATATATATTCAAAGTTTACTTAGTTACCGGCAATTATAACGGCAGCCAATATTCTTGTGCTACTCCCACTGAGGCCATTTGATGGATCCTGACCCCTTCTTCGTGTTTGCTGGGCCAAGTTTGTCGACAGCATTGCTCCACACCATCTCCATCTGAGGAAAGCAATAAAAATTATCAACACCATACTTGAATTTGTCACCAGAACCGTGCTGGTAATGCAAGTTAACCTTACAAATAAGGGGTTCAAGTTGGATGCAAGTTTAAAGGAACTTGAAAGCATCTATGGAGGAGAAAGAGAGATTTTATGGGATATTTGCCAGCTGCTGCTTGTTAAAGATTATGCCCGGAAAAATAGGACTTGATGAATGGAAGCCTGAAGATATTATAAGCATGAGGAAATATGAAAGATGTTGAGCTTTTATTCAGCCCAACAAACTGTATGGAGGGCGTGCACCACCTGGTAATTCAAAGCATTCATATGGTGGACCCTATGGTGGAAGACGGATACACCCAAATATCCCTGCCAGATGATCCTAAGGAGCTGTTTGGATGCTCACAAAGTCATATCAAGGTATACAAAAATGGTTACATAACAGTAATGGCCATGACCATTATGCATTAAAGGGCCGTAACGTTACAGTAAAAACTGCCTGTAATGGCGCCATCACGGTCCCAAAATAGGTTTTTTCAACAAAAAAAAATGCCGTAACCACCATTACAGGCCCGTATCATAATAGTAACGGCGGTAGCCATTACGGCCACCGTTACCGTTATGGAACACCTTGAGTCATATACAGCACAAGTTAACCTCCGTAGACAACATGTTTCTGGTTTATCAAGCTTCTTTTTGCACATAAAGCAAGAAAAAAAAAAAAAGAGTAGGCAATTTACTCAAAATATAACCATTAAGCAAGTAGACTATCTTTGCTAAAAGGGTTAGATAGACTGTACATGCTGAAAGCCTTGTACAGTGCATGCAGGAACATAATGTTCTATGCACGTGCATCATATATGATATATGCCAAATTTTGTACATGTGAGACCATTCATATTTAACACATGTGACACATGTGCCACCATCAATCTTCAAAAGCCTCACATGCGCCACATGTGTCAATCAGTTTACACATGCTATAACACTAGAATCAATGCATCCTTTGGATTATATTAGGGTTTCCCTTTATTTGGGAAGAGTGTGATGTGTAAAGGACTATAAATAGTTGAATTAAAAATTGAAGCTTTTATCCTTGAAGAGATTCTCTTGCCTTGGGGAGTGATTCCTCAAAACCTATTGGGTGTGATGCTTAATACAAGAACTGAAGCACATTGTGATGTTACGCTCATACAAAGTGTTATGCTTTGTATAAAGATGGCATGACACTAACCCTGTCAAAGTATGAAAGACAAAATTTTATGTCTTTACCACTTCATAGTATCCTTTTCTTATTGTGGTTCATCGTCCTACATTGAATGGGTTAGATAAGCAAAAGGTGAAAGGTAGTCCTGCCTATATATGTACATCTATAAACATACCTCACCCACAATCACTGTGTCACCTTCCTTGACTCCAAGTTTAATGAGAGATTTGTTCACACCACATGCCTCTAAAACATGCTGGAACCTTCTTAGAGATTCTGTATACCTACACCAAATATACAATTGTATGAGGACGCTGAACACACACCAAGATGCATAGAAAAGAACTAAAAATATTATAACCTGACCATAGTATAAATGCCATAATAGTACCAAGTGTGATACTGGAGAGGGATTATACTGATTTACATCAATCGAAATACAATATAACCAGACATTTGTTCTGCAAAATGCAATGTGATGTCTTCACTTATTTGAATGCTTTTCGGACTATGATTTGTTATTCATATAGTTGTCAAAATCCCATGATTTGTGATTTAACTCAAATCTTAGGCAAAATGATTTGAGTCCCACTTTAAAACCCTTTTTGATGAATGAATCTCAACTTATAATTCAAATTATGCTTGTTTTCTTTTTCTTTTCTTTTCTTTTTTATTGGCTTCCATTTTACATTTTTAAATTGGTGGATGCTTTAAGAATCTTTAGAAAGGGTCAATTGCTTTAGTTTATCCTTTAAAAGAGATCAAATGATGGATCTTCTTCTCAACTTTAAATTGTGGAGCTTTTTCTCATGATTTTTTACCTGTGAACCGGTGGAAACACCAAACGTATTTATGGCTTATCTGGAATATTTTGATGGATGATTGCAATCAGGTTGACCAATATTTATTGTGGTAATGGTGGTTAGAATTTGACTTCAACTTGAAGACCTATACCTTCAAATTCAAGTTGTATTTTTTCATTGTGTACTGTTGAGCTTAAAGACTAATTTGATTCTCTATATAATAATGAAAAACTTGTTAAAAAAAAAAAAATTGAAAACATCATTAGGAACTTGCTCAACGTTGACTTTAAAACATGACAACGCTTATGCTTTGAGGGGAACATTATTTTGGAGTCCATCAAGTTGGTGGCAATACTTTTTGTGTTTAAGTTGAAATATTAATCATATATGTTGACCAGACACATAATATGAAGCCTTAGTGCCCATTTAGATCAGCTCCAGACTCTCCGCATCTAAAGTGACCCTCTGCACCTACCCTACAAGAGGACCCTTCAGCAAATCCTCTGCGCCAAGTGCAGAGCTCCCAAAGCAAGTCTGTTGAGGCACAGGCGCCAACGCCTAAGCATCAAGTGCTTAAACTCTACTACAACATGCGCCAGTCTACCTAATTCCTAAGATTCTATAGAATGAGCTCCTTTTGTCCAATGGAAAAATGATATGCCCATAACCTGGTAACAAATTTTCGGAGGAAAATCAAGCCCCCAAGAACTATAAATACCTCTTAGCGCATCATTTGCAGAACTCTTCGACAATTCAACTTCTTCTACTTCTCAAGACTTCAAACATTGGCATTCAGCTCCCAATTGAGTGAGCTTCACTAGTTTGAAACTTTGAACACTCACTCCTAGGAAAGCTCTGCACTAGGCGTAGACCTCCTAGGGGAAGCCTAACCGCTAGGCACTAGACTTCCCAAGGACAAAGCTCTGTGACCAAGAGCAAAGCTATTGTAGCATCTATGCCAAGCACAAATTACCACTCCCTCAGCCACTATTCAAGAACAATAGGCATTATGACTCGAGACCAATCTCTTCAGCCCGACTCCCTCCACTAGATGCAAGGCCTTGAGTGCCAGGTGTTAAGGACTCTATCACCAATTGGCAGGCGCTAATATACAGTCTGATACATTCTCTAGATCATCTCTAGCATGTGAGATTCCAAGCAATGCTAGAATGATCATGCTTGTGTACGCCGCAGGGCTACATGGCTGTATGAAGTCGATGCCTCTCAAGATACACTATACGCATCATTTGCCAGTATTTTGATAGCCACTTGGCTATACAAGATGCCTATACGCTGAAGCTATTGCTAGTAGCTCAGCCCGATCAATGATTTGGACATTGAAGACGAAGGACCATATATTAGTAGTTTATGTATCATTTAAATTACTCTATTTTGTACCATGTAACAAATTAGTTCTCTTTAGTTTTACCCCTTAATCAAGGACTTTCCCTAAGGAATGTGATTAAGGACCTCTACCAGACCACAACCTGGAATGTTTCTTATTTCCCATATTAATAAAAGCATCATGACAAGGCATATTTAGGTGCATATCACTACAATTGAGTTAATAATATCAAACCTTATTATAAATAAGAGAATTCTTGTAAACAATATAATATAGCTGTATGAGACTTTAAATTGACGGTTTGGCACAATTATGTAATTTTTTGTTTTTTGCATCCTTAGAGTTTTGACTTTATTGGAAAATCTTTTTAAATTTCTAATTATCTCATTCTCTTGATAAGGTACTCAATAATTTGCAGTCAAGTTTTCAACTTAAATTTCAGATAATGACTATCAAAATCTTTGATGTAATGAAATGAAATGACCACATTTAGCATGACTTTTATTAAAATAATGAAAACAGTGCATGGTAATTCTTTCTAAAGTTCTGGCCCAGCGCTTGTAGCAGGTAATTCCTAGCTTCTACCCCCCTTTCAATTTGTTTTTGTCGAGGGTAGACAAATTTTGGATTCCATTCTTATTGCTAATGAGTGTATGGATTCCTATGCTCGGGAGAAGAGGGTTGATATTTTCTGTAAGCTTGACATTCAAAAAGCCTATGAGCATAATGATTGGTCCTTCTTGGACTATATGCTTCAAAGAATGGGCTTTGGTTTTTGTTGGAGAAAGTGGATGAGGATTTGTGGTTCTTCTCCCAAGTTCTCCATTTTGATTAACAGTGCCCCTTTTGGTTATTTTAGAGCTACCAGAGGGCTGCGTTATGGGGATCCCGTGTCTCCTTTTTTGTTCATTATAGTCACTGAAGCCCTTAGTGCCACACTCTCTAAGGGGCAAGAGATGGGTATTAACAGAGGTTTTTTCATTCCTAATCTCTCGATACGTATTAATCACTTGCAATTTGCTGACGATGCCCTTCTGTTTTGTGAAGCGGAGGAGGCCATGATCTCCAATCTCAGCATGACTAATTGTTAGTTTCAAGTTGTCTCTAGGCTTAAGGTAAACATGTCAAAGTCTGAACTCTTTAGTATTAATCTAGATTCTCAGGATTGTAGCTCCTTTGGTGCTCTCTTTGGTTGTAAGGTAGGAACCCTCCTCTTTCTTTCTCCGGGTCTTTCTCTTTGCATTGGTAAGCTCCCTCCTTATCTGTGGGACTGTATTCTGGAAAGTATGGAGAAAAAATTGTCATCTTGGAGATGTAATGTTCTGTCACTTGGTGGCAGAATTAACTTGATCAAGGCAACTCTGTCCAGTATGCTAATTTATTTTCTCTCCCTCTTTTTGTGTCCCAAATCTGTTATAGCTAGAATGGACAGGATGAGGAGGAATTTCTTATGGCAAGGGAATGATAAGTCCTTCAAGTTCTTGTTGCTCAAGTGGAAGGACGTTTGCACTCCTTATGGTGAAGGAGGTGCGGGAATTAAGAATTTGGAGTTAATGAATAAAGCCCTTCTAGGGAAGTGGATTTGGAGATTTGGCGCTAAACCAGATATTCTCTAGAGGCAGGTGATTGCTACTAAGTATGGTATTTCAGATTTGGGTTGGTGGTCCAGGACCTCGGCGACAAACAGAATGTCCTTTCTCTAGAGAAACATTGTTATCCTCTGGCTTTGTTCAGAATGTTTCATATTCCTTAGGTGATGGGAATAGAATTAGATTTTGGCTCAATCAGTGGTGTGGCAACATAAAACTTGTTGACGCCTTTCCCACTTTATTCTCTGCCTGTTCTAATCCTTTTATCCATGTTAAAGATTGCTTCTATCATAATGGGCAGGGT
Organism: Liriodendron chinense; assembly: GCA_003013855.2. Classification (NCBI taxonomy): domain Eukaryota; kingdom Viridiplantae; phylum Streptophyta; class Magnoliopsida; order Magnoliales; family Magnoliaceae; genus Liriodendron; species Liriodendron chinense. The sequence goes on along the minus strand of ML058484.1, from coordinate 11,525,224 downwards.
GGGATCTAGATCCCTCCTTTTAGAAGGAATTTCTCGGACGAAGAACTCCAAGAATTCATCTCTCCTCTCTTTGTTGCAGGTTTATCGCCCTAAACCAATTGCTGCAGATGCGGTGGTCTGGAAGTTGTCCAATTCAGGAGTCTTCACAGTTAGATCTCTATATAACTTCCTTTCCTCGGAGAATTCTTCTCCTCCCTATTGTCACACAGGGAAAATTTGGGCCTGTAGTATTCCTCCGAAGGTAGCAACTTTTGGTTGGCTCGCTAGTAGAAACAAAATTCTAACGATCAATAATCTTCAAAAGCATGGAATGGTTCTTCCAAATGCTTGCCCTCTGTGTCTTAAAGATGAGGAATCAATGAACCACTTGCTCATTCACTGTCCGTTTTCGATGGATATCTGGTGGAGTGTGCTTAGAATAGCGGGTATTGCCTGGGTAATGCCCTTATCCCTGGATCATCTTCTTTATATGTGGCACTCGGATCATGGGGGGGAGTTTGGGAAAGAGGAAGTGACGCTCTATCTTCATGGTCGTTATCTGGGAGGTGTGGGTAGAGAGCATAACAATCGGGTGTTCAGAAATCAAAGTGTCTCTTCAACTTTGGTCTTCTCAAAGATTTTAATCCTCTTCCATGATTGGGCTCCTTATCTGGTTGTATTTATTTATTTTTATTTTTATTTTTTTGTATTCTGTAATCTTGTTGGTGGTTTCTGCCACCTTTTCAATAAAGTCTTATCTGTAAAAAAAAAACAATGTGTGGTAGTAATATATTCTATAAATTTAGATGTGGAATGATAGAATAATGAATGTTTGATCATATCAGATTTTTCATATTTTTTAATATTATTTCATATTCTTTTTCTATATTTTGCATAAAAGATTATAGTAGTCGTCGTCGTCATTGTCTAAGCCTTATCCCAATTAATTGGGTTCAGCTACATGAATGTTATTACACCATTCCACTCTATCAAGGACCAAGCCTTCAATTAGCCCATAGGTTATCAAGTCTTTTCTCACTACCTCCATCCACATCCTTTTAAGCCTTCCCCTTACCCTTTTAGAGCCTTCAACTTGTACCAACTCATCCTTATAACCCACGCAGTTCTTGGTCTTCATCGCACACAACCAAACCATCTAAATCTACTTTCCCTAATCCTATTACCTAGTGGTGCTACTCTTAAGTTCCCTTGAATGCATAAATTTATAATTCTATCCTTCCTCATCTTGCCACTCATGCACTTCAACATCCTCATTCAGCTACACTCATCCTATAAACAGGTTGTTCTTTAACTGCTCAACATTTTATCCCACAAAGCATGGCTGGTCTTATAGCTACCCTAAAAAAAGTCCCTTTCAATTTGAGTGATACACAATGAACACATAAAACTCCAGAGGCACAACTCCATTTCTTCCACCCATCTTGAATTCCATGGGCAACATCCTTTTCAATCTCCCCAGTCTCATGAATTATTGACCAAAAGTATCGAAAGTGGTCATTTTGGAGAAGTTTTTTTTTATGACGACACAGTGTCCCTGCCCCTTTTGATGCAAGATTATTCACGCAATCACCCGCCAACCACATGCATCAGGTAAATTGCGAGGAAGGGAATCGAACTCGCATCTGTGGGGAGCAAACCCACGACGTTAGCCATTCGCCCAAACCCCGAGCACGATTTTGGAAAACTTCTTGGCCAACAATGTTAACTAATTCCTCATTTTCACTCCTATTGTTACTAAAATTGCACTCCCTACACTCTTTTATAGTCTAACTAATTTTTAATCCTTTGGATTCCCAAGCATCCTTCTATAAATCTAGCTTTGTGTTTATGCCCTCCCTCATTTTGTCAATCAACACTATATCATCTACAAACAACATACACCATGGAATCTCTTCTTGCAAATGCCTCATTAACTCATCCATAAACAATGCGAAAAGGTACGAGCACAATGTCGATCCCTAGTGTAAGCCTACAGTAATTGGGAACTCACGTGTCTCTCCATCAGTGGTCCTCACATTTGTTACTGTGCTAGTTCACCATTATTTTGAAAATGGTGGTAATTGATCCTCGCTAGGGGAGGCAACAGGCAAGTAGAGGGTTGGGCCGAGATTGGCCCTAGCCCTAGCCCAGCCCTACCCCTAACAGCCTTGGCCCTTGCCCTCACCTTAGAGGCCTGGGGCAAGGCCGGCCCTAAAAGATAAGTTAGATGTATGCTACATGTACAATTGGTGACATGTTTATGAATTGTGATGCTTTCCAAAGAATCGAAGTTCTTTTCGTGGCACACTTGTGTCAAATAAAATTATTCATCTACCAAGCTTATGCACCACTGAATTATCCACCAAATTCATGGACTTAAATAAATGCATCAATCTATTGTTCACCATCTGAAGTGGGGTTCACAACTTGGCAGTTAATAAGTGCTAGTGTATCATCCATCACACTCTGCTAGAGTGTCAAATTTCTTCATACTACTACATACACATCCCTTGGGCCAGGTTTAGTGGCCCGAGCCCTAGCCCTTTAGGGCTGGGCAGCCCAGCCCATTGCCACCCCTAATTTGTGTACAATAAGCATACTGATAAGTGATAATACATTGTATCATTCACACTAATTTTGTGGATAAATGCATGATGTTATATTATTTTCACATAATTTGTACTATAGCATATGTTCTACCAAGGCAGGTGAGCTTGAGGGAGACCAAATCTCATTCTGGACTAGGTTCATGATCCTATCCAGTCAAATTCAGTGACTCCTATGTGACTCAGTTTATTTAAAGCAATAGATAGATGCACAATACCCTAACACATCATGCGTTGTATCTCATTTTCCAATCTCTGGGCAGTCCTGTATGAACAATAGCCCCATGGACATTGGACTTTCTGAATTTCAATGAAAAGCAGATCTAGTGATGTCAGATATTGGCAACCATGCTTTAGTTCAAATCTTCAAGTCGAAAATCAAATCCATCATGATGAACTAATAATCATAGATAAGACCAATGCATCAGTATCATAGCCTTGTACCAGATATTTCGGGCAAGCTTTACAAATTGTGTTTCACCAAATTCAAAACAGGATTCATTTCTCATGGTAGCTTGGCGTTTTATAATTTGCTACCCACTTGACATCAACTTTCCTCCTTTACCCAAGCAGAATTTTGCTAATGGGTCTTTATCCATGGCATATTCTTTTTGGTCAACTTAAATGTGCTCCCCAACATGGGAAAGGTAGTAAACTATCATAACTAGGGCAAATATAATTATCAATGAAGCAATTTTCTGTGCTACATACGATGATAATAAGACGATTAAGAACCATGGGAGAAACTTGAGAGAAGAAAATGGCCACCAGAAGAGAAGGATGAGATTGTTGGTAAAATGAGGTTTGCTAAGCCCACATGTGTGTGCAATAAAGCTCATATACACGCCACACATGTGCTAGCATAGCACAATAGGTCCAAAATCCAATCCATCCTTCAGAACGGCACCACTATATTGATGCCCTAGCCCAAGAACTAGGCTGACCACCGGTCAGGCGGGCCACAGCTTGCAAAACAAATTACGGTGCTGAAAAACTTGTCTGTAAGTTTTCTAACCTATCTACATATATCCAATATTGGGGCCAACATGCTGATTGGACAGATTTTATTTTTGGGAAGGTCAGGCCTGAATGGATGGATTAGATCACGCACCTATGTGCCATGCTGGCACATGTGTGGTGCATACACAAGATTTATTGCACCCATGCATGTGCGTCACTTAGCAAAGCTCCGATGAAGTTAATCATCAAAAAATTGAATACGCACTGCCAATTTGTCATTTGAACAAAGCGTTGTATCCCGGCTCCAACTACATGCCACGTATGAGAGCTGCTATCATGAGAGATTTCAAAGTCGCTCATGGAAGCACTTCGCTGCTTTTTTATCGTCTCTGCAACATGATTCAGATTCACTGGATCTGTCCAACCTGCAATTGGTAAGGCTTGTCAAAGATATCATGGCCATCAGTCTATCAGATAACAAAGATCAGAAAACCAACAATGTGAATATCATATGGAACATAGAGATGTGACAATTCTGCAACATAGGATGGTGTAAAGATGAAAAACACACTAACAAGCCCTGCATTGTTCAATGTTTTCTACAAACATGCACGACCATAACAGCAGGTTGTCTTTAACAGGTGGAAGAATATACTAACACGGATTATCCAGAAGAAGATATTTTCATTAATTAATCAAGGAAAAGGTCCACAAGCACACAGCCCACAATTTTAAGACCAAAAACTCAGAACTCCCATATGAGTCAATTTCCCAAGATCGACATCCCGTGTTTTACAGAGGGAAAGGATACCTGAATGTTTCAAAACAAATTTCAGCATCTGTGAAGAAACCTTAATGTTAAAGACTAATAAGTTGCATGGATGCTTATTTGAAGTTGAGATAGAATTTGAGTGATATCACCTTGACCGATCAATTTTACATCAAAGAGATTGAAAAATGACCTCTCTTTTTTTTCTTTTTTCTTTGATAAATATGTTGTTAATAAGAATTTGTTGTGTGTGTGTGTTGTTGTTAAAATGGCAGCTGAATGTTTCTAAAGTGAACTACAACGTAAAAAGAAGAGCCAGGAGACTTCAGACACAAACTAGAAAAAGAAAAAAATAATAATAATAAATCTAAACCTGCAGATTCCACCGCTTCCAATTTCTTTCGAAGAAGTTCATAGGCAGCACAAACCACGTCATGAGTTCCCTGCCTGGTCATTGCACTCATCGAAAATGGATGGATACCACGATCCTGTAAATATTCCTCAAATGAAGCCCATTTCTCAGATGCCTCTGGAAGATCCATTTTGTTATATGCAACTATGAAAGGTTTTTCTGCCAGCTCTGGGCTAAATAATTCCAGCTCTAGACGAACTGCATCAAACTCATATTCTGGTTGCTGCCCTGAGCCGTCAACGACATGAACCTAAGTCTCCAAAAGATAGAAGAGTTTCATTAGTTCATCTACCACAAACCATCTTGCTAAACATATATATACATTAAAGAGGCATTATCGTAGGAAGAAAATGAAAACATCTTCAAATCTTCATTGCCTGAGAAAATATATACAAGAGGCAACACGCACAGAGGTGCATGGGACTAAAGGGATCAGAATCCTCTACAACACCAGTTTCGTACAGGGCGTAAAACACCCAAGGTCTATGGGGAGCACCAGTTATATATGAAATTCTATCCTGGATTCTAGGTCCTTGAGTTAAAAATCAGCCAGATTCATAATTCAAGTGGGTCACACCAAGGGGAACAATGGGGATAGGATGCCAACCATAGGTTTAGGTGTGGGGTCACCATTCTACCATTCATCAAACACATTTATCAGGTGTAAATCAACAGGATAAAGTGAAGATACAAAATTCAGGCTGATCCAAAAATCAGGCGGGCCACACCACATGAGCTTAAAGGTTTTAGTAGCAATTTTGCATTATTCCCATTGTTGTGGGCCAAAGGATTATTTTATGAGGATGATCTCTTCTATGTATGGTTAAAAAAGGGTTTCCACCTGATGCAGAGAGTGGATTTACATATACAGCATGGTGGGTTCTACAGAGCTCTACACGGCTGCATAAAACAGGTGTTGTAGACGATTTCTGTCTGGACTGAAGCACAAATGTTTAGTTCTTTCCATGGATTTAGGACAAAAGTACTAAATACCCGTTGTCAACAGGATACAAAACAGGTACACACATACAGGATATAGCCTGATACAGTTTTAGCCATATCCCATTGTTTTTTAATGATTTAGAATACAAGATAAGCATACCAAATAGATACATAATTATGTATATACTATTCCATATAGGTGATACACAAGTGCAAGGACTAATGCATAAACATCTAGTTCCTGCCATGGCCCTAAACACCCATAGAACAAGAAAAAAAAATAGACACCCATACAGAATATGGCTGGAAACAGTGTTATCTATATCCCATTGTTTTTGTATGATTTAGCATGTACCGGAAGCATACAAAATAGATATGTATATATACTATTCCAGATAGGTGCTACATAATAGATGTATTACATGGATAAATTAAATACAATATAAAATAGTAAAGAGATGAATGGTGTGTTTCCAGCTCCCTCCATCCCTAATCCATATAGGTGTTACATTATAGAGCTATTCCAAAGTTACATTACTTATAATATAAAGTTGGGGGGGGGGGGGGGGGGGGGGGGGGGGGGGGATGATTTCCATATTCACGTCAGCATATCAAAGGCTCGAGCTTCTTAGCAAGTTATCATCCCAAAAGGCATAGCGTTATTGACTGCACTCATACTAGACAGGTTGCTCAAAACTGTTCTCCATGAACCCTTTTTTTTTTTTTTTTTAAGGCAACACTATCAGGGATTGAACCCTGGATCACTCGCACACACTACACTGTCTCTACCAGCCCGTCTAACGATAGGGAGACTCCATGAACTGATATATGATGTGGAAAATTGGAAGATAACTGAACTAGGAAGAGCAAAGCCCAAAGGGAAACATGAAAAGAAAAAGAAAAAACCTCCTCAGATAGGGCTGGTTGAATCACCCATGAAAACACTTCAGTGATTGCTAAAAGAATACAAACCATGCATTCGATATCTTGATTGAGGGATCCTACGGAATGTATTTTTCATAACACACAGCATAAAACAATTCAACATTGGGAACTCATAATTCTTGAAACAGATATACCAATATCAATATGCAGTATCACAATTTAGCAAAAAAAATTAAGTGCATTTAAAGCTTTGATAGCAAATTAACTAGCAATTTAATGTGAGATGGTCTATACCAGCACAGAACATCTTTCAGTGTGACGGAGAAATTCATGGCCCAAACCAAAACCTCGGTGAGCACCTTCAAGCAAACCTGGAAGATCTGCTACGACCATCGTGTTGTCATAGTCGAATGAAACTACACCTAAATTTGGGAGTAAAGTTGTGAAGGGATAATTAGCTATTGTGGGCTCAGCTGCACTTATAGCACTGAGAAGGGTGCTCTTTCCAGCATTTGGCGCACCAACTATCCCAACATCTGCAACCAGCTTTAGCTCCAAATCCAACCACCTGACCAATACAAACTGTAGATGAGGAACATAATGTTTTGATTTCATCAATACATGTCAATGAGTTGGAAGAATGAGGGTAACCATGAATAAAAATTGTAGATACAAGCATTTGCAGCACCAATAGAATCTCATTGGCCACAAGATCGCTCAGTTGCTGCTTTTTAAAGTTTTACTTTGCGCTCCGCTGTCACTGATCAGTAGGTCGCATGTTGTTTTTCACAAGAAATCCCACCAAAAAACTCAAAAAGATATTTCCATTCTAAACAGAAATTCCTTTGTTAGCAACTTGCATGATTGCTTCGGCAAAACCCAAAAACAATAAGCAACACATCGATCATCCCACTGGGGGCCACAAAAGCCATTTGAGAATACTGCTGAAAATACAAGAAAAACCTGTTACTTGTCAGCAAACAAGCCACTAAACTTATCTCAGTAACTGCAATCGAGCAAAGATATGCAGACAAGTACATGCTTCTACCTACCCATGCTAGTTATAACAAATATCCCAAATAGCTAGGACAAGGCTATGATGATGACTACAATAACAGAAGCAACAAGTATCCAAAAATAAGTATCAAGTGAATTCCAAGTAGACTGTGTTCATTTTCTTGGAAGTCCAAAGCCAAGCCCCATTGCACACCAGGCAATAAACCAACCATAAACTGCATGGGCACCCAGAACAGTTCTATAACACTCAAAAACCAGCCAGAGAGCTGTTTTTTTCCTGATCTTCTACATATTATCCTTGGTAGACAATACGATAGCTGAAGACCATGCTATTTAAAAATCATCAATAAGTTGTACTTGTTGAAGATTTTCAGTCTAGGAGATTCTGCAACACTGTTTCACACTAAGATTACCTGGATCACATATTGCTCCAGTACATGGTATAAGAACAGGCATGCGGTATACTACTTCCTCCAATGTGTGGTGAGCTAGGGGTAGGATCATGTGGATCGCTCTAGTACATACACTAGTTACACGAAGCATAGTTTATTATGCATGGAATGACTAATATCATTATTATAGATACCACGTTTCATTAATATGAAAAGATGCACAAAACGATATATATACATGCATGATGTTGCCTAATCAAAGTACAATCTCTTGGTTCTGAAGATGGATTTACATTACAACTTCATCTACAGTAGGAGTATATAACCATAATCTCGAACTAGTAATAACAGAGATCCAAATCACAAATGAACCATAATCAATCAAGAGGAATATACAACTGCTGACTCATATTATCAAGACACCATCCTGTACAGGTGGGGCCCACCATTCAGCAATCCAGCACAGACCATTTATGTAGTTCACTGGCCATGGATGGGGATGCTGCACGGAACTCCCCTGGCAGGAATACTGGTCATACAACAATTGGCCTGCAAATGGACTGTTGAAAAGAAAACACAGACAAGATGCATGTGGAAGAGGAAGAAGCAAACTAATCAATAACCCAATATTTCTCAATGGTTTATAATCCATTTGGCAAATGGTATCGAGCCAACAAAACCTTGATTGGTGCAGTTTCATGAAAGATCCAGGACTCCACTTAGTGGACCTAATGGATGGGCCCTAGCCCAAAATTCAAGCTGCTTGGATGTTCATAATCATTTCACACAATCCCCATCCAAGAGGTGTCCTAACAGTTAGTCTGTGCACATTGATCAAAACATGCACTGATCTTACAATTTATAGCACCGATACCATTTAAATGGTTCCCAGATTCAAACTCTAACCCATCTATGGTGGCCCCACATTCGATCAATCTAGATCACCAAAAGTTGGGAACCGCCTGTACCGGAAACTATTACAAAAAATCACCATTGGTGAGCATCATTAGATTCATTACCTAACAAATCATCGATCATGACATTTCTTGGGGTTGTTTGGATGCCTATAAAGTTTTAAGTCGCAAACACTTTACACCTGAAAAGAGTTTCAAGTGTTAACTGTTTCCATGATATTTTGTTTGGCTTTTAAGTGGTAATCTCTTTACAGGTAAACAGATTGTGTGTTTGGCTAACTTGTAAAGTGTTTACAATGTATAAAATAGGTATTCGCACCACATAGAGCTTGGGGTGGTAAATCATGCCAAAATCTGCAAATCACATAAAAAGGACTTGATTTTTTATTTTTATTTTTTTTGGCCCTAGGAAAGCATCAAAGCATGCATGCACTGTATGGATTGGGGCAAATGAAATCTGAAAGATTTTAATGGTGGACATCTCGTCCTTCCCTCTCATGTGGTCCATTTGATGATCAATCAAGCTGTTTTTTTTTATGGGGCCATAGAAGAGCAGCAAGGGAAGCACATGATGGACAAATGGATGTACCATACACATTTCGGTGGGCCCCAAATATCATGTGTGTGTCTTTTTAGCTGTAAAGACTACCTGTAATCTGAAACATGGCTTTTCGCCTGGTTTCAGATTACAGCTAAAAGCTGTAATGTGTTTACAACCTGGTTTCAGATTACAGCTAAAAGCTGTAATGTGTTTACAACCTGTAAGGCCTTTACAGGCAAATGCTAGCAGCCAAACAGCCCCTTCACCCCGATTACCTGTGCACAAAGAAAAGAGAGAATATAAAGAAAAAGCACTCACATTTCCGCCCCCTCTTCTCCTTTCTCCGCAATCTTCGGCACCTTATTCGTCCCTGACTTGAACGAAGCATTCCCCCTCCCACCCCTCCCACCGGGCAGCAGCATGGCCCGCTGCCCAGGCCACAGCAACTCCATCAGCACCTCCCCCTCTTCATCTCCTTTCCTCGACTCCCTAATCACCGTCCCCGGCGCCACCTTAACAACAACATCCTCACCCTTCGCTCCAGCCTGTTTCCGCCCCTGCCCGTGGCTCCCCCGGCCCGCTCTAAAATGTATGTTCTTCCGGAACGGCAGCAACGAATTCATCGATCCTTCGACCTCAACATACACATTCCCACCCCGCCCTCCATCCCCGCCCGAGGGGCCACCGAAAGGCACGTACTTCTCGCGGCGGAACGCCACCACACCATTCCCGCCATCCCCAGCCTTGACGTAGATCTTCGCACAATCGAAGCACCGCATCACTGCTGGGACCCCCTTCTCCTTCTCCTCTCCTTCTTCTTCATCCTCCTCCGCGAAATCCCCACCGTTGAAAACATTCTCTGATTCTTCATACTCAAATCCCAACTCTTCATCATCATTGTCGTAATCGTCCACATCAGAATCCGAAATAGAGAGGCTTTGTTCTGAGATTTTTGTGGGGGCCTGCGGTGCTGACATGGAGGAATCTGAGAGCTTGATCTCCATGGAAGGGAGATCGAACGGTAGAAGGGAGTCGTCTTTCGGTGGGAGGCGGGTGTACGTTGTGGCTTCCGTGCCGATGGAAGTTTGGATTTTGAGATTAGGGTTTGGGTTTCTCGAGGGGTATTTTCGTGAATTCCGGGTTTTCGGGTTGGCATTGGCGGAAAATGGGCGGAGGCGGGAGAAGCATTGGGTTGCTACTGACGCCATTTTTCGCGACGGAGTGAAGGAGGAGACGGCGGTAAAATGGAGGGAAGGTTTGGGAGTTGATATTGTTGCAGGATAAGAAGGGAATGACGTGGTAGGGTAGCGTTTTGCCACGTGGAAACAAGTGGAGTGAGAGATCTTCTTGATGGGCCCAGCAGTGGATGGACCATCTTAAGGGATCTTTCTTGATGGGCCCACCGTCCAACGGTGGCCTCATACACGCCTAGGAGAAAGATGAAATTGTTCACATTGTATGGAATGAAAGCACGAGAATGGACGGTTCTGATTTCGATCAGGGTGATTTTGGAGTATGATCCATCCTAGAAAATTAGACCAACGGTCTGGATTACTGAACTGTTCAATACAGTTGTACTGAGAACAGATGGGCCACCGTGGAATGATATGCCCAAAAGTTTCTTCGAATTTCAGGTCCCGACACTACAACGGACGCAGATTTCGTGTTGAGTAGCGTAGTGAGTGAACTCTGTTGGGCCCACCGTGATGCGTGTGTCTCATCCATGCCGTCCATCCATTTTTTCAGCTCATTTTATAGCATGATTCAAAGATTGAAACATATCCAAAACTCAAATCGACCACATTATATGTAGAAGTGGAAATTGAACGTTTACCGTTGAACATCACTGTGAGCATTAGGAAGACTTCAACGGTGGACATCACTATCCCACTTTTTCGTGTGGTGTGGTCCACTTGAAATTTGGGTATTCTTCAAGTTTGGGCTCATGCACTAATATTATATGATAAGATGAATGGACGGCGTGGATAAGATACATACATCACGGTGAACCCCACAGAGTTTACTCAACATGGAGAGTAAATTGCATGTGCCCCGGGCACAGAGATATACCTGCGCCCGGAGATGTGTGGAGCCCACAGAGAGGTCCGTGACAAATCTACTCTGTCTATATGTTTTTAAAGATCACAATAGGATAGGATTACAAAAATCAGGAACATCTAAAATTCAGGTGGGCCACCACAAACGAAAAAGTGGGAACGGAAACGTCCACCGTTGAAACCTTCCTGGAGCTGAACATGATGTTTATATGCCATCCAAACCGTTCATATGGTTATTACCACCTTGATGTATGTGTTGTAAAACCTTGTGTCCGTCTATCTGTTTTGCTAGCTCATTTTGCGGCATGGGTCCAGAAATCAACCAAATCCAAGTGTAAGGTGGACCACACCACAGGAAACGGTGGTGACTGAACATTAAAAACTTCTTAGGGACCACATTGATATTTATGTTTTCTATTGATTGAGGTCCATGTGAGTTGGATGGCAAATAAACATTAGGGTGGGACCTAGGAAGGTTTTAATCATGGGCGTTTTATATATCACCATTGTTTCCTGTGGTGTGGTTTATTGAGATATGGGTATTCTTTATTTTTGCGCTCATGCCCTAAAATGAGCTTGAAAAAAAGATGGACGCTGTGGATATATAACAAATAAATCAAGGTGAGCCTCAGTTACGGCCTGATCGAACTCGTGTTACCTCAACCTAACCCAATCCGCACCCTTTATTCTCGCATCTTACTGGGGACACGTGTAAAAACAGGATCCAAACCGTTCACTGCGTGGGACCACCTTGGAGACCAATCAGAAAGTTGGAGTGATCGGATAGCTTAATTGATGAATTGAGGGGGAAAAAATGGACGGTTAATAAAAAAAAATCAATGCTGTTTTTTTTTAAGCAGCTATTTTTCTTCAATCCAAGCGGTTAGGATTAAAATCCTATGTTTGGATATGGTCGTGGCCATCTCAGATTCTCGATGGCGTGTGGGTCCTGTTTGCAATTTCGCATGCGTTGCACGTGTAAGGTGAGGGAATAAAGCTGACGTGACCCTAGCACGTGATGATACGTCCGCACATACCAACGTGGGATACGCGTGGAACAACAGATGTGTCCGTCTGGTGGACCCCACCATGTCGATGCCTTAAAAAAAAAATCAGACCAACAGACTCATCGATGGGGACACATACAAATGGACGGCTAGAAGCTGCTGAAAGCAAAAAGTATCCGACCTGCCGGATTCGAACCAGCGACCTAAGGATAACCTGCATGTTTGTTTCCAACTACAGTCCTCCGCTCTGCCAACTGAGCTAAGGTCGGTTGCACGTTTAACCTCACAATATTGTATATATGTTCAATTATAATTACTCTTCAGATCAGACCCACTATTTGAATTTCTTGGTGGGGTCCACCTCTTGAATGGTTCTGATTATCTTCACTGGATGATATCGGTGGTGAGACTACGAATTCACGTTAGCAGTCCAACTACCGAGAAAAGCTCCAACGCCGAGTGCTTTCTGTAAGCTTATAGTGCTTTTATTTAAGGATTACAATGGGCCGGTCTTAGGCCACGCCATTCTAGGGGTGTCAATGGACCGGTTTAGGGCCGGGCCAAGCTCTATCCAAGCCCGGCCTGCTTCTATCAACTTATGCCCGAACTTGGCAATAGCCTAGCCCAAGCCAGGCGCAAGATACAAATGCAATGTCTGGCCCAAACATGGCCCAACCTGACCTTTCATATAAAGAAAAAAAGTTATCCTTTAATCTTGCACTTTTTCATATATAAAAAAAAATCATCAACACTATAGAAAATAAAAAGACTTTTACGGGTGAGATGAATTTTTAAGAAAGATTTGTATAAAATTTAAATTTTAGAAGGAGGGAAAATATTTTAATTTAAATTTTAAATTAAAGAATATATTCGAGTCAGGCCGGGTTATTGGGCTTTTGAATAGCCTAGTCCAAGTCTGGCCCATTTGAAAAACAAGCTTATGCTTTAGGCCCAAACCCAACTTGTGAGCCTGATATTCTAGTCCAAGCCCGGCCCAATGTGGACTAGGCCCGAAAGCCCATCAAGTCAACCCGATCCATTAACAACCCTAAGCATAGAAGGCCCAAATCCAATCCAACAAATTTTGATTGGGGTGGGACCGAAAAATAGGCCTAATAAAGGATGGATTAGATCATTCAATGGATGTAATTTTTGAATGATAGTTGATGAAATGTATTCTAGACTTAACGGATAGTTCAGGTCAAGCGTGTTGTCCAAGTAAATATATGTAGGTATATGCACCATAACTGCTAGTACTCTAAGAGCATTGGAGTATTTTTCCCTGTTACTATTTGTGGGGCTTCTTCACATAAATGTAGCATTCTCATGCCAATGATCGCTGCAATACAACCCTATGTAGTGACCTGAGCTTTTGGATATGAGGTCATATTTCAAAGATCTAAACCATTTATATGCTTTCCTTTATGGTGGATGGGGTACCTAAAAAATATTCAAATTAGAGAGTTTATTAATGGCCCACATAACTACAATTAATGGGGACCGTTCATGTTCAGTAAAAAAGAGCAACACGATAAAAGCTTTGACATATCTCTATTTGAGAATTTTCTTTTCTTTTTTGTTTTTTTGTTTTCATATAAATGGTTTGGATCATTAAAACATGATCTCACGTTCAAATCGTTGATGTGGCCGGTTCCACTGTGGATTTCCTATGCTCCAAAATCTCCCGATGAACCCATCAATTGGTTGGCAGAGCTACCTAAGAAATAGCCCACAATCAATCAATCAGCAGATGAGGAAACCTAAGGAAAGTGGAGTATCCACTGTAGGCCTACCATTTCAGTGCTCGATCACTAAACCATGGGTCCCACTTAGAAGCTGGAAATCCAAGGAAAGTGTATATCATTTGAGAATGATCATCTCGCTATCAAATAACTTGGAATGCCTCTTACAATCGTCCAATGGTCAGGTCACAACCGGCCCAGCTTCTCTCAACCATCCTAGCCCATATGAGCTATGCATTTAAGCTCTAGCCAATCTAGGCCAACTAGGCCAGGTGGGTGTTGGGGTTCCAAAAGTTAAGATCTTTAAAACAAAGATTATGAGTGTACAAACCATCACCTGACTGGGTTTAGGGCTAGTGTATCAGGAATCTCGGCAAAAATCACAATGCACATCAGACTTTACCAAAAATGGAAAGTTGGTCCAGTGGTGGGCCCCACCATTCATCATGATCATAACCCTCTAAATTTGGGAGGGTAAGTTCAATCATGAACAAATAGAGCCAGTGCATCGACATTCATTGCGAAGCGGGCCCCACAAACCATCATTTTTGCAAGATAATCATAAATAAGTATGTCGACGCATCAAGAAATTCATGGTCAGCGCATCATGAAATTCAGTCACTTTAGAAGTGAATTTCAGGACGCACTGACCCTCAGCGCGTCAGGAAATTCATCCAGCGCATCATGAAATTCAGTCATTTTATAAATGAATTTCAGGATGCACTGACCCTCAACGCTTCAGGAAATTCATTTAGCGCATCAAGAAATTCAGACAGTTTTACAAAATGAATTTCAGGATGCACTGACCCTCAGCGCTATCAAGAAATTGATCCAGCGCATCCAAAAATTCAGGAATTTCAGGACGCACTGACCCTCAGCGCGTCTAATAAATCAGGCATTTTCAGGAATTTCAGGATGCACTGACAGCCAGTGCGCCCTAAAAATCAGCACTTAAACCAAGGCATTTCATGACACGCCGAACGATTTTCTCGACACGCCGACCTATTTTCTCAACGCGCTACACGTGGCAGCATCCTATTGGCCGACTTCCGATATTTTCGGGTATAAATACCCCTCGCTTACTGTTCATTTGGACGGATCCAGAGAGAGAGAGTTGTGTCCCTGGGGCATTTTGAGAACCCGCTGGAATCCCTTACCGGAAACCTTTTCCGGTCACCGGAATCCCCTTCCAATCGACAGAATCCTTCACTGGAAATCCCATCTCCGACCACAGTAGGTCTGGCGATGAAATAACTTCAAATTACGCAAGTATACTAGCGCATCACAAAAATCAATCATTTTCTTAACAAAGTCATTTTTGGACGCACTGACCCCAGCGCATCATTAAAATAGGCCAGCGAATTAGAAAAATACACATCTTAACAAAGTTATTTTTGGATACACTGGCCCCAGCGCATCACAAAAATAGGCCAGCGCGTCCATAAATAACTTTGTGTATTTTTGTGATGCGCTAGCCTTAGCGCATCAGTAAAATCAGGCCAGCGGATCACAAAAAACAGTACTCTAAACGTCCATTTCAGCACCTTAAATCTTCATTTTATAATGTTTTCAGACCCCGTTTGGACCCATTTTGGGTATTTTGAGCGTTCCGGACGCAATAGAGCAGTCAAATTATTCATTCGGGACACCCAATAAGCATAATGCAAGCCTTCGGAGTCCGATCCGACCCAATGCGATGAACGAAGTAATTTCTCGGAAAGAGGCCTCCAATGCCCAGAATCATACCAATGTATCATCATTACATTTACTATCATAATATGACCTGAATTTAGGTCTGGACTAAGCAAACAAGACTATGGTTAACACAATAAACCATATAGAGAGAGTTCTAAACTATTACACGAAATTTGTTAAAGACTGATACTTCAAGAACAGTCGATGCCCTACCCATTCAAACGGCATCTGCTGGTTGAGCTGCTCAGGTACATACAACTGCAGATCAGTCTTCCAGCGGTTACCCATCACAAATGACGGGCGCAAGCCCAGAGTCGCACCTCTCGGTTAAAAACCCTGACAGTTCCAGCCCGGATCTCCGGTCAAAACATAGGACATAGACATCTGACTCGTACAAAGATGGATCAGTCCATAACAAAACATAACAAATACAGGTCTCCACGACCATACAAAATACAGGTCTCTTCGACCATACAAACACAGGTCTCTTCGACCACACAAAATACAGGTCTCTACGACCATGAACTCTGAGACCATAGTCTCGCTGACTAGTCTTCTGCCTTTTAATCAAGGGTCATCGATCATTCGATGTAATTAAGGGCTCGTACCAGATCACAGCTTGGAATGTACAAGATCTCAAGATCTCTGAATAAAATTCGCCTTGCGATATCTCTTCTCTTGTGTACTTTTGTGAATGCTTGTGATTGTCTATGAATGTTTCTATTATTCAGAACCCCAGAACAATAATATATCCAAAAGATGTCATCGTATCATTTTCTAGTTCTAACAGTGGGCTCAAGGCAATCACCATGCAAGAAGATCCTAGTCATGCGTCATTTTGATCAATCAACCACATAGTTCTAAAACTCGAAATGAGTCACTCGCCATGACTTTTTAACTATGGTGGACCAAATTCAATTTAAATGTATGACCCAACTGATGAGTGGACCTTAAAATTGGCATATCAGGTACCATATTGCACATGACCACCCCAAATGCCTAAGTTTATAATGAAAAATAATACAAGAAAAAAATGCACACACTAGGGTGCATATGGTGTGTCTCATGCATAGAAAGCAAGAGTATTGGAGAAAAGATATGGAGGGATATAGTTCAGCTATGTGTTATATATATAATAAATAATTAAAAATACAAAAAAGGAATGATTTCAGCAATGTACATACACCTTTGAGATAATATTTTGATACACAAGGGTTCAACATCTATTTTTTACTTGGAAGTGTGAATGTCGAAGACATCATTTACGAGTTGAAAGATAAGAATCTAAAAAAATAAGAGAATTGAAAATTTTGAGAAGTATAAATGAGGGTCACATCCCTCACATTTTATTTTTTAGGTTCTAGATACCAACTTACAGCTTAACCTACTGGAATCTTTCATGCACTGTAATTCTTATAGTAAACCAAGATCTGAGGAGTTATAAGTTAGAGCTCATAGAAAGAAATAATTAGGCATCTATATAATCACTTAATGGTATATCTACTTAACTGACTAAATTAATCACTTATCCAAGACCGGATAGATTATAATGCTTTTATATTTTCATTTAAATGTCTACAATAAAATTCCGACAGCATCTCCTCATATCTTACCACGATATGTTGATCTTGCATTTGATCATACGTCAAGTATCCACACAAAGTGAGAATATTTGACAATAAAAATAAATGTAAGAAACATATTAAAAAAGAAAAGTAGCGATACAACGCAAAACATGCATGTGCATTTAAATAGTTAAAATGAAAGCATTCTAATCTATCGAACCTTGAACTGTCCAAATTGAGATAATTTGAGGGTTTCTATGCCTCCAAAAGCACACTTTGACCACATAGAAATCCTCAAATGGACAACTGATTGTACTATACTAAAACAAATTCATGCACAATGACAAGTACAATTCATCATCCAACTTATAATAAAATATGTATAAATTAAACAAATCAATTTCTAAATTTTCACAAGTATAAACCAAATAACATAATGATATCTACTACATATTAGTAACATACAAGCAATATTGGAGCACCATACCATAGGCTACAAGAATATTATGTCTCCCTAAAAATGAATTATCGAGGATAACATATATATTATTATTTTTTATTTTTCATTCTCAATTGCAACTTAATTCATTATCCAACCAATTATTAACAACATGTATACACATAAAAAATATTCAATCCACTCTTCATAACATTTAAGAAATGTATAAAAAGTGAGATAACAAACAATTAATTACATCCCGCACTAACTTACATCTTTAATATGTTGGGATCTGTCATGCACTGTAATATCTTATAATAGATCGGGATGTGAGGAGTTATAAATTGAACTTAATGGAAAGAAATATTTATGTATCCTCTAAAATTTCCTTAAAGAGTATCTTTACTTATAAGTATAAATCAGATAACTTAATAATATCTACTATATATTAGTAATATATAAACAATATTGGGGCATTATACTATAGACTACAAGAATATTATATCCCCCAAAAAATGAATCCTTTAGGATAACACACACACAAATATATTATTTGTTGTTTATTTTTCATTTTCAATTGTAGCTATAATTCATTATCCAACCAACTACTAACAACATGTATACACATAGAAAATATTCAATCAACTCTTAACAACATTTAAGGAGTGTATAAAAATTAAAAAGTAAGATAACCAACAACTAATTCCATCCCTCACCAACTTACAACTTAATCTGCTGGGATCCAGCATGCACTATAATGTCTTACAACACAACTAGAATTTGAGGGGTTACAAGTTGAATTTCATGAAAAGTAATATTTGCGTATCCTACATAATCCCTTAAAGAGTATCTCTATTTACAAATATAATCTAAATAACCTAGTGATATCTACTATATACTAGTAATATACAAATAATATTGGGGCATCATACCATAGACTACAAGAATATCATGTCCCCCTTAAAAAATGAATCTTTCGAGTATCTCTCTCTATCTCTCTCTCTCTCTCTCTCTCTCTCTCATTCGAGTATCTCTCTCTCTCTCTCTCTCTATATATATATATATATAGGAGAGAGAGAGAGAGAGAGAGAGAGAGAGAGTCATGCTCACCTACTCTGACTGTAACAACCCTATTTTTTTGTTTTCATATTAAATAGTGGGAACCAAATCCCATTCTTTCCTTTGGTGTGGGCCACTTGAATTTTGGATCGTCCTTATTTTTGGGCCCATGCCCTAACGTGATCAAATAAAGTTGATGGACAAATTGGATTCCTGTGTCATCATGATGGAGCCCACTAAAAAAAATCCTTTGCAGTGATGTGTTTCAGCACGTCACCTTAATAGCCCAACTCCCTTTCCGATTTTCTCTCTCATCTCCGTCTTCTTCGTTCCATCTTGCCACCAGCCGAAACCATCTCCTCCCCACCGTCCATCATTTGGGACCCACCTCGATGATTTAAACCGTTCATTGAATCTAGATTCTTAAGAAACCCTAATCGTTGAAATCTCTTGCCAAACAACCATCTGTGGTGGCCCAACTGAGTTCCGGATCTGCCGCTACTTTTAGCCCATGTCCTTGCACCATTGGTAAAACCTGATAGACAGAGTGGATTTCTCCTAAACATCTCGTGGACCTCACTTAACTTCTATTTCAAATGTAGATTTCACAACCTCTCGTTGTTACAACGCCTATTATAGACGATACACACGACCTCTTCTTCGTTTCTTCTGTATTTGGTTATCCACGTCCGAGCAATCTCATCCATTCTTCTTTTCATCATCCAACGAACCTCAGTTATTCAGCACTCTATAATGTCGAGAACCAACCAGAAACAAGAAGCTTCCACGTTCTCCTACGTGTTTTACTGCACCATCGACGAAAAGCCTTCTTATTCCAGAAATGTAAGCTTATAAATCCCTTATAAAGTGTGATAGAGAGATGGAAAGCAAATAAAGAAGAAAAAGGAAAGAAGAGATGACGAAGAGAGAAATCGAAAGATTGAGTCAAAGAAAGAGAGAGGAAAAGACAACCCACCGAGTAAGTGGATTTGAATCATCCAGTTGCTGGCCACATTCGAAGGTTTGATCAGAGAAAGAAACAAAACCAGAGAACGAAGAAAATAGAAGGACAGAGAAAAGAAGAAACAAGAAGGAGAGAAGAAGATCTTTGGACTGAGTCGACTCAACTTGCCGATCCAACGGTCTAAAAGGTTTCCAAAGCTAGCATGAGCTCTATGCATTCCATCCAACAGCTAAGTTCATTTTCTTTTCAGTCATTCTATTCAAATAGACATTAGTTGTCAGTTTTCATTGCAACTCATTAAGTCAACTCATCAAGTCAATCTACTGACTTATATCTCGGTCCAGATAGATAAAAAATCTTAGTTTAATCCATATATGATCAGCAAGTGTATTCTCATGTAAATATCTCCACCGAATCATTTTGATAACGCACCGAATCACCTACTGAGTCATATTTAGTGTAAGTACGACGAACTACGGATAACCTGAGCTATACCCAGATTTGTCAAACATTTTTCTAATAATGAATTCAGAATCACACTAGATTAATTCTTTTACCATCAGCAGGTAGGTGATCTCCTAGTTGAAAGTATCGTATTTTGATTTTAATTGATTAATTGTTAATGATTTGTGAGTTATATACATTTGATTATTATTCTAGGATGTAGATGGATTTCATGGTAGATTAATGAGTTATTTGATTGTATTATGAATTGTAAATTGATCCCATGGGTTATTGTTACACTTTGTGGATTAAGTTTATTTGATCATATAATTGGAGAATGAATCTTATTTGATTATTATTTCATATTGTAAAATGCAATTGTTTGATTTTGTTATGGGTGCTCTGTCTAAAGGATTATTGAATATTTTATCACGGGTGCTCTGCCCTAGGTAATTCCCTAAAAGATACACATATGGGTGCTCTGCCCGGGGTCACTCCCTGAAAGATTGGCACGGGTGTTCTGCCCTAGGTAATTCCCTAAAAGATACACATATGGGTGCACTGCCCTGGATTAACTCCTAAAAGATATCACATGATGCTCTGCCTAGGGTCGTTCCCTAAAAGATATCACGTGGTGCTCTGCCCAAGGTTATTACCTAAAAGATCGTTATGGTTATATATTTCTTATTGCAAAGGAATATATTGGGTTTATAAAAATGTTGGTCACAATTATTTTCTTTTGTTTGACATATGAACAATCAAGTACCACGTGTCTTGTGGATATATTGCTTTGAATTTTTATGTTTGAGATTGTAGATGCATAAATACAAGTTATATGCCTGCATTTTCTTGAAAATGATTTCACTTATTTCATTAAAATATACTCGTGGTTAACGTAGTATTCTAAGTGTAGGAATGATGTGACCCTACGAGCCGTCGTGCTTACACCCCCTTAGATTGTTTTGCAGGATTGGATTATGAAGAATAGTTGGACAAAAATGAAGAATCTCCTTTCGTATGAGTAGTTGAATTTAAATGTTATTTTGTAAATAAGTTGATTTGATTTGTATGTTGATGTAACAAGTTTTGATGAAGAATTAGTAATAAGAGATTTATTTTAATTTGACTCTGATTGCCTTGGAAACGTATGAAAATTTTATGGGTTGAGCTGTATTTTGTTTAAATTCAACTCAGCAGTTCAAAAATTTGGATTTGGGCATGATCAACCCGAATATCGAATTTTGGGGCATGACACTCAGCTTCTTATGTGTGCACCTATACCCACCTTTGCACACGTGTCACGGGCCCAAAATTTGAACGGTCTATGTGATGCAACACCCCATGAAACCCCTAGGGCCTAACCTTTTAGCCCGATCCAGGACTCTGGTGGACCATAGCAAAAAGAGAGGCAAATCAAGGAAGGTAATTGTTTCTTCTTTCCATAGCCTACCAGAGTTTTGGATTAGCCTGAAAGTTGGGCCCTTGGGGTTTCAAGGCATGCCACATCACATGAACCATTCAGATTTTGTGCTCACAATATGTATTAAAAAGTGCCTACAAGTTCTCATGAGAATCGAATCGATCGATGCACAACTGAGCATTTCACTATATATATATATATATATATATATATATATATATATATATATATATATATATATATATATATATATATATTAGTTGTTTATTTTTTAATGTCAATTGTGACTACCATTTATCATAAAAATTCATAAATCATAAATTCAAACCTTAAAACTTAAACTGTCAACATTAGACCCTAAACCTTAAACCCTATGCCTTACCCTCAACCTTAAACCTCTAAAACCTCTAACCCCAATTCATAAACATTTTTTATAAGCCACAAAACTCAAAACCCTAATCCCTAAGCCTAACCCTATATGTTAAAGCTTAAACCTCAAATCCTAAACCAAAAACTCTTACCCAATCCCTAAAACCCTAAACCTCAAACCCTAAACTGTAAACCCTAAAACTAAACCTTAAACCCAAAATTTCATACCCTCAACCCTAAATCTCAAACCCCATACCCTAAACACTAAACCCCAACCTTAAACCATAAACCCCAAACTCCAAACCAAAAACTCTAAACCCTACCCTAAAACTTAAACATTAGATCCCACCTCCAAACCTCAAATCCCAAACACTAATCCCTAACCCTAAACTCTAAACCTTACGCTAAATCTTCCTTAAATCTCAAACCTTAAACCCCAAACCCCAAATCCCAACAGAATTAAATATTAAACCCTAAGCCCTAAATCCAAAACCATATACAATAAACTCTAAACCTCAAACATTATACCTTAAACCCTGAATCCTCTAACCCTAAACTGTAACCTAATCCTAAAAGCTTAACCCTAAACCTTAAATCCTAAACCTTTAACCCTAAATTGTAACCCTCAACCCAAAACTCCGAAACGCTAAACCATAAATCCTAATTTCTAAGCCCAACTTAAACCTTAAGCCTTAAACCCTAAAACCTAACCTAAATTCCTAAAACCCTGAATCTAAACCCTAAACCACAAACCCTAAATCTTAAACCCTTAAGTATAACCTCAACCCAAAACCCCCACACCCTAAATCATAATCTTTAAGCCTAACTCAATACCCTAAACCCTAAACCTAAACCCCAACCTAAATCCTTAAAACCCTAAACCCTAATCCCTGAACCACAAACCCTAAACCCAAAAACGCCAAACCTTAAACCCCAAACCCCAAACCCTAAACCGTCAACCCTAAACGCCCAAACCCAAAAGGCAAAACCCTAAAAATCTATTATATACACTAAATGGATAACTAGACAAAAATTTCTTGGAAGCTACATTGCACTAGACACTTATATTAAACTTTCTAGCCATATTTCTATACCTTGCCTTACATCAATTTAATTGGCTAGTGATAGGGAGTATCAAGTGGGCCTACCTAGTTAATTATCGGGATCTTGTATTGAGATGTCATACTAGCATGTATGAGAAGAGTAGCCATCCTAATGGTTACTTCACAAAGTTAAGCCAGGTCCAATTGTCCAAATTATATTGAATATAGTCCAGAGTTGAAAGCATGGAATCTTCCCATATGACTTTTTAAGGTAATGCCAGTTTTAAGGCTATATACAACACGTGTACTTGAGGTGGACCCCCTGATAGATAGATAGTGTAGATGTTGCACATACATCACGGTGGTTCCCTAGGAAGGTTTTAATGGTGAGTGTCAAATGTACATACTGCTTCTGCTAGTGGGTCCCACTTGATGGGTGATATGAAGATAAAACACATATATCACTGCCAGCTCTAGATGGCAGGGTCCACGACTGAGATAAAACACATACTGCATGGTGGGCCCTTAGGGAGATTTCATCAGTTGGGATTTTTACCCTTTAATGGATTTTTAAAAACAAATGGACTTATCAAGGACAACTCTGTTAACCCTAGGATGTTTTCAACAGTGGACATTTCTGTCCCACTGATGTGGTGGTGTGACCCACCTATAATTAGAATTTGCATCACTACCGGCCACATGCCCAACAATGTGGGCTGGAAAAAAATGGATCGTCTACATGGATATACAGTACATACTTCTTGGTGGCCCATGGGAGGTTTCAATGATGTACTTCCCCCCACTATTTCCAGTGGTGGGGTCCAACAATGGACGATGTTGATAAAAACCCTTTAAATCCCACCCATGTCGGTGCTAAGGATCCACCGAAATCACACCCTAGCCAAACAATGAAGAAAAAAAATAAATACAGAGAAGGGTTAGTGCCTACCGAGAGATCATAGAGAGCGTCGAGAGAGTGGGGGGAAGTGCTTGTTGCCCGAGAGAGAGAGAGAGAGAGAGAGAGAGAGAGAGAGAGATTAGGGTTCGAGCGCTGAATTTGTTTTATATCACAAAATCGTGAAAATTTGATGGCTAGCTAGCCATCAAAAAACTAAAAAATTATTCAACAACTAAGGGTCGTCAAATTTGGTGGTCGATTTTTCCACATTTTCACGTAGTGTTCTCTGGGTGCTCTTGATGGATGACCAAATGATCCAAATCGTCCAATACATTTCTGAGGGTCCAATGCCATGCATGGCCCACCGATTCCAACATTATCATGTTTTTTCAATGTTTAAAGTTTTCCACCCTGGAAAAAATATTTATGGGATGAAAAATGCTTACAACATAGTCACGTATACATAATTTATAAATTTATATCCCCCTCACTTATGAAATATTAACATATGATTGGGATGTTGACTCGTCCATGTAGTTGGGTATGGTATTGTTCTTGGATGATAAGGTAAATATTAAAATGGATAATCTTGATTAACAATCTATACCAATACAAAAGTGGGCCTCAACTTATTTTTACAGCCTGAGCTTTGGTACGTAAGAAGTTTCTCCCCAGGGATTCTCTAAGAGAGAGGGTGGGTGAAGTGGGTACATGGGGAGGTGCGTCATTTATCATGTATAAATAAAAAATTATTCGAAAAATACCAACATGAGCTGGAGTAGCTCAGTTGGTTAGAGCGTGTGGCTGTTAACCACAAGGTCGAAGGTTCAACCCCTTCCTCTAGCGTTATTTTATTCTTCTTTGTTTTCAACAAAAAACTAAGGTTATATATTTTATTCTGCAGTTCTATTTCCAACAAAGGTCCCATGGTCTAGTGGTCAGGACATTGGACTCTGAATCCAGTAACCCGAGTTCAAGTCTCGGTGGGACCTATTTCCTTTTTATTTTTCTTATCTTCGTTTTTAGTGGCTAGAAATGTCACATCAAGATGGACCGCATGCATTTGAATTCACAACAAAGGTCCCATGGTCTAGTGGTCAGGACATTGGACTCTGAATCCAGTAACCCGAGTTCAAATCTCGGTGGGACCTCTTTTTTCTTTTTCTTTTTTTGTTTTTACCTCTTTGTTTCTCGCCGCTAGAATGACAATGCTAAGGTGAGCCACATGCGTTTGCGGAACTTGGACCGGGTAGGTACTTTGGTCACCTGCTTGATGAACGGTTTGGATCTTGCAATTTCTCATCACCTGACTGATGGGCGACACTTCTGATCCATTGATTTTTTTTTTAAAATCAGATTTGTGGACCCCTCGGACAGCACTTCTGATTACCTTCCTGATGAACGGTGTGGATCTTGCACATGTGGGCTATACTGGCCTTAGACTCGAGCAGTAATCGAAGTTCAGATTAGTGATGGGCCTCTAGCATTTTGCACAATGAACATTAACTAAAAAAAAATGGACGGTGATCAACTCAAATAGGTCACGGGATTTGGTGATCCGGATGTTGATCTGATGCGTCCATTTTCAAATGGTAAAGAGGCCAAAGATATGGTATTTGGATGTTCCGATAGTGGGCCGGAATACACGTGGCGGGGTTTTTTCAAATGGGTCCCACTGGTTTGGATGTTTTATATCAAAAGTATACCTCTTGGACAATCTCATCCATCTGATATGTGGCCACTAAAGTGACGGTGGAAGATAAAAATAATCGACGGTCAGATATGCAGGGGATAAACTGTATAAAAAGTATTGGACATGATTGTTTGATGGTTTTATTTTAAAAGGTAGGGCAGCTGTCCTGATGCCAGTATATAAGTAGACAGAAGCTGATTGTCTCCGTGGGCCCACCGTGATGTATGAGTTTTATCCACGCCGTCCATCCATTTTTCTAGATCATTTTAGGGTATGAGCTCCAAAATGAGTAAGATCCCTGGCTCAAGTGGACCACACCACAAGAAACAGAGGAGATAATGACACCTCTAGTTGAAATCATCATAGGCCACCGTAATGCTTATTTGCCATCCAACCTGCTCATGAGGTCACATAGACGTATGAGGGGAAAACAGAAATATCAGCTTGATCAAAACTTCGACGGTTCCCAAGTGTTGATTTGATGTGCCCATGGTGGATGTACCATGGACCACAATTCTCTTTGATGGGACTATCATAGCCTTTGATTAGATTGACAATTGACAGTGGGATCATAACTATGATATTGGGCTCTAACTAAATAAGGGTTTGACAAATGGATTTTGATATAATGGCCATTGTCCATGTAACTTCGGAGAGGACAATCTTAACCCAGCAATTGTTGGCCTAGTATCTGGTAGTAAATAGGTTGGTGGTTTATTGGAATAAAGATCTCTTCTCAACCACACATACAACAATATCAAAATAAAAAGAAAGTAGAAAAAGAGACAAACTATAACAAAGAGATTTATGTAGTTTTCATTCAATACATTAATAGATTTATACCTATCCACTGTGCTGAAAGGCAAAAAACAAAGAAAAAACTCTTAATACATTAAGGGATTGTTTAACACCATGGAAACGGTGGTAAATGGTGGGAATCAATGGTAAAGGCATAAAGTAAGTTTGTTTGGAGAGAGATACGGAGGTGTTAAATGGATTCTATTTACCACCCTTTCAGTTGTTTCGGATTCCTTGCTAAGAGCTATATTTTCAAATATCTTTATCATTGATTACCATGTATGACATCATTGTGAGAGTCAGCAATGTGCTTATATAGAAAATTAACAGGCCCCACTGTCATGTTTACATGAAATCTACTCTGATCAATGTGTGTCCCTTTAATTTAACTCTAAAGCTCCAAAATCAACTAGTTTGTGATTAAGGTGGATCATACTAAGGAAAAAATTAGGAGAGAGACAATCACTCTTGATTTTTCTAGGCCCACTATGATGATTTTATGAAATCCACTCCAATCGTTAAATACAAAGCTAAAATGCCAGTATACAGACCAAAAATCTTGTCCATCGTCAATTTATATGGGTCACACGAAAGAAACAATTTGGAGGGTGATGATTATTGTTTCCTTTCGTGTGGCTGACTTGAATCTCAAATCAATCTAATATTTGGGTTCTATGACTTAAATTAAATGACAAACATGATGATTAGAGTAAATTTTACATAAATATTATGGTGGCTATGTCCCACAACATTTTTAAGGCTAAGATCGGTTGACATGAAGACGACGGTACATGAAAATAACTTCGTTAGCTTCAAGACTTGGTATGCCCCACCTTATTATTTATATGAAATCTACTCTGATTACTAGTTGTGTCACTCGATTTTAGCGGTCGGAGCCTAAAAGTTGGCCTAGATCGTGATTCAAGTGGGCCATATGAAGCGAAACAGTTATGAGAGATATCCCTTGTACATTGTTTTCAATCATATGGCCCACCTAAATCATAAAATGAGCCGATTTTTAGGATCTATATATGGCTAATATGGAGTGACATACTTAGTGATGGGGGGATTTCACATAAACTTTACAGTGGGCCACCATTAAGAATTTAGTGAAATGCATATCATGCCCAAAGAAATGTGTCAAACACAAATTTTGGATTCACATGGAATCCATATGCATGGTGCCAAACACAACTTACGATTCTAATTCACATGAATTTCATGGTAATTGTGAATTGGATTCCAATTCACATGGAATCCATGCTACCATCGTGGTCTCTCTCTCTCTCTCTCTCTCTCTCTCTCTCTCTCTCTCGACAGAATATATATTACCCCAAACGAAATAAGTTCTTCATAAAATTCCATGTAAAATTATAAAATTATCCTTCGGGCAAAAGTAATGGTTGGATGAGCTTTACACCTCTGATGATCAGGCTCCACAGATCCTAACACAACCATCCACGTTCAATGAAAACACAAATGCCAAAGATATTGTGAATACGTTGTAGGGCACAGGGAAAAATGCCCATTACTAGGTGTGCTACCTACTACCAAGTGTGTTGTGTAAATGGCTTGTGGATGGTATGATTTAACTTGAAGTAGCTAATAGATGATGGTTTCAGGATCTATATATAGTAATCTAGATATCATAGACCTATAAAAGATCAGAGAAATTCAAAAATCTCCAACTTGAATGACATTTATGATTGGCGGCTCTTGGATAAGGGCCTTGGTGCATAAAAGGCTCAGACACCCATCTCCACTTATACCAAAGCATGATTTCCACCCTACAAGATTAAGAAATTTTAGGAGATTATTTAGTTATAGAGAGGCAAAACAACTTAATTGTGATCATGAAGACAACACTTGACGTTGATTATGATTAATGACATAATTATTATGAAAGGCTAAGACAAAAAAACACAACAAGGATATAGAAAAAAGATAACGTTGTAGGTAGAACTTGAGATGGACCATAGTGCCAATGTGAGGAAAGAACTAAGAGATATGATAATATACTTGATATGATTGGAGTTCTGGAGATCCATCTCAACTTCATTCGATTTGAATTATCGGAAAGGTTTGCACCAATGTGAGATCACTCAAATTGCTCCCCTTATATCTCGTTCTCTATTTCTTTATCTTTTTCTCTTTCTTTATTCCTTAATGGCCCATTTGGCACTATGGATTCGATAAAAAGTGATGAGAAATCACCTGCTTTCTTTCTTTGGTGAAGCGGATTTGATGAGAAGTGGATTTTATAGGAATCCATGAGAATAAAAAATGCATTTCCCAACTCTTTCCTGATTCCTCCCAAAAAGGTGAGATTTGATGAGAAATCCTCCCCAATGTGGGACTCGTTGTCTCTCAGGCGCAGCTTCGGTGGATCCCTGACCATGGCGTTCATAGTGTGATCTGTGTGTCCCACGTCGTCCATCCACTTTAAAAACTCATTTTAAAGCATGATCCAAAAAAATGAAGTTGATCCATATCTCAAGTGGGCCATAATAAAGTAAACAACAGTACTCAATCGTTAAAAACTTCCCATGCGCCACAAAAGTTTTGTATCAAGCTTATGTTCGTGTGGTCTCTTCATCCAGGTCTTCGCGACCTTGTCAACAGGTTGGATGGAAAATAAACATTCCCGTAGCCCCCATAAAGTTTTTAATGGTGGGGATTCAATCACTACTATTTCATGTGGTATGGTCCACCTAAGATTTGGATCTGCTTCATTTTTTGGATCGTGCCCTAAAATGAGCTTTCAAAATGCATGGACAATGTAGATGTAAGGCACATACATCAGTGGCCTCACAATTGAGGATCCATCCATCCAAATCGTGCCCATGTACCCCTGACTGTTGGACCCAACATGATGTATATTTCTCACATCCATGCCGTTCATCCGTTTTGAAACCTCAGTTTAGGGCACAATCTCAAAAATGAAGAAGATGCAGATCCCATGTGGATCACACCACAAAAACAGTGATTATTAAATACACACCATTAAAAAATTCTTAGGGCCATATGAATGTTTATTTATCATCCAACTTATTGACAAGGTCATAAAGACTTGGACGAAGGGACCACACAAATATCAATTTGATCCAAAACTTTTACGCATCATAAAGGTCACTCTCCAGTTTTTCATGTTTTATGGCCCACCTGAGATGTGGATCTGCTTTATTTTTTAGATCCCGCCGTAAAATTATTTGTAAAAATGGATGGATGGCATGGATTTAAAATGAATGGATGGTGGGATTAAAATTCAAAATATAGGTGGGCATACAATGGGATTAAAATCCACACCATCCATTCCCTCGTTTGACTTCTCTTGAAATTTAGGCTGCCAAATAGAAGATGTGGAATTGAGGAGAATTCATACTATCGATTCCATTTCTCATCACTTCCTCTCAAATCCATGGTGCCAAACAAGCCCTTACTTTTTTTCTTTCATCCTCTCTCCTTTTCTTTTTCTCTCCTTTTTTCTGTCTTTTTTCTCTCTTCCTCCCACAGAGCTATCTCTAGGGATGTCTCCCTTGAATGAAAAGAAAGCCCCTATCTATAGAGATGCCCACAATAATAGAAAGCCCCTTTGTCGATCCCAGAAGAATCTCGAAAGCCGGCAAATTTCAAATGGGAATGGAAGCCTTGATTTCTAAAATGTCCAAGTACTAGCCGGACTCTGTTGTCAAAATCAGCTCTGAAACCTTGAATTCCAGCAAAAGTTGAGAAAGAGTGGTGTGTGCGTGTGGAAATGGTACTATGAGGTCGGGCTGTGTGGCCCCACCGTGATGTGGATCAGACATCAACACCGTGCATTTGATGGATCCCCTTAAGATTATGGGATAACACAAAAAATCAACTGTCTACGGAACTCAGGTGGGCCATACCATCTAAAACCATGTGAAGACATGCCTAAAACATCTAAAAGCACTTTGGTGGGGCCCCTCTGAGTTTTGAATGCGGTTGAAACTTAATCTGACCCCTCATCCAAGTGGGGCACACACAATGGATGGTCTGGATTTGTGAACCACATCTCGGTCAGCCCAATAAACGATCATGAAGGTTTTACTGGGCGGGTAATTTCTCTCAACTGTTGCATGTGGTGTGGCCCACCTAAGTCATGGATTGACCTGATTTTTAATCCCTTGTCCCACCATGGAATGTTGCATCTGACAGATGGAGTAGATTTTCAACGAACATCACGGTGGGGCCCACAGAGCTCGACCTCATGGTACCATGCCCCCCTTTCAAACAGGGGTGAAAATGGGCCGAGCCTGGGCCTGAAAAATCAGAATTTTGAATAGGGCCGGCCCTATGGCCCGGCCCGAAACAGTGTAAAATCAGGGCCGAGACCTACCCAGGCTCGGCCCATTGACACCCCTACTTTCAAACTCTTACGGGCTACGATGGGCTGAACTTGGGCTCTTGTTCACAGTCCAAGCCCGGTCCATTTGAAAAACTCATCTGGATTTTAAACCCAAGCCCAGCCTTCGGGCCTGATCCTCCCTCCTTGGGCTGGCCCGAAATCCCAACATTCAGCCCGGCCCATTGACAGCCCTACAAATAAGCCAGCCTTAATTGGTATAAAAACTTTGATACTCTGCCAGAGTGTGATTGATGATACACGGGCACTTACAAATTACTTAGAAATTGCATACGTGTGACACAATTAATTCAAATTAAACAGTCCAAATCATGGTTCCAGTTTAGATGTATAATGATCGAAAATCACACTTACTTTTTTTTTTTTACCATCGATTGGTGTACATTTATTGGACGTTTAAAAATGAGAAAATCCAATGGTCCTATTTCCTTAAACAAGTGTCCACAAATCAAAGGTTAGGATTTTTCAACCAATCTGATCCTGGAAATGTGACTTAGTGACAGCGAATTCGACAACTTAGTCGGCTTTATTTGAGTTAACATACGTCGTGTATACAATTTCTAAGTGCCTGCGTATCAAGCGCCACATTCAGCCGAGTATCATATAACTCCTAGCCACAACTTCAATTTCAAACCCGTCCTCTCCCATCCCCCGACGGAAAACCTAATTTCCGGCCATTGTCACCGGAAAACCGCCTAGAGAAGATCCCAACTGTCAGATCCTGTTGGAATCCCACCAGAAATCATCAAGAGCTCATGACTTCTCCTTCGTTTGCGGTAGGAGCAGATCTTCCTCGTCCGATTGTCTTCGCTGAAGCGAAATCAAAAGCTCCGGAACCCTTCTCCACATCACCGGAAACGGCCGCTGACGTGGAAGAGGAAAGTTTGAATAATTTCTAAGGTTTATAAGGGTTGAGAAAGCCGGCAGCGGAAGCGGAACGCAAAACACGTGAAGCAATGCAATATCAAACAAGTAAACAAGATGCAATCAATCATACACAAGCACTCATCATAAGAGACTTCGAATTTTACGCGGAAAAACCCCAAAATGGGTAAAAAACCACGGCACAAAGCGATCCACTATGAATATCAGAAGATTACAAAGATTGACAACCCACTAGCAAGGAAAAATAAAGAAAACCCCAAGTTCTCTCTCACACACACCTCTCCCCTCTTCCTAGTATGAAGAGGAAACCTTGGACACCTTAGGATACCATCTAAGACGGGATTGCACCTCCTTAAATAGGCAAAACTCCCGAAATAGAAACACATTGTGCAGTACTGCGGACTGTGCAAGAAATCCTCGCGCACAGCCGACCGGTCGCTCGACCGGTCACACCTCGCACAGAGACCGGTCCAGGGAGAATACATCAACACTGCCTCACAGCCGACCGGTCGCCTGACCGGTCAGAGCCCCCCCTCAGACCGATCGCACGACCGGTCTAGGGCCACACAAAACTATCCAGCGTCCTTCATGCATCTGGGCTGCAACGCAT
This sequence comes from Liriodendron chinense, assembly GCA_003013855.2. Classification (NCBI taxonomy): domain Eukaryota; kingdom Viridiplantae; phylum Streptophyta; class Magnoliopsida; order Magnoliales; family Magnoliaceae; genus Liriodendron; species Liriodendron chinense. The sequence goes on along the minus strand of ML058484.1, from coordinate 11,492,732 downwards.
AGATCGGTCACCCGCCCGGTCTGAGCACCCAATCCGTGCATATGTTCGAAGGCTCTCCAACATATAGCTTTTACAAAAGTATGTGATGACAACGGTGTTGTGGTCGAGATTTCAATAACTGATAAGGTGAGGTTGAAAATCTCCCTCTGAAACCTGCAAGGATAGACAACCGCTAAAGGAGGGACCGGGGACCGGCCGTTAGTCCTCTGATGCTTAAGTCAGTCCAAGGTTCTGGAAAAAGAAATAATCTCTTTCTTGAGTTAGAGATTTTCGTACCTTAATAATGAAGAGGAAATACCCTTTTATAGATTTAAGTTCTGGAGTTATACTCTTATAAGGAAATGTAATTCCCATGGAAAAAATCTTGGATCTCCGAGATCTTCAGGCCGTTTCGTAGTCGCTGGAGATATTTGCGTATCAGTTGATGATTCTCCGAACCCTTCTCCCATTATCTCGGCATAAGCCTAAGATCACGGGATTGTTGTCAAAAGACCCAACTCGTCGTATGGCCAAGGTTGGTCTTTTGTAGGCATCTAGAAGTAAGTCTCCACATCAGATTGGAGGATATCGACCTGTCTTCAGGTCGGTCTGCAGTTGGTCAGGTCAGGTCGGGCCTGACCTGAGGTTAGCTCGTATTTTACCTATAACAGAAGCCCCATACTCTCGAGTTTAGCTCGTCTGGCTCTAGAGTAACTTGCTAAAGAAGATAAGCTGACCTGATCAATTCTAATTCTTAGCAGCTGTACCGCCGCCATTTAAACGGGCAAGAAAGCGGCATTCAATGCATCGTTTGAAATATCGAGGCACCATTATTCACTTGTACGGCGCAGTAGCGCTCGCAAAGTATTGCCGAACAGGGAGTCACCACGTGTTGGCGTGATGCGTTACTTTTGTACAATCTAGTCGGGAATCGCCACGTGGAGCCTCTACATTAAATGCGGAAAGGTCCCTTGAGTATAAAACTCGGGACTTGGCAGAAATCAGAAATTTTCTTCCCTTCGTCTCTCGGACTCTTCTTTCCTTTAGTTTTTTGGATCTCTTCTTCTTCCCTTTTTTATCTTTCTTCTCAGCCCAGTGTACCAGTACCTATGGTACGTTTTTTCTACCCTTAGAAGATCTTCTTTTCTAAACAGCATCTTTTATTTTATCATGTCGAAAATTTCGTGCTTTGACGCGATTCCCAATGTGGGGCTTGGAGATTTTGAGTCCCCCTAGTCTTTCGGCGACACCTCTCACTTGTTCTTCGAAAGTGGATAATCTGATCTCACGATTGCGAAATCTCTGTTGTCCGCCTTGCTGAACAAAGTGGGAGGACGTTTCGCCGATCTAGATGGCGGGCGTTTTGGGAATAGATCCTTCGTCGTCGAAGCGTGGGGCTTCAGAAGGTCCAGCAATTGTGGGAGCCTTCCCCTTGTATTTTCTTTTCCCAGCCATTATAATCATGTTTAAGATGGTGGGAGTGTCTTGAGCTTTTGGGTGAGAACACAGCTTTACAATCGAGAAAGACGTGAATCCCACAGACGACGCCAACTGTTGTGGTCGAGATTTCAACAACTGATTAGGTGAGGTTGAAAATCTCCCTCTGAAACCTATAAGGACAAACAACCGCTAAAGGAGGGGTCGGGGACCGACCATTAGTCCTCTGATGCTTAAGTCAATCTAAGGTTCTGGAAAAAGAAATAATCTCTTTCTTGATTAGAGATTTTCGTACCTTAATAATGAAGAGGAAATGCCCTTTTATAGACTTAAGTTCTTGAGTTATACTCCTATAAGGAAATGTAATTCCCATGGAGAAAATCTTGGATCTCCCAGATCTTCAGGCCGTTCCGTAATCGTTGGAGATATTTGTGCATCAGTTGATAATTCTCCGAACCCTTCTCCCATTATTTCAGTGTAAGCCTAAGATCACGGGATTGTCGTCAAAAGACTCAGCTTGTCGTATAGTCGAGGTCGGTCTTTTGTAGGCATCTAGAAGTAAGTCTCCACATCAGATCGAATGATATCGACCTATCTTCAGGTCAGTCCGCAGTTGTTCAAGTCAGGTTGGGCCTGACCTGAGGTCAGCTCGTATTTTACCTATAACAGACAGTATGCATTTTGCTCTTCAATTTCCATATCTTTTAAGGGGAGTTATTTGATACTTCGGCTGCAGGTGACTCTTGATACGCGGGCAGTTAGAAATGGAAGAAATGGGTGTGTATTAATCCAAATTCAACCGTCTAAATTGTTGTTGAACTATCTCAACCTTTGATTCGTGGACACTTGTTTTTTGAATTTAGACCACTGTATATCCGTTTAATAAATGTCCATCAATCTAATATTTCATAATGAAATAAGAGTAATTTTTTGTTCATGATACGTCTAATTGTATGCCATGTAAGCAATTTCTGAGTAATTTCTAACTGCCTGCATATCATCCATCACACTCTGCCAGAGTATCCAAGTGTTTCTCATATTTTAAGGTCTATTTCTTTTATTTATTTATTTATTTATTATATATTCTTGTGTTTCAATTTGTGTTGATGACTGCAAATTGAGAGATGCTAATATGATTCACTGTTGAATTAGTAAAATAAGAGTATAATTCTTTATTTTTTTTTAAACAAGGTTTTAAGACCTGGCAACTCTTCCGGGTCGACTTGGGACATATTTTAGCTGTAGCTAAATGGGTGCGGGTGCGGGTGCAGGTGCAGGTTCGGGTATTAATTTAAGCTCGGGTTTGGATGGGGATACTCCGTTGCACATTCCCGAGCTAGGTAGAACTTGATTATATTATATATTATACATACATAATTTATATTCACACCAAATACTCCAATTAATTTAAAATCAATAATTTTTTTATTTAGTAATAACGGTTAGCACTTTTCTAATTTACAGTACCATATAAAATGGAAAGGGACATCTTTCCTCTATTGTGTTGGAGGATGCGCCTTTTCTACGACACTTTGCATATGGGGTCCACATGGTGTGTAGTGTGTATTCAATCCAACCCGTCAACTAGTGTGTGTGGTTTTAATATGTATGCTGGCCAACTTGTCTAACTAAGTTGCCCATTAAGAACAAATGTTGTTTTTGAGTTTTCTCATAAAAAATATCATGTTATATATATATATATATATATATATATATATATATATATATATATATATATATATATATATTGAAGAAAATTCATAATTTTTAATTTCCACTATAATTTTTTTTTAATATTTTCCAGCTTCTGAATGGTGGCATCAGTAAACTGTGCCAAAAAGGGATATGATACAGGGGGTATTGGACTATAGCGAACAATACGAACCATATGAGCCAAAATTTCATTTTTGCACAAAAAATATTGGCAAATAGGAAAAAATGTAAAACACCAGAATCTACCATTTGTGTTTTTAACATGTATTCAAATAGTTCATCGGACCATTCTTTGATGAGAATGCAGCTTGTTAGCATGACTTGATGAAAGTTACCAAAGAGGCCTTAATTGTCAAATCAAGCATGATTTGGTGGATTATAGCCCATTGCATATTGATTCAATAAAAGAAGACGAAAAAAAGAAGAAGTAGATGATTTAACAATTCTTATGATATTTCCCAAAATGGCCAATTCTGCTTCAATTCGTCAAGTCTTGCTCAAATATTGTGTTTTGATCCTCTATTCGTCTAAAATTAGTTTATAAACTTCCTACATGGTTGAATAAAGAAAGAAATGGAAAAACGAGAGATTTATCATTCCTTTTATTTTCAGACATTTGTGGATCGGAGCTATTTCCTCTTCCTTTTGCAAGGGAATTTTTGCCTTTTTTAGAGAGATAATTTGATCTACCACCTCTTCCTCAGCCACTTCCACAAACTCTTCCACCTTTAAAACCACCTCTTCCATTACCAAATGCTCTATTTGCAATGCTTGCTCTGTCTTCATTTGTTTTGTTATTCATCCTACGCTCTTATGAGCATAAACAACCCATCAACCTTTATATCTACTATGGTCTCTAGATCATTCCTTTCTTCGATCGCCATAATAACATAATCAAATCGCTCCATCAAGGATATCATAGTTTTTTCCATGATCTGTAAGTCATCAATGGTTTCACCATTCGCCCTTAATTGATTCACCACAGCCAAAACACGAGAAAACAATCTAAAATCGATTTAGAAGCTTCAAGTAAAGAGATTTAAAATCACCTCTTAAGGTTTGCAACCTTGGACTCTTGGCCTTTGGGTTGCCTTTTTAGGAGCCTTCCAAAATCTCCCATGCTTCTTTTGCTAAATTCAATTGTGATATACGGTAAAAAAAAAATGGATTCATCTATCAACTAATAGATTAAATAAAGGATCCACCCATCCTTCCTTCTGTGCTTGTGGTAGTGCGTGAAACTTCATGGATTAGTCAATTCGGTGTAATTGTCTTACACTAAACCTCGTAAGTCTTGGGATTGAAAAAACACCCTCATCTGAATGCTCCAATGATTATAATTCTTCTCACTAAACCGCAGGAGTTGAGGTTGAAGTGTATTATTTAAACACTATTTAATTCAAAATTACCACTTTCACAAACAAGAAACACCAAGTATATGCACCAAGAATGCCATGTTCATGTGAGAAAAACTTCAATGAACACTTTCTTGAACCTTGGCGTTAATACCACTTGTGGGATTGGAGAAATTAGAGATCCCAGCTATAGGACCATGTATCTCAAATGAACACTAAATCACATCTCAATGCATGCGCAAGGCCATACCTAGAGAACAATTAAAGAAGATTAAAAAACTTGTTATTATTCTTTTTTTCTAATAGCCCCACATGCATGTATTCATAGATATATTTCTTTTCTCTAAATCCTGATCTAATATACATGCGCGCACATACATACATGCGCGTGTATTAGTACAGGCGCATATATGCACATGCACCCGTGTGCATATATAGCACGCCCAAGGAATTGAGCAAGGGCAAACATGCTCAATTACCCTAACCAGCAATTTTTCATTAGGGAAACCCGAGCTCACATATAAGTTGTATCCCATACGGAGCCACCGTCACAATATAGTAGCAAGCCTGCCCTTGGTGCCCCTATCCTGTATAAGCTCTCACTAGGGTGGTAACACCTCACATGCAACCAGGAAGGTAATTAGGAGTTTCTGTGTGTACACAAGTTGGCAATCAAGTTTAAACTCTAAGATTAAGGTCCATGGCTTGGTAATACAAACCACTGGTCTGTTGACAATGGATGGTGCATGCCCCAAAGATCTCCCATATTTGAGGGTTCAAACATACAACATTAAGACTTTTTTTTTTAGCTGAATGTGGCCACTATTTTATTTTTCTTCCAAACCATGTATCTAGAGATGACAAATCCAAAGGTTGAGATTTCCCTCTTGAGGAGAATTACAAGGCATCTGCCATCCAAGGATGACCCACTTCTCAGAACTAGAAATCTGTGTATTATTGTTCAACAATGTGGATCACATATCATATAATTCCTCACACTTGAGATAACTGCATCTGGATGGATGTCTACAGTAGGTCTCCTTTTGTTACATTCATGGTTTAGAAAATTGTCTAATCTAGAAGGAAACAAGATACGTATATGTATGGTACACAACCTAGTCAGAACAAGCATCAGCAATGTCCGCCTCGTTGGCATCCCGAGTTTGAATCCTTGCCAAAGCAAAGACTAGGACTATGAAAGGATGCACTATTTAAAATCTCTGATAAAGTCACCTGAAGGAATGTAATCACGGCCAGTTATGATACACTTCAAAACTTAGGGGTTGTCTAGCACCTTGGATTTGGATTTAAATTGAGAATCCAAATCAAGGACTTTCATTCTATCGGTTGTGTTTGGCAGCCTAGATTTTCCGTCCTGCAGAATCTAGGAACTATTATTTGTTGGAAGTTGCAAACCAATCTGGACCATCCATTAGGTCAAACCGTTGGATTCTCAAGGGAGGAGTAATTGCTGAGAGAAGATTCCAACAGCTTGGTGTGTATTCTCCATGAAAATGTTGGCTTCCAATGCATTGGAAAGAAAAGTCATTTAACTTTTTATTTTTGTTTTTTGTAAAGTAGTTATTACATGCCCTTGTAGTGTATGGTTGTAAGGGCAATTTAGTCATTTCAACTATGTTGAAAAGTCTATATAAGGAGGGGTTTTGTTGTACGTTGGTGCAAAGGGAAGTTGGTGCAAAAGAAGGTGCAATACAAAGTTACATAACTAGTTTTAGAAATTTTTGTTCTCATCTTCTTCTTTTCCTTCTTTGAAAATCATCTTTCCTAAGTTGTCTTGAGGCTTTAAAAAGCCAATCTATCCATCTTCTTAAGGCTCAATAGAGCCAACAAATTGGTATCAGAACCCTTGGTTAAATGGCCACTGCGATCCAACAGCAGATTCCTAAGTTGTCAAAAGACAACTATGAAAATTGGTGTATCCAAATGAAGGCACTGTTCGGGTCACAAGACCTATGGGAGATCGTCACCGACGGATACGAAGAGCCCACTACGGAGCAAGAAGCCGCCTACACTGCTGAGCAAAGGACCGACCTCAAAGAACAAAGAAAGAAGGACAAGAGGGCCTTATTTCTTGTCTATCAAGGGTTGGACGAATCCACCTTTGAAAGGATCGCCGAAGCGACGTCAAGCAAGCAAGCATGGGAGACTCTTTGCACCATTTTCAAAGGAGTTGATCGTGTAAAAAGGGTTCGTCTCCAAACCCTTAGGGCCGAGTTCGAGACCGCACACATGAAAGAAGGTGAGACCATTTGTGATTATTTTTCAAGGTTGCTTGTTATTGTTAACAACTTGGAAAGAAATGGTGAAAAAATCGAAGAGATACGTGTGATTGAAAAAGTGCTTCGATCCCTCACAACCAAATTTGAGCATGTGATTGTGGCCATAGAAGAATCAAAGGACTTGGAAAAACTGTCCATTGAAGAACTAATGGAATCGTTGCAAGTGCATGAGCAACGAATGCAAAAGAATGCCGGTTCAATGCTTGAACATGCCTTGGAGTCTAAGTTGACTCTAAATGAACAAAAGAATGGCCATACACAAAGAGGGGGTCGTGGCACCAGCAATCGTGCAAGAGGCAGAGGGCGTGGATATCATCCAAGCCATCAACAATATCAACAAAAGTTTACCAGTTTCCGTGGAAGAGGAAATGGTAGAGGCCGGTTCGTGCGTGGTCGTGGAAACACAAAGAACATTCAATGCCACAATTGCAAGAAATTCGGCCACTATGCCTCTGAGTGTTGGAGCAAAGTGGATCAAGATGAACGATCCAACTATGCTGAAGCATCACACCATGAACAAGAAGACTCTACACTCCTCCTCGCACAAGAAAAGGCATGTGAACGGCCGGATGTGTGGTATCTCGACACTGGTGCAAGTAACCACATGAGTGGTAACAAAGAACTGTTCGTGGAACTCATAGAAGGAGTTCGTGGCAACGTGAGTTTTGGCGACTCATCAAAGGTACCAGTGATAGGTAAAGGAAAAGTTAAAATCTATCAGAAGAATGGTGAGCCAAATTACATCTCCAATGTGTATTACGTACCAAACATGAAAAATAACATCCTCAGTATCGGCCAACTCCTTGAGAAGGGGTATGTCATACACATGGAGAACTATTCTCTCTCTATAAGAGATGCTCACATGAGACTTGTGGCTCAAGTCCAAATGGCGAAGAATCGCATGTTTCCGCTCCATATTAACACAAAGGCTGATAAGTGCCTCTATGGACTCGTGAAGAATGATTCATGGAGATGGCATCTTCGCTTTGGGCATCTCCATTTCAGCGGCCTTAAACTCTTATCTTCATCAAGCATGGTGCATGGCTTGCCGACTATTGAAGGTCCAGAACATGTGTGTGAGGCGTGCACACTCGGCAAGCAACAAAGAAACTCCTTCCCAAGTGGAGTGTCCAGAAGAGCAAGGGAACCATTGCAGTTGGTTCACACTGATATTTGCGGACTACTTGAAACACCCTCTCTTGGAGGTAATAAATACTTTATTACCTTCATTGATGATTTCAGCAGAAAACTTTGGATGTATTGCATCAAAGAAAAATCTTTCGCTTTCACTATCTTTAAAATTTTCAAAGCTCGTGTTGAAGTTGAAAGTGGTTACAAAATTAAAGTACTTAGATCTGACAGAGGTGGAGAGTACACCTCAAATGCATTTCGAGATTATTGCAGGGAACAAGGCATCAAGCAGCAGCACACTGCAGCCTACACGCCACAACAGAATGGCATTGCGGAACGAAAGAACCGCACCATCCTCGACATGACAAGAACCATGCTCAAAGAGAAAGGCCTGCCAAAGAGCTTCTGGGCAGAGGCAGTTGCATGTACTGCCTACTTGCTCAATCGGTGTCCAACCAAGAGCGTCAGAAATATGACACCACAGGAAGCATGGAGTGGCTACAAACTGAGCGTGGTGCACCTAAGGATCTTTGGGTGTGTCGCCTACGCTCAAGTTCCAGAAGCAAGAAGAAGGAAGCTTGATGATCGTGGCGAGAAATACATCTTCATCGGCTATAGTGAAGAATCTAAAGCCTACAAGCTTTACAATCCACTAACCAATAAAGTAGTGGTGAGTAGAGATGTGGTCTTTAGTGAGGAAGAAGCTTGGAAATGGAACAATGAAGAATCAACCAAAGATATTCAAGTCGAAACAGAAGAACAGGAAGAAAGACATGACCATCGAGAGCAAACGCCTGCAACACCTTCTTCGGCCGCATCTTCAGTACAAAGAAGTCCAGGAGTACATTCCATCTCTCCTGGAAGTACTCCATCAAGTCAAAATTTGGCCGGCTCATCTTCACCCATGGCACCTATCAAAATGAGAAGCTTAAGTGACATTTATGAGCAAACTGAAGAAGTCAATCTTTTCTGTCTATATGCAGATCATGAGCCTCTGACGTTTCAAGAGGCCATAAAAGAAGAATGTTGGAGAATCGCTATGAAAGAAGAAATCCAAGCCATTGAGAAGAATGACACATGGAAGCTGACTACGCTTCCTAATGGCCAGAAAACTATTGGTGTCAAATGGGTGTACAAGATCAAACGAAATGCTGATGGTGAGATCGATCGCTACAAGGCAAGGCTCGTAGCAAAGGGCTACAAACAAAAGTACGGGGTGGACTATGAAGAAGTTTTCGCTCCTGTTGCTAGCCTTGATACTGTAAGGATGATTATCTCTCTTGCAGCCCATCACAGTTGGATGATCTACCAACTGGATGTGAAATCTGCATTCCTGAATGGGATTCTGGAAGAAGAAGTCTATGTTGACCAGCCTGAATGCTTTGTTATACAAGGTGAGGAATACAAGGTGTATCGATTAAAGAAAGCCCTCTATGGGTTGAAGCAAGCTCCACGTGCTTGGAATGCACGCATCGACAACTATCTTCAAGCGAACGGCTTCGCCCAATGTCCATATGAGCATGCAGTCTACATCAAGAAGAATGCTCATGGCGATATGCTCATAGCATGCCTGTATGTTGATGATTTGCTTTTTACAGGGAATAGCCAACCGATGTTTGATGAATTCAAGAAGGCCATGTTTAATGAGTTCGAAATGACCGATGGAGGTTTGATGTCCTTCTTTCTAGGCATCGAAGTGAAGCAACAACATGGTGGCATTTATATATCTCAGAAAAAGTATGCCAAGGAGTTACTTGAAAAGTTCAAGATGGCTGATTGCAATGCCGTAAACACGCTTGTAACAACGGGCTTAAAACTGACAAAGGACGGAGAAGGAAAAAGTGTGGACTCGACTCTGTTCAAGAGTCTAATTGGAAGCCTAAGGTACCTCACAATCACAAGGCCGGATATCGTCTACAGTGTTGGGCTTCTAAGCAGGTACATGGAAGCACCAAAAGAATCACACTGGCTAGCCGCAAAAAGAATCCTCAGGTATGTCAAAGGAATAGTGGAATTCGGTCTTTTCTATCCATACGATGATGAAGCAATGCTGTATGGATACTCAGACAGTGATTGGGGAGGTGACCAAGATGAAAGAAAGAGCACCACTGGCTATGTATTTTATCTCGGGTCGACTGCTTTCACATGGAATTCGAAGAAGCAGAGTGTGGTCGCCCTGTCCACATGTGAAGCAGAGTACGTGGCAGCATCATCCACTGTCTGTGAGGCAATTTGGTTAAGAAACCTGCTAAAGGAGCTGAAGCATCCGCAGGAAGAATCCACAGTCATATATGTGGATAACAAGTCGGCAATTGAGCTTGCCAAAAATCCGGTGCAGCATGGAAGGAGCAAGCATATCGATACCCGATATCATTTTCTAAGAGATCAAGTGAAGCAGAAAGCAGTAAAATTGGAATATTGTCACACCACTGAACAGGTAATGGATATTTTCACCAAGGCACTCCCAACAGATGCATTCAGACGACTAAGATTGATACTCGGAATGAAACCAGTTTTGGTTTGAAGGGGAGTGTTGGAAGTTGCAAACCAATCTGGACCATCCATTTGGTCAAACCGTTGGATTCTCAAGGGAGGAGTAATTGCTGAGAGAAGATTCCAACAGCTTGGTGTGTATTCTCCATGAAAATGTTGGCTTCCAATGCATTGGAAAGAAAAGTCATTTAACTTTTTATTTTTGTTTTTTGTAAAGTAGTTATAACATGCCCTTGTAGTGTATGGTTGTAAGGGCAATTTAGTCATTTCAACTATGTTGAAAAGTCTATATAAGGAGGGGTTTTGTTGTACGTTGGTGCAAAGGGAAGTTGGTGCAAAGGAAGGTGCAATGCAAAGTTACATAACTAGTTTTAGAAATTTTTGTTCTCATCTTCTTCTTTTCCTTCTTTGAAAATTTTCTTTCCTAAGTTGTCTTGAGGCTTTAAAAAGCCAATCTATCCATCTTCTTAAGGCTCAGTAGAGCCAACATTATTGACAGCATGGATTTTCAACCTGGATCTTCAAAAAGGCCATTTCATAGTGAAGTGGAGAGAGCAGTTATGACAGTTGGATAGGATTGGAAATCCTTGGATTTTGCAACCCACCTCTCATCTTTTAGAGAAGAATAAAAAAATAAAAAGGCCCCTTTTGAGGTTTTTGACCATTAAGTGGATTTGAAATCCACCAAAATCCAGACTTGGATTCAAAATCCAGGATCGGAAATCCTAATTGCCCAAAATCCATGCTGCCAAACAACCCCCCCCCCCCCCCTCGGTTGAAAACCTTCTAGCTAGGGGGCTGCTCCCGCTTCTGCTTCCTAGATTGTTTGTACTTACTAACATTTTGAAACTTAGAATCTATTACTGCTTTGCTCCATGCACCGTGCAACTACAATTGAAACATACATTCACAATAGGATTTGGAAGTCTTCACGAAAATTATAACAAAATTCTATTGAAGACAGAACTGTTATCTTTCTATCATTTAAACACAATCAATCACAATATTTATACACACTGATATACGATCAAGAAACGGAGTGGCGCATTCTCTTCTGAAACAGCAAACGGGTGTCTGAATTAGCCTTGGAGATGATGGATTTGGTGTCTTTCGTTCGAAACAGTGCATTGAGCTTACTTAACTTCCTAGTGAAAGATCTGAGTAACTTGTTTGCTGGAGTTGATCGGACGAGCTCTTGTTTCATAGAGACATGGTCCTTCTCTAAGTCAGTCAGCCGCATTCTCATCCTCGCAACTTCGAGCTTCAGCTCTCTGTTTTCTCTTCTCACCGATGCGTAATTGTCTCTCGGGGAGATGGCCCCACTGCCTGCCCCACTGCCTGAGCGTTGAGGATACTGACCGTTGGCTGATCCGAAGAAGAATGGAGCATGGCCTCCGTTCATGGCATTTCGGAGTCTGATCTGCTCCAAGTACAGGACTTGGACTGCCATTTGCACCGGTAGCCGTTCGTTCTGAGCTGCATGGCTACATGCTTCTTGGGTTAGCTTTTGGCAATCGATGGTTTTGCAGAGGCGGTGGCGTTCGGAGTCCTTGATATTGGGATGGACCTGTAATAAAAATTCAGTGAAGATCTGTGTCGAACACAAGCATGAATTTTTTTTTTACTTTTTAAGTTGTTATTTGAATGAAAAGGGGGAAACAGATACTACCTTGAGGAAAATATCAACAGCTCTGTACAAGCCATCATTCACGACTCGAGCATGGTCGGGGAGTAATTCTGCTAGCGCGATGAACTTGGTCGTCATTAAGTTCGAATCCAGTGCAGTCTCTGCTAGATAAGTGTCGAACAGCTTTGATACCTTGAGAATTAAGCTTTGCTTGGGAGATCTTGGGCTGTCATACTCATAGCCCATGTCGCTCTCATCTCGAAAACAATTCCCATCATCTTCTTCATCATCCAAGTTCAAGAAAATGGAGAAGATCCTCAATATTGAATCTGTGTCATATAATGGGTGGTTGCTGCTGTTTGGGTTTGCTGGAATGAGAATGTCTTCGAGAATCGCCTGGTCTAATCGCAGTCCGATCCGTCTCTCTAGATCTGCTCTACAAGCGCCGGAAGCAGATGCCACTGTCGCGGTTTTCAGTAGGCCTGAGAGAAATGCCATTGGCACCGGGCTTTTCCTCGACTGGGTTGGTAGTAATCCGACTATCGCTTCAACGGTCACCCTTTGTTTCTTCTGCAATTCCATGTCTATCAAGTTTCCTTCCACTGATTGGAGGTCTCGAACGCCAAGGCCTTGGAGGGAATTATGCGCGTAATTAATCAAGATCTTGCTGATTGTGTCCTGTTTTAGACCCTTGGATTTCACCACCGACAGGACTCTTTGGAAGAAATCTAGATTAAGGACCGTCAGGCTCTTGCCCCACCAATCCGCCGGTGTTTCTGATTCTGTATTCGTGGGCTTGACGGGTAAGTTATGCTCAAGCTTGGATAAGCCGGAGGAGAGCTGCTCTTTACAGGCATTTGATGCAATTGCGTTTATGAGCCTGCTGATTAGGCTGATTTCTTCGGCGACCTGTAGAAGAGACTCACAGCGGTGGAGAACGGTGATTGAATTTGAGATGTTTGAGATCACCATCTCTTTCAGATAGATTTCAGTGCGCGTCTCCAAGTTCTTCTCGGCGAATTCCTCTGTCATTTGAAGATAGTGAGCTGCACATCGTAGCATGGCGACGTTTGAAAGAGTGATCTCAATGTTTACGCCATAGCAGAACTTCGCGGCCAGCTCGAAGGCTTCTGGCCCACCAGGGACGGCGGAGAGAGCTATTCGGGATACTTTCGAATCCTTAGATTCAGTCAGCATTTTTCTGATCTTCCCACTTCGAGAAACCAAAGGGAACTGCAGAAGAACCATGCCTTTTGTTGAGGAGAAAAAAAGGAGCAAATGAAAGTCTTTCTTCTGGATGTTGTGAAGGATGTGTTTGGTTGCACCAAGGATCACAAAATTTCATGATATTTCATGATTAATCAGTTAATTTGGTGCAACCAAACACACCTATTTGAAAGAGCTATGCACAGATGTGCGATCAATGTCTGGTTCATTCATCAAGTGGGGCTGTTACAGACATGCCCTGGTGCCAAAAACTGGCTGGCAGACTTCTCTCGAGCAGGCTGCATGTGTACATTGAATATAAACCATTGGTCTTTTCTCCTAACAAATCCATTTTATTCATACATATGTGGTGGCGGCACTGATTAGCGTGCTCGCCTGGAATGTTAATGGTGGACCCCACCTGATGAATGACCAGGATCTTGCTCATGCAGGCCACATTGTCACCCATTTTAATGTATCTTCTTCACATGAATCTCCTTTACATTTTTACAATGGTGTCGCCTATTTGGAGTGATACCCACAGAAAGCTGCTATAGTATCAAAGCTAACACAGAACTAAATTTCTTTTTGTACTCTTGAGCATGGTTTTAAGACTGGGATGATTCTGATGTGACTCATCTGAGTCAACTCAGACTCGGTGGGCCTGATCTGGTTCGATACCATGAGTTACTGCCTCACTCACCCCCGGCTCAGGCAAGTTGCGACTCTTGACTCAGAGGCCGATGAGTCAGGTCAAGTGGCCTAGTCTTCTAACCATGATTCCAAGAACAAGTGAAGAACTTTTCATGGCCGAAAATTAGAAAATTGCAATTTCTAGAATTTTCCTATGAAACCCATGAAAGATATTCAGTAAGGAAAACAAAACGACGGGATTCAACGCTGCATTTCTCGCATCATAATCAACAAGGAGTTGACGATAATCTCACCTTGTGTAGTGAAAAGTTCGTAGCTCCCACTTCGACAGTAAGATCGCTGGAAACATCTGAAAGCGGCCTGCAAGAATGAAGATTGCTCAGAATCATATACCCAACAATTTCAAAACAGTCACAGAACTGAATCTTCAGCCTACATGTTTATGAAATGATGAAAAACCCGACGGCTTTGAATTCTACTTCTGAAACTCCACCATGTCTGAAAACACAAGCTCTAATTCAATTCTACCATTCTACCATTTTGAAATTGCATTCTTGTATCGCGCAATTCGAAATCGATGGTCTGGATTAGTTATGGATCACAATTATGAAGAATAATAGAAAACGATCGGTGTCGTGGAAGGGAAGTGCAGAAGAGATAAGGTTAGAATTATTAATGGTGGTGGAATGGGAAGTGAAAAATTCTAGAGGAGAAAATGGCATTTTCTTCACTAGAAAACTGATGAGAGGAAGGAAAAGGACAGATTGCCATTTGGATTTTCTTGCCATTGCTTGTTTCATCTCTGCATTATTCCAGAGCTTGTCAATTCAAGCAACTGCTTGCAAGCAAAAGTTTAAGATTCTGAGGTTTTAAGATGATCAGATGACGTAATGGGTGCTTTGGAATGGAAAAATCACAACGGTAAATAACTGTTTTTTTTTTTTTTTTTTTTTTAAACCGAAAAACAGTGGTATGAGCCCTGACATGGCACTGTTAATGGGGTGGATTCACCACAAATTCTGAGCTTAACCCACAACATTGATGTGTGGGGCCCACCTTGATGGGTACATGACATCCAATCCGTCCATGTGCCCCACCTTGTGTTTTCCTTGGCACCCAAAAATCCGGCTGATCCAAAGCTCATGTGGGCTGCATCATGTAATATCATGCCAAAAACCTCTAAATCATGGGGGTGGTGTGGCCCACATTAGCTTTGGAATGGCGTGGATTTTGGCGTATCCATTTATGCTGATGGGGCGCATCTTCTGAATGGATTGGATGGCCTATGCCAAGGACTCGGATTCGGTAGTGACCCCTCCCGTTCGGGTCAGTACTGGTCAAAGCTCTGTGCGCCCCACCATGATGTATGTGTTTTATCCACGCCATCCATCTATTTTTTCGGATTATTTTAGGATATGAGCCCAAAAACGAGGAAGATCCAAAGCTCAAGTGGACCACACCACAAGAAACAATGGGGATTGAATGCCTCCCGTTGAAAACTTCACGTCATCCACAAAAGTTTTGGATCAAGCTGATTTTTGCGTTTTTACTTCATCCAGGTTTATATGTCTTTATGAACAGATTGGATGGCAAATAAACATCTCAGTGAGCCTTAGTAAGGTTTCAATGGTGGGCGTAATTATCCCCATTGCTTTTTGTCGTGTGGTCTACTTGAGCTTTGGATCTACTTCATCTTTTGGACAATGTCCTAAAGTGAGATAATAAAAAAAAAAAAAAAAATGCCGACGTGGATATAACACATACATTATGGTGAGAACCACAACTTTTCCCTAGCCGAATGCGGTGGCCCACACAGGCAATCTGAAAGGTTTTTAATGGTTGGCGTGATTTTTGGACCGCAAGTAGAAGATGAGGGGCTCCACATGATGAATGGATTGGATACCATGCACCCATGCTGGCACATTATAGGTTAAGCTCAACCGACAGTGGTTTGTACTGCATCCGGCCTCTTCCATTTATTTTTTTAACTATGATTTTAGCCTGACCTATTGAAAACCAGCTGTTGGACCGAACCTTGAACCGCCCCAAAAACCGGTCGATGTCCGGTCCAGGTTAGAGTGGCATTTCCATCCCTGCTGTTTCTTGTGGTGTGGCCCACTTGAGTTATGGATCTGCCACATTTTCAGGCTCATGTCCGAACATGAGCTGGCAAAACTGATGGATGGACTGGATGTAACACGGGCATCAAGGTGGGCCCCACAAAGCTTCTGGAGGAAATTCGCCGGCCTCCTATAATTTATTCTTTCTGTTTTTTTTTTTAAATTCCTCGGACGTTGTAACATCGCTGTCCTGCCCATACATGTCCCTGAATCGACCAACACGGACCATTGGTTTGACTTGAAATCCCTTGGACTTATTCTGAGTCTCTGACTACAGTGGGCCAGGACTGGTCTGGGCCTCACTCGGGGTCCACTGGTCTGATTCGAGCTGAAAATTAAAAGGGCCATGGGCTTGGCTCGACTTGTTAGAACATTTAAGGTGGGCCTATGCTGATACCTAAGCTGACCCATATCCAACCATTGCAGTTAGCCCTGCAGGTGGTGGGGCACACCTTGTCTTGATCAAATCCAGGTTGGAAGGGTGATCTGATCTGGCCCAGAATAAGGGAATTATCTAGACCCAAATCCAGCAAGCTAGTGACAAAAATGCCTGCCTGAGACATTGATTTTTCACTCGGACTGACTCGTTCGGTCCTGAGTTGAGTCGGTTATGACTCAGTTGAGTTGGGCGAGACTTGTCCGACTCAATAGTGACTTGTGCTGCTAAACGAGATCAGAAGTCGACTCAGCCTAGTCGTCAATCCATGGTTAGGCTGAGACCATGTTTGGATCGACTAAAGTGGGTCTAGGTCCAGCCCATGAACTAAGGACCTGTGTTCAGGCATCCCAGACCATAACCTAAAGAAATGGGTTTGGGTAGGATAGACCCACTACCCCAATACATACAAGGCCCACCGCAGTAGCCAGCTTGGGTGGGATCAGCCAACTTGTTTGCCCCTCGCGGGCCAAGAAAGCTCAGTTCGATCTCAATTTCCTATACGCAAAAATCTCATTTGGCAATCCAACACATCGATTTCGAAGATCATCCTAGACCCGTCGAAAGTGGGCCGTCGATCGGAGATGGGCTATCCTGTTAGGGTCCAAGGCATATAGTCTAAACCTTGCCCAGCCCAGTTAGTTCCCAGGTCTACCAAAGCCGAGTCATAGCCCATTAATATCTGGCTTACCAAAATCCAGCCCACTTTGGTCTGGGTTTGGACCCCACCAGGAACTCCAACACATGTATGTAGTGGTACACACGTGGAAAAACATTCAGCGCGTGCAAATGTAGTAGGTTTTGTGCAAGATCCAAGTCGTTCAGCAGGTGGGCCCCACTGTTGGATGATCCCCCAAGGAATTTATGTTACCACATTCCGGGACCACTTCAGCAGGTGGGCCCCACTTTTGGATGATCCCCCAATGGCTCGGGTCCACTTCAGGCATGCGTACCACATTCCGGGACCCGAATCAAAAGTCGGATTCGGATATTAGATTTTTACTTACCCGACATATCCGACCTGGAAAAAGCAGATTGGATACGAGATTTTTACCTGATATATGGACCCGCTTACTCGATTGTTGGAGGGTATTTTCATAATTTATTCAATTAATAATATTTTAATTAAATATTAAATATTAATATTCTAGATACTAAATTCTATGTAGTCGCCTTGTTCTACATGGATGATGTGGCGACCTTTTGCTTATAAATGACTTTAGTTAAAGTCAATAAATTTTTATTTTTATACTTTAAGATTTATAACTTAATATTAGCTAACCATGTTACGAGAATAATTATTTTTACCACTTTATTGGTGTTTATCTATAGTAAAAATATCAATTTTCTATTTTTAAATATTTTTGTTAATTTTATTATTCATTAAAATTAATATTTTTAACTTTTTAATTAGATATTAGTTTTGCTTTTCATGTTCTGAATAAATAGCTGTGTGGTTCTTAACATGCTGGATCTGGCAACTAAATAACCATCGATCCTTGCGAGTTTGTTACGTAATACACCTTTAAAAATATAGTATAAAAAATAATAAAAAATCCCATTCAAACTACTTTACATGACTTTCACTGAATTCCCAAGTTGGACTTGATCCCCATTGGCCCTTCTAGGATCAACAAAGACTAACGGATGGGAGCGGCCCACCAGTTGATTGGACGGATCTAAAAAATAATTTGATTGGATATCATGGTCATCCAATCTGAGTGATATTTGAGCCATTTATAATTCATGGTGGACACCTAATTTCCAATCATTTAAAGTGGGATGTATATGGTGTCGGTTTGTCTCACATATGTTGGGAGGGAGCAGGGTATCCTCCACCTGATAGGTTAGCCTTTTGGGTGTGACACAACAGCTTAGGTTATTTGCCCAAGACCATAAGTAATCCCTAAGTTTCTGGAGATTTTTACATTTGACATTTTTCTTATAATATCACAAAAAAGTCTCATTGAAAATAAAAATTTTAAAATATTTATTATAAATTACTAAATAACTTTAAAAAATTGAATATATAATTTGAATTGAATTATTTCGACTTCTAATATTTTTTTTGTTAAAATCACGATAATTTCGAGATAAGCTCATGAAAAATTTTAAAATGCGGAGATTTTGAAAACTTCACTATGTTATTGCAATAAAATCGCTTTCTGAGCCAACATACGGATGTGGCCCACCTGCTGTTTAGATCAGCTTGAATTTACTTGGGTTTGATCTTCTCAGTGCGACCCAACTTTTGAACGGCTCCGATGTTGTACACACATGTTAGTTTGTTACACGTTGGTGGGACAAAAAAACAGAAGAAGAAGAAGAAGAAGAAGAAGAAGAAGAAGAAATCGAGAGAATAGAGATGAGAAAAACCGTACCATTCGGTGGTGTGCCGGGTGCTTGAACTAGGCCGAAACGATCTCTTCCCCGATATGCTTGGCTTCAATTCGTTAATCGTTACAACACCCATCTCTCTCTCTCTCTCTCTCTCTCTCTCTCTCTCTCTAGCTCTCTCTCTCGTACATCTACGCCATTTTCATGGAACTTGCACATGACCCATCTCAAGGAATGGCTGATTAGCTGTGTTTACATACATGAAATCATGTGGATCCCACTGAAGTGGCCCTTTTGCAAAGCTGGCGTGCATGCGTTTCTTTGAGCTGAAAGGTTGCTAGGACTAAGGCCGGATCCACTACAAAGCTTTGTATGTTAAGCTTAACCTACAACGCCCATGTGTGGGGCCCACCTGATGTTCACACAACATCACTACATCCGTCATGTGCTCCCTCTTACATTCTTCTTGGGTTACAAAAATCAGGCTGACCCAAAACTCATGTGGGCCACGCCATGTAAAATTACGTCCAAAGCCTCTAAAACTACGTGGTGTGGCCCACATGAATTTTGGAACAACCCAATATTGATCTCCTCCATTCATCCTAGTGGGTGACATCTTATGAACGGATTGGATTGCTTATTCAAAACAAGGTGGGTCACACACACAATCTGGAATATTTTATAGTGACCATCCCCATCTCAACTGCTCCCTATGGTGTGGCCCACCTAAATTTTAGATAGACCTAATTTTTGTACAACAAGGAGAACCTGGAGGTATACACATATTGGACGGTTGGATTTCATTCACGCACGACAGTGGGCACCACACATCATGTTGTAGGTTAAGCTTAACATACAAAGCTTTGCAGTTGATCTGGCCTAGGATTAAAGGGATGTTTAGATGTGTCTTTTCATTAATCTAAATCCTAAAAAAACCTGATCTACGGCGGAGAAGACAGCTCCTTTTTCTCTTTTCGGTGAAAGACGGTGTATTTTAATCGGATTCTGGTCGCAGGAATCCTGACCATTGCAGTGCTTTTTGGGGGGTGTAATCATGCCTACTGAAAGCCACTCAATAGAAAAAAATGTGTTGCAACTTTATGTTGTGTGTAAAGGTTACTGTAGGGAACTATATGGTGGGGCCCACTTTGGTGTACCGTTGCCCATGTGATTTCACCCACTGGATTTGGACCTTTGACCGTTTTAAAACCCTCGATTTAATGGCTACCAATTGGACGGTTAGGATGGTGCAGTCTGTCTGATTTTCAATATCCTGGATCCATAAATGTGGGATGCATGTAGTCTAATCCTGATCGTCCAAATTGTGAAATCTGACGTGGGTGATGGGCCTGTCTCCGAAATCACATCAATCAAACAAATATAACCATCTGATCAATTGGAATAGGATGAACGGTTGAAACTTAAAAATGTGTTACTGATCTAGATTCAACTGCCAGAATTAAAAGGTAAGGACATTCTAATCACTATATGATGCCTTGGTTTATAATCTATCCAGTAGGGCCCACCACTTGAATGGTATGGATTGGCATGCGTGCATGCCACGTGTATGGAAGATTTGTGCATGAGTACGATAAGGTAGAGCTTGAAAATCCAGTAAATGATGGAGCCGGGAGCGGATTGGGTGAGACCCCTGACTGTGGGGCCACTGTGATGTATGTGACTACATCCACGCCGTCCATCCGTTTTGAAAGTTCGTTTTAGGACATGATGCCAAAATTACACGTGGCAGGACGATGGATAGATAGGGGCTCCGTACAATGATCTCTATCATGGATGGATCATGTTTCAAAAATCAGACCAACTAGGACAATCCTATCCATCACATTTCCTCCAATTTCCGTTGATAAGTAGCCATCGACTATTTCATCTTACACCGTCAGTTTTAAGGCCACCTTTTAGATTGAATATTTAAAATTTCTATTCAGAAAAAGCATGGGAAACTAGATGGACAGTCCTGATCGACCCATATCCCTGCCACATGGAATGTGGACAGCTGGATCTACCATATTCCAGTTCTACCGGCTCAACCGTATCATCTACCCTCAGATCTGAGCATGAGGAATGATCAGGTACTTCCCCGGTATCACAACCTTACCGTACTGCACCTTTTTCCTTTCCATGTATAGAACATCCAGACCATGCACTAAGGTGGAAATCATCATGAATATCACTAGACATGAAAAGAAGGCCGTCCAAATATCATGTGCACCACATCATAAAAAACAGAAACCAATGGATGATATCACCCAACATGCAGTTTCAGCCATACATCACGAATGGGTCAAATTTTCAGAGTACCACACGTACATGATGGGTCCCACGATTGGAACGGATCGGATTTGTAGAGCATGCAGAAAATTGGCGGGAAAGAATATGCAGTACGGTAAGATTATGGTACTGAGGGTAGTACCTGATCATGGCTTACGATCTCTTTTAAATGAAATGCAATGATATAAATGGACAATGATCTTCCGTTGGCCCACTCTAAGGTGGACAGGTGATCTGGTCTGGCCATTTTCTGCAGAGGTATTATATGATACATGCCCCCAAATCTTTGTACATTGCATTCAGATCTAGCAATTTTGGGCCTATGATTCGGTAATCCAGGCCATTCATTTTTGGGGTCCTACAATGGATGCATCATGTGTCGAAAATCTCCTCAATAAAGGAATCATAACATTTTTATTTGGAGGCTATAGATAGACGGTTAAGAATCGGAATACAACAACGGTCCACATTCAACTGAGAAAGGACCTGATATCTGTACCTGATATCTTCCAATTTGGGTGAATTTTGAGATGTGATCCATCAACGTTGGGCCTCGGTAGACCAATGGTCTGGATTACCGAGAAATGGGCCCCAGTTGTCAGAACTGAAAACGAGTGTGTACTACGCAATGGACACTGGAGAGGCTTTTTTGCCGATTGTAGTTGCTTGAAATCGCATTGAGTAAAATGTTAACCAGCGAAGGGACAGCAATGCGCAGGGTGATGTACCCAAATATGGTGCATTCATTTCTCTGCAGTACATGTAACGCAGCCTGACGGACCAATCAGATCCATCCATATACCTGGCCTCATTATGGATGGACTATATCTAAAAACCCACACCCATTAAACAATCCTATCCATTTAATCCATGTAAATCAATCCAACGGTCAAAAACGAAAAAGATAAGTGGTTAAATAATGTTGGGATTAAGCAATGGACAGGATTGTCTAATTGAAATATAAACCATTCATGCTAGGCATGAGTAGATGGATGGATCAGACTGGTAGATCAGCTTGCCACGTGTACGATGGAGAGATGACTATACCACAATACCAGCTTCTTGCCTCGCTATCGGACATCTCCCATGAATCATTAAGGAAACGGAAAGTTAGTGGTTGTAATTATAGTGTACAGAGAACATGTAAACCCCATACTATAGTAACCATATTTGATAATCCTAAATGATAACCAGCCATCCATGATGTGGGCCCCATGTGACACATCTAAACCATGCATAAGGTGGACCCCACCGTGTAGATTTCTTGAACCAAAAAATCGGGGCCGTCCAATTATCATACGGCCATCCACAAGGAACGGACGGTTCCTAAATTTTAGAAGGTGTTACAGTGTTAGTCATGTGTATGTGCGGCCTGAATTGCAAGTGGGCCGGCCCGATTTGATGCCCGGGACATCTACAAAATGTGTCCCACCTGATGGATGGCTCGGATGGACTAAAGAGGTGGGATGCCGCAGTCCATGGCCTTGGCTCAGCCAAGTAAAATCCTGGCACAAGCCCAGCCGGACCTGTGATGGGCCAAAGGAAACAGGCCCGAGGATGGCCAGGCTGGGAGCCATTATAGGGCTCTCAATGGAGCGGGTCAGATCCGAAATCCGATTCGCTCCGAATCCTGTATAATGCGGATTTGGATCTTAAAATAGGTCTGATTAGTTAAATGGACCGGATTTGGATCTTGAAATAGGTCCGATTACTTAAATGGACCGGATATGGATTCACGGGAACATATCCGAGTTTGATCCGAATCCGATTATGATCCGGCTAATTGTCACCCTACTGTATATGTTATATTCATGGTAGGCATTTGTTTTACAAATTATTTTAAGCCATGTCAATCATACCATAGAAAATAGTGGGATTTGCATCATTTTTCTACTAAATTAAATATATTAAATTATATATTTTATATCATATATTTTTTTAGATGTGTAATTGAGGGTGGATTCGGACCTAGATCCGGCCTGAATCCGATGGTTATATGGATTTTGGATCGGAAATGGATCTAACAATTTATAAATGGATCGGATATGGATATCACCTTTTGGATCCGAGTGGGATCCGAATCCGATCCGAATCTGTCTACAGATATATGGACTTGGAGCCGGATCCAACTAGATCCGATCCAGATCCGACCCATTGAGAGCCCTAGGAGCCAATGTGATGTTTGTAAGAAATTTACTCTGTAAATCTGTTTAATCAGATCATGTTAGTACATGAACTAAAAAATGAGGAGGATCAAAACTCAAGTGGACGACATGATAAGAAAAAGTGAGTAGGAGAATCTCTAGAGCCATAAATGGGTCAGTAGACCTGATGGGGTACCCAGACCCAACCCATTTACACCCGACCCGAACCTAACCTGTTTGTGAAATGGTATGGGCCTGAGTCAAAAAACAGACCCAATTGCTAAACGGATCTGATTTCCTTTACATTATGCTCGACTCGACCCGAACCTATTTAGTAAATGGGCAGGTCCGATCTATATTCCAAGGGACCCATCCAGCTTGGACCTATCCAAATCCGATTTTAAACCTAGTGAAAATGCTTGCATATGAAATCTAGACGCAGATCCATTAGACCTGAGCCATTTATAAATGGGTGCGGGTAGATCTCCCTCTACATTCAGACCCATTTATAAATGAGTCTAACGGAAGTCAACCTGACTCAAACTTGCCCATTTAGTAAAAGAGTCTGGGTCTAAAATTTGGACCCAAGCCCATTTAGTAAATGGTCGGATTTAGTTTTGGCTAAACCCAACGAGGAACGCATACCATTGAAGCCTCTCTTAGTCGACCGTGATGATTATTGTCCATCTAAACGGTTCATAATGTCATTAATACAGGGATGAACTATAAAAACAAAAAATATTAGTCAGATCCAAAACTCCTGTGGCCCCATGAATGTTTCAATGGTGGACGTTCAACCCTCATCATTACCTATCGTGTTGCCCACTTGAGTTTTAGATCTAACTCATTTTTGGGCTCATGTCCTAACATGATCTAGAAAAACAGATCAACAGAGTGGATTTCTCACAAACATCATAGTGGAGCCCACCTAACTTATGAGAGCAGGAACTTCCTAATATTTGAGTAAAAGCCATGGCGGGGCCCAAAAGCCTAGTGGCCTGGGCCATTGATAACCCTAGATTGTTTAGTTGAAAATTAAATGAATTTTGTGATGATTAAAGGCGTGTTACTGTGGTTTTTTAGTGGAACTTTTGAAGGGGATATGATTAGGGGACTGATACCCCACCTACGAATCAATGGCCACCATACATCGAATCGTGGTCCCTCAATTAAGGGCTTTTTAAAAGATTAGATTAGATGTTATTTAGGGAAAATGGTATGATAGAGATGGGTGTTTCCTACTATAATAGAACCTCCCTTCCACCGTAAATGTGGCAGGAGAGATGATGGATCCACCGTCCACCTAGTGGGAATTGCATTAGACGGTCACAATCCCAGCCACCAATTTCTTGCACTTTGCACCGTTGAATGTCAACCGCTAATCTTTTTTTTCCACCGTCCATTTTAAAGCTATGCAATTGGATGACTAGGATCGTCCGGATCGTGTGGTTTTTGAGCTGTGGACCATTTAGGTGGGACCCACTAGGTGGATGGTCCCTCCCAACCACTAGGTGGTAGAGACCACTACCATAACATGGTCCAGACGTCTCTACCATAACATTGGCACAAATTTCAATGCGAAGCTCCTTCACAGTCTATGTTTTGACCAAATGTCGGATCGATCAGGACGTCAATGGCGTGCTAATGCGTCCACTCCATATTGTACGGACCATGGTTCGGTAATCTGATCCTTTAATCTGGTGGGCCCCACAACAGATTGGGTAATGGTCCAAAATTTTTCAGATCGAGGAATTCGAACCATTAATTTAGGCAGCAGTCTATTAAGAGACGGTTAAGGAGATACAAAATGAAGAACTCGGCAACGGGCTAAAATAAAGGCCGAAGATCGGACGGCTGGGGACTTTCGATCTGCAGAAAATTTTGGGGATTTCCCATCCATGGTATGTATTCTAAGAGCAACGGTACAGATCATCCAACGGGCCATTTGGACGGTCCTGGCAGGGGATTTGTGGGGCCAAAGTGATGCATGTGTTTTATCCACACCGTCCATCTATTTTCAAGGATCATTTTAGGCCTTAAGTCCCAAAAGTAGCCAAATCTAAGGTTCAAGTGGACCACACCATGGTAAGCAGTGGTGACAATGACTTTCAATGTTGAAACCTTCCTAGGGCCCACCTTGATGTTTATTTTCCATCCAACCTGTTCATAAGGTCACATAGACCTCGATGAAGGAAAACATAAATTCTAGCTTGATCCAAAACTTGTGTAGCCCCAAGAAGTTTTCAACTGTAGGTGTTCAATGCCTACTGCTTCATTATGGTGTGCTCCACTTGAGTCTTCACCAAGCCTTCTTTTTGAGTTCGTGTACAGAAATTATCTTTCAAAATCTATGAACGGCATGGATAAAACACATACATCGCGGTGGCCCCACAGAGCCCCTGCTAGGACCGTCTGTCTCTAGCAAGGTCCTGGTAGAGGTAGTACCCAATCCGCGACAGATGCCAATACCATGGGTCAGGCCCTTTTAGTAGACATGTTAGCATCAGCACTTAAGGTGGGCCACACCCGTCGCACACATACGGATGATCAATTAGGGACGGGAATTGGGTACTACCCCACTATCCCTAGCTCCGAGGAGCCACCGTGCACCATCTGTTATTTTGCCATGTCATTTTAGGTCACAAGTCAAAAAAAATGAGGTAGATCTAAGGTATAAGTGGGCCACACAGTGGATTGAACACTTACCGTTCAAAACTTTTTGGAGGCCACATGAAGTTTTTGATCAAGCTGATATTTGTGTTTTTCCTTCATCCTTGCCCATGTTACCTTATGAATAAGTTGGATGGTAGTTAACCATCATGGTGGGCCCTAAGAAGGTTTCTACGATGGGTGTTATTATCACTATTTCTTCTCGTGGTGTGATCTAGTTGAGTCTTGGATTTGACTTTTTTTGAGTTCATGCCCTAAAATGATATGAAAAAAAAATAGATGGATGGCATGGATAAAACCCATACATCATGGTGGCCCCTTAGAGCTCCTGGTCGTTCCTAGCTAAGGATAGGTAGGGATAGTAACCAATATGCATCCATTGATGAGATGGGCTTAAGTTATTAGGAAGTATGAACTATGATGAGGAGGGTTTAAGTTAAATTTAACTAGTAGAGCATCACATATTCAATTGATATTAATATATGTATCTATTTATTCATTGGATTATGTTGAGATTTTTTTATAAGTAAAACATTATTTATTTATGATAATGCATACACAAATATTTTAATTCGCCATCGAGTATAGATGTGACCGATATTTGTCAATTAAAGGCTTAGTTCTTGTCTTAAGCGGTATAAATTATCATGCAAGTATGTAAAATATGAGTGATTGATATTAAGATGCATGTATATATCAAATGCGCGCTGCCTTGATTTATGAAATGATTAGGATAATCGGCACAAGGCTCTATACCTAGTCAGATCATTCAATTCTGTAGATGATAAACACTTCATTATTCATAATGCGTAAATTAAGCCCTACATTTTGTAAGATTAATTACTTACAAGCAATGGATCAATTCTAGTATAATTGATATATAAATATGCCAATATTGTAGGTGAGTTTAATGACCTCCACATATTGTTTGCATATTTAGCTGAGTTAGAAGCACACTATTAAGGCGGTTGATTCAAGATCAGGTCATGACAATGGACTAGAGGAAGAACATACATGTTTTTATAATAGTAGTGATGCATAGGAAACTTATCTAAGACATCGGATCGAATGACCGATTGGATTTTATTTGAACAATTTCGAGAAATATTTACATTACATTTTTAACAGCTATGAGAGATCAAGTTTGTAAAGATAAGATCCATTCAATTTCGAAAGTAGAAAAAATTCATTCCATTGAGAATCGACATTTCTCATGGACTTTCTTAGTTTCCACGTAATGAATGGAAAAAATTCTCCTATACATTTGAGGTAATTTCATTCTTAAAAATTTTAAATTGATATATTTTATAGTATTTAAGCTCTGATATGCATTTGAGGTAATTTTATTATTAAAAATATCAAATTGATATATTTTATAATATTTAGGCTTTGAGCATCTCCATTCCGAGAACAACAGTATATTAATATACTAGAAAGCTTGAACATTATGAAAGACTATGACTAAAAAGTTGTCCCTTGCAGTGGATGTCAACATCTGATGGTGTTTAAATGTTGCAGTCATTCATCTCTTTAGATGGGGCTGTCCTAAAAAAATCAAACACATCATACCCTCAAGGGAAGGTTGGAATGCAATTGTCAAGGACAACTTTAAGTGGATGTCTTCTACTCCACATCCCTATGCAATCCAAATTACAAAGAAAAGGTCTCAAGTCCAACCTCTTCCACCAGAGGATATGATCTACTCAGCAGATAACTTTTAACTTATTAAGTGCATGGGACATCCAACCCGTTCAATAGATTAGCCCCACCACGAGTATCAATTTATGCAAAAATCATCCCTACCCACATCAAGTGGACATACTTTTATTTTGCTATTTATCAATGACTATATAATGTTTTCTATGGTGTGGTTCAATTGATGAATAGATAGGGTTGAATTTTTTTTTTTTTTTCACTAGTGATCCTTATGTGGGACCAATTTAGGAGGCTTGTATGTCATGAGCACTTAATAGGTTGGATATTATCTACTATGTGGACCATAAACTATCGTCCAACAGGTTGGACTTGAGACTTTCTAGGGTTAAAAATTGATTTTGGTGTATAAGTAGTGGTCATCATGAAAACCAACATGTATGGCCTGATATGGGCCAATAAACATGATTTTCATTTTGAAAAATGAAGTCCATGCCTGGATGATCTAAAACCTTTGTTTGTTGTATTCCAATGTGGATTGACTATTCCCCAAAAGAAAAAAAACTAATTCAAGAAACAATCTTAACAATTGGATTTATAGCCCAATAAATATATAGTTAAGCAGAAAATCCAAAAAATTGTCTATATATTCGGTTAATCTAGGATCTCTCAAGTTGACCTTATTTTTGGAAATGGTCCATTCACAGTGGGATAGATTAAAACAACGATCTAGATTACTCTATCTAGCCACTTCTATGATTTGTAACATTTAGTTAAAATTTTGGTCCTAAATGTCAGTTTTGAGGAAACAGTGAAGGGGCAACTGCAAGCGGGCGGTGTCCTATAATTTCGAGAGTTATTTATGGACCCCACTTAGGTTATAAGATGCCATGCACGGATAACAACAGCTATCACATGTTACATGTATCTAAATGAACGACAGGTAGGACATTTTTGTAGAATTTGCCATGAAAGAGAGCAATAAAAATCTTGCTAGAGTAGTTGAACATGGGAATAAAGATGTTTTACGTGCCCTATAGTTATTATATATTATTTATAAGATATTGTTGAAAAGCCATCGAGAAGATTTGGGTTGCTATGATTTAATAAAAGAGAAAATTCTTTTTAGGTATTAAATTTCAATTCAGTGTTAATTATTTTTAATGACTTCGTGTTTTTTTTTTTTTTCCTTTTAGTCATTTTAGGACCTATTCAAGTGGTGGGAAAAAAGCCACGAGCATGGATTCCATTTTAGGGAGCCTTATTTGAATAATAAGTATAAATCTAAATAAGGCTCTTATAAAAATTACCTCACATTTCATGCATGAGAATTTGACCATGGTGTTTGTATGATAATTATAATTTGAAATTGAATATTTGCATTGCTATTAAAAGATGCTGAAAAGTTCCAACATTCTTTTCACCACCTGTTTGGATTCATGATAAGGAAACATTATATACCATGAAACTCATTATCATTGTTTGTCAAGTCTTTCTTTGTGGGAAACATCATTTCACACTTTCTATCTTTGTTGGAAAATAAACAAATTTATTTTTTCACTTTCCCTTGTGATCCAAGTCCAAGTGTTAAAATAAATTGATGAGATTTCATCCAACTGTTAAGCCAAATGTGTCACCATCCATCTTTAATGGCCTTATATATGTCCATGTGCCAAATGGGCCATTGTCTATCTTTGATTATGCTCCACAGATACTACTATACTACATGTGCCAATGTGCCACATGTGTCACTGTCTATCTCTTGCGCCCCTATGTGTAAAGAATCTCACATATATAGGCTAACATGTCATATATGACATCATCCATCTTCTCTTGTGCCTTACATGTCCTAATGTGCCATATGTACCACCATTCATCTTCTCTTGAGCCCTGCATGTGAAAAACACTCTACATGGGCTAGTGTGCCACATTTGTCATCGTCCATCTTTAATCACTCCAAAAATGCTATATGTGTAGTGTGTCAATGGTGTCAATGTACATAAGTGCTATCCTCTAGCTTCAATGCCATGTGTCAATGTATATCTTATGTCACATATAGTATCGTACAACTTCAAACACCTCACACGTACCACAATTCAACTTCAAGCACCCACATATGCCGTGTATGTCACGTGTTGTTATTCATATTCAAGCATCCCACGTGTGCCATGTATACTAATTTGATATATGCTAATGAATACCTAAACTTTTTTTCACAAGATTTTTTTTTTCTTTTTTTTTGTTGCTAACTAATAAAATTTGAAAATAAATCCTAAATTTTTAAGACAATCTTGTTGTAAAACGAATAAGGAAGACAATGTTTACTTCCCAATGGTTTCCTGGAAATAGGGTTTTTCATGAAAGGTTTTTTTATTTCCTTTACTTTCCATAAATAAAAATAAACCCTTAGATTTAAAGAGTCCAATCATAACTTTTTATCCGTGTTTGATTTATTTAAGAGTGTTTGAGTCAGTTTAGACATCTTTATTTGTTTTTATTATTTCGAAAAGTTTCTTTTTCTTTATAAGCTTAGGAATCTATGCTCGTATAAGCCATACTAATTGTGTTGTAGAAAAAAATAATTCATTATTATCAATTTTATTTCAATTTGAAAGATATTTTTTTCTCTTTTCCTTTTGAATAAAAGGTAGGGCTTTGCATGGTTCGATCTTGAGGGGCGATACTCAACCGAACCGACTCGGTCGATTTTGAATATTTAACAACCGAACTGAACCGATGAGCCCTCACTAATAGAATCGAACCGAATAAATTTGGGTCAGTTCGATTTTGGCGGTTTTGTCCACAACATTCAAGATTCAAATCTTTGGTGGACCACTCTAATGTAAAAACTGGTAAATGACCATTAAAACTTTTTATAACTATAGGCTACAAAAGTTTTAGATAAGTTGAAAGTGAAATTTGATTTTTCCCTTCATTTAGATTTGTTTGGACTTATCAACGGGTTGAATGACTAATACACATTGCAAATCTTCTTCAACTGGGCCCTATGACATTTTTAGTGGCAAGCGCTCAATCATCATTGTTTCTTGTGGTGTGGTCCAGTACTTGAGATTTGGATTTGATTAATTTTTTGTGAGAAATATGGTAGCGGTAACATATATATATAATCGGTTCGATTCTGTTGAAAACGGTTTATAATTTTCACAAACCATCGACCGAACCGACATTCTCGATTTTTAATATAAAATAATGGAACCAACCTGAAATAAATGGAAAATCGACTGAAACCAACCGGTTCAGTTCGGTTCAGTCGGTTTTACCGGTTTGGTCGGTTTTTTGAACAACCCTAAACAAAGGTCATTATAGAGGAGGAAGAAGATGATCTTCTCCTTTCCTTTTCTCCCCTAATACTACATTAGAGACTTAGTGCAAATTGTACCGACTTGTCCTAGTTAGATTGATACAAACAAGTCACTAAGTCAACGGAGTTGGATCGTTCAAACTATTAGGATCTGTAGAGCCCAATCATTAGAAATGTGTTGCTCATTTGGCCCGCACTTTCGTGGGTTGAGCTCGCTTGGGGGTGGGCAGCACCCCTTGGGGTCTAGAGGGTATTTTCATAATTTCATATAAAGTTTTACGTAAATCCTAGTTCGCTTGGGGTAGCATATATTTTGTTACGAGAAAGAGAGAGAGTCATTATTGTATTGAGAGTTGCTTCTTCATTTTTTCCTTTGAGCATAGTGGATTAGTGTAAATTCATAAACATACCAAAAGGAACCGCGTAAATCTTTGTGTTGTGGTTTGCATTTTTTCTCTATTTTCTTTTTATTTCTATATTGTTGTGTGTGTGGTCGAGAAGGGATCCTTCTCCCAACACAAGCTTCGTAAAAAAAAAAAGCCGTTCTCTGAGTTTCTTAGTGAATTATTATGCCAAAAAATCAATCCAAAGAGGCAACTTTTGGGGTGATCCGGTTAAAATCTGAATTAAACTACTCTGAGTGGGTCCATAGTTATCTTGTTGTGTTTTAACCACTGCTCTTTAGGAAAAGTACCTCAAGGGAAGATAAAACATCAACATCCATTGACACATCGATCTGTTCAAACGTCCAAATGCCCATCAAACAAAATACATTAATGTGAAATTGATGTCCTTTATCTTGAGTGAGTTGTCCACACCTCCAAACTATCCCTATCTATAGCCTTCCTCAACAGGTACTCGCTTTGTTCCCAAGTACAATACAAGTTCTTTCCCACTCACCCTCATTTTTTCTACCATCCTATTTAAAATCTAGCTCTTGTGCATGGCATTTAGTTGTGTACATTGGTTAAGGTCCACTCAAGTAGATTTGGGTCCTACAAGATTTACCAAGTCTATAACACTAGTGTTTTTTTTTTAGGCCACTATCAAGTGGGCCACACGCCGACAAAGATGACAATTTAACCGATCGTGACGCACCGACTTAGTAGGCTTTTTTTCATTTTTCATGCACATGAAAATGTTCCTAGTGGTGCCCATGGTTTTAAGACTTGAGCGGGTCCTACCGTGACCGGTCCGAGTCGACTAATTTCAGTTGGACTCAATCCAATTCAATACAATGAGTCACCCCCGAGTCGGGTGAGTCAAGTTCATTCGCCCCGACTTGCTGAGTCAAGAATAGATGAGTCAATCCAAGTTGACCAGCCTTAAGTCCATAGTAGCCCCACTTTAAAGCCCGATAAAGGCCCAGCTTGGCCAGCCTGGCCCCTGGCTTGACAATGAGGAATCGTCGGGCCTGGGCCACTTGGTTACCTACTGGGCCGGGCTGCCTAGGGTACTATGTTTATTAGGGCTGAAAGTTGGGCGGGTTCAACCCGACCAACCCATGACCGACCCGACATTGGGTTGGGCTTGGGCAAGAAGTATCGAACCCGATCTCGAGCTTGGGCTATGAAAACATCAACCCGATGAAGTTTGGGTCGGGCTTGGGTTGAGGTCTCGGGTTGCCCGACCCAACCCGAACCCGATCTATATGCAAGTTACTTATACTTTTATTATACTTTAGTGAAGTAAACTTATAACGTTTACTTGTATTTTAACTTATTTGTTTAGGAAAAGTGAAGTTCTTTACATAAATAAGTACATATATAAGTAATAAAGCCATAGGTACCAAAAATAAGGTATGTATTGAAACATAATAAACTAATGTAATAACGAAAATATTAGCATATATCAACCCGACCAACCCGATCAACCCGACCGAGCCCGCTTGGGTTGGGCTTGGGTTGAGAATTCCCAACCGGAGGTTGGGTTGGGTTGGGTTAGGGTTGAGGTATACGAACCTTGGGTTGGGTTAGGGTTCAGCACCAACCCGACCCAACCCGCCCGACTTTCAGCCCTAATGTTTATGAACTGGGCAAAGACAAGCCCTAGCCCTGCTAGAGCAGATTCGTTGAGGCTGTGACCATGGGGCCCACCTTGATTTATATGTTGTATATCCATACCGTCCACTCGTTTCATCAGCTTATTTTAGGGCATGAGCCCAAAAATGAAGCAGATCTAAATCTAAGGTCGACCACACCATAGGAAACAGTGGTGATTGAATGCCCACCATTAAAAACTTCTTGTGGGCTACAAAAGCTTTGGATCAGGATGATATGTGTTTTCCGTTCATCCTGGTCTTTGTGACCTTATCATGGCAAATAAACATTACAGTGGGCCCAATGAAATTTTAATGGTGGGCGTTCAATCACCACTGTTTCACGTGGTGTGGTCCACCTGAAATTTCGATCTGCTTAATTTTTGGGCTCATACCCTCAAATGATCTATAAAAAAACGGATGAACGGACGGCATGGATATACAACACATACATCAAGGTGGGCCCCACGGTCACGGCCTCACCAAATCCGCCCATCCGGCCTGTTTGCTTGTGATTGGCCAGGATTCCATACACGTGTCACATTGGCACGTGCGCAACCGGTCACCTCCTCAATCTCAATCTTTCACTTCTTTAGTTATGATGTTGGCCACTTCCTACTCGTTATTGATTCTTAGATATAGTAAAAGTGAAGCACGCACTCCCTTTCTTTTGGATTACGTGTGGCCCACCTCAGATCTCCCTATTTCTCTCTCTTTTTTTTCCTTTTTTTTTTTTTTTTTAATCGTTCAACGACATTCTCACAAACTCCCAATTTCACTGTCACTGCTTACTCACCAGAGTAGCCATCTGAATGTTTACTCTCCCCCCGTCTAAGATCTGGGCCATTGGTTATGTGGGCCCCACCATTCATGTCACTTGACACAAAAACTGCACCAGTGAGTTGATTAGGAGGGCCACACAAGAACATTGAATATGGACCGCTGTCAATTTCAGAAAAAAATAAATAATAAAGCTACATTTTTGTGGCACAGCTGATGATCGCAGTGGCCCATTTGGATACCATCAAATGAACGGCTTGGATGGATGCGAGGGTGCGACGTTGGCTTTGATCGCGTTCTCCTGACCTTTTTATATATATATATATATATGAATTATGACCATTTTGCCCCTCAATATCGTGGTGGTGGTGGTCCACCTGGCGCATGCGCTGTGGGCTCAATGGACCATGATCATAGCCCCTTGGGAGTGTGCGCCTTTTGAGCCTTGAAAAGAAACACGTGCGTTGTTGTTTGGATAGGGAGCATTGCTGCTCCCGTATGATTCCACATGTAATCGTGACAGCTGGCATTGGATCGGTACACGTGCTAACATGGCACACGTGTGAAAGATCCTTGCCATTCAAGTAAGGCCATGAATCAGGCTGACCCACTCATCAGACGGTCCGGATGCATACGTTGAATATTGACTCGTATTATGTACTTTGTAACCATCCGTTTTTCTCATAAAATTGTGGCCCAGCTGAGCTGGGCTGGGCCAGGTCACTTTATGGTGCAACCTACCTGACGAATGACTCAGATCTCGCACACGTATCCCATGTTTGCACGAGCAACGCAAAGCCCCACCTGCTTGAGTCGACAGAAGTGGTCCACTGTCTACAGATCTTACTCATTTCTCTTCAATGAGGGTGGCAGTGGGCTAGGCGGGGCCGTGCGGCCCGACAAACCCGACCCGACTTTCAAATGTGGTGGGACCTCTTAGCTTGGCCCATAGGCAAGGCTTGGGGCTAGCATGTATGATCTGATCATTTTCGGGCCAGGCTTAAGGTCTAGTCATTTGAGCCGGACCTAGTCCGATCCATCCAGACCTTCCCAGACTTCAATTGGCCGATTCGGACCAGGTTGGGGTTAGCTCAAACTCATCCCATTTACTAAACTGGCTAAGAATTCTTGCCCAAACTCGACCCATGACCCATTACCCTCAGATCCAACCCAACCCATTTAAAACTCATCAAGCCCCACCCGACGAAACCTGACCCATTTAATGGCATATTCGGACTCGACTGACCCAACCCAACCCACCACAACGCAACTACAACCTAACTGAGATGGTGGATATGTACTCATTGATGACATACATCGGCAGGTCGGGTTGGGTAGGGTTCAACTCAATCCCGACCCATTTACTTAAATAGATCACAAATCTAACCCCGCTACCCTTTTAGCTTAGCCCAACCACACCTCAAAAGCAGGTCGGGCTAGTTAACCCATGGGTCAACCCACCCATTGCCACCCACTTGATCAATGGATAGAAATGGAAAAATAGGGAATTCATCAATTTCCAGCCCGTGCCAGGTCAGCCTGAGCCCAACCAATTTTTTGAGGCTTGGGCTTCAGACGGCTCAGTGTCCGATAATAGTCAAAAAGCCATCTAGAATGATACTAACTACTTAAGTGAGGCGTTGGAGGATTTCGTATAAATTTACTCATTGTCCCTATATAAGTACGTCCTTCTATTCGAAACCCAAATCACTTTTCAGCTTCTCATTTACTTCTTACATGGTTGAAATGGGTTTGTAGTTCTGTTTGATTTTTATTAAGTGGGCCTCATGTGATTAATGGTTTAGATGATCTGAACGTTGGATATTTAGAATGAGCATATCAGTGGACTTTACAGCAGTTGTGATCCATTCAAACATATAATGGGGTGGTGTGCTTGGACTATGTTATCATTCAACTCCTGAGGTCTTTCCTTTTAAATTTTGAGCTCTGAGGATTATGCGATTTTTCTCCGGTGAAATTAGGAAACGCGCTATTTTCACTATCTTCAATAACAGCTTCGCTACCCGATTAGAGTGAGGGAAAGCCCACGCTACTCTTCATAATGTTGTATTATCAGCATGCATGCAAATCCCTTAGGCTATTTAAAGCGATGGTGCGGCCACACCATCCTCTATATGACTCATATTTAATACTTCCTCTAATATTAATTGGTTATTTCTTTCTTCTCTCACAATGTTAGACAGCCAATGCACTAAAGGTAACTCTATTAGACTTGAACTGTGGAAAGACTTTTAAGAAAGGAGTAGTTGTGATGGGTTAAACCACTCTACCTTATAGAGGGTTAAGAAAACCTTGATTTAAAGCTCGATGAAAGTTTTGGTGAGGGCCTGATCTTGGGCCCCATTGATAGAGGGGGTTGATTGTGCTTGCTATAAGTGGGCCATACTGAGCCCTATTAAGCCCATTGCAATATCAAGAACATTGGCCCAAAGAAAAGTCCCTGTTACGTATTTACTTTAGTATTAGAAATGCCTGCAAATGGCCCACTAGAAAAGGAGAATCTGAACCATCAACCAAATGGCCACACCTTGAAGCCCATAAAAGAAGACCGATTGATTAATGGGTCTACTAAACAATATGGATGGGTTTTATTGGGATAAAATGGGTCTACTAAACAATATGGATGGGTTTTATTGGGATAAAATGTCCACTGTCAAGATTATCTGATGGAGAAATTTTTGGGCCCATTAAGAATTTTGGACCGTGCTCCATCCATCATGGAGCGCACAGTTTGGACGGTTCAGATTGGCTTGCATATGTTACCAATCTAACCTCATGTGGCAACTGCATGTCAAATCCAGACCGTTCATCCGATAGGCCGCAATGGGATGCACTACAGTCCAATCTCAATCCACAAGCTACAAATGGATGGTAGCAACGGCCAAATTTCAGCAAGCTAAAGACATCTAATCAGACATCTAACGTCCTCAGGTTAACATTCATTCAGACCATAGCCCATCCGTTGGTTAGTACGACGAGATGAGTGGACCTGATTTCATATAGGCAGCTACCATATAAGTACATAGAACGGGGGGAATGATCACATGCGTTCAAACTCAAGATAATTACGATCCCAGCTGTAGAGGCCCACTGTAACATGAGAACCATCCAATCCGTCCATTCACATTCACTCCAATGTTATCCCTAGATCTCCGAAGTAAAATTTGAAAAATAGTTCAGGTGGGCCACATCAACGGAACCAACGTGATCAATGGGGGTATTGGGGAGGAGCTGCCCACCATAGAAAGTTACAAATGCGATGTAGGGTCCTCCATTTTGTGCATGTGTCATCCACCCCCAAAACTCAAGAAATCCTAAAAAAATTAGGTGGGCCACAACGAGAGAACAGATATGCTTTAGGCAGGATTTTACATTGCTCCCGGTGGGTTGTCCCACCTGAGTTTTTTGACAGGGATGATTCTTGAGATGTTCGCAGATGTACGGTTTGGATTTTACATCCACATCACTGGTGGGCCCCACACAGCTCACAGCCCCATAGCAATTAGTCCCACATCGTAGGAATTAAAGCTAAAAAATTCCGTTAAAATATGTGGGTCTCAGTTAATCTAGCAGCTGAGTTCAGTAGCGTGGGCTTGTAACCTGAGCAGGGGCTTGAGGGTGGTGACGGACGGTGACCCCAGTCCAGTTGGGTAGGGCCCACCAGCTGTGGTGCTAGCTGGCCCGTTCCAAGTCAGTAGCTGAGTCATGTCACCCGGGGTGAAGACCAGGGTAACTCGGTTCCTAAAGAGGAGGGCACTGCGTGAGGCTGGTTTCACATAGCAGCGTGCGTCCTACTATCGAGCCTAACAAAGTGGGGCCCACGGTTCAAGGATCCGAACCGCTCACATGACAAGCGTCAGCATTGATGGCCCATATAAAATTCAATGCCTTTTTTGATCGAATGTAAATTGTCGATGTGTTCTCTCTCTGGACCTTCTATTTGTGGACCATTGCCTATCAAGGGTTAAAATTATTCCAAGCTGGGGATTTCTTTTGATCATGGGCCATCCTCAGTGGGCCCTATGTAGCAGATTGCTTGGATTTCTAAACCATGAGCCCCACAACCAAGCAACAGCGGACGGGCATCGTACAACTTTTTCCACTGGCTTTGTAGTGGGACCATCACTCAGAACCATGGAGTGGACCATCCCACATGACTGATTATCCACATCATTCATTTAATGGGACCCACAAATGGATTGGAGAAATCACAATTCATCAACCCAAGTTCTGATAATACTACTTTGATCCTTGAATCCATGACTTTAGAAAAATCTCTGTAAATGATAATAAAAATAAAGTTATTGAATGAATAATTGTTTGCTAAGTAATTGATCCATCTAAAATCTTAATTTAACTCAAAATAGAAAACTTACTAAAAATAATGATAATGACACCTAAGCTAAGCTAAACTTAGATGCCACTTTCACCCAACTCAAATGAGGTTTTTAAGACAAGACGTGACTCTTACAACCCTAAAACAAATGAGATGAGTTGGACTTATAAAATTCTAAAATATGTTGGGAAAACTGACAGCGGAAGTCGAAATGCGTAGAGCAATGCAAGATCAAACAAGTAAACAAGATGTAATCAAACCATACACAAGCATTCACCACAAAAGACTCCGAATTTAAGTGGAAAAACCCCTCAATGAGTAAAAAACCACGGCACAAAACGATCCACTATAAATATCAGAAGATTACAGAGATTGATAGCCCACAAGCAAAGAAAAATAGAGAAAACCCCAAGTTCTCTTTCACACACACCTCTCCCCTCTACCTCTCTCATCTTCCTAATACGATTAGGAAACCTTGGACACCTTAGGATACAACCTAAATCCATATTACAACTCCTTAAATAGGCAAACTTCCGAAAATAGAAACTCCTTGTTCAAACTTGCGCAAGAATCCAACTCCAACAAGGAGACCGTTGACCGGCCGGAGCTCAACGTCGACCGGTAGACGTTCCTGCCTCACCACCGACCAGCCGGCCAGAGCACAAAACAGTTAAGGGGAAAATATGTCTTTGCTGCCTTACCACCGACCGATCGCCCGACCGGCCGAAGCCCCCTGCAGACCCGTCTAAGGCACACGAAATCTGTCCGGGGGGGGGGGGGGGGGGGGGGGGGGGGTGTCTCCACTGCACCTAGGTCACACCGTCCGACCGGTCGGAGCACCCAATCCGTGCATAGTTTGAAGACTACCCCAACAACACACACACACACACACACACACATACACACACGGCACAAAACGATCCACTATGAATATCAGAAGATTATAGAGATTGATAGCCCATAAGCGAAGAAAAATAGAGAAAACCCCAAGTTCTCTTTCACACACACCTCTCCCCTCTACCTCTCTCATCTTCCTAATACCATTAGGAAACCTTGGATACCTTAGGATACAACCTAAATCCATATTACAACTCCTTAAATAGGCAAACTTCCGAAAATAGAAACTCCTTGCTCAAACCTGTGCAAAAATCCAACTCCAACAAGGAGACCGTTAACTGGCCGCAGCTCAACGTCGACCGGTAGACATCCCTGCCTCACTACCAACCGGTCGCCCGACCGGCTGGCCAGAGCACAAAACAGTTAAGGGGAAAATATGTCTATGCTACCTCACCACCGATCGGTCGCCCGACCAGCCGAAGTCCCCTGCAGACCCGTCTAAGGCACACGAAATCTGTCCAGGGGGGGGGGGGGGGTCTCCACTGCATCTAGGTCACACCGTCCGACCGGTCGGAGCACCCAATCCGTGCATAGTTTGAAGACTACCCCAACAATATATATATATATATATATATATATAGAGAGAGAGAGAGAGAGAGAGAGAGAGAGAGAGAGAGAGAGGAAACTTTGGCCCTAAAATTTTTTTTTTTTTAAGAAACTAGCATAGGTCTCACCTATCTACAAACATTCATTACTTCTTGCTGATCAAAATTTTCACCATCCATCTTATATGGCTTTCTTAGTTTTTGCCCGTATTAAAGGGCTTTAATCTTATGAGGTTTGTCGACAGATCTAACCCATGCCCACTACAGTTCTCATCCACCGGCAACGATAGCATCACAGACGTCAATCCCAACTACGCCACTTGGCATCGTGAAGACCAACTCCTACTAAGTTGGATAATCTCCTCTCTAACTGAAGGAGTGCATGCATAAATTGTTGGGTTCTTAATGTCCAAAGAAGTATGATCGCATCTAGCAGCGACCTATGCTAGCACCTCCAAGGTACAGATTATGCATATTCGATTACAACTGCATCAATCGAAGAAATGTGCGGACTTCATGTCTCTATATCCCTCATCTATGTTGATGACTTCATCGTCACCGAAAATAACCATGACGCTATCAAATATCACATTATTTGATTTGACAAGGAATTTGCAATTAAAGACCTTGGGGCATTTCACTTCTTTCTCTGTATTGAAGTCACTCCTATGGATTTTGGATTACATCTTAGTCAACAAAAGTATATCTTGGAGCTCTTGGAGCAAAACGACATAATGGGTGCCAAACCAATTTTCACTAACGAGTTGACCCATTAAGACCCGTTAACATAACGGGCCGGGTCAGTGTTTTAACCGCGAACCCATTTAACCCGTTAACATAATGGTCTAGATCATCAAACCATGGCCCACCTATCAACCTAGGCACTCCATATGCAATGTTGTAATGTACGAGTGATTCCTCCTCATCTCACTAGTGAATTCTATTGTTTTCGGTGATAGAATAGGCCCACTAGGTGAACCTCAGCTGTATGTTGGGTCAGACTGTCAGTTGTCATCATCAACAGTGTGGCCATCTGATGAGTAGATTGGCCTAATGGGTTAAACAGGTCGGGTTACGGGTAACCCGTTGAATTAACGAATGGGTTTGGGTTTCTAGATTTTGACCTGTTAGTTAACAAGCCAGGTTTGGGTGAGCAAATTTTTGACACGACATAAACACGAACGTGGTTCAACGCAACCCATTGCCAGGCCCAATTGTGCTTGCTCGAAGTGGGCCATACTGAGCCCTATTAAACCCATTGCACCTACAAGACCATTGGCCCAAAGAAAAGTCCATGTTCATATTTACTTTAGTATTAGAAATGCCCGCAAATGGCCCACTAGAGAAGGGGAATCTGAACCGTCAACCAAATGGCCACACCTTGTGGCCCATAAAAGAAGACCGATTGATCAATGGGTCTACTAAACAATATGGATGGGTTTTATTGGGAGAAAATGTCCACTGTCAAGATTATCTGATGGAGAGTTTTTTGGGCCCATTAAGAGTTTCGGGCCGTGCTCCATCCATCTTGCGGTGCACGGTTTGGACGGTTCAGATTGGCTTGCATATGTTACAATTCTAACCCCACGTGGCAATGCATGTCAAATCCAGACCGTTCATCCAATAGGCCCCACTGGGGAAGCATTACAGTCCAATCTCAATCCACAAGCTACGAATGGATGGTAGCAATGGCCCAATTTCAGCAAGCTGGTTATGTACGACGAGATGAGTGGACCTGATTTCATATAGGCAGCTACCATATAGTACATAGAACGGGGGGAATGATCACATGCGTTCAAACTCAAGACAATTACAATCCCAGCTGTAGAGGCCCACTGTAATATGAGAACCATCCAATCCGTCCATTCACATGCACTCCATTGTTATCCCTAGATCCCCAAAGTAAAATCTGAAAAATAGCTCAGGTGAGCCACATCAACGGAACGAATGCGATCACTGGGGGTATTGGGGAGGAGCTGCCCACCATAGAAACTTACAAATGCGATGTAGGGTCCTCCATTCTGTGCATGTGTCATCCACCCACAAAACTCAAGAAATCCCAAAAAATTTAGGTGGGCCACAACGAGAGAACAGATATGCTTTAGGCAGGATTTTACATTGCTCTCAGTGGGATGTCCCACCTGAGTTTTTTGACAGGGATGATTCTTGAGATGTTCGCAGATGTACGGTTTGGATTTTACATCCACATCACCGGTGGGCCCCACACAGCTCACAGCAATTAGTCCCACATCGAAGGAATTAAAGCTAAAAAATTCCGTTAAAATATGTGGGTCTCAGTTAACCTAGTAGCTCAGCTCAGTAGCGTGGGCTTGTCCACATGACCGATTATCCACATCATTCATTTAATGGGACCCACAAATGGATTGGAGAAATCACAATTCATCAACCCAAGTTCTAATAATCCTACTATGATCCTTGAATCCATGACTTTAGAAAAATCTCTGTAAATGATAATAAAATTAAAGTTATTGAATGATAAAATTAAAGCTATTGAATGAATAGTTGTTTGATAATAAAATTAAAGTAATTGATGCATCTAAAATCTTAATTTAACTCAAAATAGAAAACTTTCTAAAAGTAATGATAATGACGCCTAAGCCAAGCTAAACTCAGATGCCACTTTCACCTAACTCAAATGAGGCTTTTAAGACAAGACATGACTCTTATAACCCTAAAACAAATGAGTTGGTCATTGTAAAGACCAACTCCTACTAAGTTGGATAATCTCCTCTCTAACTGAAGGAGTGCATGCATAGATTGTTGGGTTTTTAATGTCCAAAGAAGTATGGTCGCATCTAGCAGCAACCTATGCT
This sequence comes from Liriodendron chinense, assembly GCA_003013855.2. Classification (NCBI taxonomy): domain Eukaryota; kingdom Viridiplantae; phylum Streptophyta; class Magnoliopsida; order Magnoliales; family Magnoliaceae; genus Liriodendron; species Liriodendron chinense. The sequence continues at coordinate 11,450,415 of ML058484.1, read as the reverse complement.
AGCAACTCCAAGGTATAGATTATGCATATTCGATTACAACTGCATCAATCGAAGAAATGTGCGGACCTCTTGTCTCTACATCCTCATCTATGTTGATGACTTCATCGTCGCCGAAAATAGCCATGACGCTATCAAATATCACATTATTCGATTTGGCAAGGAATTTGCAGTTAAAGACCTTTGGGCACTTCACTTCTTTCTTTGTATTGAAGTTACTCCTATGAATTTTGGACTACATCTTAGTCAACAAAAGTATATCTTGGAGCTCTTAGAGCAAAATGAAATAATGGGTGCCAAATCAATTTTCACTCCAGTAGAGTCAAATTTTCAAATTTCCAAAACCTTGAGGGTTGCCATGTCATACCCGAAAATTTACTATAGAGTCATCGACACACTGCAGTATGCAACTATTACTAGACCAGACATCGCCTTCATTGTTAACAAGGCATGCCAATTCATGCATCAACCAACGGACTCACATTGGGCGATGGTGAAGCGTGTGTTACGGTATTTGAAATCAACTATAATGCATGGACTCTCTCTCACACACTCTTTGTCTATATAACTCACTGCCTATTCGGATGCCGATTAGGTGGGTTGCCTGAATGACCCCAAATCTCAAGGGGGTTATCTTATCTTCTTAGGACCCAGTCTCATATCATGACAATCCAGGAAACAACAAACAGTAACTCAATCGAGCACTAAAAGTGAGTATCACTTAGTTGCATGTGTTGTCGTTGAACTCATATGGGTCAAAGCACTATTTATAAGAACTTGATGTCTTTCTGCCAAAACCACGCATTTTGTAATGTGACAATGTGGGTACTACTTATCGGCCAATCCCGTTTTTAACGTGTGCATAAAGCACATAGAAATAGATTTTCATTTTATCCGAGACAAAGTTGCAAAGTGTCACCTTCAAGTACAATTCATCTCAACAAAGAGATCAATTAGCGGATATCTTAACAAAGGGACTACCCTCCCCTCAGCACTCTCATCTCCATGACAAACTTATTGTCAAGTCGCTAAGTTTGAGGGGGTGTGTAAAGCAATCCTAACAATTTAGAGAAAGTCAATCTCAAATAGGTAAAATTGAATCTTCATGATCAAGCCAACTCATACACAATCTCAACCGATCCCTCCAACTAATGTAAATCTATTTTTTAATATCCTCAAAATTTGTAGTTGTAACAAATCTATTAGAACAAACTCTATATATTCACTGTAACCCTACACAATAATACAATATACAGTGAGAAAAACTAATTTCTTCACACACATATATGGTAAACCAACACGTGTGGATTTGTGGATGTAAGAGGAGAGAGAAGTAATCTCTCTTCTCTCACCATCTTACATTTCTCTCTCTCTCTCTCTCTCTCTCTCTCTCTCTCTCTCTCTCTCGATAGAGAGAGAGAGAGAGAAATGCTCTCATGGGCGCTGTCGCGCAGTGTCTTATGTGCGTGAGGTATATCATAGTCGTAAATGTGGGTAGACGGCTGAGATTCAAGCAGCTCTTCGAATTGGGCGCGTGGGTCTGTGATGTCACGAGAGAGAGCCTCCTGCGAGAAATAGACTCATGCGAAATTGACGAAAGAAAGAGAGTTCTTCTCAAGAAATTTGATTTGCCTCACGAAAGAAAAAAAAAACTCCATAATTCTCCTCTCTCAAAAAAGGCAAAACATCCATTTCTCTAAAATTCATTCTTCTCTTCTTCTGTTTGCTGTGAATTCCTATCATGGATGTGGTTTCGTGTAAAGGTGTCAAGCCCATCAATGCCCATAACGCAGCAGCAGGTACTCCCCTCCCTCTCTCTCTCTCTATCTCTCCCTCTCATTCATTCTCCTTTATACATCAGGTCCCGAGCTCATCAACACCATTGACACACCATCAGGTGCATGTACTTGGACTTAGACAGATAAGGCTTGCAATTTTATGGATGTGGTTCTAATAGAAAATGTAGAGCCCATCAATTGTAACGCCCCGAATTTACCGTAATTATTTTAAAATTTTCTGAAATTTATTTCTATTTCTTTTTATATTAAATACCGGCCATTGATATTAAAATTCAAATAACGGGACATCCGTAGGAGATCATATGGAGTACCCTTTATAAAAGTTGCTTAGAATGATTTCATTAACAATGTAGAAGAGTTAGATTTAGCTAAACTCAAAGATTTACAAAAATTATGAAAATGCCATTAGTTAAACTTAAGTTAAGATGCCATTTTTAAGTATTATAGTTTCTGACAATCACTTTCACGCAAAATCTTGAATTTGAGCTTTTGGGCACATATTAACCATACACATCAAATTTCAGCCCTTAAATCACAGTAGAAGTGATCCAATTGTCAAATCAGCCCTTAACCCTTGATTTTCATGTCCATCTAGTGAGGAAAGTATATAGTTAGTCGTAGTCCAATATTTCTCTTCATATGAGTGGCTTGGATCGTCTTTATCATGGACCAATAGTGTGATTTGATTGCCCCACATTGATAAGCCTCTTTCTTATGCGCGAAGTTATCCCGTTCTAGAAATTAACGAGTTACCAACTCTTCTCAAATTTGAACCTTTCAATTTACCCACTTCTCACCATCAATCACTTCTCAAATTTGGACCACCCATTATACTCATATGACTACGAGTTTACACAAAATTTGGACCCCGATCTACAATCCTACACCGTTGAACCACAAAGCCAGCACCTTCATTTTCCGCCAAAAGTTGGAATTTCATATCTAGGCATTCCTCACCATCAATCAACCACTAAACTTTGTACAATTGTTTGCCTATCATGACTACATATTTTTCCAAAATTTGGGCCCTGATCATCAAGCGTAGACCGTTAATTGAGATATAGCCCATTTTAGCACCCGTTAGGCCATTTTTAAGGATCGACCAATCTAGAATGTGGATCATAAAAAAATTTACGTATTCTGACTCTACTCTTCGAACTTGATAAGATGAACGGATTGGAATTGATCAAAGATCGTCCGAATATTAAGATTTGAGAAACCCACCTCGAAAGGTTGTTATACAAGACCTCGCGTGCACATCCCTCTCCATATTTCTACTACGCACCTCCAAACCCTAATTCCAACCCTACCTCTATATATAGGGCCTCTCTTAGCCAAAGGTGACTGTAATATCTGTGATTTTTTATAATTTATTATTTAATTTAAAAATCTGGATTAGAATTTATAAAATTAAAATAATAATAATTTAATGTGTGTAAGTTGATAACATGTTTGATGTACGTTTCTCATTGAATAATTGGGTAGAAAAGTGGAATTATAAACCATATTCCATGTACATAAACTTTAGCAATTTATTTTAAATTATTTATATTATCTATGGAATTGATCTGAGCCATAGATTGATAGATTAAATCATGTAAAATCCAATAATATAGTCTGATCTACCCAGATCCGATCATAGATCTTTCTATCGTGGCCATTCATCCTCATTTTAATCACCATGGCCCATTGAGCTTATCAAACCGAGTTTGGTTCCGTTGGAATTATAGAGTATCCTTAGAAGAACCTTTATGACCGTTGAAATTCTCATCGGACTTCGATCAAGCCATTAAAACTTGTCCTAGCACCAAACCATTGGTGAAAGTGAACCCCCGTGATTAATTTCAATTAGTGTGTCAGTTAGCTATGTGATTTTCTCCACACCTTTGTTATAGCATTTTAGCTGTCCATGTGAAATTTCATAACTGAATGATCTTCCGAGACCGTTTAATCGAAGAATTACTGCGTAGGGCCATATGGACCACCAATCAAGGTGAAATCACTCATGGGCGACCTTTTTCATATACTTAGGTGACCTATTGGATTAGATTCCCTCATAAGGTCCTAGATATGTCCATGTAGACCGCGAAGTACAGAAGTCACATTCGTTGCGATGTGTCAATTCAAAATCTAAATTTTAGGAGATGGTTACGGAGTTTGGTATAGAGAGATTTCTATCTTCATTGTGGACCGTCCATCTTTATGTATGGACGTCGGTGTGTGTCTAAATTTTGGGTATTTTAGGTTTTCTAAGATGGCCCACGTCCCCATGTTTTCAGAATCTTGAACCGAGGTGTGTTCACCGTCCATCACATTTTTTATCAATTACTCTTAAACCAGTAAGAGATTCATCGACCCAACGGTCCATTATTCAATCCATGGACATTCTAACCAATGGTGCTGACCACTTCGCACAACACTCAACGGTCATGATTTAATCTCACTTCAAAGTGGTCAAGCTTATCCTTAGAAACTAACCACCTTAAGTTGTGGTGTTTACCACCATTTAGATCATCATTTGTGTCCTTATTAGATCGTGGGTGTGGACACTACCAAATTCTCCCAAATTCATACCACTTTGTCAGTTTTTCGAGGCCAATGTCATAATGGTCTCAGATTTGTGAAAGGTGGGCTTGATTTTAAGATGTTACACATCTATTCTAGAGCGTTCATTTAGGCTAACTCTTATATAGATCATATTGTGTCCATCCATCGACCCTTTGACCCGAGAGTTTACCCACTACTTGTTGTGTTAATCCTCTGTATGATGGACGTCTTAGATCCAAGAAGGGATCACTAGGTAGACCATCAAAATATTACTTTTATTTTCACCACAAATATTTATGTTATAAGCTAATATACTTTATTTAAACTCTCGTAAGAGAGTCCTATTCTAGTACTACTTTTACAATTACGACCGAATCGTAGCCATCCCATCACCATTCATCATCAATAGTTTCAAATCCTTACCATCCATTATCACCATCCATCATCACCATCCATCATCATCATCATATGACCGTTGATTGGGAGGAAGGAGGTAGTAATTTGTAGTGGGCCGAAGATTGGTTTTCTTTGTTATATTCATTTTCAAAATCTCAAATCGGATTGACAATTGGTGAGTCTACGGAAATACTCACTCCACATCATAGTTTGAATTTACGCATTTGTGTTTTGTTTAGTAGATCAATTATGTTACTTTGATTAAATCTATGCCATTCATCATGTATTATAGTTTACGTTTGCTTGTGGGCCCAGATTTAAAAGGAATTTGGTATTTAAGTGGGCCAGGGTGGGAGAAATAGACCCAACCATTAAAAAGGGAATAAAACCACTATCTTTGTTTTATAATTTTCGATCTATGCAAAAATCAAATTTATTGGGTGGACTAAAGGCCCGAATAATTCAATGGATGGATTGGATCTCAACCTAGTGGGCTCCGCCTTGTGTGGATACATATATAAACAAAATAAAATAAAACAATGGACTGCTGGACTATTCAGCACCCCAAGGATGCTGCCAGTCTAGTAGCGTCATGACTGTTGAAGCAAGGGGCGGACGGGCAGCAGTTGGGGGTCCACATTTGGACCCTACCCTGATGTACTTTTCTATATCTACTCCGATCATAGTTTACTTCATCATGTGTTTTGATAGCCCACCAAATTTCAGCTTAATCCGAGACCCGAGCGGACCACACCAACTTCTACAAATTGGACTATCTTGCTGAATTTTCTGTAATTGTGCAGAAAATTCTGAATTTATCTCTCATGGACAGCGGGTAATCCGTGGGCCCCACTCTAAGCTTTCTGTTAAATCTATACCACTCATTTGTTACATTACTATGTCAAGATGCTGGAAATTAAATTTCAGAGGGTTTCGATAACCGAGTGGGCCACACCGTCTCAAATAGTGGACGATGTAATACCATATAAATCTGAAGGTGAGCAAATTTTAAAGTGGGGACAACAGGCACTTATGGGCCCCACATGTGAACTTTTGGATAAATCCACTTCGTCTACACTGTTTGTTGGGTTGTGTGGGATTCACCATAAAAATATGGGCCAGAACGGGGTTCCAGGTGGCCCACACCACTTGAAATAATGGGATTGACACCTTGAAAAATAACAGAATCTTAATCTGATTGGACTCCAACTTTTGAGTCCCATTGACGAATATTTTGCCCAATCTAAGTTGTCTAATGCTTAGTCCACCAAGTCTTAAAACTGTAAAATAAATTTGGTACACATCAGACCTCCCAAACAGTCAGATTAAATGAAATTGTGGGGACAACAACTGTCCATTCTCTTTGAATGTATGGTTATTGTTTAGTTTAAAGTTCTTAAACCCCTCAAAATGTTGTGTTTCATAATGTGGATGCATTCTTGCCATCTTGATATATATACACTTGATTTGTTTCTTAAATAGTTATGTTGTATGATTCATTAAATTGTGTTAACATGCAGTAAATTCTCATTATCACATGTTTATGTTTATATGATCACATGTGATGGACCCATGCATAGAGCGGTTTATGGTGAGGTTAAGTCCACGGAATTAAATCAGAGTAGGGGTATGTAAATGGTTCTTAACCATGACTATCCAAGTACGGTTAAGCATGGTCGGTGTATATGGGTGTGGTTAAGTGTGGTTAAGTTTGTGTGGGATGGATATGGGTGTGGTTATGAGACACCTATGTATGGATACATCATTGAATGAACTGGAATATGAAAAACCATCAAGTGTGGTATGTTTTCCCGTCGAGAATGCGTCCCGTGTTGGGATTGGATCGTACCCGTGTCAGGATCGGGGCAATTGTTTTCTCATTGAGAATGCGACCCGTGTCAGGATCGGGCGTACCGTGTCAGGATCGGAGCAATTGCGTCTCATCAGGAATGCAACCCGTGTCAGGATCGGGCGTACCGTGTCAGGATCGAAATGTACCTCACCTGTCTGGTTGTGATACTATTTTTCAGGCGTAACCTCGTATGGCTGATTTACTTGTGTGAACCTGACTAAAGACCTTGTATTAAAGGCCACGTATATGGTTGATTTATGCGTGCTGCATGAAAATTCATTATGGGATGTGTGTTTAATGTTAATAAATGTGTCATTGTGGGGTGGAAAAATGTGAGCATGGCATTCTACAATTTACAAATTTAATAGTTATATTTTGATTCTTTTTATCTGTTTACTTGGATGCGTGATTCATATTATGGAGTGGAGTAAGTACTCCTACTCGCTGGGCATTGTTTTGCTCACCCTTCTTAGGGAACTGTAGGTTCAAGAGGTGACATGGAATCTTTCGAGGACAAGGCACAAGTTGAGGATAGTGAAAATCCAGGAGGAGGAGAACGCCAACTCTAATGAAGACGTTTTTATTTATTTTTAGATATTTTATTTAGTTTTAAGTTAATAGAATCGTAGATGAGTATATCAGTGTCATGTTTGTGAATTATGAACATTTATAATTTATTTTATGATGTAAGTTGGAATAAGAGTATGGATATGGTTTAGTAGAAAAATAATAAGCAAAAAAAAAGAATGCTTTAAAAAAATTGCTACTATTATTTGTATTCCTGTAATTATTACCTTCGTAGCGCTCGGAAATTTGTGCTCGGGCGGTATATTCGAGCGTTGAATTTTGGTGCGTTACAGTGACCCCCACCCATGAATTTGAGAGAGAGAGAGAGAGAGAGAGAGAGAGAGGAAGGGAGGTAAGAGAGAGGAGTATCATCTTGCTATTATTTCATCATCTTATATCTCTAATAAGTCCTTATATCTCTAATAAGTCGAAGATCATAATGTGAGAGCTCATTTAAGATTGGATTAATAATTTCATGTTTTATAGGTTGATAATTCTTATGTGTTTTTGTTTACATGTGTTTATTTATTCTCTCCTTAGTTAACTATATATGAATGCTTTTAGATACTTTTTCCATCTCATGGTGATGAGGATATTCATTGGACTTAGAGAACTAGTAAGGAATAGAATTATGTTTGTTGCACATATGAGATTTGTGTAACCATCTTTAAAGGGACCACCTTTCTTTCTATACTGTATAAAGAATAGTTGTGATTATCTAATGGAGATTCTTATATTGCTATATCCCTTTTATATATATGAATGGACCCTGATCTGTGGTGATGAATATTGGAACACCCGGTTAAGAGGTTGCCCTAACCTGAGACGATGCTTTTAGCTTGTCCGGTTAAGTGGCTACCTTGATTTGTGGTGGTGGTATCAAGATCGCCCGATTAAGTGGTTGTTAAATCCATTTATTACTACTATTATTATTATATTTACTATTATTATTATTATTCCTAAAGTTGTTAAGGATCTCCATAAGACGATAGTTGAGTATGGTTGTTATGAAGCTTAGTAGTACGGGCCACCATCCTGGGATGTGATGCGTCGGTTACGACTATTTTGATGAGTGATGAACCATAAGGAAGGATGTGGTGGTACCAAAGGTTAGTTAGACGATAAGTGGCTTGGTGTAAATTGGTAATAATAATAAAGAATGGCTAATTCATGCATGCACATGGCTCCATGTGGGTGTATGGAATTGAGAATAGGCTAGAGCATCCTACTTCTCCCATACATTGTCACGTGTGGATTTGGGCTATGAGCGTCCCGTTTCTCACGTGGTCGGGCAAAATTATGGGCTTGCGTGTCCCAAAACCCCTGGCGGCATGTTTAAGGATTCCTACGCTGGGTCATGCATTATCATGCATTGCATTAAGAAAGAGTAATGGATGTTTTGTTATGATTTTTATGCGATTATTATTTCTAACCTTAAAGTAGTTAGTCACTATGCCGCTTTTGACGGTGTTTTGTGAAAATAATTTAGAACATGTAGGTAATGATCCTCAGGAGCCCGAGCCTCAAGGAGACGATTATGATGGCTCATGGGAGCAGATGGTGGAAGACGAGACCGCATAGTCATTCATAGTTCTAGCATTTATTTAGTATTTGAAATTATAATAAGTCCCAATGGGAGGACGTAGTTATGAACATGGTGTTTGATTGAATGATGGTTACATGGTTTGATGATTTAGTTTAGTTAATGAAATAATATATAAGTTTGGTTTCACCGTCTTACTCATGGATTTCCAAATAGTATGAAATGTGCATGTTTGTGTGAAAATTATGTCAAGGGTATAACCCTCACACATTCCAAATAACCTTGGGAATTCGGCCGTCGTGATGTACACGGGAGCCGAAATCTTGGGGTGTTACATCAATGCACATCAAATCCCATCAAGTATCTCTCTCTCCCTCTCTCTCTCTCTTTCTCTATCATTCTATCTCTGTCTCTCTCAATAGTGGAAATAGAAAATTTTGGAGAATGAAGGGCTATGCAATTGAGGCTTCCTATTTACTGGATTGTAAGACCATGAAATATGGAGATTTTAGGGGTTTTGCTATCCTGCATTTGAGGGTCATAGAAATTGGAGATTTTTTCAATTGTATGTTCAAGTGGATTGGGGATTTTATATTTTAGAAAAGCGGGAGCTGCACAAGAGGGAGCTGCACCTAATCGTGTGTTACTACGAGTGGAACTAAGACTGTTGCTTATTACTTGAGACTACTAACTTACGAAAATCTTAACTAATTAAGATCTTCTAGGTCCACTGTACGATCAACATAATCGTTCAGAAATCTTTGGTTGGCTGGGCTCTTAGTCAAAGATGTTATTCTTGGTTTTAAGGATATGGTTTTAATAAAGACCTAGAAGATCTTTAGCCATGTTAAAAAGAATTGAAAATTTCAAGTTTATTTTGGGGTGTGATAGATTTTAAAACTTTTAATTTCATAGAAAGTTAGATTAGAAGCATTTGTGACTTCTATGGTTGCTGAGGTAATTATAAATATAGGTTTTTGCTTTCAATTGTCAAAGCAATCGTCTATTCTTCTCCATTGATTTTTGTCATCTTCAATCCCACTTATATACTTTAAATATGACTTGGGGCATCAGGTGTAGAATTTTTAAATTGATTTTTTTAATTGTATGTTCGTGTAGATCGGGGATTACATTGTGTGTTGATGAATTGATTTGAGGGACAATTTTGTATCTGTAATATTATATGTTCCGTTATGTGATTTAATTATGTGAATGTATTTACAATTAGACATGTGTTTCTTTTTTCTTTTTTCCATACAATGTATTTTTTATTTCTGTTATCATTATTTGTTAGGTGATACTAATGAAAATGATATGAGTGCGGAAGTAGAAATTCCTACAATGGATGGAGAAGAAAATGATATGAGTGCGGAAGTAGAGATTCTTACAACGGATGGAGAAAATACAAGTGAATGGATTCCAGAAGTTGAAGAATTACAAAAGCCTATTATAGGAAAAACAAAAAAAAATTCATTGAAAGAAGCTTACAATTTCTATAATGATTACTTAAGGTATGCGGGGTTTAATGTTCGGAGTAGCTCTTGTAAGTATTTGAATGATGGCAAGGTAGACGGTGTAGTCATCCCCAAGGAAAAATGAAAGGTGATTTGGAAAAAAATTGTATGTGCAAAGGAGGGGAAAACAGATGATAAGACACACAAGAAATGTGGTGAAGTGAAGAGAAAAATAAGCAAAACAAGAGAGAGTTGTCCTGCTGTCATGACTATCAAGTTTTAGAAAATGAATTCCAGTTACGTAGCTACAAAATTCATCGAGGAGCATAATCATGACTTAGCAACTCCCATTAAGAAGCATTTGTTGAAATCACATCGTGGTGTGACAAAAGCTCAAAAAAACTTACAAAACAACTTCTTTGCCACAAACATAAAGGTGGCGCAGACAATGATCGTTCTCGAGGTGTCACTAGGTGGTTACCAAAATGTTGGATGTATTGAAAAAGATGTTGAAAATTATGAGAGAGACAAGAGGGAGGAATCGAAGGATCATGATGATCATACCAACATTTTGGTGATGTGATTGTATTTGACAATACTACTTACAACACCAACAGATACAGGTTGATATTTGCTCCATTTACGGGAGTAAATCATCATAGCCAATCCATTACACTTGGTTGTGGTTTCATACATGATGAAACTACAGAGTCCTTTATTTGATTATTTTAATCATTGCTTAAAGCGATGTCAGGGGTCCTCCAAAAGTTATAATTGTTGGGAAAAGACGGCAACGGAAGCGGAACGCCGAACACGTGAAGTAATACAAAATCAAACGAGAAACAAGATGCAATCAATCACACACAAGCATTCACCACAAGAGACTCCAAATTTACGTGGAAAAACTCCAAAACGAGTAAAAAACCATGGCACAAAGCGATCCACTATGAATTAACCAGAAGATTACAAAGATGACAGCCCACAAGCAAGGAATACAGAGAAAACCCAAGCTCTCTCTCTCTCTCACAACTCTCTCCCCTCTTCCTAGTACGAATAGGAAACCTTGGACACCTTAGGATCCCACTCTAGATCGGATTACAACGCCTTAAATAGGAAGAAATTCGAAAATAGAAACACCTTGCGCAATACTGCGGACTGCGCAAGGACTCCGCGCGCACAGCCGACCGGTCGGCCTTGCACAGAAACAGTCCAAAGAGTTCCAGTCGACACTGCCTCACATCCGATCAGTCGCCTGATCGGTCGGAGCCCACTGACGACTGGTCGCTCGACCGGTCTGGGCACAGAAACTTTCCATAGGGGGGGGCTCTTCAACTGCACTTAGGCCACGCTGTCCGGCCGGTCGGTCGGAGCACCTAATTCGTGCCAAGTTTGAAGACTCCCCAACAAACTCCACCGAGGCTTCAAAAGTCGAATCAACACATCCTGACAACGTCATCTCATCTTCAATCATAGCTCCACCACTTCTCATGCCACCATCGACCCTATCATTGCAAATTCACGCCCTTTACCGCTCTTCTCATGTGACCCTTGGGCACTTGCTACATACGAGCATCCGTGGATCTCGTTGTCTCTCCCGCAGCTCCACCGTGAATTGTGCTCCCGATCAACATGTAAAGATGGCCACACCTCCGTGCCCTCATACACACGAGTGCCCCCTTCATCACTTCACAACAACGATCGCGGCGGATAAACACGCACCCTTTCGCCTCGAATGCACCAAGAGAAATCACATTCATCTTCATCTTGGGAACGTGCTTCACATCTTCCAGGACTCGTTCGACTCCATCGAACATCCTGATTCTCACAGTACCAATACCCACAACCTTATGAGCGACTCCCTCGTCCATAAACACCGATTCTCCACCATACTCCCTATATGTCGTGAATGAACTCCGGTCAGGACAAACGTGACATGAAGCCCCTGAATCAAGGATCCACTCACTATCGTGAGATCCCTTACCAGATACAGTCAGAACTTCACAAAAATCACCACCGTCCTCTACGGTATTTACTCCCTCTCTAGGAGAATTTTCATACTTCTCTTGCCTCAACCTGGGATTCTGACAATCCCCTCTCATGTGGCCCTCTTGGCCACAATTCCAGCACTTCACCTTAAACTTACCTTTGCCCTTGGCTCTTGATCCTGATTTCGAATATCCTCTATGCTCAGAACTTCTTCCCCTCATAACCAGTGCCTCTGAGGAATAACGAGAAGCCATGTCACCGCTTTTCTTTCTCATCGCCTTCTACTGGAGGGCTGAGATAACGGTCTCGACGCTTATGGTTTCCCTTCCTGCGCACACAGAGTCCCTGAATGACTCATAAGAATCTGGAAGACAATTCAACAAGATGCATGCTTGATACTCATCTTTCATCGGTTCATCGATCTCCACCAACTTGCAAACCAGCCTATTGAATGTGCTCAGGTGGTCTTCCACCTTCGTTCCCTCAGTCATCCTCAAGGTGAACAACTGCATCAACACGTACATGCGATTCTTTAGAGATTTCTTGGCATAAACCTTCTCTAGCTTCGCCATCGTTTCAGCCGCAGTCTTCTCCTTCATGACATGATAGAGAACATCATCCGTAAGGTTTAACAGGATTGAGGTTCTTGCCTTCTTGTCGAGCCTCTTCCACTCATCGTCTTTCATAGCCTCGGGTCGCTTTCCAAGAGCTTCATCAAGCCCTTGCTTAACCAGGAAGGATTCAATCTTCACCTTCCATAGCTCAAAGTTATTTTTCCCAGAGAACTTCTCTATATCGAACCTTGCGCTCGATCCCATCTTCTCGTCTCAGATTCGAATCTACTCCACCCCAACTTTAGCTCTGATACCACTTGTTGGGAAAAGTCAGCAGCGGAAGCCGAACGCCGAACACGTGAAGTAATGCGAAATCAAACGAGAAACAAGATGCAATCAATCACACACAAGCATTCACCACAAAAGACTCTGAATTTACGTGGAAAAACCCCAAAACGGGTAAAAAACTTCGGCACAAAGTGATCCACTATGAATTAACCAGAAGATTACAAAGATGATAGCCCACAAGCAAGGAATACAGAGAAAACCCAAGCTCTCTCTCTCTCACAACTCTCTCCCCTCTTCCTAGTATGAATAGGAAACATTGGACACCTTAGGATCCCACTCTAGGTCGGATTACAACACCTTAAATAGGAAGAAATCTGAAAATAGAAACACCTTGCGCAGTACTGCGGACTGCGCAAGGACTACGCGCCCACAGCCGACCGGTCGGCCTTGCACAGAAACAGTCCAGAGAGTTCCAGCTGACACCGCCTCACATCCGACCGATCGCCCGACAGTTCGGAGCCCACTGACGACCAGTCGGCCGACCGGTCTGGGCACAAAAACTTTCCACTGGGGGGGGGGGGGGGGGGGGGGGCTCTTCAACTGCACTTGGGTCACGCTGTCCGGTCGGTCGGAGCACTCAATTCGTGCCAAGTTTAAAGACTCCCCAACAAAAATCACATATCAAGATCCAGCGATGATGAAAGCAATTTCAATTGTCTTCCCAAATATATTTCATCGATTTTGTATATGGCATATAATGCAAAAGTTGCCCAAGAAGTTAGGACCGATAGTACATCGAGATGAATTTTCTATGGAATTCGCACTTGCCTGAAGATTTTGAAGAATCTTGAGAAAGGTTGATGAAATAAAATGGTTTAGAAGAGAATGTTTGGTTGAACTCCATATATGCGATCCACCATAAATGGATACCAACATTTGTACGATACATATTTTTTACAGGAATGTCAATTAGTCAGCGAAGTGAAAGATTAATACTTTCTTCCGTAACTATGTTTCAAAACGTAATTCATTTGTGTTTTATTGTTCGTTTTCAGAGGGCAGTTGCTCGACGAAAGTATAATGAGCTTGTTGCTAATCATGAAATGATAAGTAGTAAACCGAAGTTAAAAACACCGTGCCAGATGGAAAAAGAAATAGGTGAAATATACACAAGAACTACATTTTATAAATTTCAAGAAGAGTTGTATGAAGGTTTCGATTATGCTACCGAAAGTGAAAGAAAAGATGAGGATGTATACATATATAAATTAAGTGTTTAAATCTAAAAACTCAGAAGGAATCAAATGTGACCAAGCGGTTAGATATGAAGTACGAAACGTGTATTTTATAGCTGCCTAAAGTTTGAGTTTGAAGGTATACCATGTAGACATATACTGTGTGTGTTGCGACTTGTTCATATACCTTCATTACCTGATTACTTTATTTTGAAGAGATGGACAATACATGCAAGAGTGGGTGCCGTTGAAGACATTGATGGCGTAAAAATGAATACAGATTATGACGATTCTATAGCATTATGCCATAATGATTTATCTCATATTTGACGTTTGCTTGTTGATGCGGAAACTTCCTTGAAACAAGCGTTTCGTTTTATTAGAGAAAGAATGTATGAAGTCTTAAGAGAGGTACGAGGACTTGAAACGGAATCATGTAATGATTTAGCAAGAAAACCTATAAAGAAGTTAAAAACAAAGCGAAAATTGAAAATCAAATATCCGAAGCCTGCGAAGCCAAAAGGAATCGGAAAGCGATTAATTCTGCAGAGAGAGAACGGACAAAAAAAAAAAAAGAAAGCTTAAAGAAGATGCAGTGGCTGTGGAAAGCGTGGTAAAAAACACGACAAAAGAAATTGCCCCGCTTTACATGATGATCGCAGTCCTATTTCAGATCATGGACATGAAGGTATAAAGATGATTCTTTAATTCTCTTTACAATCATGTCATTTGAATATTTACACACATTTGATGATATATTTTGTTCCCCAGGTTCTTGTGAAGAAATTGCTTGAGGAAGTTGATGGTTAATGTGCTTTCCTACTGTTGACATTTGAATGTGTGTAATTGTTTCTACTTTTCTGTTTAGCTAGTTTTGAAAGCATTTGAAACATTCATTTTCTTAATGTGTGTACTTGTCTTTGTAATATGCAGAAAATTGAGAGCGAATAACACGTGTTGATGGTGGAGATTGATAGTGATTAAATGCATTTTTTATATATTTTGTTTTCCATATAAATGTTCACTTTAAAAGTATTTCTTCACTTTAAGAGTATTTCTATAAGTCTGTTGATGGGATAAAGTTAGAGATATTCTCCTTAATTTCTGTTTATTTCATACGTTAAAACGAGCATTCGAAGGTAAGCTGGATTTGCCTACTTTTGTTAATATACTTCTACTGTTTGAAGGTAAGTCGTTTCTATTATTTTTTTACAGGTTGCTAATTTTATTTGTAATTAATTAGCAGGTTTCTCGTACCTACATTTGGATATTAGATATTCATAGCAGGTTTTTTATTTGTAATTCATTCTCCATCAATTGATCAAAACTTCCTTCAAGCTATCTGAATTGGGTAGAAAAGAGGTGGTAGGAAGGATGGGAGATTTCTTACAAAGAAAGTAAAGAAGGTTTCTGCTATCTGAGTTGTAGGTGTTTGAATTGTGGGCATTTTTCTTTTGATGAAAATCTGCTACTGATAAATAGTTTGTATATATTCCCTTTGTTTTTTCTTTATGTTTGTTTGTAGATTTTGAAGGGTATTTTGTATATACTCTCTCATGGATTGTGTTTGTTTGTAAATTTGGAGGGTATGAACTCATGAGAGAGCTCTTGGTATGAGTTCATAGATTGTGTTTGTTTGTAAATTTGAAGGGTATGAACCCATTTCATATTTGATTGTAACTTTTGTTTGGTAGTTGCAATGGAAGTTTGGTTTTGGATTTCTCATTCCACTTCCTGAAATGCATCTAATTTTAACACTTGGTTGGATAGGTGTGCAAGCAAATGGGTTGCAACTACCAAATTGGTCAACCACTAGGTGTGCCACCTCATGGATATCACACAAACATGTCATGCAACTAGCAAATTGTTATATTTTATTTTCCATACTTTCAGCTTCCATATTTACAAATGCATGAGACAAACATGAGATTGATCATAACAGGCACACTTGCGCGTAGGGTTGCACATCTGCCCGGTTAACCCGCCCGACCTAACCGAGTAGAAACCCGATCCATCCCAACCCGACAAAGAAAATGGTCTGGTCTCGGGTGGATGCGGCTAGACCGTTTTTAATTTAGGTACGGTTTAGGGTACATGACAAACCCGCCCGACCCGACTCGTACCCCGACCCATGTATACCCGACCCGTTCCGCCTGACCCGAACCGCCCCGAAAATTGAAACTTTGGATGGTAACTTCTACGCCGTCCATCTTCTTTTACAGATTATTTTGGGCCATGATACCAAAAATGAAGCAGATAAAAAAATTATGTGGACCACACCACATGAAACAGTGGTTAATTTCCATTAAAAACCTTTTATGGGCAAAAAATGTTTTAGATCTAACCGGACCTGACCCGACCCGATTTAGCATATAGGGTAGGGTAGGGTAGGGTAGGGTTAGGGTTGACCCTTTTGCAAGTAGGGTAGGATTAGGGTTGGGTCAGCCCAACCGGATCATGACCCGGACAGAAACCCGAACCTTTAAAATATGTTTAGGTTTGGTTCAGGATTGGGCCCAACCCGACCCTAAACCTGCCCATGTGCAGGCCTACTTGCGCATACGATAAGCCTCGTGTACACGCCACACATGTGCCAACATTGCATCGAGTCAATGCTACCTTGTACTTGTTTGCCCAAAAAGAAAATCTAATTCAAGTGGCATGTAAACTCCAATATCGAAAACACGTGAATGGTTTGGAGAAGAACTTCATCCAAGTCTTTGGGACCATTGAAAACTTCTTGACAGCCACAAAAAGTTTGGATCAACTAAATGGGCCCAACTCACATTGGCACATTTTAACCTTCAAATCACTGTCCTACAAATGAACTTTTGCAACAAACACAAAAAATTAATTAAGATAAAGTTAATTTTCATAAAATTCAGCCGCTAAATTAATGCCGTCATTCACTTTTTGAGTTTTAAAATATTGTAAAGATAACAAAATAGACGAACCCAATTTTTCGCACAATCCACCATCTAATTATCAATGGTAATCACTTTTTCACAGTTACATTAATGTCAACATCATCTGTTACAATGTATAATTTACTCAGACCAGTCTGCAACTCTTCAAATTTACAAACCATTTTCTTCATGATCTCAAGCTTATTCTCCAATAATTCACGTTCTTTCAACTCAAGCTTCTTTGCTAATTTTTCAAGTTCCTATCATCCTCATTGTTAAACGTACTTGTTATCTTGTCCTCATCATACTCATCGCACCAACAAAAAAAGGTACAATCTTTTTTTGCCCTGAAATTAGATTAAATAAAACATCCACATTTAATACAAAAGATGAAAGTAATATATTCAACATTTAAAAATTAATATGGTCTAAAGAATGGCACCTTCAGGGGACATCGGTGGAACCACATCTTTCAGGATTTTTTGATGTGTTTGATTTTAAAATCAAACACCTCCCTTTATCACACGTGCAATTCATTATCTTAATTTATCTCTGGTCCATACTCTATCTTTTCATTACAAATTTAAGTATCAGTAAAAAAAATTCATAAAATTAACTATTAATAATAAAATAGGAATTTCAAACGTCCCAAGTGATGTGAATAAAGGGTGTTCAACATAAGAAAGAGCACAAAAAAAATTTCAACAGAAGAATACCATGATCAGAAAAATGATCTAAAAAAATTATATGTACAAACTCTTGAGAGAGATACATATTTAACTCGAACCAGCTCGCAACAGAACCAGCTATATCTTGAAAAATCAGCAACAAAAAAGGCATAATCTTTAAATCCCTAAACCAAGGCATTATATTTAACTCGAACCATCTCGCAACAGATGACTCATGTGAATCTCATAGATGATTGGATGAGATGGCTCTATGCTTGTACAATACATCCAACGTTTGGCTTTTTGCAAAAAGGAAAAAGGGTTGAACCACTGCTAATGTTGGCTGGAGGGTGTTTGGAAAAAATGGATAGTTGCTAGTGAAATGGATGGAAGAAACGGTAACAAGTGTTTTTACCGTTTGCGGCCATGACATCAATCCGATATTTGAAATCAATATAATAACTATTTCATGCCACATAGCACTAATTTCCCTAAAAAAAATCTCATTTTAAAAAAATCCCCCAAATCATAATTATAAAATCCCTAATGTTGATAGGCATGAGAGAGAGAGAGAGACCTAATAGTGCATAATGCATTGCAGAACCTATTGACGGAAAGAAATCTGAGATGACATTAGTTTAAGACAATGAAGAAATTAGAGAGAGAGAGAGAGAGAGAGAGAGAGAGAGAGAGGACGATGCAGAATGATGGAGAGAGGGGATGATGCAGAAATGAGAGGGGGGTGCATTAATGCGTGTGAGAGAGCCTCTCTCTCTCTCTCTCTCTCTCTCTCTCTCTCTCTTCTCGAATTAGGTGCGCGCGAGCCATGCATATTTTTGGACTAGGGGTATAGGCATCTAAGATTCTCTTTTCTTGTCTGTGTATTCTGCCTCTTAGAGGATTTTAGTCAAAATGTCATATCTTCACCAAAAAATGGACATCCATCCTTAATCTAATCTCCATACAAATCAAGTGACAGACCACAAGATCTCAATCGTTAAAATTATCATCAAGCATGATGAAAAATTTTAACGGTGAAAAAACAAAAGATTAGTAGTTGAAAATATTTGTAAAATCATTTAAAACCTTTTAGAGTATTAGTATAAAAAAATACTTAATGGATGGTCTAATTTATCATATCTTTAGGAGATTCATGAATCCCTTGTTAGGTCATATGGATCTTAATTATATCCTAATGTTTGAACCTAACAATACACATATATGAGCCACTATAATTAACTTCGTGATGCGTCCTAAAGTACATTACATCAAGAACTTGAAGTCTTCATATGTCCTCAGGTATAAGTATTAGTTAAAGGTAGTGTATACATAAGTTAACCAAAAATCAAGCATAATAAGTCTCTCGATCTAGAGACTTGAATTAATCTTTCAATACAAGTATTCAACAAGTCCAATATCATGAGCTTATTTTCTTGACTTACTGACGCAGGGAGGACGTGGTAGGCCGATCACCGTCTCCCTAACCGATAGTTTCTCGAATCCACGAGAAGAAATAAAAGATAAAAAGAGGAAATAAATTTTGAATAATTACTTTATTGATGATTGAATGAATAAAAACGAAATTACAATGCATATAAATAGGAAACTAAACCCTATGTAAAGTATCAGACTCCAACTCCAACTTAAACTCCTAGAAAACGTAACTTACTATAAATAGTAAATTTACTATTTATAGAAGTCGTTCAATCCTATTAGAACTCTTGGTTTTCGGCAAAAAATAGAAAGTTATCAAACGGCCTCAACCATGTTGTTCTACGAAATATTCTAAGCCCTTTTCATGTTGGGCACTAACTCTAAAACCATACAGATGCAAAGTTATGATCGAATTAAAACTTACTATAAATAGTAAAACTGAAAATAAACTAGCCTAATGACCGTCGATACGGTAGAATCTCGTGATTCCGACTTGGGCAACCCAGTGTAGCAGGGTTGGTTGGCTAAAGTAGCTCGAGCAACCCCAAATTGATATATTATACGTCCCATAACTCATTCCGGATTGTGAGATACGACCAATTTACGGTCCTGACGGTCCAGATCACTTTCGACCCCGACCAGTCTTCTTTTGCTCCATCTGGGCCATGAAATAATCAGCGACCCGTTCTACATCAGTCTCCTCCACTTCGAAAGAACTCGACCCCGAGTTCTCGTCCAGCTTTGGTTCATGATATTCGTATAGATCTGCCACGTTGAAAGTCCTTAAAATCTCCATGTCATCCGGAAGATCAACAACGTAGGCATTGTCATTGATCTTGCGAATGATCGGTAGCGGTCCAATCTTTTTGTATTTCAACTTGTTGTAGGTCCCGGTAGAAAATCGCTCTTTACGTAAGTGAACCATCACCTGATCACCTATTTCGAACACTTTGGCGCGTCGATGCTTGTCGGCCGCTTCTTTATACTTCTCGTTCGAAGTCTGTAATTTGTTGCGCACATCTGCATGTATGTCCATGATTCGGTCTGTCATATGTTTAGCTGTAACGCTCATGCCCGGAGCTTGGGCAGGGGAACCAAATCGAGTGTGTGACGAGGCACGCACCCATAAATAATCTGGAACGAAGACTTTCCTGTCGATCTGTTTACCATGTTGTTGAACGCAAACTCTGCTTAAGCCAGGGCCATGTCCCACTGCTTCAGTTTGTCACCTGAAAGGCAACGGATGAGATTTCCCAATGTGCGGTTGACGACCTCAGTCTGCCTATCTGTTTGTGGATGATAAACACTGCTGAAGTGAAGTCGTGTACCGAACCGATTCCACAAGGCTCGCCAAAAGTGGCTAACGAACTTTGTTTCCCGGTTTGAAGTGATCGTCTTAGGAATCCCATGTAGTCGTAAAACCTCTCTGAAGAAAAGGTTAGCAACGTGTACCGCATGTTCACTCGCCTCAAGTGTAAGGCTGCGATGTAGTAATAAATCTCGGTAAGACCGAGGTCGATCCACAGGGAAAGAAGTAAACAATTCCAACTACTCTAATAACTAGAATCTAAGAAGTTTAAGAAAGTAGTTTTTCACATGAAATAGGAAAATCTGAAATTAAGAAGAACTAGAGCATCAAGGATCCACTTGTAGTAGTCCAATGCCAATCCATTCATCCAAGTACAACACAATTAGAATCAAAGTCCTATCTCTCATCTAATTGAAAGATATAACATTCAAGCACAAACAATCCCACTTAAATCTGTAAATCAGATTTCTAGTTCTAATGAAGCACATAGAACTTGAACTTGTAGCCTTCGGAGTAACAGCCATGCCTATTGACTATGGCATGCTCAAGGGTTACTACAATTCGAATTCAAACAACCCAATCATGGTAATCTTAGAGAATTACAAGGAACTCATGTCCGGAGCATACAAACTCTCACAAAACTTCTAAAAAACCAAACTTTATTCAAACTAGAACTTCAAAATCCAAAATTAAGAAAAGGGTACTTGAAATAAAAGAATTAAAGCATTGGAACCAACTACAAATTTCACCTCTAGCTATGAAAAACTAGCTGGAGGAGGCTAGGTAGCCTCCTGGGACTTGAACTCCTTGCTTCCCACGTCCTTGGTTGATTTGGAATAGAAGAGAGCACCTCCTTTTATAGTGCAGCAATAGTACAGCAACATAGCAGAATTTGTTTCGCCTGATACGGCTTAACCAATGGTCGGATTGCCTTCAAATTTGGTTTGTAGCTTCCTTGTAATGTGATCTTCCTCATAGATGATTTAGATTTCCAAGATTATCCTCTGAATGGGCCCACCAATCACATCACCGACCGCCTCTCAAAATCGCGCACTTTGGGTACCTTCAGAACCAGTCATCTTGCTTTCAACGCCCTGGAGTGTACAGAGGTCGGATTGATCTCAAATTTTAAACATTGGTAGAAAACTTCATCCTCTACATGATAGACGGATTAGATTGTCCAAACAATCCCAAAATATGGTCCGAAAATTAGAACACTTAGGGCTTTTATAAACTCTGCGCAGTTGGATATTTCTGGATGGTCCATCTTTCTTCAACCGGTACGATCAAACCACACATCCTTTTGATCTGAAACTTTTGTGGTTATTCATATATGGATGTGTTCTAAAAGATGGTCAAAGTAGATTCTTCATATCATCAATGATGAGTCCTCTGGACCGGCCCAGAGTTGAACAGCGAAATCTGGAACTTTTTGGACAGTTCGTATTGTTTTGGCCACCACGGTCAATCCGTAGCTCCGATCGACACGAAACCACTTGGGTTAGTTCGGCGTCGAGCTCCTCTTCGACATGGATGTGTTGGATTTCCAAATATCATCAAGATGGCTTCAGAAAACTGGTCCGAAAAACCAGGTGCGGGAATACATTGCTGTTTTAGAATCTGGAATCTGAAACTTGCATGGTCGACCGGTCACGACCGGTCAGGCCCTCTTTGGCATTACTCCAGCAAGCATGGCCGACCGGTCAAGACCGGTCGGTCTCTTTTTCTTCTTGTTTTCTTCCTTTCTTTCTTCTATTTTCTTCTTTCTTTGCTTCTTTCTTTGCTTCCTTCTTCCTTCAGCCCTCCTTGGGTCTTCATCCAAGGTTCTAAATCAGCTCTTTTGGTCATCAATTGGGTAAAGTAACTCTCATTCCTACAACCACAAAACATGTATTTGATTAGTCTTTAAATTATGAAAACCATGCATAACATGTCATGTAGTGGGCAATGCAATGTATAAATTGGAGGTTCAACACCGCATCAAAGGTCTTCTTGCACGGAATGAAGTGTGCCATCTTGAAGAATCGGTCTACCACCACGAACACTGAGTCCATGCCGCATTGTGTTCGTGGGAGCCCTAATATAAAATCCATAGATAAATCCTCCCAAGGGGCATCTGGCACGGGTAATGGCGTGTAAAGACCTGTATTTTGAGATTGTCCCTTAGCGGTTTGAAAAATATGACATCGTTGTACCGCTCTGCCAACATCACGAGCAAGTTGTGGCCAGTAATACTGCTCTTCCACCATCGCTCGAGTCTTATCTCGTCCTAGATGACCACCGAGGCCACTGCCATGCAGCTCGATAATAATTTTGTCCCGTAACGAACTCTGTGGAATGCAAAGTCGATTTCCTTTGAAGAGGAAACCATCTTGAATTAGAAGGTCACTCGGGTGACCCTCTTGGCACTTTTTCCATGCATCTGCAAAATCCTCGTCGTCGGCATAAAGTTCCTTGAGACAGTCGAATCCGATCACCTCACTGCTCACTGTAATAAGAAGGGATGCACGTCGGCTTAGTGCATCTGCCACCTTGTTCTGCTGCCCTGACTTGTGTTTCAGAACGAACGTGAATTCCTGTAAAAACGAAATCCATCTACTATGCATACGATTCACATTAGTCTAAGTATTGACAAATTTTAAGGCCTGGTGATCAGTGTACAGTATAAATTCCCTTTGAATAAGATAATGGCGCCAATGGCGCAGTGCCTGAACCACTGCATATAATTCAAGTTCATAGGTCGACCACTTCTGTCGTGCGTCGCTGAGTTTCTCACTGTAAAAGGCAACTGGCATGCCCTCCTAAGAAAGGACTCCCCCAAAGCTGACAATAGATGCGTCACATTCTACCTCAAACAACTTATCGAAATTAGGGAGTACCAAGATCGGGGTAGTGGACAACCGATGTTTAATTTCTGCAAAACTCTTCTCAGCCCCTTCGGTCCATTGAAACGGACCCTTCTTCATACAGTCGGTAATCGGTGCGACGATACTGCTGAAGTTCCGCACAAACCGACGATAGAAGGTCGCTAACTCATGAAAACTTCGTACCTCATGAATGTTCGTCGGAGTCGGCCAATCCTGAATAGCTCGAACTTTCTCTTCGTCCACTCGGATACCCGTGAACGACACAATGAACCCCAGAAACAATAATCGATCAGTTAAGAAGCTACACTTTTTCAGATTTAAGTATAGCTTGTTGTCGGCCAACACTTGTAGCACTTTTCTGATGTGGGTCATGTGCTCCGTTTCATCCTGACTGTATATTAGGATGTCGTCAAAGTAAACGACAACAAAACGGCCAATGAACGGCTTCAACACTTAGTTCATTAAACGCATGAAGGTGGTTGGTGCGTTGGTCAGACCGAAGGGCATAACCAGCCACTCATATAGCCCTAGCTTTTACCAATGGAAAACGAGATAATGCATTGATGAGTTACCTTTGTTTCGTTCACCTTCTTGATCCAACCGATAGAGTAAGGGGTAGGGTGCTTCGTCATAGGCAGATATAACTTATCCACCATAATTTTCGAGACAATATTTTCGCTACTCCCACTGTCTATAATCACGTCACAGATTTTACCCTGCACGGTGCACTTTGTGCGAAAAATATTATGTCGTTGTGGGTGCACTTCCTTCCTGGGAGCGTAAAGTAGTCGTCTTACTACTAGCGATTCCCCATGATCTTCAGTCAGCCAATCGACATCTTCTGTGTCTCCCTCTTCGGCATGTTCCAATTCAGGGTTGTCTTCTGTTAATTCACCTTCCGCGCCGCCTTCATTCATAGTTAAGTGTGCTGCAAGGCGTTGAGGGCAAGCGTTCGACCAGTGACCTGGTTGGCCACAACGGAGACAATGGTCTGGCCTTGGCCGACCATATAAGGGTTGGGGATCCTGCTGAGACCCGTTGTTGCGGGAGCTGCACGTTGAGGTCTTGAGGGCCCGCTTCCCCAGTCCCGATTCGTGACCGTAGGAGGTTGAGGACGCCCTCCTATAGGTTCCTTGCCTTTGGCCAACGTAATATCTTGAGTGAGTCTGGTGATGGGATTCTGGGTTGCCGGATAAGGTCGAGCAGGGGGCCGTGACAACTGTGTTTCTGCTCGAGTGGCCAATTGGTTGGCCTCACTCAACGTCCAGACTGGATGCATCTGGACTCAATCTTGGATTGCAAATCGCAACCCACTAATGAATCGTGATACTTGTTGTGCCTCTGATTCCGATAAATTATTCCGTGTAGCCAATCGTTGGAATTCTTCAAGATATTCGGCTACGGTTCGATTTCCCTCACGACAATTTTGGTATTGTTAGAACAAAATTTGTTCATAGTCGTTAGGGAGGAATCGAGCTCTAAGAAGCTATCTCATCCGAGGCCATGTTCTGATGAGTGTCTTATTCTGACGGGTGCGGAAAACTTGTAAGTTTTTCCACCATGCTGAAGCACCGGATTTAAATTTATATGCAATTAGTTTTAACTTTTTGTCGTCCGGCACTTCCATATAGTCGAAGTATCGCTCGACCTCTGCTA
Source organism: Liriodendron chinense (assembly GCA_003013855.2). Lineage (NCBI taxonomy): Eukaryota > Viridiplantae > Streptophyta > Magnoliopsida > Magnoliales > Magnoliaceae > Liriodendron > Liriodendron chinense. Next base: position 11,425,357 of record ML058484.1, on the reverse strand, counting down.
GCTAGTCGAGGAATTCCTCTATTCGAAGTAGGCCATTAAAGCTAGGAAGATCAGCTTTGCCCCGATAGTCTCGTTCTACTCGTTCCACACGCTTATTCCCTAGCGCAGGTCGTCGTACCAAAATGTCTTCGACCTCGTCATCGCTTGGTTCTGATTCGTCTGATGTGACCCTACGATTATCCACCTGGGGTGCTCTACGGACAACATGATTGTCCCGTATAGCAACTGTTGGTGGTTGTTGGTCGCCTTGGGCTCGAAGCGGAGCTAGCGATGCTGCAATTTGGTCGAGGGTCGCCTGTATACCTTGCAGGATCAACCGGTTCTCCAGTTGCGCTGCTTCGAAAGCTGTCGTCGTTAGATAGTCCCTTGGAGCATCGTCCTTAGGATGAGGATCCAACCCTTCATTAGAGGTCATCGTCCTGAGGAAGAAACCTCGCTTTGATACCAATGAAGCAGGGAGGACGTGGTGGGTCGATCACCGTCTCCCTAACCGATAGTTTCTCGAATCCACGAGAAGAAATAAAAGATAAAAAGAGAAAATAAATTCTGAATAATTGCTTTATTGATGATTGAATGAATAAAAACGAAATTATAATGCATATAAATAGGAAACTAAACCCTATGTAAAGTATCAGACTCCAACTCCAACTTAAACTCCTAGAAAACGTAACTTACTATAAATAGTAAACTTATTATTTATAGAAGTCGTTCAATCCTACTAGAACTATTGGTTTTCGGCCAAAAATAGAAAGTTATCAAACGGCCTCAACCACGTTGTTCTACAAAATATTCTAAGCCCTTTTCATGTTGGGCACTAACTCTAAAACCCTACAGATGTAAAGTTATGATCGAATTAAAACTTACTATAAATAGTAAAACTGAAAATAAACTAGCCTAATGACAGTCGATACGGTCAAATCTCGCGATTCTGACTTGGACAACCTGGTGTAGCAGGGTTGGTTGGCTAAAGTAGCTCGAGCTACCCCAAATTGATATATTATACGTCTCGTAACTCATTCCGTATTGTGAGATACGACCAATTTACGGTCTTGACAGTCCGAATCACTTTCGACCCCGACCGGTCTTCTTTTGCTCCATCTGGGCCATGAAATAATCAGCGACCCATTCTACATCACTTACACTCCTATATAGGTTAAGGCATAAGCACACCAACTCATCATTGAACCTAATGATAAAGATCTTTCATCTATATTCATCATTGATTTTCCTCATATAGGATAACCACATAGCAATAGTAACTACATGTATGTCCTACAACCTACTAGATGGTCATGGAGCAACATGGTACTAAGATACATGGAACACAACTTTCCTTTAAACCATGATTATTATGTCAAAACTCAAATTCTAAAAAACAATTAAAAGGAATAGCTATCATCTAACCTATACATGTATGATTTAAAACATACCATACTAGTTATGACATTAATAGCATGTTCATGCAGGACTTATGGTCATCATGATTTATGGATAAGATCATCAATCAATAGTTAAGATCATCACATTGGCTTTATAAGACACACAAGGCTAACATCATATGCATCTTCTTAAGATACCAATGGCCCAAAAGTTAACCCATGGTTCTATGGTAACCTCTAATTTGATAAGGGTTTTTTACTGGTACTTAGTATCGGCAAGGGATCTGAAAAAATATCTAAAATGGTGAAATTTAAATATTTGCAACTCCATTGTAGTAAGGAATCATGGCATATATGTTTGAAACCGATTTCATTTTGAGATCTCCCGAATTCTCACAGCGGTACACCTGAGTTTGAAAATGGGCTGATTCTTGATGAAGGGTACGAATGGCCTGGATTTTGTACAACAGCCATCCCTCAGCAACAACAGACATCTAATGTCCTCCAGTTATCATTCATTTGGACCATGGCCACCCGTTGGTTATGGACCACGAGATGAGCGGACCTGATTTCATATAGGTAGAGACCACATATGTGTAGGAATCAGAACAGGGGGGACTGATCACATGTCTTCAAACTCAATATAATTACGATCCCAGCTTAGGGGTGATCCACTGTGATGTGTGAGTACTGCAATCCAATCCGTCCATTGGAGCGCACGCACCCCGACTTTATCCCTAGAATCCTAAAGTACAACCTGATCAATAGCTCAGTTGGGCCACACCAATGGGACCAATGGGGGATACTGGGGAGGGGGCTGCCCACCATAGAAACTTCCAAATGCGATGTAGGGTCCACCATTTTGGGTCTGTGTCATCCACTCCGTCAGAATTACGGGAGACACACCAAAACTCAAGAAATTCCAAATTTTAGGTGGGCCACAACGAGCCACTAGATAAGAGTCTAGGTATGATTTTACATTGCTCCCTGTGGAGTGTCCCACCTGAGTATTGGTCAGGGATGAGTCTTGAGATGTTCACAGATGCACGGTTTGGATTCTAGATACACGCCAATGCTGGGCCCACACAGCTGATGCATGTGATCATTCCCGTACAAATACTATAGCAATTAGTCCCACATCGGCAGAATTTAAGCTAAAAATCCATTAAAATACAAGGGTCTTAGTTAGTATGTCAGCTGAGCTCAGTAGCGTGGGCTTGTAACCTGAGCAGGGGCTTGTAGGTGGTGATGGACGGTAGTCCGGCCTAGTTCTGGCAGGGCCCAAGAGCTGTGGTGCTAGCTTGCCCAATCCAAGCCGATAGCTGAGTCGTGTCACCTAGGTGAAGACCTGGGTGACTCGGTTCTTAGAGAGGAGGGCACCGCGTGAGGCTGGTTTCACAGAGCAGCGACAACCTCCCACTCTCGGCGGTGGAAGGACAACGAGCTGGTGCAGCCTTGGGTCCAACACGCCCTCTGGGCTGAGTCGAATCGGACCACCATCCTTTTGGCATTTTTCTCATTTTCCACCTCTGGAGAGGTTTAGATGTCCTACAGGAGAAGATGAGAGTGCATGTTAAGCCGGGATTGAGTCTGATGCAGATCACCTACAGCCAGCTAGCCCGCCTAATGAGGATGATCAATGGCCCATGAATATCACCCTCATTGGAAGATCCTAGCCATATAAAATTCAACTGGGGGCCACAGCACATCTAACCAACCATGATTCCTACCTACCTAGGCCCAACTGACCAGCTTTCATCCTGGTGAGTTAAACATGATTAATGGATTAAAGATAAAGAGCACACAAACTTATACTCAACGTCCCATCCCCATTGTTCCATTTAGTGTGGCACATTTGAATTGTGGATCGAGCTGATTTTTATCCTCTCAGCCTACCATCACAGATAAAACCTGATGGACGGAGTGGATTTTCATATTTACAACATGGTGGTCATTTTACACACCCTGCAGAGCCGACCGTCCACAGCACCCGCCCAAGCTGTGGGTCCCTATGCTTTATATGTAAATCCACTCCATCCATCAGCTGACGACCACTATTTTAACCATCTATTCAAAATATCAGCCCAATAAAAGCTCTTATGGACCACACCAATGGAAACAATGTAAAAGCCCCCTAAAACATCAAAGGCTGCTCGTGTGGTTCCTCTGATGTTTGTATCATGCTAATTTTTACACTTTGACTAACAAGTTTGATGAAAAATGCATACTAATTGGTGGTCCCTCACACAAAACCTATGGCTGGCATCCCATTTTGTTGATTTTTACAACTTATGGACAGTGGATTTTACATAATCAACATGGTGGGCCCCACAAGCTTGGATGTTGTGTTACACGCAAAACAGGTATTGCAGAGGATTCGCGTCCTGGGAGATAAATGAGGTAGGCCAGAATGAACTGGAATGGGTTTTTGAGAGAGTAGGGTGCCTACTATTCCAGGCGGGTTTTTCACCTCGGCTTGCACTTTAGATGATGATCTAAACAGTTCATGTTATAGTTTCAATACTACTTAGACATCCTAAGAAACATTTGTTGAGATTGTATATAAAGATGAATTTGGAACATTTGAATGGTTCATAATCAAATCCAAGAGTCTAAAGATTAAGATCACCAGTGAAGCATGATTATGAGGTCACAGCTTCTATGTAAGGCAGTAGTGAGAACATAAACAGTTGAGATTACCGTCTAAAATACAATTTGGGTGAAAAATCGACTCAGTACAGGTACGGCACCCTATTAAAACCCAACTGCAATATGGCGAGGCAGCCAAATGCGAATTTCATACCAACGCTTCTTTAGAGAGTAAGCCGAATGAAACAAAAAGCATCTATGGACCCCACCATATCCATCCATCAATTTTGCTAGCTAATGTTAAGACATGAGCCAAAAACTAAAGTAGATCTAAAACCCACTAGATTAACTCTCAAGGGACCTTTATCATAAGCTTTCCCCCTAATCATAAAGACTAAATGGAGATCCTTCCTCTCCCAATTTTTCTTCATCAATTGTCCAAGTAGAAAAATAGCTTCTACCAAACATAAAACCAAACTGATTTTCTAAAACATTCGTCACCTCTTAGTATTTGTTCAATCACTCTTTTCCTAAGTTTTATAGCATGCTTTAAAAGTTTAATCCCACAATTGTTAGTCCGGGTCCTTACACACATATGCACACACCACACATGCATGCATGCACACGCACGTGTATATATAATTTTGACATTAACAAAAATGAATAAATTATTTTATTAGGCATAGCTGATGTATCTGATCATTTCTCTATCTCTATTTGGGTAGAAGATCCTGCAAAATTAAGATTGAATCTAACCCCAGCTTTGGCGGGCCACATACCCTCTTAGTCAGATCCACATCTCTAATCACAGTTTTCAAAAGAAACACAATAATAACTGTGATTTCAACCATGCAAATCGTGTCTCGCCTGCTAGCCCAGCTGGAAGACACTTAGGCATTCCAACAGCAGGTCTCAGGTGCGAAATGCTAAGGAGACACACTAACCACACTAGTGGGTGGGTGCATCGTGTGACTGACCTGTGTGGGTGTGTTGCGCAGTTAACAGGGTGGGTGTGTTGCATGACTACCAAAAAAAAAAAAAAACCATGCAAATCTACATAAGATGGTACGGGGCTGCTATTGTGGTTTTGCAGGATCTGCTTCCCAAATGGAGCCTCAGGCCATGCTTTGAGAGAAGGAACCGAGGGTGTGGAAATAGAAAAGTAATGATCATGTAATTAATGGACTCCATTTCCTTGGGTAACGTTTGTTTCACAAGTGGAAATCCCGCTCTCTGCAATAACAGCTACATTATTTCTCCAGAAATGCATTTCTGATAAATATTGAAAACTCCATTGACGTCCAAACATGCCCACAGATTAAGACAAGGGAAAACTGTTTCCCGTTCCCAGGGATTCCCTAGAATTCAGTCTATACAAACAAGGCAATCAATTATACCATACCTCCAAACGATTCCTGCAGTGAGTAATTTATTCCCGAAGGGGGAGATTGCAAAAATGGAACTCAATTTATACAATCTATTTTGAAAATCGTGCTGACAGGTTCAATTGCATATTTGCATTAACTTGTCTCCAACCATAGGTTTGGATGCCTGCGATCGAAGTACTGTCTGAAACCCATATGTGCCTAACAATCCAAAGTCAGTCACATCAAGTACCTCCCAATTCAACTGCTACAAGCCCATAATAAGTATTTAGAAATGTTCATTGGTATGTGTTATGAAGTGTTATGAATTTTATAATGGCAACTTGTGTTGTATTGCCCAATACTGGTTTCAGCCATGGACAATACAATACCCAACACACTGATTTTTTAACCCTTGTACCCAACTGGATCGATCTGCTAACAGGAAGTAGATCCCAAAATCAAAGGGGCAGAAACAAGATCTGAACACTAACAAAACCAATAGCAATGGAGCTGTGGAAAATACACTATCTATTCTACGTGCTTTCAAAATAAGGGCCCTGCTTGGATGTAAATCCAAATGGTGATTTGGCACCATTTGCAGAGCGGACATCATAACTCTGCCGCAGGACAAAAAGCGCAGTTTGAGACAAAATTCAGGCCCTGTGGAGTGCAGCTGCTATCAGTTGCATCTCAAACCCAGCAGCTTCCCCATAGGGAGCAACATTGTAGTCAGGGCTAGATATGAATAAAAAAATGTTTATTTTTTACCCACCTCTGTGCTACTCACTTTCCAGCAAATAGCAGCATCCAGATCAAGCAGCCTAAGGTTTCAACTATCACAACAAGGTTTATGCTATGGTAGCATCCTACCCACCCAATTTCCCAAGGTACTTCCAAAAACAGGCTTAGCAATTGACAAAAGAAAAAAGAAGGAAAATAATTAATACAAAGCTTAAGGGGCTTCTTTTATTTAAATATAATGTAAGGCTGTTATCAATCCGTACAAGTATCATTACATAACAACAATGCTCCCTCATCTTCAGATGGGGAGAGATGGGATGCCCCTTTTTGAGAGTATCTAATCCTCCTTTGTTCATAATAACTTCTAGGGCAAAAAGGGGGAACAAGAAAACCTTCCAAACCCTGTTTTAATTTTCAGCAAGCTTAGAAAGCCGGGATCGGATGCATGTTCCCAAATAAAGGGGTAAATAAGAGGAAGAAGACCTGAACACACTGTGGGGGGAAAAAAAAGGAAAAAAAAAAAAGGAAAAAGAAAAAGAAAAGGAAGAGAAAATAAAGTGGTACTGCCCAGAACACACCTGATCCTTTTCGTTTCAAAAGGACCGGAGCATAACCAAAGCGGCAGACATATGAGCCAGAGGGAGGGTGAGAGGGTTGCAGCTTTTACCTTATGAAAGGAAGGGCTTTCTATGGTAGTTATTGGGCAAGATGACTGTATACCTATTTGAGGGATGGCTAGCTTATTTCAAAATGAAAAAGTCGGCCATATATAAAAGATCATATGAACACAAGGACGATGACCGGGCATGGATCAGATGATGGAACCTTCAAGAATTGGAAGCGAAGTTCTTATCTGAGAAAGAAATATGGGGAAATATTAAATTCCAAGGAGTATAATGACTTCGGAAAACATACCGGGGTTCATGAAATTTGATCCGGAGTGTGAAGAAATGGGTTTCGGGTCCTACTTCAGCTTGAACCAAGGCTCTCACTGCCATGACCCATGCTACTGCTGCTACTCAAAGAAGCAGAACTCTGACCCGATAGTTGGACGTGCAGCTGTGGAACTGAGCCACCACCCTTTGAGAAAATCGAACCAACTGAGCCACTTGATTTGTTGTCCGACGAAGATGGCATTCTCGTTGAGAAAGAATCCTTGCTGGACCCAGCCATGTATTCTGGCCGCAGCTCTGAGGATGAGGATGATGGGGCCAGTTTAGCCATCGAAAACCCAACGGGGTATGGAGCGACTGGCATATCGGCAAGAGAAGATGCAGATGGGCTGTAACTCAGTGTTCCCATTGGATGATCAAACTTGCAAGTTGGCCCAAACTTACATATCCCATGTTGCGCATAGAAACTGCAAGGGCGGGCCCCCTGTTAGCAAAGCAAAAGATGGGTTACAAAGATGGCTTGCAACTAATTCAAATTTTAAAAACAAAACTATCAAGTAACAAACAATTAGCCAGATCCAAGTCAACAAAGATAAAAGTAAAAGCTCCAAACCAGTGAATTCTCTTCATTCAAGAAGTGTGAACAGTAGACTTGAAACTCATGAAGCTTACTGGCCATTTGTGGCGTTCTCAATACAAAAGACTTGGGTGAAACAGAGAGAAAAGTCATGCAGCTAGGATGGGAGGTCTCTGAATAAGGGTAGTGGTATACTATCATGGTCTCAATTATGCTTATAACAACTCGACATCAAGGAGAAAATATTCGATTAGGTTTAACAATGACAGACTTTGCAGTCATTCATGTTGGCTTCTGACCTAGAATGTATTCAGAAAATTCATAGGTAGCTGTTACAGTTGGAATCGCAGTCTGCAAACCATTTGTGTGAGCTTTTCGGGAACCATCCAGTACAATGAATGTTGTAGATCCTTGTGCATTAGGATATACATTAGTGTCCTCATGGTCCGTCCGAGCAGGTCCATGGTTTGATGATCAAGACCATTGTTCATATGGTTCCTACCATGAATGGCAGATCCCCAAAAGCATCCTTAATTGGAAGATTCTAACCCTTCAATAATTAGACAACAAATAGAAAGGTACAAAAAGAATACAGCAATTGTGCAACAGAGAGAGGAAGGGGGCTAAATATGGGATGGGTAGGATTTTCTTAATCTCAAAGGTTTTGAGGCATCGCCAATTCACCATTCTATGGTGGGACCACTATATCAAAACCCAATGGCCCCACCTGTACAGACTGGGGGCATCAGGGAAAGTCTTGATGCAGTGACACCTGGATAATTCCTTTTTTTATGTACAAGTAAGAACCTTTGAAAGAATTCAGATTGGGCATAAGATTAGTAGGGGCACATGAGAAGGCATATTTTGTTCCGAAAAGGGTGCACGTGGTCTGACTTTAGTGAGCTAAAGATGCCACTACCATGGTCTACTATACGAAGGTATAGGAGAATTGGGAGAAATAAGATCAACCATAAGCCAACATAAGCTGGCATATGGCATAGAAATTGTGGTCGATGCTGGTAAGCTGGCATATCATATACGCACATTATGGTCGATGCTGAGAAGATGGAATCAGACACACTACCATGGCCTATGCTGGAAAGCTGGGATCAGACACACCACACCATGGTCTATGCTTGCTTCTTCTTCTTCTTCTTTTTTCGACAAGTACCATGGTCTATGCTGGTAAGCTGGGATGAGGCCCAAGACATCAAGGTTGCAACACAGTGCCATCCAACTGTGTGAATTGGTAATTCTTGAGCAGCAAAGGAGCTCAAGAGCGAAGAATTCTTGGGTGTGGCAGTACTTTGCACATGTTTGTCTGACTAAGAGAGACAGAGGTCATGATTGCGAAGAGAGAGTGTAGAAAATCTTTAAGAAGCACATATTTGGAGGAAAAAAAACTAGGAACTCTCAGCACTAAAGCAGCTCTTTTGGTGGGGGTATTTTATCGTACTCATTTTCCAAATAAGGTGGTTTCTGGTACAAAAGGAAAATAGGTGTTTTTGCTGCCAATGGTAACCCTTTCCCTATTTATGAAGTTGGAGTTGATAAAAAAAGAGATGAAAGGGTTATTGCTTAAAAAAGCTGGAAACAAGATAAAAGGAAAACAGGGAAGCTCCAAGAAACAAGAACTATAGCAAACTAAGCTAAGGGCCCAAAGCTTGGAAACAAGGAAGGGGAGCCTACAACAGGTTAAACAAATTGTTTAACTGAGGCGAAAGGCCCATCCTTACCACACCAGATTGGGCCACTCATACCTGAACTCATAAGCCGACATTCTACAGAATGTCAATGACAATGTGGCTCATTCAATAATCGATCCTTTGACTTTCTCGATCAAAGCCTCTGGCTGCGAAGATTTGACTCCATATATTTTCAAAAGTGTCCTATATCGAGCTTCTTTATTTGGATTCACCGATCAACAAACAATCTAGCAACAAGCAGTCTTCCTATTGCAGCAAATATCTTCTATGATTACCTCAAAAACTGTTGACGATCTATTTCCTCTTCACTTTTTATTTATAAGCAACAGATTCCACTAAGGAAAAAGGGAAATCTTATCCATTAAAGCAATGGATAGGAGTCTCCGATATGCAAAGAAACCCAGATCACACCTTGGCAAAGAAATCAACCAAGGAGTTGGCTTCTCTGCGAACAAGATCGAAAGAAGGCAAAAAAAAGAGACACCAATCCTTTAATTTCACTACAAGAAATTGTTGCTTCCATTAAGAAGGCCCAGACCCACATACCCATGATATTGCACTCTTCGGGCACCTTCAGTGATGATCCACAGGACCTTTGATAAGTTTCAGGCCAGTCGGTAATGCTTCCAGCTCAAGTTGATTAGTGCCACCTCCAAAGCAGCCTGGAGAAAATGAAGATGATTATGCCTTGATCATCTCGGATTATCCCACCCACACTGGACTGCCTTGGGTTTCCCTTTGAACAACCACCAACGTTGAGCCCCTTCCTCTAAAGACCCCAACTGGTATCCAACCTTCAGCCTATATGATATATTTGCCAGCAATAAGGTCTCTCCATAAAACCCTTTGCTCATCACCAAATCTCCACCAACACTTAGAAAACAAGGCCCAATTCCTTTCACAACCTTTCACGAATTCTTTGATGCCCATGCCCCCTTTGGATTTGGACTTTCACACCTCAACCCAACTCAAAAGATGAAATTTGCATCCTCCCCTTCCCATAGGAAATCCCTTTGGATCTTCTCAACTCCCAAGCCTCTTTGCTACCACCACCAAAATTTTAAAGAAGATAATAGGCCAGAAGATTCACAAGTGTTGACCTTACAAGAGTGAATCAGCCACCTAGAGAAAAGAACAAATTTTTCCATGAAACCAATTTCCATTATCAGATCCACATGGGCTTAACCATCAGGTTAGCCCCAAGTGGCAATCCTAGATACTTTATGGAAGAGACTCTGAGGGACACAATCAGGTCAGGCTGTCAGGGGTCAGGCTTAACTTTAATACTAACATCATAAAAATAATATTATATTAACAACACACACACACCCACACACACACACGCACGCACGCACGCACGCACTTTCATGAATTTCTCAATGAAACATTGAGGCCTTTGACTCCGTAAGTGTTTTCCTTCTCCCGCTGGGGTATGTGTGTGTGGGCAGGTGTGTGGGTGCGTGTCTGCGCGAGCGCATGTGTAGGTCTCAAGTCCAACTGGTTGGACCACAAAGTACAGTCCAACAAGCAGATATCATCCCAACCTATTAAGTGCATGTGGCATCCAACCCTTCCAATAGGTTGGTCCCACACCATGAGCATCATCTAATGCAAAAATCATCCCTATCTAGTTATCAGGTGCACTCAATGAGTGGATTTTTTTTTTTACAAGGTGATCCTCACGATAAGGGACTTGAGACCTCTCTCTCTCTCTCTCTCTCTCTCTCTCTCTCTCTCTCTCTCTCTCTCTCTCTCTCTCTCTCTCTCAATGTGTGTGTGTGTTATTTGTGTGTGATGCTTTCTGCAAAAAAAGTGTGCTATATATGTGTGTGTGTGTGTGATGCTTTCTGTGAAAAAAAAAAAAAAGATGAAGATATAATAAATCAAAAATATCAAAATATCTTGATTATCTCAAACTTTAAGCAAGAATTCTCAGATTTAATAGATTCAGAAGCTCGCAATTTCAAAGGCACTAGATTTCAAATATTAAATCTCACAGAAGAAAAAGAGTTTCATATATTCACTTCTTTTTTATTAATAATTTTATTTAACTCCCCTGCTTGTTGTATATTCTTGTGTGTGTGTGTGTGTGTGTGTGTGTGTGTGTGTGAGAGAGAGAGAGAGAGAGAGAGAGAGAGAGAGAAGAAGAAGATGAAGTGAAGAGTAAGAAAACCGTTCTCTATTTCATTATCTCACCTTCCTGAGGCACTACATCAGCGTTTTCCTATGCTACCAATTGGAAACACTGCAGAGATGATTTATATAAAGCCATTCAACTACCATGCACATAACATGCATGAACTCAAACTAAACTGTCCAAATAGCTTTGATCATTGTAGATATCAGTGTTCGAAGTATCATTTACTGGCCGGGGAAATGGAAACAATATCCATATCGATGATAATATTAGCGATAACCAGAAATGCGGGGAAACATTGGGAAAATATGGGGAATACGGTTGAATTTTTCAGTGAAACTTCAGGAGATACTAAAATACACATATTTGCATATTAGGAATTTTTAAAAAAATTGCAAAAAGAATGCATACGTAGTAAGTTCCCATTTAATGGGGGCCTAAAAGCATGTGTTGTTGTAGGAAATCAATCCAACCATCCCATTTATCCCATCTATCCATCCGACCATTCAACCTTCCATCCAAACGTCCACTGATATTTTAGGATATCGACAACACATGATATTTCACCGAGTAATCGTCAATGGCTGGAAAGGAAATGAAAGATTGTTGTCATGATATCGCCCATGTTGCGATAATGATATCATCGTCGACAAATTAAACATTGCATACAACCATGCACCCATTAAAAAAACTGAAATGGAAAATTTTCTAATAAACAGATTTTTGGTGATATCGGTACATTGGCGATATTATCGAAATATCGCCGATAAACTAGCAATACAAGCGACACCTGGAATTTACACAATCGAAAATATTAGCGATACATTGGTTATATCGATACATTGGCGATACTCAACGATAGGAATCAGATTGCGTGCGGAGTAACTCCGCATGCTCTTATCGTGCGGAGTAAACTCAGTTGGGCCCACCTAGAATATATGTGCTTTATCTATTCTGTCCATATGTTTTTTCAGCTCATTTTAGTGGTTGAGCCCAAAATTTAAGCATATCCAAATCTCAAGTGGACCATGCCACGGGAAACAGTGGGAATAATGCTTTCCACCGTTGAAACCTTCCCAGGCCCTACAGTGATGTTTATTTGTCATCCAACCTGTTCATAAGATCACATGGATATAGAAGAAGGGAAAAAATGAATAGCAGCTTGATCCAAAACTTCTGTGTCCTCCGAGAATTTTTCAATGGTAGACATTCAGTTCACACTTTTCTTGTGGTGTGGTCCACTTGAGATTTTGATATGCTTCATTTTTTGACACCATACCTAAAATTTTCTGTTAAGATGGATGGACGGAGTGATAAAATACGTAAATCAATGTGGGCCCCACAGAGCTTACTCCGCACGCTAGCGTGCGGAGTTACTCAGTACGCAATCCACTTCCATAACGATACATCGCTAATACCTAGAAGTTCTAAAGCTACTAGTGTTATCGGTATCACCAAGCAAGAGATATAGATAATATCGAGGATACTTCAAACAATGGTAGATATGTCACCACTCCAATTTCAGCAAGGATTGAAAGATTCTATTCTTTAATTAGTGGAAATTTGATAGTTGAATTTGGTCTGTTGACAATTTCTCGCATTAGCCTTCCATTAAATGTCCACCAATCATCCATTTAATTTGGTGAAAGTGTTGGTTTATGGTCAATTTAAATAAGGACCTATGATTCGAATGGTTTGATTTATGGTACTTGTATACCACATGTTTACGTTTTCTTAGTGCCAATATATCAATCATCACACTTTGTGCGAGTATCAAAATTTTTCTCCTTCCAACTTTATGACAACAAGAGACGTGTTGCCTAAGAGAAGGTAAGTTGGGTAATGAAATTTAAGTTCATTTCGCATTTGGTGCAACTTAGGATCACCAGCATGTGTTGCTCCATTGGGGCCTAAACGATCAAATGTTCCAATGTCAGAACCATTGCTCAAGGTGAAAATTTGCATGGGGTCGAATGCACATGTGTGTGGTAGGGTCGTAAGAGGATAAAAGGGGTGGCAGAAACAGAATGCATTCATACACTCACTTCAAACAAACACCCGTGTCTCATAGACAATTTATTTATCAAGTGTCTATGTTATTTCTGTTTTTGCGCATAAACCTTCAAGGACCATACGAGATGTGGCTCAATCTGCCTCAGATGACCTACAAGCAATAAAGTATGCAGGAGCGTGCATGCTCAACTACAAGACTTCCACATACACGAGAGACCCACGTACATGAGAGAGAAAGGAAATAAAGACGAGTACCATGCACACACAAGCGACGATGATGCAGGGGCATGCAATGATCTAACCCTAGATGCATGTATATCAAGTTGGAAGATATTCAAATAATAAAATTACGAAAATAACTACTTTCAATCAGAGGAAACTAACAAATCTCAACACGAAGATAAAATCCGTCCGTCCGGATCATGCCCCTTTGCATAAAACCATGTAAAATCGTAAAACAGGGAGGATCTAGGGATATGAGGATATCCCAGATCTAGCATAGACCAGTCCACAGTCAAGTTTGGATCCGGTTATCGTGGCTAGGCATCCCTCTTTTCGATCGTACCAAAAGGGGGGGGGGGGGGGGGGGTTTCAGAAAAGGACGAGGGATGTCGAAAAACAATGGGTTATCATGAAGTACGAATTAGGAATCAAAAGAAGCTTACCTTTCCTCGCACCTTGAAGAAAGAGAGAAGAGAAAACGGAAACTCCGGGGTGGAATCCTCAACACCCGAGGGCCAATCCTGAAACCCTAATCTCTCAACAAAGAGGAAGAAACTCACGAATTTTCTATTCATTCAATAATTTCGAAATAGGGTTCTCACAGTATATATAAGCTACGAAAATTTAAAAAAAAAGTGCACTAAAGTGCCTGAAAACCAAAGAAATAATATAAAAACGTCTAAAGTAAATAACGACACTAAAGCGCCTAGAAACAAGGAAATAAATAGAAAAGCGCCTAAATGTAAATCCGCTCCATGGTCCAGCGGTCATGATGCTCCTGCGCGATCCTGCATCTCGCGTACTCGTAACGCGTCAGAAAATGGGCCCAATGGGCCCGGCGTCCATCCACATCAACTCGTCTGCTCCAACACTCGATCTGCGACGTCGCCTCCTCTGGTACACTCTAAAGGGTGCACCACTGATGTCCGCATCAATTCTCCCCGGGTGGGAAGAATTCACCACTGGCGAAAGTGAACTCCTGTACCTCTCAAGCATATCTGGATCGATACGCTGTAGCTCTGTCTCGGTAATCCAGGAGTTATCTGCAATAGGCCTGTTCCTCCACTTGACTAGGAATTTCTGGTAACCCCCTGAGCGAGTAGAAACCAACTTGGAGTCCAAAATTCCCTCTATCTCGTCTCTTCTCGGTGCAGAAGGAAGAGAAGGTAAGATGGGTATAGGGAGGTCAGGCTGTGGCCAAGGTCCATATATAGGGGAGGTCTGGGAAGAAACAGGGGAATCACTGGATAAAGGTAATGGCTCGTGATAGGGAACTAGATCTTCCACATTAAATGTGGAACTGATGCCCATGGTAGGAGGGATATCGACAACATAAGCGTTAAACCCCAACCTTTTCACAATTTTATCGTGGGCCTATGCTACGGGCAAGCTTCTTCACGGATCCAGGTGGAAACCGATCAGACCTAATACGAACCATGACGTCATCTCCAGGTTGAAATTCCCTAAATCTCCTGTGAGTGTCAGCAGAAAGTTTATAATGTTCATTACTTGAATTAATCTTCCTTATGATCTCAGTATGCAATGCATGTATATGATGGGCAAATGACTCTCCTAACTCTGAAGGACGCTGTGGGGTAGCCATGGGGATCAAATCTATGAGGGCTCTGGGTCTAAGACCTGAAACAATTTCAAATGGGCTCATTCCTGTGGACCTGTTCACTGAAGAGTTATAAGCGAACTCTGCTGTGGGAATAACAGTGTCCCAGGTCCTGTGGTGGTCTCCAACTAGACATCTCAACAAATTCCCTAGGCTACGGTTCACTACCTCTGTTTGACCATCCGACTGAGGATGATATGCTAAAGAAAATTGAAGCCTCGTACCCAAAAGATGCCAAAGAGTCTTCCAAAAATAACTAGTGAACCTAGTATCTCTGTCAGACACGATAGATCTAGGTACCCCATGAAGTCGCACAACCTCCTGAAAGAATATCTTAGCAATGTGGGAGGCATCTGAGGTCTTATAACAGGGTAGGAAATGGGCCATCTTAGAAAACCGATCAACGACCACGAGTATGGAATCGTGCTTACGAATAGTCTTGGGAAGCCCAAGCACGAAATCCATACTGACATCTTGCCACGGGGCATGTGGAACAGGCAAAGGAGTGTATAAGCCTGTATTTTGTTTCCTCTGCTTTGCCAGTTGACATGTCCGACACTGCCCTACAATCTTGGCCACATCTCGCTGGAGATTAGGCCAATGGAAACGATCAGAAACTAGGGCAACTGTTTTATCTCTACCAAAGTGACCTGCCATCCCTCCAGCATGAAGCTCCCATACTAGAAAATCACGGAGGGATGTGCGTGGAATGCAGAGCTTGTCCCCTCTAAAACGATATCCGTCTGTAAGGACAAACTCAGCACTCCTCGAGGGTGGGTTACTAGACAACGATGCATAGATGGTCCCAAAGTCAGGACAAGTTGAGTACTCACCCTTGAGTTGCTCAAAGCCTGTAACTTCAATGCTCATGGACCGCAGCGTCATGACACGACGGCTAAGCGCGTCAGCAACCTTATTCTCTTTACCGGCCTTGTGCTTAAGTAGAAACGTATACTCTTGAAGAAATTGAGCCCACTTGGCATGCCTAGGGCTCAACTTATTTTGGGAGCTCAAATATTTCAAGGCCTCATGATCAGAGAACAGGACAAATTCTTGCGGTAATAAATAATGCCGCCAATGGCGCAATGATTGCACAACCGCATAGAACTCTTTGTCGTAGGTGGAGTAGCGTTGTTTAGCCTCATTCAGTTTCTCACTGAAAAAGGCCACAGGATGTCCCTCTTGGCTTAACACTCCCCCTATGGCAAGTCCTGACGCGTCACACGCCACCTCAAAGACTTTAGAGAAGTCAGGTAGACGCATGACGGGCGCTTCCGTCATCTTATTCTTAATTTCAAAGAAAGCCCGTGTCGCGGCTTTAGTCCATTGGAACTCCCCTTTTCTTATGCAATCTGTGATGGGAGCCATAATAGAGCTAAATCCACGGATGAACCGCCGATAGAACGTAGCTAGGCCGTGAAAGCTTCGCACGTCGTGTATATTACGCGGCTCGGGCCAATTGACAATGGCTTTAACTTTCTCAGGGTCTGCAGACATACCCTCTGACGAAACAACGAACCCCAGGAAGATAACTCTAGAAGTCAAGAAGGAACACTTCTTGAGGTTCGCATAAAGCTTTTCTGCTCGCAAGGCGTTGCAGACCTGCCTCAAGTGTTCAAGGTGCTGGGTAGGAGACGTACTATAGATGAGGATATCATCGAAGTACACAACTAAGAACTTACCCATAAAGGGTCGCAGCACCTGGGTCATCACCCTCATAAATGTACTTGGAGCATTGATTAACCCAAAGGGCATAACCAACCACTCATACAGCCCATCCTTCGTCTTGAAGGCAGTCTTCCACTCATCTCCTGGGCGAACACGAATTTGGTGATAACCACTCTTGAGGTCAATTTTCGAAAAGATAGTAGAGGTGGCCATCATGTCAAGCATGTCATCAAGCCTCGGGATGGGAAACCGATACTTGACAGTAATCTTGTTTATGGCTCTACTATCGACACACATGCGCCACATGCCATCTTTCTTTGGCGTAAGAAGCGCAGGCACGGCGCACGGGCTCATACTCTCACGAATAAATCCCTTTTTAAGCAATTCATCCACTTGCCTCTTCAACTCGGCATGTTCGGTGGGATTCATTCTGTAGTGAGGGAGGTTTGGTAGGGTCGCCCCTGGGACAAGATCTATCGCATGCTGAATGTCCCGCATTGGTGGGAGCTCGTCTGGAAGGTCCTCAGGGAAGACATCCCGAAACTCCTCTACGACTGAACGAACCTTCTGGGGTAACCCTATAGCAACCTCGGGTGTGCTCTCTCTAGCCAGTAAAACGTACACCATAGTCCCAGTTTTAGCCTCTCTCAAACTCCTTAGCATCTATGATGTGGAGAGACTTTGACTGAGGTGCCCTTTGACTCTTAGAACTGCCTCGAGACGCAACATCTTTCGCTCCTGTGGACGATTTGGGAGGGAGCGGGCTCAAGACAAGCTTCTTTCCTTCATGCTTAAACACACAATTATTCGTACGCCCGAATATTGTGACATCTTTGTCAAAGAGCCATGGCCTTCCCAAGATGATATGGCCAACGTCCATCGTGACCACATCACACCACAACTTGTCCTTGTATGGCCCGAATTCAATTGGCACAAGGCATCGCTGAGTCACAGGAAGGGATGTCGCATCAACCCAAGAAACTCGGTATGGGTTGGGGTGAGGGACTGGCTTCAACCCCAGGCGACTCAAAGTACTTGGAGAAACTACATTCTCACAACTCCCGCTATCTATGATCACTTTGCAGCTCTTATCTCCACACTTGGCGTAAGTGTGGAAGATAGTGGTTCTGCGCCAATCCTCACTTTCCTTCACCTGGGCCAAAGCGCATCTCACCACAGCAAGTGGGGTAGTCTCCACAATATCATCCTCGGCATCACTGGCCGGCTCAAGGGATTGGACGATGATTTCCTCATCATTCTGGTCACCTTCAACTTCATATGCCACTTCTTCTTCTGTAGAGTGTTCAGAAACAAAGGCAATACGCCCACCCCTATTTGAACACTCTGCGGCAATGTGACCCATGCCACCACAGCGGTAGCACTGCCCTGGCATCGCAGTCCTAGTACTTGGTCCAGCCACATTGTTACCTCAATTTCTATTGACTGGTTGGGTACCAGGTTGAGCTCTGGGTTGATTTCCGACCTGAGGTATCGCTCCCTGCGGAGCTACTCTAGGCACACTAGGTCGAATCTCAAACCCTCTAGCAGGAGATTGGCGCACATAGTGCTCCAGTTCCTGCACCATCTGGTAAGCGTGCTCTAAGCTGGTGACCATATGAGGCATGAGCTCACGCTGGAGGTCAAACTTGAGGCCCATACGAAAACGGGAGATAACCACAGCAGGGTCCTCATCTACATCGCACCTCATCATGTATTCATCGAACTTGGCAATGTATTCCGTTACCGTCATGGATCCTTGGCGTAAAATGTGCCATTGATCCAACAGCATCTGCTTATAAGAAAGGGGAACATATTTCTCTCGCAACAGTTCTTTCATTTCAATCCAAAAGAGAACTAGCCCCTCTCTAGATCACTCACGGCGACGCTCCACATTTCCCCAATGTAGTTTTGCCTGGCCCACCAACTTCATCTTGGCGAATCCAACCCGCTGTGGGTCTGGCAGACCGTGCCACTGAAAGAAGTGATCCATATCTGCTAGCCAATCAGAAAAAACTTTAGGGTCCAGTCTCCCATCAAAACTAGGAGCGTCAACCTTGATGCCCTTCATGACCCTAATAACAGGGTCCTGCTCATGGTATATCTGAGGTTGCGGATATCGCACCCCACCATGGCCCTCCCGCTGAGCGGGGAAAACAGGATCACGAATCTGTGGGGGTGGCTGATGATGAGCCCCATCGTGTCCATTGCCAGGCGCACGGGCCTGACCTGCGCCCAAATTATCCCTAGGCGGATCAGGGCCCACAACTTGGGACTGATCAACTGCCCCAGTGTCGGGGGTTGCTTGGGGACCATCTAAAGTGGTGGTCTGGATGCCATCCTCTAAGCGCGTGACCCTCTCCTCTAAACGTGTGAACCTATCATCCTGATGCGCAAACTGCTGCGCGATCTCACCTCTCAAGGTCTGAAATTGCTGATCCATTCTCTTAATTAGACCCTCCAGAGCTTTGGTAATTTGATTAGATTCCATAGTATTATGAAGACCAAACCTACGACCAGTGCGCGTAGGCATACACCAAGAGTGATATGTGAAAGGCCCTAGATCTAGGTGCGCAAAGGTGTAAAAAAGGTAAAATCTAAATGCAGTTTTAACTATCCTAGTTCAGGTGCAATGCAAGCTATCCTATGTGGCCTAAATCTATATGAGGACTCAACAAAATCTAGAGAAAAAAAAAAGGCTAACTAAACTCAACGAACTATGACCCCTACGCAGAGTTGGACGCGGGGTTCGGGGCGGAGCGCCCGAAAGGCCTACGATTTTTTCGATTTGGGATATCCGGTTCCTTTGAAAAAAAATCACCGAAAAGGGAAATTTTGGGTAAACTGACCTACGCTAGGAACCTTTTCTCTGATACCAAAATTGATGCAGGGGTATGCGATGATCTAACCCTAGATGCATGTATATCAAGTTGGAAGATATTCAAATAATAAAATTACAAAACTAACTACTTTCAATCAGAGGAAACTAACAAATCTCAACACGAAGATGAAATCCGTCCGTCCGGATCATGCCCCTTTGCATAAAACCATGTAAAATCGTAAAACAGGGAGCATCTAGGGATATGAGGATATCCCAGATCTAGCATAGACCAGTCCACAGTCAAGTTTGGATCCGGTTATCGTGGCTAGGCATCCCTCTTTTCGATCGTACCAAAAAGGGGGGGGGGTTCCAGAAAAGGACGAGGGATGTCGAAAAACAATGGGTTATCATGAAGTACGAATTAGGAATCAAAAGAAGCTTACCTTTCCTCGCACCTTAAAGAAAGAGAGAAGAGAAAACGGAAACTCCGGAGTGGAATCCTCAACACCCGAGGGCCAATCCTGAAACCCTAATCTCTCAACAAAGAGGAAGAAACTCACGAATTTTCTATTCATTCAATAATTTCGAAATAGGGTTCTCACAGTATATATAAGCTACGAAAATAAAAAAAAGTGCACTAAAGTGCCTGAAAACCAAAGAAATAACATAAAAACGTCTAAAGTAAATAACGACACTAAAGCGCCTAGAAACAAGGAAATAAATAGAAAAGCGCCTAAATGTAAATCCGCTCCATGGTCCAGCGGTCATGATGCTCCTGCGCGATCCTGCATCTCGCGTACTCGTAACGCGTCAGAAAATGGGCCCAATGGGCCCGGCGTCCATCCACATCAACTCGTCTGCTCCAACACTCGATCTGCGACGTCGCCTCCTCTGGTATACTCTAAAGGGTGCACCACTGATGTCCGCATCAGACGACCAAGTCCCTAAGTACAAGAAGAAAGAATGGGTACCTTGTGCAAGCAGGCGACAGCTAGATCCCTTAAGTACAAAGAAAGCAGATACAATGAGAATGGGTATAGGGATGACGTCAAACTACCTGAAGTGGTGTCCATAACAGTTAGGAGGCTGCAAGCTATCACAAAGCTTCTAACAGCTGTTCAAGGTCCACTTCTCTCTCTTATCTAACTCTTTTCTAAAGTCTTACACTCTTCTTTCTTTATCACTTTTTTGCCTTTTCTAGAGAGGTGGCATAGAAAGGTAGTTAGCCCCTGGCCAATCCCTACTCGACACATGACATCTAGTGGCATTTGAGGCATGTGGCAACTACAGGTGATGTGGTGCCATAGAGTGAGGTGGCCTAAAGAGATGCAAATAGTAAGGGGTCTCGCAAATGAGGGAGTATGCATGTCCCTACGACAGGCTCACCCAAGGTGGCCCCGAGCTTCATGAGGCAGTCTAAAATCATATACATTTATGCATTTATCCAACAAATCTCCAGTCATGCTAAGTTTTAGGTAAGTTCTTCTACATGTGTAGCGATTGCAAGTCATGTGCACGAGGTATGAAGTTCTATTTGCACCCACCTAGCCTGACATCTAGTGCAAAGGCATGCTAATTTTATGAGGAAGCCCAGCACTCAGGCCACTTGCACCGAGGTCTCGTCAATGTTGCTTGTGCAGAGGTCCCAAAGAGCTATTCATGCTAGGGCCCTACTAAAGTTATCTGTGTCAAGCTTCGTTGAGGCTACTTGTGTTGAGGTCACACTGAAGCTGCTTGCACTATAGTCCCTTGAGGTTGCTTGCACTATGATCTTACAGGGGCTATTTGTGTTGAGGTCTGCTAAGGCAGCTTGCATTGAGGTCCTATTGGGGCTATTTGCATTGAGGTTCGTTGAAGATATTTCCGTTGAGATCCCATTACGGCGGTTTGTGCTTAGGTCCGCTGGGGTTGTTTATGCTAAGATCCCGTTGATGTTTGTTTGTGTTGAGATCCTACTGAGGCTATCTACAGAGGTAGTCTTCTTGCATTAGGGTCACACTGAGGCTCCTTGTGCTGAGGTTCTTGAGGCTATTTGTTCTAAGATCCTTCAATGCTATTCATTGAGGTCTGTTGAGGCTACTTGCCTAAGATTGCTTGCCTGAGGTCTCACTGAGGTTGTTTGCTAAGGTCCCATCAAGGTTATTTGACCATTGTGTTGAGGTTATTTGTCATAAGGCTACTTTGCATCCGAGGTCCTCTACTTCAAATAATGTCCACCTTGCTACATAACAGGCTCCCAAGTTGTTCATGTACCCAGCCTCAAGGACCCTCATTAGGATGCAATCACCACCCTCTTATCCCTGTGACTTCCCCGAGATCTCATCTAGGCATTGCTACCTTCTTTATGTGTTGGATGATTACAGCAGAAGCTCTTACTAAGTCGAGGTCACTACCTTCTACGCTCAAGGACCCTTTCAAGTACGCAAGCTTCAGTAGATGCTCATAATGCGGGAATGCTACCCTTCTCTCCCTACAACCTACCGCATCTCTACCATTCTGTCGTTACATAACACACATATAAAAGCACTCGTATCACGGTTGACACAACTTGGAGATTGTTCATCTAATGGAGCTTGGGGCCACCTCAAGTTAGCCCCTGATATGAAAATGTATGCTTCCTCATTTGTGGGACCTCCTGCCATTCGACTCTCATTGAGCCACCTCGCCCTATGGTGATGCGTCACCTTGGTCACCACGTGTCACTTCCCCATAAGCCACCATATTCAACGTGCCAAGTACAGATTTGCCATGGGTTAATTACCTCTCCCTAACTTATAAATTAGAGCATCTCCTTTTTAGAAAAGGCAACAGAAAAAGGCGAGAGAATTTCTCAAAAAGAAAAGGTGAAAGAGAAAAGAGTGCAAGACTTCATAAATTTTCTAATTGTATCTGACTTTTTTGTACTTGGGAGATCCGCATACCGCCTACCTACACATGGGACCAATTCTTTCTTATTCTCCAAGATTCAATTGTCGCTTGGGTGCACACAGTACTTGTTTCTCATTTATTTTCTATGTTGTGTACATGGAGGTCTTGTAGCTGAGCCTGTGCGCTACAACCTCTCATCTTACTAAGGTATTCAAAAACAGTTAACGTAAAAACCATTACATTAAGGTAACAATTCAGTTGTTACGCATTATGGGGTCGTAAAAACCTGTCCTGAAAAAATCGAAACGCAACAGTCCCGTGACGGCCCAGTGTTATGCGTATATAAGCCCCCTTTTGGGGGCTGTTTTGCAATTTTCTTCTCCACTTTTTGATATCTTTTATTCTTGAGACTATTTCTAACACATTTTCGACTAGATTGTGTAATCTTTGAAGATAACACAAGATTTAAGCCATTTTCGAAGAATCAAAGATCTACCTCAAGGCCAAATTTGTGAAAATCGAAACAATCAGGTAAAAGTTCTTTTTCTTTTTTTTGCTGCAAATTTATTGATTCAATATTATATTATGAAATCAGCCAAATCTTACTAGATTTATGTTCAATTTGGCCGTGTTTGTATAATTTTTCATTTTTTTTGTAAGTTACGCTAGTTTTTATATAATTTCCAGCAATTTTCAAACTTTCTTATTTTTTGTAAAATATTTAGTGTAGATTGTCCAAATATGTGTATGCACTACATCAGCAATTTGCATCTCCATTTCTATTTTTTGGTAGTTTTTGTATTTTGAGATCCTTTTTAATGAATAGTGCCTAATTTATTTCAAAATTTTCCTCAAATTTCTCGAGGGGAAAGACGTCAAATGCTTATTGATATGCATTAGTGGGATGAATCTCACAATCTCACGGATTGAATGAATTTCAACCCGTTTTAGGGGCATTCGAGTGGTCGCAAATTAGCTCAACACTATTCATCCAATTTTAATTTCAATTTTTTTTTCAAATCTCTTGAGGAAAGTGGTGTCAAATGGTTAAAGATATGCATTAGTGGGATGGGATGAGTTTCAAAGATTGCATGAATTTCAGGCCGTTTTGGGGGGGACATTCACTCAGGTCCTAAATCTTCCGGACATTATTCAGCCGAATTTAGTTTTTTATTTTTTCCTTAATTTTTTTAGGGAAATCGTGTCAAATGGTTAGGGATATGCATTAGTGGGATGAGTTTCAAAGATTGCATTAATTTCAAGCCGTATTGGTAGCATTCGAGTGGTTCTAAACAGTGTTTGCATTATCTCCGATATTATCAAAATATCCCCGATATTATCTATATTTCTAGCTCAGCGACACCAATAACACTGGTAGCGATACCGATAACAGTGATAGTTTTAAAAATTCTTGATATCGGTGATGTATCACTAAATATTGCCTATGTATCGATATCGTCAATATTTTCAATTGTGTAAATTCCAGGCGTTGTTTGTATTGTCAATACATTGAGCCCCTCGGTGTATCGCCAATATTTTTTACTGTGTAAATTCCAAGTGTCACTTGTGTCGTCAATTTATTTGCAGTATTTCGATAATATCACCAATGTATCTATAATATCACCAAAAATCTATATATTTAAAAAACTCCCATTTCATATTTTTTATGGGTGCATGGTTGTATGTAGCACTCAATTTGTTGATGATAACATTGATAATATCACAATATTATCATTATCACAACATGACAATAAAGAGACCACAATCTTTAGCTTCTTTTTTAGTTGTTAACGATTTGTTTGGATATTTCATGTGTTGCCGATATTCTGAAATATCAATGGATGTTTGAATAGAAGTTCAGATTTTGGATGGATGAGATGATTGGATTGACTTCTTACTGTAGCACATGCTTTTAGGCCCCCATTAAATAGAAACCTATTATGTATGCATTCTTTATGCAAATTTTTTATTCCTAAATATGTAACTATGTGTATTTTATCAACTCCTGAGGTTTCATTGAAAAATTCCACTGTTTTTCCCATTTTCCCCGCATTTCCAGTTATCAACGATATTATTGGCGATATTGATATTGTTTCCGTATCCCCAACTAGCGAAACTTGTAACGATACCGAAACTTCGAACACTGGTTCTAAATGGGCCTGATACTATTTATCCGAATTTATTTTTTTTAGTTTTTTCTCAAACTTCTCAAGGGAAATGATGTCAAAAATTTAAAGATATACATCAGTGGCATCAGTTCCATAGATTACATGAATTTTGATCTATTTTGAGAAATTCAAGTGGTACTAAATCAACTAAACTATAGTTGTTTGTGATAAAAATAATTATACAAATATAAATCTATAATTGTCCCATCATTAGATTTCTGCTTACATAATCTCATTTATATTGAAAATTAAATATCTAATATTAGATATTTAGAAAATTAAATATCAAAATTTTGAAGTCAATCTAAGCCTTCTAAGTGGATAAAATCATCAAGCAACCGAAGACAACATTCTTACTAAAAAATGGTCTGTTACACCATCATAAACATGTTCAAAACTAGAAATACTCTCTTTTTTTTTTTTAATTTCAATATTTTCTCATATGTTTTCTTCAAAAAAAAAAACCATTACGGCCGTAACATGACAGCTGAACAACCAGTCATCTGGCGCTAACCGAGCCACACATCATATGACCCTTACAATTTTAGGCATGATGCTAAAACAATAAGGGGCCACCGTAAATAATTTGTCTATGAGGCAAGGGTGCGCATGTGAAGCGAGTGTATGTGTGTAATTCTCTTTCCGCAACTCTCTCTCCTCTAATGACCTAAGCACAAGCATTTGAAAAGGTGCAAGTCAGACATGGATGACTTCCATATATCATTAGAATTAGCAAAGACTTAACTAGCAGTTAACACACCTTCATAAATTGTCCATGCTCTAGAAGCCAATTTATCTGGCAATAATAACAAATTTACATTGAAAGGATGATTTTGACCATCATTATGTGTGGATGAATGTAGAGCATAAGAATTTTCAATGTTTCACATCAAATTTCAAAAATCGAAGGCCAAGATCATCATTAAATCATAACAATTAGATCATAGTTTGATCATGTTAACGCCGAGAATGGATGGTTTAAGTCATTGGACCGCCCCAACATATGGGCCCCAATTAGGCGGCACATTGGAGATCTTAAGTCGCGAAATAGGCAAAACGTTGTTTTGAAATCATGTTTTAGAGGCAAATTGAGGGGCAATTATGCGATTTGGACCCAACGAGGACTCGGACCCAACCAGATTTTGGTCTGGTACCTCTAGTTCCAAAACTAGTCCTAGAAGGACCCCAAACTCAACACAATTAAGTAGGTGTGGACATGGGAATAGTAGGACCTGACCCCAACCCAACGCATTGACAACCCTAGATGCTACCCTCTCAACAAGGCAAGGGTGCGGTTGCCACCCAAGACACAATGTTTTTTTTTTCAGAAAGTAGTCTAAAGTCTAAACACTGCTCTAAAGCATCATAAAGAACAAAAAAAGGCTTGATCACCCAAATATAGCTCATCCCATTGTTACAAAAGATCACCCTATCACTGGCAACCGGAGGTGAAAAATTGTGACACCCAAGGGTCCAACCTTGAAGCTATTTAAGAGGCATTCAGTGATCTCGATTCAGTAAGTGCCCCAAATATCCCACTAGAAGCTATTTAAGAAACATTTTCCTAACGCGGATTCAATAAGCTAGCTTAGGCCTTCCGTCACAATGAAGAAGAGGAAAGGGGAAAGGGGAAAGGGGAAAGGGGATCACCTTGACGCCAAGGTATCCAATAACAGTAGCAATTGTTGTTGCCATTACAATACAGGCCGTTACGGCCTTTAAAAATAAAAAATAAAAAAGACCACTATAAAGGCCTCATAAACAGGCTATAATCAGACCATCCATTTTTTTCCATAATGGTTGTTGCAGCCCCGTAACGTGGTACCCATCATTACCATTACGTGACAGCTATTAAGTAAGTGTTTTTGGATACCATACTTGATCCAGGTCCATTGAAACTTTTGAAGAAGCCACCTCTTGGAAATCCAGTAGTGAACATGAAGAAATAATTAACAATTTACAACCTTATATCCATTTAATCCAAATGCTTCCAAACCATGCTATTGAAAAGCTTGAAAAGAAAGGACCGATTGACATCATCATATGCCTTCTCAAGTCCACCTTACACAAGAAAAAGGATGCCACTTCTTTATCTTGACTCTTGAGCTGACACATTCATTTTCTTAAGCACGCCATCCGTAATCTATTTGTCGCTAATGAACTTTCCTTGAAAAGGGTAATTATCGATCATCACCTCCTTGAGATGGCTAGCAATCACCTTCGCTAAAAATTCACAAATGCTTTCCATCAAGCTTATAGGTCTGAAATCTGAAATTTCCATAGCCTCTTCCTTTTAGAATAAGTATAATGAAGGTTGCATTGAGTTTCACATTAATTCGACCCCTCGAGGGGGATTCTCCAACAAAATTTACAATTCCTGCTTCCAATATGTTCCAACAAGAAAAACAAAAAAAAACAAAAAAAAAACAAAAAAAAAAAAAAAAAACCATTGTGAAACTATCTAGTGTGGAAGCATAGTTCACAAAATCATCCGACACTCAGAATCATCCAAGTCATATCACTTTCGGTTCAAAAGGATTGTGAATCATTCGACCAAAAGAGATTGATACGGGGTAAGTGATGCAGGACAGCCCTAAATATGATGCATGCTCATGAACACAATTATTCAGCGGAAATAAAAGCAATAATAATAATGAAATCTAGCATCAATCATCATAAACTAAGAAAATCATAAAGGAAACATGCAATGGGACGGGCCATCATCACAACCATGGAGTATGGGATTCAAGTAGCGTATAGGTTGGATCCGGCGAGGGATGGAACCTCCCGATCTTGCATGGTCATACCCAATCGATCAATGATGATCACTAGTCCGAAGAATCAGAAAGTTTCTCGGATTAGGGATTTGAGAATTTGGGGGTTTAGGGTTTAGATCGATTCTCAAGGTTTAGATCGTGAGGAATAAACAAAACAGAAGTTTAGAAGGATAATAATAGAAGATGAAATACCTGGAAGAAGTTGGAGGGGCACAAGAAGAATATAGAAGAAGGAGATCAAGGAAGAAGAAGAAGCACCATGAGAGAGGGAAAGAGGAAGGAGGCAACCAAAGGTTTGCTCTTTTTCATAAATCAACAACTAATCAAAAAGGTTTAGGGCAACACCCTTATAAAATTCGGAATTAGCATAATTACCAAAATACCCCTACTAACAAAATTTCAAAAAAAAGACATTTGCATGAAAAAAATGTACCCACACTAACCCAAAACTCAAATAAGTAAAAAATGCATAAAATAAACTCAAATCTAAGATGTCCAATGCACTCCAATAATGGTGTGATGAAAGTGGGCCACGATGAACTAATGGTCCGATCACATCATCATTACGATGAACCAATGGTCCGATCACATCATCATTACGATCCAACGGTCTGATCATCTCCTCAAAGCAACTAACACATGTCTTCCCAAGGTGGGGCCTGATGTCCGCATCATTCTCCTCGTCTGAAAAGAACTCGACTCCGACGAGTTAAAACTCTTGTGGCACTCTAGTAAGTCTGGATCAACACGCTACACTTCCGTTTCAGTCAACCACGTAGATTCAGAAGGTGGTTTGTTCCTCCATTTGACAAGATACCTCTGGAAACCTCCATCTCGCATGGAAACTATCTCATCATCTAAGATCTCTTCAATTTCTTCTTTATGGACAATAGGTGGAGGGAGGGGTGGAAGGGGTTGTGAAGCAAAATCAGAATAGGGCCATGAATGAAATGATGGATCAATGGTAGGGTCAGGGGAACGGAGTAGATCTTCTACATTAAAAGTCGGGTTAATGCCCATTTCAGATGGAAGGTCAATCCGATATGCGTTGGACCCAATTTTCTGCACTATCTTGAATGGTCCAGCACTACGCGCTTGTAATTTATTAGCAATACCTTGTGAGGACCGCTCTGGCCTTACCCTTACCATTACATAGTCTCCTTCTTGAAAATCTTGCAGTCTACGATGAGAATCAGTTGAAATTTTATAATTATCATTACTCTTACTTATCCGCTGTCTAATATGTGTATGCAAATCATGAATATGGCGTGCGAATGCATTGGCTGACTCTGAAGACCTTTGGATGACAGACATGGGTGACACTAAAGGACACTCTGAAAAATCCACGAACTTGGAATAAACAATCCTATGGAAATAAACAATCCTATGACCTAGAACTTGGAAAACTGAAACAAAAGGACACTTCCCACGGGTGACACACAATTTCTCATTATAAGTATTATAAACAAGGATGATTTTCAGGTATCCCAACACTTGAGAACAAACACTAGTAATACCAAGTCTTGAGCAGATCTTGGCATCAGCCATTATGTCCAAAATGTCATCAAGATACGGGATAAGGACTAAGGTCATCATATCCACCATGACGTGAATACGTCGCATGATAGCATGATACTTGACTGAAGCTTTGTGGACGGTCAGGATATGCCCACTTGTGTGCCACATGCCATTATTCTTGGAAGTGAAAAGACCAGGCATGACACACAAAACAAAACTCCAACTCAAACTTTCCTTATTGAATTCTTCCCCAAGAAGTTTATCAAATTGACACTGCATTTCTATATTTTCTATGGGGTTCCCCTGGTATGGAGGAAAGTTTGACAAGACCAACTTAGGGACAAGATCAATTGTGTGTTGAATGTCCCATATGGGTGAAAATTTATCCCATAAATCATCTGGTGGGATATCACAAATCATGTGGGTGTCTATCATCATATCCTCACTAGTCTCTTCTTCAATTTCATTTGTGTTCACCATGGTAAGAGACATAGATTGGGAGACTGTATCAATTACATCACACATGACACTCGGAAGTGGTGTGGTTTCAAACTCTTCGACCTTTTCATCACTAACACACACTTCGTCATCCTCAACGATGATGAGCGATGCCTTAATTTCTTCCATTTCCTCACTACTGACGTTAGGCACGTACTCTTCCACTTCATAAACATCATGTTTGGATTCTTCCAACTGGCCATTTACCAAGGTATTATCTCGCTTCCAAGAAAATATAATTGGTGTTAAACACTCAAATTGTTCATAAGCCGAAATTTCATTAATGATAGGTTGGACCACTTTACAAGGAGGGGACCATATTGGTTCTGTGTTTGGATGAGAAGGTGGGGCAACTCTCTTCTGACCCAAGGGCTTTTCACGATAAGAAATGGGAAGATATTTTTCTTTCAAAAGCTCTTTCATCTCGTCCCATTGTGAGATCGGGGCTCTCCCAACTTTATCAAGTCGTCGCTCCAAATCTGTCCAAAACGACTTGGCTTGGCCCTCCAATTTCCACTTGGCAAACCTAACTCGACGATAATTTGACATATCATACCAATCAAAAAAATAGTCCAAGTCTTTAAGCCAATCAAGGAAGGTTTGTGGGTCCATGTGACCATTAAAGTTGGCCAAATCATCGGAGTTTGGCTTTCCGTTGGGTCTCGACGGCCACACGACAACACTTAATGGCCCTGAAGATCTCAAACGCCTATACTCCATTCACTACGGGAAGACTCTACGGACTGGATGACTCACAATATGAATGCGATGAATTTAGACCACATTAAACTGACACTAATTAATTCTAGATGATGCGACTCAAATCTGGAAAATTTTCCAAATTAGGAAACTTTCTAAAATTGGAAAGTTTCTAAAATTGGAAACTTTCTAAATCTGAAAATTTTCCAAATTAGGAAATTTTCTAAAATTGAAAAGTTTCTAAATCTGAAAATTCTCCAAATTAGGAAACTTTCTAAAATTGGAAACTTTCTAAATCTGGACATTTCCTAAAACAGACCTAAAAATCAAAACTCTAATTTGATAACTCGATCTAGACAAAACCATGCAAGCCTATGCTTTGATACCAAATTTGATGCAGGACAGCCCTAAATATGATGCATGCTCATGAACACAATTATTCAGCGGAAATAAAAGCAATAATAATAATGAAATCTAGCATCAATCATCATAAACTAAGAAAATCATAAAGGAAACATGCAATGGGACGGGCCATCATCACAACCATGGAGTATGGGATTCAAGTAGCGTATAGGTTGGATCCGGCGAGGGATGGAACCTCCCGATCTTGCATGGTCATACCCAATCGATCAATGATGATCACTAGTCCGAAGAATCAGAAAGTTTCTCGGATTAGGGATTTGAGAATTTGGGGGTTTAGGGTTTAGATCGATTCTCAAGGTTTAGATCGTGAGGAATAAACAAAACAGAAGTTTAGAAGGATAATAATAGAAGATGAAATACCTGGAAGAAGTTGGAGGGGCACAAGAAGAATATAGAAGAAGGAGATCAAGGAAGAAGAAGAAGCACCATGAGAGAGGGAAAGAGGAAGGAGGCAACCAAAGGTTTGCTCTTTTTCATAAATCAACAACTAATCAAAAAGGTTTAGGGCAACACCCTTATAAAATTCGGAATTAGCATAATTACCAAAATACCCCTACTAACAAAATTTCAAAAAAAAGACATTTGCATGAAAAAAATGTACCCACACTAACCCAAAACTCAAATAAGTAAAAAATGCATAAAATAAACTCAAATCTAAGATGTCCAATGCACTCCAATAATGGTGTGATGAAAGTGGGCCACGATGAACTAATGGTCCGATCACATCATCATTACGATGAACCAATGGTCCGATCACATCATCATTACGATCCAACGGTCTGATCATCTCCTCAAAGCAACTAACACATGTCTTCCCAAGGTGGGGCCTGATGTCCGCATCAGTAAGTCATACCAATATGGGTCCCTTAGTGAGTCAGACTCCAAAACCGCTATTTAAGTCCCATACCCAAGACCCTTATTGTTGTCCAACAAGAACATATCTTCTTCAACCTCCTCTTCTATGAAAGGGCACTGAAAAGGTATTCCTACTAAAGAAGGCAAGAGCATTGATTCTCTTAGATATAGATGACATTAGTAATCCAACACTAAATCCTAAGTGCTATTGACCAAAGAATTGAGATGGTATTTCTTCACCGTACATTTGCCATACAATGAAAGAAAGAGGTATATGTCACCTTCTTCTTATCAAGTTGCTCTCACTTTTTAATGCCAAATATTTGTTCAGAACGAAGTAGTTTGCCATATTCCTCCTTTAGGATCACCCTAATGAAGACAATCCTCCTATGATATCACTCCCATCTCTTCTTTCATGTCATCGAAGCAATTTGACCAACAATCGTCCTTCCATTCATGTTTTTCGTTTTTGTTCCACACCTTGATTTTTATTTTTATTTTTTTACCTTAAAAAACTGGAGTTTCCTTTGAAGACAATGTCTCACCCAACCTTGCACGTCATACTAAGACCACCATCACTCAACCCATTTGAAAAATCAAGATAAAATAACAACAGTCTCAAAGCAAATGGGGGATAGAACAAAGTTCATAGCTCAGGAGTCAATCGGAATCAAATGATGGTGATTCATGGGCTGAGGTAAGATGGATAAGAGAACCCTACTAATATAATTCTCACAAGAGGGGATATGAGATATCAATTACATTTGCATTTTACCATGCTCTCCTTGTAGACAAAATGTCAATGAGGTTGTTCCGCATTATAAATTCACTTAAACACTGCATACTTCCATGAATTCTATAACCGCCCAACTTCTTATAAGAGAATACCAATGTGTTGGAATCCCAACTTGAATATAAATCTAATACATAAAAATAAATAAATAAATAAAAACCATTGTTTGCTCTTCTTGCATCTCAAGGAGCTCCCCTTTCCAAATGTCAAACCTCCTGATATGCTTGTAGCAGGTAATACCGTAATAGTGACCAGTAATCTTCTTCTCTTTCCCATATTTCTTTTATCCAACTACTAAAAATAACCTTGTGTACTCTCTGTTGAAATATGCGCTTGCTAGGGCTATTATGTAATATGGGGTCTCACGAGGGACTATTTGTAATTTTGTTAAAAAAAAATTATATGAGTGAAGAGAGGGCTAGGATGCCCTAACTCTTTCTCCTCTTTCTCTTCTCTTTCTTTCTCCTCCTCCCTCTCCTTCATCTTCTTCCCTTACATCCTAAAATATATTCCCATCTTCTACTTGGTATCAAAGCAAATCCCTGTATTGATTGTAGGCCCTTTGAGTGGGACCCACTATTGACATTATCTTGTTGTATGGGTGACATCAGAAGTGTATCGTGTACCTTCAGGCTAGGTCCCTTGAAGAAGAAAATTACAACATTCAAAAGAGAATGATTGTAGAAGATTTGTGGTGGTTTTTCCAGCATTTTTTGGTACGTAGTTGGCGACTTTTTCCTCGAAATGGAGAAAATCCAAAACAGTGAACCATTTTTTATTTTTTGTTCGTGCTTTTTCCTAAGTTTCTTTTTGTGTGTGTGTGTGTGGTATTTTTCCATATTGATTTGGTGCATTTGGCCATTTGCCACCTCTAGAAACAAGAATCATTTCGTTCCATTCATATTTGAAAGAGTTGTAATAAAATCTATGAGGATATGGTGTCGTACAACCTTATTTCAAGTTTCATCTACTTAAGTGGGAAGACGTCTGCAGGCCAATAGCCGAAGGAGGAGTGGGAATTTGATCGTTGAACATCATGAACCAAGCCTTGTTGGGTAAGTGGTTATGGCGCTTTGGAACTGAGGAAGGGAGATTATGGCTTGAAATTATCGCAGCCAAATATGGCCTTAAGGATGGGGGCTGGGAAGTTAAGGATTCTTCTCTTTATAGATCCTCTCATATTTGGAGATCCATTGTGACTATCAAAAGGAATTTCTAGAAGGGTGTATCATTTTCGCTGGGTGATGGTGCAAGAATCCATTTCTGGAAAGACCCGTGGCTAGGCAACTCTCCTCTGGAGATGGACTCTCCAAGCTTGGCTAATCTCACGACCTCTTCAAACCTCAAGGTCAAGGACTGTTATTCTATTTCTGGTACGATAATTAATTTGGAAGCCCCCATGCAAAAGATTTCTTTTGGACAACGAATTGGAGGAGCTTCACTCTCTTCTTGAGTGCCTCCAAATCGTGGTCCCGTCGGGCGGCTCAGATTCTTTGGTGTGGTCTACGCATCCTTCAAGGACATTTATAGTCAGTTCCTTCTATTTGTTCCTCTCTTCTCTTGAGTCCCCTCCCTCAGGGACCTTTGCTTTTCATTTCTGGCACTTCAAGGCTCCCCCAAAGGTAGTGGTGTTTCTATGAATCGTTGGTAGAAACAAAATGCTGACTATCAATAACCTTCAAAAGCAGGCGATGCCAATCCCCAACATGTGTTGACTTTGCGAGTGGGATGCCGAAACTGTCGACCATCTTTTTCTCAGCTGCCATTTTACGAGCAAAGTATGGGCCTTATTCTTGGCCACTTTCGGCATGTCTTGGGTTATGCCTAAGTCAACATCTGATCTGCTTTAGGCCCGGACCGGTTATGGGGGGTGCAAAAAGAAGAGGCAAATTTGGAACCTGATTCTTCCGGCTACCTGGTGAACTATTTGGGGAGAGCATAATAGACGCAGGTTTCAAAAATCCACGGGGTTTGTGGTCTATGTTGTGATGCTTATCAAGTCTTCTATTTTAGAATGGGTGGCGGCTCTAAATGTTGATATAGATTTTGTTAAGTCTACTTTTGGGATGTAAGTGATTCGCCCTTCCTTCTTTTTGTATTCTTTTCTCGCGCGCTTTGCTACAGGCCTTCAATAAATTTTCCATTAACCTTAAAAAAAAAAAAAAAAACCTCGTTTTTTCAGATTTATTGATCTGATTTTGTGTTGAGCCCTCTTAATATTCTAGATAATATTTCCTGCTAAATATTGAGGATATAAAGGGCTATTTTCAATGGAAAAATGTTGACTTCCAGTTTTGGGGCCACAGGTTCATCTACATCTCTAACATTTCCGAGAATTCAAGATCCATTCCTACCATAGCTATGGTGACAATCCTAGTGTGCAGATCACAACTGCGAAGTTCGATGGCACGAATTTCCTTGAATGGTCTCAATCTGTTAAGATATATATCGACGGGCGATGACAACTATGGTATGTGGAATATTTATAAAAAAAAAAAAACTAGGATAGACAAAGTTAGAGTTCATTCTCAACAAGCTTAACATGATAAATATCTATGGCTAGCTTAAGAGGGAGTGTTGAGATATAGAGGTATGAGGGTAGTGTAATAAAACATTCTTGAGGGGCGTATATGTAATTTTTTTATAAAAGTTCTAATAAATTATGGGTAGAGGGAAAATGCACCAAGTCTCTCTACTCTTGTAATCCATCCTTACCTTGATCTCTCATCTTCTACCTCTGTTTCATCTTATCATAATCTCCAAATTCTACTGGAGTTGATGAAAGAATGACATGTGTCCCTTGCTTTAGACGTCAAAACACTTGTCCCGGTGTCAACTGTTTATCATAATACTCAATCGTGGACCATTCATCAGTTTTCACTATGAAGCCACCCTCGACCACCATTTCCCTAGAGTTAACCAACTCATCATCTTCAAGCCCCATTTTACCAAGGTCCCTGTGACAATGACACCGACACTTTACCTTTCTCCAACATCCATGACTCCAACCAAGCTAACGGCACCAATTCCCCCTTTTCATGGAGCAGCAATATGCCCCATTTTTCAAAGAGAGATCACCAGTGTTGGATTCAAGAGTGTCTCAAGTCAATAGAAGGGTCTTCTTGAAATGAACCAAATATGATTTTCTTCTAGCATGTACAATTAGATAACCACAAAAACTATTAGGATCTGTCCTCAACTTCACCCTACTGGAATAGAAAAGAGTTGTCACTGTAATAACAGGGATTGATATCCAAAACCAACCCAATGGCCACTCCAAAGGATTCAAGGTATCTTCGGTGCAAGCATGCAATGGAATCCCCATAAAGAATACCCAGACCTCTCAAAAACCATCTCTCAGGTCCTCCTACCACAACACCAGGTACTAAAGAGGGCTTGGATCTGGGATTCCAACTTACAATGTTCAGATGGCTTCAACCTGAGAAGCTCGCACAGTATGAGCTCTATTCTATGTATAATTGTTTTGTATTCTTTATGATATTTTTATGAAAATCTAAAAAAATCTTATGATTTACGATACGATATGATTCAGACAAGAAAACGATTTACGATTTGACAACATTGCTCGCATGTTAACAAGTTTTCATCTTTTTCAGGATTTAACAATGGAATAGGAGATCCTTCAAAAAAAAAACACAATGGAATAGAGAGATGATTAGGTAGAAACAGCCTATAATAGATCCCCCATGCAAGAATGCAAGTTTTTGAAGAATTTGGAAGGGACTTTTTTGTGATGACATCATCACGAGGAGCCCACATATCAACATGACCACCACCACCACCTCTATAGCCTTATCCCATCCATTCAATGTCAGCTTTGTATTTTGTCAACCATATTTGAAACAAGAATTCTCATGATTGTTTGCCAAAAATTCTAAGATCATCTTCCCACTAGACATCGACACTTGTCCTTAAATTGGGCTTGGAACTGGCTAGCGCATCACTTCCAAACAAAGTTTCCATGAGGGTCCCACGTGCGTTTTGAAAAGGAATCCTAAAAGGCTATGTGCTATTGATTTTCTAGAAAACTTTGGTAGGAATCCCGAGTTTGGTTGGTTGTTGCAATGATTTGGCCATTCATTTATCTTGAAACCCATCATTTCATGCTAGAACCAAGCAACCTCAAATGGATAATCACTTGAACAAGACAAAATGTGACTACACAAGATATCAAAAGCCAAAACTCCATGTGGCATTTAACTCCATATGTGGCATCAGAGGAGCAAGTTGCAAATCTCAATGAGGCCCTCTCTAAAGAAGGACAATATTAGCTTTCTCAAGAGCTCTAAACATACAAACATAGCAAACAGGCTAGAGTAAGAGCGTCGAAGGCTATGTAAGTGCATGACAGAGGTATGTATTATATAGTTGACAAATTGAACCACAACAATTGTGTTTAGGGTGGTCATGTGGGGGCAATGTGAGCTATGGGCATCACAATGGTGTTACACAATATAGAGGAGATGCCTTGAGGAAAGCCCATAATTCGTTAGATATATATCCCTAAGCAAATGACATTGCAGGAGGTATGAATCCAAAAGGGAATGATAACTCTATGTTATCCAAGGTTCTAAATATCAGGATTGGGGGCATATAGGCTAGGCCCAAAAATGATACAATACAGGGCTTACCATACCATATCAAACAAAACAAGCCCATATCGGCCAATATTTTCTTCTTTGGCCCAAAAAGTACTTGAATTTTATCATGAAAATAAGAAAAAATGTGAAACACCAAAATACATCTTAGTGTTTTTAACATGTTTTCAACAGTGTACCAGACCATTTTTTTATAAGAACGTCATATGTCATATGTCATCTTTTTTTTTTCCTTCTTTTTTCCTTGCTTCTTCTTTTTCTTTTCTTTTTTCCTTTTTACGCACACACCACAATGGGTACTCGAACCCATGACCTTAGTATTGAAACTCTTGTGAGTCTACCACAAAGCCGTGAGTATGGACCATGAATGTTATATGTCATCTTGACTTGCTAAAAGTCAACCAAATTGGCCCTAATCAAGCATGACTTGGTGGATCAAGGATCATTGCATTGAATACAACAAAAAGAAGATGAAAAAATGAAGGGAAAAAAAAAAAGTGATAGCTTGCCGCTTCCTTCAATTTTCCCCAAAATGTCCATTCTGCTTCCATTTTCTTTACCAACCAATACATCCATTCCACTTTGATTCATCAAGTCCCACTCAAAATTTGTGTTTTGATTGCCAAAAGAACCCTAGATCTAGCATTAAATGAGCTTTTAAGACTCTTCCATAGTTGTTTTTGTACTGACAGGTAACTTGAAACTTTATTAAACAGAAAACAAAATGGGGGATGCAAAAAGATCATGAGAAGTCATCCGACTAATGCAAAGAAGAGGAAACCCCTAGCTGCCCTAAGAAGCTTCTAACGGGCTCCAAATGAAAGCGCGATCAGCCATAGCACAATCCATGACCAACCACCTAGCCTTGTAAAACACTTGATTTGGACTCCAAGATTTGGCATTGAAGGTCCTACCATCGCACTCCGACCAAAATGACCAAGCGATGGACAAAAGAACCAAATATCATATCTTCCTTCTCTTCCCACCCTTCCTAGCAAGGTGCCACATAGCCAACAAATCCACAAGCTTGAGAGGCATAACCAACTAACTTCCACCAGCGTGAAGAACCTATCCCACACTTTCCTAGAAAATGTAGAATGCAAGAAGAGGTGATACACATTTTACATTTTCCTCATCTTCATCTTCCAAGCATAGGATGCATCCATTGAAATAAAGTGGTGAAAAAATGAAAAGATTTGGGGCGAATATTTTTTGAAAGGGAGCAGTTATGGTTGTATCAGCCTGTCTTGGACTCATAGAGGCATGTCTTAGCTGATATGGGCGAATACAGCATATTTGTGTTGAATCAGACAGGTTCAACCCTGCATCACGTAACAGGGGTGACCAATACGGCAATACGATTAAAGCCAATATGGTCATATAGTAACTGATACTCAAAACCGCATTGTTATACTTGATGCAATATTGCTATGACTCATTTATTAAAATGTTTAATGGAACATAGGCTAAAGTTGAGATTTCGCTACATTCTTTTTCCATATTATTATGAGAACAAGCAAGACACTAACCCCACCAGTGGGTGGGTGCATCGTGTGACTAACCGTGTGGAGTGCGTTGCGCAGCTAACAGGGTGGGTGCGTTGCATGACTAACAAAAAAAAAAGCAAGACACCTGCTTGCAAGGTTGCACATAACTTATTGATAAATTTAACTCCGAATAAAATTGCAACTTTGCTACAATCTTTTTTTTTTTTTTTTGTGTGTGTGTGTGCGCACGCGTGCGTGTGTGTGTGTGTGTCATTATGTGACAAGTGTGATGCATAATTGCAAGGTTGCACACAACTTTTGAAGATTTTTCTTGTTTGGTGACTTTAGATAAACTAAGTTCTTTTTTCTTTTTCTTTTTTGAAGGATAAACTAAATTCAACCACTCAATAGAAAAATATAGACAGTCTACAGTATGCCAGACCACTAGTGCGTTATATTTTCTTAAAAAGAATTATAAAAGCAATTTATGCAGCATCCCAGGCAATAGTGCATTATAATGCTTGTATGGTTGCATAAATTTCTCATTTTCACTTCCAACAAGGATTGATGCTGGAATGAACAATAGCTACTATAGAGCTGGAGCCAGGAAGAAGCAAAAATAAGATGAAAGGTGAGTACCGGACGCAGAGGGAGGCCAATGGGGCTGAGAGCACAAGTCGTTTTCGGCAAACTCCACTCCGGGGGATGATGGTATCTACACGTGGAACCATATTTACAATCCCCCGTTCTCATGTAGAATTGGCACTCAGGTTGGCCAGGCCTTTCTGGAAACATGTGTTCCTTCTGACTACTGCTTGAAGGTCCCACAGCAGAAGATACTGGTGAATAAGGTCCTTGGTATGCGGGTGCTGAAGGAGATAACTGATGTGTTAACCCGTACAGGGAGCCTGTTCCAACAGAGTGTTGTGTACCAGGGGATGCGACTGGGCTTACAGGTGGCTGCTTAACACCAAATGATAGAAAATTAAGGAACACCGACAATTTGAACATTTTCTACATACTGTATAAATAAATAAAAGATTCCAAAGCGAGAGTTCTACCAACCGGATAAGTGCTCCAACCCGGAATTGGAACCATCCCTGGAGAAAACATCATAGCACCATAAGGCCCTTGAACATACGAACCAGGTATTAGCGGCGGCCGTGCAACTTGCCAGCTGGCCACTCCTCCATATTGAGGAGGAGAAGGAACTGAAGGAGACTGCACCGTCGGATAAAATGCAGGTGCAGGTGCTGGCACGGATAAGCCAGCTGGTTGTGGATGATGGAATTTACAGGTTACACCGAACTTGCACTGACCAGTTTTCACGTAGTAGGAACACTCTTTCTCACCCTGTGCAAAGATCATCATTTAAATCCCATCGTAAGCTAATTGAGACCCACGTATCTCAAGATTGAATGAACAGATATCCAAATGAAACCTTCCTTAATAACCACAAAAGAAATCCAACAATGGAAAGTGTGAAACAAAACAGTGAAACGTAAATGCATGGTGACAAATGCAATGAACCGAACCGGACGTAGTGGGTATCCATAATAATTTAATGACACCGGGCTCGCTGGTCCCCCTCCATATCTTGGGTGGTGGAACTTGCACGAAGCACCGAATTTACATGACCCAGTCTTCATAAAGAACTGCAAATTATAAAAGAAGAAAAATAACAATTAGAAAGAATGGAATCGTGGGTATCCATCAAATTAACCAGTCATCATCATAGTTTAAAATCTCGTCCAAAACATATTGAATTCACCATTTTAATGATAGGATGTGAAAGATGCATAATTACAATTACAGATCTATTTGGGAAAACTTCATGACATTACACAGAATGTCATGCCTAACATAAAATGCATATTTGGATTAGGAGCTGGCCAGTACATGATTCAATACCAAGATTCTAAATCATGGCCATCGTGCATCGACAAACCCATATGAGAATTTTATGTTTTGACTTCCTGGTGCGGCTAGACAAACTAATACTGTTGGAGGAGCATAATTGAGGTAGTTAGTTCAATTGAGAGGAAACAATCCAATCATAATTACATTCCGAGTTTTCTTAATCAGGAATTAACCCTCAAATTGTTGTGACAATTCTTTCAAGCTCAACATGAAAGGAACATAGCTGTGATTTGGAGCCTAGACCACAGTTCAAATATAAAGGGGACTAGCTGCAATTCGGTCACTTCCACTTCATTGAAATTATTATTGAAACTCAATGCTTGTGCATCCAAACACAGCCCAGCCAAACGTAAAGTAGAATTCCATGGTTCCACATTGTTATGCACTCAAACTTCCATCAGCAACAAAAGGGTACCTGGCATACAGGTTGGCCAACCCGTTCTGGATATTCCCCTCCACCTCTTAAAACTCCACCAACCTGACAAAGACATACACATTGCACAGTTCATTAAAAAAAAAAAAAAAAAAAATCTACCATAGATATCAAAAGTGCAAATCTTACACCCAAGAAGTACTCTAGATTCAAATTGACCAATTACGACAATGAGAGGAACTTACAAGTTCAACAAGTACCAATGACTTCCACATGTCCATTCATGGGGGACGGGAATCTATATACACACTCAAAACAGGATTGCTGGAGAATTCCCACTTGATTGTGCATAAAGATGCACACCCACCCTGAATGACTGTGTGGGGTCCATCACTATTCAGTACACAATCTCCGGTGTATCAATGTGAAAACATGATCCTCTGCCGGCGTCGATTCCAAGTAATTAAACATTCCAAGCATCCCAACACCAAACGAATTTCGCAAAAGAGAGCAGATCAAACCCCGCCCTCGATTAAGCACTTAGATTAGGGATCAAGCACTTACCGAGCTACGATCACGGGGATGATTGAAGCGACACCGAACCCCATACCCGCAGAATCCAGTCCGCATGTAGTAGATGCAGTCAGGCTCGCCAGACCGCTCTGGATACGAATCCCGCCCCCCCAAATTCAGCTGCTGCCACATGGATTCTGAGCAATGCGATTAAGAATCAGCCCCAAGGCAACCAAATAAACCCTAAATTCATCAAAAATCGAAACGAAACCGGAATGCAATGCGGGAGGGGGATATAGCTCACCTTCGAGGCTCGCCTCAGGGGCCGGAGAGTTCCAGTCCGATGCGGCGGGATCGGAGATGGACCCTTCCATCGAAGGGCGATTCGGTCCGTATATCTGTTCCATGGCGGGGTGGAATTTGGAGGGAGGGAAGATGAAGAGGAGGAGGAGGAGTAGGTTGTGGACGTGATGGAAAGTCGGATCGAAGGGAGGAGGGATGGAGGGAGGGAAGGAAGGAGAAGAATGGAGGAGAACGGACGGTCGAGATCTCTCTGTCTCTCTCACTCTCTCTCTCCTCTTGTTCTTCTTGCTTTTTCTCTGTTTTCTCCTTCTCCTCTCTCTCTCTCTCTCTCCCGTTTTCAAAGCGTGGGATCTTTTTCGGCTCTTTCTCGGCCCTTTTTCGTCTGTTTGTTTTTATACCCCGCCAAAGAAAGGAAAAGGTTGTATTAAATAAAGGAACCTCAAGGCCTGAAAACAATTAAAAAATCGGATGGGAATGGAATGACTTTGAATATTGGCCTTTCTTTTCCCAACAATAACGAAATTGCCCCCTCGTTTTTCCATGCGATACCCGCTACCTGTGCTGCTATCTCCCATTTGAACTTCATCAGTAGAAATCTTTTCGTGCTCGCCTCTCGCACGTGGAAAATTACGAGAAAGATCTGAACCGTTCGTATGCTGACTCTTCCGTTTATATTCATTGGACTGAAATTTCTGGCAGGATGGTTATTATGTGCATCGTGAGTGGATCAAAATGATGGACGGTTAATAGAAGCTGATTGATGTCTGCATTTGATAGAGACATTACTAATATGAGATTTTTTTTTGTACATTGCATCTTCGTAGTGGGTCACACATGATGAACGGATTGGATCTTGCACGTGTTTTTATTAAAGTGCATGTGGGGGAAATGTACAAAAATTACGGTTCGCCTCGCATTCCTCTCTTCGCGCATGAGAAATTGTAGGGTCTTGCTGATGCGTGTAAATCAAAACGTGAATTTTGTCCCGATGCGCTAGTCCGTACAAGGGGCGTTAGCTCACGGTAAGGTGATCCAGACCGTTGACATGATAAGCACCGTCACGAAAATCTTCCGGATTGGATTATTCCAGCCATCCGACGTTTGTTGTATTCTTGACCGTTGATCAAAAGTTTTGGGAGGTTTTGGAGCATTGTCATCCATGATGGACCACGGTCCCACTTTTACGGACACTCTAGCATGGGAGCGAATTAGATGTTACCCTGGTAAAAACCCCCCCCCCCTACCACGTGGGGCCTATCGTGATGTATTTTTTATATATCTATACCGTCTATCTGTTTTCTCATATCATTTTAGGATATGATCCAAAACCTTAAGAAAATCCAAATCTCAAGTGGACCATACCACTAGAAACAGTGATTAACAACCATTAAAAATGTTTTGTGGGCCACAAAAGTTTTGGATCAATCTGATATTTATATTTTCCTTTCATCAAGACCTTATTGACATTATCAAGAGCTTGGATTGCAAATAAACATTACCAAAACCTTACTATGGGCTCTTTGGAATTTTTAATGGTGGGGCACTCAATCACACTGTTTCCAGTGGTATGGTCCACTTGAGATTTGGATCTGCATAATTTTTGGAACCTTATCCTAAAATGGGCTGAATAAACGGATGGACGGAGTGGATATACAAAATATCATCCATGTGGGCCATACGGTAGGGGTAACACCCACTAAGCTGTTCCCGGGGTAACACCTAATTCGCGCCCCTCTAGCATTTGTTCACCCAATCCAGACCATCCAAATTTCTGGAACCTCTATTGATGGATCATATCCTGAAAATTGCACGGTGGATGATCCTAGCCTTGCAATTGGTGGCCCTGCAATGGACGGTTAAAAACGAAATGTCAACTGGGTCCAAATTGCACGGTGTGATTTTCAGCTATGCTCGGTCTAAATATTGACCATGATTGGCTGACCTGGATAGTCACGTGACTATGCCACGTGTTTGGCTGACCTGATCGTTGGTCTCCACTCAACCCGCACTGTGCCCACTCGATACTGACGGTCATTTATCTTTCGGGCCATGGCCCACTAATCGTGGGGCCCAGATGAATCGCTTATTCTCGCGCGTTCGGACAGCGAGCCGCCATAGCACTGGCAGTGGTGGGGTTGACAGGAAGTCCCTTTCAACTTCTTTGAAGGTCAGGGAGACATTTGATGCTCCATCAGGATGTCATCGTTGATACACAGCCCTGATAAATTGTCCACGTGGCATTCAATGACTCGAATTAAACAATAGGAGCCAAATGTGGATAGGTCATCAACCCACTTAATTGGAACTATCTTAAAAAGGACACGTGTTGCTGAACTACAGGT
Source organism: Liriodendron chinense (assembly GCA_003013855.2). NCBI lineage: Eukaryota > Viridiplantae > Streptophyta > Magnoliopsida > Magnoliales > Magnoliaceae > Liriodendron > Liriodendron chinense. Next base: position 11,381,473 of record ML058484.1, on the reverse strand, counting down.
TTTGGCTATTTCTCATCCAACCATCCATTAAATGTCCACCAATCTACCAATTAAATAATAAAACTACAATAAATTTTGGTTTATGAGCCATCTAAATTATTTCACACTGTTTAGACGGTTTACTTCGAGTTACTTATATAATTAATTGGTGCCCGCGTATCAATCAAGATACTCTACCAGAGTATTAATGTTTCCCCAGATGCCGCCACCATGCGGACTTCGATTAACCCGGGCCCACATGCAAGCAAACAAACAGGTTACATCATGCCCCATAAGGCTCGTTGTACGGATCCAATTAGAATTCGTTGCATTGGCAGCACATCTCCATTTTCACGGAGAAATGTTCACCTTCAGCGTTGAAGGGCTTGGACCGGAATCATCTACAATACCTGTTTTAACCGGCGCACATGATATACCCAAGCTCTGTGGTGTATTCCATGTAGTGTTTATAAAATCCACTCCGTCCATCAGGTAAGAGATATTATTTTAACCGTACATCAAAAAATATAAGACGAATTAAAAATTCATATGGGTGGAACCAATGGGAACAATATAAAACTACTCTCAAAATCCTTAAGTGCACAAGGTGTGGTCCGCGTTAGTTGTATATTAGGATTATTTTTCAATAGCATGTTTATATTAGTGATTTACACGTGATTAACGGGTTTGATTAAAGATACAACCAATGGCGGCCCCACGAACGAACCTATGGTTGGCATCCCATCCCCACTTTTCCATGTGGTGTGGCACATATGAGTTATTTATTTATCTGATTTTTGTTTTGGGTGGCTAACATCATGGATAGAACCTAATGGACGGAGTGGATTTTACATATACAACGTGATGGCCTCCACAGACTGGGCGTTCTACGCTGCCTAAAATAGATGTTGCCTACTATTCCGTATAACTTTCACATACGCTGCAATACGATCCGTGAAAAAGGGTGGAACGCGCAACGAAGATCGGTTGAAGTGAGAATGTAAACCATCAACTCATTAGGTGGCCCAATTACGTACATCGAGTCGGAACATTGCTTGTCCGTTGATTTCTACTCTGTAACCATCCTGATGAACGAACCATCCCGATTTTCAACACAAATGTTATTTCTGATGTGTCCCTAATTTTTAACGGCTCAGATTTATATCTAAACGTGACTTTACGTGGAGAAAAATGCGTTGTATATTAAAGTTTACAAATAGCGTTCGTATGTGAACTTCTCTTTTTTACGGGAATGTCGTGGAGCCACGTCTTCAACTTACACTTGGCACGCTTGCTTTCTAAATATGTTCCGTCCATCTATTGGAACTGTCACTGATTGGCCATTTTTCGAATATAACACCCATTTCACAATCCTAGCCGTTACTCTCCGACGTTGAATCGTGACCGTTAGTCAGCTTTTCTACTGTTTTTATGAGGAGCTTTTTGGTACGTCTGGATGAACTCTTCCTTGGTTCATTGACCCTCACCGCCGTTCACACATTCATGGTTCCAATAATCACAGCCCTCAACTGCCTTCCGCTGCATATGGAACGTTGGTTATTCTTTTCAGGCCAACCGTTTGATTGCTCAATAGATTTGCCTTGCGGCATCACCACCAATGACAGGCCCACCAAATCAACGGTGATATGTAAGCACCAAAAAGCAAGCCGCGATGTGCGGTGATGATCGGATAATAAGGTGTTCCTCGTTCCAGCCACTCTCGTCCAAGCCTTGCTCAACGGGAGCGTATCAGGTGCGGCCCTTAGTGTGGGGCCCATCTTGATCTATTTATTCTATATCCACTCCGTCCATCCGTTTTTTCATATTATTTTAGGATACAATCACAAAAATGAAGAAGATCTAAATCTCAAGTAGATCATACTATAGGAAACAGTGATGATTGAACTTTATGGTCCAATTGAGATTTGGATCTACTTAATGTTTTGGTTCATTCAGTAAAATAATCTGAAAACTAGATGGACGGCGTGGATATAGAATAAATGCATCTAGGTGGGCTCCATTGTAAGGGATGCACCGTCATGGGTAAGGCCGGGGCCGCACCTAATCCGCTTGATTGTTCAACGAGGTATTGTACGATTTTCAACCCGAGAATTTCCAGAGCCAGGTCGGGCTTTTAATTTAGACTGGAGAACGCCTCAAGTCCAACCGATTGTACCATGATTTAAGGTCCAACCCACCGAGTAATTCCAACCTATAATCTGCATGCGACATCTAGACCTTTCAATAGGTTTGCCCCACCGTCAGGATCACCTGTTGATAAAATCAGCACCATCCATTCATTATGCATACAATTTGAATCTTGTTATTTATCAGCGGCCACACATTGTTTCTATGGTGTAGCCCACCTGACTGTCGGTTCAGATTTACTTAGTGATAAGGTAAGGCTTATGGTGGGTCCAACCAATTGGACGGGTTGGATTTCACACGCATACTTGTTGGATGTAACTTATGCCCAACCGGTTGTACTTGGACATTCTCTTTAGTTTGCACAGGTGGAGCCCATCTAAACCGTTGATATGATTGACACGATGGGAGATACCGAAGAGCGCCCACGCCAACCTCCTTGATGGGGAAAAATCGTTTATCCTTTCAATTGGCTGACTTACAGCTGTACGGTTGAAAAAGAAAACAAAAGCAACCGTCACATTTGAGAAAGAAAAAAAAAAAAAAAAGATGATTCGACGGATAGGATCTTCTGATCTTGATATTTCTACTGGATGAGGAAACAATGTGGTATTTGTCATATCAACGGTTTGGAACACTGCCGGATAATTCCTAGGCCCAGAGCCCTTTGTTTTGTAATCCAGACCATTGATACGTTTGAGTTCCCACCGTGGATGATACCCCTGTAAATTTTCAGTGGACCATTGTTGTATTTCTCTTGTTTACCGTAGATAACTATGATAGACGGTTCATCCACGCTGTTGCGCAACAGACCAATGATCTAGCCCGGATGTGGATTTGGTGGATCCGTGACTGTGGGGCCCACCATCATGTATGTGTTTTATATGCACACTGTCCATATGACTTTTCATTTCATTGTAGGGCATGAGCCCAAAAATGAAGGAGTCCAAATTTCTTAGTAGACCATTCCAAAGGAGACGGTGGTGATTTAACGCGGACGGTAAAAAAATTCTTTAGGGCCACAAAAGCTTTGGATCATGATAATATCTGTGTTTTCCCTTCATCCAAGTTTGTGTGGCCTTATCAACGGGTTGGATGGCAAATAAATATTATAGTGATTAATGGCCAAGTTTTTAACGGTGGGCATTCAATCACAGCTGTTTTCAATGGTATGGCCCACTTGAGATTTGGATCTGATTCATTTTTGAGCTGGTTGCCTCAAATGAGTTGAAAAAAAGAACAGACGATGTGGATATAAAACACATATACATCACGGTGGGTTCCACAATCATGGATCGACCGTCCTCGGTTCCCTCATCCATCCAATCCATCTAGCCTAGCCAACCATCTGGCCCCACTTAGCTTTTCAATATGTAAAAGTGGGGCTTGTGGTATTTTAATCTAAACCTTTGATTGCCACGATGGGTAAATAATCACTCAAAAAATCACCCACACTTAAAGATCCTAGCTACTAGTGTTGTGACCTTTTTAGCTGAATATGGACTCTTGTTGCATTTCTTTTCGTTAGTGGCTGTTTGTTTCGTCATAATTATGATGTGTTTCTTTCATCAATTATGATGGAGTATAAAAATATACAATGATTACAAATTACTTTACGAAGTAATATTTTCCCAAGCTCAATATGAGAGAATGGTGGGTCTCATGAAGATATATTAAGAAGAGAAAAATGTAATCCATAATCATTGCTCTTTTTTATCTAATTACAAATAATTACATTAGTTTATTTTGAACATGATGTGACATTGAAGTAGTGTAAAAAAAAACTATCATTATAATTTTTCAATAGATAATGGGGAAAATGTCAATTTTACAATCAAATATAGTTGATGTATGTTAACAGCAACCTTGCGGGCTCTTCTTCCACATGGTTAGCCTCTTTCGAGGGCTTTTTATGGGGTGTTGATATGTTTAGAAGATGTGATATATGATTGGAGTCGCCACTAGCCAATTATTACTAACCTACGATCAGCTAGAACTTGTAAATATACTTAAGAGCAGGAATTCAAAGATTCATAATCTTAAAATAACTCATTGATCTGCGTCCAAATATTCGAAATAAAGATCACGATTACAAAGAGAGTTAGGCATCCACTATGCCCATATGGATGTATGATCTTTACTTCACAAGCTTAAACAAATTTCAACGATTAGTTATGGTTCTTACACACTAATGTTGCGCAATGATATGCAGTGTTATAATTTAATGTTAGTCAGCACGAATTTTTAGTGGGCAGGTTCCGTTTATATAAACAAGCCTCAGAACATACGTTCGTACTGACAAAGTTGCGACATGATGCATAAATATAATGCAGTGCTAAGTATGAGTTAACACAATTTTTTTGTGGGCAGGCTTCGAGCAAAGCGGCAAGCCATAGAGCATGTATTCGTACAAACGGAGTGCCATAGTGATGAGTAGATGCAATGTATACCTGTTAAGGTTTTTGATGGGACATATTCGATTAATTCGGCAAACCACAAAGCATACGCCGAAACCGATATTAATACAAGAATGTTATGCAATATGTATGGATGAAATGAGCAAATGAGTTAAGAAGGAAGTAGATGTTGCACAGTGCTAATGCAAGGTTGGACAAAGCTATTTGAAGGTTAGGTGGACAAAGGTGTCGCAAGGACTAGATCAAGTAGCTTGGGCTAGGACTCGGGAGACTTAGGAGGCTTGAACTCTGACCAAGCTAGGCTGGATCGAGGCTGAACTCCCTCTCTCTTACTCTCACTCTCACTCTCCTCTCCTTGGTAGAGGGATGGGATGACTAGGCTAAGGATAGCTTAAGGAACTTAAGGGATTTTCCAAATGGAAGGGGATTGGTGGGATTGTTGGTTATAGAAATGAGAAAGGGATGGGGTATTTATAGCCACCAACCTTGATTTTTCTACAATTATTTATGAGTTCAGGGGCAAAATAAGGTTGGATGACTGAGATTAAAGATTGTCATGTGGCAACATTTGAATTGTTGGATTAGATGGTAAGATAGTAAATTTGGCTCAAGAGAAGGGTGTCAGAGTAGATATACATTTCTTACATACTTAGGGGCTATAAAAGGCTGAATTGTAAGATTGAAGGAGGATGCCACCTAAGGAGGAGGGCTACCATGTGGTTGGCGGTACCCAAGGTATCATCAGACCCTAAAGGAGCCCTCTACTTTGGCGGGATCCTTCCCTCAAGCGTGTAGATGTCATGCTTTGAGATTTGGTCCATTGTTGTTTCCCCTAGAACTCCGATTTGAACTTCTTTTGGGCCTTTGTTTGGGCTTAGTTTGTGGGTTTGGGCTTAACAACACGAGTTGACTGGGTTACTAAATTAGGTGTGTTAACCAGATGAGCTAACTCAATGGGTTGACTCACAGTTTCAATGTTCCGGGACTTAGGATTTGAGACTTGATTGGCTGGGTTGACTGGGTCAAGTTGTGTCGAGTTAGGGTTTTGGATTGAGGTTTAGGTTTGGATCAGGGTTTGAGCCTAGGGCGTAGATCTGGGGTTTAGGTTTATGGTTTGATTAGGGTTAGGACCTAGGGTTTAGGCTTAAGATTTAGCCAACAAATTGAATCGGATTGGTCCAACCTTCAACCATCTTGTCAGCTCAGGGGTGAAGTGTCTACAATGTAAGAAGATGGATAAAGTAATCTATAATAGTTGCTCATTTCCTTCTAATTACAATGAATTACTCACTATATAACAAATATGTATGTGTGTGTGAGTGTGTGTGTGTGTGTGTGTGTGTTAAGAAACAAGTAAAGAAATTGGTCATTGTTATAGTTTTATATTCACTGCAATTATTTGTACAAAAAATCATCGGATCATATTAGCAGTGCAGGGGACGCCACATAGCATTTGAAATATTTGGAAAACAGGCGCTAAAGATTCGAAAAGCACTTTTTTATTTGCATTGATATTTAGTCTATCTCTGGATATGAATGAGTAAGAGTCGGGCTGCATCAGCATTGGAGTTTGATATGATCAATCGATGACCAAAAGATGGCAATCTAGTAGGCGTAACCACTCTTTCTCAATTGATTACATGTGATGGTGTCACGTGGATGATGCAGTTACCTCACGACTCTCCGAAGAATGCTATAAATTAAGGTAGCAGAAAAGATAAGCCACCCTACCTCCCAAATCCAAAATCAAACTACAAAACTCTTAATTTAGTGCGGTGCTGTATATTTAGGTTTAGTTCTCCACTACTCATCAACAATGGACCCTTAGAGTAGATTTAGTTTCAGTTTGTCCCTATTCACACATTGAACCAACTCTAAGTTGTAGGCAGTAGTTGGAATTTCCTTCCATATGCGCCTACATGTCGGATATGAAGGAAGATCTTAATTTAGGCACTCCTTCACCTGCGCTCATAAGCTGGGTTGACCATAGTTGTAATTTTTGGCATTACATTTATTTCACTCATCAGCAAGCTGCTCCTCGAAGCACCATGTTGCTTTCAACTAGGTCAGTAATCTTATTATAGTGGTAAGTGACACATCTTTTCTGCATCCATCTTCAATCTTTTCTATTTGATGATACAACTACTGTAACTTCAAAAGTCTTTGAATTTTTAAGAAAAAAAAGAATTCATTTAGAGGAAAAGCCCCAACCTTCACAAGTCACCTAAGTAACAAGAGCATAATAGTTGGCTAAATGGACAAACAGCCGAGCTACAACTAAATACTGCTTTATCTCGACATTAGAGGTTAGTGGTCACAGTTGAAATCGGACCAATTGATTTGGGCACACTCACAATCTTGCATGTGTACCATGTGGCCCAATTCGAGACCAACGATGGTAAAAGTCTCTTCATGATGCAACATTAATAAAGTAAAGAAATTTGTCAATATTATAATTTTATATTCATTGCAGCAAAAATCTCTTATTCAACCGGGGGTGTCAAAAGTAAAAATATCCAAAGATCTAGCTCCATCAAGCATCCACCAACTAGAGGTTAGGATAGTTTAATTTATCAATTTTTGGACGAGTAAGTCAAAAGAGTAATTTCTTCAGTTTAGTCGTAAAAGTAGTGTATGCCACGTGTACAACTTTTGAGCTACTGCGTATCAAGAGAAATGCGCTGCCAGAGTATCAAATACCTCAACTTCGAAGCCACCCGGAACCAGCAATGTGGCCTACGAAAGGTTTTTAACGGTCAATAATCACTCTTTTGTGACGTGGTCCACCTGAAATTTGTACCAGCTTCGATTTTGGGGCAATATTATAATATAATCTTTAAAAACAGATGGACGTCGTGGATATAGAATGCATACATCGAAGTGGGCCCTACGGGGAGGGTCGCACCCACATCGCTAGTTCCGGGTTCGCAGCCAAGTCTCGCTCCTGGATTAGGTGCAGCCCCAGCCTGATCCAACACGGTGCAGCCCTGACCGTGGGGCCTATCTTGGTCTATGAATTCTATATCCGTTCTGTTCATCCATTTTTCCATCTCATTTCAATTTATGATCATAAAAAATTAAGTATAGAAAAAATTCAGGTGGACCACACCATGGGAAACAGTGGTGATTGAATTTCAGCCATTAAAAAATTCCTAGCGCCCAATGTAATGTCCAAAGTAATTTTTATTTTTCATCCAACCTTTTTATAAGATAACAAAGACCTGGACGAAGGGAAAAAAAAACAGATATAAGCTTGATCCAAAACCTTTGTGGTCCAAAATAAGTTTTTAATGGTTAACCACCACTCTTCCCTGTGTTATGGTCCACTGAGATTTGTGTCCACTTCAATTTTGATCTCATCCCATAAAAAAATCTGAAAAAATGGATGGACGGTGTGGATATACAAAATATACATTAAAGTGGACCCCACGATTAGGGACGCACCTAATAAGCTACCAAATACCTGGCTTCAATTCAAAAAATAGGTAACCTCTGGTAATTGAGCGAATGAGAGCATTGAGGGGTCAATTTGTTATTTTGTGCTGTTGGAAGGGTATTTTGGTAATAAAAGAACATATGAAAAGGACCGCAGGTGGCAGCAGAGAATACGGACACGAGAAGCGTAACACTTCGTAATGAACCAATTGAATTAAGCCACGTGGCATCCTCGACCCCTAAAACTGTCGTGGGCCCCACCAGTACTTTCGCAGAGGCGGTTTTAGCGAAACCAGAAACCGGGAAACGACGCCTCACATCATTACGAGGGAAATCGATGGTCTAGATGCGAGCTTGGAAAAAGAGACGGTCCAGATGGAGTGCACGTCAGCATGCGGGAGTACGACTGACTTGTTGTTTGGTGGTAGGTAAGCATCTCTCATTCTCTGCTCGTCGGTGTGGTTTGTAACCGGCAGTGGCCAGTTGACACCTTGTACGGCCGGTGAATCAGTGAGGGGAGACGGACCGACGCGGATTGCGTCCTGCCCCCGCCCGGACGCATTACCGTCCGGGCAGACCTATGGAGGTGCCACCGTGACGTATCCGTTTATCCACTCCGTCCATCCATTTTATACGATCATGATAGGATATAGGCCCAAAAAAGAGTCAGATTCAACGATCAAGCAGGCCAAACCAAATGAACCCTGGTGACGTCATCACTACCGTAGCACTATGTATCACCTGGTTCCATCACTATTTGGTGTGGCCCACTTAAGCGTTGGATGTTTCTACTTTTTAGAATTCATAGATTAAAATGATCTTATAAAATGGATAGACAAAGTGGATAAACTGATACATCAAGGTGGGCCCCTCCACAGGTCTGCCCGGACAGTAATGCTTCGAGGCGGGGCAGTACGCAATCCGCGTCCGTCGCAGGAAGCTCCCTAGGTGGGACCCACCGTGAAGTTTGTGAGAGATCCAACAGGTCCATCCGTTTTTTCCAGATTAGGTTAGCAGATGGGCTCAAAAATTAGGCAGATCTAAAACTCAAGTGGCCTCATGACAGGAAACAGTGAGGATTGAACGTGAACCGTTGAAACATTCGTGGGGCCACAGGTTTTCGATCAGCCTAATATGAGAAACGAAGTACAAAACTGGCCCACTGCTGAACGTAGCGAAGAGCCTAAGCCCACGCGCGCGAATCAACCTTCTCGTCCACAAGCCGCATCGTGTGCGAGCGTGAATAGGGTGTGAGATCCAAGCCATTCATCAGGTCACTCCCATCCTTTTTGTGACATTGTGGAAAGACCCATCGATGGTGGCGTGGATCTTATGTCGGATGCCACGTTGGCACGTTTGATGGCCTGTACTTGAACTTCCTCCTACACGCGTGTAGGATTAGCAAACCTTTTAACTTAAATGCAGCTGGGTATTGGATGGCTGGGATCTTTAAATATGGTAGACTTATTTCCACCGTTCATCCTTGAGGCCCACCAAATCAATAGTGAATCACATGCCCTACCTTTCAACCATATGCTTCCGGACTTGAATTTGAGCCTTAGACAGTTGATTCGATGGGCCATGCCGTGGAGAGGCTGTTGGATACCCTCTCCATATTCAGCAACACACTGGATGGAGCCATTCTAGGTACATCGCTCACCAAGCCCCACGTGTCTCTAACTTTCGTGAGATCTACCCCGTCCATCAGGTATGCTTCCTCATTTACACCTTAGAACCCAAAAATCATGATCATCCAGAACTCGGGCAGGCCACACCTTGGGAAAATGTTGTAGCGGGTTGCTCACCATTTTTTTTTTGTGTAGGCCCCACTTTCATGTTTATATGCCATCCAATCCATTCATCTGATGATCCTCGTTAGGATAAAAGAATTACATGAAAATCACAGTATCCCAAGATTCAGATGAGCCATGACATGTGAATTTAGAGGTTATTAGGTATAATTCTACGGGTGGCCCACTTAAGTGTTGAATCAAGACTGATTTTTGGGATAGAAGCTAAGAAAGAGGCGATGTACCTGATGGACGGAGTAGATTTCATGTAGTTTCTCCGTGTTAGATGAAGTGACGTGGTTAGGTACCTACGTGGTGAAGTGTTTTACTATTGCATGGAACGGTCTGGATCACCGATTTATAAGGCTTGGTTGTCGGAGCTCAGGGGTCGAGGACACTTTGTATGTCCTCTGGCGCTCGAGGGTCATAAATATCTCTTATGACTGGGAACCGGCAGCAAACGGTCAACAGTCGTCACTGGTTTGACTGGAACAAAGTAGACACGACGGATGCTTTCTGCAGATTCTCCTCTGCTTTTTATTACTAATTATAAAACACAAAAATAATTAATTAATTAATATCCCTGCCTCAAGACAGACACCTGTACGGTTGATGATCGACACCGTTCGCTAGTGGGTCCCACCACAGATACGATTGCAGGACGTAGAGGAACAAGTGTTCATGCTACTTTGCATGATGGTCATCCGGGGCGGTGCCCACCGTCTGTATAGTTCTTGATCACATCAGCATGGGCCCATGCGTACGGCGTAGACACATTTTTGAGATGAAGGGCTGAGATTTATGCAAAGTTAGTACTCGGTGGTTCGTAATACGGAAGTACGCTACGGAGTAAACTGTGGGGCCCACCGTGGATGTATATGTATTATCCACTCCGTCCATCCTTTTTACCTGCACATTTGACGGCATGAACTCAAAATTGAAGTTTATCCAAAGCTCAAGTGGACCACACCGCAGGAAACCGTAAGGGCGTGTTTGGCGCATGGTATTAGCCTACCAAGAGGGATGGAACGATATTATGTGGGATTAATATCATTTACCGTACAATGATTACATGTATAAGTAATACCAAGGTATTTTCACCGTCTAAACCTATGTTTAGGATCAAATTCTGAAAAACATTGGATTAAGCAAAATTTTATTTGATGGACCATGAAATTGTAATCGACAGGTCAAATTCACAATGGATGTCAGCCACTTGTATATGTATATAATCATAGTGTCATATATAAATGGCTTATATGGATCTACAACACCAGTAAAACACACGCATCAATGTGGGCACACATGTGTGTGGGATTTTGAATTCTCAAGGAAACCTACATAGGATAAATGCAATTCCATCCCACCTAATCTCCGATCCTCCCCAAACATTATATGGAGTTTGTAAGGAATCAAATATAATTTCATCCCACCTGACCTCATCTAATACCATGTGCCAAATGCCTATCCACCATTGAAACCTTACTCGGACCGCAATGATGTTTCGAAATGAAAATTTTAAAATCACATTTTGAAATGCATGTTGAGATCCCAGCATTGCCTTTAAAGTGGTAGCAATGGTTGTACAGATCGTCTCGACACCTTAGATTGCATGCTGAGTTAAGTATATTGCCTAAATTCTACAGGGCTAAGTATGAAAGTATGTGTCTTATCCATGCCGTCCATACATTTTTCCAGATCATTTTAGGGCATGATCCTAAAATTGAATCATATCCAAAGCTTAAATAGACCACACCATTGAAAACAATGGGGATAGAATTAGGATCCCCTATTAGCTGCCAAATGAGGAAAACCCTATTTAGAACCTTTTTAGTCCACGTCATTATATAGGTCAGCAACCTAGTCATATCCTCAGTACAACTTGAGTCCACAGTGATGTTTGGTTGTCATCCAAGCTGTTTATACGGTCACACTGTGAGCAAGAATAAGTTTTCAATGTTAAACCCTCAATTTTCACTGTGGTACGGTCTACTTGAACTTTGGACATGCTTCAATTTTAGGCTCACGCCCTAAAAGAGCTGGAAAATGGATGGACGGCGTGGATGAAACACACATCATGGTGGACCCCGCAGAGCGTCCCTCTTTATTAAAGAGGTCATCGACCTCCTTCACCACATAAATACACATCCTCAGTTCAAGTCCTGTCCCCATCTCCAAGCCCTACAAAATCACATTGATTGAACAATCCTGACCATCCAACTGATGCCCACAATTGATAGTTAAAAAGAAGATGGTAAGTGGTCCAAATCCAGTGACAGATGGTCAAGATCGGACGTGGATTGCCTGCAAAAGCCTTCCGCACGCATCTCCTTCGCTCGGAATCTAGGTGGGGCCCACTGTGATGTTTGTGAGAAATCCACGCCGTCCAACCGTTTCCTGAGATCATTTTAAGCATTGTGACAAAAAAATGAGCGGTATCCAAGACTCAAATGGGCCGCACTAAAGAAAAAGGTGGGTAAGGAAATTCTCACCGTTGAAACCTCTATGGGGTCCACAGTGATGTTTATATGCCATCCATACCGTTCATGATGTCATTCCTACTGAGATGAACTGAAAACACAAATATTATCCTGATTCAAAACTTCTGTGATCCCGTGAATATTTCAACTGTGGAAGTTAAATCGTGACGTTTTCGGCCCACTTGAGTCTTGGATCCAGTTCATTTTTTGTCTCACCGCCTAAAATGATCTCACAAAACGGTTGGACGACGTAGATTTCTCACAAACATCACGGTGGGCCCCGCCTAGATTCCGAGTGCAGGAGATGCCTGCGAAAAAGGCTTTCGTAGGCAATCTGCGTCCGTCAAGATCATCCAGATAATGTGTCTATTTCATTTTAGTCTCATCTTATCAGCATTTTAACATCTTTAAAAAAAAGGTTCAATTTGCCCTTTTGGAGCTGGGCCTCTAGTGCCCACAGATATATTTCCATAATCAGAACCTGGTTCCATCTTCTTGGTGATGCCATAAATAAGTCATGTCCAACAATCACGATTCTAGGATGATCCAGAGCATTGATTTTTCAAATTCAATGTTTCTATTAGAATGTCTCTAACATTCACTTGGCGCAGCGATTCCCCCGCGGTCCCGGCTCGAGAAGGCTGGCCTCTGAGGCCACGTGAGCATGGATTTTATCCACCACTTCATTCAGTTTCCATATATTTAGGACATGTGCAAATGCGAAGATTTAGTTTAAGACCCGGTGTCGTGTCATTCTTCACCACGATTACAAAAAATGGCAACTTTGGAAGTACCCCGGGTGACACTACAAATAAAGGGTAGGTTAGACAAGTATTATAGTAACTCTGGACCTACTTCAATTTTGTGTTTATAGTCGAACTAGGCTTTGAAGGACACCGTGGGTTCTTCAGAAGTTGCCAGTCGGAAATTAGGGGTAAAGTACCAGGTTAACTCGAACCTAGATAGGGTAAAGAGCCGCTCATGACCTGAAATGACATGGAAAACTGAATGGATGGTGTGGATAAAATCCATACATCACGGTGGCCCTCAGAGCCCTAGCCTGTCTCGAGCTCCGGACAGGCGGGGAAGTACCTAATCCGCGCCCCATTCATCTATAGCATGGGATCCCTAGCGTTGAAAATTCCCATTATCGCACCATCTTCGCATGTGGGCCCCAAGGTTACAACACATGCTTGTGGAATAAAGGCATGTTTGAGCTGACTGGTGGCATGCTTGCTTAAACATACGACGAGAGAATGCGATGGATCCTCACCTGCCCTGCTTTTGTGACAGCAACAATGCTTGTTGCATCCAAGAAAATAACGATGGCAACACTTGGACCTCACTTAATTATCAGAAACTCACAACTTTTTATAACTATTGAAGTAGCAGGTTGAAAATTAGTTATGTGCGTACCTATCGTACATGGGACTAATATTAAAATAGTTTAGTTGTCATTTTACATACGAAAATCTTTAAAATGATTTTCAAGCCCTGCACTAGGGTTGTCAATGGGTTGAGACATGAGGGGATTGCATAGGGGATTCCTATAATCCTAAGTTACATTTAGGGGGGGATTAGAGACCGCTAAATAGACTAATGTATGCTTACAATTAGGACTGTTAATAGGCTGAGTTGGGTCATAAGGCTTCTGGCTTGGGCTGCTTTTGATTGGAATTGAGCTGGCATATGTGACATGAGGGCCACGGTCAGGCCTAAAAGTGAAGCCCATTTATTAATAAGGTTAAGCTTACGTTGTGTATAAAGGTCCATCCACTTCGACCTGTTTATGGCTTATCAGCATATTAAAAAGTTCCACCGCTTTTTTAATTTTTTTTCAATGTATTTTTTAAAGCTTTACTGGCTAACCTTGATTAGACAATTTATTAATTTTTTGTTGAATAATATAAGAGTAAGGAACTTATCAATAATGAATCTTCCAATTCAAATAGCTATTTATATTTTTCTAAATGACTATTAATATTCTTTTAGATAAACTCTTCCAATTCCAAAGGTAGTAAACAAGTTTGAGCTTGGGCTAGGGCCAAGCTTGGGCCAGGCTAGTTATTTACATAGCTAGGCTTTGGCCTATCCGTTTTGGCCCATCACGGGCCAGGTGAGAGGTTTGGACTTTAAGTCCTACTATGCAGTCAGAGCTTGGACTGACCTTGGCCTAGTCCGAACCCAGGCCATTGACAACCCTGATACAATGGCATGCAACATCCAGGATCATACAAATAAGGCAGCATCCAAGTCCAACACATGAGCTAAGGATCCCAGCTAAATGGTAGAGATTTGGACTAGGCATGACTGGGCTCAGATATTCAGCTGAACAATGTTATATAAGTTGAATTGGGTTGGACATGTTTATTTGGTCTTTAGAGAGAGATGCAAACACATGTCCAAACCTTGCTCCTAATGTTTTGCATGACCAGGTCAGGTCTCCAACTCATCGTGCATGGTTCATAAGTCTATGACATGTGTGGACATGCTGAGCATTTTTCATCAAGGGTGGGACCCAAAATGGTCTTGGTTAGGGCCAAAGTACAGGATTTATGATCTTCATTAGTTAGTAATCCATCCTTCTTTTTCTTTTCTTCATAGTTAGAGAATGCCCAAAAAAATCTCCCATATTCAAAGACCCAATCAATAATATTAGGAGATATTTCAGTTCTAGTGTGGACCATTGTTGTATGTCCCTTCTCAACTGTATATTTTCTGGCCATAAACAAAAAGGTTAGGATTGTCCAATTAAAGAGATTTTCTAGGCAATTCATCCAACTCCTAAGATCGATACAGAAGCAAGGGACCCACTTGCCAGAAATGAAAATATGTGTATAATGTGCACAGCTTTCCATCCACTTATCAAATAAAATCCTATTGGAGAGCTTTTGATACTTGGCTGTGTGTGCCATTTGATATGTAACCATTCAAAAAATTGTACACAATACATGCATCAACTCAAATTGAACCAACTAAAATTAATGTGCAACATTTTGTGGCCACAAACACCCTGCCCTAGCGAACATATACATATCTTGGACCAAAGGAGATGACTTGTGAGCTTGGAAACTTCCCTAGGAGTACAATTTCAACCATCCCAATACCCAATTCACAATAAAAGCCCATGGACCTAATTGGGCTGGTAAAATCCATGTGTAAACTTGGAGTGCAAATCCTTGCCCGGGTGGCTCTTGTCATCCCACACACTATTTACAATGGATATTAATGCATCACAGAATTGCAATAGGCACGGGTGCCAATAAGGACACCAGCTAGGCCTAAGGCCAATGAGCCTATATGGTAAATGAGGCCATCCAAGTCATTATGACTAGAAGTACAAAAACTGTGAACAGGCGACAATTCTATTGCCACCCAAAATTTGCAAAATTAGGCAAATCTCAGGACTTTTCCCAAATTTTTTCCAAACAATGGTGATGGAAACTAGTGGCCAGACGATAATTCAATTACCACTTAAGTGTAAAACAGCCATTTCATCCCCCTATGTGGTAAGATTATTGGTTTTACTAATTAAAGTAAGTCCACAATGCCTCGTGTTCTCTAACTATTCAAATCTTGCCACGTGGCGATGTTTGTTCTTTTTAGTTACAACAGTTTATAAGAAAATTGAACTAACCTTTATAAATAAAGGCCCACCCTTCTTATTGAAACATATAGAGCTAGCAATACACTTGGGTTTTAAAGACACAGAGAGAACAATACAAAGGAGAGTGAGACCTATCTATGCACACATGCGCGGGCACACATAGAGAGAGAGAGAGAGAGAGAGAGAGAGAGGTTTTTATTAGCCTTAGGAGAGTGCCCCATCCATATAAGCCATCCAATCTACCCTATGCTAATATCCAAGCCATCTCAGTCGTCCAAGATCAATGGAGTATAGTCGTGATTCAAGATCTATAATCATTTTCTTCTTGGAGGAGTGTCTTCACTCTCTCTTCCCTCCATATCTCCACAAGTGTTGGCGTCAATCTAGCCGTCTATTTTTTTTCTTGTTCACGTTTTGCATATCTTCCCCTCATATACCCCCTTGCTCATAGCTTGAGTGATTCTTGATTGTATGCTTTACTCTTTTGCTAAATTTTTAGATCCCAGTGCACAAGAAGTTAAGCTTTACTTAAGTGCTCTTTCATTTTCTTTTAATCATCTTCATATTACATTTGTTTTTCTCTCTTAGCAATCACTATCTCCTCAAAACTCACCCTAGGTTGAGATATCATGATCTCCTTAGCGTTAATTTTAAATAGATAGTGACATATTAGTGATGTAGGACGGGTCGCTGACTATTTCATGGCCCAGATGGAGCAAAAGAAGACCGGACGGGGCCGTAAGTGATCCGGACCGTCAGGACCGTGAATCGGTCGTATCTCACAATCCGGAATGAGTTACGGGACGTATAATATATCAATTTGGGGTAGCTCGAGCTACTTTAGCCAACCAACCCCGCTACGCCGGGTTGCCCAATCCGGAATCGCGAGAATCGACCGTATCGACGGTCATTAGGCTAGTTTATTTTCGTTTTTACTATTTATAGTAAGTTTTAATTCGATCATAACTTCGCATCCGTATGGTTTTAGAGTTAGTGCCCAACATGAAAAGGGCTTAGAATATTTCGTAGAACAGCGTGGTTGAGGCCGTTTGAAAACTTTCTATTTTTGGCCGAAAACCAAGAGTTCTAGTAGGATTGAATGACTTCTATAAATAGTAAGTTTACTATTTATAGTAAGTTGCGTTTTCTAGGAGTTTTAGTTGGAGTTGGATTTTGATACTTTACCTAGGGTTTAGTTTCCTATTTATATGCATTGTAATTCCGTTATTATTCATTCAATTATCAATTATTCAATTATTCGGAATTTATTTCCTCTTTTTATCTTTTATTTCTTCTCGTGGATTCGAAAAACTATCGGTTAGGGAGACGGTGATCGACCTACCACGTCCTCCCTGCGTCAATTAGTTGTTAATATTTTTTTATATAAGCATTGCATCATTCATATACTGCATTTGCTTTTCCTTTCTTCCATCTTTGTAGCTAGTATTTCCTTTAAATATACCTTAGGTCAAGACAATGCGACCTCCTTAATAGTGATTTGAGAGAGTAGAGTACTGGCACACTAGCCGATTTCTGACATTGTCAGCAACTAGACTAGTTTATTAGTATAAGGATTTTCGAAATCCTGAAAATCCCCAAAAGTCTTAAATCTTATAAAGTAAAGATTATGCGCAAGTGCTGGTGTTGGAGGGTGCTTAATCCATTCCTTCATTATCACCAAGGTGATTCTATAGTTCTAACCAACCATAAATTTTAAGCATTTATCAACCTGTGGCAACTCTAAATCTTTCAAAAGTACTATTCCTAGCCTACAACATACCCATCAAATTCAAGCCACAACTTGAAAGATGGATTTAAGGTGTGTTTGGATTAACAAAATCTACCATAATGTAGTGCCATCCACTGTAAAAAGGTAATGATTACGACTACCACGGTAATCCGAAGTAAAATCAGATGTAATTCCAATACTAATCTAAGGCTTTAATTTTTTGATATGCTTATAATGTACTTCTGTGAATAGACACATATAGATATAACTTGCTTAATATGTGTTATATCCTCACTTTCCATCTGTTTTGCAATATCATTTTAGGGCATAACCTTAAATATCAACTTCATCCAACATTTCTGTGGGCTGCAAGAGCTTTTTAATGGTAGGCGTTTAATCTCAACTGCTTCTATAGTGTGGTCAATTTTTACTTTGGATATGGCTCATTTTTTTTTATCTATTTTCATAAAATATTCTCATAAAATGAATAGATGGTTTGAATTTTTCATATACATTATGATGGGGCCCACAAAACTGCACCAAGTCAAGACACCTCCACCAACTGCGTCAGATGAATTCCTATAATTTGGCAATCTAGCTTATCCAAACTTCAGGAGGATGACATCATAGCAGTTGAACAAATTCCCAAAATCAGATAGGTGAAATAATCGAAACCTTTTAACACGTGGACACTTGTTTGTTGAAATAAGCCATTTGCTACTTCCATTTTCAACCATCCAATGATAGGGCTTGAATCAGGTACTACCCCACTAGGATGAGGAGACCTATGTGGCGCGTCGCCATTGGCCGGCACAGCAGGCTCCACACCTCTGTATTAGTGAGATGTGAGACGGCTTGTGTAAGACTCAAGGTATGGGACCTGCTACTTCGGCCAATAATAACAACACACCTCATGGGCATCCATCTCCTGATGCGTCCTGTGAGGGTAGTACCTAATCCAAGCCCCCAATAATGGTCAATCAATGGCAAGTTAATCCTTATCTCATCATACATCTAAATAGGGGGCCACTACTTGAATATTACAGCTTGAATTATTTGCATTCCACATGCAATCTCTAAATAATTTACAAGTGCTCACTTATCATCCGTCCAAGCTGCCAGAGTATCTAAGTTTCTGTCATTCATGTTTGTCAGCATAGGGCCTCTCATGACGTGACACTGTACTTGCATTGATGAAGGATAAAAAAGTCAAATGAAATGAAGAGAGCACGCTCTTGTGCGGTCACATCATACTGCCACGTTTGGACGGACGCGGATCTTGTGTTAAAGTTTCTCCACTGATAACCAAGGTGGGCGGAAATCCACTCTGTACATCCGTTTGTGAACTCATTTTACCATATGCTCTAAAAAATAACCGAATCCAAGACTAAGTGGGCCAAAAACGTGAGGATTGAACGTTCACAGTGAAATATTCGTCGGGCTACGTAAGTTTTGAATCAGGATAATATTTGTGTTTTAAGTTCAGCTCAGTAGGAATGATGTTATGAACGGTATGGATGGCATATAAACATAACTGTGGATCTCAGGGAGGTTTCAACCGTAGGAATTTCCCTACACACCTTTTGCTTTAGTGTGGCCCACTTAAGTTTTGGATCCCGTTCAGTTCTGGTCACAACGCCTAAAATGATCTCACAAAACAGTTGGACGGCGTAGATTTCTCACAAACCTCACGGTAAGCCCCGCCCAGATTCCTTGTACAGGAGATGCCTGCGAAAGCAATTCGCAGGCAATTCCCGCCCGAGGAATGCCTCATACTTGAGCACCGTGAACGCACGTTTAAAGAAGACCAAGGTTCTGTGGGCCCCGCAATAATGTATTTAATATATCCACACCGTCCATCCATTTGGCTAGCTTATTTTAGGGCATGTTTTAAAAATGAGTCATGTTCAAAGCTCAAATGGACCACACCAAAAAAAGGCAGTGGGACAATGATTCTCATCGTTAAAAAATTCCTAGGGCCCACCATGATGTTTATTTATCATCAAACAGTTAATAAGGTCACACATACCTGGATGAAGGGTAAAAACAAATATCAGATTGATCTGAAACTTCTGTGATCCCCAAGAAGTTTTCAATGGAAGACGTTCAATCTCCACTGATTTCTACAATGTGGTCCACGTGATCTTTGGATCCATCTCATTTTTGTTCTAAAGCCTTAAACCCATCTAAAAAATGAACAGACAGATTGGATATAATACATACCTCTTGGTGGGGCCCACAGAACTTTCTGAAGTCAATATACCAGGCAAGTTGCTGGGGTGTGGTACATAGGGCTCTTAATGGGTCGGATCTGGATCGCACCCAGTTATATCCGGCTCCAAGTCCGTATATCTGTAGACCGGTTCGGATCGAGGATCCAAAAGGTGATATCCATATCCGATCCATTTATAAATGGTTAGATCCATTTCCGGTCCAAAATCCATATAACCATCCGATGCGGGTGAGATCTAGGTCCGAATCCACCCCATTACAAATAAAAAAATTATATGATATAAAATATATAAAATAATATATTTAATTACTAGAAAAATGATGAAAATCACATTATTTACTATGGTATACTCGACATGGCCTAAAATAATTTGTAAAATAGATGGTCAACATTAATATAACATATTAAGTAAGGTGACAATGAGTCGGATCTTACTCGGATTCGGATCGAATATGTTCCAGTGAATCCATATCTGGTCCATTTAAGTAATCGGACCTATTTTAAGATCCAAATCCGGTCCATTTAACTAATCAAACCTATTTTAATATCCAAATCCGCATTATATGGATTCGGAGCGAATTGGATCTCGGATCTGACCCGCTCCATTGAGAGCCCTAGTGGTACACCATGCAATCCGCTTCCGGTTCAATCATCTAACTAGAATTTTTACACATGTGGGGCTCCACTTTGGATTTCACGTGCTTCATGGTCTCTATGACTAGACTATCTATCACGTGAACAGTGAATTTAAACCGTTGGATTTTCCATACTAGACCCAACTCAACTATGCTGGATACATTGGTAGTTCAGTCATCAATTTAGATGGTTGATGGTACGGTCCATTTAATTCATCAGCCATTGTACGGCAGTCACAGCATGATACCTGCTTTACTCGCTAAGATTAGTGGTCCCCACTTGAAAAATGGTCCACATGATACCGGCAGTCACAGCATGATATCCACACCGTCAATCCAGTTTAAGAGATCGTTTTAGGGCACAGGCCCAAAATCGAAGCAGATCAAAAGCTCAAGTGGACCACACAATGGAAAGCAGTGGGGGCAATGATGCCCACGGCCGAAACCTTCGGAAGGCCTACCATGATGTTTATTTTGCATCCAACCAGTTCAAAAGGGCACAAAGACCTGGATGAAGGAAAACACAAATATCAGCTTGATCAAAACATTTTGTGGCCCCTAAGAAGTTTTCAATTGTAGGTGTTCAATCCCCACAGATTTCTGTGGTGTGGTCCACTTGAGCTTTGGATCTGTCTCATTATTTGGCCCATGCCTTAAAATGATCTCACAAAATGGATAGCATACAACATGGTGGGCCCACAGAACTTAATGATGTCAATACAGGACAATCCACTTTCCCTGGGGAATCGAATCTCCCCCTCCCAAAATTATTGTTTTTAACGTACAATCCCACACCTAAGCATGACTCAGATCTTAGTTGTGCTGAGTTGTGTCGAGTAGACAAAGCCACCAACTCGACTCCATGAGGCCCTTCGAGTCTGGGCTAAGTGAGGCCCACTATTGAGTTTCTTAAAGACTCCGCTCAAAATCACTTACCCGTCTGGGCGTCAAGTAGAGTTTAAGCACTATGGTATCTCTCAAGAAATGACTAAATTTTGTTTGGTTAATGCATCAGGTTTTCTATTTTACTTCATTTTTCATTCTGCAATAGAAATTAGGGTAAGCTTTTTTAAGAAAAGTGGGGAACAAATATTCTTGAGAAATGTAATTACCAACTAAAACATACAAATTAAAATTGATTTTTTAGAAATTAGGCAGCAAATAAGTCAAGAAATATAAAACCGGACAACCAAAATACCTTGAAAAACCTATTTGGATTGAAGGTAAATTGGAGGGATTCAAGGGAAAGCAAAATCGTTATATAAGTGGGAGATAAATTGACCTCAATGCTAAGGGAATCAAATCTTATGCACCTATTTGTTTTGTTAAAGAAAAGTTCTTGAAAATGCATTTATTTTACACTTGTAACCTTTTGGAATGCAATCCAATAAAGGAAAACCTTTTTCCCTTCAAAATTATCATTCAAAACATCACATCATAAGCAAACTCTTACCCTCTATTTGACTTTTTATTTTTTCTCTAAGTTGTTCCCTTTTTTAAGAAGTGAAAAGCAAATGCAAGCACTTTGTTTCATCATCTACTATTTTCCAAATAGGTACAAATGTCCTACCGATGCAAAGAGGCTGTTAATTGTCTAAGAAATAAATGAAGTAAGAGTAGGCTAATTGTTCTTCAGAGGTTAGCCTATGACGCCTCCTCTCAATCACTAGAAGAGAAAATGAAAGAAAAAGTAGAAAAGGTCCAATGTCATCTGCTTTTTCGACCTATAACCATGGGAAGCTACAATGTATACATGTGGAACAACAATGCTGAAGACATACTAAGGATTGATGTTTATCACCTTTTCACATGTATTGGGCGAACAAGAATCCTTTGTGATACTCTTCATACAGTAGGCATGCATTGGAGTTTGATTCTATTTCTAGTTTGTTAAGAGATGATTTTAATATTCATTGCTTTAGAAGTAGAGTATCTTCGAGACTCAATAATCTCAGTTATATATGGGCAAGCTTAATTTCAAATTTATTTACTCTAGATATAGATAGTGATGATGCATTTCTTGCTTTGTCTATTGTGTCGAATGAGTCAATTATATCTTAATCCATAAAATGACATCCGAGCTTAGGCCAATTAAAATGAATCTTATGACAAGAGAATTCTAGTATATGAGGCTCTATATTAAAGGTTTATCTATCAAGCTTAAGTACTGGTGAAAAAACAAGTCCTTAAGTCCATTTGACACAAGGCAAAAAGAATACATTCGGAATGGCTAACCCCTATTCTTTCACGAATTGCCTGATTGTTGATCACAACCGGTGGTTGAGAGGACATGTGGATCCCACATCCAGTCTCTAATCAGTTTGACTCAACGCGGGAGACACCAGTGGTTCAATCAAATATTGAGTCGAGTAGACTCTAGCACACCTATGCATCACAATTGCATATGAAATTCGAATATAGGCCTTCAATCACACACGTGGCCTCGTGTTTGATTGAATTGACACAATAGATAAAATTATTTTCGATGAGGATTGTTGAGTGCGTTTCACACAAACCTTAGGATCTCGCCCCCCAATGCACTAGAATTATGGGCTACGATAATGCAATAATCAAGAATAAAGCATCAACCACACGACATAAGGAGTTTTTACGTGGAAAACCCTTTAAAGAGGTAAAAATCACGGGACTTCGTCCAGACAAATAATCCACTATCTCAGAGAATCGTTTACAACTAATCACAATCACACTCCGCTTGGATCAAACCTTCTTCACTCACGTAGGAGTAGATGAACAATAAGAGAATAATGAAAACGGAGAGATCTCACTCGAGCAAGAGGACGTTGAAGAGCCGAGACGTCGTTGCACTGTAAATCACCTTCGCGAGTAAAGCTTCCTCTACCAACAAGCTTCCTCTCTCTCTCTTCTCTTTCTCTCTTCCTCTTTTTTTCTCTCTCTTACCTTAGACGTGAAAACACCTTAATGGGATACTTAATCCCGTTTTGGAACTTCCTTAAATAGAGAACCGGAGGAATTAGAAAAACTATCCAGTGAGAAAATAAAAAAGAACTTCCCAATTTCGGGCCCCCGGACCAACTTGGTCGGGCGCCCGGTCACAAGACCATCAGGCGCCCGCCTGCTATCAAAACTGTCTGGCAACTTTTTGCCTCATCTGGGTGATTTTCGGTCGCCCGACTAGACTGGTCCGAGTGCCCGACCACACCCAGGCTGCACCATAACTCTCCTCTGTCCCAAGGAAGAAAACCCCATCAAGGATGATATCATCTAAATTTGAGATCTATCAAATCATGTTCTTCATGATTAAAAAAAAGGAACCATATAGTTCATACATTTGCTGACGTTAACCGTATAATTGTTGACGCTAGCAGATTCTTGTATTACCGATCAACGCGAAGAACCCACTTTGATACCAAGGTGATTTTAGGAGACTTGGAATGAGGAAGGAAGAGAAGATATGAAGGAAAGATAATAGGTATTGAGAGAAGAGAATGTTTTGATAGAGAATCGTGTCTTATGTGTGTTAAAGCAACAAGCCCTAATGCACCTTTATTATGTCACTAGAAACACATACATACTCGAAGAGAGCATAAAACACTACACTCACATGTCTAAATAAATACGCTAAGTATAATGCAATTTTCCTATACCAAAAACACATAACGACCCATGAGCGGGTACTTTTCCAAACTTTTCATATGGTGATTGCATATTTAAGATACATGTAGAGAGTCGGTTGATGAGCCAGACAGTCATGCTAAAGGCTTCTACTTAGAAGCGTCTGGATACTTCCCTATGAAGAAGCATAGTCAAACCAAGTTCAATCGCATTTCAGTACTTTCTTTTTGCCATGCCATTTTGTTCCAGTACATTAAGACGTGACATTTGGTGATGAATGTTGTTCTCAACCATATATGATAAAAGACTTTTATCACTATACTTACCACCACAATCGGATTGAAATTTTTTAATCTGCTTATTAATCTTGGTTTAAATGAATTTATAAAATTCAATGAAGCATTGCAGAAAACTTGCCATTTAAGGGAAAGAACCATGTGAGCCTTGTACATTCACCAATAAATACCACATGATACTTAAATCTTTGAAATGATAAATGAGGTGTTGGTTCCCATAAATTGCAATGCTTGGGTTTATTATGGACTCATTGTGCCTTCTTCACTTTTTGGATGAATGGATTTCTACTGATTGGGTGGGTTAAAGGATGGAGTAGTAAAATCCCTCCTCTTACAACTAATCTAATGAATATTTATTAAGAAAGTTTTCAAATATTGTAAATATATTTATTTTTTTAAAATAAATTTTAATTTTAAAATTTAGTTATTTTTATATTTTTATAACATTGGGTGTGATATGGATATGTGGTAGTAAGTTGTACTGTCCCCTTATCTATGTGAGTCTTCCCGTACACATGGGCTTACATGACAATACTTTATACTTTTAGGCCCATTAATGCTATAAACGGGGTTTAGGGATTAATGAATTTGGGCATGTTTGGACATACTCTCAAAGAGTCAATTTGATGTCCAAACATCACTTTGAGCTATATTGCAGTTCACGTCATGTGTTTGGATGCACTTTTGCAAACTCCATCTCATTTCCCGCTTAGCAAAATAGGCACTATAAAGCGGATTTGAAAAAAAATCAATCGGATTTGTTTTCATTTTGGCAGAAAAAGCATGCATGAAACCCATTTTTGCGAAGTGCCTGCAAATGGGCCATTCTATTGCTATTTTTAAGCTTCTTATAATTGGGTAAGTTATGCTGCCCATTTACTTAAATATGTCTCTCTTTTTTGTTGAAACCTAACCTATGATATGTTAATGTACAATAAACTCATGTAAGAAATGAGTTTGGCCATATTTTGCAAATAAGTTTTTTTTTTTAAATTAGTTTCATAGCCTATAACTCAAAAATACATTTTAATTCACGTATTTGGTTGACCTTACTACGTATACACCAATACTTGAAGGACATAACCTTTTGATTTAGCAAAAATTCTCAATTCTTGTTTTGTAAAAAATTATCCACTCTTGTTTTATAAAAAATTCTCAACTCTTGCTTTGAATGGATTAGATTCACTTGAATATGAGTTAGGCTTTGGATGAGTGGCTTGAATTGACTAGATTCAGTTTTAAATAGAGGTTATTTGCAAAATGGAGATGTGAGAGAGGGAAGAAGAGACCTAACACTCTTTGCAAAAGAGATGATAGGATATCTTCAACCCCAACCCCACTCCGTAATATTTAGACCATTGAGATGACTTATATTGGTTAGATGATGGCTATGAATGGATTAGATTGTCTTGAATATAAGCTAAGCTTTGAATGAGCGGCTTGGAATGACTAGATTAGGTTTTAGATGATTTAGATGGGCTAGGTTGGTTGGGTAAGGTGGGTTGGGAAGGAGGGGGCGAGGTTGGTTGGGAAGCATCGGTTAGGTGGGCTAGATGGGTTGAGCTTGGGCTAGACTAGTTGATCTAGGTTGTGGGTGAGAGTTCTCTCCCTCCTCTCCTCTCCTCTCCTCTTGGTGATGGTGTGTCTTGAGAATGAAAGAGGTGAGGGGGTATTTATAGGTAAGGGGATGGCAATTTGGTAATATGGGAGTAGGTAAGGGGCAAATATATCAAATAATGTCTTGCAATTGGATAATAGAGTTTGGTGCCACATGTCATCTCTTCATTAACCCATAGAGTGATTTTTATTTTATTTTATAAGTAAGTGCGTGTGTGTGTGTGTGTGTGGGGGGGGGGGGGGGGGTTGAATTTGGCTCTAATTTAGCTTAGATTTTATTGTTGGCTAGGCTCAGGAAGTAACTTAGGATTTGACTAGGCTTGGCTCATGATTTAGCTTAAGATTAGACTTGGCTTTGGGAGTAATTTTGAAGTAGGGCTTTTAAGGGTTAATAGATGCAGACTTTTGGAAGTCATCAACGGTTCAAATTTTGGTACAATTGGTCATCTTTGATAGGGTGGGATGCCTACAAATCTAAATCTCATATGGACCACACCAAATGAAACAATAGCGATTGAACACATATCATAAAAAATTTCTTGGGGGCACATGAATGCTAATTTGCCATCCATCCCTATGATAAGGTCACACAAACTTTGATGAAGGGACTATAAAATATCACCTTGATCCAAATCTTTTATGGCCTGCAAAAAGTTTTTAATAGTCAATCACCATTGTTTTTTGTGGTGTATGGTCCATTTGGGATATGCGCATGTTTGGGATCATTCCCTAAAATGAAATAGCCAAACGTATGGACAGCATGGTTATGAGGCACATGCATTACAGTGGGCCTCACAGTCAACGATCCATGGACCTTGGGATCCTTCAAAGCCGCATCCCAATGGCACTGTACACATGGCATGTATAAGCCAAGACGGATTAGGTGCGGTCCCAGCCTCACCCAAAATGGTGTAGCCTGTACAGTAGGACTCACCTTAACATATGTATTTTATATTCACGCTGTTCATCCATCTGCACCCATCATTTTAGGGCATGATCCAAAAAATGAAGCAGGCCCAATTCTCAGGTGGACCATACCATACAAAACAGAGGCAATTGACTATTAATGGGCCACAAAGTTTTGGATAAAGCTGATTTTTGTTTTATCCCTTAATCCAAGTTTATGTTACTTTATCAACAGGTTTTTAATGGACTACTATAAGTATTTTATCAAATTTTCAGTCGGGCAAAGTTGGATCGGATCAGCCTGGGCCCAACTAATTTTTTGGACTCGGCTTGGCCCTACTGTTCTAGGCCCATGCTGAGCTTGGGCCAGGTTGGCCTCGGCTTTTAAGTGTTGGGCACCAGGACCGGGTATATCCCGGGCTGGCCAAACCCAGCCCATTGCTACCCCTATCAAAGACACAGTTACTTCCATGTCTGTTGGTGGAAGAACAACTCAAAAGTTCATCACAAGGTCACACACAACTACTTGGACGATAAAGTTACCATCCATCTAGCTCATAGGTCTGAACATGCAAACAGTGTGGAACATCCAGCCCATCCCAAAAGTTTGGCCCCACCATGAAGAACAGATGATGCAAAAAATAGGCCAATCCACTCATCAGTGGGCCACACCATAGAAAACAATGGAGACCCATTGATCTGATCCAAAGCAGGTGCCACCCACCTCAAGTGGGCTTCATTTTTGCTCTAGATGATCTTCGTTGAGGGACCAACCTTCAGATGTCATTGACACATGCCACGGTGCTAACTATGTGCTAGCTGGGTGATAAACTTTATTGGCCAACTAGTTGCATGTGAGACCTCATTTATTAGGATTTTTGCATTTAATTTATACAATTGTCATTAAAATATAATACAGTGTCTTAAATATGAGTTTTAAACAACTCCATGTTTGACACTGAATATCAGTGTCTGAAATGAACATGTTTCCTTATTAACTGTTCCATAACAAGTCCAATCAGGAATCACCCACGCATAAGGAATAAAGAAACCCTTTTCTGATAGTAGGAATCAACTGAAACGCACCTGTAGTAATTTCTCTCGGCTGCTAGGCGGCAAGTACTGGGAAACTCTCTCCCTTTCCTGATTCAGGCATTGCTCCTGACTGGTATTAAAACCATAAATTCATTTTTTTAAGGGAATTGATATTTATATCCACCCTGGCTACTACAAGCATCAATCATGGAGGGTTGTGGGTGTAGATAGGTTTCCCTTTATACAAATTTTGAAGATCGAAAAAGAAATCATTGAAAAAGAAATCAAGAACATTCTTTACTAGGCCTTGATCTATCTGCTTCTCATTTCGCTCTTTGATTAATCTGAAACATTAGTGTGTTTGTCAACCGACCTTGAATGGAAGGGACTGATTCTACATTTAAGATACATAATTCTACATACAAAGCATATAACAGCATCTCTGAATTTGGCATTTGAGTCTTGGCAGGCCTGAAAAAGATAGGATTAAAAACAATCCAGAAAAAATCAGTGGCAGATGTGTACAACATCTTGAAGACTCATTCAGTGAGTCACACAATAATGGGCAATGCCTGGAAAATCAGGCCAATTAGCTCGGGAGGGGATTATACATTATTGCTGCTTACACGCGAATCACAAAACAAAGGAATCAGGTGGGGCAGACTACTCACTGCTCGCATGGTGAGTCCCACACCCAATCTGCTTCGGGTGGGTCTCCACAACATAGAACTCGCTGGTCAACACTGAGCGGTTTTGATTCTTTGTACTGAAAATTTTGGTGCATGAAATCACAACATACAAGACTCAAATAGACATGCTTCAGTCACAACATGCAAAATTCAAACAAACATGCTCCAAACAGAAGCATACCTTGAGCAGGACATGCTCCTCCAACAGCACCTTTTTACGTGTTTGAGTTGCAGGTGCAACCACCGACTCATGTTCCACAGCCTGCAACATAAATTATAATTAAAGATAAAAATGTGGTAGTTTAAATAAATTCCAAAGCAAGACTCTTGTGTTCTCATTGCTAAGTGAGATTGTGTTCCAAGATATGCTACCATCCATTGGAAGCGTGCAGGAATCCTATGCACACGGAAGTTTTGATTTGTACCATAGTTTAAAATTTCCTCCACATGGGGATTCCGCCGATTACCATCAATGATAAGGGTGGCAATTGGCCAGGTAGCCCACCCCACCTAGTTAGGCTTTGGCCTTGCATTCATGGCCCAATTAATTTCCATGTCGGGCTTGTACTCAAGTAAAAAAAAGCCCGACCTAGCGTAGCTCATCCTGGCCCGGCCTAACCCAACTTCATATGTACATGAGTCATATCCCACAAATAAGTCATTATAATCCTTGGATAGGCTATTCTATTAGTGCACTAATTTGTGCACTTTGTTTGTCAGTCAAGTGAATTTGTGTGTTAGTGAGTCGGTTGAGCCCTTCAAAGTTGAAGACCGAAGACACATGAAGACAAGAAGCATCAAGGAAAGAAGAAATAGGTAAATGAAGTGCCTTGGTGTCCTTAATCCTTAGGACCAAAACAACTTAACCTCTATATAACCGGACCTTTATAGGTAAACCTTCAATGGTCATTCATTAGCCTTAGGAGTCCTAAAAGATCCATAAAATGTAAGGCATTAAAGGTAACCAAGCTGTTGTAAAATGAATTGCCCAAAAGAGCAGCAATATGGGAAAGTTCGATCGACCGACAAGAACATCGACCCATCTCGACTAGTCGTCAACTCATCATCGAGTAGTTTACGTTGATTGGTCTAAGTGTCCAAAAACTGTCCAACGTGTTCTTCCTGAAAATCAGTTATACTCGACTAGTCGACATGTAAGTTTTATAAAGCGGATTAAACAAAAGCCACAAACGGGCCATTCTATTACTATTTATAAGCTTATTAAAATTTGGCAAGTTATGCTACTCATTTACTTAAATGGGACCTTCTTTTTAGCATAAATCTGATCTATGATCTGTTAAATGCGACATAAACCCATCTAAGAAATGGGTTTGGCCAATCTTTTACAAATAATCTTTTTTTAATTAGTTTCACAACATATAACTCAAAAATACATTTTAATTCGCGTATTTGGTTGGCCTTGCTGTGTATGTACCAACACCCAAAAGATGGAACCTTTTGATTTAGCAAAAACTCTCAACTCTTGTTTTGCCGTTTTTTCACCACACTTTTTTTCATTGGTATTAAAATTGATAAATTATCAACTTCTCTTGCAATGTTAATTGGAGTCGGCTAAGCATATACAGCATCATAACTTTAAGGCATCTACTTTTTGAAATTTTGGTCAGCCAAAATTTTTGTCAGGCTTAGGGTCAACACCCTCTTAACATACAAGGATGTGTGTAGAGAATGGCGCCGCTGGATAACTAGTGTGCATTTTATCAAATTACAACTGAAGCATTCTAAAAGTAATGCTGAGTATTTTATGAATGCTAGTATGATCAACAACTACCTCAAAATATATTTGTTGAAAAAGGTTGATCACTCGATTCAAAGAAAACCCTTAGTAATCTTTGGTCGAGTCCCTCTCAGAATCGGATGGACCAAATTTGTTGATTCAGATTATGGCCTGGTATGCCTGAGTGAACCTGATGGTAACCATGACATTTATATTTTTAATCTTGCAATTAGGAAAGTTGTTACACTTCCAATGACTTGTAAATCTATTGGTAAATTTTCTGTATGCGGATTTGGTGTGGTTAAGAAGAATGATGAAAATTGGTATTAAAAGCATTTTAAAGGCATGAGTGCAACGACCCCAAGAATCACAGAAATGCATATGTATATGAGATCTATTCCTCAGTAACAAGGTCATGGAAATGCATAATCTGCTTGTCGACTTGCCCTGACTTGATTGTATTTGCGAATGAAAAAATCCATTGGTAGATGCATCAAAAGACTCCAAACAAAATGATATCTGTTGTTGGAAATGTGTGAATAAGTTTCCCGTGTTCCTTCTAGATTACAATTTTTTTCTAGTAGAGTTGAGAGGGTGTATCTCACTATTTGCTAAATCTAAAGACAGTTTAAACCACAGGAAATTTGGATTCTTGAACAAGTCTGGGAGAAAAACATTTCTTTGTCAATGTTACCATTGCCGCCAACCTTTATGTCGTCATTCAGTATTGTGAACTTGGCTGTCAGAAAGAGCGAAATCTTGATCGTGACAATAGATTTTAGAACAATAACTTACAACTTAGATATCAAGAACCGAAAATATCATGGACTACCACCTTGTTCGTCTACTAAGGTGGGGTTTTATACCGAAAGTCTCATCGAAGGTAGGTTTGAAAACTGAGCTTGGGCATCATTATCCAAACCCTCATTGTAAAAAAGTAATAATGATGACTAAGCTTTCAGATGGCCAAGCTCAGTTTTCAAACTTACCTCAGCAAGAGGCTTTCCGTATAAAGCCTAATCTTAGAAATAGACGAACATGGTAGTAGTTTATGTTATTGTCAGTTCTTGGTATCCAAGTTGTAAAATATTGTTCTAGAATCCATTATCATGATTAAGATTTTGCTCTTTCTGACAGCCAAGTTCATAATACCGAATTACGATATAAAAATTTGCGGCAGTGGTAGCATGGACAAAGAAATGTTTTTTCCTAAACTTGTTTAAGAATTCAAACTTTCAAGTTTTAATATGTCTTTACCTTCAACAAATAGTAAGAAGCGGCTTCTCAACTGTGCTAGAAAAATTTTGTAATCTGGAAGAGACATGAGAAATTTATTCACGATGCACTCACTTCCATTAACGGAGAACATTTCGTGTGGAGTCGTTTAACGCATCCACCAATAGAATTTCACATTCACAAATACAATTAAGGGCAAGTGGACACATTATGCATTTCCAGTACCCTATTGCCGAGGAATATATCTCACATGCATATAGATTCATGTGATTTTTAGGATCGCTGCGCTCATACCTTTGAAATACTTGGCATACAAATTTTCACTACTCTTCTTAAGCATACCAAATTCGTATACAAGAAAGTCCCTGATAGATCTATTAGTAATTGGGAGTGTAACAGCTCTTCCAATTGCAGGATTAAAAATATGAATTTCACGATTCTCATTAGGTTCACTCAAGCATACTAGGCCACAAGATGTATCAACAAATTTGGTCCATTCGATTGTGAGAGGGATTCAACCAAAGATTATTGGGGTTTTTTTGAATAGGGTGATAAGCCTCTTTCAACAAATATATTTTGAGGTAGTTGCTTATCATAGTGGCATTCATAAGATACTCAGTATTACTTTTGGAATGCTTAAACTATAATTTAATGAAATGCACACTGGTTATCCAGTGGCGCCATTCTATGCACACTTCCTTTAATGTTAAGATGTTGCTGATCCTAAGCTTTACAAAAATTTGGTCGGCCAAAATTTCAAAAGTCATATGCCTTAAAGCCATTATGTTTTATTTGCTTAACCAGGTCTAGTTAACACTGAAGAGAAGTTGAGAATTTGTCAATAATAATGCAAATGAAAAAAAGACTATTCAAAAAAGGTAAAACAAGAGTCGAGAGTTTTTGCTAAATCAGAAGGTTTTGCCCTTCGAGTGTTGGTATATACACAGCAAAGGTCCACCAAATATGTGAATTACAATATAATTTTGAATTATAGGCTATGAAACTAATTAAAAAAATAAACTTATTTACAAAAGATGGGCCAAACTCATTTCTTACATGAGTTTATGCCACATTTAACAGATCATAGGTCAGGTTCCGGCCAAAAAAGAGAGACCCATTTAATTAAATGGGCAGCAAAACTTACCCAATTATAAGAAACTTATAAATAGTAATAGAATGTCTCGTTTGCAGGCGCTTCACAAGAAGGGGGTTTCATGCCTGCTTTTTTGGTCAAAATGAAAACAAATCCGATTGGTTTTTGTCAAATTCGCTTTATAGTGCTTATTTTGTCAAGCGAAAAATGAGATGAGATTTGCAAAAGTGCATCCAAATGCACAACGTGAACTGAAATATAGCTCAAAATGATGTTTTAACATTAAAGTCATTTCCTACTTGGACATCATTTAATATCAAAGTATTCACATAAGTGAGTTTTAGAAGTACTTTCCCTTTCCCTACAACTGGAGAAGTTCAAGCATTACCCATGAACACTTGTTCATCACTCCTGATGTTTGATAAGACATAAACATATTACACTTTTTGCACACATGTCGAGTTGCATCAGTGTCTAGTACCCATTCCAAGTTATTTAAAAAAAAGACTTCTGATACTACAATTACTACTATGTGAGACTCATTGCCTACTTCTACAAGATTATCTTGAGGCTTATCTTTGTTTTTATTAAACCTACAAGTTTAATGTGATGCTCAAGTTTTCCACATTAAAATATGAATGCAATGGATCAATCTCCCTATACAACTTTATGCTGTTGAAATTTTTGTAAGGCTTTCGGTGAAGTCCCTCTTGATATTTAATGTGTGTGCAAAAAATGGTACGCATGTATACGCAATATTCATTTCGTCAAATGACAACTAACACATTCTAGAGATAACGCTGATTTTTTTCCGGGTGTTGCTATCTTCGACAATCCCATACTAATTTTGGTCGATGAGTATGATCGCCAAATTAAGAGAGACATTCCAGAAATCACTATGGATGGGTGAGGCCACTATAATCTGCTAGATGGGTGGATCCTAACCTATTATATTTTTTTTCCTTCAGAAGTTTTCAACGGTAGGTATTCGATTCACACTGTTTCCTGTGGTGTGGTCCACTTTATCTTTGAATATGGTTAAAATTTGGATTCATGACATAAAATGATATGATAAAATGGATGGACGGCGTGGATAAGACACATACATCACGGTGGGCCCAAAGAGTCTACTCAGTAGACAATCGGCTTCCATATTTACGGTGCGGCCAACCTATTTTGCACGGCTGGGATTTTCCGCAATTGACAGGTATAAACCATTGCATGTGAAAATTTCTGTTCCAAAATCATCTAGCTCAGAACTAAGCCCCATCTAAAGTGGGCCCCACCTTTTAGACGGCGCAGATGGATCCTCACGCTTAAAGCTGATCAGATCATCACAATCATCAAACAAATTACCCATCTGGGCTTACACACCAAATCCACCATATGACCCACCAGAACCAACACTCCAGATCACACCAATGCCACGTGGCGGCCCATCAAACAACCGCACAGGCAAGAGATGGATGACTCATCCCTTCTCCCTCCCTCATTACTCCAAATGGCATTTCTACATACGCTCCCTCCCACAAAACGATTTTCACTCTCTTCATCTCCTTCCCTTTTACTCCATTCCATGCTCGCTAGACTGTTTAGTTCTCCTGTACATCGCCTCCTCCCAATCAAAACCAGAAATCTCCCAAACCCCACCATCTCCTTCCTACCCCGTCCTACTCGCAGCATCCATACTCGCACCGTTCTCGCCATGGCAGAAGGGTCCCACACACACAAGCACACCAACCGCCTCGCGGCGGAGCACAGCCCTTACCTTCTTCAGCACGCACACAATCCGGTATCTTCCTTCCCTCTTCGTATTTTCTTCTTTTTTATTACAGAATTCTCTACCAATCAAAGAAAATAGAGTGCTTTCTCGTAAGATAGTCTGTTGTGTATTCTGCGGTGTCAGGACCCTGAATTTCATCGAAATTGGGGTGTAATTTTATTCATTTTTTTTTAATGAGTAATTGGTATTTTGTGTCTTCGCCACGGTTGCTAATTTACAATAGAGCGCTGATGGGTAAGTAGAATGGCAGGACTGTGAATTTCATTGGAAATCGGGGTAATTCTTGTTTCTGTGAGAAGTGTATATGGTGTGGTTTGGATGCGAGGAAAGCTGTGATTATGGAAAGAGTTTCATAGTAAACAAAATTTTGTAATCGGATGAATTGGTAAGTCACATTACCATTCGTGTGCCGAATTGGGTCAATTGAGATATGGAATTGGGTTGAAGAATAGGCTAGCCCAAGCATTTGGGGGCTGATGAGGACACAAGATCATTTCAAGTGTACCAACGAAGAAAGCGCCAACCACAAGCACCATCTTTGTGGATAGGCGACTATTGAGGAGCTGAAGACCCTCCACATGTGATCAGACACATAGAAGACCCCATCCAGGGAGGACACATGTGAAGGAAGATTGGAGAAATAGGACTAAAGGGCTGAAGACTTCGGGCGCCCATCGGGCGCCCGAATTTGGCCTCTCGAGCGCCTGAAACTCTCTGGATGTTTTTGGATGTCTTCAGCGCCCGACCGAGCGCCCGAACTTTTGCGCAAGTGTTTTCTTTTTCCGTTTTTTTACTTAAGTTTGAGGGTAGTTTAGTCTTTTACTTGTTTTTAGTATTTATTTAAGAGGGCTAAGCCCTAAACTCGAAATTTTAGTTGATTATTAATGGAAAGCAAACCCTTTGGTTGCCTCCTTCCTCATCTCTCTCATGGTGATGCTTCTTCTCTTCCCTTGATCTTCATCTTCTAATTTCTTCTTGTGCCCCTCCAAGTTCTTCAAGCTAATTATCTTCCTCGTTCTATTTCCTAGTTTTGCCAACCCTTCCTCGATCAAACCTTGGGAATCAAACTAAACCCTAAAACCCCAAATTTTCAAATCCCTAATCCGAGAAACTTCTTGATTTTTCGGACTAGTGATCTTCACTGATC
The DNA here is from genome assembly GCA_003013855.2 of Liriodendron chinense. NCBI lineage: Eukaryota > Viridiplantae > Streptophyta > Magnoliopsida > Magnoliales > Magnoliaceae > Liriodendron > Liriodendron chinense. Next base: position 11,345,889 of record ML058484.1, on the reverse strand, counting down.
GATTGGGTATAGCCATGCAAGATCGGGAGGTCCCATCCCTCGCCGGATCCAACCTATGCATTAATTGAATTCCATACTCCATGGTTGTGATGATGGCCCGTTCCATTGCATGTTTCCTTTATGATTTTCTTAGTTTATGATGATTAATGCTAGATTTTATTATTATTATTGCTTTTATTTCCGCTGAATAATTGTGTTCAAGAGCATGCATCATATTTAGGGCTGTCCTGCATCAAATTTGGTATCAGAGATTAGGCTTGCATGGTTTGTGTTTAGATCGAGTTATCAAATTAGGGTTTTGATTTTTAGGCCTAATTTAGGAAAGTTTCAGATTTAGAAAGTTTTCAATTTTAGAAACTTTCCAAATTTAGAAAGTTTCCTAATTTGGAAAATTTCCAGATTTGAGTTGTTTCTTGTTTTAATTTAATTGTGTCAGTTCATATTAGTTTTGCATTCATCGCATTCATCTTGTGAGTCAAAACACCTAGTGGTCTAGTTGGGTAGAGTTTTGGTTCAAGTGTTAAGTGTATGCCAACGAGAAGAGGTAGAGGTTTCGGACTTCAGCCTACCATGAATAACGAGCAGTTATTTGAGCAACTTGCTCAATTGATACAAAAGATAACCGCCCTAGAAGTAGGTCAAAAGCGTGAGTTTGCTCGCCTTGAGAACCAAATCACCACTACCATGACTAAGGTCGAGCAACTAGAGGCGTCCCAAAGGGAAAACCCTGCTGTAGGGGATGATGCGTACTCCCAAGTGGGAGGAATCATTGAAGAGCGCGCTGCCACACGTGGAGGTAGTGAAGATAGAGATCGTAGTAACGGTCGTGGTGTTGTGCGAGAGGCACGAGCCACATATGATCATCAAGACCGCTATGATCCAGATGAGCGTGCGATGAAGAGTGTTAGAGTTGAGGCCCCGAGTTTTGATGGGTGCTTGGACCTCAAGGCATTCCTTGACTGGGTTGCTGACATGGACCACTACTTTGAGTGGTATGGCATGTCAGAAAACCGTCAAATGCGGTTTGCTAAGATGAAGCTCGTGGGTCAAGCCAAGCTCTTTTGGACCAACACCGAGCGTAGGATAGAAAGAGTTGGTAGAGCCCCTATCACACATTGGTATGAGATGAAAGAGAAGTTGAAGGAGAAGTACCTTCCTCTCTCATACTGTCAGAAGCTCCTTGACTAATGGCAATCTTTATGCCAAGGGTCAATGTCTGCCGCTGACTACATCGCTAAGTTTGAAGAATATGTGATGCGATGTGATATCCAAGAAGACCCTCTAGTAACGCTCTCGCGTTTTAAGACGGGCCTTCGTGTGGATCTTCAGCGCGAGCTTATGACTCGGCCCTTAACGGACTTGGATGAAGCATATCAAGTCGCGCAGGAGTTAGAGCAATATCTAAAGACTCTTGTAGTCCGTCGTTTCGAGTCCCGAGACTCCAGTGCTAGATCTAGTTCCCAGGGGACTAGACCTAATGTTGGTAGTCAACCTAGGGCACATGCGACCATTCCGCCTAGACCTAGGGAGGACAAGGGCAAGGGGGTTCTTGGTGCCGGTCCTGGCAACCTGAGCTAAGTGAGGTGTTATGAGTGTGGCAATCTAGGCCACATGTCTAATCAGTGTCCTATGAAGAGCCGCGGGAAAGCCTTAGTTATAGGCGAGTCCCACGAGAGTGGAGATGACCAGGGTGATTATGAAGTTGAAGAGTATCATCCTGAAGGAGGACTTACTGATGATTAAGAGTTAGATGGAGAAGCAACGCTTGCAGTAGTCAGGCGTGTGCTAGCTCAGTCTAGAAGTAGTGCTGACTGCCGTCGAAGCACTATCTTCTATATTATTGTCAAGTGTGGTGAAAAGAATTGTAAGGTGATAGTGGACAGTGGAAGTTGTCAGAATGTGATTTCTACTAGCACCTTAGATCGCTTGAAACTGAAACCCACACCTCATCCAGACCCATATAAAGTTTCTTGGGTTGACAAGACATCCCTACCTATCACCCATCAATGTCTAGTCCCCATCGAGTTTGGGTCATACAAAGAGTCCCTGTTGTGTGATGTTTTACCTATGGATGTGGGACATGTTATCCTAGGTAGACCGTGGCTATTCGATAATGATGTCACGATCTTTGGCTGTTCGAATGCGTGTACCTTCATGCATAACGGTAAAAAGATCAAACTTAACCCCATGCCACCTGAGAACACACTAGGGAAAAAGAATGATGAGAAGGCAAGTGAGCTTAGAGGAGTGGGGAAATCCAAGCCTAAGTCTCTACATATAATTAGCGCAAGAGAGTTTAAAAAAGAGGCTAAGGAAGATTCTATGGTGTATGCCCTTGTGGCTAGAGAGATTACACCAGAGGTTCCATCAGAGTTGCCCCGTGAGGTAATCTCGGTCCTGAAGGAATACAGTGATGTATTTCCTAAAGACTTACCGAATGAGTTGCCACCTATGAGGGACATCCGGCATGCCATTGATCTTGTCCCAGGGTCTACTCTACCGAACCTTCCTCACTACAGGATGAATCCTGCAGAGCATGCAGAGTTGAAGAAGCAAGTAGATGAGCTTCTGCAAAAGGGTTTCATCCAAGAGAGTATGAGCTCGTGTGCCGTGCCAGCATTGTTGACGCCAAAGAAAGACGGCATGTGGCGCATGTGTGTGGATAGCCGTGCCATAAACAAAATTACTGTCAAATACAGGTTACCTAGGCTTGATGATATGCTTGACATGATGGCCAGGTCCACTATATTCTCTAAGATAGACCTCAAGAGTGGATATCACCAAATCCGTATACACCCAGGAGATGAGTGGAAGACTGCGTTTAAAACGAAAGATGGGCTATATGAGTGGTTGGTCATGCCCTTCAGCCTGACTAACGCACCCAGTACCTTCATGCGGGTGATGGCACAAGCTTTGAGGCCGTTCATGGAAAAGTTCCTATTGATGTACTTTGATGACATTCTTATTTATAGTACCACTAAGGAATCACACCTTGAACATTTAAAGAAGGTCTGTAGCGTCCTTAGGAAGGAAAAGTTGTACGCTAATCTTAAGAAATGTGCATTCATGTCTAGCCAAGTTGTGTTCTTAGGATTTATAGTGTCATCTGAAGGGATGCGCGCAGACCCTGAAAAGGTCAGGGCCATAATTGAGTGGCCAGAATCGAGGAACATTCATGAGGTGCGAAGCTTTCACGGCCTAACAACTTTTTATCGTCGGTTCATTAGGGGTTTTAGCATGATCATGGCTCCCATTACTGAGTGCATGAAAAAAGGGAGAGTTCGTGTGGTCTAAAGCCGCAGTCAAGGCTTTCAAAGAAATTAAGGGCAAAATGGTAGAAGCTCCTGTCATGCGTCTACCTGACTTTTCTAAAGTCTTTGAAGTAGCATGTGATACGTCTGGTGTCGGTATAGGTGGAGTGTTGAGTCAAGAAGGACACCCAGTGGCCTATTTCAGTGAGAAACTGAATGAGGCAAAACAAAAATACTTCACTTACGACAATGAATTTTATGTGGTAGTGCAATCTCTGAGACATTGGCGACACTATCTTCTACCGCAAGAATTCGTTTTGTTTTCTGACCATGAGACTTTGAGATATTTGCATTCTTAGAAGAAACTCAACCCAAGGCATGCCAAGTGGGTAGCGTTTCTTCAGGAATATTCGTTTGTTTTGAAACACAAGGCCGGGGTTGAAAACAAACTAGCGGATGCCCTTAGTAGAAGACTGGCGTTGCTCAACTCCTTGAGTGTAGAGGTAGTCGGGTTCGAGCAACTGAAAGATGAATACCCCACATGTCCTGATTTTGGGGGTACTTACGCGTCGCTCTCTAGTGACCATCGTATTATGGGTGAATATGTTCTTAAAGATGACTTCCTTTTCAAGGGAGACAGACTTTGTATTCCCCGTATGTCCCTTCGTGAATTCCTCATCTAGGAGCTTCATTCAGGAGGGATAGCTGGCCATTTTGGTCGTGACAAGACCATTGCCCTTATGGAAGATCGTTTCTATTGGCCAAGTCTCAAGCGAGACGTAGCTAAAGTTTTAGGGCAGTGTCGTACATGTCAACTGGTAAAGCAGAAAAAGCAAAATACCGGGCTGTATACACCATTGCCAGTGCCACATGCTCCGTAGCAGGACATTAATATGGACTTCGTGCTTGGGCTTCCCAAGACAATAAAAAAGCACGATTCCATTTTTGTCGTGGTGGACCGTTTTTCTAAAATGGCACATTTCCTCCCATGTTCGAAAACGTCGGATGTTTCTCATGTCGCTCGTATCTTTTTTGATGGTGTGGTGCGTCTCCATGGGTTACCTAAAACCATAGTGTTTGATCGTGATGTTCGATTTACTAGCTATTTTTGGAAGACACTGTGGCACATTATGGGAACTCGTTTGCAATTCTCTACTGCTTACCACCCACAAACAGACGATCAAACTGAAGTGGTAAACCGTAGTCTTGGAAATCTTCTACGTTGTCTAGTGGGTGATCATGTTAAGACTTTGGACCTAATTTTACCAACTGCTGAATTTGCTTATAATAGGTCAGTAAATTGATCTACAGGGATGAGTCCATTTGAAGTTGTTAGTGGGTATAAACCTAGAATGCCAATAGATCTCTTACCCATGTCTGTCACCCAAAGGTCTTCTGAATCAGCCGATGCATTTGCACGACATATCCATGAATTGCATACGCATATTAGACAGCGGATAAGTAAGAGTAATGATAATTATAAAATTTCAGCTGATTCTCATCGTAGACTGCAAGATTTTCAAGAAGGAGACTATGTAATGGTGATGGTAAGGCCAGAGCGGTTCTCACAGGGTTTCGCTAAGAAATTACAAGCGCGTAGTGCTGGACCATTCAAGATAGTGCAGAAAATTGGGTCCAACGCGTATCGGATCGACCTTCCATCTGAAATGGGCATTAACCCGACTTTTAATGTAGAAGATCTAGTCCGTTCCCCTGACCCTACCATTGATCCATCATTTCATTCATGGCCCTTTTCTGATTTTGCTTCACAACCCATCCCACCCCTCCCTCCACCTATTGTCCATAAAGAAGAAATTGACGAGATCTTGGATGATGAGATAGTATCCACGAGAGATGGAGGTTTTCAGAGGTATCTTGTCAAGTGGAAGAACAAACCATTGTCTGAAGCTACGTGGTTGTTGGGTGACGCATTGCAGAGCATTGATCCGGATCTACTAGAGTGCTACACAGGTTTCAACTAGTCGGAGTCGAGTTTTTCTCACCCGAGGGGAATTGATGAGGACACAAGATCATTTCAAGTGTACCAATGAAGAAAGCGCCAACTACAAGCATCGTCCTTATGGATAGGCGACTATTGAGGAGCTGAAGACCCTCCACATGTGATCAGACACATAAAAGACCCCATCCAGGGAGGACACGTGTGAAGGAAGACTGGAGAAATATGACTGAAGGGTTGAAGACTTCGGGCGCCCGAACTTGGCCTCTCGAGCGCCCGAAACTCTTTGGACGTTTTTGGACGTCTTCGGGCGCCCGACCGAGCGCCCGAACTTTTGCACAAGTGTTTTCTTTTTTCGTTTTTTTACTTAAGTTTGAGGGTAGTTTAGTCTTTTACTTGTTTTTAGTGTTTATTTAAGAGGGCTAAGCCCTAAACTCGAAATTTTAGTTGATTATTAATGAAAAGCAAACGCTTTGGTTGCCTCCTTCCTCTTCTCTCTCTCTCATGGTGATGCTTCTTCTCTTCCCTTGATCTTCATCTTCTAATTTCTTCTTGTGCCCCTCCAAGTTCTTCAAGGTAATTATCTTCCTCGTTCTATTTCCTAGTTTTGCCAACCCTTCCTCGATTAAACCTTGGGAATCAAACTAAAGCCTAAAACCCCAAATTTTCAAATCCCTAATCCGAGAAACTTCCTGATTCTTCGGACTAGTGATCTTCACTGATCGATTGGGTATAGCCATGCAAGATCGGGAGATCCCATCCCTCGCCGGATCCAACCTATGCATTAATTGAATTCCATACTCCATGGTTGTGATGATGGCCCGTTCCATTGCATGTTTCCTTTATGATTTTCTTAGTTTATGATGATTAATGCTAGATTTTATTATTATTATTGCTTTTATTTCCGCTGAATAATTGTGTTCAAGAGCATGCATCATATTTAGAGCTGTCCTGCATCAGTGGCCCACAAAAGTGGACCTATTGATTCAGTTCTGATACTTGGTTTGAGGGTAGGATCGTGAATTTCATCGAATTGGGGGTTAATTTTTAGGCAGTATTTGAATGGGTATTTTGCAATTTGGCTTAGAAAGCCATGATGTGGTTGTTGAATTTACAAGATGGTGTTAACTGCTAAACATAATGGCAGGACTGAATTTCATTGAAACTGGTGGTTATTTTTGTGGTGAGTGTATAAGGTGTGGATTGGATGCAAGGAAAGTTGTGGTTGTGGAAAGAGTTTCTGTAGATTGATAAGAGTACACCAGGCTAGTGGGAGAGAGATGCTAGGAACCTCCTTGTGGGTATTCACATGAGATGGGGATTGAATTGGAAAGTTGGATCACCTCTGCAAACATCGCACGTCTGTGCAAGATCTGAGGCATTCATTTGACCTGAACTCTTGTAGGTATTCACATGAGAGGGATTGAACTGGTAATTTGCATCACCTGTGCCAACATGGCGCACGTGCAAGATTCGAGACATTCATCGACTTGGGCCCATCAGGACATGGTGTTGGGCACAAACAATATGCTAACTTAATCATCTGGTAGCCCCCAAAAGTGGACACACTGATTTGGTCATTCAGATCTCATTGGAGAAGACAGCCATCCTGTTTAGAACACATCATTGTGCGTTGAGAGCAGGGGAGTGGAGGATGATCCTCTGATATGACTCGGTATCATTTGATTCGTAGTGGTTTCTATGAAATGAAAAAAAATTGCCATATCAACACAGGTCCAAAATGGACTGATACAGGGTGAGTCGTACTGGTTCCTGTCCCATAGCCATTTGCACTACGAAGCAACTATTTAAATCCATGATTGTGCAAGCATTGGAGTCGTACAGGTCCAAAATGGACTGATATGGGGTGAGTTGTACTGGTTCCTGTCCCATAGCCATTTGTGCACGACAAAACAACTATTTAAATCCATGATTGTGCAAGCATTGGGGTCTTTATAAAGTTTGAATTTTCAACCTTGGGAGGAAAGAATTGAGATTGGAAAATGCAGCCTACCATTTTAGAAAGAAAGCAGTGCCTACTTTTTTTTCCGTTAAGGAGTTCCATTTGTAAACTGTTTGCACCTCATTCCTAACATCTAAATGAAAGAAAGTCTTAAAATCTGTGGAAATCTTTGCATAAGTGAAACTTTCCTCACATCGTCATCTTGGATGCCTAAACTTTATTATTATTATTTTTTTAATGGATAATGGGTAGTATAGTTTCTCTAGTAATCAATGGAGGATCGGTAACATGAAGTTATTGTCATAGAAGTTCCATGTGGCTTCCTCCTCTCAGTATGTGTTGCAAATATGGTTGGTGACCTGGACTGTTGATTTGGTGGGCCACCACATGATTGCGCTGTAGGCCAAATATGGCCATGATTGGACAACTCTCACATATTTGAGTTTTCATAGCTGAATGTGGGCTTTTCGTCTTGACTATTTCCTTTTGCATACCATTGGTTGGAGGTCTTCCATAGTTCAACCCGTTTTGTCTGTGGATATGGTTCATTCACATCGTAACCCACTAGGTCAGCATCTGCAAGCACCACATGTGTTTGAGACATGGAGGGAGCTTCAGATTTGTCAATTGGACATTCGATTTGTCTCTGTCATCAATTAGTTCAATTTGGACTCTTGCGTTGTCCTTTTTTTAATCAGAACCCTTGCATGGTCCTGAGCTTTAATCAGGGACCTTGGATGGACCTGATCTTCCATCAGATGGCAATGAGCCCAATCTGGACCCTGTTTGGATGATCAGATGGCCTGGAAGCACCAATATGTTTTACATGGATGTGAACCCACAGAAGGCAAATGAGCATTGCGTTTTCGCTTATTGCAAATTGATCTAGTTCTTCATTGGAACTGTAACAGAAGGTTAATTTCTTTTTAAACTGAAGGTTGATTGGTACCCATGGGGTGAGGAAGCTTTTGAGAAAGCTCGTAGAAAAGACATCCCAATCTTTTTGTCAAGTAAGTACATTTTTTTTTTTTCACTTTTTTTTTCTTCTTCTTGCTCAATTTTGTTACTTTTTTCACATCTTACATGTGTTTCTTTGTAGTGCATCTGCTCTCAATTTATAATCGTAGAATGCATTACACCTTCTGATATTCATTTTTTTTTTTTGCTGGTCCTGTCTGTTTGGACTTCTTTGCTCATGAAGTTGGATACAGCACATGCCATTGGTGAGTGGCTCCACTACCTTTTCTAGCTCTCATAGCATGCTGCTGTTGGGTAAAATTTGAAATCCATTTAGTTGCAATAATCTGTTACTAATTCATGGGGATACAGAAGTGGAAGGTACTCATTCATATTTTAGAAATTTAGTGCATATGAGTAGCAGATGGATGTTTGATAGGACTCCTGTCACATGCACTATGTATCCATGTGCATGGGCATGGACAAGCAAACATTTGAATGCAAAGAGGTAGAACTTACCATCAAAATTCCACATCATCTAGTTGGCGTATTTACTAAGTTACATTTAGGTGCTCGTGATTCCCAATGCCAAACTCTTGTACCATCAAGAGTGTGGTTGAGATGAGAACATGAGAACCTTCACGTTCGATGTCAAAAAAGATTTGGGGTTGGCAAAGCAGGTTAATGCCAACCTGCTTAATGCGTGTTGTTCTTCCCTTACGGCTGAGAAACCAATTACCTTAAGGGTGCTTTAGAACAATGTTTAAAATGGGTGTATCGGGTACCATATCATTCAGCACCGATATGGCCTCGTACGCCCTGTTTTGGGCATTCGTAGATGATACGGGCACATACGTATTGGGGGGGTACATGCGGTTTCAGACAATACTTTTAAACGTTGCTTTGGAAGCCTTTCTCCAAACACTAATAGGGTAGCACCACAAAATGATACCTAAGTAACTTGCCCAGAATAGCTGATTTCATTGTCTTAGTGGAAGGCATTGTTTCTTCCTTTGCCATCCTGTATTTCTTGGAATTGACATTTGAGTTGCACCAATATGCATGCATATTTTTTAATGTTTCTAAAGTAGGGGGCATAATCTTAAGGGTATTTGTTCTATCTCATAAGTTTTATGTCAAAACTTCTATGCACTAACTGATTTGCTGCTAATCTTTGCCAAGGTGTCATGTAATGGAGGTGGAGTCATTTGAGAATGAAGAGGTTGCAAAGATGCTAAATGATTGGTTCGTTAGCATCAAGGTGATTTTTCTTATAATTTGTAAATGTTAGTCATTTCTAGCTGCACCTATGAAGGCTACTTGGTTTAAGGTTTGAGTGTTAGTTCACATGTTTTCCTTCTTAAAATCCTTCTAATTAAAAAGAAGAAGAAGAAGGTTTTAACCAGTTGAAGTGTTTAACATTATCTTGAACTATATAGTTTTTTTTTTCTTCTAATACTCACTTGCAACAGGTGGATCGTGAGGAACGGCCGGACGTTGACAAGGTAAGTAAAATCTTTTTGGCAACTCCAATTAAAGAAATCATGTTTTGTTTCTGGAGAATATGATGCTTACTTTGATAGAATGTTTTCTCGTTATCCATCTAAGACATCTTTGGATGCCAATTACTAGATACGTTTTTACTTGCTTGCTTGTCATTTTTGAACGGGCATTTTGATGTAGTAGTCACTATTAATCTGGAAGGCAACCCTGGTCTGCTTTATGTTGATATGCTTTCTCTAATTACCATCAAAAGTAGGTTTAGTAAGCCACTTCAATTATCCTCCTTCAAACCCATTAATTTCTTTATTTTTCCTAATTTAAGTGAAATTTGTAGCGGTCCATATGTGAACTTCTAATTTGCTTTTAGGTTTGCAAATCCATGTAGCAAATTTTGCTTGAGAACCTACCAGAACTTTTGAGTATAGAAACTTGCAAGCTGAGTTTTAAGTTCTGTTTAGTTTAGCAATGCTGATTTGCTACTTGTTTGAGTATTTGATCAAGTCAACTCTGGGTCTGTTTGGAATGCGGGATTAAATGGTATGGAATTGAATTGGATGGAATTAACACCATTATTGCATAATGATTATTTGTTTAGAAATACCATGGTGTTTTGACTGTCCAATCCCACGTTTGGGATCAAATTCTTCCTCTAGGAAAAGCATCGTATTGAGTGAAATCTGCGTTTGGTGTGCCATGGAATTGTAATCAACGGACCAGATTTTACAACTGATCCCAGTCACCTGTATGCATATGCAACTTGATTGTCACGTGTAAAGGGCACATATGGATGGACAGCGTGGATAAAATGCATCAATGTGGGGCCCACAAATATAGTGGATTTCAAAATCCACCAAAAATCGTGCGGTATCTACTGTTGGGACTGGATGATATGATACCTGGATTTATCCAATCCTTCCCATGGTTTCCAAATGCCGAGTGGAATTTGCAATGGACCAAATGCAATTCCATACCGCCTAATCCCACCTAATCCCATGTTCTGAACGGGCCCTAAATTGGTTGAAAGTTCTAAAATATTAAAGGCCAAATGGTTATAATGGTGGCATTAAGTTCTTTATTATAAGTTTAGAGTCTCAATCATTGGAGTAAAGGCTTCAAACTTAAGTGAGGGAAAACATTCGTTGCGTGGTTGCAGTTTCACACATATCATTTTTTTTCTTCGGTCTCTTTCTATTCCAGTTCAAAATCAAGACATGCAGACTTATGTCCTAGCAATGTATGATTTGTAAGGAAGCATGAGGAAAGAATGCACTGTTATGATATGTAGAATGTGTTTTGGATTAAGCTGTTTCTTGGTAATCGTTGCCTAGGACTCTAATCTGAAGGTGCTTGCAAAGAATTAAGCTTTCACATGCACTACTGTTCCTGTATTATATCGAGTTCTATTTTCATATGTTTGCCTCTGTAGGTGTACATGACATATGTGCAAGCATTATATGGTGGGGGTGGTTGGCCACTGAGTGTCTTCGTTGCTCCCAATCTGAGGCCGTTAATGGGTGGAACTTACTTCCCTCCTGATGACAAATACGGACAACCGGGTTTCAAAACTGTCCTCAGGTGCGAATCCATCTACTAAAATTGCGTTCTTTTCCGATTTTGTTTGCTGCTTGACCATTAGCCTTCCTATGCCGGTTCAGGAAGGTGAAGGAAGCTTGGGAAACTAAACGGGAGATGCTTGAGAAGAGTGGTGCCTTTGCAATCGAGCAACTTTCAGACGCACTGTCCACAAATGCTAGCTCTCAAAAGTTACCTGATGGGCTTTCCCAAGATGCATTGCAACTGTGTGCTGAACAGGCAAGAATTTTTATGTTGGGAGCGTGGTGGTGTTTGTTTCTGCACACACCTTGTTTTGAGCAGTGTTCGAAATATCGGTATCCCATTACGTATCGCACCCTTGGGATACAGATACGTATCGGTTATTGCATGGGATATATCGGTTGTGTCGCGTAATGTATCGTTGTTGTTGGAAACATGGAGAAACATTGGGAAATTGGTCGAATTTTTCAATGAACCTTCAGTGATTGTTAAAAAAGACATCAATACACTTACAAATCAAAACATTAGAAAAAACAAGTGCACATAATAGGCTTTCTTTGTATGGGGTCCTAATCTATGCGCTGTCTAATTGAATTGATGCAGGTATATTCAAAGTATATTCATATAATTTACAAATGTAAGAAGACATGTGGAAACACAAGCACTACATTCAAAAGCAAAAGAAGAATCACTAGAGCAGGTTACATACATATTTGATTTTTTGTTTGGACACAGATTGCAACCGATTTGCGAGAAATTGGGATTTTTTTTTTCTTTTCAATTTTCCACAATTCGTCCCATCTTCTCCAAATCTCAAAATCGAAGCTCTCAATCATGGATTTGTAACAATTTGATACTGAATTAACATGATTTACAGGAAAAATAATGATTAAAAATAAAAAATGCTCACTAGATTGAACATGTGGGAAATATCCCACTACTTGTGTGTTTCGTTTCGCACAAGTGGGAAACAAGATATGTCGTGGGATGTATCGGCCGATATCGTCGATATTTAAAACACTGGTTTTGAGTACCCAGCGGGCTCTCCCAAAGCATATTTGTGAATATATGAATGGTAAAGGATTGCGATATTGGGTTCTGATATTTTGTTTGATATATATCATGTTTCGAAATCTTCTCTACTGACTCAAGTCTTGGCAATATGGACTTCTGGATCGGGATGTAGACTCAAGTTTTCCCCTTAAATTTAATTTTATTTTTTAACTAGAAACTTGAAAAGTTCGGCCAAATACTCCACAATCTTGAAAAGGTTGGTTGAAAACTTAAGAGATTTGGAAATACTTGCTCGATGCTTTTCTCAAGGCAATCTACAGGATGTAGAGTGTGATTAAATGGACTCGAGTCTTCTCTGAGTCCCAGTGGGACTGAGTTTCTAGTTGTTGATCCTTGTTTTACATTTTAATAATTCTTTTTTTTTTTTTCCCTTGGAGTATACATTTTAATAATGCTTGGCATGCATTTTTGTAGACGGCTTTGCTATTTCATCTTCAATTAGACCTATTGTAAAATCTGCAGCTGAACTTCTTTGTCTTTGTCTTCTTTGTCCTCCTCATCTTCCTCCTCCTCTTCCTCTTCCTCTTCCTCGTCTTCTTCTTCATCTTCTTCTTCCCTCTTTCTGTTCCTCTTCTTCTTCCTCTTCTTCTTCTTCTTCCACTTCTTCTGTCTTTCTCCTCTTCCTCTTCTTCTTCGTCATTGTTGTACTCCTCCTCCTCCTCTTCTTAGTGGTTCAAGCATTGATTTTAATAACATATGAAATCTGTTGTAAAAAACAACTCCGTGATGGTCTCTAGAAAACAATATGGCTGATGTCCTGCATGGTTATCTCTATTGCTTTTCTGGCTAAAGTAGTCTTCTGAACCATGCTATTTCATGATTTTTTTGTAGCTAACAAGAAGTTACGATGAAGAATACGGTGGATTTGGATCGGCCCCAAAATTTCCTAGGCCTGTTGAGATTCAACTCATGCTTTATCAGACAAAGAAACTGGAGGAAAATGGGAAAAAAAGCGAAGCCAATAGGAGTCTGAAGATGGTTTGTTTTACCTTGCAATGCATGGCCAGAGGGGGCATTCATGATCACATTGGAGGTGGTTTCCATAGATATAGTGTGGATGAGTGTTGGCATGGTGAGTTTCTGAAGTGGTGCTGAAAATGTGTGGAAGACGCCCTCTTTTTTTATCTCTTCCAAACTGTTCTGCAGATGATGAATATTTGACCTCCATTACTGATAGATAAATAACAGATTGCTATTGTTGTTCTTTTGAATCATTTTTGAAGTAACTGATAGAAATTGTCTTATGAACACGAGAAATATTAGTTCCTTGAAAGCCAATAAATCTTTTGAACAGTTTCTCCTGCTTTTAGTTTGTCACTTTTAAATGATATTGAAGATGTCTTGGAATCATAAACACACAAACACACATGTAGAATCTATTTCTAATGCCATGTAATTTGTTTCTTACTTGTACTCGAGGGAGTTGGTTAGACTTAAGAGGATGACCATTCCTGATTTATAGGAAAGTATTTGAACCATAGAAAATGAAATATCAAAAAACAACATTGAGAGTTTTGTTTGAAGTTTTTAAACTTCCTTATAGTTTTTGCAATATCCAGTATCATGATATAGGTGAAAGTTATCTATTTGCTGCACCGTGCACTGTTGCTTCTTGTGATGCACTCCCACGGACTGGATGGTTAGGATTATCTGGTCATTGAGATCTCTTTATCTGAATGATTTATGTAGCCCTTATCAGGAACAGTAGAAACTGCCCCTGATGATTGGCTACTGACCTCTGCATGCCTAGAGCATGGCATGCGGAGGACAGTAGAAAATATTATTGACAATCGGTATTGAAAGAGAGAAGGGCAGATGTGTAGAGGCCCCCTGCCCTGAAAAAAAAAAAACCCAATAAATGGTCTGGATCATGGACTTTTTTGTTGTGTGTCCAATCAAGTGCAGTGGCACCAGATGAGGAACTGTTCCTTGCATTCGGGTTGGATCTCCCCTATTGGGAATGATCTAGATCATATATTCCATATTATGTGACAAGTGTTATGCTGTGGGACATACCGCAAGAAACAGTGGACGGTTGTATGAGAGTATGAGATATCAATAGAATGTGTATATGATATGATCAGTAGGTCTGATATTTTGTGAAACTAACAAATTGTTCTTTTATTCATGTGAATATGATAGCAATCATTCCTTCATTTAGTCATGTGAATATTATTGTTCTTCTTAATGACTATTTTGTAATGGAAATAACTCTCTTTCGGTCTTGGATTGTTTTTCGATTTTGATGCTTTTCTTTAGCATATAAATATGCCTAGAGCATGGCATGAAGATATCCACATGATATGAAAAGAATATAGCCATAGAAGAAGCATGGTGAGGCCATGGCCCCTCCATTTATTTCGCAAATACCTTACTAGTCCAACATTGAGAATGCTGCCTTTTGACAATTTCTTGAAGTGCAAAGCTGAGAGTTACTACCATGCCAAATAAATCTGAAAAGTTTGATGCTTGTCTCGAGGGGGGGTTGAGAATGCTCTAACAATAAATCCTTGGAATTGTGGCAGATATCTAGTTATGGCCAACTCTAAACTAATCTGCCTTGCGTGATCAACACCAAACAAATGATTAGTCCTATTGAAATGAGTCAAAAGCCAATTGTTGAAAGGAAATCTCCTCCCTTTGTATCAGGAATCTTCCACTTAGTTGGTACCTCTCTTTTTGAAATTAGAATGTCATTTTACTTCTATATGTCTGGTGGCTCCTTTTAGCAATGATAAATAGGTCTAAATCTTTTATAGGGAGCCACCATACCTAGCCTTTTGATTGATACAACCATTCATCTCGCCGTTGGTGACATAATAATGTAAATTTGTCCTATTATGTTCCAAATGTGAGAAAAGGTCTTGTCCCTGAAGTTTTAAAAAGAGTGTGTCACCACCACCACTTTGTCCCAGTTCTTTGGGTCAGTTTATTCTCATGATTCCTTGGAAAATGCTTGATGATCGGCTTTCCACCTGACATCAACCCTCTTCCTTTACCTAGGGTGGGGATTGTGTTAGGATTTTACAAAGGTAGAAGCTTAAACTTTTGAAAACCAGTTGATTTTTTTACATCCCCTAGAATCCCCATGTAGAAAACATTCAAAACCTTAAAATTACAAACCAATGATGGAGATTATACCTTGATTTAAACCATAGATTGTGATGTAGAAAGTGTAAATGCTGATCATCCTAAGTAGGTCTCTCCTTGATCCATTCTAGATGGAGGAGAAAGTGGAGAGCTAATCAAGGTGTCCCGTATCGGTTTCGGTGGGCGTAACGGTGCCCACCGTTTCCGATACGGATACGGGCCGTATCGGCCGATACGGCCCCGTATCGGCCGATACGCCCCCCGTAACGGTCAACTTTTTTTTTTTTTGCCAAAAAATTTTAAAAAAATATGGATTAAATCCAGAAAATTCCAAACATCCCAAATATGCATTCATTTATAATTTTGAACATGTTTATGGTGGTGAAGCGGTCTACTCTTTGGTGAAAAAGCTGTATCGGGCTGTCTGGTGAATTTATGAAGCTAATAACCTGGAATTAACTGCAGAACTTATAAATTCAAATTTCTAACTGTCTAATACCAATAATATGTATATTAGAATAAATGTAACATCAAAGTATTTCAATTTTCACATGTACTATTATTTTTTTATAATTTACTTTATATTATTTACAATTTATTTACATACCTGAGGAGTGAGGAGTGAGGACTTGCAAAAAATAATGTATTAAGACTTCTCTTATCTTGAATCTTTGACCGACTCTTGTCCTGCCAATTGAACATTCTAAAGTAGAAAAAAAAATTAGTAATACCTGATATACTCCCCTGCAAGCATGTTGATTAAAGATTACTTGACTGGTTGTCACTTGTCAGGGGAGTTATTTTAAACACAAGTTCAACAATGTAAAGTGTGTGTTTTTTTGGTGAATGTATGACCATGTGGGTAATGGAAAAGACTCACCAAATCGGAACTCACCACCAAAATGAAAACCTGCTTTGTTGTGGTTGCTCAACCTCCACGTCGTTGTCGTCATCATCATCGGGTTGTTGCAGTCTTGTTGTTGCATATCCATAATATTCAGTGCCAGAGGGAAAGATCAGGTCAACGAAACCTGATGATGACTGATCCTGACTAGACAAAGATTCTGACCCTGAGTGAGGATATCTACTAGTGCCCGTCGAATAGCCGTGCCCATACTGGTACTCGTATTCAGGGCCAGGCTGTTGAGATTGAGATGAATAACTTGGATTTGGTTCATATGGTATATGTGGAACAGCGTCAGGAGGACTACTCCAACATGAAAGTGGCGGAACAGGTTCCTTATAATCCCATTGGTTGTAAGAATACCCATAATTCCTCGGATCATAGCCATACGCATGCTGATGTTCCAGATCTGTCGGTGTAGATTGCGGTGCAGGAGCAGGACCTGCAGGTGCACTACTGGAGCCAGGCTCTTGCTGGCTGTATCGTGACTCAGTACACTCATAAGTTCGACCCCCTCGGCCCCGCCTGCTTCGTCGAAGTTCATCAGCCTCGCGATCCGTAGACGGCTGTATGGTATCAGTAGCCCTGGTGGGTTGAGCAATGCCAGAAGTGGGAGGACCAGCATTAGGTGCATCATCATCATCATCATCATCATCATCATCTGTTTCAGTATCGCTAGAGCTCGCACTCTTCTGCTGAGTTTGCATGAAATCCGCCCCCCTTTCTGGGTCCAACACAAATGCACGACTCTCTTGCTGTGCCCTGCGTATTTCTGGGTCTTCAACTTCTATTTCTTCACTATCATCTTCTATTTCTTTTTCCCTTACTTCCAACCAAGGTAGAAGTGGGTCATCCTCATCATAAATATTTTCCAAGTTTATTGGACAATAATCCCCATCACCGGCATTACTGATATGCCTCCTTGAATGCATGCGCATTCTTAGCCTCATGTTGTAATGCATAAAGACAAGTCTATCTAACGTCCTAGTCTGAATTCTATTTCTATTCTTCGTATGAATAAGTGCAAAACAACTCCAATTTCTTTCGCAACTAGAGGAAGACGTTGTTTGGCTCAAAATCCTTACTGCAATTTTTTGGAGAGCCGGTGTAGTCTCTCCGAAATTTATCCACCAGTCGGCGGGGTGCAACTTAAGTACTGCATGTTGTGCAAGAGTATCTCCAAAGCTACCCTGGCGAGTTCCAAATATATCCAATTCATTCAAAGCCTTTATTTGTACATCTAAGTCAGGCTCTAATCTCTTTATCACGTTCTTTAATCCAATACGAATCTCATCATCCATAACAAATGATTGGGCATATCTATACCTAGGATTTAGGTAATAACCTGCTGCATGAATATCGTGGTGGAGCTGCTTTGTCCATCTTTTGTCGATCAAATTCCAGTAAGCTCGCCAGCTTGAACAATCACGTTGAATTGCCAACTTCGCTTTATCCATGGCGTCGTAGAGGAAGCCCATCGTAGGTGCTTCATCGGTTTCAACAAGACGAAGTACCCTCATCAGTGGTTCCATCACCTTTAAAATTTTCTTAACCCTCTTCCAATATTTGTTGTCTCTTATGGTGTTTATAACATCAACCGGCGTCCCTGATGTCTTCTTCTCATATTTTGTGTTGAGCCATTGTTGGGAAGCAAACATTTCACTCAACTCTCCCCTATGCTGATACAAACTCTCTAAAGCTATAAAGTTTGTTGCAAATCTAGTCGCCGCTCGCCTAAGCAACTCTCGTCCCTTCGTGAACTTCCTCATTATTGCAACTAGGTGATTATGGTTGTAAATAAATGTTGTCACTTCTTTTGCTTTTTCAACCATTTCTTTGACATTCTTTCTCTTTCCAATATCTTCCAATATAAGATCAATACAATGTGCAGCACACGGTGACCAAAATATATGTGTTCTCTTTAGCATCAACAAATTTCCTGCAGACTTATATGTTGCTTCATTATCTGTCACAATCTGCACCACATTCTCCTCCCCAATCTCATCCACTACTTTATCCATCAAGCTAAAAATATATTCAGCATTTTTTATTTCATCCGAGGCATCAATTGACTTGTGGTACACTGTTCCCAAGTGGCAATACACCATGAAGTTGATCATGCTGCGTCTTGTTGGGCCAGTCCAACCATCACACATGATCGTGCATCCTCTGGCCTGCCATATGGGTTTAAAGGTATTTACGTATGCCTTTGTATCTGCATACTCTGCGTCTGTCCATTTTTCCCTAATCTCCTTGGCTGTGGGAGCTTTAATTCCTTCACCTGCTTCTGCTGCTGCATCAATTACCACCTGCCAATATGGAGAGTTTGCCGCATTAGGGGGTATGTTGGCATGTATAAATAACTTTGCTGCTGCCCTACCCAGTTTCTCAACAGAAGTTCTACTCCACATTTGTTTTATCTTCTTTTGTTTACTAGATTCTTTCCTAAAGAGGATCGGATCAACAGAGGGTCTCTTAGGCACATCTTCTTCTTCCACATCTACATCTATAGGATGACGAGCTACATGTGAAGATGTGCCCCGCCGGCTGCTAAACATACGCCTTAATCCACCAAACATACTCCCTCCAACCCCAGCTGTACTTCCCGTTGGGGCTGCAGTTGTACTCCCCTGGCCACTCCCACTCCCACTCGCACTTGAACCAAACGTGCGTCGACGTTCTTCCTCTTCACGAGCATAGCGCACGCTTTCTCTCCTAGCTATAGTCATTTCTCGATCAGAATCTTCCTCAGAATCAATGATGTCTTCGCCACGAACGCCCATATATTCTGGACCAAACACCTCTTGTCGGGCCGCATCAAGGATATCATCTTTCTTTTTCTGCACAGCAGCTCGTTTCCCCTTTGACTCTTCTAAATTGGCTTGCATCAGTATCATTATCTCTTTGGGAACTTTGGTGCATCCTGCAACTTGACCCTTTCGATATGCCAAATGTTGTTTAAGTCGCGTAATTCCACCATTTATTACTCTATCACAATAGTTGCATTTTATTTGGTGCCTTCCACCACCTACCCTCTGACAATGTTCCCATCCAATATCCTCATTTGCAGTTCCACTTCCAGTTCCAGTCCTAGACATTTTTTAATTAGAGATGGCTTATGTGATGTGGCTATGTCACTTAGATACTGAGTCTAAGAGTGAAATACTTAGATTTTAAAATTTATAAATGTAATTGTAAATCTTAAATACAGATAATGAAATCAAGTACTAACTACTAAATTCAAATACTAAAGTAACTAAACCCTATGGGCTACAGCCTACAAAGTACAACTACGAAGCTCCAAAGTCCAAAACGGCAAAACCTGTCGAAAAAATAAAAATATAAACATACATTAGTCATTACTCATTAATCTGTAAATATGATTCTCCATGTTTTTGAAAAAAAATGATTTTCTCTAATTTTTAAAATTATTCCGAAATTTAAACAAATACAAAAAAAATAACAAACCATATGCATAATCTGTAAAATGCACATGATTATGTTCTATTATAAGTAACACATGTTATCCAACCTTTTAAACTAGAATTTTTTTTTGAAAATATTAATTTTCCCTAATTTTTAAAATTATTCCGAAATTAAAAAAATACAAAAAAATTAGCAAACCATGTGCATAATCTGTAAAATGCACACGATTATGTTCTATTATAAGTAACACATGTCATCCAACCTTTAAATCAGAATTTTTTTTTGAAAATATTAATTTTCCCTAATTTTTAAAATTATTCCGAAATTAAAAAAATACAAAAAAAATAGCAAACCATGTGCATAATCTGTAAAATGCACATGATTATGTTCTATTATAAGTGACACATGTCATCCAACCTTTACATCAGAATTTTTTTTTGAAAATATTAATTTTCTCTAATTTTTAAAATTATTCCGAAATTAAAAAAATACAAAAAAAATAGCAAACCATGTGCATAATCTGTAAAATGCACACGATTATGTTCTATTATAAGTAACACATGTCATCCAACCTTTAAATCAGAATTTTTTTTTAAAATATTAATTTTCCCTAATTTTTAAAATTATTCCGAAATTATAAAAATACAAAAAAAATAGCAAACCATGTGCATAATCTGTAAAATGCACATGATTATGTTCTATTATAAGTGACACATGTCATCCAACCTTTACATCAGAATTTTTTTTTGAAAATATTAATTTTCCCTAATTTTTAAAATTATTCCGAAATTAAAAAAATACAAAAAAAATAGCAAACCATGTGCATAATCTGTAAAGTGCACATGATTATGTTCTATTATAAGTAACACATATTATCCAACCTTTAAACCAGAATTTTTTTTTGAAAAAAATGATTTTTCCTAATTTTTAAATTTATTCCGAAATTATTCCGAAATTAAAAAAAATACAAAAAAATAGCAAATCATGTGCATAATCTGTAAAATGCACATGATTGTGTCCTACTATAAGTAACACATGTTATCCAACCATTAAACCAGAAAAAGAAAAAAAAAAAACATGATTTTTACTAATTTTTAATATTAATCCGAAAATAGACCGAAATTAAAAAAAATATAAAAAAAATATAAAAATCAGTTGCATAATCTTGAAATACACATTTTAACATTTTACAATGGCTACAACATCATATCAAGGTGGAAAAAAAGTGATTAGAGGAAGAAAAATGTATAAATACCTATTTTCGGATTTCTTCGAAAAATGGCCCACGGAGCTTCGATTCATCCAAATCGTAGAAATTGGTCGTTTTAATTCTCCAAAATAGACTAATTGTGGTCGTTTTTAGCAAAAGAACAGATTAGAAAAGAAATGGGGGAAGAAAAGTGGGAAGAAAATGCAAAACAGCAAGTATTTATAAAAAAAAAAAAAATGACCGTTTTTTGACCGTTACGGGGGCCGTAACGGCCGTTTTGGGCCGTACCGGCCGTTACGGCCCCGTAACGGACCGGTACGGTCAAAATTCTTGGGGTCCCCGATTTGGACCCCGTATCGCGTAACGGTACCGGACGTTTCCGGTACGTATCGGCCGGTACGGTTACGTACCGGCCGGTACGGCACACCTTGGAGCTAATACACTGGTTTAGAATAGGCTAGGGTGCGTGCACTTTGAGAGTTGGCCACGTTGTGGACCACACTATGGACGTGTGAAGAAGGGAGATGAGAGAGAAGCTTATCTCTCCTCCTCTCTCTCTCTCTCTCTCTTCGGTGGTGAAGCCCCAAAGGAGTTTGGGTATCCAGGCTCCCTCTTATGCGTGGCTCTCTCCCTTTGGAATAAGATCTATATATAAAGAGAAATTAGGGTTTCAGAGATGCTCTAGTTATGGTAGACTATCCCTGCAAACGTATTTATGCCCCACTACATCAAAAGATTGTGACCTTGCCAACCCATGCACCCAATTGACCCGATCCCTCTACTAAACATGACAATCTATCCTTCATCCAATACCTATGCAAATCATTGGTTGAATCATTAAGATCTTAACCATTAGACATGAATAAACTACGATTAAATGGTTAAAACAAAAGATTAATGGTAAAAAACATTTATTAAAGCATTTAAAACCATTTTAAGTATCGTACCTAGCTTAAAAAAAATGGATGGTCCCATAACCAAGATCTTACTTATAAAATGTTCCTAAGTGACCAATGGATTCTGTGTTGGATCATATGGAGCTCAACTATATCCTAATGCGTGCACCTACCACACCCACATATGGAGCCACTAAAGTGACTGCTTGAGGAGGGCAAAAGCACGTTGCCCTAAGAACTTGAACTCCTCATGTGCCCGTAGTTTTTAAGAGTTAGTCAAAGCTAGTATATACACAAGCTAATCTAGACCGAGCACGATGGACCTCCCTATTTAGAGGCTTGAAGTGATCCTCCAATGCAAGTGTCCAAAGGGTCTCATAACAAGATCCCCTATCCATGAACGCTCACATTTTTATGTGAGGTAGGGCAAATGCACCAACTCATCGTTGAGCCCGATGGTGGAGACTTTCTATCTCAATTCGTCATTAGTCCCCTCACATTGGATGGCAACATAAGAACAAAGACATGTTCAGTTTAAAACTTGCTAGGTGGTAAAGGAATAACAGGTGCTGAGATTCATTGAACATACTTTCCCTTGGCTAGTGGATATTGTGCCCAAACTCAAGTTCCCAAGGACTGAGTGAAGATAACCTCGTTTCAACACTGAGGTCTTGGTATCGATTCCCAAGTGGGGGGTGGCTAATACTGCGGTGTGACTAACAATGGGGGTGGGTGTACAGTGTACTAACAGTGGGGTGTGTGTACTAACCCAAAAAAAGAAAAAGTTCCCAAGGACAGCAAAGGGAACCCTCTCTTTTAACCAATGAATACATGCAAGGTTAAGGTAATCCACATTAATTATGGCGCTAATAGCATGTCCACACATGACCATGGCCATCATGATTAACGATCAGTATTATTGTTGATTTTCAGGTACACAACACTAATAAACTGGCTGGTGATGTAGGCACATTGGCCATGATTCCCACCCCCCCCCCCCCCCCCCCCCCCCCCCCCACCCTAAACTATTGGGATAAAAGGAAGACCAAACGAGGAGATCAAGTGGGCCATTTAGGGTGTTGAAGATATAGAGAATACTATTTTGGGAACTTCTTTAACTTCGGGTTTGGGGATACTTTTGTATTTTCTTTTTCTTTTTTACTTTGGTTGTTAGTTAGGGGAGGTATAAAGGTTGTTAGACTTCATTTTGGTTAGTTATGATTAGCAACTAATTACCAAGATTAGTTTGGGTAAGCTTGGGTTAGTTGGGAATCTGTTAGAATTAGCCATGTGAAGTCTATAAAAGACATGTAATATTCATGTGCACTTAAGTTTTGGCTTCTCATGATAAATTTGATAGGACTTCTTCCTTTTGAGAGTGTTTAGGGTCTTTGGATTGCCAAATCACAATCTAAACCCCATTTTCACATGTGCCCCATCCTTTCTCCTCCTCTTCTTCTTGCAAGCAAGACTCCTTTGGATTCCATCATAGTTAGATGGCGTTAGAGTGGGATTTCAACGGAGATGCTCGTCTGGGATTTACGAACATGGGAAGAGCGTGTGACCAAGGTTGTAAAGAATTTTGAGGGTTGTAAGGTTGCTTGCGATGCCACTTCGTGAGAAGAGGCGTGGGCGTGCCATGGTGCAAGGGGAGATTGAGGTAGACCCCTAATTTGGTGGAGATTAATTGAGCCTCAAGATTTGGAAATTGAGTTTCTTCGGCGACAAATTGAGATCATGTCTCAACTTGAAATGTTATTGTAGTGGCCATGCATGCAATTCAACATCATCTCTTGAAAGTGTTGGTATGGAGATGGCAAGTGACGAGAATTCCTTCTCTTGCCTTCGCGTGCTGTGGCATGATGTGTGGAAGGGGAAGACTGGTGTGAGAGCCTTGTCACATTGATGGAAGGTTTCAACGTTGACATCAAGATCGAGATTTTGGAGTTCCAGGCTTGATGACGACAAAGTTTTAAAATGGCTTGATGGGGTTGAGCGAGTGCTTGATTTCAATGATGTGTCGGATGATTGGCATGTGAACTTGGTGACATCCCAATTCAAGGGCCATGCATTCACATGGTGGGAACAAACATGCTATGTCTAGATGTGCTGAGGGCAAACCAAGATCTCAATGTAGTTGAAGTTACATTCGATGATCAAAGGGTTTTGTCCATTTGACTCCCATGTAACCCCTGTGGCTGAGCTCCAAATCACAACCAATCCAACTTGGATATAGATCCAACCAAGGGAGGTGGGCAGTTCTTATACCTACAAGAAGGGGCCAACTCATTTGGCTTGTTACAAGATCGACTATTCGGAGTTTGACATAGTACGGTGAGAGGCCATTGGGAGATTATGCCCAATTTTGGAACGTATGTAGCCACTGTGATGGGCTGGTTATGGTTATTGGATTGATGATAGATATAACGGAGGTAGCCAATAGGACGAGTGTAACCATTCATTTGTTTTCGAGCATCCACAAGGCTTTGATCACCTAAAGCGTGTAGGAGTTGTGTATTGGAGAATTAGATTTTAGCATGAGCCTGGTTCTTGAATGGAAATTTTCCCGTTTGCATGACACCGTTGGTAATTTGGTTTTCATGGGAAATCTCTCAATGTTCAACGACATCCAATTCCTAATGATGAGATGGTTGAGTTTCAAGATTTTGTTGGAGCATTGATCAACGACCAGGAGCCGGTAAGGACTTTTCATGTCCTAAAGCGATTTGAGCTATGACGTGGAGCTGACAGAACATGATGCATTGTAAGCAAAATGATCCTTAATGCAGAACCAATCATATTCTCTAGCATCATTTGTAAGCCAAAGTGTTCCCTGGGAAGCCGAGTGTGATGATGGAAAGTTTGACAGAGGCACTCAAGGTGATGACCTGACCGTCATTGCAACTGATATGATCATGCCATGAGTTTCATACAAGCCATGGAGGTTCGATAAAGTTCGTATTGTAGTTGTAGCTGATATGCGTCACAAGTGAGATTTAACCTTAACGGCTCATAGAGGTTGCCACCTACCATGGCCTATATGCATATCAATTATTTAGCTCTAGTTCTACCACATGTTCCATTAGCGGTAAGTATGTCAGTGTGCTATGATGGTGTAACTATGGGATGTGCCGTGTCTTATTTATTGAGCTACCATGTTTAGATTCACAAGTTTTGCATGATGGTCAGCGGGCGTCTCATGTGGCATGAAGGTTCTATTGGGGCTGATGGTTGAGGAGACAACCCCTTGACAAAGGCCTAGGGGCGTGCCCTTTTTTATCGGGAGGCAGTCATTAGGTTGCAATTATATCTCACCGTTCATCTTTATAGAGATCTTGATCATGATCAATTGGGTGACGGATTTCCAGAGATTCAACAGAGCAATGTCGTGTTTGATCCAGGCGGATAGCAGATCCCTTTGTCGTGGCTCCCATGGGTTTACATCTAGGCACCCGGTCTCGCCAATGGAACTCAGAAGATATGGCTGTCACCTCTATTTCTCAATTCACATCCTCCTGCAAATACATTTAACATCATGCATCTCATCCCCTATGGTGGTGACTCTATGAGTGGGTATGACAACGTGATGCAGGACAACTAACCACTTTCTCTAAAAGCTTGAACTAATAGAGCGTGACGAATCAATCCCTTTATCTCATAGTCCAGGTTAGGCTAGGCCCTCACGCGAACCCTCCTTCATGGGCCCCACCTCACATTGGTCCCGCTTCGCACGGGCCACCGCACCCCAAGTGTGCCCCTGCCTCACACAGGTTGCTCCACTCAAGCCCGGTGTGAAAATGCCTCTGCATTAATCACCCCCCCGTGAGGAGTCTCGAACACAAGACCTCCCGCTCTGATACCACTTTGATGCAGGACAACTAACCACTTGCTCTAAAAGCTCGAACTGATAAAGTGTGGTGAATCAATCCCTTTATCTCATAGTCTAGGCCCTCTGCCGAACCCTCCTTCATGGGCCCCACCTCACATGGGTCCCACCTCACACGGGTTGCCCCACCCCAAGTGTGCCCCCGCTTCACACAGGCCACCCCACTCGAGCTCGGTGTGAAAGTGCCCCTGCATTACAACGGCAACTCAAGGGCGAACTTTCTCTGACCAGGGGAATCTAATGTAGGTGTGTTGGCCACGGTTTTTTCTTAATAGTTGGGATCAAAACAAAGACCAAACGAGGAGATAAGTAGGCCATTGAGTGTGTTGATGATGTAAATAGCACTATTTTGGGCTTTTTTGTAATTGGGTTTGGAGAATGTCTCTGTAATTTTCTTCTTGCTGTTGGTTTAGTTGTTAGTTGTTAGGGATATACAAAGGCTGTTACAGTTTAGTTTTTGTTAGTTGTGATTAGCAGCTAATCACCAAAATTAGTTAGAGTAAGCTTGGGTAGTTTGGAATTTATTAGAAATTGTTGTGTGTAGTAGGTAAAAGCTATGTAATAGATTTTGGGGTTGTAAGAGATATTTGAGAGGATTTCTTCCCTTGTGAGTGTGTTTGGGGTGTTTGGGTTGCCAAGTCACAATCCAAATCCTATTCTCCCGAGTTCCCCATCCTCTCTTCGGCCTCCCTCTTCTCCTTTTCTTCTTGCAAGCAAGACTCCAGAGGATTCTGTCAAAATAGTCAGTCCAGAGTGTTGTTATGCAGCATAATTGCTACCAGGCAAGAGTTTGAAAAAGAGGGTGTCCTTATAAAAAAAAAGGTGCAAATATCACTTCTTTTTTTGACATCTTGTACATGATTGGTGATAATAATCCATTTTGTTAAGATGAATGCTTTTGTGCTTCTAGTTCTTTACACTTGTTTGGTGATCCCTATTCTTTTATTTGACGTTGTTTTTTCCTGTCATTTTGCAGCTCCATTTTGTTAAGCTGATGTTATTACATCTATTCCTTTGCCAGTTCTTTAATTGATATGTAATTATTTTATTTTAATATGTGCCATTTTGCAGTTCCGCACTTTGAAAAGATGTTATACGATCAGGGACAGCTTGCTAATGCTTATTTGGATGCATTTTGTATCACAAAAGATTCCTTCTATTCATCTGTGGCCCGCGATATCCTTGATTATTTGAGGAGAGATATGATTGGAGCCCAAGGTGAGATCTATTCAGCTGAAGATGCTGATAGTGCTGAATTTGAAGGCGCTTCAAGAAAAAAGGAGGGAGCCTTCTATGTTTGGACAAGTAGTGAGGTTTTTTCCTTTTCTTTCACTTCCTTTGATATTAGCCTTTCACCTGTTATTCTGTTGACATTTGTTTATATATTACCATCTTGAGCCTCTTTCTGCATTGTATGAAATGCTGTCCTCCACATTGAATTTAGATACTATTCATGTAGACAAATAATGAGAATGGTCCAATAAATAGACGAGGCGAGTTCTCCTTTTGTGACATTTGTTGTGGTAATTACCTTGATGTTGAGATGGAGACAAGAAATGTAGGAGGAAACGAGATTCACAGTTACTGTTGTATGACTCAAAAAAAAATTGAGTTAAAAGAAAGTTAGGTTTTCTCCACTTCGTTTTTATTTATATATTTTCATTGGTTGGTGCTTGTGCTTATACAACACTTGTTTTGGAAGTACCACCAACTGGGATTGGTTTCTCTTTCTATGCATTTGGGGCAGCTCAGGAGATGGGAACTCTATTAGGGTTCCTCTTCTATTCTCACTTATCCCACTCTAAATTGTGAAACATTCCATTTCCCTTGTGATTTGGGTGGGCCGCATCCCATCTGCTGCCAAAACAGGGACTTTCAGACCTAGCCTTAGCTATGACAAGTTTCAGCATTTCAACATTGCTTAATGAAATATATTTGTAGGTTCATATCTTATGAGATGATACTAAATCTGTAAATGGCTGGTTTATTTTGTAATGGTCTGGTCTGTGCTTTCTATTGATGTATTGGTCTATTGTTGCTAAAGGTTGAAGATATAGTTGGAGATGCTGCAAATATTTTCAAGGACCATTACTACATAAAGCCTTCAGGGAATTGTGATCTTTCTAGAATGAGTGATCCTGATAATGAATTCAAGGGGAAAAATGTGCTGATAGAGAGAAAAGATGTTTCTACATTGGCATCGCAGTTGGGTATGTCCGTAGATGACTACTCTGCTCTTTTAGGAGCATGCCGACAGAAGCTTTTCAATAAGAGGTTGAATCGGCCACGACCACATTTGGATGATAAGGTATCTTGTTGGCAAGAATTGATTATATTCCCAAATTCAGTTTTGGATTTCTATCTTTTTATGCACTTTTCTAACTTGTGAAGGTAATTGTTTCGTGGAATGGGCTTGCAATTTCTTCGTTTGCAAGAGCTTCTAAGATTCTCAAGACAGAAGCTGAAGGGACCAAATTCAATTTTCCTGTTGTTGGCTGCGATGTAAGATTTCGTTGATGTCTTGACATTCTATGTTTTGCATCACTTCTCCACTTACATTATGTTGTTATTGTAAGAATTTTACAAATGTTGAGTTCTATTGTATTTGGGAATTGCATTATTTTTTTATTTAATAGCTGCCTCTTTCTTGGCTTAAATCAGTAGTTTCATTTCATTTGCTGTCTCTTTCCTGACCAACATCATCGGTCTTGGGATGTTTGTATTTTGTTTTTTGGTCCATTCATGCAATATGTATCTACTGTTTGCAGCCCAAGGAGTACCTGGAAGTTGCGGAAAAAGCAGTGTCTTTTATCAAGAGTAGGCTTTACGACGAGCATACGGGCAGGCTGCACCACAGCTTCCGGAATGGCCCATCAAAAGCACCTGGATTCTTAGATGATTATGCCTTTCTAATTTCTGGATTGCTGGATCTGTATGAATTTGGTGGTGGGACCTGTTGGTTATCATGGGCAATTGAACTGCAGGCTACTCAGGCAAGTAATACTGGTCGAACTGGTGTTCAATGAATTATAGGGTTTTATACCTCGAAAGCATAGTTTGCTGAGGTGCAAGATCTGGATTTGGCGATCTAGACCACTGCTCTGATGGGCCCTCTAATGGGGAATGCCCTGAGAATATCTAGATCAGAAGATACTAAGCCTCCTCCTTGGCCTATTTTTTATTGGGTGTGGTCTGCTCCTGCATCTTTCCCTTAACCATCTCTTTGCAGCACTGATCAAAGGGTTAGGCTCTTCCAATCTGGGAGGCTTTAGGCAGTCTCCACAAATGTTGAGCCCATCTGATAAACAGTGCAGACCACCAAAATTGGGCCCTGTATGAATGGAAGTCTGCAGCTCAGATACTCATACATTGGATGAAACTCCCCCCCCCCCCCCCCCCGTTATGTTTCATTTGCAAACACTACCATTAAACAGTATCTCATGGAAAGTAAAAAAAATTGTTTTCTTTTTTCTCCTTTTCCTTTTTGTATATTCTTGGTCTTGGCCTCAATTTAAAAGAAAAGAAAAGAAAAAAAACAGTATCTCATGGAAAGTAAAAACTATGTTTTCAGGATAAGTTGTTTCTCGATGGAGATGGGGGAGGCTATTTTAACACCCCGGGAGAGGATCCGTCTGTCCTACTCCGAGTAAAAGAAGATCATGACGGAGCAGAGCCTTCTGGGAACTCGGTGTCAGCAATCAATCTCATAAGATTGTCATCTATGGTTGCCAACAGTGGATCTAGCTATTACAGAGAGACTGCAGAGCATCTTCTGGTAATTTTCTTTTTCCTTCTGTCCACCAATACACACACACACACCTACAACATCTGGACTCTTAATGATACGAGCCCTTCAGTGGATGATTCATAGATAAGGAATATACTGATTTGGCGGTCCTCTCTCTCTCTCTGAACTGAAGATTTTATCACACTGAATATATGAAGTTACACCTTTTCTTGCTATCTTGTGCCTGGCAATGAGATGGTCAGGATTGTCAGATCAGTGAGTTTTGGGCTTTGGATCCTTCATGGTAAGCCCACCTGATGAATATCTAGATCTCATCGTCACATGGGCCATGTGGATGGTTGAGGGCATTGTGCAATTTATATGCCATCCAATCCATTAACATGATGCATTGGGATGAAGGAACACCACAAAACCAGGCCATTCCAACGCCTAGATGGACCCCAATGCAATCAAGGGCTGACGGATGTCCCTCCTAATTGTTCCCTGGCTCTCCTAAGTCATGGATCGACCAAACACAAGTGGTCACATCTGATGGACAGATTAGATGTTATGCATTTTGCATGCGGGCCGCACACAGCTCAACTCCACTAGGTTCACTGGAGGAGTTAAAGACTCCTGTATACATCCGATACTATGGACACTACCTTAAGTTGCAGTAGTCAAGCCGTGTGGGCCCCGCCATGATGTGTGTTTGGGATCCACTGTGAATCATCTACTGCCCCTCGTGTTTACCTTCGAGGCCAAAAATAGGTCAATCCAAAACTCAGGGTTCACATTAGAGATAACAACATAAATTCATGCCTGAAAATTCTAAATTCATGTAGTGCGCACCTAAATTTTGGAATGGCCTGATCTTTTAGACGTTCCTACATGCTGCCAGGGTGGGGCGCATCTGATAACTGGATGGCGTATACATGTAGTGCACAACTAAATTTTGGAATGGCCTGATGTTTTAGGTTTCCTAGATGCTGGTGGGGTGGGGCGCATCTGATGACTGGATGACATATACAGACCACAGAGTGTCCCACAACCTGGAAGGTCTTTATGGGCATCCCCTCCCAATTGTTTCCTGTGGTGTGGTTCACCTTAGTTTTGGATTGGCCTGTTTTCTGGGCTCCAGGCCAAACCTGGGTGGGAGCGCTTGATGGTCGGAGTAGATGTCATGCAAGCATCACGGTGGGCCAGGCCCATTTCCCTTGAAGACCACTGAAACTCAGTGCGCCATTTGAGAACCATGCATACCCCACCAATTACGGTTGGACTGGTTAAATTTATTTATTTCGTTTCAAAAATAAAAATCTTACATGGTCTTTGATGCATGTGTTTTCAGGCAGTTTTCGCATCGAGGTTGAAAGATCAGGCTGTGGCCGTGCCGCTGATGTGCTGTGCAGCAGACATGCTATCTGTCCCTTCTAGGAAACAAG
Organism: Liriodendron chinense; assembly: GCA_003013855.2. Lineage (NCBI taxonomy): Eukaryota > Viridiplantae > Streptophyta > Magnoliopsida > Magnoliales > Magnoliaceae > Liriodendron > Liriodendron chinense. The sequence continues at coordinate 11,315,046 of ML058484.1, read as the reverse complement.
TCGTGCTGGTTGGCCATAAACCTTCAGAAGAGTTTGATGACATGGTTGTTGCTGCCCATGCATCCTATGATCCCAACAAAACTGTGAGTCTGATGACAAATCTAACTTCCATAAGATTTCTGTGGTAAATCAAATCACAACTGATATGATTACAATTCTCCTCTGTCTGGATTGCAATAGATGTGCTGGATTCTGGGACAACAGAATTCAGGACATTACATACGTGTTGGAAAAGGAAATTGTAATTATTGCAAAATTGATTTCTTTTGCCATAGAACTTATCCAAACTGACTTTAAGCAGAAGAATGGAGATGCTTGAAAGGTTCCAAGAAGCAAACCAGTAGTGCTCCAATAGCAGCAAGAAATTCAGTTACGGGTGGGGTCTGTGGTTCATTTTATCCAAACCATCGATCTAATGAGACCCACAAATCGTCCAGATTGAAGGACCTGTGTTGTACACATACAAGTGGGTTCCATTGTTCACTCAACATGGCTGCACCATGTATTGGAAATGCCCCCCAAAATTTCCAGATTGAAATATTCTGACCCTTAAAAAAGAGGCATACAAATAGATGGCTACAAGAATAAGACCGTATGGGAAAGAAGGGCCTGGGGCTTGATGTCTAGGAACTTCCCACTCCCAAATATTTATTATCATCCCCCATCAGTTGTAGGGCCTATATTAGATTAATGGTCTGGATTAATCTCTATCCCCAAACCACTAGCCCCACTTATCCAGAACTGGTGAATGTCCCTGGTTGCTTCTCATGAGCTGAGCTATCCTTTCTATCTTTTCTCTGTGCCAGCTAAATTATAATCAAATTGTGGACGTTGATTACTGGGTCATCTTGGATAAATGCAGGTGATCCAGATAGACCCCAGCAATAGTGAAGATATGGAGTTCTGGGAGACCCACAACCAGAACATTGCCCTCATGGCAAAGGGTAGTCCAGCAGGCAAGGTGGTGGCCCATGTCTGCCAGAATTTCACATGCAGTGCTCCTGTAGCCGATCCGAAGTCCCTCGAGGCCTCGCTAAAAAAGCCAGTTGCTGCTTATACAAAGTAGTTGGAGGTAAAAGAGATGGATGTTCTATAAAAAAAAATGCTTGTAGATGTAAAGAGCTTTATAGTAATTTGTCACCACTTGTAAATGCTAAGTTATAGATTTGGCAACAGACTTAAATCTGTATCTACATCTATATTGTATGTACAAAGAGAAATACTGCCGCTGCCAACAGGAAAACACGAAGATAGCGATAGAGAATAGAGCTGTATTGAACACGAGTTAGCTGCATTTTTGGATGGTGAAGACCATCTGACCAATCTGCATATTGGCCAGTGGTCTATCCAAGAGGTGGCCATTCTGAGTATGTGGTGTTGAACAGTATCAATATTTTGGGATATGGAAACATTTATCCTATTGTAGATAATATTACAGAGGGTAAAATATTACAGCCTGAGGGAGACATGGGGAAAGATGGAATTTTTCAGTGAAATATTACGAGATGCTTCAAGGGAGTGAGCGTTTGGATCGCGAGTTACTCAAGCTACTTGTGCCTCATGTAGCTTATCTTGATTTCTGCTTATTAAACTGAAGTGATTAAGTAACTTCAAATAAAAAAAAAGTTATCAGTGATCATAAACCAAACCTCACTTATCTCAAATAAGGTACTTATCTACTGCTGTAAGTAGAAAAAGTAACTTATTTGGTGGTATCCGAACTGGCCCTTTTACAAGAAACAACTATTATGTCTAAAAATATTTTGAAATATTATAAAAAATAATTATACACAATCGGTTTCCATTTTATAGGAGTCTAAACCGTCTTTTGTTGAACAAAAGTGCTGTAATTATATCCAAAATTATATCATTTAAATATCAAACAATGGAAATGATAGAAGTCAAATAATATATTAAAAAACTAAAGATAACAAATATACCTTCATCATCCCGTCATACATCTATCCAACCATACTGCATGTGCACGTGTAGCTAGAGGTGGGCACAAACCAAGCCAGCTCGAAAGCTCAGCTCGGATTGGTTCGAAAAAGCTCAGCTTGGATTGGTTTGGATGGAAGTTCAAACCAAACCAAGCCTCCAAGTCAAGCTCGTTTGAAAAAACAAACCGAACTCAAACTAGGGCAGTTCCAGCTCGGCCCGGCTCGAAGCTCGATTTGATTCAGCTTGTAGATGATAAGCACACTGTTTCTTGTGGTGTGATCCACTTCAGCTTTGGATATGATTCCATTTTGGGATCATGTCCTAAAATGATATGTAAAACAGATGGATGACATGGATAATACATAATACATAATACATATACATGATGACATGGATAATACATAATACATATACATGAATGCACACTGTTTCCTTGCACTTGTAAAATTATGCTGGTGTACTTTTGTTTGGAAAAATACTCTTACATGTCTACTTTGAAGGTGCACTCTTTTGGAGGATGTTAAACATCATATAGTAGGATAAGTTTGTTTGAACTCGGCCTAGTCCGGTTCGAAATTTTCAACCAAGCCAATCCCAGCTTGAACCAGATTTTTCTGGAGCAAACCAAACTCGGGCCGCATAGGTCGGCCCGAAACCCAAACCAAACCGATCCACAAACTGCGGTGGTCCAAAAATAAACCAAACCAAACTAGGGCTAACTTGGCTCGGCCCGGATCATTGCCCACCTCTACGTGTAGCACATCCATCAAGCAGTGCATTCATTCATGTCTTACATAAATGTAAGAAGTAATTAATGAAGCAAGGTAATTATTGTTTTTCTATTTTCTTAAAAAATTATTGAAAAAGAAAAAATGCAACCGATCGATGGATGGACAATGGTCATGACCATATATTAGCACTCAACAACATATTTTCAAATTAACTAGTTTTTTGCATTTTTAAAATCTAATATAAAATTTTCTTGAAAAAGTACAAGTCAATTGGCACTAACTGGTGATTATGTCAAAATTTAAAAATTTTAAGGGGGTGTTTGGATGGTAAGTTACTTAAGCTACTTGTACCTCAAGTTGTTTAACTTGGTTTCTACTTATTTAAGCTGAAGTGATCAAGTAAAAAAGTTACTTATAATTTATGTTAAACTATACTTACCTCAAATAAGTTATCTATTGCTGTAAGTAGAAAAAGTAACTTGTTTGGTGGTATCCTAACGGACCCTGAATATCACTTTTAGGGATAAAAAGAGAGGGAATTAAGTTTTTTTTTTTTTTAAATTTATTAATTCCTACTTTTCCCCACCTTTAATGTTAATTTTTTTGTGCTTCAAATTCATGTCAATGCAGGGGAATTATGCACATATGGGTTTCTATTACAATCAGTAGATCTGGATTTCTATTACAATCAGTTACATGTCTAACAAAGTAGCATTTTATCAAATTTTCTCACATTCAAGTTCTGGGCTGCTGCTCTTGAGCTGTAATTTCTCTTCCAAAATTGAGATCTGATTAAAATAAACTCAGGATTGGTTGGAATTACCCTTGGGTGGTAATCCCTTGAAACTTCACGCAAAAATGAATTTCATAGATTTTGGGGAATTTTTGGATTATGTCAATTTTCACTGTTGCAATGGGTCCGGCTGCCTGGCCGTTTAGGGCTAGGACTCGAGCTCCTAAACTTGACCTGAGGGCTGGGTCCGGCCCCTGGCATGGAATCTAAGCCCGATGCTTGGGCTGGATTGGGCCAGCCCGACCCAATGATGAATGGCAGCCCATTGGCTCTATCCAATCATTAAGTGGGCCACCTTTATAATTACTAAAAGACTTTTATTGGTTCCCTGTAGATATCCACATGTAGTTTAAATATAATTATTGGATCCAAGGTCATGTTTTAATGATAAAATTGTTTACATGTAGGAATGATTGTGGATGAAGGATGTCCCTAATTTTAATTGAGCCTTTTAAAAACCTTTTATAACTTCTTTTCCTTATAGGGCCAAGGCAAAGGCCTTTTTCAGTAGGTTAGGGCAAGAGCCAGGCCAGGCTAGGCTAGGGATTATGGCTGGGCTAGGGTTAACTCTAGTGAGCCCTAGCTGGTCCACTGTCAACCCTAAGCGTCTATATTAAGTATTTATACGTGGGACTTTTAACTGATATCTCACAATATTGATATTACCACAAAATATCAGTGATCTTATCTAAAATCTCGCTGATACTATTTAACTTTTTCATTACATTACATGGTGTTTATGCATCACTGCACTAGTGATATGGATAATCTCATCCATGTAAAGAACCATTGTTCGAAGTATCTTAGATATCATCGAAATATCTACAATATTATCACCATCTCCTATTCAACGATAATGATAACACTGGTAACGATACCGATAATACCTTTAGTATTAGAAATCCTAGGTATTGGCGATGTATCGCTAATGTATCAATATCGCCAATATTTCCAACCGCTAAGATACTATCGCTAATGTATCGATATCTCTAATGTATCGCCAATATTTTCAATTGTGTAAACTCCAAATGTTGCTTGTATCACTAGTGTATCAACAATATTTCAATATCATTGCAAAAAATCTATTGATTAAAAAATTTTCATTTTAATTTTTTATGGGCACATGGTTATAAGCAGTGATCGAATTGTTGACGATATTATCATTAACATAACATGGGCAATATTGAGACTACATTCTTTCATTTGCTTTTCAATTATCAATCAACGATTTCTCGACTGAATATCATGCGTTGTCGATATTCTAAAATACTGATAGATGTTTGGATGGAAGGTTGGATGGTTGGATAGATAGATGGGATTGATGGGATAGTTAGACTGATTTCTTACAACAACACATGCTTTTAAGCCCCTCATTAAATAGAAACTTATTATGTATGTATTCTTTTTGCAATTTTTTATTCTTAAATATGGAAATGTGTATTTTAGCATCTCTTGAAGTTTCACTGAAAATTTCCACCATTTTCCTTATGTTTGTCCAATGTTTCCCCGTATTTCTGTTATCAGCAACGTCAATATTGTTTCTATATCCCTGGCTAACGAAACTTGTAGCGATACCGATACTTCGAATACTGTAGAGAACATTGTATGCATGTTGATGAACATGGTGGGGTTAATACACTGCACCTTCTCTATTAGGGGCATAGAGATGGTTTGGTATTGTCGTTTCCAAGTTGGCCCATTGTTCTACCTTGTTCATATAGGCAAATATTGGAAAGCATAAGTCTCGAATCATTCTCGTCTATGCTCTGGTCATGATTTTAAGATTAATTAGTCCGGAGATTCTTCTGACTCAACTCAGATTCAGTAGCACCCAATCCGGTTTGACACAACGAGTCACCTCTGACTCGAACGAATCAGCCAATTCAGCCCTCACTCGGGCAAGTCCCAACTCAACTCAGGATTGAACTAGTTGATCCAAGTTGCCAAAGTCTTCTCACTATGGTTCTGGTGTGGTTATCATGTTATAATCCTTCTCAGCACATTTACGTGGTTAGAAGTTTTGAGTTTCTTTTCTTTTGGAGGTAGGTCATGCTGAATCTTTTCATATACCATTTCCATCTTTTGTTTCTCTTGATGGTACCGTTTCATCCCATCAAAAGACATGAGATAAGCTGCAACCATTGAAGTAGCTACACAAGCTATTTTATACACATTAATCTTGCCGGTTGAGATAGGCTTGCATGGATTGCAATTTTGCTGTGATAGGTATTTAATAAACACTCTGGCACAAGGATGGATGGACAAACACAAATGGCATTTTACATATTTGGAAGTGCAAGGAATGTGGAGATTGATAGGGCATGTAGCTCATGGGGTGCTTAAAGATTTCCAGTGTAACATGTGCTACATTTAGGCACTTGAAGATGTATGGTGGCATTGGCACAATTGGTGTGCTTGGCGTTAGTGGCAGCAATGTAGGGCTCTTAAAGATGAATGATTGCAGATACAAAACATGGGACATCTTCAAGCACCTCACGGTCGTGCCATTGTAAATCTTCAAGCACCCGGATCGTTAGCTCAAGTGGTAGACCTAGTGAAGATAGCCTTGTTTTAACACTGAGGTCATGGTATCGATTCCCAAAAAAAAAAAAAAAAAAAAAACCATGAGCCCCATGTCCCACTTATCAGTTTACACATGCTCTCTACATCCACATGTGTCAAAATGCCATGTGTACAAGTGTAATGGGTGCTTGTCCATCCATGTCTATTTCAAAGTGTTTGGTAAACAATATTCAAGACAATGGAATAGCCTATCTAGGTATGCTTTAGCTAAGTGGATGTGTACAAGATAGCTTATCTAAACACAAAATGGTCCCCAATAAAATGAAGTTGCTCAAAAGTCTCATAAGAGCAGCAACAGTCCTTGGCGCATTTCGGAATGCAACTCCCATGTCATTGTTGGTTGTCAATAGATTAATCTACTGGGAGGCGATTACTAGATGAAATAGGTATTTCAAAAACCAGCTGCGGGCTTTACATTGATCACGTACCTAAAGAACCTACCTACATTTTGCATTTTCCTATTGACTTCAATCAAGATAACGAACTGTAAATAATGACTTCAATCAGTACTCGCCAAGCTCTCAAGGCCCACTTTGCTCATTATCTCTAATAATGAACAAGTAGTCATTCAATTGGGCATATGAAGGCCACAAAAGCATCGATGACAATTTTTTAAGGCAATATATGAATCATGGTGAGTTCCCTCTTGCATTCTTGGGTTATATTGGAGAGAGGTGGCTGTAAGGCTGTCAATGGCTACCCGGACCAATGGGTCACCCGACCCAATTTTAATGGGTTTGGGTCCCATTTGGACTCACTGAGAAAGTGGGTCAGGTTCAGGTCTCACATTTTCAACCCTGTAAAAAAAAAAAAGGGTCTAGCGGGATTCAGCTAACACAAGAGGCATGGGTGTGCCCTCTGAGCTTCATAAAGCATTCAAATAATAAGCTAATCTATTCGATGAAACACCAGACAACACAGAGGCACCTTGAACACGCCCAATGAAATTTATATCAAACACAATGTTACAAATATAAATGATATTACTGATAATATTGGCAATATTGTTGGTATTGCCAAGTTAGCGATATCAAAACTGCTGAGATTTAATTTCAAATATCACCAATATTTTCAATAATATCAGCGATATTATCGATGCTAATGATATTTTGAGAAGAATCCCTTGTAAAAGTTCACTTATACCATCTATCATATCTCCAATACCAGCAATAATATTCACAATACCAGAAAATAGGCCAAATCTACAGAAAAAAAAAAATTTGAATTTTGTTCCTCATGTGATTTTGATCACTCTTGGTTCTTATTGAATCAAAGTTAGGATTTGAGGGAGAAATCTTGACCCAAGGTGGAGACAGGCTGAAACAAAAGGTGACGAAAAACCCATAAGAAGTTCATTTTTATTTTTCAAATGACAGAATAGATTACAACAGAAATCCATTTCAATGCATAATCTCATGCAATAACATGGATTTATGGTGAAAAAATTACCACGCAAGTGGGAAATTGAGAAAATACTAATTTCTCCATTTTTATATTAAAAAATGTGTTTTTTCACTGTTAATTAATGCGAAAATTCCATATATTTACAAGTGTTGGCTGATCTGTTTGTTGAATACAAAATTTACATATTTTTTACCCTTTTTTCAACAACATATAGTTTATGCCCTTCTAAAATGGAAACTCATTATGTAGAGTTTTTTTTTGTTTTTTTTTTTTAATATTTCGATTCCTAAATACACAAACATGTCTTTTAATATCTCATGCACTGAAAATTTCCACTTTTATCCCAATGTTTTCCTATGTTTCCCTCAGACAATGATATTAGTCCAAGTATCATGATAATATCGGCAATGCCAATGCATGTTTTCCCTGGATCCCCAGTCATTGGTACATGTAACTATGCTGATGCTTTGAACATTGATCACATATTTACATATGACCACACTAAGTATCCATGGAATGCATGAAAGTGTGAGCTATTAACTAGAGATAACTTAGGCAAAGAGTGGGAAGCAGATTAGGATGAATATCATCATCATTACTTTAGCCTTTCTCCCTGTAATTTGGGGTCCGCTGTTTAATGGATTGACAGAGTTTTACAATCATTGATTATGCATATGACCATTCATAAAAAAATGGCACTGAACACCAGCAATGCAGTAATATGTGTGCAGAATTTTCCTCATGATCTGGAAAATATTGATGAAGCTGTGCACAGATGCACATCCCTGCCAACGCCCGCTTCACACCCACCAAAGACTCAAACAAAAAGATGAGACTCGCAAAACATGTAATGTGTAGAAGCATGTCATGGTATGTGTTGTGTGGGTGCAACCTTGAGGCAAAAATCACATCTGTTTTAGCAGAATCTTGTTGGATGGCTTTTTCCAGCAGCTATTAACACTCTCAACTCCCAAAACAAAATCCCACCTCTTTAACTAACCAAATGATTTCTACTTCCTTTCCTGTGACATGCTGGTAGTATTAATTCCCATCCATCCTTGCGAGTACTGGACCAATTAAGATCTGGCTCAGGTTATCCTTATAGTCAGGTCATGATTTGGACTTCTTTTTGTGCTTTGCGGTATTTGTAGTTTCTGTGCCTTCCACAGCCTGCAATGCAAGAGAATGTGATCTAGAAAGTAGCGGAAAACAAAACAAAGAGCCCTACTTCTTTAGAAGATTACCTTCTTCCTTTTCTTTTTCTTATGCTTCTTATGTTTCTTCTGCTTTGTCCCTTCCACTTTGCTGTGAATGTCTTCTTTATCTTCACCAGAATCCTGCAATTTTTTTAAGGCACATTTATAATCTGAAGAGTGTATTATAATTCTCCATGAACCAATTACAGGAAATGTTAAATCTAGGCACCTCGGAGTCGCCAAAGGAGTCAACGTGTCGAACTATTGTTCCTGAACTCGACGTCCCACCTGAAAATCAGAAATGAATTGAAAAACATCCCACGTGAAAAATACGCCATCCAATGCAGAACTGTATCCCAGATTGACCAGCAAGATGATGACATAACCCAAATTTTCCATGCAGTAATGTGTGACGAAAGATTGTTTATAATTTTATATTCACATTTTTTGTAACTTATATATAAATAATAAAGTGGTTTAGTAAGCCCATATGCACGAGGAGCCCTTCCTGTCTCCACAAAAGCTCACATGCCAATATGGTACACCAGTGGGACATCCGAGCTTTCGATCAGGTGCACCAAACTGATTAGAACTTCTGAAGTAAAAGACATGCTGTTTCACTCATCAGGTATGCCACATTGTTTTTTATTTAAAGGATGGTTAAAACAATTTTTTTTTTTTCTTCCAGCCATTCATTTTGATTCATACATTGAGACCCACCTGAGGTGTGAAATAGCCTAGTAGGCCATAAGATCAGATCAGTTTGACCCACCTGATGCCAACTTTGGATTTCACACCTGAGCCATATTGGCACATGCAGTTGTGTAGATGGGTGAGGCTCTACACGGCATGTGGATTTAGTGAACCTCAATAACAAACTGGGTCCCCCAACATCCTATAACAGCGGTGATAGCCCTACCATGATACGAGTCGATACAACTAATGGATATGGACCAAAGTCAATCAGAATTCATCCATTCTGTGTTGTTTGCAGTTTACCTTCATTACCTCAACCAACAACATACTGAAGTGCTTTTGACAATCCCCTTTCCAAGACATGATCCTTTTCATGTTGGCATACAGAATTCCCAGAGAAGACATTTTTATGCAGTGTTATGCTGCTTTCCAAAAAAAAAGCTCACTGCCCCTCTAAAATATGAAGCTAAGGCTATCACATCTTACGCAGCTCTATGAGAAAGCCAGGTTCTACTGTGGTGTCCACACATCTCACTCAAATTGGTATCATATAATGCTCAGGCTGAAACTTTATAAAATATTATTTTTCTTGAATGACAATCCTGCTTTAAATATGTAATAAAAATCATTCAGGATTTCCATTTGTACAAGTGGCACCATTGGTTCAGTGACCCTCACCAATGATATTATCAACCTCAGATTGGATGGGCCACAATCCAAAAACAGCCTAAATTGGAAGACCCTAATCATCAAATATTCAGCCTGGAATGCTGCTGTTATGTTTTATCTTAACAATCTATTTTTTGGCTCTTATCAACCAGAGGAAAGGGGAAAAAGAGCACCTATTTGTTGATCAACACTATAAGAGTTAGGATCTTTCTGAGTGATTTTTAGGTTCATGGGTATCGCTACAAGTTTCGCTAGCCAGGGATGCAAAAACAATACTTATATCGCTGATAACGTAAAATGCAGGGAAACATGGGAAAACAGTGGAATTTCAGTGAAACTTCAGGAGATGCTAAAATACACATTTGCATATATAGGAATTAAAAAAATTGCAAAAAGAATGCATATATAATAAGTTTCCATTTAATAGGGGCCTAAAAGCATTGTGCTGTCATAAGAAATCAGTCCATGTACCATTCCATTAATCATCCAACCATCCATCCAAACATCCATCGATATTTCAGATTTTTTTTTTTTAATTTAGAAATTTATTAAGCAAAGGAAAGAGCTACAAGGAACAAAAAAGAAGAAGAAGAAGAAGTTATTAGACCCTCAATTGGCAGACCCACTATAAACGATTACGGAACCTAGCCCCTTGTCGATATTTCAGAATATCGACAACACACGATATTTTGCCAAGAAATCATCAACAACAGGAAAGGAAATGAAAGATTATGGTGTTGATATTGCTCATGTTGCGATAACGATAATATCGAGATATTATCAATATTATCAACAACAAATTGAACACTACATGCAACCATGTGCCCATAAAAAATTGAAATGGATTCTTTTTTTTTAATAAACTAATTTTTGGTGATATCGATACATTGGCGATATTACTGAAATATTTCCAATACACTTTGTAATGCAAGCGACACCTAGAATTTATACAGTCGAAAATATTGGCGATATCGATACATTAGCAATACAAGCAACACCTAGAATTTACACAGTTGAAAATATTGATGATACTTAGTGATACATTGTTGATACATGGAATTTCTGATACTACCAGTGTTATCGGTATCGCCAAGCTAAAGAAGATAGGATGATATCGGGGATATTTTGATGATAAAGGGGATACTTCGAACAATAAGTGCTACTACTCATTCTTGTCTGAGTGATACCATACAATAAATCGTTCGGTTTGAACTGGAAAAATTGTTAAGCAAGAACACAGGCGGAGACTCAATTGCAACCTTGACTACATCTCTGGCCAACTCAAATTACCCTTGCCGCATCAACTAGTACATCTCCTTGGGTGATGCAGGACGCCCTAATTGTGATGCATGTCAATGAACATATATAATCCAGCGGAATAACCAAACAATAATAGTAAAAAATCCAGCATCCATCATCATAATCTAAGAGAATCAGAAAAGAAACATGCAATAATGTGGGCCATCATCACAATCACACGGTGTGGGATTCAATTACGGCGTGGAATGGATCCGGGGAGTGATGGAACCTTCCGATCTTGCATGGTCATAAGCCAATCATGCAATGGGATTCACTAGCCCGAGGAATCAAAGGATTTCACGAGTTAGAAAATCAAAACTTGAAGATTAGGGTTTGGGATCAAACTTAAGTTGTAGGATTGTAGAGAATGGAGAAAATTAGGTTAAATGGAAGAGGGAAGAAGAAGATTGCCTTTGAAGAATGTTGGAGGGGAAAGGAAGAAGAAAGAAGAAGAAGATTGGGGAAGAAGGGATGAAGTTCCAGAGAGAGAGAGAGAGAGAGAGAGAGAGAAGAGGAGGCAACTAAAAGGCTTTTCATTCAATAATCAATAACTATTTTCGTAATTAGGGCTAAACCCTCTTAAATAAGCACAAAAAAATAAGTAAAGATTAAAATACCCTTATTACTTAAGCAAAAAAAAACAACTTAAAAAAAAATAGTTCGCACGGGCGTTGGGCTGGGCGTCAGGCGCCCGATCGGTCGCCCGAACATGGCAAAAAATGTCCAGCGGCTAAAACATGAAACAGATGAATTTCGAGCGCTCGGTCGGGCGCCTGATGAATAGTGGTTAAGTGCCCGAAGATAGTGAAAACTATCTAGTCGGGTCTTCATCATCCTACACGCGTATCTTCTCATTGTAAGGTCTTCCATGTGCCAAATCACATGCGTAGGGCCTTTAATGCTCCTCATGTCATCATGAATGATCTAAGCCCTTCATTGGGCCAAAGAAATCATTGGGTCATTGACTCAGGAGCCATGGACCACATGACAGGTATTCGCACCCTATTCTCAACCCTCGATGAGTTTCTTTCTTGTTCGCCAATCTTTTTAGGTGATGGTTCCTCATCCGATGTTCGTGGAAAATGAAAAGTTTCTTAGTAAAAACATAACCCTTCCATTTGTTATATTTGCTCCCAAATTTTCATTTAGTTTACTTTCAGTTGGCAAGATTACAAAGCGAAGGAATTGCTCCATAACCTTTTTTCCCTTCACATTGTGTCTTTCAGGACCTTAGGACATGGGCGACGATTGGTGGGAGGCTGTGAATCTTGAGGGCTCTACTACTTTGAGCCTAGCAAACATGGATGTGCATTGACCAACGCAGTGGAGCAGGACGTTATTAAATGGCACGCTCAGTTTGGATATCCGTTCCTTGAGTATCTTTGTAAACTCCTTTTTTATTTATCATTCAGTTCTCCAATAAATTGTAAATCTTGCCAATTGGTGAAACACACTAGGTTAAGTTTTAGTGCCTAGATTAATAATCGTAAAACTGAATTATTTGCATTGATTCATTTAGATGTGTTGGAACCTTTCGGATCCCAACTTTAAATAAATTTAGATACTTCGTTTCATTTATTGATGATTGCTCTCGTGTGACTTGGTTATATATGCTTCATGATAAGTTTGAGAACTTTGAATGTTTCAAACATTTTCACGTTAAAATTAAAACTCGGTTCCGGAGAGAAATTAAATGGTTGCGTTCTAATAATGCTCTTGAGTATTTATTTAGTCACTTCCAAACTTACCTATCCTCCTCTGGCATCAAGCATTAAACATTATGTCCATAGACACCGCAACAAGACGGTGTTGCCGAACAAAAAAATAGGCATTTATTGGAAGTGACTTGATCTCTCATGATACATATGAATGTCCTCAAGTACCTCTGGAACTATGCGGTCCTGATAACATGTTATCTTATGAATCGTTAACCATCTTCTGTATTGCATGAGCATTTACCATTTTCTATTCTATTTCCTGACAAGGGAGCCCTTCTCTCTTCCTCTTTGTATGTTTGGATATATTGCGTTTCTTCGTAGAGTGGGCAACCCGTTAGATAAAATGGATCCTAGAGCCATAAACTGTATTTTTCTTGGGTACTCTAGAGCTCAAAAGGGCTACATCTGTTTTGACGCTCTTCCACATCGGGTGCACGTGAGTGCCGACGTGACTTTCTTTGAAGATGTTTCCTTTTACTCTTCAACAAATGCAGCCAATATGACTTCGCCTCCTTTACCACGTCATCCCAGACTTCGCCTCCTTTACCAACATCACTTCCCCTGACACAAATCCCTGATCAGTCTCCCACAAATTTTGTTCTTCATCTTCCAAGAGCCCTACGGAAAGATACTGGCACTTGTTGACAGATGAACTGCACTACTTTGTACGCAGCAGCCCATTTCATGATTTGTTTCTTATCATCGTTTGTCTCCCCAGTTTACATAATTTGCTTTATCCTTATTTAATCACCTGGTTCCAAATACATACCAAGATGCCTTGGCTGGCCCTGGTTGGCGAAAAGTCATGGAAGATGACATGCAAACGATGCACTCTACGGGCACTTGGATGTCGATCCCCTTATCACCTAGAAAATGCACAGTGAGCTGTATGTGGGTATTTACAATCAAATTATGAAACTCGGGAGGGGGAATTCCAAATATATATTCTTTTTTTTTTTTTTTTCTTGACGATGAAAATTAAGAAGACAAGATGAAAGTTTAAACCAATTTAGTTGATGTACATGAGGTAGGTAGTAATAATACTCTGGAAATAAGATATAATATATTTAAGAAATTAAATAAATATAGGAGCTTTGTAGTCAATTCAAAGCTGTCAGGTTCATAAAATCATTAAACAAGCCAAGAAAGCATTCTCACCAAAGATTGGAATGCGATCATAAACAAGGTAAAAAAGAATATATATTTGGAATCCTTTAAATATTTGGATTTTTTTTTCATATTTTTTATAATTTTTTTAACCATTACACCTCTAGTAACAGTATCAGAGGGCGTATCGGTCGGAATCATTATGCCCATTGATACTGTTACGGCATACCTTGGCCGATACAATGTGAAATATTGCAATATATCGTGCGATGCCCAGAAGTCCAGTGACATCCAGGCTGTTTCATATCGGCCCACCTCAATATCGATAGTATCGGTCGATACAATGGATACTATGGATATTGCAAACACTGTTACCGATGACAATGATATCATGCAATCCAATCAGGTTATGCATTTGACCAGGCGGATTGACTCCCAAAAAAATCATGTCATTCCAACAGTAAGGTGAGCCATACCACAAGCAATAGTTGGGATGGGGATGCCCACCATTAAAAAATTATGAAGTTTATAGGGCCCACAGTGGATCATATGCGTCACCAATCTAATCGAAATAAGTGTTTGACCATGCTAACTGGACAACCCCCAAAAAATAGGCCATTCCAACAGTCAAGTGGACCATGCCACAAGCAACAGTTGGGATGGGGATGCCCACCATTAAAAATTTTGAACTTTTGGGGCTCGTCATGGACTGTATATGTTATCCAATCCAGTCAGATTATCTGTCTGACCAGGCTGATTCGACTCCCAGAAATTAGGCCATTCCAATAGTCAGGTGGGCCATATCACAAGCAACAGTAAGGATGGGAGGCCCATCATTAAAATAACTATAGATTTTGTGGGGCCTACTGTGGACTGTATGCACCATCCAATCTAATCAGACTATGCATCTGACCACACTGATTGGACTCGTGAAAAGAGAGCAGCTGCAATGCTCTCTTTAAAGGCATATTTGAAACACATGACCATTGGTCTGTAATCAGATCACAGGTGATGTGAAACACAACTTCTTGCCAGGAAAGAAAAAAAAAAAAAGAAGCTCCCGTCCTGTGAAGTGCTTATAGCCTATAAAAACTTTACAAACACCTCGTATAATGTGTTTACCTATAAACCTTTTACAATTAAAGGATTTTACAAGCATCCAAATGACCCCTAAACACTTTAAACCTAAAAAGAGTTTCAGGTTGTAAACTGTAAGGTATTCAAATGGTGGCCATAATGTAATGACTATTACAGCCCTTTTATATATAACAGCTCTATAACAGCCATTACATAACCCATTTCAAAAAAAAAAAAAAAAAAAACAGCCATTAAGTAACCATTTTTTAATACCATGGTGAAGTGTTTACAACATAATTTTATAGCCATCCAAATGAATCCTAAAAACTCTCAAATACTTCCCCTCCATTTTTCTATGCAATTTTATTTTTCTTGATTTCATCATGCAACAACATGGGCAATTTTATTTTCCTATCTAATCAAATATGATTTTTGGATTTCTACACAAGCTTTTAAGCTCAGCTCATGCGTAATGATTATTTTCCTACAAGTTAATGAGAAACGACAATTTTCCATCCGACGACTATTCTCCTATCCCTTAACGAATATCACAGTGACTAAAGGGCCAAAAGAAGCTAAGGCCTAAGCCGGCAACTTTCACTATGAAAAAATCACTGCGGCTAATTGGACAACATGGCTGAGGTGAGGGAAGCCAAAGACGGCTCCCTACAGCTAAGCACATTGCCTTGGTTGTGCAACGGCTATGAGAAACTGGCCTAAGCCTGAGAAGGTGCCTCAGCATCTCCAATCGTCTGTAGGTCAGCTCGGACAAAGACTCCATTAACTCCCAAGATCGCTTGGGTGTAGATCTAAGCAGAGGCTTCACCAACCTTCGTGGTCGCCTACACGCCAGCCTGAGCATCAGCCTCGTCAGCTTCTTCGCCTACACCTGCATCAAGGAAGGAGAGGTCGAGATTAGGGTAGCGCCCCTGGATATCGGCCCGGCAACTCTCGTACGCGACCTCGCAAGTCTGGTGGAGCTCGGCCAAGAGCTGGGCCGCCTTCGACATCTTCTCCTCCATGGCCTTCTCCAGGGCGACTGACCTCTGCCGCTCCGCCTCGAGGGCTGCTTGCCTCTCCAAGGCCTCCTGAGCAGCCCTCTGCAGATCAACTCGAGCAACCTTGAGCTCTTTCTCCCGCGCCTCGACCTTGGCCTACGCAACCTACAGCGCATGCACTAGGCCGGTTATCGTCCCCCGCGCCTAGGTCACTGTGTTCTTGTAGGAGAGGGAGTAGAGAGCCAACTACAAAAGAAAAAGGGTTATAAAACCACCACACTAAAGGAAAGAAGGAACAACAAGAATGTTCAACAACCTACCTCCATAACGCTCGCCGCCATGGATTACAGGACCCGCTCCTCGGGCACCTTCAGGAGGGCCTCCACCCTCTCCTCGGGCACCGCCTTGCGAGCCCATTTGAAGATACAAGTACCCCGGAATCTCCAAGGATGGAGTCGTAGAAGCACCATCCTGGACCCCCTCAGCAAGGCCCCGAGCACCTGGTCTCTGCCGCAGGGGCAAAAACAGTAGTAGGACGACCCCGAACCTCAGTAGCGAGGGGAGCTTCAGGAGCGGCCGCGGGCGTAGACCCAACAACCTCGGCAGTAACGGAGGGACGTTTCGAGACCGCCCTCATCTTCCTCGAGGCTAGAAGCTGCTCTACCTCTTCCTTAGATGGGCATCTCTTCTTCGATGATGAGGGGGCCTAGAGCAGATGACATCTCTCAAAAAACAAAAAAACAAAAAAACAACAACATGAGTTAGTAAGAACTGACCGAAGTTCCGAAAAACTAAGTAAAGACTACTGAGTTGCAAGGTCACTACCTCCGGAGATAAGGCCGACTCGGTGGACGTCTTCTGACAGCAGCTCCCTCTAACTTCTCTCCGCCATGGGCCTTTGGCGGGCGAGCTGAATTTATGTCGAATGACCAGCAGGGAGCGCTGGTTGCTTCGCCTGAAGAACTGCAAAAAGCCAACGGAACTACGCCAGCTCGGAATAAACAAAGCAGCGACAAGAATAAAAAAGGAGCTCGGTATGACATTCCGACCTGGGAAGGTAGAGGTGGCAGGGACCAGGGAGCGCAAGGTCCTCGGCTCAGTAGACGATGTTTCCCACCCTTGTACAGGAAGAACCACCTGTCCTTCCAGTTTTTGGTGGAGAACGAGATTTCGACAATCAAGGTCTCGCCCTTGCCTGACCAAGACGAGATGTAATACCAGCCCTTCGCCCCCGGGCTACCTTTGACTTGAAACATATGTAAAAGCTCTTGAGCTGAGAGCTTGGCATTACCGACTTGCTGCCACAAGACGTAGCAGCTGAAGATCGTCCTCCAAGCGTTAGGGATGAGCTGACCTAGAGCCAGGTCGAGACGAACAAGGACCTCTCTCACCAGCGGGTGGAGAGGCAGGCGAAGGCCACACGAGAAAAATATGGAATAAAGTGCAACCTCACCCTCGCGATGTCAGCTCAGAATCCGTCATCAAGCAGACAAAGACTGATGGAAGTCGAGATACCATAGTCCTTTCGGAGCTGGGTCAGGTCAGACTTGGTAAGCCGGGACTTGAAAGAATCAGCCTTGAAGTGGCTAACCCTAGCTGCACCAGAGGTGGAGGTTAGGTTATTAGCTCTCTGCTCCTCACCGGAAGGACCATCCTCCTGCTCTCCCTCCAAAGGAGGAGCCTCCTCGACCACTAAGTCATTAGGAGCCTCCCTGAGTTTGGACTGCCCCCCTCTGGAAGCCGACTCGCCAACGGATTCCACCCGAACTAACTCAGTCCAGGAGACATCGCCGGAATCAGCCATTCCCGGTGATGACATTGCTAGAAAACAAAAGGAGGAAAGCGGGAAAAGAATCCTAACGCACCTAAGGCTCGATAGAAATGGTCGGAACTACTGACAGAAATGAAGAAAACGTACCGGACAAAGGCCCCGGCATGAAACATCAATAGGGGGCACTGGGGAATCTCTAGCAGGCACAGAAGCTCCAAACCACCAGGGAAGAATGTGGCACAAGCAAAGGCAAATCTACGGCAACAGACGAAAGAAGCAAACAAAGCGCCATGTGATGCCACGTGGTGGCCCTCATACAAAGTAAAGGTGGGTCGGCTCACCTACCCTTGCCACGCGTCGACCCCGGGTTCGTCCACACAAGCATTGGACGTTTCACCCGACTGACGTCTACCACAAGAGTGGCCGAGCTGATATCCATCGACTCATTTGATAGTCATGATCCACGTGTCGTCTTCCCATTCGCCTAAGCACCAAGGCAGTTGCCACACCATACGGGTGATCATGACGACGCTTTGAAATTTGAACCCGCTCATAAATGTCTCGTTTCCCGCCCAGCTTACTGACGGCGTCCAAGGAAAGTTTGATTTTTCAGAGCTCCTGCGCGAGCACCTGGCCAGCTCGTTCTACATCTACCATGCTTGAGCCCAATCAGGTCGACCTCGGGAGTCAGAGGGCAACTGTTATGGATAATTCTAAGCTGGTCCCACAGGCTGTGAGGGAAGGCCCATATGCCCAGGAAGCCCGTTTGGAAGTCCTTGGTCCTTTCCTTAGACCAAGGGCTATAGGGCCGAGCTGATCCAACAAGAGTCCAGTGCGAGGACGACCACCAAGCCTTCTACGGCAGGCATTGTTTACAGAAGGAAAAGTTATAACAAAGGCCGCGACCTCGGTTCTCGACTGAGGTCGAGTTGAACCCCGACTTTTCAGAGGAACATACAGTGCGGGTTACGAACCCGGAGAGAAGTTCGGATGTTGAACTCTACATTTCAGGCTGACTTGGTCGACCACTGCCTAAGGGGCGAGCGACGAGTCCGGGATAGTCCTGATTAGTTCGGAACAGACGAGCTCCTGGCCCTATCCAAGCCGGGAATCTCTCCTACTGTTATGGAACACAACTCCTACTCAATTATGACTCTCCTAATGTATACTAAATGGGCTCTGATGCTTAATGATCAATTGAATCCTATAAATAGGGATCCACCCTACAGAACAAGGTACACAATATCTCCTAGAGAAAACCATACACTCTTCTCCCTGTCTTTACCTGACTTAGGCATCGGAGAGTCCCTAGCCGGCCACCTGCGCCTCCCCTCTGCCTTTATCTGTTCATCTTCTGCAGATCTGGCAACCTTGGGAATGCCACCAGCTCACTCCATCAACTAAAGACAGGGATGGAGAAGACTATTATGGCTGGGATCATCCGACCTTACCCGTTATCCAAATTCAGACGACAACAGGCCCCACCATAAGGTATGTGTTTTATCCATGCCTTTCATTTTTCCAGTTCATTTTAGGGCACACATCACAGGAAAACAGTGGCGATTGAATGGCCACCATGGGGGCCACAAAAGTTTTGGATCAAGCTGATATTTGTGTTTTCCCTTCATCCATGCCTGTGAGATTCCCCACAAAGGAAAAATTCGATCGATGTGGAAACTAAGAAAAGCAAAACAATTACAAGAATGGCTTGCGGATGATGAAAGAGATGATCGGGTTACCGGTGGCATTGAGAGTGTCTTTGGCATTCTTCACGGCGAGTTCGACCAGATCTGGATTTATCGAAGACAGGCCGCCGGGCTCTTTGAGCTTCCTCTCCAGGAATTTCGCCAACGCTGCCGCCTTGTTGGTGGTGAGTGGCCCACCTGGATGTGCCAGCCTTCATCAAAACAGAATGGGAAGAAGAGAAGATGGGATGAATGAATGAACGAATCAACGGATGGCTGGGAATGGGAAAGGAAAAAAAAGAACCCTAGAAATGAGAAAATATACGTTGGAATGCTGAGAAAAGATGGGGTTTTGGGGGTGGTGGGGCCTACCTGGGGTGTGATGGGGAAGTAGACGGCTGAGATGGAAGAGGAGCGAATTTGCTTCCACGCAACGCGCGTCGATCGTCTTCGGTCAATTGCGCTTCCTCTTCTTCGCTTCTCTGCATCTCCCCCATTCTCTCCCCTTCGGGCTGTCCCCAGCTTTCCCGTCTTTCACATATGATCCTCGACCCGAGGATATGAATTGTGTCGTCGGGTTTGAGAGAGGATCAGATGCAGCGGCTGTATCAGCAGTTCTGTACAATCAGTTTTCCCGCCAACATGCAGTCTCCATAGAGGAAGCGGATTGCGTACTGAGTAACTCCGCACGCTAGCGTGCGGAGTAAACTCTGTGGAGCCCACGGTGATTTATGTATTTTATCCACTCCGTCCATCCATCTTAACAGAAAATTTTAGGTATGGTACAAAAAAATGAAGCATACAAAAATCTAAAGTGGACCACACCGCAAGAAATGTGTGAACTGCATGTCTACCTTTGAAAAATTCTAGTAGGACACAGAAGTTTTGGATCAAGCTGATATTTGTGTTTTCCCTTCATCCATATCCATGTGATCTTATGAACAGGTTGGATGACAAATAAACATCACTGTAGTGCCTGGGAAGGTTTCAACGGTGGAAATCACTATTCCCACTGTTTCCCGTGGCATGGTCCACTTGAGATTTGGATATGCTTAAATTTTGGGCTCAACCACTAAAATGAGCTGGAAAAACATATGGACGGAATAGATAAAGCACATAAATTCTAGGTGGGCCCAACTGAGTTTACTCCGCACGATAAGAGCGTGCGGAGTTACTCCGCATGCAATCCGATTCCCTCCATGGAGTATCCGGACGCGGATTTCGGCTTTCGCAGGAAGTTCAGGCCTTGGTGGGGCCCACCGTGATGTTTGTAAGAAATCCACCCTGTCCATCCATTTTGTGGGCTCATTTTAGTATGGGCAACCAAAAATGAACTGGATCTCAGACTCAAGCGGGTCAAAAATATGAGGATTGAACGTCGACGGTTGAAATATTCGTGGGGCCGCAGAAGTTTTGAATCACAAATATTTGTGTTTTCAGTTCATCTCAGTATGAATGACATTATGATGTGGACCCAAGGAGGTCTCAATGGTAGTAATTTCCCTACCTACCATTTCCTTTAGTGCGGCCACTTTAGTCTTGGATCTGGATCATTTTTTTTACCATACGTAGTATCAAGAGCTCACAAAACGGATGGACGAGGTTAATTTCTCACAAACATCACGATGGCCTACCTAATTTCCCAGTTTAGGAACTTGCTACAAAGGCTTTTCAGGAAATCCGAGTACCCAATCCACGAGCGCAGCTTCGGTGGATCCTGGGGACGCGGATTGGCTAGTGACCTCAACACGGCCCTGGGCTGGTGTCAAAGCTGTGTGGGCCCCACCATGATGTATGTGTTTTATCCACGCTGTCCATCCATTTTTACACCTCATTTTAGGGCATGGGCCCAAAAATGAGGTAGATCCAAATCTCAGGTGGACCACACCACAAGAAACAGTGGGAATTGAATTCTCACCATTGAAAACTTCTTGGAGGCCACAGACGTTTTGGATCAAGATGATATTTGTGTTTTCACTTCATCCAGGTCAGTGTGACCTTATCAACAGGTTGGATGGCAAATAAACATCACAGTGGGCCCTGGGAAGTTTTTAAGGGTGGACGTTCAATCAACACTGTTTTCCTTTGGTGTGGTCCACCTCAGATTTGTATCTACCTCATTTTTGGGCCCATGCCCTAAAATGAGTTGGAAAAATGGATGGACAGCGTGGATAAAACACAGCTTTGACACCAGCCTCGGGGCTAGTGTTAGGTCACTAGCCAATCCGCTTGACCACCTTACGTGGGGTGGCTAACATTGAAGTATGACTCAGTGTTGGCGTGTATACTAACAGAGAGCAGATTAGGTGCAGCTCTTACAGTAGGGTTACTGTAGGGCTCACCTTGATATATGTTGTTGTAGACAAATTTGGCTTTAAAGAGATGTGAGGAATCGTGGTCGCATCTCCAAAATGCGACCAGCTTGGCTCGACGAAAGGGGTCGCATCTTTAAAATGCGACCAGCCTGGCTCATGCTCAACGAAAGGGGTCGCATCTCCAAAATATGACCAGTCCGGCTCGTGCTCGACGAAAGGGGTCGCGTCTCCAAAATACGATCACCCCGGCTCGTGCTCGACGAAAGGGGTCGCATCTCCAAAATGCGACCACCCAGCTCGTGCTAGACGAAAGGGGTCGCATATCAAAAATGCGACTAGCCCGGCTCTTAATCGTCGAAGGGGTCGCATCCAGAATGCGATCACTCTTGATATGAACAGTTCCCAACATATGAGCGGTCGTGGTTTCTGGTCTCGGGCATGGATGGCCCTCATCTCATAGTACTAGCAGCCCGTATAGGCCGAAGATGGTGTGTGGCAAGGTGTTACATGAAGAAGATTAGAGTTGTGGTGGAGATTGTTGGAATCGAACACCTCAAATCTTCTACAACGAGGGCCTATGATCAGTCGGCCTATTTCCTATTTGAGCCGGTTTCTTGCGCGGCTCTAGGATGAGAAAAAGGACGGTGCTTGTCCGTCTCATGTGAGAATAAGCTTTGGGTGGCTTGGGATTTCTCTTATGGGGCTGGGATCCGGGTTTTGTTTCTTCTATTTCTTGTAACTTTTGATATCATAATGAATTATTTGCTTTGTGCCGTGGTTTTTTACCAATGAGGGAGTTTTTCCACATTAAATTTGAATTGCCTTCTTATGCATATTTGATTGTTGCTTGTGTGATTGCCATGATAGTTTGCTCGTTTGATTCGCTTTCGCTGTTAGTTTTCCCAATACATAAAGATGAAGAAAGATAGACGGAGAGAGTATTGCTCAGACAACGGGAAGTCGGGCACAATTTGCTCGGACAAAGGGCTCGGGCTTGGTGCTCACTGGTTTGGAGGGAATGCCCGAGTGGTGTGGAGGCTGGGGTGTGCGTTCGGACGAAGAGAGGGAGAGAGTAATGGTGGGGATTAAAAAAAATCAAATTAGGGTTGCTTTAATGCTGGACGACTGGGTATTTATATTATACCCAATCAACCCAAGTCGATCCGAGTTGAACTGTGTCATAGATCAAGCCGAGTTGAGGCGAGATTGATCCAGCTTGGACTCAGCTCAAATATTTTCGAGCTCCCAAAAATCAGCTCGACTTGCTCCCGAACCCAATTTCAAGTCAAGTTTTTCCGAATCAAGTCAAGCTGAGTTAACCAAGTTGAATCGACGCATGTAAGCTATAACCAAAAGCCCCACTGGATTACGTGTTGAGGGGTAAAAGTTATCGTTTTGTTCACCTTGATCATATATTATATATCCAATCCATCCATCCGTTTTTACAGCCCATTTTAGGGCACGGTCCAAAAAATTAAGTATGTCCAAATATCGGGTGAACCACACCACAAGAAACAGTGATGATTGAATGCTCACCATTAAAAACTTACAAAGGCCCACCGTAAGTAGATCCGTAATGTTTATTTACCATCCAAACCCTTGATAAGGTCAACCAAAACTAGATTAAGGGAAAATACAAATATTAGTTTGATAAAAAACTGTTGTGGCCTACAAATTTTTTTTAATGGTCATTCACAAAATAATCCAGTGTAGTCCACCAGAGATTTGAATCTGCTTAATGTTATGGATAACGTTCTTAAATGAGCTGAAAAAAGGCTGGGCCGCATGGACATGTAATACATTCGTCAAGGTCGGCCCCACACAGTAAGGGTAACACCCACTAAGCTGTGGACCATACCACAGGAAGCAATGGGATTGAATTCCTACCATTAAAAAAAATGCCTAGAGCTCACCTTGATGTTTATTTGCCATCCAACGGTCACATTGACCTGCAAGAAGGGAAAAAATAAATATCAGCTTGATCCAAAATTTCTGTGAACCTCAATAAGTTTTCAACAGTAATAATTCAATTTCCACTGCTCTCTTATGGTGTGGTCCACTTGAGCTTTCAATATGCTTCCTTTTTGGGCTCATACCCTAAAACGATCGGTCAAAATGGAGGGGCAGAGTGGATAAAACATATACATCACGGTGGGCCCCACAGAGCCCCTGACAGGACCGTCCGTCTCTAGCTAGGTACTGGTGGGGCTAAGTGGGTGTTACCCCTACCGTGTGGGGCCTATCTTGATGTATTTTTTGTATATCCATGTCGTTCATCTGTTGTTAAGCCTAATTCTAGGACGAGATCCAAAATTATAAGAAGATCCAAATCTCAAGTGGACAATATGAAGAGCTTGGATTGCAAATAAAAATTACCAAAACCGTACGATGAGCTCTTTGAAATTTTTAATGGTGGGAACTCAATCAGCACTGTTTCCAGTGGTATGGTCCACTTGAGATTTGGATTTGCATAATTTTTGGAAGACCATCCTAAAATAGGCTGGAGAAATGGATGGACGGCGTGGATATACAAAATACTATCCATGTGGGCCACACGGTAGGGGTAACACCCACTAGGCTGTTCCAGGGGTAAACCTAATTCGCTCCCGTTTACACCATAAGGAACAGTGGTGATTGAACACTCACTATTGAACCTGGACCCACGGTTTGGATGAATGTTTTTCCTTTATCCTGGTGGGCATCAGGAACGAGTTGGATGGCATATAAACATCACAGTGGGACCCAGGAAGTTTTCTATGATGGCCGTTCCCATCCCTACTGTTTTCTGTGATCCTGTGATGTGGTATATTTAGGCTGTGGATATGTCTCCTTTTTGGGCTCATTTCTGAAAATGATCCGGAGAAACTGATGGACAGAGTGGATGCCACATAGACATTGCAGTGGGCCCCACAGAGCTTTTGGTTACAAAGACTTCCCTTAACAGGGGTGCGTGTAAATGCGTACTCTCTACTCCCTCAAAGTGCAATACTCTCTGAGGCCCGACTCCTGAGCCAAGCTGTTGGAAAGTAGAAGGAGCAGAGAGGTGACATTGCATACATGGCACACGCGTGAGAGATTCGGACCATTCATCATGCGTGGCCAGCACTTGACATGGGCCCCACTGAGAATCAAAGATTTTGCCTCAAGGTATGTATGTGGTGGGCGTTCCAGATGCTTTGCTCGTGTGGAATGAATGAATGGCCCCTTAAATTCTCTTTCTTAATTTGATCAGACGCCCAAACTTGCTGAGCCACCGCTAACCATGCTAAGCATGGCTCCCGTTGCACACAGCTTGGGGACAATTAGCTTGCCATTGCATCCAACCAAGCATATCCCTGAAAAGGCAATCCTGACCTTTGGATCAGTGTCCTACAAACAGACAACTAAGTAGAGAAATACGGCAATGGTCCATCTCGACTGAAAAATAGCAAAGACTGGCTGCTACAATCTTCCCTATCCATGGTGTGATATAACAGACAAAGGGCCTGGATTACAAAACATGGGCCCCACTTGTCAGCAAAGGTCCACATCCAACGGCTAAAAGAAAGGAAAAAAAAATAATAATCCCACTAATCTTAGGATTGCTGCTGGGGAATGTTTTTGGGGCATGCCCTTCATGGATCTACCATCACCTTACAGTTTTGATCATGGAAGTGGGCCAGCCTGTGTAACCTAAAACAACAGTTCCACTAAAATGAAAGTGTCAATTACATCAAATATCAAATACAGAAAAAAAAAAAAAAAAAAAAAAAAATCACACCTATCTACTCTTATTATTTCAATCCAACAAATCCATTTTAATCTCATTTGCCCAAAGACGTCCAAACAGATCAGCAGACGGCCCACTGAAGACCCTGCATTTTCCATCTAACAAATGTTAAAAAAAAAAAAAAAAAAAAGGGAGGAGAAGCATACAATTCCATAACCACTTCCAACCGCTTACCATGTATCAACTACAACGAACAGCTTACCTTCTACCTTGTCCACCATGTCAGCACATTGCGCGAATAAAAATACGAGCTGATGGGACCTGTTGACAGCCTGCACGGGCCTGCCACAGAAGATCATATCTCAGGGGATTCCACCATTCTAAAACCAAAAGCCTACACATGGTAGATCATGCCTACTTCGATGAGGCTGATATGTGGGATGTTCAAGGCCACGGAGGGCCCACGGCAGTTCTTCCTTAGGAAGGAGTATGCGACGTTGACCACAAACTTCTTTATGAATGATGAACTTCTCCGGGCCTTTATATATGAGTGGCCCATCACGTATGCAACGCCTGCATGCTTAGCCTCGATGAGTTCCATGAGCTCTTCTTTGACTTGTGGGACCAAATACACTGTTTCAGGGAGCGCAAACCGCACCCGCCGCCGCTGCCTTACTTGGGGAGACTCCTGCTCATACAAGGACTGTAGAGTCTGCAGCGTGACAGACTTGCTGCTCCGCACTGAGGTGTCCTCACTGTTGCCGTCATTGGAGCTTTCTGACATCACCAACCTTGTGCCAAACCTCTCGGAAGTCTGTACAACTGCCATTCTGCCATCGATGGATGACTCAGCATTACCTGCATTGGCCTCCTCGGCTTCCATCTGAATGAATTCGGCAATGCTCATCACAAGATGGTTTTCGAAGTTGTCATCATCTTTCCGCACATCTTTGTATCCATACCTTACAATGCAGCGGTACATCCGGTAGGCCTTAGGGCCGATCCGGCCGATCAGATACCGCTCATCGGCTGACACGTATGGGACAGGGACTGACTTCACGCAGACAAAGACGAGCACCTGATGGAAAGCTGGAAGGTTGGTGACGAAGTGGGAGAATATGGCCGGGACCCCAGTGACCAGCTCCGTGTAGATAAGGCCAATTCCTGGCACCCGGACGATGCCGAGGCTGGGGCCCAGCGTGAGGATCCATTTCATGGAGACCTTGTTTTGCAAGTCGAAGAGGTACTTCTGGCGGGTCCCATATTGCCATACATACATAACAACCGTGAACAACATGGATAGCACAAGGGGCACCCATCCGCCCTGAGGTACTTTCATGATCGAAGATGATAAATACAAGGCCTCGATCGATCCGAAGAAGACAAGGAATGCAAGAGAGAATAAAATATTCTTCTGCCATACGAAGATGATGACCAAAGCCATCAACCATGTAGTCACGAACATTACCATCATGCATGCAATGCCTGAAAAATAAGGCATAAAGTTCTTACACATGGGCCAACATATTCTTTAGTCTTTAGCTAGCATCATCATCATCATCTAAGCTTAAGACGGGTTAGATACATGAATCCTTTTCCACCATTCTACTCTATCAAAGGCCAGGCTTTAGCTAGCATGAGGAATAAATTCTGGCATGGATTTAAGCATGAATGCACTTGGACATGAGATAACGTATGCATGTAAGCATGGATATAAATGAAGGATGCAACTTTGAGTTTCAAACATATTTTAATCTAGCGTATAGGGGTAAATGCATATATGCATGAGAGAATGTGTGCAAGCATGAATGCTCCGATACACAAGAGAGGGATGGTTAGGATTCTCTGGAACCATATTCGATACATGGAACATGGTTTCTAGACTCGGAAACTCAGATCGACTCGTTCAGACACTGAGTCAAGTCACGACTTGCCCAAGTTGGGGGTGACTTTGTGGTATTGAACCAGATCAGGTAGTGCCGAATCTGAGTCAACTTGTCCGAGTTGGGTTTCTTAAAACCATGTGATCGTCCCAACAAAATAAATGGTTGAACTATTGATTGGACCTATCTTTCATAAACAATCATGAGTCATGACTTTCCATTTTATAGGGCCATCGATTGGATGTTTATAATCATCCAACCAGTGTCATTTTTGCCTCACGGCCCTTGAGATATTTGCTGGACTCAATTAACTGCCCAGATTAGTTTATCAGACTTTCCAGGTTCCCAGATGCAACTAATATTGCCCTTAGAGGATTGGATCGTTTCTCTCACACGCACACCACATCATCATCATCGTCATAGCCTTCTCAGGTTCTCCCAACAAATTGGAGCTGGCTTTTAAAAGGGTTCCCATGAAGATACATGAAGGTAATTAAAGATAATTATGAGGGTGCTACTACAAGAGTGAGAGCAAACTATGGTAGGGCAGATGCATTTCCTTTAGTGGTAGGTCATCAGGGTTTTGCATTAAGCCCCAAGGTTTTCGCCCTTGTTATGGATGGTTCAACTGCTAGGATCCAGAACTGGTACTAGTCATTGAGACTAGAGATGGATTAGTGCTCAATTGGAAGTTGGATGGAAGACTTAGAATGTAGAGTCTAAAATTAGCAGAACCAAGACAGGAATAGTCACAGATGCAAGGCTTTAGTTAAAACTGGTGGCCAAGAGATTCCTCAAAGTTTTCAATTATCTTGGCTCTACTATTCAAAAAGATGGAGAGATCGAGAAGGATGTTTCCAATATAAATTAGAGTTGAGTGGAGATGCGCCTCTAGAGTTTTATGTGAATGTCCCACATGCCAATGAAACATAAGGAAATTTTTTATAAGAGAAGATATTGGACTGGCTAGGCTATATGAGGAAGAACATTAGGCAATTAAAATGCAATGTTAGCAAAGAATGTGTGTTGCAGAGATGAGGATTTTGAGATGCATGGGAAGGTTGGGATAGAATTACAAACGAGTTCATGTGAAGCATCCTGGGAGTGGTTCGAATAAGAGACAAGATGATGGAAAGTTGATTGAGATGGTTCAGTCGCATGCAATGAAGATGGAGGTAGCTCTGATTAGCTAGGAGCATTGATGAGGGTAGAAGGGCCTGAAAAGAGGATGAAAGGAAGGCCTAAAGAACTTGGATCAAAGTGGTGAGAAGGGACATGAAGGTTAATTCACTTACCATGATATGGACAGGAATGATTTGGTGAAATGAGATTTGTAAAGCTGACCGCAATGCAGTTAGGAAAATGCTACAATGATGATGATATAGTAGAATAGATGCATTGCTACACACCCACACATGCACGTGCGCGCGCATACAAACGCAGAGTCCCATGCATATGAAAAATAGTAAAACAAATTTGAACTTCAGAGATCGCAAGCAATATAAGAACCAGGACTACGTCTACCATGCCCATGGAATAAAAGAATGAGGAACACTTACCATATGCATTTCCCAAGAGGGTTGTGTCTTGGAAACCAATTGTGACGGCCAGACAGAGAACCATGAGAATCCAATTGATTTCAGGGATGTAGATCCGACCATAGAGCCACTTCGATGTGTGGACAACCTTGACACGTGGAAAGCAACCCAATGCAAGGCATTGCTTGATGATTGAAAATGTTGCTGAGATGACAGCCTGACTGGCAACAATGGCAGCAAGAGTGGCCACCACAAAAACTGGCCAAAACACAGGCTCTGCAAGATAACGAGAATGTGAGTAGGCATGCATGAAAAAAACTTAAAGGAAACTGCTCATCCGCAAATATGCAGTTTGCAGACACTGGATTTCATACATGTGGGTCCTGTGGTTCGGTGAACCAAACCATTGAGCCAATGGCTGCAACGTGGATATGGATTACCTCAGAAACCTCCAATATTAAAACCTTAAGCTTTCAACATTTGACCTTAATTTCCATTGAATGTGGACTGTCGTCATGCTTAACCATCTTCTTGTTGTGGACCAATGGAGGGGCTGGGATCATCCAATCTGAGAAACTTCCAGGGCATATCTGCCCCATCAGATCAACAACCAAACCATGAGCCCCACCCATGGAAAATCCTGTGTGTCAGCAAACTGTATGTAGGTTTGCTGATGACCAGAACCTAGAATTCCTCTCATAAAATAAAAAAAAAACAACAAGAACAATAATAAATAAATAAAATTAGAAAAAAGAAAAAAAAAAAAAAAAAAAAAGGCAACGATGCATTTTCTCTCTCTTAATCTTACTTGGAATGGACTCATAGAAGCTCATGGGGATGTTTGAGAAATTCTTAGAAAGAAATGCAGCCTGCCCCATGTATTGTAGAACCAAACATGGGTAAATGACGCAAACAAATGCAACCTGCATACAGCCAGAAAATATTAGGTTTTGACTTGTATGCTGACAGAGACAATTGAGCAGATAAAAATATGGATGGACTTTAACAGCTAATACAACCCATGGAACTACACCATAGCGGCAGGTGACAACACTAGCACTCTAAACAAATACCAAGGCCAATGCTATGCTACAATGATCAAAATCAAGAAAAACTCATGGGGTATATTTGCTTTCGACAGTACTACCAATCATCTAAACAGGGTTAGCCTAGAGTGTCTTACAAGTTACGTAGCAGACATCATACTTGAACATTATTTCGGACTAATCCATGGGCCACACTATGGAGGGAGCATAAGTCTAATCATGGGTGAACTGTGGATGGAGCATGTGTAAATCATGGCTAAATTGTGGACAGAGCATGTCATGAAATTTCATCGATCGTTTGATCCTATCATATTAGTGGTCATCTCGTGGACGGTTAAAAGGAAAGCATTGGCGGTCCACATTAATGCCCAATATCAGACTGTTAGGATAGCCAAACCAGCATGAATTCCGGTAGATAACTCCATCCAAAATGGGGCATACCATTTAGACGGTGTGGATTGGCATGCACGTTGCCACGCCAACAGTGGATTGTCAACTTTAAGAAATGGTGGTAAACATACATCGTAGTGTAGACATGTATACAAAATCAATGGTATGGCATGAAACTGTTCAGATAAATACATAAAGTATACCATCAATGGAAAAGTTTTAGGACTGTAGTAAACTTTTGACAACCAATAAGCATGTTTGGACGTGGCTTTAGGCCGACAAACACCACTGAACTCAACCATGCATATATAGATACAGAGGCTTGCTGAAGTGCTATGGGTGGTACTGGACAAAAGTGAGGCCCAATGATGCATTCACAGAATCCAACCCGTTCATAAGATGTGTCACCTCAGAAAACCCTCACGGCACAAAAATCAGCCTGATCCAAAACTCAGATGGGCCACAGCACAGGGAACATACTAAGAAGGAATGCCCACCATAGATTAGTGGAGGGGGGCCACTGTGTTCTGTATATATAATCAAGGCCATTCAGACCCTTCATCCAGTCCAGATTATGGGCAGGCCAAAATTTAGACCGTTTTACGACTCTAGTGGGCCCCTTTGAAATTCAAGGGTGGGCGATCCCTACTAGCTCATTCTCTTTGCTGTGACACCTTATCAGGATGATTTTTGGATCCTAGGGTTTTTCTGAGTACAACGCATCCAATAGATAGGCTGGATCATGTTAATAGGCCCCACATTTGGAACCTGTACCATTGGAGCACGCCCCATACATGCAAATGAAGCCATAACCCTCTACTACCACATAGATCAGCTTCACATACCCTTATGGATGCAGTAGTGAAGTGGCCAAGATCTGCGAACATAGCCTCAGTACCTGCAAATTATAGAAGCCTATATGAGACTTAATCACAAGCAACAAACTACATTGTAGCCTCTAAGAAAAGGTTTGATATAGGCTCAAACTTCCGTTCACCTGTAATACAGAGAATTATGCCACCGAGAGAAATCCAACCATCTTTTCCCGTCTCTTTAAAGAACTTGAAAATGTAATGTGGAGAGAGGGCATGGAATACTCTAGGGTTCCAATGAATGATATTATACATGCCAATGACTGCAATACTGATGAGCCAGATGATTACAATGGGTGCAAACATGAAGGCAACCTTGTGAGTACCATAGTGCTGCAAAGCGAAGAGGCCAACCAGTACAACGCAGGCAATAATTACTACCATGCCTGTGCATCAACCAAAACAACAATGGACCTTCAAGATTATTAACATCACAAGCACAACTAAAGAAGTTTTCCATTATAAGGAAATAGCTACGGACATTATTGACAACTTGATCATCATCAAAGTTGTTATCATCATCATAGCATTGTCCCAGCCCTTTGGGGTTGGCTTTAGGAGTCCTGGTTCCTGTTTCGTGAATTATCAAAATTTGAAAAAAGGAATCTCATGGTTGCTTGGTGAAAATCTGTGAACCAGCTGCCCATTTGAAATCATTGCTCCTCCCTTATCTAGGCCAGCGACCGACTCATGCATTGCCAACAGGTGGAGTTTCCATCTTCATAAAAGATAGAAAACATGGATATGTAAAGGTTAGCTTGAGGGTGGCTGTTATTTAGGACTAGTATACACGCATGATCAGCCACACTCTAGTGAGTGATTTCCATGGCGCTTACCCCCTCAAATGGGGCAAGATGATAAACATGTGTCCAAGCCACTCATTATGTAGATCCCACACTTTAAATGCCTTTTATGTGGATAACGATAACTTTGTTCAAAAATAAAAACAGCATACAAGTTCAATTGATGAGCCAAGAACCCTCAACACAAGCATCAATATTCAAGGCACCCCCCTCCTTAGCAGGATCTATAATATCATTCGTTCTCCAAGATGCATGATTAAATAAAATATTTAATCTGAAGAGATATTTTGAATATCTTTAGACACAATAGCAAGATTTCCACAATTTGGAGTTCTCATTCAATGCCCATACTTTGACATTCTTGGAATCCTCTTCAACAATGACGCTATGAAGAAACAGGATTGAAAAATCCTTCCACCAGCAGTGTGTAGATGCCGTGATTCAAAAATAAGGCTCACCACACATATAGGTCACCTGGTGATCAGAATGGTCCACTTTCAGATAAGGCATCCACACAGTGGGGCTTTCTGAGGACGGCTTAGGTATTGCACATGTTACATGTTGCCAGATGTGGAAGGAGAGTTCCAGAAAAGTACACTTGGTTGAATGCACTTAGCATGGCTTAGTAAAATTACATAAAGCAAATGTGCTACTTCAACCTTTTGACCACAGAATCTTCTAAAATGTTGGAGGCTCATCATCTGGACCAGCCAATTTGCATAAACAAAGTATTTATAAATAAAAGGATGGGCGAAAGATATTTCACAGTTGGTTGTTTTACATGTGAGCATTTGGATTCTTGACACCAGCACACTCCAATAATAAATGTGAATCATGTTCCAGATTTAATATTTTATTTCAAAAGAATGATGACATTTTCAATTCATCTAGAATCAAGTGGTGTGAAGTGCGTAATGTTGTATCACCACATCATGGTTTACAGGATACCTAAACGCTAGGTGTTTCAAGTGGTGAAAAAGGCAGAATTCACCTTAAGCAGGATACTGCTTCCCTGCTCTTTCCAACCGCGTCACAAGATAAGAAGGGGAAGATCCTGTTCTTATATCAGCCATCATTTGACAACAGCACATCTTGTTCACATTGGTTGACGGCCCACAAGGAATGCCTAGAGAATTAATCCAAAGGCTAAAATTGTCACACCTCAGCTACCAACGTAAGGGGAAGATCCTGTTCTTATATCAGCCATCATTTGACAACAGCACATGTTGTTCACATTGGTTGACGGAATGCCTAGAGACCTAATCCAAAGGCGAAAATTGTCACACCTCAGCTACCAACGTAAAAAGTTGGGCCATCATCCAGCCTCTCCAGTATTGAGAAAGTATATAAATTGAGAATTTCCTCTCTTTTTTAATGTGTAAATTGAGCATTTAAAGTTTGGCCATGAATTGGGGTTTAAGGTTCAAAGATCCAAGGCCTTATAAAGATAGGAGTGCAGATTTTAGATTCCTACTTCAGAATGCCGTGTTTTGCTATTGGATTTGGTAAGAAGTTGATCGATCCAGGTGGTTGAAATTTGAAACGTCTCACTATACAGTTTCAAGCTTTCAAAATAGGTTCTGTACAGACCTTCCAAATCAAGCTAGCAATATCTAAGAAAGAAACAACACACAGCACAAATGACTACAGAGTTCTTTTATTCTCTTCCTTTTCTTTTTCTTTGCCTTTTTTTTTACTGGTACTATAAGTAAGAATTTCTGAGAAAAAAATAGTTACCATCATCTAGATTCTTGGCTTGAACTTGCAGCCCTGAAATGGAAGACAGAACTGTAAAGAACCAAAAGACCAAGTTTAGTAGAGTAATATGGAAATGATGGGCCACGCAAGATACTGTTTAAAAAAAGAAGAAGCAAAGATCAAGCTAAGTCCAAAATCACTCGGCTTTGAGAACCAAAATGAAGAAACAGAAAGATGATTTCTTACCAGAAATTGCTGGTGTGAGAATACCATCACCTATTACCATGGAAGCACCAAACAGAACTACAAGAAGTAAAGCAGTTCTCAGCCTTCTATGTTTCTCAAGAAACCTTTTCAAAGGAGAGGGACTTGCATTCCGATTCAGGTGTCCATGTCGATAATATGTAGATAGCTCTTCATCAGCTGCTTGCTGATTAGGAAGCAAGCTGAATTTCGCATGTCTACAAAGGACGGAATATAAAGCAAATGATCCCCCTGTATACAATCACAAGGACATCATCGCAGACTGGCAAAAGAAAAAAGAAAAAAGAAAAAGAAAGAAAGGGAACTAAAGGATGTGAGATAAGAAAGTCGCATGACACTCACCTTCACCATTGTCATCTGCACTTAACACTATGAACACATACTTGAATAATGGGATCAATGTGAAAGTCCAAAATATCAAGGAAAATACACCAAATATTGCATCTTCATTTTGGTAACGACGCAACCTCCCAGAAAACGTACTTCTGTAGACATAGAGCGGAGATGTGCTCAAGTCACCATATATTATGCCAAAACTCTGATATGCTAAAAGAAGTGTCTGCCTATAACAGCTCCTCCAGTTGACCTGCATGAAAATAAGCCAATGCACTCCCCATTAAAAATACTAATTCTTGCTTAAACCATTCTTTAAACATCATCATAAGAAAAAGAAAAAACAATGGTAAGACCCATAGTGTAGAAACGCGTCATAAAGAACTGCATCGAGGCTCAAAATCTAGCTGTCCTTGTGGCAGTATCGACATTACCCACCCATCCTCAGCACTTTATCATATTCCTATTCCACCCAAACTCTTTAAGTTATTCAGCTGAATTAGGATTCCAACCAAGGTCATCTGGGGATGCATTAACTTGCCAGCTTGAGTATATGGATGTGCGAAACCAGGATAAGAAAATCCTAGTCAAGTCCTGACTCTCCTTAGTCAACCTATTTTTTGAGCAAAACTGACTGGAAAAAAAAAAATCAGAAAACTCGCCCTATATGAACGAGTGTCCTGACTTGTCCGAGTTTCGGCTAGTTTTCTCGTTACTTAGGCAACTCTCACGAGTCAAAAGAAACTATTCCAAGACCCTTCCAAAAAAATAAAAACCTCTTCCAAGTCGAGCTGTTTTTATTGCATTGCAGTAACACAATAGAGAGAGAGAGAGAGAGAGAGAGAGAGAGGTGAAGCATGCATACAAAGAAAGATGGTGTGGGCTAAATGGCAATGAGAAAATGGGGGCTACAGCCCTTTAGGGTTTGAAATGCAGTCGAAAATAAAAGATTTCAAAAAATGAGATTTTAGATATTAAAGCCCCATGGACCCTCATTCAAACATTCTCAAGTTTCTAGAAAAGGAAAAACACAAATCCTTGGCTAGGATTACCTTAATCAATGCCATCAAGAAACTGTTGATGCCGATGCCGATGCCGATGCCAATGCCGATGCCCCTAAAGGTCTCTACCCGATCTATCCCAAATGGAGGAGGGTTGAGAGCCAACACCTTAGCCTTTTGAGCAGGGCCAAGGAGATGCACAGAGCCATCCACGCAAGTGGAGGCTTCACACATGTGAAGGAGGGATGAAGATGAGAATCTCTCTCTCTCTCTCTCTCTCTCTCTCTCTCTCTCTGCAAGTAACGCCTAAGGGGTGGGAACGTCCAAGGCTCTCTCTCATGCTCCACTCCTTCTAGGATTAGACCTATATATAAGGCATTAGGGTTTTGGGTAGCCACCAGTTATGGCACTCTACTACCTTAAAGTATTCCATATCCCTACTACATTGGAATCATGCGATCTTGCCTTAACCCACATGCCTAAATCGATCCAATCCTTCCACCATTGATCCAATACCCATGCAAATCAAGTGGTGGATCACACCAAATCTAAACCATCAGAGCATCATCAAGTGCGATCCAAACCTTTTTAACGATTAAAGCAAAATGCTTCAAAACATTTACAAAACCTTTAAGTGTTGAGCCCAATGGAAAACCACTTGATGAACATCTGATCTTCAAGATCTAAGCCATAAATAAGTTCCTAAGAAATCAATACATCCCTTATTGGATCATGTGAGCCTCTATTGGACCTTGATGCATGCACCCAGCTACAACCACTTTTATTGGAAACATGATGACCTCATAAAGAGAGCCTAAGCACATGTAATCAAGACCTTGAACTCCTAATATGTCCCAAGTCTAAGGATTAATTAAAGCTAGAACCGAATATCTTAAGGTCAATCATAGTCCAAGCAGGATGGGCCTCCCAATTTAGAGACTCGAACTCGATCCGCTAATGCAAGTGTCCAGCAGGTCCGAATCCAAGAGCCTATACCCATCAAGGTATTCTGTAACGGTAATGGTGGTTGTAATGGCCACCACCATTACATTTACGATACGGATCCTAACAACTGTTATGGCCCCCGTAACGGCCATTATGGTCTCTCTCTTTTTTTTTAACAGCGTTTTTTTATTTTTATTTTAAAAAAAAAAAAAACTCACAAAACCTATATCTGTCCTGTAACGTCGATTTTTTTTTTTCTTCGAAAAACCTGTATCTGCCCTGTAACAAACCATTACGAGGTTGTTATGGCCTTTAGAGGAGACGTAATGGACCGTTCGCAACGGCTACAGGTCATGTTTTCCATAACGGCTACAGGTCATGTTTTCCATAACGGCTGCTACTGACATTACGACCCCATAACGTGTAACAGTTGCCATCGTTACCTTTACATAATGGTCTTTACGACCCCGTAACATCCTTTACTGCACACCATGATTCCTATGGCACACTCGCAATCCCATGTGGGGTAGGACAAAGGCACGTCGACTTGACGTCGTGACTTGTCATCAATCCCCTCATAGAGGATGATTGCAGAATGATGATAGTAACAATAGGTTTGTCCTACAATATGCCAAGTATCATGGCACAACAGCATATTGAGATCCATGGTCCACAACTCTTCCTTGGTCAGTGACCGTTGTATCCACCCTCAAGTTCCTAAAGACAACCAGAGGAATCCCTCTACTTTTACCCATGTTCATATACATTTAATGTACTCCCGCATATTAATTATGGCATTGCAACTTGTCCACCTTTGATGATAGACAAGAACATTAATATCACATCCATGTCACCGATGGATAAGATACATGTTGGTTTCCAAGGTACAACTTCAACAGCAGAATGAGAGTGAATGTGTGGTGGACATGTGGAGAAAGGGTTTGCAAGGTACATACCGAGAGAGGAGAGAGTGTGTGGGCTACCCATGTCAAAGATTTGTAAAATGGTAGAAATGCCCCTAGTTGAGGATGTAGAGACATCCATAACCTAAACACCCTTCTCTATGCTGGAAACCCTTCTAATGTCCTTTCAAAGCAAAAAAATTCATGACTCTCTGGTGTCCTTTTGCAGTGGGTAGAGTCAGGTCTAAATCTCGAGTTCTCCAACCGTAGCAAAAATGCATGTAAAAAAATGATGAGGGTAGAGATACAAGGACTGAAAAATAACCAGGCTATGGGCATAAAAACTGATTCAATAACCAGGACCGAGTAATCTTGATTGTGGTGCAAGTCACCAGATCGAGACAAGATGAAAACAAATGGAAACAGAATAGGTTGGGGCAAGTCGGTTTTGGTCTCTGTGCACGTTGCAATCTCAAACTGTTGTTTCAACAATCAAGTAGTCATGATAAAAAAGAGTCCATGTATACATCTTCCTTCTTATCCCAATTGATAGATCACCCCAACAAAAGAAATGACTCTGGTATTTGGAGGAGACAACCATTAAGGATAGCTTGAAAGCATTGTCCAAAAGCCTATAAATGATATAAAATCAATAACTACTAGGACTGGCATTGATGACTTGCTAGATGTAGGTAAAATATGGATAGTTCCACGACAAGTAATTGCCGAATAAAGCAATTTGATTACAAGAAGTCTACATGGCATAGACTAAGATCATCAACATGTGCCAAGAGATTATGTACCCAAAAGAGATCATTAATTAGTACGCCCTCATCTATCATATTATCTCATTCAACTTCAGGAGAGAGCCCATTATCTCATTGTCCTGCAGGAAATCGCAATGAATAAGATCATCAACATGTGCCAAGAGATTATGTAACCAAATGAGATGTAACTAAGCTCATCACTACCAACGAGCCAAGTGAAGATATGACGAGTTCGAATAATTATTTACTACCTCAATGTACTTCACCACCAATCACACAAGAAATACTCTCCACATATGGTTGTAGAATGGATGCGAAATTATAGTCTTGTTCCCAAAGGGGAGGAAGCAAAGGAAATGGAGATGAAACACCATAGACTGACAAGCCTTTGCATTGCCACAGTGAATGCAGGAACCCATGAATAAGCCCACCTAATTATCATTATTGATGAGCATTTTATGCTAACATGGGTATAGAAGTCAAAAGCCCACCATCACATCATTAAAATGTTATGTTCTGCTGAATTGAGCGAGCAATGCAAGCCACACACACACACCAAAAAAAAAAAAAAACCTTTTCTGCATCAAGTGTTGAAGCAAACTACATAACCACGGTTGCAGCATGAAGTTACAAGTGGAAGGATGTGGTCAACAGCCATTTATTTATTTATTTATTTTTTCTTTGAGAATTGATAATTTTATTGAAAAGAGGCTGAAGCCAGGAGACAAAAGAAAACAAAAACAAAACTAACAACGAAACCCCCCATCAATCCTGACAAGAGGAAAGGATAGAAGCTGAATGCGCCCATTTGACCACGAGAAATTTAGCTCTAATAAGGACTTAGCCCATTTGACCATGAGAAATTTAGCTCTAATAAGGACTTCCTTAGCCCGCCTCTTTCGATTCCTAAAACAACAATCGTTCCTCTCGAACCAAAGAGCCCAAAGAATTGCCAAAAGAGAAAGATGCCAAATCTTCCTCCCAGTCTTCCCTATACCCCCTCCATGCCAACTCAAAAGAAATAAATCCATAGATCCTGGCGAGACCTAGTCGACACCAAATAACTTGAGAAAGCTATCCCACAATCTCTTGCAAACAAGAAGTGGATAAACCAATGATCCACTGATTCCTCGGCTTTTAAGGTATAAAATACAAACATTCAGCAAAATCATGTTCCTTCTTCAAAGATTATCCATAGTAAGCACTTTCTTTCTTCCCACTAGCCAAGCGAACGCTGCCAACTTTAAGGGAGCATGATACCTCCAAACGAAAGACGTCGGACAAAACTCCCCCGGAGCAGTCTCACCGCTAATCGACAAATAAAGGGATTTCACTGAGAATACACCGGAGTTACCTTTGAACCAAATCAACGAATCCGCTTCCGAAATAACCGGCAACACCTTGGAGAGCATATCTAACAAACTGATAAACTCTGAGAATTCCTTGTCTGACAAATTTCTTTTGCAAGGAGGAGCCCAAACTATTTCCTTACCCACCAAAGAGAAGCAATTCTACACTTTGAGATTCACCCCACAAGAAATATCTACCAACCTAGGAAAAAGATCCCTCAGCCTGTTCTCTCCAACTCATATATCATCCCAAAACATGATGTTCTTTCCATTTCCTAACCTAAAGCCAACAGCCATTTATAGTCTGAAGGAATTTGGGAATTTCGTAATTAACTATATTAAGTGACTTATGATGCTCGGCCCAAAGAGAGTGTCCTAGACCCTTTTGAGTTTGTACAGGTGGGATGCATAATTTGGTGATCTAAACATATAATCTGATGGTCCCACGCACCAAAAACCTTTGGATAGAAACCTTTGGTGCTTTTTCATTGTACGTGGACCGCTGCAATGTTCTCTTAAGCATCAATTAGCAGGCCACAGATCATCAGAGTTCTTAGGGGCACCATCCATCCACGATGGTTCCCATTAAGATGAAATTTTTGGATCATCATACAACAAACCCCACTTGTATGAACTTTGTTCTCAAGAATAATAGACATACCTTGGGCCGACAATCAAATGACTCCTCCAAGTATCATGCTCATCATCAAAGTCTTGACCAAACTATTTGGGGTCAGCTTCACAAATCCTGTTTGACCAATAGATCCTTCAAAAAAGAAAAGAAAAAAAAGTCTTGTTTCACCATTAGTTTCTATGGTCCATATCTGATATATAATTTCTCATGATTGCTTGGCAAAAGTTTTACTAACCAGCTACCCACCTAACACCAACTAACCTCCTTTAGAGCAGCTAGAGCATCACTTCTAGGTTAGATCTTCCTTGTATATATTATTTATATTTAACACAAATTATATGTTCAAAATCTTCAGATTCATGTTGGAAGTTATGGCATAAGTTTGATGAAGGCTGCAAACCTGACGCAACCCTCTTCCTTATCCAGGCTCGGGACTGGCAATGAGAGCACATAACTCCCACAGGCACAGGCGCAATGAACA
This sequence comes from Liriodendron chinense, assembly GCA_003013855.2. NCBI lineage: Eukaryota > Viridiplantae > Streptophyta > Magnoliopsida > Magnoliales > Magnoliaceae > Liriodendron > Liriodendron chinense. The sequence goes on along the minus strand of ML058484.1, from coordinate 11,274,448 downwards.
CAAAGCCAGATTTATGGAAGGGTGCTTTACCATCTAAAGGATTTAAAATTAGTCGGACAAAAGGAGAGTATATGGAGTGAAATTTGGGTAACAATAGGAGTTGAAAGAGGAAATGGTAAAGATTTTTTTTTTTTTTTCTTTTTTTTTTTGTGTGTGTGGAAGGATAAATGGTTAAGATTGTTGCCCAAGAAGTTTCCCAAAACCACCATTTTCAATATCTTCGGTCGTTAATTCATGAGAGTGGAGAGATTAAGAATGATGTGGTGCATAGAATCCAAGCAAGGTGGAAGAAATGGAGATATGCCTCTGCAGTTTTATGTGATCATCGTCTACCACTCAAACAGCAAGGGAAATTTTATAGGGTGGCTATAAGACCAGCCATGCTTTATGGGACAAAATGTTGGGCGAAAATGTTGGGCGGTTTTGTTCATAGGATGAGTGTTGTTGAAATGAGGATGTCGAAATAGATAAGCAGCAAAACAAGGAAGGATAGAATTAGAAATGAATGCATTCGGGGAACTTAGAAGTAGAACCAATAGGTAATAAGATGAGGGAATGTAGACTTAAATGAATTGATCACGTACAACAGAGACCAAAAACTGCGTCAGTTAGGAGCTAGGTGTTACAAGAAGACTCAAAAGGGCAAGGAGAAGGCTCAAAAGGACGTGGGTAGAGGTAGTAAGAAAAGACTTGACAATCTATGGCCTAATTGAAGTCATGGCCCTTGATGAAATGGAATGGCAGAAAACAATTAATGTGGCTGACACCCAATGGTTGGGATAAGGCTTAGATGATAATGATATGATATGACGATGATATTTAACAAACATCACACACACGTGTGCACGTGCACGTGAACACACAGGTGCACCCACACACACAATATCTATATATTTCTTAATATCTTACATATGATGCAGTAACTAACCCCTGAATGAGAGGATAAAAAAATAAGAACGTTCGGTTTTGATCCCTTTTATTTGGGGTGCTGAGTATCTATAAAGAATTAGTGCGTGATTTGGGTTCCGAGAAATTTACTCTAGGAGAAAAACATATCAAACTAACAAAAATTCTTGAAACATTTTCTACTATGGACTTCATCAAAGTGAATTCAACGGTCTGCAGGGTCCACCAGTTAGGCCATGTCTGTGGATGATGAGAACCACTAAAGAGGTAGGTCACACTGTGATTGAAATCCTTTGTCTAGTAAAATTTCAGGTGAACGATACTCTGGCAAAGTGTGACTGATGATATGCAGCCACCTATAAATTACTTAGAAGTTACTTGTCCAAATTACAGATCCCAGTTTAGAATTTAGATGTATCATGAAACAAAACATTCTTACTCGATTATCTGAGTATTGGATTGGAGGATATTTATTGGAAGGTTAAAATGAGAAGTATCCAATGGCCCAAGTGTCTACACATGAACGGTTAGTAATGTTCAACCAATCTGATTTTGGGACTTTGAATTCGCAACAGTGGGTTCCATAATTTAGTTGGTTTGACTGAGTGATCATATCCATGTGTATGATTTCTTAGTGGCCATGTATCAACTATCACGCTCTGCCAGAGTATCAAATAATTCATCAAATTTCAGAGGCCAGACTACCAGCCGGCGGGCAAGTGAACTACCGAAGTGAATTCACATTCAACCAGAACCAGTCAGCCATGTGATCAGGCAATCGGAACCGTTCAATACGAAAGCCCAACTAAAAACACCCTCAATATTCAATCCACCAACATAAAAAATCATAGAACACTCAACGGGTTTGAGTTCAAGTCCATCTTTCGATTGGCGGACATCATTCTTTAGATAAAAAGAGAACCATCCATTGCCAAAATCAATTGTATGCCCTACATCTTGAAGTGGATCTTATACCACCACCGATCCATATACCCCAATGAAGGACTGCAATTTCACTTCAGTAATCCGCAGACTATCCACCACTCCTCCAAAATCATTCTCATACATTGTTCGACGAATACGATCGAGTTCATGCTCTTTCCAATTTCTACAAAATCTTTCAAAAATAAATTACAAAAAAAAAAAAAAAACGTAAAAAGAAAAAAAGAAAAATTCAAGATTTGAAAAAAAAAAGAAAAAAAAAGCAGGGTTTCAATTTCTTCCTGATTCTGTTTTTGGCGGGTACCTGTTCTTCATTGGATCGAGTTTCTGAAACTCCTCCTCTCTCGCGGTTCATGGTGGAAGAAGCTCCTGCGAGCTACTACGCACACGCGTATCAGAGCCTTTTGCTACGAGAATCGGACGAGTTGCAGATCGGCAGTCATCGCCATGAGAGAGAGTTGTAGAAATGAAGATGGAATCGGACTCCGCAACGGATTCGGGTATTTCGTTATGGGGATGGGCTTTGGTGTCCCGCGGCGACGGTCAGCGAGGAAAATCGATGGAATGATATAGACCGTCTATCTGGATGGAAGCCGGCTAGATGGACCATCGGTAAGAAATTATGCTGCACCATCCCACGTGTGTCTTAAGAACTAATGGATCGGTGGATCGTAGCCGTCCACTTAGTGGACCTGAAATGTCACGTGATTCGGCGAAGTGGTATATGAGGGGAATCATCACATACGTAGGAATGGTAATTACTACATGTTGGAGAGCTGTGTGGTCCACGGTGATGTTTAAGTGCCATCCAACCCGTCCATTTCATAGGCCACCCATGTTAGGCGTGGATCTTAAAATCAGACCTACTGCAGAACTCAAGCCGGAAATTACGCACCAGGAGAAACGGATAGACCAAAACTCATTTCATTTTAAGATTCAAGTGGGCCACACCACAGGTTTTAGCCGTGATTGTAGATTTCTCACGGTGGTTTGTCCCGCATAAGTCTTTGATCGGGGTGATTCCTGAGATGTACGGTGAAAATACGATGAATCACCAGATTAACGGTTTGGATTCGAAATAAAATTCACTGATGGGCCCCACACATCTCTAGCTTATGGTCATTACACTACGTTCGAACGGACGTGATCAGTCACCATACAGTGCTCGGATTATACATCGCGTCCGTGCACTTCGGGTTTTCAGTTTGTGAAAGTGGGGCCCGTTGTTCATTGATCCAAACCGTTGACGTAACGAGCGTCGCTGTAAATGGTCCATTGATCAAAATGAAAAATACCCTCAACCTTTCTATACGTATCCAACAAAGGCCGTTCAACCAATAAAGGCCAAATATTCTATGGTTATAATCTTCCTATCTTGCAAGTTTTCAGCACCTGGGCCATCCACCGGGAGACCAATAGTATCAACGGCTTGGATCACCGAACCATTAGTCCCACTGGAAACATGGGTCCCACATGTAGCTCCAGTTTGCAACCACAACCACCGGACGATTCAAGCCGTCATTTTGCTCACTGAATAATGGCCGTTAATCTCAAGCTAATTGATAATGGTTGGTGCCGTTTCTGCACTACAGCCCATCCATAGTGGGTCCCACCGATGGACGATCCCTGTTCAAAGGTCCACCATACCAGCTAGGATGGAAGATCAAGCTATTCTAGAATGTGGGACCCACCTGATGATGACCCAACGAATGCATGACCAGGTAATTTGGTGGTCCAGACGTCAGTGAAACCAGTACTGTGAGACACGTTTTTTGTTCGTGATATTACCATTTTAGAATCCGCTCATCACGATATACACACGGATCAGTGGATCTGGACCGTCCATCTGTTAGACGCTCATTGATTGGGTAGAGAATAATAATCTGGTGCTCCTACCAATCCGGTGGACATAAAATATTTATGGTCCAGATTCGAGGTCTGTACAATCCAGTTTGTAAATTATATCAAATATCAATTTCTATAATCCTAATTGATGCACTTTGGAGATGGATCCGATCCGTCCAATTAGTTAGATCCCTTTTAGATGGTCCATATCCTGAAATTGAGCCTATCTAAAATGAATAACTATCTATAACATCAAGAAGAGTTAAATCAACGATCAAAAAAGAATTCCATATATCAAGTTTCTATCTAGAGGAAAAAGCCAAAAAAATTTACTATTGGTCCATCCATGAGGTGGCCCATTCGTTGGTCGGTCCAGATTGAAAGACAATATGCGCACCATATGAGTTTTGGGCCGATGGATGGCATTCTACTTGATAGTTAGTAGAATCAGCCCTGAATTATTGCAAGACTTTTTTTTTTCTATTTTTTTTAATGGATACGAAGAGAAATGGTAGGGTAGAGCCATCTCTCTGAACTCCACAAGATGGTTCAATATGGACCGTTAACTAAGTGGGTTCTATAATGGATGGCCCATGTTTTAAACATCAAACGTCTGAGATAATTCTCGCTACCGATTTTCTTCACTTGTGTTTATCACTAAACGGTTCTATTTTCTAGTATTCCATTGAAGGGCACCGATCAGATGGCTAGGATAACCCAATCTATAAAATATTTTCCATGGGGAATCCAAATGGACGGTCCCGATTAATACATCAACCAGCCATGTGTAGGATAGAGAGATGAATATAATTTCGGTCCGGGTCTACCGTACCATCCCCTGCTATAGATTGTCGATGGGGAAGCAGATGAATATTTACGTGTCTCATCCACGCCGTACATCCGTTGATCCACATCATTTTATTGCATGAACACAAAATTGAAGCACATCCAAAGCTCTAGTGGACCACACCACAGGAAACAGTGGGGATGATGACGTCCACTGTTAATACCTTTTTGGAGAATGATGTTTATTTGTCATCAACCTGTAAGACAAGGATGAAGGGAAAACACAAATATCATCTTGATTCAAAACTTCTGTGGGCCCCAAGAAGTTTTCAATGGTAGGCGTTAAGTTCGCACTTTTTCTTATGGTGTGGCCTACTTGAGATTTGGATATGCTTTGATATTAGGCTCATAATCTGAAATGAGATGCTACAACGGATGAACGGTGTGGATAAAACACATACATCAATCTGATCCCCACAGAGTTTACTCAGTACGTTATAGCGTGTACTGTGATACTCAGTACGCAATCCGTGGGGCCCATTGTAATTAGGGCTGTCAATGGGCCGGGCCTGGTCCTGAAAAATCAAATTTTTGAATAGGGCCGGCCGAAACAGTGTAAAATCAGGGCCGAGACCTACCCAGGGCCGGCCCATTGACACCCCTAATTGTAATGTATGTGTTGTATATCCAAGCTGTGCATCAGTTTTTCAAGATCATTTTAGAACATAGTACCAAAAATAAAGCAGATCTAAATCTCAAGTGGGCCACACAATAGGGATTGAATGACTACCATTAAAAGCTTCATGGGGCAACAAAAGTTTTGGATCAAGTAAATATTTGTGTCTATCCTTCATCCATCCAGGTCTATTGACCATTGTTTCCTGTGGTGTACGTGGATATACAACACATACATAGAGGTGGGCCCCAGGGAAACACCCACTAACGTGTGAAACTAGCAAGTGTGTGAGACATCTGAGTGGTTCATAACGTGGCCCACCGTGATGATGACCATACGCAAAAATCAGTCTGGTCCACTCATCAAGTGAACCGCCCCATATGAATGAACGGTTTAGAAAAAGAGAAGGTTGCAAGTGGTCCACATTCATGGCACCGTGTGACCTGCCACACTAGAGGACCTCACCAATCCGCTGTGATATTTTTGGTACTGAGTTTTTATAGCCACTGGATGCATTAAAAGTTAGGGGTGTTTGGTTTTCCAAGTTTTCCAATTGCAAGGTAAATGGATAAAATGGGGTGATGATTTACTCTATAGTTACGGTTGATAAAGTAATTTGTCATCAATGTTTATTTGCATGCATTTATTCATGATTACAACTTGCATTTAACTGCAATGACGAACTTACTATCATTGTTTGTTTTACTGAGAAATTATTATACTTAACTAGCATATTTGACTTTTGATTTATAAGTCTTAATTTTTATTTAAACAAACATCTTAAAATTATAATAATAACTGATTTACTTTACATTACATAAGAAATTGAAAACCAAACACGCCCTTAGTAGTGAGTAAGATGAGAATCAAATGATAAGCTTACTACCATTGTTTGTTTTACTGAGAAATTACCATAAGTAGTTTTATTTTACTTTCCAAGTATATTTAACTCTTGATTTATAAGCCTTAATTTTTATTTAAACAAACACCTTGAAATAATAATGACAACTTATTTATTTTGCATTACACAAGAAATTGAAAACCAAACATACCCTCAGTATTGAGTGAGATGAGGATTAACTCAAATGATGAGCTTGCTAGGACTGTTGAAATTAATATATGTACTTTTATTTGACTTTGCAAGTATATTTGACTCTTAATTTGTAAGTTTTAATTTTTGTTTAAACAAACACCTTAAAATAATATTGATAACTTATTTACTTTGGATTACATAAGAAATTGAAAAGCAAACACACCCTTAGTTGTGAGTGGAATGTGGATTAACTGCAATGATAAGCTTGCTACAATTGTTTGTTTCACTCAGAAATTATTATAGGTAGTTTTATTTGCCTTTTTATTTGTCTTTACAAATATATTCAACTCTTGATTTATAATTCCAATATTTTTTTTTTAAATAAACACCTTGAAATAACGATGATACCTTATTTACTTTGCATTACATAAGAAATTGAAAACCAAACACACCCTCTGTGATGAGTGAGACATGGATCAACTGCAATGATAAGCTTGCTACGATGGTTTGTTTCACCCAAAAATTACTATAGGTAGTTTTATTTGTCTTTATAAGTATATTTGGCTCTTGATTTATAAGCTTTAATTTTTACTTAAACAAACACCTTGAAATGATAGTGATGACTTATTTACTTTGTATTATACAAGAATTTGAAAAGCAAACAGGCCCTTAATAGTGAGTGGGATGTGGATTAGTTGCATCCTTGGACCTTTGGACGTAGTCAGGTTGGTGCAGCACTGGCCCTGGGGCCCACCTCGATGTATGCATTGTGTATCCATGCTATCCATTTGTCCGGTTTGCCAACTTATTTTAGGGTATTTGCCAATTTACTTTAGCGTAAGGTCGAGCTTCAATTCTGTAGAAATTTCACCTCTCCTTTCTTTTCATTTCCCCCCCCCCCCTGTCAATGCAAGTTTTATCCCTCAGATGTTAATATTCAGGAAGAGGGGTTTGGCTTGTAGTAGTATTTTACTCAGCCCAACTAAATAAAAGAGAAAGAGGACCATATTCGCACTGAAGATATCGCCCTCTAATCATATAACTTCTCTCTCTCTCTCTCTCTCTCTCTCTCTCTGAATTAGTACACACATCCCACTGTTAGTACACACCCGCACTTGTTAGTCACACTTCAATGTTAGCCACCCTCCACGTTGGGAATTGATATCAGGACCTCAGTATTGAAATGAGGTTATCTTCACTCAGTCTACCACTCTCTTAACATAGTAATAAAAAAAAAATCTGGCTGTCAAATTGACATTTAAAACATAGGACGATCAGGGATCAAAATTTATCAAGTGCCATTTGACTATGTAATCGGGACTGTTGATCCGGTGGGCAACTGCATTGATAGACTATATAAGCTAAAAATAATAGACATTGGACAACTCTACTAAGTTATAATTTGAATCTCATCGAGGACTCATTTGATACTCTGGTATAGCATGGTTAATACTCAACCATTCAGAAATAGACTCATGGTGAACGTATTAGCTGAAATTAGAAAACTGTCCAGATCTTAGGAACCAGTTTAGATAAATCATTACATGGAAATCACAGTGGTTGAGCAACTCTTCACGCCTGATTCACCTATGTATGCTGATTTAAGACTGTTGAATTTTCTTTGATCAGATAATGTCCACAGTCGCGCATGCTTACGAACCAGCTCAGGTTATTAATTTTTTTTTCTTGGAGAAAACAACTATGAGTGGTACTTAGTCAATGGTTTCACTGAATGATGTGCTCCATTTCCCTTCAAATTGGGAAAGCTAAATTGGTGGTTTTACCTTATCCTGGACCCAACCCGACCAGAAGCTTGATTTTTAAGCCAAAAGATCTAACCCACATGGTCCAGCTAAAATAGCTACAGATCCCACACATACCATAATTGCACATGAGAATTTGCATACGGATGAGGGATGGCCTATCCACAATAGTCCGCCAACCAGCCACAGCTAAGGACATCAATTTAGGCTCATTTGGGAGCTTGTAGATGGAGGTAAATGGAATTGGAGGTAAATGAATTGAGAGTTAATAGCTTATTCAGTTGTGTTTGGATGGGAGTAGAAGAAATGCATTTGAAATTCAAATATTTTGTTTTGATGGGAGTAACAGGAAGGAATTGGAATTTTTCACTACATTCGTAAAAAATTGTGGTGTCCAAAATCAACTTTAATATGCCAAATTATTTTGCATATGCCATGTTAAACAGACTTTGTAATAAGCCCATTGAAATATATACTTAGGCCAAAAATGAGGAAATTTCAAGCCTTGGGTGGGCCACAAACATATGGATCAGAAACAAGCAACTTGCCAATGTTTTTTTTACCGTCCATTTAGATGCGCAACCTTTGGATGGTTTAAATCATTCTATTGGTGTGATTTTAGTGATGTAGCTAATAATTGGATTGCTTTAGAGAACCATCAGCGTACCACATGTATGACAGATGTGCGCAAAAGAACTTTGTTCACTTGTCCAACTCTCAACACGAGCGGAGCTCAAAAAGGCATTTCACCCCATTTACTTCCAAATCCTCTCATGGAGAGGAATTCATTTACGAGCCCAGTAATCCCCATTTCATATCATTTCCATGCATTTACTCCCATATAAACACACCTCAAATGCCATTTACCTCCACTAACTCCCAATTCCCCCATACACCTACATTTAGTCCCAACCAAGAGGCCCTATTTTGGCTTATGACCAGCCTCGAGTGGGACCCACAAGTTTGACAGTATAATTTGTCCCTGTACAATTGTACAAGTACAAAACATCACACTCAACCAGAGTAGCAAAGTGATTCTCTGCTTTTCATTTTTTAGCTGATTAAAGAGTAAAAATGGCTTTAATATTTTCTCAAGGAAGCTGGCATCAAATTGCTTCTAGCATTTCCTTCTTTTGCTACTTTTTCTGTTAGTAAAGCATTTTTGAATCATGAATAGGGTCCAATATCCAATGATCTTCAACCACTAGCAGCACAAAGAGTCTCTAATGATAATTTAAAGGGATGGGGGGAGACCGAAACGGAGGGGAAATTTACAGACCTCTTGTAGCCTTTTTATCCCAAAAGATAAGGCTCTGAAACATAGAGGCCCACCCAATCAACGACACATAAAAATGGCCCACCAATCAGAGGGGGTGCGAATGGGAGATGAGTGCGGCAAGAACTGAGGAATCGAGCACGTAGCACCCCAAGGGAGAGATCCAACAACACTATTGGACTAACCGAGCAAGAACCTGAACACGTCACTCAATGAAATGATGCCTTCCACACGCTTGCTGCCAGCCTCCACGATCACGAGGCGTCGTACCCCTGAAAATCCATTTGCATTACAAGATGGAACCAGTGAAGGGGGGCTTCAGAGAAGAAAAGCAAAATTTTCAGTAAGAGAGTTGGTTTTACCTGGATTTGCCAACCGCTCCATCACTTTGTGTAGAGGATCGGACCGCAGACACATCTGGCATCTCTGTCCATTAAAAAAGCCAATGGAAGGATTCGCATCCTGTCCAAGTTGCAGCGCCTGAATTTTGCAGAGAAACAGAAAATAAATAATTCAGGTGAAGAACAATTGACCACCTTGAACTCAAATGAATAACCATTTCATAAAGCCATTATATTATATGGTCCTCGACCAACGGATATGCATAATGATCATCAGGTTCTCAGTTTGTACGAATGGTCCCATGGTTCAGTTGTCCTTGGGTTTCGGTTTATGCATGTGGGTTCATGGTTCCGTGAACCGGGCTGTTACTCTGATGGGCCCCCTAATGTAGATGGATGGTTCCCAAAATAATCTCCCATATTGAAGATAACAGCCACAAAAATTACTCTGATGGTACCCCCACTGTAGGTAGACCACGCCCAAAACAAAATCTCCCATATAGAAGATCACAGCCACCAAATATTTGGCCTTTTTCAGTTGAATGTGAACAATGTGTATTTCTTTTCTTACCATCTATTTTAGGCTACCAATGGAAGGGTTGAGAATACCCCCCAAAGGGGATTCTTGTGAAATGGTCAGTCTAGTATGGGTTATCAACCCAACAGATTGGACTTGAAACATGGGTCCCACTTAAACAGAGGACTCAAGATGCTGATCTATAGTTGCACAAAGCATGGAGCGAAGTGGCAACAAATTTGAGTGCAGGAGTGGGGAAGCATCAGTCTCGAAATGTTATCAAGTATTAGGAAGCACGGGCGCAAGTCTGAAGCGGGAGCAGCACCTACTTATAAGGATCATGCAACTAAGTGTTGAACCTATCATCAGGTCAAGGATAAAACAACTCTAATTCCAACTGTAATATGATGTACAACCTATTAATGGACAAGTGTTGAACCTATTGTCCGGTCAAGGATTAAACAACTCTAATTCCTACTGTAACGTGACATACAACCCACCCCTTGTGGACAAAATTGAGAGTCCTAATTTAAAAACTCATCATGTCAACTCCAAATTCAACCAGGTTGATTCAACTCAATGGGATTTCAAGTCAACTCGATTAGAAACTCATACTCATCATTTTCCTTTCCTTTTTTTTCCTTCATTTTTTTTGGACCTTGGTTTTTCTAAGTTATCTATTGACTTTTCATTTTTTTACTAGTTAATGAATCTTACCATAATTTTTTATTTAAAACAACTACTAATTATTGTGCTTTTGACTGAGGCTTCAAGTCAACTTGATCCCTCGGATTTTTATTTGAGTTCAAGATTTTGGGTTTAGAACCATGGTAACAATATTAATTTGAACCTACAATAAATGGAATTCAATGCTTTAATGTTGCAAATAGTAACTATTTAGTAAAACATAAACATAAAAAAGGACACCATAATCATCATCTCTCCCAGGTAACTGGGATCTGGCTACATGGATCCCTTTCCACCATTCCACTCTATCAAGGGCCGCAACTTCAGATAGACCAAGGTCATCATTCATCAAGTCTTTTCTTACTACCTCCCCCCGCGTCCTTTTGGACCTTCCCCTTGCCCTTTTAGAGCCTTCCACTTGAACCCACTCTTCCTAAACAGCGCAGTTCTTGGTCTCCGCTGCACATGGTTAATCATCTAGGGGCTTGTTTGATTATGTGGATTTCGTAAGAAAAGAAAGCATTTTTCCCTAGATTTGCATTTTCTCCTATTTGGTTTAGCAGGGAAATTGTGGATTCCATGGCATCATCATTCGCCTTATCCACATTTGCTTCTTTGGTACCTGATATGAGAAGACCAGTGTTTTAAATAGCGAATAGCGTGTAGCATAACGTTCACCCCTTTGAAGCGTGAGGCGTAAGCTACATAGCGTGTAGCGTAAGCAGCACGCCGCTACTAGTTTTTTAATCAAGATGCTTGGTTGCACCAATGTCATGATATTCTGTACCAAATTAGACTGATTCATAATGAAAGTTAACAAAATTTCATTGTTTTTGGTGCAACAAAATGGAACCTAAAGTAATAGGAAAAAGGCAATGATCAAGTATAAAGGTAAAGAAAGAGCAATGAAACTGATTTAATATTGTTTTTTATATCAATTTACTAAAATCATTAAAAAGGTTAACTAATTTTTATTGGAAATGAAAAAATCTAACAAATCATTGAAAACAGCATGTGAGCTACATAGCGTGTAGCGTAGTTACTTAGCGTGTAGCGTATGCAATATATGATGTCGCATAGGCTACATGCAACTTAAGCTATTTTCAGGAGCTACGTAGCGATAAGGCCATGCTATGCTACTTAGCATAAGCTACACGCTACATAGCATAGCTATTTAAAACACAGGAGAAGACCATAATAAAATGGGATTTCAACATTTTTCCTTGCAAATCAAACACAACCCGAGTCTTGGAACCCACTCTTTTACCATGGTGGCATCATCATTGCAATTTTGCTTCCTTTTCCTTTCTTTTTCTTCCTCATCAAACAGGCCCTAAGTCTTCCCTCATCTTATAACTACTCCAAAGTTCTCGAATGCATTCATTTCTAATTCTATTCTTCCTCGTCTTGCCACACATCCATCTCAACATCCTCATGTCAGCTAGACTTATCCTATGAACATGTTCTTTAACGGCCCAAAATTGTCCCATAAAGTATGTGCAAAAAGATACTGCTCAAGAGGACCTGGTGAATGGTGATAGCTCTCTGCCTTTTTTCAAGCAGTCATGCATCATCCACTGGGACACGCAGCATAGAAGAACAGAAACCAGAAATGCCCGAATTGTGAGCACCATTGTGGACAGAACATATCTGTTCAACATTGCAGAATTTATTAGTCTGTTGGAACTGTTATCAAAGATATCTCCAGTAATCTCGGAACCGGATTCTACGAAATGGCTAAAAGACTGGTCTAGAAAGTTTACAGTGAAATTCTTCTACATGCTCACAAGTCAGTTTGTCTCTAGAGGTGGGGTTTGTCCACCAACGTTTATTTGGCAGTGTGGTGCTCCTCCAAAGGTGGTGGCACTTGCGGGGCTAGTAGGGAGGAAGAAGGTGCTCGCTTAAAATACATAATCTTCGCAAACAAAGCTTTATTCTACTGAATATTTGCCCAATGTGTATGAGAGATGAGGAATAGGTGGATCACCTCTTCCTCCATTGTTCTTTTGCAAACGGATATGGGAAATTTTTTTCCATTATGTTCAGAATTTCATGGGTTTTGCCAAAATCCGTTGATGGTTTCTTTTTTATGTGGCATGGTGGGGGCTTAAAGAAAACCGGGATAAAAGTCTGGCTATTAGCAGACATATGGGCTCTGGCCTCTGTGGCTAGAAATAAATGAGCTATGTTTCAGGAATGGCAAGAGGCAGGTTTGCCAGGTTTTCAGCAGAGTCAAATCCCTTGTAATAGAATGGGCATTATCTACAAAGATATTGGGTGCTTTCCTGGAATGTTGGGGGAAGTTGTAACTTTCTCAGTTTTTGTATGTTTGTATATTTCTGAGCCTTGGCTCTTTAGAAATAAAATTATCATCGTTTCATTAAAAAAAAGGTCCTAACAATCATCCTTCAGATGAAAAAAAAGGGGTCTTAACACTCATCTTTTGCTCTTTGAAACTAGACCTCCAACCTTCTTATTTTAACTGTCTATTTGAAAGCCACGTGTCATTCAATCAGTGTGACATCAGGCTATATCCATCCACAATCTGCCCTATGTTTCAACAGTCTGGCTTGCCACACACATATGTCATATGTAAGGTGGATGAGACATCAGAACTTAAAAATGGTGACCCACCATCACAGGCATGTCTGTGTTCCGATAGAAGTACCAGTTCCATTTAGTTCCAGCATCCGTACAGTGTAAAAGTGAAAATGTTAAAATACCAAAGTAGGGCATGTTAGATTAACAAATGCAGCAAACGTGTGTCAAAGAATTAATATATATTCCAAGAAAATCAAGTTCAAGCAGTTACCTGATGAATACTCATTTCATCAAGGTGGATCTGTGCATAAGCTCTGTCTTTTGCCAAAGCTGTGATGTCACTGTAAAAAAATATTAAATTACAAATCACCTTCAGAAAGGGAGAACAGTAATAATTGATCATCGCTCTGGCCCAACATGCACAAGCACATTCAATTAGGAAATGCAACATTTGCATTGGATGGGAAGAAAAGATTACCTTCTAGAATAAATATCCAGTAAGGAGTCGTTATCATCAACTATGGGTATTGAACTAACTTGAGCTGCAAAAAGTAAAAATAAGAAATCAGTATAGCATGTAAGCATTCTGAATTCAAGATAATCGGAGATAACAATTTGATGGAGAACAAAACAAATCACTTTACCCAAATAGAGGTAACAATTACTGATTGTGCTTAATTGCCAAACCAAATAAATTGCAGTTCCCATTCTCTTTTTAATGTCTTCTTTTTTCTCTCTTTCTTTTTTTTAATGGTGCACTTCCAATTCTTAAATTTATACTCAACTTTCAATAACAGAAAGGAACAAAAAAAATCCAGATTTACCTCCAAACTAGTTTTTCATCTTTCTTTTTACAAATATATTGAAAACAAGGAAATCCATCAACAGGCAGACCTCCGAACTAGTTTTTCATCTTTCTTTTTACAAATATATTGAAAACAAGGAAATCCATCAACAGGCAGATACAACCCCCCCCCAAACACACACACACACACACACACACACACACACACACACACACACACACACACACACACACACACACACACACACAAAAATCACGCACCCAAACACACACAGAGGTTTTTCCAAGATTAATTGACCACTTAGTTTTTTCCATTCATCCAATTGATTTGCTAACTTCAAATATTCAGTTCATTCAATCTTGTTAATTTAATTCATTTAGTCCAACCAGTCATCAATCTCACGAATGCATTGACTTGCAGCATCGAAAAGGTGAGAAGGCAGTTGTGTACAAGTTGGAAATTGAGAAAGCATATGATCATGTAGACTGACATTTTTTTTACCATATGTTGGAACGATTGGGATGTGGGGATAAATGGAGGATGTGGATTCAAGAGTACAATCAAACAGGTTGCCCTTCTTAGTTAACAGATATCCCAAAGGTTCCTTTAAGTCTTCGAGAAGGGTTTAGCAGGGGGGTCTGCTCTCGACTTTTTGTTTGTGGTGGTAGCAGATGCCCTTAGTAAGATGTTAGACAGAGGTTTACCTGTGGGTTTGATTAGTGGATTCAAGGTAGAGAATGCAAATGATACTATTCTATCATGTGATGCAAAAGTGGATAAGGTGGATACTTGAAGAAAATCGTTAGAAGTTTCGAAGTGGTGTCAGGATTGAAGGTTAACATTCTAAAAAGAGAGATGTTGGGGATCCGTAATCCCGAGGAGGAGTGGCGAGATTATTGGAGGCATTCGGTTGAAGAGCTGAATCTTTTCCCTCCTCATATCTTGGCCTCCCCTTATGCATAGGCAAACCTACAAAACATCTCTGAGATAAGGTAGTCAAAAAGGTTTAAAGGAAACTATTAAGATAGAAAGTCGGAATCCTTCTTTGGAGAGAAGATTAACATTAATTAAAGCAGGTATGTCAAACCTGTCACTTTACTTTGTCTCTTTTTAGGTGTCCAAAGGTGGTTTTGGACGGATTGGAGAGGTTAAGGACAAATTTCTTATGGCAAGGAGCAGAAGAGAGAAAATTCATTTATTGAAATGGGAAGAGGTGTATTTGCCTTATGGGGAAGGGAAAGCAGGTACAAGGAAACTGAACCTTATGGATCTGTATAGCTTGGCGAGTGGCTGTGGCGATTTGGCACAAAAGAAGATAGTTTACGGAGAGAAGTGATGGCCAGTAAGTATGGGTGTTTTTTTTTTTTTCAGCGGGGGGGGGGGGGGGGGGGGACAAAGATTCCTCATTGTATAGGATTGTGTCGTTTAAGGGGATCAAGTTCTCTTTGGAGGATGGGAAGAGGATTCATTTCTAAGAGGATGTTTGGATTGGTAAGAGAGTACCTAAGATGAGTTCCCGAGGTTAGCTAGGTTATCTTCAAATGTTAATGTCCCTATTGCTCAATGTTTCTCTATGTTCAATGATCTAGTGGTTTGGACCCCTCCATGTCAGAGGAACTTATTAGATGAAGAAGTGGCCTACTTCATTCGGCTTTTAGAGCAAATTCAATGCTATCATCCTCAATGTTTGCGATCGCATGATCGCATAGATGGGACCAGATGGCATATGCGATTGGAAAGCATGCGATCGCATATTGCATACATGTGTCGCTTATGCGACTACGATCGCATAATGGCACATGCGATCGCATAGTCTCCAACGGAACAGATTTTTTTATTTTTTTATTTTTTCCAAACTTTTGCCTATAAAAAGGCACTCCCCCCACCCTCATTTGTAACATATACTTGCTAGAAAGTCTCTCTTGCTCCCATATTTCACTCTAAAGCCCATTCTCTTAATCTCTTTCATAAATAATCTCTCTTAGGCCTTATTTTCATTCATTTGAAGACTTGAAGTTGAAGGCAACATTGAAGATCAAGAAGCAACATTCTCTACTATTCCTTTCTCTCATCTCTTCTCTAATTCATTCTCTACTTCTCTTAAACTCTTACTCTCTTAGTTATTCACTTATTCTCTCATTTCTTCTCTAATCCTTTCAAATTCTAATCTTTTGTTTTTAACTTTTGTAGTTGTTGTGTTGATCTATTCACAAATCACAATCACAACTCAAGAGCCAAGACTCAAGTCAAGAGAGACTAGAGATTCAAGCTGATAGAAAGAATTGTAGTTTATTTCATTTTCAAGTTTATTTCAAGTTTGTATAATTGTATTGTCATTTGTAAATTGCAATTTCTAGTTAAGTTCTTAGACCTTAGTTTAGTAGTTTGAGTTTTTTCTTTTTAGTTTCTACTTTCTAATCTTTAGTTTATTTTTAGTTTCTATTTTCTATTCTAGACTTCTAGTTCAATTTTATTTTCTAGTTTGTAGACTTGTAGTTGACTAGTTTTTAGGATTCAAGAGACAAGAATTAAGAATTCAAAATTCAAGAGTCTACATTCAAGAATCAAGAGTTTCAAGTTTCAAGTTTCAAGATAAAGAGTACAAGACATCTATCCAAGTTCAAGAGGAGAGGTTTTCAACTTTCAAGAATTAAGACTCAAGAGTCCAAGACAACCATCCAAGACTCCAAGTTCACACACACACAATCGTAACTCCACAACAACCATACTAGTGAGTTCCTCTCTCTCTTTTCTTTTTAGTATCTAGTATTCACTTACTTTACTTAGTACATACATTACATAATTACTTTAGTACTTAGTTACATACTACTTAGTAGTTAGTATTTAGTTTACTACTTAGACTATTAAATTTAATAGACTTTAATAGACTAATACACACTCATACACACCCTATGAGTTAGTGTCATCATGTCTTCTTCTTAATCTTCCCCTTTGAAGCCAAAGTCAAATGACCCCGGTTGGAAGTACGGGCACTATCGAAGTGCCACTGAAAAGTCTTAATATAGTATGTGACCTATGCGAATTTGTAAGTTCCGGTGGTATTGGCCAGCATAAATAACACATTGTGCACACATTGAGAGCAAATGCAAGAGCATGTTACTCTGGAGATCCATAGGGAAATCATAGAGTACATGAATAAACTTGCTCGAAAAAGACATGAAATAACGGCTATACAAGAAGAATTTACGAAAAGAGAAGCTTATGAGAACATTAAGTCGGTGTAGCTTTTAACACCATGAAAAATGAAGAGTTTTAGAGTTATGGTTGAAGTTATAGGTCAATTTGGACCTGGCTTGAAACCCCCTTCCTATCATGAAGTGAGGGAAAGTTGCCTAAAAAATGAGGCGGAGTTTACTAGAAGCTTTATTTCTAAATATAAAGAAAGTTGGAAAATATATGGTTGTTCGTTAATGGCCGATGGATGGGCCGATAGATCCGGTCAAACATTGATAAACTTTCTTATAAATTATCCAACTATGATTGTTTTTAAAGTTAGTCGATGCATCAAAACATTCCCACACAGGCGATTATTTATTTAAATTGTTAGATGCTGTAATTGAAGAGGTAGGAGAGGAATATGTTGTCCAAGTTATCACGGACAACACAGCTAATTATGTAGCTGTCGGTCACCAACTTATGGAGAAGAGGCGACGTTTATTTTGGACACCATGCGCAGCACATTGTGTCGATTTAATGTTAGAAGATATAGGCAGTGTTTTAAATATCGACGATATCCGTCGATATATCCCACGCAGTGTTTACTGTATCGATAATATCGGCCGATATATCGGCCGATATTATCGATATCGATGCTCACCGATACATATCGGCTGAGTAGTAATAAAAAAACTGTCCGATTCCTTGGTATCGTGCGATATCGATAATATCGCAGTTTGTATCGATATCGCACGATATATCGGCTTGATATCGTCATTTTTCCTTCACGCGAATCCAGATATCGTCGATACCTGGACGATATCGTCCAGAACGTCTAGAACGTAGGAGCAACTTGGTTTTTTTGAGTTTTTTGGAGAAAAAACGTCTGGAGGCCTATTTTTTCTCAAATTTCTCCTACTTAAGTTGATTTTGGGAAGATTACGGAGCTTCCATTGAAAGAATCTCAAAGGATACTGTAACTTTCGAAGGAAATCCAAAGGTGGGCCACTATTGAACTCGGTGAGGATTTTTTCTTCCAATCTCATTTTATTTTCGTTCAATTCGACTACAACTTGTTTTAAATGAGTTGAAGTACTTAATTCTTCATGTTTTGCACAAAAAATCAAGTATTTCAACCTTCGATTTCGAGATTTGAGATATGGGGCAAATTTGGGGGAAATTTGGGAAAATTCGAAATTTTCCAATTCCTCCCAAATTACCTACAATGTTCGATTGAAAACAACATTTTAAGGATGTAGGGGGGCTGATCTATTGATCGGCAGCATTTTCCCCCAAAATCGAAAATATTTAATTAATTTTTTAATTACTAATTAATTAAAAAATACTTAATTATGAAATTTTTTCGAATTTTTTTTTTTGTAACAGTTGTAAATCCACTTGTAACTCAGAATAATAGTTATTATGTTAGTAATTATACATCACATATACTCCAATTTCATGATTCAAGTGTATGTGGCCCGATTTGGGGGAAATTGGGGAAATTTCAAAATTTCTCAATTCCTCCCAAATTATTTACAAAGTTGGATTAAAAACAACATTTAAAGAATGTAGGAGTGCTGATCTATTGATTGGCAACATTTTTCCCCAAAATAAAAAATATTTAATTAATTTTTTAATTACTAATTAATTAAAAAATAATTAATTATGATTTTTTTTCAAAATTTTCTTTTGGAATAGTTGTTAATCCACTTGTAAGTCAAATTAAAAATTATTATCTAAATACTAATAAATCTCACATACTCCAATTTCATGATTCGAGTGTATGTGGTCCAATTTGGGGGAACTTCGAAAATTTTCAATTCCTCCCAAATTGAGAGTAATGATGGATCCAAATCAACATTGTAAGGGCGTAGGGGGGCTGATGTATCAATTTGCGTCATTTTCCCCCCAAAAACAACAATAATTAATTACTTTTTTAATAATTATATTTAATAATTAATTTTTTTTCAATTTTATTTGTTAGATTATTGTGAATCCATTCCTAAGTGTGGTTGTTTTGTAACATTTGTATATGTTATGGAATCAATTTATACAATGGTTGCATCAGTTCAGTCAGATAGCGCATAGCTTAGGATCCTTTTACAAAGGAACTCCTTTATGTGGTCTTTTTTTTTAACATATTATGATTTAAATGTGTGTATTGGGGTCCATTTTAACAATCCCTGAAGTTTCATTGAAAAATTCAATCAATTTTCCAATGTTTCCCCATGTTTCCCAAAAAGTGCGATACAACCGATATTTCCCACCGATACGCAATATGAATCTGTATCCCAAGGGTGCGAAACGTAACACAATACCGATACTGCGAACACTGATCCCACGATATATCTTGTATCCCACCTATGCGATACGAAACGCACAAGTAGTGCGATATATCCCACATGCTCGATCCAGTGACCATTTTCGATCCCTTTTTTTTTTGTAAATCATATTAAATCAGTGTCAATTTCTTACAAATCTATAACTTTTCATGTTTTGCATGAAAAATAATGAATTGGGAGCTTCAGTTCCAAGATTTGGAGGAGATGGTCCGAGTTGCGGAAAATTGAAAAAAAATCAAAATTTTTCATTTTCTCGTAAATTGGTTTCAATCTTTGTGTTCAAACATAAAATCAAACATGTATGTAACCAGTTCTAGTGATTCTTCTTGTGCTTTTAAATATATCACTTGTGTTTTCACGTCTTCTTACATTTATAAATTATATGAAAGACTTTGAATATACTGGCAATTATTCAGCTAGACAGTGCATAGATTAGGACCCCGTATAAAGAAAACCTATTATGTGCACTTGTTTTTTGTAATGTTTTGACTTCTTAGTGTGCATTAATGTCTTTTTTAACAACCACCGAAGTTTCATTGAAAATTTTGACCAATTTTCCAATGTTTGCCCATGTTTCCGCCAACAACGATACATTATGCGATACAACCGATATATCCCATGCGATAACCGATACGTATCCGTATCCTAAGGGTGCGATACGTAACGCGATACCGATATTTTGAACACTGGATATAGGTAGGTTATATCTTAAAGTAATAGCTAGGGCTAGGATAATCACGGTTTTTATATACAAGCATGCCCTTCTTCTTAATAACATAAGAAACCACCTTGGGTGCAACTTGCTTCGTTCAGCCGTCACCCGATTCGCAATAGCTTTCTTGACACTACAAAGATTACATTCAAAGAAAGCTGAGCTTAGGTCCTTTGTAGTGTCGGCCGATTGGAATAATGGACCATGGTCAAAAAAGGCCGAAGGAAAGTTAGTCCAACAAACCATTCTTTCTACTCAATTTTGGGCTCAAGTGGCAAAGGCCTTAAAATCATCTGAACCATTACTAAGTGTGTTGCGATTGATGGACGGTGATGAAAAGCCACCCATGGGCTATATCTATGATGCGATGGAGAAGGCTAAAAACAAAATAATGGAACACTTCAACTATAAAGAACGTGATTACCATCCCATCATAGATATTATAGATGCGAGATGGGGCAGCCAAATGTCATCTCCTTTGTATTCGACTGCCTACATCATTAATCCGGCAGTATTCTTTGCGTCCGCTGATCAGACTGCGGCAGCCGCGTTCCACATGGTCGGATTTCTAGACGCTTTAGAAATAATGTTTCCAGATAAAGATGAATAGGATAAAATTTCTCGAGAGCTGGACTTCTACCTGAAGAGTGCAGGGATTTGGTCAAGAGAGATTGTGGTCAGGCATCGAAGTATGAAATTGCCAAGTGTGCAATTTCAATATTCTATAAAGTTTTACAAGTTACAACTTACAAATTATAATTTATAATCTAAGTAAGAATTCTGTCTAAGTAAGAAAGTGTCAACTTAAACTTTATTTATACAGCTAACTGGTGGTCTATGTATAGAGTCGACCCAAATATGAGGGATCCGGCACTATAGAAGCTAGCCATGAGAATTCTTGGCCTTACGTGTTCTTCGAGCGGTTGCGAGCGCAACTGGAGTATATTCGAGTCGGTGAGTTACTAAGTTCTACAAGTTACAACTTAAAGTTCTATAATTTACTTCTAATTTAAAATTTCAATGCTTAATTGCTAATATTATACATTCTAAATATTAATGACATGCAGATTCACAAAAAAAAAAAAAAAGAAATCGCCTCAAACAAAAGAAACTCAATGACCTAGTCTTCGTTCAGTATAATCAGAAGCTACTATAAAGATTCTAAGCTAGGTGAGAAAAGCCTGGATTCTATGATCCTATCAGCCTAGATGATTTGGAGGCAGATAGTGAGTGGCTTGTGGAGATAGAGGATCCAGTCTTGGCCGACAAGTCCCTTACCTGGGCTCAAGTTGAAGACGCCGCTTATGGCGCGACACCTGGCAAAGCTTCTCAACGGCAGAGAAGAGGAGCTGGAGGGGCGAGCAGTAGCACTAGCACGAGGCACGAACCTAGCAGTCAACGAGACGATGATATTGAGATTGAAGAAGTAGAAGAAGAAGATACTCGACCATTTGACGTAGATGAGCAATTTGTACGGACAGATGATGACGAAACAGAAGAAGATGATGTGTACGTTGAAGAAGGAGATGACTCCGATGACGATGGTGATGGTGGTGATGTGCCAAAATGGGAGAGGGAACAATCTATATAGAGTATAAAGTATAGAGTATTATAGTAGATTATTAATTCTTAGTTTGTATTTTGTAGATTTTGTTTATCAATAAAAGTATTAAGTTTTTTCTTTTATAAGTTGTTGATTTGATGTTAATTTTTTAGTTATTAATAGCTTAGATAATATATAATATTATTCACAAATTGAAATTAGTTTGAAAATTAATGGGAGTAATTAAGTCTTTAAGAATTATGAGAAAGAAAGAAATAAAACAGATTTTTCCCAAATTTTTTCAATTTTTCTTCTTTTTTCTATGATTTTTTAATTTTTTTCACAAAAATAAAAAGGAGTCGTGCGATCGCTTATGCTATTGCACAAGCAATCACATAAGGGCGATCACATATGATCACTTATGCAATTTGACAACATTGATCATCCTTCCGTTTGTGAGAGAGATCGGGCCGGTTGGCAGTTTGGTCATTCTACAAATTGATGCATCGGTCTTTCTCTAGGGAGCATGGAGGTTACACTTCTTTCTTTTAGCATTACAATGCCCCCCTAAGGTAGCGGCATTTGCTTGGTTGGTGGGAAGAAACGGAGTGCTAACAATCAACAATCTTCATACGAGAAAGATGGTGATTCCCAATATCTGTGTAAGACATTCGAAATGCGAAATCGGTCAATCACCTTTTTATTCATTGCCCCTTTGCTTGAGAGGTGTGGGAGAGAGGTTTTTTAATAACTTTAGAGTTAAGTGGGTGATGTCAGGATCCATTGAAGGCTTTCTTCTAGCGGGGCAAAGTAGGGAAAAAAAGGAAGGTTATTTAAAGGTTAGCTCTTTTGGTAGGTATTTAGGCTCTACAGGGGGTATAATCAACGTTTCCAAAATCAAAGTGGGTTGGTGTCGAAGGTCTTTAGAATGGCTAAGCTGGATGTAATGGGGTGGGAGGCTCATGTTTTGAGCCCTTTGTAGAATGTAATCTTCCCCCTTTGTATTGAGCTTCTTTGTTGTAAATTCACCTTAGATTTTTTTCTTTAGCCTTCTCTAATAAAATATCATTACCTTTCACACATTTATAAAAAAAAAAAAACCTTTGTTCGCACATCATTAAGCTCCAAGTTAACTACAAGTTTTAATGAATACAATGGAAGCTCCAAAACAACAAGCAAACTTTAGAGTTGGAATTCTCAAAACCTGTCCAAATCATACGTTAAAATACAGAGTAGAGATTTGGTTCATATCAGGAAGGCAACCAGTCATAAAACTATTGCCAAGCAGCTATGAGAATCCCAAGCCGATCCTAAATAGCTGGGACAAGACTATGATGATACCAGAGGTTGAATTCATTTGAAGTCACATGGAAACATCTCCTCATTTAACAATATTGTCCTATTGCATCTTTTAATGATGATGGCACCATCTCCTCGAACCCTCCACCTCAAGTTGCATTGCCTTATTCCAATACTGAGTGTAGTTAGTGATTAATTTATGACTGACGTACACCAAGTAATCCATTATCTGTTTACAGTTCTTTATTCTTTTTGGAGCAATGATCCAATGCTCTCAGAGCACTATAAGTTATAGTGTTCCTAGGTACATGAGGACACTCGGACGATCAATCAATCAATTCAAACTGTAAGTAGGTTCAATTAACAATTTGTTAGACGCCATATGTAAATCTCACCAATTGGATGATCCAATCCATCTGTAAGTTGGCATTCTTTTTTATAGCCACCCGTTCCCCCTTAAATTGATAGATGGTTGGCATTGCTTGATAAAAGCAATTCTTCATAACCATATGTAATCCATGATGTGCCCCTACAACTCCTCAAAACCCAACTTCAACCAATTGCTTCACCTCCGAACCTTCTTCACCGACCCTTCCTTGAAGGATGTTCCCACTGCGACCACCCTCTCGAGCTTCACATACGGGCTCAAAGGCATCTAGACCTTTGTTTCCGAGAGAATTTGGAAGATACACTGATCCGATCCCACTCCATAGCATATCATTAGCCATCTTCGTATCACTTCCATAGATGTCCCGTCTCACAATGGCCACCAAACTCCATTGCAATGAGTCTCAAGCTACATCAACCACATATGGGTTGGCCCTAACCAGAGGCTCTTCGTTGGTGACATCCCTTGATACCCATCTATTTCATGATTTGCAAAGCCCCACTACTTTCTTCTCTCAACCTCCCCCCCCCCCCCCCCCCCCCCCCAAAAAAAAGCCCCTTGGACAAAATCCCTCCTTCCTCCCTTAAGCTGTAGGATTGCCTTCTCCCAAGAAAAGCCCATCCCTTCTCTTCCCTTTGTTCCCCTCCCTTCCCCCTTTCCTTCCCTCTTGAATGTTCTGCTCCTCCCCCACAAACAAACAAACCCCTCCGTACCACATCACAATAAGAGTTCACTTCCCTCAATCCCAATTCTTTGCAATTCCTATCGGTATTTTCATCTTCAAGACCCCCTCTCCCTCTCTCTTTCATCACTCAAACTCCTTCACCATTCTCCTCTCCCTTCCAACACGCAGGCCTGTTAATGGTTTCCGACCCATAATGGACTCTTTACACCAACATCTTCCTCTCTTTGCAGATATTACCTTTGTAAGCTTCAATGGGGCGCTTCACCTCCTCGAACGTTGTCCTTCGCTCAATAGCAAAGCCCCTAGGGTTCGTCTTCCTATCCTTCGGGATGAATACCTCAGCCACCTTTCCGCAGTTACCGAAGGCCCCTTAAAAGATGCTTTTCATTCCACTCAGCCAAAAAACTCTCCACAAGCAGCGTCGAGAGCTCCGGCAACAACTCTTTTCTCATCTACACCCGCAATTGCCTCGAGTCTTACCCTTCTTTGTCACTAGCATCCAATCCTCCTATTCTATGTTGGATAGATCAGGTTGTTTTTCTGTTAGAACCTTCTATGAGGTGTTGGGTTCTCCTTCTCCTTGGGTGTCTTCGGACCAAATAGAGTTTATTAGGGCGTATAGGCGCCCACTTAGAGTCCTTACCTTCGGTTGGCTTAAGGGTAAAAGCAAGGCACAAACAATTGATAACCTTCAGAAGAGACACATGATCATCCCCAATGTGTGCTATGTGTCTCCAGGACGCAGAGACCGTGGATCATTTATTTCTGAATTGCACTTGCACAAAAGCATTACCCAGAGTGCAAACAATTGATAACCTTCGAAAGAGACACATGATCCTCCCCAATGTGTGTTATCTCTCCAGGGCACAGAGTCCATGGACCATTTATTTCTGCATTGCATTTATACAAAAGGAGTTTAGGAAAGACTCATTGAGCTTTTCCAATGATGTTTGCAGATGCCAGCCTCGAATGCCTCCTTAATGTGGCAAAAGGGGTGGCTTTGGCCAAAAAAGATCTATCTTGTGTAGACTCTCTTCTTACAGGCCTTTGATCAATATGGGCCGAGCATAAGAACAGATGTTTTCAGAATTTCTCTAGAGATTGATGACAAAACAGCCGATCAGAAAAGACGGGCAAAGCCACCCAAAGAAAGGCAAACATAACCCGACCCCTCGCCCAAGAGAAAACAAGATTTTTTACTCTAAAGATTGAATTTCTATTGTGTTTTGTCTATATATTTATGGGCTTAAGGTGGAAATTGAAATTGTACCCGATCCTTTTCTTGTAAGTCAATCAACAATCACACGAAGTTACGACAGTAACTAATAAGTACTGGCAAGTACATAAACAAGTAATTACGTGTTATTAATATGGGAAAAGTTTGTGTCCACAATGTGCACCAATAGTCAGCATACATACCACCACCAATAATGTTGGTGGGAATCTTAACATGCATTTCAAAATGAGCCTTTGAAATTTTGCATTTCGAAATGCTTGCCAGAGCCCCACCAATGCTCTTTTAATGGTGGGAGATAACGTGCATAATAACTCCTGGTGCTCGCTGTGCACATTGAAGTTATTCTCTGTAAATATTTGATGTGAGAAAATGGATCTTAATTGTCTAGAATTTCTTTTCAATTTACGGTTATTCGCTATTCCTATGAACCCACTTTTTAAAAAGTCGAAGAAACAGGAAATATCAACTTGCTCAGTCTAACCAGCCTCAGCAATTCAACATAGCCTTTTGTAGGGCCAAGTAAGCACCCGATTCTGAGACATCCTTCTCAAATCATCATAACACTACATCGAAAATAACAACATTCATGCCATTTCAAGAAAATTTTAAATTAACATACAGAGTATTTAGTCAATAAGGTATAAGAAATCTACCTTGGACTAACAAAGATAGGGCCGAACTAAGAGAAGCATGTGGCCTCAACATTGCTAATGGCCGTCCATTTGATTCCCCAATTTTTGGAACCCACGTACCCAAAGGAATTGCAGAGATTGGTTGTTGCAGAATGGGTAACGAGCCAGAAGAATGTCTGAAATGCCTGCAAATACCTGGACATTTGAAGGTTCAGGTGTTAGTGATAGACATCATTAGTTAAATTAGTATGTGCTGAATAAATCTTACATTTCAGTATTCCTGAAAGAGATGCCAGATGAAGCAACTGTGGGAAGGACCCATCTGGTGAAGAAGAATGAATAATTGGAACTGTAGCGACCTCATTTTGCAAGATTTTTAAGGCTACGTCCTTCAAAGAATCATAGGGACCAGCCTGCACATGCCAAACACCCAGGATTCAGGACAAGAATTCGAAAACCCCAAAACAAAGAAAACTGGAATGAAGTGCTGAATAGAGACTCCAATATTTTCATAGCATAATAGCAACATAAGCTATTCAAACTTTTGGTGATTAAAAGATCTTATTACTAACAAGATCCAAACAAAAGCTTGTGAATGGGATGTCTCATTTAAGTCAGGCTTTAATTAATAAAAACAAAGAAAGGGTGGGGAACAAGAAATTCTTAAAGAGGAATAAACGTGAAATAGTACTCTGTAACATCAAAGAGAACAATAAGGAAGTACATGTATACATAAAATTGTGTTTCAAGTCTCATTGATGCTTTTTGTCATTAGTAAAGGAAGAAGTGCATTTCAACGAAAAAGAGTTAGATATAGAACTCAATGGTCAAATACCTTTAAAGTTTCACTACACACAGATAGGTAGGTATAAACAAACTTACATATATTGCACAGAAATACATTGAGGCACATGTGCATACGTATGAATACATACAGATGCTATTCATGCATATAATGCATGAATGCAAGTGGACTTTTTTTTTAAGCAGGAAAACGTGCATATATACATTTGCATGAAACACTTTTAAGGGGGTTTCAAATAAGCTGTAGAATGTATAACCCAAGCCTAAAATTAACAAATCCGTCTTCACCCCAGAGTTTCTCCTCCGCTAAAAAAAATTTACAGAACAATAAACTTATGAAGAAGTAAAGCTGTGATACCAGTCTTTGCAAAAACAACCTACTAAACAAACAGCGTCGTCATCATCATCATCATCATCATCTAAGTCTTATCTAAACTAAACAAATATAAAAGGTAAAGAAATAGAGAAGTTCAGTGGTCAAGTTGCAAGCCAAGGAAGGTAAGAGCAACATATCCTAACTAGATAGCCACAGAAAGCACTTACATGTATTAGATGCCTTTGGAATGGTCTAGCATTCCCATCTATTTGTCTAACCTTCATTTTCCCCTCCTTCCAAGCTGAGATTGTATGCGTCTCAAGCTCTTCCTCCGTCAGGTTTGATCCATGATTCCCAAGCTGCAATTATAAAGAGTTACAGAGCCTTCCCAGTAACCCCACTTAGTTCTATGTAATCATGAAAACTTCCAGATGAAATTGTAACGACTACAGGATAGGAGCTTTTATAATATGTGTGTGTGTGTGTGTGTGTGTGTTATCAAAATCGTATGATTCGTATCATATTGTATGGGCGTACGATTTGAATCGTACACCCAAATCGTAAATCTTAAATAATTGTACGAATCGTACGATAATCACATCGAATCATACGAATCGTAAGATAATCGTAGACTGTAAATGGGCCCAAAAAAAACTTTAAAAATCAAAATTTTATTATTTTTTATTCAAATTTTTCTTCTTTTTCTTTGTACCCTTTTGCTCATAAAATATGAAAAAGACTCTCCCGCATTAAAAATATCCTCATTTTTTTTCTTTTGAGAGAGAGAGAGAGGAGATTTGGGGATTTTGATATCCAAAAATCAAAATATCTTTTTATTCACAATGGAATCAAATGCCATTTTTTCTAACATGATTTTGCAAAAGAAAGGTACAAAAAGAACAAAAATTCTAAAGGACTCTTATGTCTTTTTAAGGTAAAATTTTCGAAAAACAACAAAAGAAAACAAAGGAAAAAAGACAAGAATCCTTTACTATCATGATATGTATGCCAATTGCCATATACATTTTCTCAGTTGATAACATCATGATATGTATTACTTTTTTGGTACATGTTGATGGTAAATGGATGATTAATGAGTTTTAATCTTTTCTGATTTACTTATTATCTTTTCATACACCATATATCATACATTATAATTTATACATACAGTTGATCACTAGATTAATGTCATGGTTAAATTGTGCTTTTTAGCATATTCATGAGAAAATGGATGATTGATATGTTTTTTAATTTTTCTTAACTATGTATAATTGTTTTGTACTTTTTTATGATATTTTTATGAAAATCTGAAAAAAAATCTTATGATTTATGATACGATTCAGACAAGAAAACGATTTACAATACGATTTTCGATTTGATAATATATATATATATATATATATATATAGGAAAAGGTACTATGCGGTCGACCTCATGGGAAGTTCCCATGAGGTCGAGCTGTGTGGGCCCCACTGTGATGTTTATCAGACATCCACACCATGCATTTGGTGGGTCCCTTATTGGTTTTGGTACATCCCAAAAATCAGCTGTATCCGGAGCTCAGGTGGGCCATACCAACTGAAACAATGTAAAATCATGCCTACAGCATCTAAAAGCACTTGTTGGGGCCCACCTAAGTTTTGGATACGGTTGAAACTTGGTGTGACCTCTTGTTTAAGTGGGATACACACAATGGATGGTCTAGATTTCTTAACCACATCTCATTTCATCCTATAAACAGTCATAAAAGTTTCAATGGGTGGATATTCACTCTTAGCTGTTGTCTATGGTGTGGCCCACAGAAGTCATATATTGGCCTGAGTTTTAGTCCCCTAGCCCACTATGGAATGGTGCATCTGACTGGAGTGGATACCCATCACACATCACAGTGGGGCCCACACAGCTCGACCTCATGGGAATTCCCATGAGGTCGACCGCATAGTACCTTTTCCCTATATATATATATATATATATATATATATATATATATATATATATATATATATATTCTCTGAATACTAAGCAGACTGAAAGGACAATTATATACATCAAAATTGCTATCACAAGATTAAACTCCCTAGCTATCTTCCTCGAGAATATTGAAAGAGAGAGAGAGAGAGACAGAGAGACATTAACCTCCCTAGCATGTAAAAGCTGGGAAAAAACTTGCATCCGCATAAAGGAAGAGCATGCCAAGAGAAGATTTCATTAGGCCAATGGTGTCGAGACTCAAAGGCAATTGGATAACTATTAAAAGGAGAGTAAAGACAGTAGGAAGCAAGGAAAACAGAAATAGGTAGATATGAAATCTACACAAAAAAGAAGAGATCATTAGCCAGAAATATGAAATAAAAAATTTAGCATCCTGGCAACTCCATTGCCACATCGTTTCTTCTTTCATTTATTTCAACTCATCTTTGAAAATTACAAAATAAAAATAAAAAATAAAGTCAAATAAGCAATGCAAATTGACGAACTAACCAGTTATGTAAAGAGCTAGGAATGAGGCTTGTATACGACAGTCAGGACAAAGATAAACTGTTATAATAGAAATGAATTCATAGTGTTTATAGTGAACTAGTCTACAGTCAAGCAGGAATATTCAACAGTGTTCAGCCACGAAAGTATTGACAACAGAAGTTGTGGGTTATCAGTGAAAAACATAACAGTGACAAAAACCATTGCGACAGAAGAAGACAGCAAAAAATCATGACAAAGAAGAGATCAGTGACAGTAAAGTTCACAAAAGAAAAATATGCATGCATTTCAGGACAAGATGAGGATTTGTCGACAGAAGTGTGAGGAATCTTTTCATGGCACGGGCATGAATCTTCCGTGATAAGTCAAAAAGCTGGTTTCGTTATTGGTGTGGTTGCTACTTTAACGTCCAAATAAGAAGCTACCACCAATCGCTTCACATGGAAGATCATGGAATTTTCTTTTTATATTGATAGATCATGGAGTTTGTTAGCATTACCATTCAGAAAAAAGGACTTCGTTAGAATTTAGTGAATGTTAATTGACTATTTCTTATTGGTAGATTAGGATTAAAAAAAAAAAAAAAAACTTATAAATAGCATTAGGCATCTCTATTAAGTTTTCCCGCATTGTAACTTTCAAGGAGAGAGAGAGAGAGAGAGAGAGATTTATTGAGAAGCTCGCAAAAGCGCGAAACAAATGTGGCCCGAGAAAACCTGCCTACACAAAAAGAATAGCAGCCGACATGGATTTTACATGAACAGCCCAACTCGTGACTCAAAAAAAAAAAAAAAACTTAACTTTCCTAATGACCTCCTCAACACCCGTGTTCTCATTTTGAAGCAGTGCTCATTCCTAGCACCCCAAATTGCCCAAAATATGGCCATAATAATCAACCTCCACTTGCCTTTTCTTGCCTTGCCAATTCCACACGCATGCCACACCCACATAAAATCATCCATTGACTTCGACATAACCTAGTCGACACGAAGCAAACAAAAAATGCTCCCATATTTTCCGAGCAAATGGGTAGTGAAGATAAAAGGTGATCGATTGACTCCACATCTTCCATACACATTAGACAAATGTTGGGAAGAGCGAGAGATCTACTCTGAAGGTTGTCAATCGTGAGAACCCCCCCACTAGCCAAACAAAAATTACCACAAGAAGAGGGGCTCCATAGAACCAATGATGCTAGGGATGTGGCGAACTAATCGACCTAAAGAGTGATCAAACGGAGAATTTTCCAGAGCAATGTGCCGACCAAAGCAATGAATCTCCCTCTTTAGGAGAAGGGGTTATATCCTCCATAAGATCCAATAACCGGGCAAACTCAATAATCTCCTCATCCGTCATATTCTTACGGCAAGGAGGATTCCAAACTACAAGACCACCACAAATAGAATAGAAATCCGCCACCAAGATGAAGCAATTGGGAGCAAGGCAAGCCACTTTAGGGAATAAATCTTGAAGCACACTATTACCACACCAGACAACCACCCAAAACCGGATGCGACCCATTACCAAGCGAAAACGCGATACCCCTACATTCTGAATGTTTGCTCAACGCAATTGCCTTCCAAATGCTTGAAGCTCTATAAGAGAAGATCTCTTCACAAAGTACTTGCCCCCTTCATGCCATACTTGCTAGCTATCACCTCCTTCCACAACCTTTCCGGCTCGGAGCCGAATCTCGAAATCCACTTCTCAAGAAGAGCAAGGTTCATAT
The DNA here is from genome assembly GCA_003013855.2 of Liriodendron chinense. Taxonomy (NCBI): domain Eukaryota; kingdom Viridiplantae; phylum Streptophyta; class Magnoliopsida; order Magnoliales; family Magnoliaceae; genus Liriodendron; species Liriodendron chinense. The sequence continues at coordinate 11,242,987 of ML058484.1, read as the reverse complement.
CACCCAAACATCTAAGATCGGCTCCCGCCGCTTCTATCGGCTTAGGAAACTCTTCTATTTAAGCTGGTGAAACTTACTACCATCCTTTGACACATTTCCAAAAGAAATCTCTCCTCAACTTCTCAAGCCTATCCAACACCGACTTAGACATTTGAAGAGAAACGTGAAATAAATGGGCATATTGGAGAAAGCCACCCACCCAAGGATAAATACCTACATTTCCAACTTGCTAATTTTTTCACAATCCTTTCGATCACCCTATCCCAAAGATGCTTGGCCAGCTTCCCAATGGAAAGAAGCAACCCAAGATACATCGAAGGAAAAGACCTGGCTTGCACCTAAAAAATGTTCGTAAGACGACAATAAGTCTTTCCCGCAAACCTGAATTCCCAACATCTCGGATTTAGCAATGTTGATTTCCAAACCCTAGACAACTTCAAAATAGACGGTGATTTTCCAAAGGTTTTCCACCGAAGCTGCATCCACATCACAAAAAAGGAGCATGTCATTCGCATCACTGGCTCAAGTTCACAAACAATCCCGCTTCTCCTCTCCTTGTTCGTTGCATCTACACATTCGTAAGTAATAAGCGCGTTGTCCAGAATATGCCAGTCGGCAATAAAAGCACCTTAATTTTCAGAAATGACCTTCGATAGAACTCCCTAAAATCTAGAAGCAAGTATCTTGGTCAAGATTTTGTATAGGACCCCTATTAAATTGATCGGCCTGAAATCTTTCAAATTTTCCACACCCTCCAATTTAAGAATCAAAGTTAATGACAGAAGCCCTGAACTTGGTAGGAAGGCAGCTATGATAAAAAAAAATTTCCAAAATGAAGACAATCGCATCTTTCTTCACCACCTGCCAAAACTTCTGAAAGAACAACATGGGGAACCCATCTGGGCCTGGGGCCTTCTCCCCACACATCGAGCTAATCACCACTTTAACCTCATCTTCCGAGATTAGCTTCTAAAATAGAAGCATCCACAGTTGAGAGCTCTTGGAAATTTAGGTTATCCAACTGCAGCCTCTCCCATTGCCAGACAACAAATCTTTGTAGAATTGCACTATGGAATCACATATCTTACTTTTTTTATGTCCTCGAACTATAAATAATCAAACTGGATATTTTGTTGTTGCGGGCCCGACACTAGTGATATTGTGGAAGAATCCAGTGTTTTTAGCACCATCTTTGAGCCACATCACTCTTGATCTTTGCTGCCATTTAATTTCCTCTTCCTTAGACCGATTAGCCAAAGATAGGGCCAGAGCAACCCTCTTATCTCTATCCTCCATCAAAAAACCCCCACTCTACTCTAGTAGATCTAACATCTTCCGCCATTCTATCAAACTCTTGACTATCAAGCACCAAGCCCTTCTTTCTTCCACAAATTAATTTTATCTTTCAGAAGCTTTAGTTTTATGCTTAACCTAAAGTGACATACCCTACAACCAAGAAAGAAGACTACCATTTGGCAACAACCTGCACAAAACCATCTCCAGCCAAGAAGCTTCAAACTTGAAAAGCCTAGGGCCCCAATTCTCTACATCCACCTCAAGGACAATGGAGCGATGATCTAAAATCGCCATTGGCAGCCCGAACTAACCAAAGGAAACTTTTCAATTCAATCCGCGAATGCCAAGAATATGTCCACGTAAGTCCACCAGATCATGCTGAGCCACCCAATCTACAAAGCTTCTCATGCTTCTAGTCACACGACTACCCTTGGATTTTTCGTGTGAGAATCGCACTACGTTGAAATCCCCCCTAATGCACCACGAAACCTGCATCTCTACCTAACACTATCAAGCTCCACACAAAATTGGTGTTGTAAGTTGTAACTGCAGGGGCCATAAACAACAGTAAAAGTCCACCGGAAGTAATATCACATAGCAAGATGGACAAAGAGAACCAGAAACAGAATCAACCTTCCTCCACAACTCTGTGTTCCAAACTTCCAAGAGACTATAATCCCCCCAGCAGCACCATATGTATTAACAACAACCCATTCTTTCTATTTAACCCCCCCAAATTGAGTTGAGCATACCTCTATCTGGCGATTGAAGCTTGAACTCCTACAATACAACTATATCTGTCTTCGATTTTCTGTAGACTTTCATAACCCGAGTCCTCTTGAACTTGCACCCTAGGCCACATAGAATAATCATTGAGCACTAACTTTACCCGTCTTGCCCTCTTACCTCCGGTCATCTTGCTTGCTAAATCATAATTGATATAGTATTCGAGGCTGAGAAGTTCTCTCTAGGCCTTAGGGGATTTCTTGGGATTCATCACCTAAAGATCATGTTGCTATTGAGCTCCTCTGGCCTTGACGATCTAGAAAAAAAGGCATGCATATCCTTATCCCAAGCTCCAAAAGATAAGCCCACCAGGCTTCCCATCCTTTCTAAGATATCTTTGGCCCACTGATATCGTTCCCCCTGTGATCATTTTTTACCCTTGCACCGCGTCCTTCTCTAGATTGGCTGCATTTATCGAGCCCATTCCTTCATTTTTTTTCTGCATTGAGAGGAGTCACCAGCAAAGCCTCTTCCAAAAGCTCCCCATCAGCTCTAATGCAGTTAAGCTCTATCTCCCCCTCCTCTGGTCCAACAGCTTCATGTGGATCTACGACGATGCTCGCATCTACAATTCTGACCATGATAGGCCATAAATCTTCCAAAAGCAGTATCTCCTTATCCAATTCTCCCTACAAACTTAAAGAGCTTCTATGAGGCTCTCCCTCAAGAGGAATTAGTCTTCCATCTCCATCGCTAGTAGTGACCTCACCATCTTCATCGTGAGAAGTCTCCACGAGTTTGCCCATTTGCAAATGACAAAACTCCTCATTTCGTCGAAGTATAATAGGAAGTTGGGCTTCCCACATGAGGCCCAGCGGCAATCGAGCTAGAGCTACTAATGTTCTCTCACGTGCAAGAGAACTGACAATAGCCAAGGCCTGACTTAGCCCGTCTTCCACACATGCAACTTCTACCATCCCTTCATCATCAAATGAATACTCCTCACTCTTCCATGTGTCGTCATTTGATGCATCATCCCCATCCACTTCGAATCCACATCAGCACCCAGACCATCCCCATCACCCAATTCCTGGCCCAGAGCCGAACTGGGAGGAATAAAAAAAAATCGTCATTATTACTCCTACATGTGTCCTCATTTATCCATTGAGCCGCCAAGTTCGGAGATCGTCTCCCAATCCTCCCACCTTCTTCCAAGCTCGAGGTTGTGAAGAGAAGCTCCAATGCTCCCACATGACATCTAGAAAAACGTGGCACAATAATACCCTCCCTCCCCTCAACTACCCCTTCTCCTCTACTAACATCCCTACACGAAGCCCCTTTTGAGAACGGTACTACAGAGCTAGCAGGACGCACACATTCACCAGACAATCAACACCCTCCATGGATATGCCCGTTTGAGCTCCACTCTCGCAGCTCTTCCAAACATTCCCCCATCTCATCGACATGCACCCTACCTCCTCTTTCTAAACCCACAAAGGCACAACTCCAATTGTACATCTCCTACAGCAACCAAGATTAAGGCAAGGGTTCATGTAACTTTCTTTCTCCTCACACAGACCCTAGCTACCCCCAACTCCTCCCCACTCTCCATTGCAGGATTGATAGCAACCACCTCCCCCAGCACAATCCGACCATTGTGAAGAAATCGTTGAACCAAAGCTCCAACGGGATTCCCCAAATCATGTAGTAAACCCCTTCCTTACCAAAAAGCCAGAAATCCTCCTAGCAATGGAGATCTTTTATCACGCCATCTCTGACTTATAGGCAGCGTCAAGCAACCTATCAAGATTCTTCTCCAGGCGGCAACAAATCCAAAAACTCCAAACCTCACAACACCTAATTAGATATATCGAGTAATCTTTTGAATCCATGCTACAACATTCCTCTTAACCAAAAAGAGACCTGAGAGGGGGACATTCTCCTTCATCCCTACAACTAGCGAGCACCTCAGATTGTCCCGTGCTTGATTTATCACTTCCGGCTTTACCTGAACCACCATGACTCCAGTCAATCTATCTAGTGAAACCCACTTTCCTTCCTTAGCTTGCAGCCCCTCCTCCAAAGTCTCACCCTCTTTGATTACTTCTATATTCCCCTCTACTATAACGTGCATACGATTCCCCCCCAACTACAACATCTCTAAAAGACATGCTACTCTCTCCCTTGTATCTTTTAGAAGCCCCACGCTCTGCTCAAGGCTACTTTGCATCACTTGTCGAGTTGAGGGACGATACTTCCTATGCTGATTTCCAGAATTTGATCTTCACCTCTCTATTCTTAAGCTCAGGCCCAAAGTGAACCCTCTAGACTAATGGCTCTTGCCCCCCAAGCTCTCTCTGTGCAAAAGCTTTACTGTTCGAGCTAGCTCCTCCGAGCTCATGCGACGAAAGCAAAGCCACAGTATTGCCACAATGACCCGATCCATAGGTAACACTACCTCCATCACAACTCCCGCCCTTCCAAAAACTCTTAAGTTTATCGGCAACCATCCCTTTGGGAAGCCCGCGACATAAAGAGTTCGATATTCATCAAGACTCGGTTTCCTCCCTATTCTCATCCTCGACAACGACGTTCTCCTACTTACTGTCATTCAGATTCCTCCCTCCCCCTCTTCCACTTCATCATCCCCACCTGCACTTCGTAACGAGACTTCCTCATCATGGTTCCTTTGTCGGTTCCCTTTAGCAACTACCTTCCGCAGTTTTCCCATCAAGGGAGCACTTTCTGATCCCTTCCCACACCCCTTTTCTGTCACCATTCTGTCGGTCCCCTATCCGCCAGGAACATCTTCTTTCACACTTGGTGCCCCTTTGGATGTGCTCACCAACAATGGTCTATGGATTCGCCAGATTCTAATTCATGCATGGATAGATTCAATGATTATTGAGACCGCCTCCTATTATAGTGAAGTACTAGAAATCATCAAGGCAGCATCAGAGATGATATCTTGTTCGTGGTGGTTGCAGAAGTGCTTAATAAAATGTTGGATAAAGGTCAATTTGTCGGTCTTACTTGCAGGTTTAGGGTGGAGAATGTGAGGATTCATATTTCTCATCTTCAGTTCGCGCCATGATACTATTTTATTTTGTGATGCAAATGAAGATACAGTGGATATTTAAGAGTGAGATATGGATTGTTCATATATCTAAGGATGAAGTGGCGAGATTGGCGGAGTTGTTTGGGTGTTGCGTAAGTTCTTTCCCCACATAGTATCTCAGTCTTCCTTTGAGTATTAGTAAACTAGCGAAACATCCGTGGATATGGTAAAAAGGGATAGAAAACTGTCAAGGTGGATGAGATAGCATCTCTCTTTGGGTGGCAGACTAACGTTAATAAAAGCAATCATGTCGAATTTGACACTTCATTTCATGTCTCTCTTTAGGTGTTTGAAATCCATCTTAGATAGATTGAAGAAGTGGAGACGACATTTTTTGTGGCAAGGTGTAGAAGAGAAACAAAAGTTCCACCTATTGAGATGAGGAGGGATATGGAAATCATGAACCTTGCTTTGTTAGGTAAATGACTATGGAGGATAAATGCGGAAGGAGTAGTTTGTGGAGAGAGACAATTGCTAGCAACTATGAGGTTCAGGAAGGGCAATGGTGGGTAAAGGATTCTTCATTATATGGGCTATTATTAGAATTGTGAAAGGCGGTTACTAGATTGGCAAATAATTTTGAGGGGGTTAGTTTTTCTCTTGGTTATGCTAACAGAATTTTGTTTTTGGGAGGATGTGTGGATAGGAGAGAGATCACTCATGGCTGAGTTCCCGAGGTTAGCATGGCTATCTCCAAAATGAATATACTTATTGCTTGATATTTTTTTCCATCAATGATGATATAGTTGTTTGCTCTCCCCCTTACCAAAGGAATTTGGCGGATAGGTAAGCAAACAAATTCACTGGGTTCATAGAGCACCTTCAGTGCTACTAGCGCTCTTTGGGTGAGAGGGATGTGATTTTTTTTTTTTGAAAGACGAGGAACTTTATTAAGGAAAAAAGCAGATAAAGAAAACTAAAAAAGAAAAAAAAAAAAAAAAAAAAAAAAACAGAAGAAGAAAAACAACAGAACAAACCTACACCTTCAAAAGAAAGAAAACTAAAAAATACAGCAGTTGTCACCCAGACAGCGGGAGTCCCCAAAAGCGACAAATTTTTTTTTTTTTTTTTGAGGTAACAAAAATTTATTTACAAGGCGCAAAAAGCGCAAAAGAAATACAAACCCACTCCACCGCCTTGATTAAAACGGGGGGGCAGTCGAGGCTGCCTTAACGAAGACTGCCCATTCAGCCACTAGCCGAAGAACCCTAGCAATTACATGTTTAACCCCCACTAAAAGGTTGCGAAAACAAGGATCATTCCTAGCACCCCAAATGACCCAAAAAGCTGCCATGATGAACAATCGCCATGAAGCTTTACTAGATTTCCCGCTCCCACAATAACTGATCTACCGTCTTTACTAGATTGCTAGTCCTTCCCAATATCTGCATTATGTGCATGGGTGATGAGGAGACAATAGACCATTAATTCATTCATTGTCCTTTCGCCGCAAGTGTTTGGAATCATCTTCTTTCTCCCCAAAAGCGACAATTACAGAGCCCAATCTATAAACAGAGATAAAACCCAAGAGAAGACACCAGCCACAATGACAGGGCAACTACGGAAACATCTGTTATTCCTTTCCATCCAGATTGCCTAGATCACAGCTAAGAAGATGGTCCTCCATTTTCTTTTGCCCATGACCCCGCCTGAATCGCCATGCCACGCATTCATCAGCGCTTCTATGGAACAAGGCATCACCCACTGAATCCCAACGAGTCTGAGAACGCTCCACCAGATGTCGGATGAGAAAGGACAGTGAATGAAAAGATGGTCCACTGTTTATTCAGCTCAGAGGCACAGGAGAGGGATGTGATGGTGTGGAATAAGGATAATCAAGTCGGTTCTTTGTCTAATCATTCTACAAGTTGCTTCAAACCTCATCATTGGGAGAGAGAAAAGGTCACACCTCTTATGGCCAGTTCTATGGCGCCCCTCCTAAGGTAGCAGCATTTGCTTGATTGGTGGGCATGAATAAGGTGTTCGTTATAGATAATCTTCAAAAAAAAGGTCGATGTTGCTTCCCAACATTTGAGTGATGCGCACGCAAAATGTTGAGTCGGTTAATAATTTATTCATTTACTGTCCTTTTTCTCAAAGGGTGTGCAAGACTTTCCTTGATTTATTTAAAGTGTCATGGGTGATGACGGGAATTAATTGAAGATGTTTTTAGCATGACACGAAGGCAGAGTTGGGAAGGAAGGGTGATGTGGTGGCTTGTCTTGTTGGCCGTCATACGGGCCCTTTCGGGGGAGAGGAATAGTCGGTGTTTCAGGAATAAGAGTGAGACGGTGTCGGAGGTGTTCTGAAGGCCAAAGCTAGATGTAGTGGGATCAGCCTCTTGTTTAAAGGCTCTTGATGTTTGTAATTTGTCTTCCTTATTCAGGTTGTAGCTGCTGTTTTTGCCTTCGATTTTTCGTTGGTGTTTCTCCTGAATAAATTTCTGTTAACTTTCAAAAAAACAAACATGCTTTTCCTCTAAATTGAAATTATGGCATGCAAAAGAAAAACCAATACAAACAGAATAACATTTTTCCGGTTTCCACACATACCTCTCTTAAAATTAATATGAAGTCCAATGCACTAAGGACTCCGACAAATTGTCCCTTGTAGAAGTCCCAAAGAGGAGCCACGGGAATGCCCTGGAAACGGCTTGATTTCAGAGACATGTACAAGAACTATTTATCAACAACCATGCATTCAAGAACTTACAAACAAGCAAAATTTGGCATGTTTAAGTACAAAAATAAAGTCAAATATGAAGAGGTAAAACAGGTTTCAGCTTTAGTACATAAAAGAGCATGTTCAATAAGAACAAAATGAAATGGATACAGCTATAAAATGAGTTGATCTTTGTTGTAAGAAGTGATTGAACTAATATAAAATATTCAATTTACAACTGGACATTGGAAATCGGTGAAGGATGGACGCAGTTTTTTTTATGGTTAGCATGGAGATCTCAAAAAAAATCAGTTTGGGCGACCTCAGCTCATATAACAATAAGATTACTTTCTAGTTTTAAAACTTTAAGATGACATCATCATGAGAAAAAACATCAGTCCAAAGATTGGAGAATCATCACAGCACAGCATGCAAATACAAATAATTTCCTCTGTCACTAAACTCATTCTTTTCATAAACTTTCAGCTATTGGACCAAGGCAATTTATCAAAGAAATGGATATTTAAAAACAAGGGAAACCATAAAAAATTTAATTTTGATTTAAGTTCTTTTCTGTATAAGAGTTCGAATAGAATAACCCAGTGGAAGCGTAATAATCCATCGTATGCAGAAACTAAAAGAAAACTTCTAGTTAACTGTGAACACTAAATAGTCAAAGGTAGTACCTGCTCATAGAGTATATGGAATGCTTGTTTCACTGGTAAATTAATGTCCAAGGCGATAACCTAACACATTTAAAAGCATCGTAGTTAAGAAACCAGCAGCTCTCACCAATAGAAAGTGAATGGATTCACATGAATAGCATACAGAGCTCATGGAGGAGGGTGACGCATTCAAACCTTGCCTGACTCAGGAAGCAACTCATAGGCTGTATGTGTAGACAAAAATACAGAAACACGATGGCGAGAGAGCTGTATATCAGCCTCTGAAATTCTTGGTCCTGCCTCCTGCAGTGTACCGTCTGATAGAGTCACCTGTTTGCAGAAATTGTTAAAATAGATTCAATGTGCACCCTGGTCCACTTTTATAGTTCCTCTAGTGAACCAGATTTTCATTTTTTAAGTGGATTAAAACCAAAATAAAACGCAAAGGAACATATAAATATGATAGATTTCACTCTTTATCTACTCAACACATTTGGAACTTTAATGTTAAAAAAAGGCATTTGGAACTTTGGGAGAGTAATGATACTACAGCCAATATTAATTTGCTTCCATAACATTAATGAATTTTAACATAATATTCCACAGCACATCTTAGCGAAATTTCAGATTATTTAGTATTTCATTTTCGATAAACTATAGCTAACTTTTTGTTCTTCATTGTTTGCATATTAGACTATCACTTACTTCACCTTATCCATTATAGCGACATGTCAGCCGGTCCCAAGCCTAGGTAGTGGAGGGTTGATGTCAGGTGGGAAGCTAATTGTGTAACCTTAGCAAAGCTAATCATGAGGATTCCTGTTTCAAATCAAGAAGCAAACCACAAATTGTTGTGGCGAGGACATCATGGTAATGTTGACGGTGGGGGTGTTTTTATACATGTGTGTGAATTGATGGATGCCACTTTCCAATATCTCACGTGTATGACATCTACACCACGCAATAGATAGGCCCAATCATCAAGATCGCATGCAATAAAAATCAGGCAGCTCCACTCACCAGACAGCTAGATATGGGATGAGATGGACCATCTGCCAGTCTGATTTAAACCATCCATTGCTTTGGTACAAGGTAGCCCATTCGATGAGCGGACTGGCCTGACTTTTGATTCAAGTGATCTACATGGTGGGGCCCACTTTTTTGCACAGCTCTGATATCATACACGTGGCACGTTCACGCATTTGCACCCATGGCATTTCAATAGGAGTGCAAATGGATCAGCTTGGGTTGGGCTGAGGAGAGTCCCAAACCTGACCCATTTAATGATCAGGTTAGTTAAAATTCAGGTCGGTTCAAGACAAATAAATAAATAAAATGACCCATTTATTTAATGGGTCAGGTCGGGGTCCTCCTATACCCAAACCTGACTCAACCGATCTCCTGGTCATCTCCGAATCGGATATAAAAATTACAAGTGAATTTCGACACAAATAATGCTCCAAACATGCAATGTTCCGAGTATCAGCGATATTATTGATAATATCACTGATATTGCTGATATTATCAGTATCGCCAACTTGGCAAATTCTTAAAACTTCTAGGTATTGGCGAAATATGACTAATATATCGGTATGTATTAATACATGGGCAATTTATTTAAAATATAACCAAAATCTCCTTCGCATAAATACTAGGAGTTGCTTGCATCAGCAATATTATTGCTGATGCAAGTTGAAACCAAGGTATCCCAAAACGGTTACGTATCGGCCGATACATAACAGAAATGGTCATGACCGTTACGCGTTACGGGATCAAAACGGCCGTAACAGCCGTTACAGAAAAAAACAGGCCGTAACGGCCCGTATTGGACCATAACGGCCCCGTAACAGTCTTATAACAGTTTTTTTCAAAAAATTAAAAAGGGTCGTATCGGTCGATACAAGGTCCGTTACGGCCCGTATCATAATGGTAACGGTGGTGGCCGTTACAGCCACCGTTACCGTTATGGGACACCTTGGTTGAAACCCCTCAAGAAAGTATACGCACGTAAATTGAGAAATTCGTGAGAAAAAATGAAAAATCAAATTTTTTTAATTTTTTTCCAGATTTGAGTTTGGGGTGGGGGGGGGGGGGGGGGGGGGGGGGGGATTTCAGCACCTCATCTTCCTTCTTGGATCGAACCTCTCATTTTGGGAAGAAATCAGACCGAAAGCTCAGTGGGCCAAAATCAAGAAATGAAGAAAAAAATTCAAAAAAATAAGACATTAGTTTTTTTTTTTTTTTTTTTTTTTTGGTAGATCTAATTAAGGAGTGGATTTCGACCCCTCTTCCATATTTCATGAATCAATCCCTCAATTTGGGAGAAAATTTAGGAAGGGGGAAAACATGAGTAAATCTGTGAAAAAAATAGAATTTTTTTTTTTAAAATCTTTAGGATCTAGTTGGGCTTTGGAATTTCGTCCACTCCTCTTAAATTTTTGGATTTTTTTAATTATTTAAAATTTCGAAAATGCAAAAAAAAAAAAAAAACTATTTTATTTTAAATAAATAATGACATTATTTCATGAAAAAACTTATGTTATTTGTCCTTATCTTGAGCACTTGTGAACCACCTGGGCGGGGGGGGGTCAACACGTACCATTTGTGGTGATGATTAGTCCTCTTTGGGTGGTCCACTTCTTATGCTTGGATTCCATATGTTTTGGGTCAAGTTCCCATGAGCCTTAGTTTTGCAAGGGATTAAGAAAGAGGGGCAATGTTCTATAAGCATAATCATTGTTAGCCCTAATCTAATCATACAAGCAATGGGAGCGTGAGAGCTCTTTGGTTGCTCTCTCCCTTTCTTTTCCTTTTCCCCCATCTCTCTTCTTCTCCTCCAATTTTCTCCCTACAATTCAACATGGTATCAAAGCATCGTTGATCTGATACCTACCTCTCCTTTTCTTTTGATCTCTCTCTTTTTGTCAAGGAGAAACACTAACGTGTTGGGGGTGATCTAACCTAACCACGATTTCTTGTTGTACCACCACTTGCACTTGGTGGATAGTGTAATCATATTCAATAAAGGCATGTAAGGCCCACTTTGAAGCTCTACCCGTGTGATGGGTCAAAGTGGTTCCTCTCATTTGCAGTTAGATCTACGATCAGATTTGAAGGTTGCAGTCAAATTCGAAGACCGAGGTTATGGGTGAAGATTATTGATGGTTCAAATAGAAGGAAAAAGGTCTATGAATGGAAGCCAAAAGGGGCAGGTAATGATCTTCTTGATTACATTCTATGCGTGTGGCATTCAATCCAATTGAATCCTTTTCCCTAGTGTCTATTTGAAGTACTTCTCCCTGTCTAGATGGATACTATAAATGAATCAAAGAACAATGTTATGTATTGCCTTGACTCAATGCATTTCCAAAACACATTGATTAAACTAAATGGAACAAATTATTTACAATGGGCCACATCTGTAAAGGTCTCTCTGACAAGGAAATGAAAAGGTCAATATCTGCCTTCCCCTAAGCCTAATACAATTGTGACAAATAATGATGATTGGGTAGCCAAAAAATGCCCAAATGAGAGCATTGTTGTTGAACAATATGGAGCCACAAATTAGTGTGAATGTCATCTTCTTCAAGACTGCCAAATAAGTCTAGGATAACTTGAAGGAAATGTATTGGGGTGAGAAGAATCTCGGGTGTATCTATGAACTCCTACAGAGTATATTTTGATTCTGATAGATAGATAAAGAGTGTGGAATACCATTCTGCCCTGCAGGGCATGTGGTAAGAATTGAACGTGTATCAACCCATGTCATCCGATAATGAGACTATAAGAAGGGGGAGGAAGGAGTTTCATGTAGCAAAATTCCTCTCTGGCCTCTATCCCAAGTTCAAGCCAGTGAGATCTCATGTTCTTGGAGGGAGTGAGATCCCATCTATCACAAAAGCATTCACTAGAGTTCACCGTACAGTCAGGTATGACCACATAGGGCTCCTCATCTAATCACTCTGCATTTATCTCTACATCTTGCAGAGGAGATAGGGGGAATGGAGGCAGTAGAGATCGCGGTGGTCCATTTGGAGGTAGAGACCCACAAGTAAAAAATGGTGGAAGCAGAAATACTTGGGGTGGTCGTGGCACAAATTTTGGAGATAGTTGTGGTTGGGGCCGTGGTAATCAACATTGCACACATTGTGGCCTCAACCATCACACAATTGATACTTGTTGGGACCTAGTGGGAAAACCATCTTGGACTAATCAAGTCCGCTCATTGGAGGATGGTTCTAACAAGATGTGTGCACAAACATAGTGGAAGAAGTTCTGCTGGCTTCGATGTGGGTGGCGGTGACTGCAACAGCATAGTGGAAGAAGTTCATGAATTGGAAACCCGAAGACAAGACACTCGTCACTCGACTGAACCAATGACCGGTTTATCTCAGCTGGTGGTGTATGAAGAGCCAGAAAGTGACGCCTCGTTTCCGAAGAATTTAATACCACATCAGCAGACGACGCGGGGGTTTTTGCTGTTGCCGGAAGAGGTTATGGAGCAGTTGACAAGTACAGAGACTGATACAGAGGGTCATCGAGTTCTGGGAGAACCTCTATCGATGACCCCTTTGGCAACAAAGTGTCAGATGAATATTACAGAGTCACAGAAAAGGAATTTACGTACGGCTGGTCTGTCTGATAATCTTTTAGATTTGGGGGTTCTACAGAAACAGAGACTATCTATGGCACAGGGGATGAAGCGTATTTAGATGTTTACAACAGAAGTTGCTCGGTTGTGGGAGTTACTTTTGGCGATAGACCAGAGGATTATGTAGCGCTTTTTGAATTTGTAGAAGAACAGGGCAGACCGCCAACAACTACTGAGAATCATAGTCCGATGACAGATATAGACGGGGCAGAGATGAGGATGGTTACTGTGGCAGCAGGAGAGAAAGAGGCAGGAAACACAGTTGCAGGGTGCAAGGGTTCAGCAGGTTAATGATGAGAATTATGAGTTGGAATGTGAGGGGTCAGGGATGCGCGCAGAAACGAGGGCAAATTAGAGATATGTGCAAAAAGCTCAAAGTTCAAATAGCAACTTTCGTGAAACAAAAATGGAAGGAATTGATCAAGGGATGGTTAATTCTTTATGGTGGGGAAAGGTAAGATTGGGCGGCTTTAGATGCAATGGGGGCGTCAGGGGGTATTTTAGTGATTTGGGACACAAATCTATGGATCAAAGAAGACTGCTGGAGGGGGATATATTCTATATCCTTATTGCTAAGGGATATATCCTTCGGATTTCGGTGGGTGTTAACAGTGGTTTATGGGCCGTGTCGACCATCCTTTCGAGCCAATTTCTGGGAGGAATTGGATGTTTGTAGGGGGAAATGGGGATTTCCATGGTGTGTGGGTGGAGATTTCAATGTTGCCAGATTCACATATGAAAAATCTCGAGGGGGGCGCATTACCAGTAGTATGAGAAAGTTTTCAGAATGGGTGCAAAGGAATGAAATGGTTGATATACCAATGGGAGGTGTCAACTTTACATGGTCAAATGGGCAAGCAAGGGCGACAATGTCAAAGTTAGATCGTCTCTCTCCTGAATGGGTAGAGAAGTATCCGCTAGCTACTCAACGGGGTCTGCCAAGACCGATTTCGGATCATTGTCCAGTGTTGTTGGAAACGGATGAGGAAGATTGGGGCCCATGTCCTTTCAGATTTGAGTTGGCATGATTAGAGGTAGAAGGCTTTCATGACAAAGTGATAGAATAGTGGTCATCTTTCTCAATTCAAGGAGGGGCAGGTTTTGTCCTTTTCCAAAAACTAAAGTCATTGAAAATAGAAATTCATAAGTGGAAAAAAGAGTTTTTGGGGGCACGGGAGGAGGAGACCACAAAATTTCTTCAGCAAATTCAAGCATTAGACATCAAAGGAGAACTCCAGGCTTTGTCGGAAGAAGAAAGATCATGGCAGGAAGTGTTTAGAGCGAAATATAATGCACGTTTACGAGAGGAAGACATCAAATGGCGCCAACAATCGAGGGTGGTATGGCTAAAGAAAGGGGATAAAAATACAAAAAAATTCCACACAATGGCGAGTGCTAGAGCAAGGGTGAATACGATATCATCGCTAGCGGTGGAAGGAAAAAGGGTGGAGGGCGAGGAAAATGTATGTAATGCAATGGTTGATTTCTATAAAAGTTTTCTAACGAGGGAATCATGGTCAAGGCCGATGCTAGATAATTTGGGTTTTGATTCGTTATCAACAGATTCGGCGGTTTCTTTAGAAAGATCTTTTTCTGAGGAAGAAGTCAGTCGGGCAGTTTTAGAGTTGGGAAGTGATAAAGCTCCAGGTCCAGATGGATTTCCAATGGCGTTTTATCAAAGATTTTGGGGAACGGTGAAGAAAGATGTCATGGACTTTATGAAGGAATTCCACAACAGTGATTGCATTGCTTCAGAATTAGGGGCTACCTTTATAGCAGTTATTCCTAAGAAAGAAGGAGCCAAATGCCTCCGGGATTTTCGGCATATTAGTCTCTTAGGAAGTCCTTATAAAATTCTTGCTAAAGTGCTAGCCTCGAGATTTCGGGGGGTGTTATCTTCAGTTATCTCAGCGGCTCAAGGGGCGCTTGTGGAAGGCAGGCAGATTATGGATACTTTCTTGGTGGCAAATGAGTGCATTCACTCCTGTTTTAGGAAGCAATCAAAAGGCATAGTGTGCAAGTTAGACATTGAAAAGGCATATGATCATGTTGATTGGGATTTCTTGGACTATATGCTAAAGAGAATTGGTTGTGGTACTAAATGGCGCCTTTGGATTCAAAAATGTGTGAGATCGGCAAAATTCTCAGTCTTGGTGAATGGATCTCTGAATGGTTTCTTTTCATCGTCTAGAGGTCTTCGTCAAGGGGATCCCATTTCTCCATATTTGTTCGTCAAGAGGATCCCCTTTCTCCATATTTGTCTGGGCTCCGCCATGCAGGCAGAATTTAGATGATGAAGAGGTGGTCGAACTAATATCACTGCTTCATATCTTATCAAAGGTAGTTCCAGTTTCTTCAGAAGAAGATGCTATGAGATGGCTAAAAGATAAATGTAACAAATTTTCAGTCAGATCATTTTACATGGCAATTAGCGGAGCTGAGCACAACAATGGGATACGTGCAACGTCGTTCATTTGGAGATATGGTGGACCTCCAAAGGTAGCGGCTCTTGCATGGCTAGTGGGGAGAAAGAAGGTGCTCACAATAGATAACCTTCGCAAACGAAGCTTTATTCTTCCGAATGTGTGCTTGATGTGTATGAGCGATGAGGAATCGGTGGACCATCTCTTTTCGCATTGCCCTTTCGTGAAGAGGTTATGGGATTTTTTTTTTTTCTTTGCTTTGGAGTTGTTTGGGTTGCGCCAGCCACTATCGACAGTTTTTTCCTCATGTGGCAAGGTGGAGGGGGACAAAGAATATAAAAAAAAAAAAATATGGCGTCTATGCTTATTAGCGGGCATAGGGTCGGAAAGGAACAATCGTTGCTTTAGAAATGGTGGAAGGCAGTTTCTCGAGGTGGCTAGTAGGGTGAAATCTCTTGTAATTGAATGGGCTCTATCTTCTAAGATCTTAGAGTCCTTTCCAGCTTTTTGAGGGGAGCTTTAGTCTCCCGGTCTTTGTACATTTGTATTTTTGGCTTCGGGCTTTTGTTTATAATATTATCATTGTTTCAAAAAAAAAAAAAAAAAAACAAGATGGGTGCACAAGTCACCACTCATGCTGAGTCGAGTATTTCAGGTGACACGGTCACAATGTCCAAGGAAGAAAAAGCCAAGCTTCTGAGAGATCACTCCACCCATGCCTCTTCCTCTACAGCTACTTTTGTCGGTCAGGTACAGCATGTTTCACTTCCACTAAGTATGAGAGTTTTCCATGGATTATTGACTCTGATGCTTCCAATCACATGACAGGTAAGCGTAATATGTTGTCTCAGTTAGTTCAGTCTTCATCCATCCCCTCTGTGACCCTAGCTGATGGTACATCTACTAGTGTATCTGGGGTTGATATTATTTGTCTCACCTCATATCTCTCATTATCCTCAGTTTTGTATATTCATAAATTTTCTTTGAGTTCATTATCTGTTAATAAACTAACCGAAGCCCTAAATTGTTCTGTTAAATTCTATCCTTCTCATTGTGTGTTTCAGGATTTAAAGATGGAGAAGATGATTTGTGGAAAACATGAATTAAAGGACTCTACTATCTCGATCATAGAATAAAGGAAACTAAAGCATCTTTGCAAGACAACATTTCTCCTCATCGATGGCACTCCAGGCTTGGTCACCCATCCTGAATAATTTAAAGAGTCTTGTCCCATCTTTACCATGTGTCTAGGTTAAGAACTTAAAGAGTGTGAAGTTTGTGAGTTAAGCAAGCATCATAGAGTGTCTTTTCTTTCTCGTGAAGATAAAGTCGGTGATAAACCCTTTTACTTGGTACATTTAGATGTTTGGAGTCTAGTTCAAGTTTCCAATTTATCTGATTTTAAATATTTTGTTATCTTTGTAGATGATTGCTCTAGAATGATATGGCTATACTTGGTGAAAGATGATTCTAAGGTATTTACATGTTTTAAAGAATTTCATATGCAAATACAAACTCAATTTGATGCTAAAATATGTATTCTGAGATCTGACAATGCTAAGGAACATATATTGAACCTCGTTCATTCCTACCTTTCCTCCCATGGCATTGTTCACCAAACATCATGTGCACACACACCTAGGCATAATAGAGTTGTAGGATGTAAGAATCATCACTTGAGGTTGCTAGAGCCTTGTTGTTAAATATGAACGTTCTAAAAGGTTTTCGGAGTGATGCAATTTTGGCTGCATGTTATTTAATGAACATAATGCATTCATCAGTCTTAGGTGGGAAATCTCCTTTTTCAATCATATATTCCCTCCATCAACCCTTTTTTATTCCTCCTAAAGTTTTTGGGTGTGCGTGCCCCATACATCAATTTGACCATGTTTCTGATACATTCTAACCCAAAGCTGTTGAATGTGTTTGTCCGAGTTACTCTTATACTCAATGAGGTTACAAGCATTACATTCAAGTCACTTGCAGGCGGTATGTGTCAGTTGATGTTACGTTTTTCAAGAGTACTCCATATTTTTCTGAGGGAGGAAAATCTTTGCAACTTGAAGAAGGCTCTATCACTCTTCCTTTGGTGCCAAACACAACTTTTCCTGTTTAGCAAGTTCCTGTGCAACGTTCAGATCCTCCTCCATTGTAGGTCTACTCTTAACATTCCAAGAAAGGTGATGGAGAGAATACCAACATGTCCTCTATCAATCAGGCCACCCCATCTAAAGATCATTTTCCTGAGTCTTCACCAATACTGCCTAATGAGGAAGATCTAGCCATTGCTCTCAGTAAGCGTATATGTTCTGTACCAACCATCCAATCTCTTTTGTTTCTTTTGATGGCTTATCTCCTTCTTTTCGACAGTTTGCTTTGTCTTGTCCTTTGTGCCTATTCCTTGTCCTTTCCAAAAGGCTCTTCACAGTGATGGATGGAAGCGTGCTATAAAAGAAGAAATGGCTGCTCTTCATCAAAATCAAACTTGAATGTTAGCTGAGTTACCTGTAGAAAAGCATGCATTAGAGTGCAAATAGGTATATACCATCAAGTACAATCCTGATGGCTTGATAGATCGTTTAAAGGCTCAACTAGTTGCAAAAGGATACACTCAAACATTAATGGTTGATTACTCTAAGACATTTTCTCTTGTAGCCAAGCTTCATTCCGTTCGTGTGGTGATCTTCGTTGTTACCAATTTAGACTGACCTCGACACCAACTTGATGTGAAGAACACATTTTTTCATGGTGATCTGCTCAAAGAGGTGTGTATGAAGAAACCATCTGGCTTTCTTGCTCAGCAGGTCTGATGAAGAAGTCGATTTACGGGTTAAAATAATCTCAACATGCATGGTTTGACAAATTTAGTAAGGTGGTACTTCAGTTTGAGATGAAACATAGTTGGGCAAACCATTATGTTTTTGTTTGTCAAAGCAAGACTGGCAGTATCATCTTAGTTGTATATGTGGACGATATTATTGATATTGGCGATGATGATACAGGTATCTCTGAGTTATAATAGTTCTTGCAGACACTTTTGCACAAAGGATTTAGGCTATCTTCAATCCTTTCTAGGTATTGAGGTAGCAAGGTCGAAGATGGGAATCAATATGTAATGGATTTGTTAGAAGAGATAGGTCTATTGAGGAATAAGCCAATTGAAACTCCCATGATACTAATGTGAAGCTGAGTGTAGATGAAGGAGATCTATTTCATGATTCGGGGAGATATAGTCAACTTGTTGGAAAATTGATCTATTTGACGATTACACGACCGGATATCACTTATCCAGTTGGTGTAGTGAGTCAATTTACGCAAGCTCCTCGGATGTCTCATATGGAGGCAATGCTTCACACACTTCAATAATTAAAGGAAGCCCTGGTCATGGAATTCTTTGCAAGCGGAATGGACATCTTCGAATAGAAGGATATACTGACGCAGATTGAGCTGTTCTCCTTCTAACAGGAGTATGGTCGCATGTTTTTTTACATTTGTAGGAGGCAACTTGGTTACGTGGAAAAGCAAGAAACAAAGTGTTGTTATTCGATCAAGCGCAAAAGTAGAGTACAGGGTTATGGCTCGGTTCTTCGTGAAGTCAAGCATTCATAATACAACAACTTGCCAAGAGAGACAATGATTATGACACAACAGAGTTTGTAAAAGTCTACGCAGAAAAGAAAAAAATTTGCAGTGCAGAAGAAAAAATAAATGCTCTTGATACGGTCTAACAAAAGGAGTTCCGTGTTTGGTCGTAACTATATGGGCATTGTTGACGGCGATGATGTTAAGCCCAGCAATGATTCAGATTGGGAGGTCATGTTGGCAAGGAGAGAGAGCGTGTGCACCGCTTGCAAAGATGAACAACACCGACACGTGTATGGGGGAGGGGATCCATATGTGTTGTGGGGGGTGTGAGTGTGAGTGTGAGTGTGAGGAGGGTCAGGCTGGTAGTAGCAGGAGTGGGAGTATGTTTGGTGATTTACAGCATGCATTTAGCTGAAAAGAGACTTTGTGTGTTCCCATTGTGGATAACGATGTGGATGATGTGGTAGACCATGGGAGACACTCATGTAATCCAATTCTATTTAAGAAGGAGACAACAAAAAAGAAGAAGATCAAATAAATGTGGACCAGAATTGCAATTAATAAGCTCGGTAAGGCGGCAACCAAGTTATTCATACATAGAAACATAGCTCCAAATGTTGTCAACTCCACTTACTGGCATGTTGTGATCGATGCAACAACGGAGGTAGGCGAAGGAGTGAACACCCACAGGTCCTACAGATCCCCTCCCCCTAAACAAGTGTCGGCACTCTTCATCTTCGTGAGCAACGTGCACACTCTTTTTCCTCACCAGCATGACCTCTCGATCTAAATCATTACCGGACTCAACATTATCGTTATCACCAACGCCCATATAATCAGAACCAAACACCTTTTACAGGCCACATTATAAGCATCCTGTTTTTTCTTCTGCATTGTAGTTTTTCTGCTTAAGACTTGCAAACTCTAGTGCACCATAATAATTATCTCTCTTAGCACGTTGTTGCACCCTGCAAGTTGTCTCTTCTAATGTGTCAAATGTTGCTTTACTCACATAATTCCTATAGTTATTACTCGACCAAAGTAAATGCACTTCATCGTGTGCCTACCCCCACCCATTCTCTCACACTGTTGCCATCTAATATCATCAATTTGTAAATGCACAATTTGTTGAGTGATCTGAACTTTATTACGCACATTTGCACTTAACAGATACACCGCATACAGGTTCTAAACCATGACATTCATTACTTTTCTTGATGCATTTTGGTGGAAAATGGAAGACTATTGGGGTTTTTTTCTAATTTATTTATGTTTTCAGCTTTTTTCCCCCTTTTATAAGAAAATCAGACCAAAAAAAACTTGCGATTGACCAGATGGTTTGTGATTTGACCCCCAATTACGATTTACAATATGATTAAGGTTGGACAACTTTGCCATCAGCCACATTTAAATAGTCGGCAGTGTGTGCATAGAAGTAGTGCTCTATTGTTACCAACATTTTGTTGAACTTTACATCACGGCGTGAAGTTTTGGTTGCTCCACCCAAGTTCAATAATATTTATTCATAACCCTTCAAAAAAAAAAAAAGTGATGTCCAGAACATGAGGAAAGCAGGTACACCCAACACCATGACATGGAAATCTTCAGTATAATTGTATTACAAGCAGATTCCAAGAACCAGTTATTGTGAATTAAGTGAATAAATTATGAGAATTATTGACCCAACCTTTTTAGGCTCCAAGAAGTATACCTTGGTTACCTAGAATAGGAATGCCGGAGCACATAGTTGACGGCGGTGTTTTGGGCTATTTGGGGATCCAGAAATGGATTTTGTTTTCAAAATGAGCCAGCAGGTTTTGAGGAGGTCATTAAGAAAGTTAAGCTCCTCATCTCTAGTTGGGTTGTTTATGCAAAAGCCATGTAGGCGATTTTTCTTTTGCTTTAGGTTGGGTTTCTCAGGTTGTATTCTTTTCTCTCTTTTGCGAGGTCTATTAATAAAATGTGTTGTCACCTCTCAAAAAAATACAAAATAAAAAAACACTCCATAGGAAATCAAAATTGTCTAAAAACCAACATAGAATGTGGTCCAGTATGATGACGAACAAGTTTTAAGGATGGATCTAAGATCCCACCTGACTATTACCCAGGCATAAGAAGCTTTCAATGTCAAACAATCAATGTATCCAGGAACCATTTGTATATAATGGACTTACCACGCGCTGAAAGGCATCATTGTCCACATCCATGTTTGATCTGGAACCATGTGTCTCTAGACTCAAATTCGCAGGAAACGGATCAGGTTCTCTGGCTAGCAGGACTGTGTTCACTATTCCATAGTTCCCAGTCACGAAAGGTTGCCGCTCATCATGCCGATATTCCCCATCAACAAAAAATTTGAACTGTATGCCAAGGGAAAGAGTACAAGTATGAGTCTCCCCAACTGCAGGCACATGCATACTAAGGAAATGATGCAGGGTGCTGCCAAAAAAAACACTGCAGATGCTTTGTATTTGGCATTTGGGACATAAAGTGAGGCCAAACAGCTGATATCGGGTGGGTGGCTCCATGCAATCACAGACATCTACAAAAAAAAAATATTTTTTTCTTCCTTTTCAAATAGCAGGTCTCTTCAAAGAGTGTCCATAGAATTTTGCAAACACAAATCTAAATTGCACTGGATTAAGTGCATCAACAGAAATCACCTCCCATTTGAACGGCATGATCCCCTTGAATTATATCCCATTCACCCAATATACTTTTCGTAGGAAAAAGAAAAAAAGACCCGCTAGTGTGCGTCAGGTTTGTAATCTGTACAAGTTCAATATGCTCACCTGATGAAGCCCTGGTGTTAAGCTGCAAATAGCCTGGAACACAGTCGGGCAGCCCTCCACTGGGGACATCGGCAAATGTTCAGACCACCTAAGGGGGAAAAATTCCAACAAGAGCATGATGTCATTGCTAAAAGACTAACATTGCAGTAGTCTGATAAAAGGGACTATATCACATATGTTTTTCTTTTCTTTTCCTTTTCTGAACATATCACACATGTTCTTTCTGATTGATAAATTTCAAGCAAACCAGATGGGGCCAGTCTAAGGTGTGAGTTGCCTACATTGTAGGCAGCACAAGAGGCATGCATTTACAACAAGCAGGGTATCCCAAAATGGTTACATAACGGGCTACGGCCGTTACATAATGGTGACAGTGTGCACTGTTATGCATTACGGAAAAATGGCCCTAACAGCCCCATAACAGCCATTGCGTAATGGTGACGGGCTGTTACAGTTTTTTTTTAACGGCTGGAATGGCCATCACAGCCCATATGTTAACGGTATCGACAACGGCCGTTACGGCCACCATTACTGTTATTGAATACCTTGATGGCGAGTCCTTCATGAAAACTCAAGTTCCATCTGCTTAGTGTTTTCCAGGCCGTCTGGAGTTCACAATTCTGAGTGGGGAACTTCAGGCAATTAAAGTGGCAGAATATCCCTATTCCTAAAGTCCTTTACTGTGGCACTGATATGTGGTAGGGGACTTGAAGAATGCTGCTGTGTGGTCGGCCAATTTATGCCATCCCCCTTGAAAACAGGCTTTTCTTGTAAATGACATTAGGAATAGGGTGGCAACCCTTCCTATTTCCTCTAGGCAGGTGTCAAGAGAAGTGAATGCTCTTGCAGATGTCTTAGCAAAGGAAGTGTAACCAACGTGTATGCAGCATGCGCTATGGATGTGTTGATGCCATTTCTTTATGTAGCACAAGAACTGATTTTAGATATTGAGGAAAAACCAAAGCATCATAAAATATAGGTGTGCCTAGTGTATAGACAAACTACACAGAATTAAAGAAATTGTTTGTTGGGTATTGAAGTGATAGTTTCGAAGATGCCAGCACAAGGAATAAGAACAAGGTTGCGTTTGGATGTACAGTTTCTCCGATTTCAAATGAAATATCCAAAGTTATGGTAATTTGGTCGGTCCCACCTTATGTAGAGCAAGTAACCAGCTGCAATTTTACATTTACATCCTTTTCAAGTCAAACTTCAAAATGAAACAGCTGCAACAATTATATTAAAAGGCTACTAGCATATCAAATTAGAAGATGTGTATATAGTCATACCGCAGTTCCACATTGATGCAACTCAATTATCGTGATAAAACTCAACTGCACATCCAAACGCAGCCTAAGCACATTAAAATGACATAATTATGATTCTGACCTCGTGAAAGATCCAGTAAGGAAGACCCTTCTCCCCCCATAAGGCCATACGAACCGTGTCGGAATTAGAACGGTATTACCCACAATTCCACTTGTTTCTGGCACGGGATCCGTTCCTGTAGAGAACATTTGCTCGAATCTTTCGAATAATCCAAATAAGCCCTTTTGCCTGGCCGTAAAGTCACAACCGCCCGATTCGCACGACCATCTTACACCCCGGCCCACCTCTTCAAAGCGAAAATATCATCAAGTAAGGCAAATTCTGAGATTCCTTCCAACCGGGATCCTCCACGTCGGGGCAGAGGACCCCTCAGTGATCACGCATTCCCAGCCAGGAGATCCGAACCGTCCGATAGGCACGGGCCTTCCAGACCTCGAAACAAACAACCAAGCGAAAAGAAGCTGGAATTCGATAGTTGTTGAGAATTCCGATCCGAATCGAAGATAATCTGAAGATGCCGCTCACTCTGGAACTAAAGATGTCGAAAATCCTTCAAAAGATGGCATTCGATCTAAACCCTAACACTGCCATTGGGAGAAAACCTCATCCCAAAACCCTAATTTCCTGCAGAAGCATGAGAAAAGAGCGTGAATCAGACCAAAAGCCCTAACCCTAGGAGAGAGATGAGGGTAAAAAGGGAAAAGATGATATTCTTTTAATTTTTTTTTCTATTTTCCGGAAGAAATGAGAGAGAGAGTAAAACAATGTACTTATATGATACTCGGGCAGTGTAAGATCCTTGATACACAGGCACTGAAATGCACACGTGGCACAATTAACTCGAGTTAAACTGACTGAACTTTGGAACCAAATTCATCTAATTCATACATTTCCAAAATTGTCTATGATTGGTGGACATTTGTTTGTTGAAAATAGACCATTGGATGTTCTTCATCTAAACCGTCTACTAAAAATGCCCATCGATCCGACGGTCAGATAAGTAAGTTGGTTTATAGTTCATCTAATTGAGAACCGTAACTTGGATAGTTTATTTTTAGTTACGTACATGCCACATGTGCCGTTTATGAGGAATTTCAAGGTGCCTGCGTAGCATCTGCACGCTCTACCGGAGTATCAATTTTTTCTCCTAAAACAATCATAGCTTTGTTGGCCTCACCCGCATCCCTCTCCACACCCACCATCACACGCATCACACGTGTCAACGTAGCCAGTTCACAGAAAATCTGATCCGTTCAAGAAGTGAATCCCACCGTGAAGATCGTAATGTACGAAATTTATGTCAGTTCACTTATTAGAAAGAACACGTGTATAATGGTTTATGTGGACCGTTGGAAACCTTTTCCTAAACCATCTAACGAGTGAATCGGGCCTGATTTTACAATGTATTAATCTTGACGGTTGAGATCAAGTCGTGCACTTCATAGATGCCAGTACACTTCCTAATTAGGCACGTGTGCTGCGTTTTTAAGGTGCGTGTGAGTGGAAGGTGTGTGTGGAGCTACCACATCGTGAATGATGAATAAGGGTCTGGAGGGGGCAGCGGGCAAGGAGGGATTTGTCGGATCGGACGGTTGATGTGTGCTTGGAAGTGCGCCATGTTGTGGGCCCGGGGGAATCACGGGGAGTTCGACTGCTGACCGGGATTCCCAGTCTGGGCCGGGCCGCCGCTGAGAATGCTCCATGCATGCACGTTTTTTATTCTCGCCTCTTACACGTGGCATGGTGGTATACGTGTGACAGATCTAAGCCACTCATCAGACAAATTTCAAGAGATGCATCATCTACAAAATAGAGCGGTTCTGACCGCTAGGTGGACCACATGAGTGTAAAGTAAATAGATGGTTGCGATAAATGGACCAGCTGCTCGTACAAAACTTAGGCGAGCAGGACAACGTCATGATCAGACACAAGAATCTACACGACGTCATGATGATCAGATAGAAAAAGTCTATTCAAAGGTTCCCCATCTGATGAGTGGCTTGGATCTGGCAAAGCGTGTGCCGTGCCGATGGAAAACGCAACTCGCCGTAAAGGTGCATTTTGTTGGTAAATCAGCTATTGTAACACACAGCAAAGAATCAAACAATCACCACAAGAAAATTAATCATACATGCATGCCACGCAAGGACAATTCAGAATTTATGTAAAAAATAAAAAAAAACATCTTGTGGAAAAAAATCACAGCACAAAGTGACAACTCTACTAAGAATTTTATAATATTACCAAGAAATTAACCCACAAGTAAAGCCTAAAAGATGAACAAAGAACTCTCAAAACTTACAATCTTCTCCCTAAATCTTAATCTGAAATTAGAACACACTGATAACAACCAGAATACCTCTAAGCACGATTAGAAAGAGTTTTTATAAACTCCCAACCGAAATTAGAAACAAGTTACGCAAAACCGCGTAACTATGCATAACACTGCTTATACAGTTGATCGGTCAAACTAGGTTAGCCGACCAGTCGAGTATAGCAAAAATAGTTCAGAGAGTTCCACTCTAAATACGACCCATCCAGCCTCAATATATGACTAGTCGGGACCTCCTGCATACCGGTCAGACGACCGGTCTAAATGCCCAAAAACTGTCCAGCGTTCAACCTGCCTGCCTAGTCAAAATTCAACCAATCGTGAAACCCTTTTTCAACATAGTTTGAAGGCTCTTCTAACAACCTCCATTGAGGCTTCAAATGCGCACACACAAGCCACAAGACAATCAAATACACACGCACACAACGCAAAGACAATCCGATTTTTACATAGAAAACCCTTGCAAGAAAAAACCACGACACAAAGTAACACTTCCACTAAGAACATCAAAATATTACAGAGAAATCAACCCACAAGCAAAGCCCAAAAGATGAACAAAAGAATTCTCAAACCTCACAATCCTCTTTCCAAACCTTAATCTCGAATTAGGATACCTTAGTAGCAACTACGATACCTTTAAGCACGATTAGAAAGTAGGGCTCTCAATGGAGCAGGTCAGATCCGAGATCCGATTCGCTCCGAATCCATATAATGTGGATTTGGATATTAAAATAGGTCCGATTACTTAAATGGAGCGGATATGGATTCACATGAACATATTTGAGTTCGATCCGAATCCGATTAAGATCCGACTCATTGTCACCTTACTGTATATATTATATTCATGTTGGCTATCCGTTTTACATATTATTTTAGGCCATGTCAACCATACCATAGTAAATAGTGGGATTTGCATCATTTTTCTACTAAATTAAATATATTATATTATATATTTTATATCATATATTTTTTTAGATTTGTAATGAGGGTGGATTCAGACCTAGATCCGACCCGAATCCGATGGTTATATGGAAATGGATCTAGCAATTTATAAATGGATCGGATATGGATATCACCTTTTGGATCCGAGTTAGATCCGAATCTGATCCGAATCCGTCTACAGATATATGGACTTGGAGCCGGATCCAACTAGATCCGATCCAGATCCGACCCATTGAGAGCCCTATTAGAAAGAGATTTTATAGACTCCTAACCGAGATTAGAAACAAGTTACACAAAATCATATAACCATGCATAACACCGCTTATACAGTTAACCGGTTGGGGCAGGCTGGCCGACCGGTCGGGTGTAGCAAAAATAGTCCAGAGAGTTTCGTTCTAAATACGACCCAACTAGCCTCAATATATAACCAGTCGGGACCTCCTGCAGATCAGTCAGCCTAGATGCCCAAAAATTATCCAACGTTTAACCTGCCTATCTAGCCAAAATTAGACTCATTTTTCAATATAGTTTGAAGGCTCTTTTAACAATCTCTACCAAGGCTTCAAACATTGAATACAAATCTCTTCTTTGCTTCTTCCATCATCTCATCTTTAGTCATAGTGTCTTCGCTTCTCATGCACCCTGCGTCTTCATTAAGTCATTGCCAATCACAGAGAAGTTACACAAAACTTGAACTTCTCTGTTGAGACCACCTTGGTCAGCATATCTGTCGGATTTACATTAGTGTGAATCTTCTCCAGAGTTGCATCTCCTTCCTGTCGAATAAAATGGTGACGCACATCAATGTGTTTAATACGAGAGTGATAAATATAATTCTTAGCCAAGTTTATAACACTAGAGCTATCAAAATTAACCGGCATGACCTTCTGTTAAAGTCTTAACTGATTTATCATTTCCTTCAACTAAACAGCCTCCTTGGAAGGTTTTGTCACCGCCATGTACTCAGCTTCAGTAGTGGAAAGAGTCACCACAGACTGAAACTTAAACATCCAGCTAATCTCTCCACCCGCTAATATAAATGAGTACCCAAAAGTCGATCTTCTACAATCCACATTATTTGCGTAATCAGAATCGACGTACCTAACCAACTTGTTTATGAACTTCTCAAACTTCAAGACGTAGTCTCGCATACTTCGAATGTATCAAAGTAGCCATTTCACAGCTTCTCAATATTGCTTGCCTGGGTTAATCATTAATCGGCTAACAACACCCATAGCCTATGAAATATCCGGTCTAGTACAGACCATGGCATACATCAAACTGCCCACAACCCTTGAATAGGGCACATGAGACATAACCTGTTTTTCTTCATCTGTCTTAAGACACTGTTCAGAAGAAAGGTTGAAGTGAGCCGCATAAGAAACGTTGATCGATTTGGACTTGTTTATCCCATACTTTACCAACACATACTCAAAGTATTCAGCCTGAGATAACCACGGCTTGCTCATCTTCATGTATTTATGAATATCTATACCAAGAACCCTCTTTGTAGCCCCCAGATCCTTCATTTCAAATGTCTCTGAAAGTTGAGTCTTCAACACATCGATGCTTAGACATGTTATGGTTGACAATAAGCATGTCATCAAATTACAACACTAATATGAGAAACTTCTTGTCACTCAATGTCTTATAATAGACACAATGATCGTACTCGCTCCTGGAAAAGACCTGACTCATCATAAATGAATCAAATTTCTTCCACCACTGCCTAGGCGACTGTTTAAGATCGTACAACGATCTCCTCAACCTACAAACCTTGTTCTCAGCCCCTTGCATTATATATCCTTTTGGTTGCACCATGTAAATCTGCTCTTCCAATTTCCTATACAAGAAAGCAATTTTCACATCCATCTGTTTCAGCTCGAGGTCGTATTAGGCAATCAGAGCCAATACGAACTTGATAGATACTTGCTCCACAACCGAAGTAAAGATCTCACTGAAGTCCATACCTTCACGCTGAGAATATCCCTTTGCTGCCAATCTGACCTTGTACTTCTCTCGTTTCTTTCAAAGAATCCACTTACACCCAATCATTTTTTGGCTCACATGAAGCTCCACTAGCTCCCAAGTCTCATTCTTGTACAGAGAATCCATATCGTCTTGCATTGTCATCTTCCACTTTTCAGCATCTACATCATGTAGTGACTCCTAAAAGTTAGACAGATCTCCCTCATCCGTAATGAGAGCAAATGCAATGTTTGGGTCATCCCTATACCTAGCCGGTAATATGCGATCTCTATATGGGTTTCTTCACACAGGTGTCTGCTCCACCTGATCTTGTACCTTTGTATGTGTCTCAGTATTGGCCCGTGTCTTATCTCTGTCAAACTGAATGTCAACAACCCCTAATTTTTTCTGGTTCCTTTGGCGCATCATTTCGGAACAAAGAACCCTCATTAAACTTGGTATCATGGCTCAAGATGATTTTCCATATGACATGGTCATAGAGTCTGTAACCCTTCACTCTACCACTATGGCCGACAAAGATACATTTTTTAGTCATTTGGTCTAGCTTATCTCTCTCAACTGATGGTACATGAGAGTAAGTTTCGCAACCATACACATGCAATCCTGAGTAGTCTAATGACCGATCACTCCATACTTCTTTAGGGATTTTGCAATCCATAATTGTAGAAGATGACCGATTAATAAGGTAACAAGTCGAATTAACGGCCTCAGTTCATAGATCTTTACCCAACCCAGCATTATTAAGCATGCACCGGGCACTTTCCAAGAAAGTCCAGTTCATTCGCTCAGCCACACGATTATGTTCTGGTGTGTGGCGCATTGTGTTGTGTCTCACGATCCATTCCTCTTTATAAAATCGATTGAACTCCCCAGACGTGAACTCACCACCATTATCGATTCTCAACACTTTTAATTTCTACCCTGTCTGATTCTCAACCATCACTTGAAAATATTTGAAAATGGTGAAGACGTCAAATTTATTTTTCAAAAAATAAATGGATACCTTTTTACTATAGTCATCAATGAAAGACACGAACCATGATGACCCCCCAACAGAAACAGCGGGCGAAGGCCCCCATACATCTGAATGAATATACTCAAGTACCCATTTACAAACATGTTTCCTGGTTTTAAACACTAGGCCTAGTATGTTTACCATACGTGCAATGCTCACGTATATCATAGTCCATACTTTTAAAAACAAGAATCAAGGAACGATAAAAAAGTACACTCATGCCCCGCTCGCTCATATGGCCTAAGTGCGCATGTCATATACGTGCAGACATGGAATCCGTTGCAGTCGCTGCAACTCCACCTGATGAAACACTTCCAATAAACTTATAAGGTTTCCATACCGTTGTCCCTTTATAATAATTAAGGCCCCCTTAGAAACGTTGCAAAAATGATCATATCTGGTGAACTTGCACCCCATCACCTCGAGTGCATCAAGAGAGACGAGACTCTTCTTCGACCTGGGAACATGGAACACTTCCATCAAAATACGTTCGATCCCACCGAACATCTTAATACGCATTATACCAATCCCCACAACTTTACAGGTGCAGTCATCGCCTAGAAACATCGTTCCACCCTCATGTTCTCTATAGGAATCAAAGGCACTCCGATCAGGGCACATGTGATACGAAAGCCTCGGAGTCTATAAGCCACTCATTACTGAGAAAACTTGACTTCGACACCATCAACGCTTCACACATATTGTTATTGTTGCCTTCAGATACCTGTGCAATATTGGCCTCCCTAGGAGGATCACTCATCTCTTCTTTCTAATTTTTAAGACTCTTATAATCATTCTTCATGTGCCCTGACTGACCACATCCCCAAAACTTCAGTTTTCCTTTGCCTTTGCCTTTCAACTTGGATCGAGAATGTGATAATCCCTCACCCCGTTCAGAATGTCTTTATCTTATAACCAGTGCCTTAGAGGAAGAAACTAGGGCTGAAAGTCGGGCGGGTTGGGTCGGGTTGGTGCTCAACCCTAACCCAACCCAAGGGTCCTATATCTCAACCCTAACCCAACCCAACCCAACCTCGGGTTGGGAATTCTCAACCCAAGCCCAACCCAAGCGCGCTCGGTCAAGTTGATCGGGTTGGTCGGGTTGATAAATGCTAATATCTTCATTATTACATTAGCCTATTATTTATTACGAAGAACTTTACTTTTTTCCAAACAAATTAGCTAGGATAACTACTCCTTTAATACTAAAAGTATATCAAACTTCAAACGTTATAAGTTTACTTACTAAAGTAATATAAACCAATAAGTTTACTTAAGCATAATAAAATTATAAGTAACTTGTATATGGATCGGGTTCGGGTTGGGTCGGGCGACCCAAGACCTCAACCCAAGCCCAACCCAAGCTTTATCGGGTTGGTGTTTGTATAGCCCAAGCTCGAGATCGGGTTCGATATTTCTTACCCAAGCCCAACCCAATATCGGGTCGGTCACGGGTCGATCGGGTTGAACCCGCCCAACTTTCAGCCCTAGAAGAAACAGTGTCATCACTCTTTTGTCTCATCGCCTTCGACTGGAGGGCTGAGACAATAGTCTCAATATTGATTGTATCCCTACCCACGTACAACGAGTCTCTAAGAGACTCATATGAACTAGGAAGGGAGTTCAGCATGATGCAGGCTTGATACGCATCCTTCATTTGTTCTCCAATGTCCAGCAACATGCAAATTAACCTATTAAAAATGCTGGTGTGATCATCCACATTGGTCCCCTCCGCCATCTTCAAAGTGAAGAGCTACATCGTCAGATACATCCGGTTCTATAGAGATTTATTCGCGTATACCTTCTTAACTTGTTCCATGTATTTACATCTATCTTCTCCCTTATGACATTATAGAGGACATCATCTGTAAAACACAACTGCATCGAAGTCATAGCCTTCTCGTCCATCTGAGTCCACTCATCATCTTCCATGTCAGGTCGATCGCTTTCCAGGGGCATTCACGACCGCTTGCTGAGTTAGGATGCTCACATCTTCACATTCCATAATTCGAAGTTGTTTTTTGTCGAAAAACTTCTCTGCGTCGAACTCTGTGCTTGATGCCATGAGATCGTCTTAGAATTATTTTACTTTAACCTCTAAATGATAGCTTTAATACCACTTGTTGGTAAACCGGTCAGCAGAAGCATAACGAAGAATCAAACAATCACCACAAGACAATCAATAACACACACACACACAATGCAAAGACAATCCAAAATTTACATGGAAAACTCTTGCGAAAAAAACCATGGCACAAAGCGACAACTCCACTAAGAATATCATAAAATTACAGAGAAATCAACCCTACAAGCAAATCCCTAAAAGACGAACAAAGAACTCTCAAACCTCACAATCCTCCCCCCAAATCCTAATATCGAATTAGGACACATTGGTAGCAACTAAAATACCTCTAAGCACGATTAGAAATAGATTTTATATACTCCCAATTGAAATTAGAAACAAGTTACGCAAAATATGTATAACACCGCTTATACAGTCGATCGGTCGGGTATAGCAAAAATAGTTCAGAGAGTTCTGCTCTAAATACGACCCGTCCAGCCTCAATGTACGACCGATCGGGACCTCCTACATATCGATTGGACGACTGGTCTGGATGCCCAAAAACTGTCTAGCGTTCAACTTGCCTATTTGGCCAAAATTTGACCGGTTGGGGCCGACTGGTCGTGAGACCCTTTTTCAACATAGTTCGAAGGCCCTTCTAACACATTCGCTCATACTGGGCCGTGTGAGCATCTAGAGAAATGCACTATACCGTTGTGGAGGGGGAGCGGATTAAGTGCGTCTACGGACTCACTCAAGAGAGTGCGGCCCTTAACGTGGAGTCACCTTGATAGTATGTACTTTATATCCATTCTGTATGTTCGCTTTACCGAATCATTTTAGGAAATGAGCCCAAAAATGAAGCAAATCCAATTCTTAGGTGGATTGTGCCACAAGAAACAATGGTGATTAACCATTAGTAGGCTACAAAAGCTTTGGATCAAGTTGGTATTTGTTTTTTTTTTTCCCCTTCATTCATGTTAACATAACTTTATCAATATTTAAAAATCATTAAGAAGGACCTTAAGAAGTTTTTAATGACATAATTAGGCTCGTCTCCAATTTTGTTCTCATGCCCTAAAATGATATGAAAAAATTGATGGACCACATGAATTTAGAATACATACATCAAGCTCGGCCCCACAGGTAAGGTCCCACACCATCATTGATGGGGCTGTGGCAGCACCTAATCGGCTCGATTATAGAAGTGGCATCTATTTATCTCTACCATGTCATTGGATCCACTTTAGATTGAGCAACCTCAATTAATGCAACTTAAATGGTTGAATCCAGGTAGTTGGATTTTGCCATTTTTGTTGTCTATTTGATGAGCGCCTAGTGAAAGGTGTAAGTGTCTGTGTTGTTGACAGTAGGGCTATGGGTCAAGTTTGATTGGGCCCTTGAGTTCCCGAATTAGGGTTGATTGGGTTTGGATCCCACTAAGTTTTGACCATGGTCTACATTTCAAGATCTACAATCGTTTGGTCAAACTACATAATCATCGGCTAATGATTTGGCAGCTTTGGATTGAGGATTATTACATTAATGTAATGGTAAATTGTGATGATTACAAATTTCTTTAGTTGTCTTACATAAACATTTACATTTGAGCAATGATTATCGTATTTGGTTTATTGCGATTATATCATCATGATGACATTTTCATTACTTCGATGTCAAAGTATCGAATTCATACGTTAAGAGGTTTGTTTATATTTAAGATTTCCACAATAATTCAATTGAAAAGTGCAATGATTACAATATCCTTTACTTCTTTTATAAAAAGACTTGCATATGATAGAGAATTGAATGTGTTTGGTTTCGTGGTAGTAAAATCGTAATAATAGCACTTTTCCATTGTATTAGTATGGTAATTCCCAAGCCAAATAGGCCCTTAGGTTCAAGATGGGTTCCAATTAAGTCTAGGCCAAATAAAGGCATTTGGGGCCATTATATTAGATCGCATAAACCTACGCTACTTTCATTGGATGTCACGAGTAAATAGAACTTTTCAAATCCACAAACTACACAAGTATCGCATGCATTAGATAGATTTTGGTTGTGTTTTGTTCTAGCATCTTACTACAAGGAATAATGATTAATACTTGAATCAAATTAGAAGTTTTTTAACACCCATTAAAATTTAGCTGGGTCCATTGGGTAGCCACATGTCTAGGGTTGATCAATAGCCCTAACTTGCTAGCTCTGAGGATTGAGGGTTATGTCAGCTACACAATTAACATGAAATTTTTTACATACTCTTCTAAAAATACCTATATGGCTTTCGTACTAAATATGAGCCTTACTTTTATTGACATGGGTGAAAAGACTTCATGTGAATGAGATCTATCTTGTTCATTAGGTGCATCAACTTGTGTTTAGACTATGGCGATTCAATGAATTGATTTAACATTAAGAGGGGTTATATCATGGGAAAAGGTTGAGATAAGAAGTAACATTTGGATAGTTTAAATTGTGTGTAATGTTCCTAACCTGGTGTAGATGCCTATCCAATCCACTCATATGATGTGTCACATTGAGCTCAATGAATTCTCTAGAAATATTGACATTTCAAAACTCATGTAAGTCACTTCTTAAGATTTAAGAGTATTAGACATGATTTTATATTGTTCCCCATAGTATGGGCCGCCTAAGTCTTGAAGTTTATTAGTTTTGAGGATCCTTGATGAAAATGTGATGGTGCACCTAATGTACCCAATGGATCTAATATATAGCTGTCCCATGGGGTAATATGTCGATACAAGTCAAACCCTCCATATGCATAGGCAAGTTAGGGGAGCTGATTAGGTGCAACCCATCTTCAGCTAAGACAACGCAATCCTTGCTATTAGGCTCACCTTGATGTATGTATTCCACAACCATGCTGTCTATCCTTTTTTCCATATCATTTTAGGACATGAGTAAAAAATGAAACAAATCCAAATCTAGGTAGACCACTAGGAAACGGTGGTGATTGAATGCCCTACCATTAAAAACTTCGAATGGCCTATTGTAATGTTTATTTGTCGTCCAACCTATTGATAAGGTCACACAAAACTTAGATGAAGGGCATTCAATTAGCACTAGTTCCTATAGCATGGTCTATAAGACTCCATTAGGTGGGCCACTCATGATAATCAGTTTAGATAATGACCATTGGATTATTCAGATTAAGTAATTCAGTGGACCCCTGCTACAGTTGTGATCATCACAAATAGGTTTGGGGCGAGGACGCTTATATCGTGGTCCCAATAGGCGGTTATTAAACCGGATATGAAAACCTATGATGTAGAGACCCTAGAGGTGAGAAGTGTGATGGGTAAGCTTCTCTAGCCCTCTTTCTTATAAATATATGTCTTGGTCCCCTCACTAACACACGAGAGAAAACCCTATTCCCATGAGAGTTTCTCCTAGAGGTGTAAGGTGCGGAAGATCAAGAGCTCTTCTCCGCAACACACGGTAGCATCGGGAATGTCTTCCCTATCAGGTATGCCTTTAAGCTTATAGTATAGAATCTTCATTGTTGATGCATAAACGATCCTATTGTTCCGCAATATGTAAGTTTAACATGGTCCACTTGAGATTTGGATCCACCTCATTTTTTGGCTCGTGATCTAATATGATATGGAAAAATGAATGGACTATGTGGATGTCGAATAGATACATCAAGGTGGCCACGACAATGAGGGCCTCATCGTCTTGGGCAATGTAGGGTTGTGTGGGGTGCAAAGAGATGTCCATAACAAATCCACTCCATCTATTTTGAAATGCTACAATAAGATAGGATTCTAAAAAGAAGGCATATCTCAAACTCAGGTGGGCCATACCAACAAAATAGTGGGAACAACAACGTCAATTGTTGAAACCTTCGTAGAGCTGACCATGATGTCTATATGTCATCTAAACTACTCATAGAATTATCACCGCTTAGATAATTAAACTATAGGAACCACCGCCATACGTTCAATCCCCATGGTTTCATGTGGTATGGGTCACATGAGTTTTGGATCTACCTGATTTTTAGAATTTGGTCCTATTGTGCTATTTCAAAACAGATGGACAGAGTGGATTTATCATGGACATCTCTATAGACCCCACACAGCCCCGAGCATAAAAATAAATAATGTGATGGATCCTAGTTGAATAGTTAGGATTGCCACTAATCTAGAAGCATAGGATTCATCACTCATGGGTTTTGCAAGCATAAAAAGTGGTACATAACATTGTCTTTTGGAAGTGGTACATAACACCTGTATCCATACCTCGAGTGGTAGACCAAGTGAAGATACTTTTGTTTCAACATTGAGGTCATGGTAGCGATTCCCAAAAGTCGGGATGGGTCGGTGTACTACTAGTGGGTCAAAAAAACATTGTCTTTTGAAATTAATGGGCCTGTTTAATTTTCCTGGGAAATAAAAATACCCTGAAAACAAGTCATTATCACTTCTTTACCTTATTTGAAATTCTGTGTAATTCTTACCTAAAAAATCGGTCCAAAAGAACTAGTTTAAAATTATGAGCCCCACCGTGATATATATGATATAATCCGCTCCATCCATTAGTTTTACTTGAATATTTGAAGACACGATCCAAAAAATGAGGCTGATCCAACATTCAAGTGGCCCACACCATAGGAAACAGTGGCAATAAGAAGTTTTTAACCTTAAGTGTTGGATTCCCTTTTTCCTGAGGTGTGGTCTACCTGAGCATTGGATTTGCTTCATTTTTTGGTCCATGCCCTGTGTTCATTTGCCAAAAAAGGTGGATGGTGTGGATAAGCCACATACATAACGGTGGGCCCCACCTATATTTCTCATTCTCCTCCATTTTAGCAATACAAAAGTAGACATTCAAATCATACGTGGGAACGACGTAGGAATTACCCAAGAAATAATCATTATACATTTATATTGCATTTACCTGAGAATTGGAAAATCCAACGGGCCATAAAAGAAAAATCTAATGCAATGTAATGAGGGCTTGAAACACCCAATGCACTTCAAATGCATCCAATAGCTGGAAACGCCATAAACTACTCCTCGTGGTGCGGCGCCTGCAACAATCGGTTCACCCTTGACCAACAACCCATCTTTAAGTTGTAATACATGGATGGTTGTGTGCCAAATGTACAAAGGTTGTACTCATGTGTATAGATTATACTGCTCCGTCGGACTAGCAATGTATTTTTAATTTCTTCCACCAACATGGGAGAAAAGGTGTGACAAGATAGATTCCTTTCGGGCCTACCAACCGGATCTACTGGCTGGTTCAGGAGCTATCTTGTTATTGAAGTAACGTCACCAAGTTTTGTGGGCCCACCATGATGCATGTCTTGTATCCACACCGTCCATCCATTTTGGAGAGATCAATTTAAGGGCATGGGCCAAAGAATGAGTCAGGTCCAAAGCTCAAGTGGACCCCACCACAGAAAATAGTGGGGACAGTGACACCCACCATTGAAACCTTCATAGGGCCCACCATGATGTTTATTTGAGATCCAACCTGCTCATAAGTTTATACAGACATGGAGGAAGGGAAAACACAAATATCAGCTTGATCGAAAACTTTTGTGGCCCCAAGAAGTTTTTAATGATAGGCGTTCAATCCCCACTGTTTTATGTGGTGAGGTCTACTTGATCTTTAGATGTATCTCATTGTTTGGTTCATACCCTAAGATGATCTCTCTAAATTGATGGACAGTGTAGATATAACACATACATCATGGTAGGCCTCACAAAACTTGGTGATGTCACTTCACTAGCGAGATAGCTACCAATTATAGAGGGGTTAATTGCTAACGTGACCCTTTTTGTGGACTGTGTCAACAAAATGTACTGTAGCAGAAGATATTTGTTTAGCCCTGGAGCACAATTCACTAAATGTTTCAGACCATTTTGTCTCCTTGTCCACTTTCAAACGGTATAGCAGTTGAGTAACCCGCAAGCTAAAGTCGGTTTCAATCCAATCGAGGGAGTGGGTCCCAACGAAAAGTGAAAGGGCCTCCCATGTAAAGGTTAGATCCGTTCACTCTTTATAAGGACTCACTCTCTCGATTAGGTCAAAACCAATTTTAGCTTGCGGGTCACTCAACCATTGTCATACCGTCTGAAAAAAGAATAGAGGGGTTGAAAGCGACAGATGGGCAAATTAGTCAAAAAAATCTTAAGAATAGTGCTCCAGTGCCAAACAAATATATGCCTGCTATAGTAGAATGCTTTTTTTGACCCGATCAGTAAAAAGGGTCACTTTAATCTTAACCAAGCAGAGAGCGGATTAGGCGACACCCGGCCTCACCCAAGATGGTGCGACCCTTACCGTGGAGCCCACCTTGATGTATCTATTATGTATCCTTGCTGTCCATCTATTTTTCTGGATCATTTTAGGGTAGGATACCAAAAATGAAGAAGGTACAAATCTCAGGGGGACCATATACTAGAAAACAGTGGTATTGAATGCCCTACCATTAAAAACTTCTTAGGCTGCTCCTTAATGTTTATGTAATGCTTATTTGACATCCAATCCGTTGGTAATGTCACATAAGTCTAGATGGAGGGCAAAACCAAAAACAAATACCAGTTTGATCTAAAACTTTTGTGCCCATTAATGGTCAGTCACCAGCTGGGATGTTTCCTAAGGCATGTTCAACGTGATAACTGGATCTGCTTCAGTTTTAGCATCATGTACTGCACTAAAACTTTGCATGCTCCACCACATGCATGTGTTTTATCCATGCCGTACATCTATTTTGCCAGCTGATTTCAGGGGCATGATCCAAAAAATATGCAGATCCAAAAATGGTGATACAAAAATCTCAGGTGTACCGCACCATAGAAAAAATGATGATTGAACACCCAACATTAAAAACTTCCTAGGGCCCACTCCAATGTTTATATATCTGCAATCCAGCATGTGGATAAAGTCACACATACCTAAATGAAGGAAAAACAATATCAGAGTGATCCAAAACTCTTGCAGCCCCCGGAGAAGTTTTTAGTGGGCGGCTTCCCATCGCGGGGTCCACAAAGAATTGGATCTACCTGTTTTTTGAGCTTACGCCTTAAAATGAGCTGAGAAATGGACGGTCTTAAAATGAGCTGAGAAATGGACGGCCCTCGTAGATAAAACACATGCATCATGGTGGGGCCACAGCGCTTGTCCAAGCTGGGCAGGGTAGGTGCTTGCTTGGTACTGCACACAGCACACGTGCGTACTACATGTGCTGCTGGAAAAACTCTGTGGGCCCACTATGATATATGTGTTTTATCTAGGTCTATCCAATTTTTCATGCTCATAAGCCAAAAATAAGGCAGATTCAAATATCCGGTGGACCACATTGTAGGAAATAACAGTGATTGAACGCCAACCATTAAAACTTCCTAGGACCCACCGTAATGTTTATTTGCCATCCGACCCTTTGATAGGTCACACGAAAACATATCAGCTTAATCCAAAACTTCTATACCCGAAAAGAAGTTTTTAATGGTGGGCATTAAATCACCACTATTTCTTAAGGTGTGGTCCACCTGAGATTTCAATCTGCCTCATTTTTGGGATAATGAACTAAAATGAGCCAGCAAAATGGATGGACAGCATGGATCAAACACATACATCAATCATGTTGAGGCCCACGGAGTTGTTCCGGTACAGTACTGACGGTACCCAGTGGCGAGGCAATTCGAGTGTGCGATTAGGTGGTGGCCATTCGTGATTTTTGTAAGAAATCTACCCCGTTCATCCATTTTTCCAGTTCATCTTAGAACACAAACTCAAAAACAAGATAGATCAAAACTCAAGTGGGCCACACGACAAGAAACAGTATAGATTGAACGGCCATCGTTGAAACATTCATGCAGCCACAGAAGTTTTGTTGTAGGCTAATATTTCTT
The DNA here is from genome assembly GCA_003013855.2 of Liriodendron chinense. Classification (NCBI taxonomy): domain Eukaryota; kingdom Viridiplantae; phylum Streptophyta; class Magnoliopsida; order Magnoliales; family Magnoliaceae; genus Liriodendron; species Liriodendron chinense. Next base: position 11,203,515 of record ML058484.1, on the reverse strand, counting down.
TAGTTTACAGTTCATAAACATCACAGTAGACCTTGTGTGTGGCCCACTTGTGTTTTGGATGGGCCTTTTTTTTTTGGGATCATGTTGGAACATGCGCTGGCAAATCAGATGAATAGACTGGATTTCTCACAAACATTCTGGCCAATGGACCACAAAAAAATCGTGTGTTTGTAGGAAATGAAAATTAGTCTCAGGCCGGGCCCACATGCATAAACTGATGACCCAAATCAACCATCAAAGCCCAATCTGGAAGCCCAAACAAGCAAGAGCCGTTGATGGCATCGTTGGTCATGCCATCAACGGTGGCCATGCAAGCGGGGTTGATGCTAAGACATGCATTGATCTCAGCCCAAAGGGCATTAGTGTATCGACCGGCCCAGTGTTCCTACGGCGACCCGTGATTCAGTGACCTAGGTCGTTGATGCGGTGGATCACAACCGTTGATGGACCTAGGTCTTTGCGGGACGCATTTTGCCATTTCGTCGCTTTGATTGCAAGTAGTGGTAGTGAACGGTTATGATTTGAGCTTGGTTGGATCAGCCGAAGCATATGAGAGACTGGAGTGTGCGCCAAATTATAGCCCTTGGTAGCGCTCCATACGAATAGGAAATTACTGAACAGTTCGATCGGTTTGGATCGAAAAAAAGAACCAAACAATCGGTTCAAAACTATATCGAAATAGATTTTGGGTGTTCGAAAAACAATTTGAACCGAACATGAACAAACCACTCTTTGATTCGGTTCAGTAACCGATTTGAATCGGTTCGGTTCTTGCTTGATTGAGAGCAATTGATATAAATACATTTTTCTTACTCACTCGTTTTCACTCAACCCTCCCAGGCAGCCCTAGCCATCCTTTTGCCCTATCTGACGAACGGCCGAAACCCTAACTAAGACAGCCTGTCCAACCATTTGCTCGCCCATCCAGCAATTATGGTCATTCCATTTCCTCTGTAGTTCTGCTCGTCCTTTCCAATCCCATCATTTCTCCCTTACCCATTGAATTGAACAAACCCTAACCGGCTAACTCTTATCCTTTCTCCTCTGCTCAACTCTACTCGTCCTTCCCATCCTTTCTCTCTTACCATCCTGGCCGTCTCTCTGCTCTTGCTCACCCATCCGATTCTAGTCAGGTCATCACGCTCATTAGTTTGCACATTGGTTCAAATCCTATACTTTGCTCTACTCTACTTGTCCAACTCCAAAGGTCTGAATCCGATGCTCTAATCTTTTTTATTTTTAAATATTTAATATTATTAATATTAATAATACTTGATTGTGATGTGATTTTACAAATGTTATGTGATTAGAGTTTTCCTCTGCTCATCAGTCTGCATGCCAATCTGAATCCGATACTTAGTAGAGTCTACTCATCCAGCTCCAAAGGAAACTCACTTGCTCTTTGTGATTTGATTGGTTAAAAATCTTGTGATTTGTAATTGGCAAACACAGTAGTAAAACAAAAATCTTTTTGTACGATAAAAATAAACTGTTCGAAATCATTCGAACTGGAAAAATTGTTCGTACTTAAAAATGTTCGAACATGTACGGGACTAGACTGAACCGAACACGAACTGGACCCCATTGTTCGAATAATATTCAAACACAACTCAGTCAGCAACCGAGCCAAACCTAATCTGGCCATGTTTGACTCGGTTCGGTTTGTTATCCAGCTCTACTCCTTGATGGCCACAAACAAGTCAAAAATGGGTCCGATCTTGATTGCAATATTCTATGGGCTTAAACTACGATCCTCATGTCCAGCCCATTAGGGCTCTCAATAAGCCCAGTTGACCTGGCTGACTTCTAATCCCAGCCATGGCCCCACCTAGGGTGGTTTCGACCCGACTGGTCTATTTACTAGTCAGGGTGAACGTTCAGGTCTGTACGGGCCCTTAGCGTAGCCCAAACCGGACTCACAGTGGGTTGGCCAGACCTATTGACACCTGCATCTATCGCTTCAATGGACTGGGTTTGGGCCTCACTTTCAACCCCACCTAATGGGCCCAAGTAGAAATTTCGGGCCTGACCCAACTGACTGACCAATGGCCTTGGTTTGTGCCCAATTGTATGAGGAAAATGGACGGTTAGGAAATCACCAAGAACCTTTATCCCTCGATGCGTGGTCAAAAGACTCCACGACTCTATGGACTTGCCCGGGCGGGCTGAATTGGCCCAACTTGCCGAGTCAGGGGTGATTCAGTGGCCTTGATATCTGGATTGTGTACTGCAAATCTGAGTCAACTCAGAGAAGTTGTATCGACTCGTCCGAGTCTTAAAACCATGGTCGGATATGCGCAGTGTTTCCAAGTTTCTAGTTTGAGTATATATATACCAAATTAATCTCAGTAATCCAATCTAATGTCCTGATGAGATGAACCATGGATTGAATGGACAGTAGAAAATGTTCCAAAATGGGACCGTTGCTGTTCAATTGAATGTGGACCGTTGCTGTTCTATTATGTACATGGAGCGGACGTCGCCAAGTTCTGTGGTCCCATAATGATGTATGCATTGTGTCCACACCGTCCATCTATTTGTAAAGAACAAAAGATCATCTTAGGGCATTAGCAAAAGAATGAGGCAGATCCAAAGCTCAAGTGGACCCCACCACAGAAAACAGTAGGGACAGTGACGCCCACAGTTGAAACCCTTATAGGGCCCACCATGATGTTTGTTTTTTTTTGAGATCCAACCTGTTTATGAGTTAACACAGGCATGGTTGAAGGGAAGACACAAATGTAAGCTTGATCAAAAACTTCTATTGCTCCTAAGAAGTTTTTAATGGTAGGCGTTGAATACCACTGTTTTCTGTGGTGGGGTTCACTTGAGCTTTTGATCTGCTTCATTCTTTGAATCATGCCCTAAAATGATCTCTCCAAATGGATGGAGAGTGTGGATACAACACATACATCATGGTGGGACCCACAAAACTTAGTGATGTCACTTAAGTAGTGCGCACGTTGACAGTAGCTAATCAGTGTCCATGGTGGGGCCTAACATGACAATGGTCTGGATCACGAAGCCATGGGCCAGATTTACACAAGCCAAAAATCCATGTCTACCATGGTTTTAAGACCCAGATGAGTGCCATGCAACTCGGCCAAGTATACTCGGACTCGGTTGGACTTGACGCAGTTCAACACCACGAGTCACCACAGACCTGGCTGAGTTGGGCGAGTCCTGACTTGAGTCCAGACTCGACAAGTTGGTCCAAGTGGCCCAGTCTTTTAACCATCATGTCCACCAAGCATATTCTTGTACGTGTGATTCTTCATTTACTTTATGTAGTATTCAAAGGCCCCATCTCTGGAAAAGAACACTTTGATGTGATTCCAATCACCCAATCAGTGGCAAAAATGTACGGTTCATATTGATTTTTGTAGATGAGGTCCTAACCCGGGCTGGAAATGGCCAGGCCTGAAGCTGGCTCTGCCCGGATTTTGAACTAGTCGAGTCAGGCCTGGTCATGCCGGGCACACCTTTGATTGCTGTTTGTATCAGAAATAATGTTGACACCCTCCAATCAATGGTTATGAAAATGGACGATCCAAATTGATTATACTATGAAAAGGTCCCATTCGAGCTGGTCTATCCTTAATTCCCATCCATCTCAAAAGTCACTTCAGGACTGTCTATCATGTGAGGCCCACCTCTGACTGTCCATTCCTCTTAAAAATGATGGGGAAGTAGACTATTCATATTGATTACACTAGAAAAACTCCAATTGATTATTCCACTCAGAAATTAATTGATTAGATTATCCTAATCATATGATCAGTATTGATTATATCCGAAAAAGGTCATCAACCCTCACGTATACGTCATCTAGGGCCACTTCGATGGGGCGATCTTAACCATTAATCTTGAAAATCCATAACAATGGAAGGGCAATCAACACCACCATAACAAAGTTATATTACTTAGAGAATTATTTGATGCTCCGGCATTCTAGGATGGTTCATATACATGCTCTCTAAAATTATGTATGCGGCGTATATGTATAGACATAATTAATTGATATTAACTTGTGGAACTTGGATTGTTTCTAATTTTTCATTTTAGCTGTCCATTAGATGTCTACAAATCAAGGGTGGCAATATGTTAGTGGCCTTAAGCCCAAGCTTGAAACACATAAATTCCGATCGTTTCCATCCTTTGCTTCAGGGCTAATCTCTTAGTGAGACCAGTACCATATGTTGTCCGATAGCCAAGCTTACTTGTTCACTAATTATGGAGAGTGGATAAGGTTTACCCAACTAACACCTTATTGGGTGTTATCTTTATTGAATAGACGGATGGTTGAATCATGATCAAGCACCACTCTATCTCAACACCAGAGTCGGTGGTCACGGTTTGAATCGGACCCAATCAATTCTACCATGCCCGCAAAACATACATGCATCCTATGTAGCTGAATTCGAAACCAACATGTGGCAATATGTTAGTGGACTGGATTGGGCCCAAGCTTGAAACTTAAATTCTGCTCGTTTCCATCCTTCACTTCAGGATTTGTCCCTCAGTGTGGTCAGTGCTCTATGCTCTCGGGTAGCAAAGCTTACATTTGTTCACTTATTATGGGAAGTGGATGAGGTGTTATCCGCTAACACTGGGTGTTACCCTTATTGTGGAGCCTACCTTGATGATTTGTTGTATATCCATGCCGTTGGTCCTTTTTTACAGCCCATTTTAAAGCATATCTAAATCTCAGGTGGGCCACACCAGGCTGGTTGACATGCCACGGCCTCTCCAACCAAGTCTCAGGTTCGAGACACGCTAACAGCATCAGTGGATGCTTTGTGTGATTAACTGGGTGGGTGTGTTGCAGTACTAATAGGGTGTGTGAGTTGCATGACTAACGCAATAATGTACTACCTCTCAAAAAAAAAAAAAAAATCTCAGGTGGGCCACACCACAGGAAACAATGGTTATTGAATGCCCATTAAAAACTTCCTAAGGCCCACTATAAGCAAATCAGTAGTGTTTATTTGACATCTCACCCATTGATAAGGTCAACCAGACCTTGATGAAGGGAAAATACAATGATCAGATTGATCCAAAACTTCTGTTGCCTACAAAAAGTTTTTAATGGCCATTCACCACATTTTCCAGTGGTGCGGTCCACCAGAGATTTGAATCTGCTTAAATTTTTGGATAGCGTTGTGAAATGAGCTGAAAAAATTGATGGGCAGCATGGATATGCAATATATTTGTCAAGGTGGGCCCCACATCGTAAAGGTAACACCGATTGAGTCGTTGCCCCAGTAAGACCTAAATCCGCTCTCCTCTTTTTAAGACGGTTCACCAAATGCCCCTTCTCCTATGACAGTTAGAGCTGAGCACGAGCCAAGCCAGCTTAAATAGCTCGCTTGACTCGGCTCGAATTAGCTCGATTCGAAGGCTACATTCGAACCAAGCCGAGCCATTTTTCCCAGCTCGAAATGATTTTCAAGCTGAGCTCGAGCTAACCCAAGCTCGATTCGGCTTGACTCAGATGACTCACTTGTAAAAAATTAAAAAAGTATATTTTTTAGTCCCACATCGGAAGTAAACAAAGAAAAGAGAGATTGAACTCTCTATAAAAATAAAAGAGGGTGTCAATGGGCTTTGGGGCACCTTTGGCCCCAATTTTAAACAGTTTTAAGCCCATCTTTTGGGCTGAGCCTACCAAGCTTGAACTCAGCTCGAATTGGACTCGAACTCGCTCAAAAGCTCGATTGAGCGAGCTCCAACATGTTAGTCCAGCTCGACACCCGAGCCGAGCTGAACACGAGCTAGGGTGGTAATTGAGTGAGCCGAGCTTGAGCAGGGCTTATCTCGGCTCAGCTCAGCTCGTGCTCACCTCTAATGACAGTTGACTCAGAGTCTCATATCTATTATTAAGATTTTGAAAATCTGGTGACATTCATGCAATGAATGACATAAACCATGTTACCATGAGATTTTCAAAATATCAGCAGTTTTGATTTTTTTGAGATTTTCATGAAATTATCCCTATATAATAAATTATTTAAAATCTCAAGTAATTAGTTATATATTTATATGTTAAAATATTTATTTATTAATTTAAGAGAGCAAGACCTGTCACTATGAATGAACTATTTTACTCCAAAACTCCATTTTAAACTCTGGGTTAAAAAAAAATTGTATGCATGGTCAGACAAGTCAAACCATAAATTTTAGAAGATAGCAAAAAAAAAAAAAAAAAATTTTAAAGGAATTAAATTATACAATTTCTGTTTTTTTTTAATGCATTTTATTGAAAAAACTCTTAAGAGTGGTTTAAAAATAAAGATTGGTGGTTGCCACCCATTAATAGATTTGTGTATAATGAGGAAAAATAGCTGAGATGGATCAATTTATATTAGGATCACTTGCAAAGGAAGGATTTGACAAAGTCAAAGAACACCATTGAAGACAGATACCCAGACTAGTTTCTTTCTTTCTTTCCTTCGGAACAACCAGATGAACCTTCTTGTTTAGGCCTTTACATGGTACTTTGGAATGGATAAATCAATCACTATCAATGAGATAGCTAGAAGAAGAAAATTGCGCTTGAGGACAACCAAAATCACAAGAGAGGGTAATCACCTATGACTTGCATTGATGTGCCTGTATTCTAAGCGCATGTGTTCACACATACACCTACGCGTGAAACCCAAAATTGAAAGACTCCAGGAGTTGGAATGCAAAATTAAGGACTACTTCTAGCTATATCATTCATGTGAAAACATAAATACAGAGGACTTCCATTCAGCCCACATTGCGTGTGATCAGTGGACTTTGGAAAGTCCTACTTACGCCGGACTTCCAACAAAGCTTTTTCTTTCTAACTGTGTGTGTCTATATATATGTGTGTAGAGTGAGAGAGAGAGAGAGAGAGAGAGAGAGAGTAATAATGCTCTTATAAGAACTGATTTTTCCGAGAACTTTTTGAGAACACATCTTACATGATGCGTATAAGCAATTCAAATGGTCCCGTACTAGATGAGTTATCTCGTGAACCTTCATGGTCCAAAAGTTAGCACGATTAAAAAATATGGTGGGCCTTAGCAAATAAGAGGAAAATCAAAGTGAGGAAATTACCTCTAGCTTTACCATGGCTTACCAAGTTTTTGGATTAGACTATCTTTTGGGTGTTTAACCATGTGATTAAATCTAATGGACCGTTTGGATTTTGTGCACGCATCAAGTGTCAAAAAGTGCTCATGAATTCTCATGAGAACCGGTTCCCATATGATCATTTCACTACATGTACATGCATCTATGAACATATGTATCCTTCTTTTTTTTATTCCATTTTCTGAACCATATTAACTTACGCATTTTATCGAATATTTTTACCATCTTTAAACAATCAAGAGGAATTAAACACAAAAACTTCCAATATGATTATTATTATTATTATTTTGCGATATGCCATTTTGCTGATTAGGTGGAGTGGAGTAGTCCCGCATGCATTGTCTAGTAATGCACAGATGATTGATCATGATTGGCCTCACGGTGAGTTGGGGGCTACCTTGAAATGCACTTGAATGCAAGATTTGAGCTGTTTGATTGGGTGGCATATAAATAGATGGTGATGATGGAGCTTGGGCAAAAAAAAGTTTTGTGGTACCCAGCGTGATGTGTGTGGCATTTAGTCTAACCATCATTTATGTGTAAAACAAAAATCATGCTGATCCAAAACTTTAAACTCTAAATCCAAAATTTAGGAAAGCACATATTGAAACACCCACCTAAGAATCCTTCTAGAGGCTGACCATGATGCTTTTATATATATATATAAAGTTAGTCGTGCAATGCACCCACCTTGTTAGCTGGGCAACACACCCACTTGGTTAGTCACATGATGTACCCACCCACCAATAGGCCTGGGGTTAGTGTGTCTCCTTAGCACTTGAACCTGAGACCTGCCATTGAAATGCCAGGTGTCTTCCAACTGGGCTAGCAGGTGAGACACACAGTAAGTATTTATATGATACCACTACAGTTGTTCACAAAGAGTGTCCTGCTAAGATTGAGGGAAAAAATAAATATAATTTCGATCCAAATCTTTTGTATTCTCAAGAATTAGTTGGATTATGTGCGTCCCATTCTTACTTTTTATTGTGTTGTGGCCTACTTGAATTTTTAGTATACTTTTAGTTGAGGTCACATCCTAACCCGAGCAAACACAAATGATGTATAATTGGATGTTACACACATGTTACAGTGGACCTCATGGAGCTTTTTGTTGGACATAGATTGCTGGCAATATACAAGGCCAAAAGCAAGGTGAGGTCCACTATATAATGTTTGTAAAAAATATGTCTGCCCATATGTTTTGCCCGCTAGTAGAGTCATATTAAGAAATGAGCCCGTAAATGAAGTGGATCTAAAACTCAAGTGAGATACAGGATATGAAAAAGTGGAGCTTGAATACATGTGTCTACTAATGTTTTTGTGTTTTCGGGTTCATTATTCCAGCATTCATAGCCTTATGAACAGTTTAGATTGCATATAAACATCAAGGTGAACCTGTGGAAGGTTTCAACAGTAGCCATTTCTTTACCTTTTCTGGTTGTTTGGTCCACTTGAGTTTCAGATCCACCATGTCGTAATATGAGCAGGAAAAATGGATGGGCAGGGTGGATTTCTCACAAACATCATAGTGGGCCCCACCTTGCGTCCGTTCGGGAACTTGGCAATCCGTGTCTATTTTTGTTGTACTAACGCACTAAGCAACATCCACATTCAAAGGTCAAATAAAAAAGAGTAAAATCCAAGTGAAAGATGATTAGGTGATTCCATTATACAAGACTATTGGAGGCATAACCCATCCAAAGGTGGACCATCAGATCTGCAAGTTGGGACCGCTGATCCATTGCCCAGAATGTACGGATTAGATGCAGCAAGAAGCATTAAAAAAAATTAAAAAAAACAAAAAACAAAAAATCATAATTTCTGCCTGTGGTTTAAGGAGCAGAACATTTACTCTGACCCCACAACGGTTATCATGTTTCAATTCACGACACTTACGTTTGACTTTTTCCTCCTTGGCGTCCTTCCTCCAGCTTCTATGCCGAATACACCACGTGAAACACGTGTACAAGATCTGAGCCGTTCATCAGATAGCATGCCCTGGACCAAACATCAGGCTGTCATTCAATATAGAAAGCTGTTCCTTTATCTTTCTGACCACCATTTTCCACGTGCAAGAGTGATCTGCCCAATGACTGTGATCCAGACCATTCATCAGGTGGGCCACATGTAAGCATCCGTAGGCTACAAATGTATACCTAATATGGACGGTAGATCTTTCTTTCTTCTGACCACCCATTTTCCACTTACAACAGCGTCCTGTCGAGTCAATGGATTAAGCTGATTTTTGGATCAGAGCATCAGAATATTGTACCCTACCCAATGAACGGCTCGGATCACTCACACATGAGCTGAGTACGAGGATGCTTATATTCAATTACTCAGCCCGGAGATGAGCATATCTCCAGTAGCATATTCCGTTCTCCTACCCCACCCCGGACATGGTAAAACTCAAATTCCATTTTACATTCAAAAAAGGACTGATACACTTGGGAGGACGTGTCCATCCATACTCATGCAGATAATGGCATACATTTTGCTCATGCCAAACCGTTGAAAATGGGGGTCCTCTTTAGATGTACTATGTTCGCAAAATCATATGGATTGGACGATCCAAACCTCTTGCTAATTAACATTTTTAATGAATCTAGACCGTCTGTTTAATCTACGCCAATGGAATAGTTAGATACATGCAATTAGTTTTAAAAAAATTGGGTTATACAATTGTCAATGGGGCCCACAATTTGCACGGTTGGGATGAGGCACCTGTGCAGGCCGGTCAACGTGTGTGAGTGTGGAAAGTCATCCTATATCAGCTTCTTTTTATTTAAAGAAAAAAAAAAAAAAAACTTCTTTTTATTTTTTATCCTCGTGGGGCCGAACTCCTTTTCTCATTCTTTATCGATATGGATGGGGACTTATTTTATACTCCAGCTGCGTATGACACTTGATACGCAGGCACTTAAAATGGAACATGTGGCATATATTAGCTCAAATTAAACCGACTAAACTTTGGAACCCACTTTTGCCAAGTTACATCCCAGAAATCAGATTGGTCGAAGAATCCTAACCTCTGATTCGTCGACACTTGTTTGTTGAAATAAGGCCATTGGATATATTCAATCTTAACCGTTCAATTAATGTCCACCAGTGTAATATTTGGTTCATGATAGATCTAAACTGTACCCTAAACTGCAAGAGTTAATTTGAATTATTTATATGCCATGTATGCAATTTATAAGTACCTGAGTATCATCTGTCCCACTGCCGGAGTATCAAAGTTTTTCTCCACGTGATTAAAGATAGTCCACAGAATACCAAGCTAAAAAGACCACCACCTCATGCACGTTTCGTTTTTTATCTAAATCCCTGTTCCCCACCAAGGGAGATGATATGGTAGGTAGGGCTGAGAGGAATGGGATATGGTAGAAGCCACTCTCCACGGTACACGTGGCATGATAATCTAATCATCTGCAACCGTCCAATTTAGGTACCTACCATGGATGGAAAATGCTTCAGATTACAAGTCTATCAAATCATCCTAGCCGTATGATTGATGGCCCTACAATCAATGGTTGTAAACAAAATGGGGCTAATAGATAAGATTATCTGGTAGGTGTGATTTTCATAATTAGAGTCAATTGATGGACTCGGTAGATGCATAACCTTGCCACTTGTAACCATTCCCCAAACCCACTTTCCCTGAGGTGGGGTCCACAACTATACAGGGAATCACATGGCATGACTCGCAGGAGGCTAGGAGCCGATCGTACTACCGTATTGGATGTAAAAGGACAGTAGTCCACCGGAGCACCGATCAAAGCGGTCCGTCGGGTCTCTTGGTGGGCCCGGGCTTAGCTATGACATGCTGGGACACACCCATGTACGGCATTGGTCCTATATTTAGATAGAGATGCTCTGATTTATCTAGTAATGCGCGTAGAGGGCCACCTGAATGAGTGGTCCATGAACTTGGACAAAATTCACATAGCCAACCCTAATCAACTTGGACAATGCTAAGATGATATTGATGGTGAATGGATGGTTACGGTTGCCTAACGAAAGCAATGCTTTAGAAACACGTGTAATCCATGATGGTCCCTGATAAATAGGTGGATCAATTTGTTGATTGGATCTACTCTTTAAATGATCTTGATCATCCATGTTTAAGGCTATTGTTCAAGGGTTATTTGTCGGATTAGGGTCATGTTTTAATGTTAGCTTGAGGAAGTGCAGGATCTCATGAACTGTCTGGTTATATATGGATTTGATTAATGTCCCACAGCAACTTACTGAGCTGTTAGATCACTGGACTATATTATTGGACTATTTCTCTTTCATCAATATTTCATTGGTAAGGTTTATTTTTGTCAAAGTGATATCACTGTGTGTGGACGCCACCCGTCGCATGAGCAATCACCTTTACTTTTTGTTATCAACACAAATGGGGTATGAAATTAACTCAAATATAAAAACACGCTTGATTTTTGGAGTCGCTAATAGTTAAATAAAGATTAGGATTAAATAAAGATTAAGATCTACGGTTGGCTAGAAATCATAGAATCACTTATGGGTCAAAGAATTGCGAAATTCTCCAACTCGAGTGATTCCAGCGGCTAATTTGCGACAGTAGCTTCTGAGTAAGGGTCTTAGTGACAGAAGATGAATGAGTTAAGCACCCTCTTTTGTCCACATAACTTGCTATCTCCGATATTTTATGACTAGTAGAGGAATTTAGAATAATTTCGACATTATTTTATTTAGTCATGCTTCGCGAAATTTAAGACTCTAAGTAAACAAAAAGAAAGAATAAATAACATCTAGCCTTATTGCGTAGGATTTAAGACGTTGGGTAGGCAAAATAAAGGAAAAAAAAAAACAACAGAAAGTATTGTAGAATAAAAAATAAAGGAAACTAAGTGTGTGCTTTTGATGTGTTTGGGATGTATGGACTAGAATGCAAGTTGATTTATGTGAAAAGTAAAAGGGGAAACCCAACAATCTTTTATGAAAAAATGAATGGTCGGATATCCCTGATTTTAACCCTACTCTTTGACTTTACTTGCTTCTTTAGTAGAATTCCTTTTAAGGACTGATTTCTAGAGTTGTACAGGGCCTCGACATCGGTCAAAGATCTCCGAAGTCTTTGGGAAAGAGTACCCGCTCAGACATTACTCCCTGAACTCTCTTTTTGTATATTTTCATGTCTCTTTTTGTTACTCATTCCTTATAATGGCAACAGCTACACTGCATTTATAGATAGAAACTGTTGGCTCATGGTGAGCCGACGGTGGACACTTGGCATATTCTCATCATTTTAGCATCCGGGAGAAGGGATCGAGATCTCCGTTAGGTAAAAATATGTCAAGTGGCCATCAGCTTGTGGTCGGCCGATAATCTAAGTGGCACTATAAAATGGGTCCCTCCCAAAATGGATGGACCATGTGCATATAAAACATATACATCATAGATGTACAACACATACATGGAGGTGGATCATGCTCACTTCCACCTCTTTTCCCTTCCATAGAAACGGTCCCCCACACCGTTTCCACTAATCCCCATTCCAGCCAATTTAGGTTTCCAGATGGAATCCTGTTTGGCTGGAATTTGCACCTAAACACACTAGTTAAAATCGGATTTCGTTGGAATCCAAATTTTAAGCTGGAAACCGGTTTCCAGATGCCAACCAAACGGGCCCTTAGGGTGTTAATCATGGTTTCTAGAGTTTATAGATGCTTAGTCAGGATCTAATTTGTTAAATTTCAATTCTGCTGATTAGGTCTGTCAATTGTTCATATAACATATGGAGAGTCTTGCCCATTTGATCGATTGAATTTTCAATAGTCATCGAATTGTCTAGATGTGATTTTATCGAAGCTCAACCGAAGTCAGAAGAGTAGTTTAGTATCTTTTTAAGTTGAGTGTCTACACTATGGTGTTAAGATTTATTTGGGGTCCATTGGTTTAGTGAGCTCTATATAAAAAAAGTTTAGGTGGTGGCCTATGCATATAATTAAGTGGTTATGCCGTTCAATTTCACGAGGGAATCTATGTACAAGGTGTGCTTTGTAAGCTCATGTTATTGTTAATTTTTAATATTGTAATGTGGGTAGGCAAAACATCTCTTAAAAATGTTCTCAATAAATGAAAATATGTTATACAAAGCAATGATATGAATAAGGTAGGCTACTAAGATGGTTTTAAGGCTTGGATGAGTCCCTTATGACTTGAAATATGTGGCTGACTAAAGATAGAAATATGGTAGACTATTGAGGTGGCTCGGATGAGCCCCATGCAACGTATCCTAGTCTCTTAATGAATGAAAATGTGTATCTTAACTACTAATATAAATATGGTGGACTATGGAGATGGTTTTAAGACTCGTCAAAGTCCCTTATGATTTGCTTAAGTTGAATTGGAATCGTCGAACTTGATCTAGGTTCACACTACGAGTAATCCCTAGTAAGTTGAGTCAGGCCAATTCACTGCCAACTCAAGGGAAGTGGATTGCCCGATGATCGAACAACTGGGGATATACTTGGTGACCCAAATTTGTAAGGCCCACTATGATGTATGTGGTTTATTCACTTCATCCATCCATTTTGCCAGCTTATTTTAGGCATGAGCTTAAAAATGAGGGAATTCCAAAGCTCAAGTTGACCACACCATAGAAAATAATGGAGATAATGATGCTCACAGTTTCGTTGAAACCTCCCTAGGGCCCACCATGATGTTTCTTTGCCACCCAACCTATTCATTAGGTCACACAGACTCAGATGAAGGGAAAATAAAAATATCAACCTGACCAAAAACTTTTGTGATCCTCAAGAATTTTTCAACAATAAACATTCAATCACCATTGTTTTCTTATGGTGTGGTCCACTTGAGCTTTACTTTTACCTTATTTTTGGGCCCATGCCCTAGAATAAGCTGGCAAAATGGGTGGACAATGTGGATAAAACACATACATCACATGGGCCCCATTGAGTTGGATCATCATACAACTTGTTTCCCTATAGTCAGTTACTTTGTTGGTTATGATTATTAAATTGGAACATCTTTTTCCCTACGTTCTCTAATCATTAGTGTAGGGTTGTGCATGGTTCGGTCGGTTCGGTTTTGAGGGGTGATACCCAACTGAACCGACTTAACCAATTTTGTATATTTAACAACCGAACCGACCCGATAAAGCCTCACTAACTGAACTGAACCAAATAAATTCTGGTTGGTTCGGTTTTGTCGGTTTCATGACAACGTTAAAAAAATTAAGAAGATCCAAATCTCTAGTGGACCACACCAATGTAAAAACAGGTAAATGACCATTAAAACTTTTTATAATTATAGGCTACAAAAGTTTTGGATAAAGCTGAAAGTGAAATTTGACTTTTCCTTTCATTCAGGTCTATTTAACCTTATCAATAGGTTGGATAGCAAATACACATTCTGGATCTTCTTCAAGTGGGCCCTAGGACATTTTTAATGACGAGTGCTCAATCAACATTGTTTCCTGTGGTGTGGTCCACTTGAGATTTGAATCTGATTAATTTTTGGGAACACATCCTAAAATGGACCGAGAAAATGAATGAACAGCGTGGATATATAAGATATTTTCAAGGTGGGCTTTCAGTAAGGGTAACATATAAATAATAAATATACTTCAAATATATATATATAGTCAATTCGGTTCGGTTGAAAATGGTTTATAATTTTCACAAACCGATAACCAAACCAACATTCTTTGTTTTTAATTTAAAAAATCGACCTGACTCGAAATAGAAAGGAAAACCGACTGAAACCGACCGGTTCGGTCGATGCCCTACATTAGTGCATGTGTAAGTATTGTAAAATACAATAATTTCAAATTTTAAAAAATGAAATTACCTTGAATACGTAACCATAATGTTGGAGTTTTCCTCCTTACTAGAAGAGGAGAGAGAGAGTGTTTTTTTTTGTGGTCATCGACCGGTCGGTGTCCCCTGGTCGACCGACCGGACATGTTGTTGAAATTACACATACTCGCTGGACTGTTTTTTGTCCAGTCCGACCGGTCGTTCGACCGGTCAGGGGTCTTGGCCAATCGGCCGACCGACCGTTCGGCAGACAGGTCAGGTTACATAGTTTTCTTACAGCGACTCTCTGGACAGTTTTTGTGTGTGGCCGACCAGCCGACGGTTTAGGCCGGCCGGTCGACAGTGGGCACGGACTGCTATAATAGTTTCCTAGTTAGACTTTAATACATGCAAACGGCTATATATAGAGCTCTAATTTGGGATTTAGGCATCCTACAAGGTATTTTACACGTCCAAGGTCAGAGAGATAAAAAAGAGAAAGAGAGGAAGAGAAAGAGGGAGAGGAAGCTTGTTGGTAAAGGAGACTTTGCTCACGAAGGTGATTAACGGTGTAACGACATCTCGACTTTTCAACGTCCTCGTGATCAGGTGAAATCTCTAAGTTTCTAGTCCTTTTATTGTTATTCATCCCTGCGTGGGTGAAGAAGGTTGGATCCAAGCGGTGTGTGCTTGTGATCGAGGTTGTAATGGTTCTACTGCATAGTGAATTATTGATCTAGACTAGGTCCCGTGGTTTTTTACCTCTTTGAGGGTTTTCCACATAAAAATCTCTTGCGTCGTGTGATTGTTGATTTGATTTAGTTTCGTACTATCATGACCCATAATTCTAGTAGTTTGGGGGGCGAGATCCTAAGGTTTTGTGAAACGCACCTAACACATGACTATTCTATTTACTGCATTGAAACGTGCATGTAGACAAAGAATTTTTTTATTAGATGTTGATCATCAACCGTGAGTGAAGATAACAATATACATACCACAGAATTTCTAGATTTGATGAACTAAGGTTTATATGAGAGAATTGATTTCTCTTAAGGTTCGAGTTAGAGAGGAGAGAAAGTAATGTCTTAAACTAAATCGAGCACCTGTGTTTACATGCCTCCATTGTGTGAAAATCCTAATTAGAGAAATTTAATGTCTCTTATATTATGATGGTAATTAAGTATACCAAATTACTATACTTTAGTCTATTATGAATATCCAATATACACCTTCCAATTTAGTAAATGAACTGTGAGACTTTTATGATTATAATGCTCTCTAAGATGTGACATTATACCAAATTTATAAGTGGACCATAAATGATTTATCCCAATGTTGGACAATTATTTTGATCACACTTAATCATGCATATTTAGTTCCATATGTGTGCACACATAAATCTCAATTCTCTTATCATACGTTTGTTTACTCTTAAGATTAAACGAATTTTATTTTTAATAATTTGATCAATCAAAACCTATTGAAAATATCAATATAATATTATTAATAAATTTTACTACAAGATTTATGAGGAATCTATATCTTGGCAATTAATGCCCTCAACGATTAAAAATTACATGAATGAGACTTTTAAGAGATAAAATTATAAAAATGCACTCATTTGATTTTTTTTTCTAAAAAAGTAGTGGAACTAAATACTTGTGGGGCTCATATAGCATATATATAATGTTCAACCCGCTAAACATATGCACCATGCCATAGTGATAACATGAACAAAATATTAAGTTAATTAAATCATCAGATGGGCTATCCTTAAATTAGGATATTCTGAATGGTGTACATTATCTTTTATGGGTTGGCCCACTATAAAATTGTATTACTATATGTTTTATTCGTCTAATGATAATATTGTATGCATCTTTTAATGCGTTGGATGTGAGACACATACCACGTGGGTACCATAACTTTTGATTTTTCACTTTATTGTAAAGAAAAAGCAAAGGAAGGCAGTAATGTAATTTCTCATCTTAAAAAGTATTGCTATGAAATTTGGGTATTAAATGAACTATTTTATAAAATTTAGTTCTTAAGAAAATTTTGCCATAAAATTTTTAATATCAAAAAATAATTCACAACAAAATTTGGTTGTCCATTTAATCTAGAGCCTTAGATAAATCTTCTTTTGTATCATCACAATTATGCGATCATATATTATCTTTCTCTAACTTATCTTATAATACATCCTGACTTAACAATTTTTTCAATGTGTTTATGACCTCATTGAATATGTATACCTGGTAATGAGAATGTGTATCAAAGAAATATCACCTCATTGCAGCCTTGTCACGTAGTGTAGAATAAAGGGACGCAAAAGTCATTTACAAGACTAGTAGACTCGCACAATGACTGGATTGGAATTGATCTATCAGTTATTAATAACTGGTTTTACATCACATATGGCTTAACCAATACTTAGTAAATGTTCAGGCATCTATTATCAACGTAATCAATTACATGAGATATGTTTGATCAACTAGTGATCAATCCACACTATATTATATAGGTTACATGATTTGACTTGGCACGGAGTCGATTGTACTAGTTTGTTTGAGAACTAGTATAAATCATTTTATAAATTAGGGTGCAAGTACATCTCATATGTACATAAATATATATCACTCTGTTGTGCAAACTTGCATAATGGTATATGTTGTGTGAGAAGCGAACTTAAACTTTAATTAAAAAATATTATCCGCATCTCATTATGGTAGTGAATCTAAGTATGTATATGCATATATTACCATGATATATGATTACATCCATACAAAAAAAAAATCAATATAAAAAATAAATATATGCAAGTGTCGATAACAATATAATAGGCTATACAAACTCTAACAATTAAATACTTGATTTTTTTTCACGAAACCTCCCATAATGACAAAAATATAGTATTTTTAAGAGAATATATGTTGATTTTTACTATCTATAATAAGGTATTTTCCTATGCAGTGTAGATTATATATCCACTTGTGTCAATATCCTTAAATTATTTTATGATTTTTTAATAGTAAAGGTATAGTCTATTATTCACTGTAAATATATAATTTTTCTATTTTTACATGTAGGGTCTATAATTAATTTATCTAAGCCATTAATATGATATTTTACTTAATAAACTGAGCTAAAAAATCTCATAAATTAAAAAATAATAACCATTAAATATTATATTTTATCTATTAAATGTAGATTATTAATGCATTTTTTTTAACCATGTATTTACATGTCAATAATAAAATTTTAGAGTTTACTAAATGAAGAATTTTTTTCTTCAAAAATGTTATATCACATATGGGGGGTTATCAAATCAATATATTACACAAACTAACTATGACCCCCATGTACAAATTAAGAACCAAATAAGTAGGTTCTATACTTACGACAACTAATGAATAAGAAACCTAGCCTCTTAATATTGTAATAATGCTTTGATTAAAAGCATACATTATAACAACTTCGAGAAAATAGTGATTTCTATTTTTTTTTGTATAGCGTATGACTTTATATAATGTTTGCTTGTTTTTCTAGGGTCATATCAAGTTTTATCTACAAACTCAATTTATAATAATATGATTCATAAATCTACATTGCATTACAAATTTTCATGTTTATTATTGATATCGTTTAAAAATATTAAAGATAGTACTCTTATATGCTTACCCATCACTATCTTTACTATATGTAAGTGAATAGTTGAAGACAATTTTCTATGTAATTGATTTTATGAATAAGTAAAACTTTACATTATCAAAAGACATAATGATTTAAAATAAAAGCAAGCATTTAATACTTGGTATAAGCATGAGCTCTAGTTTCTTTCCTGTGGCTTTTCTTTTTCTTTTTTATTGTTTTTATTTTTCCTTTTTTTTCCTTGCACATGTGATGTGGAATTTTTTTTTCTTTTGTCTTCTTTATTAGGGTTTGCTCCTCTCATTGTATCTTTTCAACCTTTAACCCCGAATAAGTAATAAGAGAGTATTCCTCACTTGGTTTTAAAAAAAACAAGTAAGCATTTGATAATTAAGTGATATCATGAAATGACTATTTGACATTTTTTTCTCTTAAAACGAGAAAATATTATTACTTTGACGAAATATGATGGTAGATTGCAAGCACTTAGAATTTTATTTATGTAGTATTTACATTATTAACGCTAATTTATATGTACCTTAAATAAGAAATTACATTGATTTATTTCTTTAATCGGGTTATTATTTTATATTTAGTGGATGATCAAAACGTAAATATTCAATGGTCAAAATTCAACATACAAATGCTTATTAAAGTATATGTTAGGATCCTTAAGTTAATTTAAAAGTTGGACGATGACCTACTTAAATTATGACACATGAGTTAAATGATTTAATTTAGTTAACGTCTTTTAGGTGTATGATTTTAAAATGCTTGACTATTAACCATTATAAAACTGTTAGAGTAACAACTAACCTCTATTTTCAATAGTTTTTTCACCATTTTATTTCATTTTTACAAACAATTTTTTCTTTCTCCATGTACAATGTACTGTCATTTCCACTATTAAAGATAATAGATCTATGTCTTTAAAACCATATATCTCATGATTGGTTTATACATTTGATCTATTCCATCTCTTGTTATATGCAAGAAATGTATTATGGATCTTTCCTATTAAGAATTTAATTGTCATGTTAATGTCTTTAAAACTCTGAAATTTGGAGGGGAGAAATGGAAGAGAGAGGGAGAGAGGCCATTAACAATTTTCATGCATACACGGGTATATAAAATAAATTAAAATATTTTCAATCATATGAAACCTTACAACATATAAAATAAAATATGTTATTACTCATATGAGACTTGAATTAACAATATATGTTTAAAAAATATTATTACTTATATGAAATTTTACAACATATCTCTCTCTTTCATGATAAAAAGTACAAATAGAAAAAAATGGTGTAACAAAATATACATATCGATGTATTTAGGTCCGCCAATTGGTTAGGCTGGCCTAACAGGCTTTCGGGCCTAGCTCGCCTCGAGTTAAAGTATCGGGCCCACAGTTTGAGTATGGGCTTAAAAGTCCAACCCATTTTTTAAGCCGGTAGAGCTTGGACTTGCATGTCCAAAAGCTTGTTTCAGAGCCTGCCCGCTTACGATTTCAGAATTAAAATTTAATTAAATTATTTTTCTCTCTATAAAATTGAAATTTAAATAACCCATCTGCATCCTCTCTCTCTTCACAAAATAAAAAATTTAAAACACATCATCTCTCTCTCTCTCTCTCTCTCTCTCTCTCTCTCTCTCCAAACTCCCATTCTTTTAAATCTTAAAAAAGTTAGTTATTGACAATCCTAACAATCCATCATCCCTTTTTACCCTCGCCCAATACAACTAAATAAAATTCTATAATCTTCTTCAATCATGTCATCTCATATCCCTCCGTCATCTCCGTTGCATTCCATATGCTTCTGATGGTTGACTTCACCCTCGATCTGGGCTTCTTTAACTATATGATATATGGGTAGAGATGTTAAAAGAAAATTTATCAAATTTACTCGGGCTATCAAGGATAAAAACTCAATTTCAGTGGGTAAAAGATTGATAAAAGCGCAGACATTTAAGATGATTAGACTCATGGGACCGCACAAAAAATTAAAGGATTTAATCGAACGACTCCAAAAGCAGGTTACCATGATAAGAAGAGCAAGATTGGATTTGATTTTGGAGACGGATAAATAGATGCAGTCGACAACGCCGAGTTTTTCTTGTAAAGGAAAGAATTTGGTTTTGACTCGTCTATACCAGTTAACCCAAGCATTAATTGGATGAGGCCATAATTTGAGAGTCCTATCAAAATGTCAGTATTTACAGTCTATAGAATCGTGGTTAGTCAAGAAGGTTTCTTGTTCATTGTCGGGAAAATGAGCAGATATATCAGAAAGATCTATAATAAAAGGAGAAATAAAAGAATAACTTAAGAAGAGAGGAGAACCAGAGTTACATAATTAGATGTGAAGATTGCATCTAGGTAGGCATAAGATTGAAGTAGCTCAAACAGAGGAAGATGAAGTAGAGGACTTCTTCGAGGCCATGACAATTGAGAGAGAACGAGAAAAGTTACAGTTTGAAAAGAACAGAATTTTGAAAGAAGAATAATGAAGACGAATATGTGCTTATAGGCCTGCCACATGCGCAACATTAATTAGAAAACGATGATAGAAAATTTTTCGAGATAAAAGCTATAAGAGGAGATACGGTAATATCTTCTCCGATGGACATGTGGCCAAAATTAAAAAAGGAAGGAATTGACAGAGACGTCATTCAACAATTAAGCAAATGATGGTTGTGCCACGTGGTATTCAATAAATGCTCACAAAATCATTTACATTTCTCTCCATTCTTAGCTAAAAAAGTGAAACATGAGGAGAAATGTTTGGATAAGATTTGACAGTTTCAAATGGACAATGTAGATATGGCCAAGTAGCATAAATAATATCTTCATGTTATGGGCTAAATATACGGAGGACGACTCATATTTGAGCAAATCTCTGAAAGTGTGTACTGACGAATGACTTAGAGTTAAGGGCTTGAAACCGTTAGGGTTATGTTAATACTGAAGAATGTGTAAAAGACTGTTTAAATTATGAGAACGCATTCGACAAATGGCAAACACGATCAAAAGAAGGTAACCGCTACTTTATAGGTGGCAGCACGATAGATCGTCACGTATATAACAATTATTATAACGACTGCATAAAAAACTCTATAAATATCATAAGAAAGCATAAATGGATCAAATCCACAATCAATCAAATTAGAAACTCAACTCAATTCAGCACAATATTATTTATCTAGTCCTCTGAAACACTTATCCTTAGCTTCTAGGAGTAGTTCAGTCCGTTCTTATGTCATACTGGGCCGACTTAGCGGTAGTTGTAATTCTCTTCCATTTGCACTTGCATGTCAGACCTGAAAGAGGACCTTAACTTTAGGAATCGTCCGCCTACACTTATATGATGAGTTGACAGTAAACTCGATATTACTCAGTCATCGTTCATCAGTACACTGCTTGACGAAGCACCCCACCGCTCTCAGACAGGACGATGATCCCGCATTAGTCGTATGTCTAGGCTTTTTTCATTTTCGACTTATTTTCACTCAACCATACAATTGTTGCACATTTGAGAGTCCTTGATTTCTTAAGGCAAAAGGAACTCATTGGAGGAGTATCCACAACCTCCACAAATCGTCTGATATCACACTCAATAATTGACTAAATATACGGCTAGTCACATTTCCGGCCAAGTACCGCTCTATCTTGACACTAGGGGTCAGTGATTTCAGTTTGAATTGGACCTAATTGATTTTAGTACACCCACAAATCTCAAACGTGTACCACGTGGCTGAATTTTATACTAACAGGTGCTTATTGTTGACAACTAGTGCATTAAAAAACCTCAGATTGGAAGAACCCATGCAAATAATATTTGATCGTTCATGATTTGAATGAAAATCATAATTGTATTATTTCTTAGCCGTTTCTTAATTGGCTACACATTGAAAGGTTTTACATTTTTTATCTGATTTTTTTTTTTACACATGGGCTATGTTGGGTTTTTTTTTTTTAAATAAATAGATCAAACAAAATAAAAAAAAATTGTGCATATAGTATTCTTGACGACTTTTGATTGCAAATGATGATCATTCTTTGTGGAATTGAGCAAATTTGAATCCAATAATGTAAAAAGTTGTCATTAATAAAAACATATGATAAAAAGACATGCACTTTTTCATAAAAGGGCCTCTAAGGAGGCATGTGGATCATAAGTTACTTTATATAGGCTAATTATGCCACGAGTAGCTTATCTTGGTTTCTACTCAAAAGCCAAAAAGTAGAAAAACATGTTTGGTTTTCAACATCATAAGTAATTATCCATCTGTTTAGTCCCCCTCACATCCATCATCCATCATGTGAGCCTAACTTTTGATATGGATCATGCATTGTGTGGGCCTACCTTTGTCTTTGATGTAGGTCGTCCATTATGCGGAGCCTACCTTAGGTGTGGGCCATTCATCATTATAGGCAACCCTTTTATGTGCATCGTTTAATACGTAGGGCTCACCTTTAACATTGGTCATCCATCATGTGGGGCCCACTTTTAATATCAACCGCCTATCATGTGTGGCCCACCTTTGATGTGGACCATCCATTGCGTGCCCCACCTAGAATGTGGGCCATCTATCATGAGGGGTTGGCCTTGGATATGGGCCACTCATCATTAGGGTAACCTTTAATGTGGATTGTCCATCACGTGGGACCCACGTTGATGTGGATCATCCATCATGTGGGCCCACCATGATTAATTGCTCATCACGTGGAGCCCACCTTTGATGTGAATTGTCCATCATATGGCCCCCATCTTCAGTGTGGGTTGCCTTAGATGTGGGCCATTCATCATTAGGGGCTGACCTTTGATGTGGACCATCCATCGTATGACACCACCTCAATATGAGTCATCCATCATGTGAGGTCCAACTTCAATGTCCACTGCCCATCATGTGGAGCCCACCTTTGATGTGGATCGTCCATCGTGTAGGCCCCACCTTTGAAGTGGGTCGTCCATCATACCAGCCTACTTTGGATGTGGGCTATTTATCATTATGGGCCGACCTTTGATATGGACAGTCCGTTATGTAGGCCCTTATTTATATGGGGTCATCTATCATGTGGGGCCCACCTTTGCCTTGGATCATCCATCACTTGAGCCTTACCTTTGATGTGGACAGTCCATCATGCAGGGCCTCCTTTAATATGGATCGTGAGAGAGAGCCTCCGTTGACATGAACCATGAGTGAGAGCCTCCTCTGAGGTGAACGATGAGAGAGAGAGAGAGAGAGAGAGAGAGAGAGAGAGAGGAAGTAGAAAAGTTAAAGAAAAAAATTATTGAGATGCATTTTGTTGGAAATCATGGAAACACAAAAGTGAATCAAACAAGCAAAACACAAACGTACAAGCAAATCTACACAGAGAGACACTTTGAATTTTACATGAAAAAACCCTTGCAGAAAAAAAACCACGGCACAAAGCGATATGCACTATGAGCTCAGGAGTTTACAAGATCTGAACTTACTCAGATCAAAGCTCCAAGAGAAATCCTAGCTTTCTCTCTATCTAAAACTCTCTCAAACCCTTAAACATGTCTTAGTCATATTCTAATGTCGATTACACCCGTTTATATAGCCTATAACCGAAATTAGAAAAAACTTATGCAAAATCGTGTAAAACAGTGGAAACCGACGGTCGATCAATCGGTCGCTTGACCCCGCCCGACCACCCCTTTAGTCACCCGACGACCACATGTTCGATTGCTTGAACATGCCAAAAAACATCTAGAAAGTTTTGCTCATATTTTTTTAATATCGTTGGTCACCTGAGCCTACAACACTAACGGGTCCCACAAAGATATGGTATTATACCTATTCAACAGGTACTTTAGACGATTTCGATCATTTTTCAATGGACAGTTTCCGGTCTTAAGTAAAACAAAGGCATTAATAGCTGGTGTGCCTTCAAAGAAGAATAACTTGATCTTAACCATTGATGGTTAGGATCATCCAATGAATTTTATTTTACTATGTAGTCCATCCGATTCAGGTCCCACGAGATGAACATTTTAGATCCTCTAAGGTATGGTACATATATATTTGGAGGTACTGCAGACTACAATTACAGGTATTCTTTTGGTGCTCCACTCATCCTTAGTGAATAATTCAGATAAATTCCAGTCGGCTTATCATAGTCATCCAAATAAGACCTCGGCACATCTTCGTACTTTTAGATAAAGAGGAGAAAAATCTTTGTGCCCTGGCAGAGTGTGAGAGATAATACGTAGGTACTTAGAGATTGCATGCATGGCAGACACAATGCAATTTAAACTCTCTAATTATGTGCTCTAGTTCTTTGTATTATGAACCTGAATTCTTGCTTATTTGATTATCTGACCGTTGGATTGACGATCATTTATTAGACGATTAAGAATGAAAGCACCTAGTGGTTCCATTTCAACAAAGAGGTGTCGATGAATTAAAGGTTAGGATTGATTAACTTATCTGAATAGGGGATTGTACATTAATGACAATGGGTTCGACAATGTAGTCGGTTTAATTTAAGTTAATATGCTTTGTCTATAGTTTCTGAGCGCATGTTTATTAAGCTACATGCTCTTATAAAGTATCAAATTAAATGGTTCTATTTCAATAAAGAAGTGTCCATGAATCGAAGGTTAGGATTGATTAACTAATATGAATATGAGATTGTACATTAATGACAGTGGGTTCGAAAATGTAGTCAGTTTAATTTCAGTTAATATGCCTTGTTTATAGTTTTTTAGCGCCTTTTTATTAAGCTACATGCTTTTCTACACATACGATGCTATTGGCGTTAATAAACCAAGTGGCATGTTGTTACCAAAAAATGGTTAATAGACAAAGATGTAAATCTACGATCTGGACGGTTGAACGAAATTGATCCCTCAATATAAGATGATGGAATCCTTTGATCCTGCAAAAGAGCACAGAGGATAAGGGGGGTGGCTGGGGTCCAGCCAAAGACCCTCCGATGCCTAAGTCAGTAATCTTGAGTAATCGGATATTTTTAGTGTAGATCGATCTTAGCTTGCATACCTTGATAATGGTGAGAGTACCATTATTTATAAACTTAGGTTGCGAGATTGCTTGCCCTTTGGAGAGTCGTGATTCTAGCAGACTGCCAGTTGGGTTCTCAGGATCTTAGGATCTGCGTATAACAATCGAAGATCCTTATCCCTAAAAGCTGGGGATGTCGATCTTTCCTCCTGATATCTTGGTGTGAGCCCAAGACTGCAGTTTTACAGCTCAGCTCGCTTAAGATAACCTTCATTACATTGGACCGAGCCGACCAGTTTCCGTTGGGTAAACATGACCCGATTCTTACCCGGAGCCTGAGATGGGTCGGCTCGTCCTTATCGGGTCGGCAGAAAGCGCTTTCCATCCGCTCGACTCTTTACTCATAACATGGCACATTCCTTGTTGAGCATTGATCAAATCTTTTTTAACCGTCCATTCTGCTATACACATGGGAGGCACCCGATGAATGGACCGGCCTGTTTCTTGGCCTCGACATCGACATGGTGGGGCTTATTAAAGGAATAACTGGGATCTATGCACACATGGCATGATGACACGTACAGTTAGTGTAGGATAGAATATAAACGCCAATGGATTAAATATTTATATCCCATGCATTAAATATCACCAATGGATTTTATAACGGACCCAAATCGTCTTCAACACCTCTTGCACACAATGAGGGCAACATCCGGGAACTTTGGCCTCACCTTGTTGTTTGAGTGACATCCACTTCGCTCTTATGTGATCCTTCTTGTATTAACAATACATCTCCAAACACAAAGCCAGATAAAAAAATAAGGTGGGCCACGAATTTGGAAAAAATGTAAAATCACGCCTAAGATGTTGATCTCACAATTTTTTTCTATTTAATTTATTAAGTTTACTTTTATCTTAGCTTTTCATCTTGTTAAGGAGCACATGATGAACGGTTTGGATAGAATATAAACAACATGTTGGACCCCACACACAATTCTATGTTTGCCGTCATATCCCTATTGTTCCCTTTAGGGTAGCTCACTTGAGTTGTGGATCAGGTTGATTTTTTGGCAAAAGATATTAAATCGAGAATATAACCGAATGGACGGACTGCATTTGACACAAAATCCTCGTGGGTCCCATAGAGATATGGTGTTGTGCCTGTTCAACAGGTACTCTAAACGATTCCCATCATTTTTCAACGGACAATTTTCGATCATAAGTAAAACAAAGGCATTAACAACTAGTGTGCCTTGATAGGATGCAACGTTGTATCAAAGAAGAATAACCTGATCTAGACCATTGATGGTTAGGATCATCTGATGAATTTTATTTCTACTTTGTAGTCCATCGAAGTCAGGTCCCCTAGGATCTCCTAGGGTATAGTACATATATTTGGGGGTATTGCGGACTACAATTACGAGTAATCCTTTGGTGCTCCACTCACTCTCGTGGAAGAATCCAGATAAACTCAAGTTATTATCATAGTCATCCAAACCAGAACTCGACGAATCTCTATACTTTTAGATAAAGAGGAAAAAAATCTTTAATGCCACGGCATAGATGATACGTAAGCACTTAGAAATTGCATATGTGGCAGACATATAATGCAATTAAAACTCTCTAATTATGTGCTTAATTCATTGTAATGTGAACAAAAAAATTATGTGGTTTTCATTATTTGACCGTTGGATTGATGATCATTTATTGCACAGTTAAGAATGAAAGCATCCAATGGTTTCATTTCGACAAATAAGTGTCCATGAATTGATTGTTAAGATTGATTAACTAATTTGAATATAGGATTTTACATTAATGACAATAGGTTTGACAATAAAGTCGGTTTAATTTAAGTTAATATACTTTATATACCGTTTTAAGGGCAGGTATATTAAGCTACATGCTCTTTAGAGAATCAAATTATTTTTCCAGAAAGAATGAAACTCAGCACAACGAATCCAACAAGGGAGATGATATTTTGATTCGAAGGTCCCGCCTGTACACGTGGCAGGCTCTTCTTTCAATCGAGACCGTCCATCTATTACACTAGTCATTCCTGGACGTGTTACGGACCGACACCGAGAAGAAAGTCATGCAAATGATGTATCCTCACTTCCCAAACTTAATATTGACCGTTAAATTATTTTGATGGTTGCCTATAATTGAAAAGATAATCTTCTTATATTTGTTTATAATAAATTGCTATCCGTAGTAGGGACCAGTAGATGGACGGTCGTGATCATCTATTAACCACACATATGGAGGGATGGTGTACGGTATTCTGGTACTTCCGGTCCTACAGTATCATTACCCGACAAACCATCTGAGTTTTACTTTCCATTGTTGAAATGACACCACTACCCTCGAATTAAGCCGCTGGCTTCCAAACGTTATGGCGCGCTCCCGAGGGCATTTTGGTCAAATTAGAGACAATTTCGTCAGTTTTCGCGTCCAAACAGGTTCCAGTTGTTTCCCTACAGAGTGCAAACCAGGAAGGTTTTTCCCCTGGGAATACTACGGCAGGAGGAAAGTAGTCCGTGGGAACATCTAAAATTGTAGCCCGCATTTGAAATTGTGAACCTACGTGGGATCGTAAATCCAT
Organism: Liriodendron chinense; assembly: GCA_003013855.2. Lineage (NCBI taxonomy): Eukaryota > Viridiplantae > Streptophyta > Magnoliopsida > Magnoliales > Magnoliaceae > Liriodendron > Liriodendron chinense. The sequence goes on along the minus strand of ML058484.1, from coordinate 11,175,348 downwards.
CGGGACCCATCTAGAAGGTTTATGGGTAGCAAGTACACCCACCGATTTGATGATCCAATGGACATCTATATGTCCTGTAAACGAACGGCCAGGAATCCATTATTAAGGAGACAGTTAAAATCACCACCCGATCGGGCCGTTAAACAATACCCATCATCAAAGGTGGGCCCAACAGACAGGGAGCGGATTAGGTGAGACCCCGGATCCACCGAGGTGGGTGGGACCCCTGACTGTATGTGTCTTAAATCCACACCGTCCAACCATTTTGAAAGCTCATCTTAGGGCATGATACCAAAAATGAAGCTGACTCAAATTAGGCGGACCACACCACAGAAACAGTCGTGATTGAATCTCTACTATTGAAAACTTCGTGGATTTTCAATGGATTCCAACGGAATGTTTATTTTCCATCCAACCTGTTGATAAGGCCACAAACACCTATATGAAGAGACCACATAAAGATTATCGTGATCCAAATCTTTTGTGGCCCACAGGAAGTTTTTAATGGTCACCATCACTGTTTCCTGTACTATGGCCTATCTGAGATTTGGAACTGCTTTATTTCTTGGATCATGCCCTAAAATGACCTTTCAATGTGGATGTATGGTGTGGATGTAGTCATATACATCACAGTGGCCCAGCAGTAAGGGGTCCCACCCCACCTCGGTGGATCCCGGGTCTCACCTCATCCGCTCCCCAACAGACAGTGGAAGTTATGTACACTTCAGCAACGACACTTTGTATTGACGGTGGACCCTCTAGTAAATTAATCTGGACGGTCCATTCATTCCATTCCCCACCAAAAAGGGTCCGCTAAGATCCATCCATTCGTTGGAGATTATTTATGCAAATATAGTTCAATCATCAATCTAAACCATCCATTCAGCAATCAGATCATAAAGATGATCTTTACAACTCCATTTTGGTGTCCTATTCTCGAACGGAGATATCATAGGCAAGATTTTTGCATGGTGGGCCTTGAATAGGGGCTTGGAACGGTTTAACGGTCCAGATTGATTGTCAATTGTGTCCAACTTGCAGTAGGAAGCTTCCAAATCCTCATCAACTACACCAATTAATAATTAATAATATAAAAATACAGAGAAAAAATTCCATGCTTTCAGAATATTACACGTTATAGCGCACCTTGTTGTGGGGACATGTGTACAGTCCAATCAATCGATCCGGACCATTCATTAGCTGAAGTACACGGTTGATAGGTTACCAGAAAAATACAACTCATCGGATCATCTGACCCATCCATTATTTATACTTATTTTTATAGCCATCCATTTTCCAAACAACGGTCGGAATGTCAAGATGATGCTGATAAAGTGATTCTTTGGAACAGAAGGGATGAATAATGAGCCCCAGCACGTAGATGGTTCAAACCATTGATTGGGCCCTTTCTATTTAAGCGATCTTTGCCGTCTATTTTTGTAGGCCATTGATTGGATGCTTAGAAGTGTCTGATCAGTGCGGTTTTTGCATGGTAACCCATGGATTCTATTGACCACCTGTTGGACAGTTCAGATCAATTGATAGCATTGTCCAAGTGTCCTATACGTGATCATTACCGTCCAATTTTCAGGCTACTGATTAGATGCTTGGATTGTCTGATTGGTGGGGTTTTTGTGTAGAAGCTAATGAACTACATGATTCATCTGATGGACGGTTCAGATCAATTGATTGGGCTTCTAAGTGTCCAAATGGAAGTAGTGGAATTTAGGAAAATCATAATGATAAAAATTCTTCTAAGCCTCAAGACACCCTACCTTCTTACCTTCCAACGTAGAGAGAGAGAGAGAGAGAGAGAGATAGATTGAAGGAAAATAAAAAAAATAAAAAAATCTGAATTACGGGGTAAAAGCCCTTTTCTCCCTTTGCTTTGGTTAGATCGAGTCTATTCTCTGCGGACTTGAAATCGTTTCTCTTCCAAAACGCGAAAGGGTGAGAAAAATATTTAAAAAATATATAGAAAACAGCTGTTCTTCTCTTCCCTTTTTTGTCAATCAGAAATCGGTTTTGTTTGAATCGATTCGAGGTATCCGAAAGCGATTTGAGACGGCCTAACGTCTGGGATTTCGTAATCGCCGCTTCGTTGGTTTTGATCGACGTTTTAGGGAATTTGGAGAGCTCTTTTTTGGGGGATTTTTTAAGGGTTTGGTGGAGTTTAAAGAGGGTTTTTGATTTTGTCTGATCATGAAGGTTTTGGGCGATTTCCTTTCTGGGTTTTTCTTGGTTTCTGATTTCTGAGGTGGGTTCTGAAGATCTCGTGATTCGAGCGATGGACGGATTCATAGAAGGGATTTGAAGGTTTTTGAAAGGAGGGGAGGGGGAGGGGGATGCTCTCTGTGGGGAGTAGGAATGGGAGGAAGGTTTTAGGATTCGGTGTCAGGGGAGAGATGGAGGAGAACGAGCTTGAAGAAGGCGAGGCTTTTTATCAGGATGATGACGATGCTCTCGTTGACGACGATGTTGCGCTCTCTTCCCTCTCTTACATTGTAAGATTCTTTTTCCTTTTTGAGAATTTATGTTTGGATGTGTTGGTTTTGATTGGTGGTAAGGGAATTCTGTCTTTTCTTGTGCTTTTCTCTCCTCGTTTCTTGGATTTGTGGATTCTGGGGCAGAAAAAAATTTAATTTTAATTGTGATTTTATTTGTAATCTACATATTGTAGAGCTTTAATTGATATTTGATAGATAATGATGTAGAGTAGTTGAAAATTATGAATTTGTCGTGTTTTGTCCTACCGTTTTCTTGTTTGGAAACTGTCTATCTGTTTGTCTGTTGATTGTGTGACTGCTTTGGGTTCCGGTGGGAATGCTGGAGACAGTTACTCATGTCATTCCAATGCGAGTCGTCATGAATTAGGGTTGGAATTGGTCTCTTGACAATTTGTTGAATTGGGGTAAATTGTTGGGTGTTAGGATTTGATGACCCCCCCCCCCCCCCCCCCCCCTTTTTTTCCGGTCAAATTCATTTATTGGTGTTGTTAAGAAGTCCTTTTGGTTGGCATTGTCTATCTCAAATTCTTGAGAAAGTCCAGAGTTTCGAGATTGTTGAGATGCAAATTTCACTCTCTTAATGCCTCTCAGGAACTCTTTAAGCTGCGTTTCTAGTAAGAGGCATTGCGCGATTAGTCGTACTGCGCGCGCTTCACTTTCTGCATGGGTATCTGTTTTGTGATTGCATCCTTTTGAGACACATCCCATTAGAACTCTGACATGATTTGTCAGGATTGGGAAATTTCAGTTCCACATTTATGCTTACAGCGCATGAAAAGGAAACTGCTTTAAAATAATAACAAATGGCAATGATGGAAACTACTAAAAGATGGATGGATACACTTCATCGCAGTTTTTGTAGCTAATTTTAGTAAAGAGTTCTATTTTCATTTCTTTCAGGAAGAAAAACTTCAAGATGTCTTGGGGCATTTTCAGAAAGATTTTGAAGGCGGAGTTTCTGCCGAAAACTTGGGTAAGTCTGACCACCATGCAGTACGTATCTGCAGCCCTATAGATCTCATAGGCCTGAAGAGAATGAATAAATGCGTTTATGCTTTGGGGGTTTCTAAAGTTAGGCATGCTTAACTATATCTGAAGATGATGGTGTATGGATGTACTTATTTAACAGGGGCAAAGTTTGGTGGATATGGTTCATTTTTACCCACGTGTCCACGCTCTCCGTCGATCTGGGCTCATGAAACTCATCCCAGGACACCGCCGAAGGTGCAGGCATCTACCGCCACAATGTCACCTAGCAACCTTCCGTTAGAGGTACCCATTTTCAAATTTGGCGAATTACCGTGTATTGTTGTTCTGTCGGAAGAAGAAATATATGGCCGACATTTGGCAGGGAAACAGTACTTTATTTGTGGGTGGTGTATCTTTGCAGGGTGTACGTCAGAACCCGACAGTTACAGCAAATGCATCACACTCCATCAGGGTTGTTCCTGCTTCTGGTAGTATGCAACCTGCTCCTATAGCACCACATGTGGACAAGCCCTCCAAAAGAGACATGCTTCTGTCCACTGCACATGGTTCTGGGGAGTTTATTACCAAGCAAGAACACAAGAACAGATCTGTTAATGACCGGAAGATGCCGACATCTGGCTCTGACAATGTTTCAGCTAGAAATAATGCCGCAATTTACACCGGTCTAGGGCCTTGATATTTCTCCATCTTCATCGCCAGAGGATTTCCTTGATGGGAGTGGAGGACTGTCATCCGAACTTCGAGGAATTGCTCAAGAATCTCCGAGGACCATACTTGAGGTAATCCATGCCCATCTGTGTTTTATCATGCATTGTTTCGGAGGGTGCGTTTGGTTGCTGACTTCCACTGAATTGCAATAGTGAGATCAAATATATTGGGAAGCCCAAATGGAGGTATGATTGGCCAGCCCCTAAATGCAAGCCTGCAAGTTGAACTTGAAGCGATTGAAATTTCCATTTTGGGGCTACTCCCTCATTGTCATTTGAGTGGGGCCATCCGCACTTAGGTCATATCCACCTGATGGAATTGAACTATTGCGATTCAATCCAATTAAGCATCCAAACAGTTTAGACTGATAAGTGGATATTAAGTTGTCCAGTGGATTTCTATTCTTGCATGTGATGAAGCAGATAATGACATCTTTTCCGGTTCCTGGGGGATGTATTCTTTCGCCTATACCTGAAAGTCTGCTGCGGTTGACTGAAAGATCTCTTCTAAAAGACAGTAAAGCTGGGACTGCTCGCAAAGCGATCCAAGATGTTCCAACCATGTTTACAGATGATCTTCCGCCTCTAACGGAAATGAAAATGAAGTCTGTTGAGAAAAGTGGGAGGCCCATGGTCGTGAAGATTGCAAATGCTATCGACTTGGGAAATGACATGAGTGACCCTTTGAAGAAGGAAATAGACATTGAGAACCTGGCAGGTAGAGAATTGGTTTCTAATGCCTTGAAGGTTCCGCTCCCATCAAGAGGCACTGCTGAAAAGATAGAAAAGCAGATGAATGTTGATCGAGGAGGACTTACTAACAGAGGATCGGATCCTTTCAGGGAACCCAATAACGGCACAAGGGATAGAACCTTCTCATCTGATTCAGTGAAGGAAGAAGCTTTAGAGTCAACCACTGTCCAAGATACTAACAGGGGTTACAATATGGGGAATGAGTCAGTCCCTCCGAAAGGGAAGCCGAATAAGAATACAATTCCAGAGGACAAGATGTGGGAAGAAAAGAAAACTACTAGTCATAAGGATCTCTCCCTCGATCCAAAGAATGATGGCAGAGAGAAAGGTGAGAAAAAAATTGATAAAGTTGATTATGATGGATTCAAGGGAAGGAAAGATCATAGCAGTGGATCTTTAGGGCCCCCTGGACAGAGAGCTGATCAGAAAGCTACTCCATACGAGCAAGATGGAGTCAAGATGTCAAGAAAAAAGGATGGAAAAAAGAAACTAAAGGGACACAAAAATAATGGGGCATTGCCTGGAGAGTTGCAGAAAGATAAGGAGGGATCACGGTCCAGAGATTCTATTTCAGAAAATAAGATTGATGTTGCAAAATCACACAAGGAGTTGAGTAAGACTGTCGGCAGAGAAAGTCAGAGCAACTTTCTGAGAGAAGTAAAAGCTGAACAGGCGGAGAACAAAACAGGTTCATTGGAGAAGCATTTCAAAGGTAAGCCAAAGGACCAGAAGGTCAGGATTGAGAAGGAAACCCTTGCACTCACTGATAAATCTAAGGAGAGGTCAGCTAGTAAAAAGATTGAAAATCCATCAACATCTGAGGCATGTGCTAAGGCTTCCGCGGCTACTCCTTTGACAGGAAATGGGCTAACTTCTGATGCAGTTCCCGCACTGACAGGGCCTCCCGTATTAGATAATTGGGTCTGTTGTGACAGGTGTCAGAAGTGGCGTCTCTTACCACTTGGGATGAATTCTGATGACCTCCCCGAGAAGTGGATCTGTAGCATGATTACCTGGCTGTAAGTTCCTTCTGGATACATTCCAAAAACTGATTATTCAGGTTAGATGGAGAAGAATGCTTAGGGCTTCTGTTATTATATTGAAAAGTATATAAGATGGACAAAACTAATATTAACAGAGGTCAAGTTCCCTAATTCGTTCAGAACTTGGTTTGTAGACGTGGAGCCCATGGTTGGTCTATCCAAGCTATTGATCTCATGACCCCCATCATGGATGGGCCATTTCCTCAAAATCCCCCAAATTAAGATCCTAGACATTAAATCTTTGGTCTTTCATCCGTTGTATGTGGATTGTTTGTGTATTCCTTTTTAACCATGTATTTGCATGCCAACAATAGGAAGGTTAGAGTCGATCCATTGAGAGGATATTCCGAGAACAGTTCGTCCATGATGGAGGCCATTGGATCAATGGCTTGGATAGGACAACCATGGGCCCCACATCTACAAACTAACATTGGCTCCATGTCTACAAGCTAAGTTCTGAATAGGGAAATTCCCTGTTCAGAACGAATAGGGAACTCAGCCTCATATTAGCGATACCGAATTAAGCTTTCTTTGGATACTCTCTTGAATGGAATTGCTATGATTTGTTCAATAGAGAGGAAATGGACAAAATGTAATTACAACTACATTACTAAATAATGGGGAAGTAGTCCTCAAATTGCAGCTACGTTCCTTGCATGTCCAATGTAAATAAGTGCAATTTGGAGCTTATTCCCTCAAAATGAAATACTCAGATAATTGTCACTTCCTCATTTCCATTATCGAATTAATGGTTGCAATTTGATTTGCTAGTGTGTCTGAAAACAGCTTGAATAGATATGAGGTTGTAAATTACAAAAGTCTGCAGTTACTTGGTGTTAATGATAATATTTAACCTGCTTGTTTTCTAACCATGTTTACCATCTGCAAAACATATCTAGGCCTAGAATGAACAGTTGTGCTTTCAGCGAAGAAGAGACCACGAAAGCTCTCAATGCATTGTATGTACCTGTACCTGATAGTCAAAATAATATTCATGGTCAGTACGATGTATCTGCTTCAGGCATGGTCTTGGCTAACGTGCGGCATCTTGACCAAAGTCATGAACTTGGTTCACATGCCATGCCAAGTGGTGGAAAGAAAAAACATGCATCGAAGGACACGCCAAGTGCACCATGCCATTCAACTCTGACTCACCTTCCAAACTCCAACAAAAAGAACCAACAGGCTGCGGTGAAGAGCATAAGTTTAAATGATGTGAACGAGCTTCCAAGTAAGTCGAATGACTTTGCAGCAGAAAAACCCCGGCATAAACAAAAAGAGAAGAACAAACTACCTGAGTGCTACTCAGATGGAGGTAGTGCTTCCTTAAATTTCTGCTCTTATTTAATGGTATATTGACATCAGGCATTGCTCTCCTAAAGTAATTGGTTTCATCCTACTGTGAAATTCCTGCAGGTGGTTATAATGAACAAAGTGTCAAACACTCGAAAGGCAAAAGCAAGAGGGATGCTGATCGAGATGGTTTTATGGCTTCTAAGAAAATTAAGACGGAAGGCTCACGCTATACTGATGATGATCGTCTCTCTGACCATGGCCCGAAAGGAAAGGCCTTTCTGAACTCGAGTAATGGCATGCTAATTAAAGTAAATGGAAAGAGTTCACAGAAACATAGTGATTCCTCTTCGGCCAAAGAATTAAAGGGAAGCATGAGGGATGATTTGCAATCTGTGGGGAAGAAGGCAAAAACCCTAGTTCAGGTTCCTTTGGATGGTGAATTCAAATCGCAATTTGGGGCATCAAATATGGGGAGATCTGATAACGCGGACTTTGCGGTGAAGAAGAGGAAAATGAAAGAGTGGGAGGAGAGTCAGGATCCGGGACCCCTCGTGACTAGTGGGAACCTCACTGACAATGGTGTTTCTTTAAAAGAGGTAATCAGTGAAACTAAGCTTAGGAAGGAAAAGAAGGCCAAAGTATCAAAATCAGAGGGAAAGGAGTCTGGTAAAAATAAAGCTGATGGTACTGCAGACAAGAAAGGTAGGGTAGGCAAGATTGTGTTACCTGGTAGAGGCCGCCTAGCTGATGGAATGGAAGAGGAAAGCCGAGGTGGTGTCGGGAAGGGGCTCCAACCGGCGCAATACCAAGGGAATGCAGCGTCCCAACGTATTTCGGATGGTATCGATTCATTGAAAAGGGATTTGGGTTATCTGCCGACTTCAATGGCAGCTACTTCAAGCTCTTCAAAGGTTTCAGGCTCCCGTAAAAGTAAAGCCAGCTGTCAGGAAGTGAGAGGTTCTCCTGTAGAGTCAGTATCTTCATCTCCTTTCAGGGTTTCCAATATGGATAAGCTTACAACTGAAAGACCAATGGAGAAAGACAGTGCATTAAATGCAGGTTTCTCTGGCATGGGTAGCCCAAGACGATGCTCAGATGGCGAAGGTTATGGTGGAACTGATCGATCTGTTATAGTAAGGAAGGAGCAACCTTCTCCTATAGTCCAACATGGCTCTCTAGAGAATCGAAGGGCTGTCGAGGATTCGGTGCTGTATGATTGTCAGGATGGGGATGCTAATCAAACATCTGGTGGCAAAGCCAACATTGGTATGTTTTCAAAGGCATCGTGCAGCGCTACTGAATTTGAAAACGCCAATGTGGTGAATAGTGGTGCTGGTACCATACACCAACACAACTTATATCTTACCGAAGTGCGGGGTAATGCTTCCGCTGACAATGACTTGAAATTACCAAACCATCATTACCGTGCCAATGGATCTGGTCAACGGAAGCCGGATAAAGGCTCTTCACGATCTAGAGATGGACAAAGAAGTGTTGAATCTGATTTTGAGAAAGCTAACACTAAGGATTCCGATTATTTCAATGATCAAGAGGAACCATTTCCTAGAAAGAATGCTGGTAGCTTCCGGTATGAGGCCAATGTCGAATCTCGCGATCATTCTCCTTACCGTGAAGATCTGAGGGATGGAAAATTCAAATCTAACGAAAGCTGCGGCATTAAATCCTGTAATTTCTCAGATAAGAAAGACTCCACGAAAAAATGGTCAAGTGAAGGCAGGAGAGATAATCAGTCAAAATTTGGAGTTCATGAAAAGCTAGATGGAAGGTCAGCTGCTGTCTGCAGCAAGGATGGAAGGTCCAACCTACACCAAAACCTGCAGCAAGTAAATTCTCGTGAAGATGAAAAATCACCTAACGGATTTCTTTCCAGTGGAACTGATCAGGCAGAAATGGTGCCCGGGAGAGGACAACTGCAATCATTCCCACCATCAGGAGACAAGCATGCAACACAGGGCCAGTGCCCGCCGGCAACATCCCATAAAGAAGGCAGATCAGATACATTGCCTGTTGATGCTTCTAATGGTGATTCATTGAAGATGCCAAAACAGCCAAGAAAGCCTGACAACCCAAACGGAGCAAGGCACTCTACTCCTCATGGGTTTGCTGGCAGGGATCAAGCTGCTGCGAGTGCTATTAGAGAAGCTAAGGATATAAAACATTCAGCCAATCGCTTACTGGTATATCATGTCACTTCTGCCTTCAGTGTCTCTTTACCCCCTCTTTCCTTTTCTGATTCTTGAAAGCTTTAGTGTTGTTCCCCAGTGCTAACACGTGCGGTTTGATAATCTTTTGAAGGATAAAGGCCTGGAACTTGAAAGCACCGACCTATATTTTCAGGCATCCTTGAAGTTTCTTCATGCGGCGTCTCTTTTGGAAGCGTGCAATGCCGAAAGTGCCAAACATGGGGAAACAACCTATTCCATGAAAATGTATTCTGAGACTGCAAAGCTCTGCGAGTAAGTTATAGATGACTTCTTAACCTGAATTATGAGCCTGTGTTACAGAAAGACCAAATGAATCTGGTGACTGCGATATGCAATACTTGTAATCAACTGTTTGATTTTGTTGTTCTTTTGGCCGAATTATGGCATCTTGTCTCCCTGAGATAATGGTTTTGTAGTTGCGTGTTCTCCGATTGCATGATTTATATTATGCTCTGTAGGTTCAAAATACTTTCCTCTATAAGACATTAACTTCAATCCCACATCACCTTTCTGAATTCATTTGAGAGCATAGTTGTAGTTCTTAATGGATTTTCATAGTTAAGTTGTTTTAGATAGGCTGGTTCATCCCGTTGATTCCATTTGAAACATATGTCAGTTGAGGGCCTGTGTTACGCACCCTCCAAAGGGGCTTTTGGGGCCAAAATTCTGTTTTGATCCAAACAGCTGTTGTTGTTGTGTGTTTGGATGCAGTTTGCAAACACCCGTCTAATCTACTGCTCAACAAAATGGGCGCTAAAACACGACTTTGCAAAACCAATCTGAGTGGTTTTTTTTTTTTTTGAGATGATGAGAAAATTTATTAAAAAAGGCGGAAAGCCAGAGAAACAAAAACAAAAAGAAACAGAAAAGAAAAAGAAGAGAAAACTATACAACTCCCACTACCCTTTACAGGGCATCCCTACTATCAGGAAAAGAAGCTAAATTTTTGAAGCCATCGCCCAATCTAAAACATTCCTCTTCGCAATATGAAACACTTCCTCGACTTGACCTGAGCGATTTCTGAAACATATGTTATTCCTTTCCTTCCATAGGAACCACAAACTGGCCAACAACACAAGCCGCCACACTTTTCGACTCTCATAAGAGAACGGGCCATCATGCCAAGTAGGGTTCTCAATGGGTCGGATCTGGATTGGATCCGGTTGGATCCGGCTCCAAGTTCATATATCTGTAGATGGATTCGGATCAGATTTGGATCCAACTCGGATCCAAAAGGTGATATCCATATCCGATCCATTTATAAATTGTTAGATCCATTTCCAATCCAAAATCCATATAACCATTGGATTTGGTTCAGATCTAGTTTTGAATCCACCCCATTACAAATCTAAAAAAATATATAATATAAAATATATAATATAATATATTTAATTTAGTAGAAAAATGATGCAAATCCCACTATTTACTATGGTATGGTCAACCTAAGAGTGAATAATTTGTAAAACGGATGGCCAACATGAATATAACATATACGGTAAGGTGACAATCAGTTAGATCTTAATCGGATTCGGATTGAACTCGGATATGTTCTTGTGAATCCATATCCGGTCCCTTTAAGTAATCGGACCTATTTTAAGATCCAAATCCGGTTCATTTAAGCAATCGGACCTATGTTAAGATCCAAATCCGTATTGTATGGATTCGGAGCGAATCGGATATCGGATCTGACCCGCTCCGTTGAGAGCCCTAATGCCAAGCGAGAAAGAATTGCCCAATGGATCTAGGCGAGACCCACAGAACGCCGAAAAGGGAGAGGGACTTATTCCATAATTGCGAAGCAAAAGCACAATGGATAAAAAGATGATCAATTGACTCCTCATCTTGATAGCACATCACACAAAAATTTGGGATAATCATCTTTCTTTTCCTAAGATTATCCACTGTCAGGATCTTGCCACACCCTGCTAAACACTCAAAAGCCGCCACCTTAGGGGGAGCCCCATAATGCCAGACATGTTCCGTTGGACTCTGCCCTCCGCTAGGGAGTCCTTCCTCTAGACTACTGAAAAAAGATCTGACCAAGAACATCCAGATCTCTCTCTGGACCATATCATCGAATCTGACTCAGAAACAGTCGGTCTCACGATGGCAAGGAATGACAACAAAGCCACTAGCTCCTCGAACTCATCATCATCCAGGTTCCTTCTACTCGGCGGAGCCTAGACTACCTCCTCCCCCATAACCGAGAAGCACTCCGCCACCAAGATCCCCTCCCTACTGGCAACCCTAGCCACATGTGGGAAAACCTCCTTCAGACTCCGCTCACCCACCCAAATATCTTCCCAAAACTTGATTCTCCGCCCATCACCTAGAGAAAAATGAACGCCCTCCCAAACCTTATCCCTAAGGCACGCAACCCCTTTCCAAATTGAGGACGACCTATACAATGATGACGGACGCGTCCACCAGCCCCCCTCCTCAACCCCATACTTCCTCCCCACTATCTCCCTCCATAAAGACCCTACCTCCACTCCAAACCTCCAAACCCATTTCCCTAACAACGCATCAGTAATTTTCTCCAAACTTCTCACACCAGCACCCCCTTGCTCTCGAGGCTTACACACCTCTTCCCATTTCATAAGGTGAAATTTCTACTTATTCTCCGCCCCTTTCCACAAGAAATCTCTTCTGATTTTCTCTAGCTTATCAATGATTGCTTTGGGGCACTTAAAAAGGGACATAAAATAGACTGGCAAATTAGACAACGTCGCATTGATGAGAGTAATCCTCCCACCCAAAGAGAGACTCCTCGTCCACCAATGAGCTAGTTTTCTCTGGAAACTCTCGATCACCTTGTCCCAAACGCCCTTAGGCTTACCCAAACAGAGAGGAAGCCCCCAATCTGAGTGGTTTTTGCCGAGTAGACCGACAAAACAGGCTTGAAACCCCCCTTTTCTGGAAACTCCCTTTTGAGGAAGTGTGTCAGGTGCCCAAAACTGTTTCTCCAAACTAGTTTGGGCCTAGTGACAAAAGAAAAAGACACTGTCTCTTTCCCCTAGTCTCCTGTTGTGGATCAAGTAACAGTCTTTAGATGTGATGTAGTGGAAAAGATACCAATTCACGCCCCCTTGGGGCGACTTTCTGCTCTTTTTAGACCTTTTTTTGAAGGATGCCCTTTTCAGACTTTCAGTGGCATCATTAGACTTGTTTGTTTTAGATCTTGCTTTTGCTACTGATGTTGCTACCCATGGCTGAAAGTTTGGACTTTAGCATGACAATTTTAGTTATCTTTTTGGTTATGTTTTTATTATGAGCTTTATTTCTTATTTTTAAAATTCCCCGTTTGTGATCTTTTTGACTGGTTCAGAAATTTATATAGTATTAAATTTCTTGAACACTTAATTGCTTAGGTTGGATTTGAACAGGATGGGGCAACTCGAAGGAAATTGAACTTAACTGAGGATTAGAGCATGCATATGACTTTGATGACTTCAATTTGTCCACCATGGCTAGCCCAAAATATGGGCTATGGAATGATCACTGCATCTGTTTGGTATTAAAACAGAAAAAAGAGAAGAATCACCCTTCTGAAAGTCCACTACTAAAATGAAACTAAAAGGAGACTCCATTCAGTTGAAATATTAATAATAACATCATGCATAGGTCCATATGAATGGCATGTTTATATAGCCAATTGTATTCAAGAGTCCCAAATAAAAGAAGGAAATCTATGCTTGCTTCCTAATGGCTGATAGTTGTTGCCAGTTTGAATTTAATTTTAGCTTGCAGTAGAAATTAGATATAGACTCATATAGGAAGATGGGTATGGGCTGGCCTATAGGTGGATGAATAGGGACTTTTGTCATAAGTGTAGGAATATGGATTAGAAATTTCCATATGGAATCTACGAATGACTGCTTCTTGTTGGCAGCTCACCACAAGGAATATGGTTAGTTAAATATCCGTTTCGGCCCTTTAGGGACATATTTGGGCAGTCTGGAATTACAATTTTTTTGGACAGAGAAAGGACTAATTTGTGGGCTGTTTTATGTCAGTTTGTAACGGTTGAGGTTATGTAGCTGAAAAGGGCAGATTCTGGAACTTTCTATTTTTTTATTTTATTTTTATTTTTATTTTTATTTTATTTTTATTTTATTTTATGGGCAACTGAAGTTTTGGGTTTTAGGACTGGTTTGTAGGCTGAATGGAGCAGATTGAGGACATTTTTTGGACTGGGTTAGATCTGAAATGAATGGATAGGCTACTGGACAGGTTTAAAGACTGGATTGTGGAATGGGGCTTTAGGTTTTTGGTTGGATTTGGGTATTCTGGGGTTTTATATAAACTGTGACAAGATATTTAGGGATTGGATTTGATGATGGGATCTGCCTGATTGTTCGTGTAAACAAGGGCTGTCCATGTGGATTTTAGGGACTGTTTTCAGGGTTGGTTAAAAGAAAAAGAAGAAAATTGTGCAGTGTTGGGGTTTGGAGAAAAGTAAAGAAGGAAAAAAAGAAAAAGAAAAAGAAAGGCATGCGGAAGAACTTGCTTTGATGTCAAATGGATGGGGAAAATTGTAGGAAACCGAGCTGAATTGAAAATGAGAGCACAAGTACCACCTTTATGATATCAGTCTCTCCTCCAATGGCTATAAAGTTAATATTCAAGACTAAAATATGGAATGTGGGATAATGCAACAGCCTTCTAGTATTAAACTGGAACTAGAGAATGATGAATCACTATCTAAAAGTCTGTAACTAAAAGACAAACAGGTCCCCCATGTATGGCTAGTTTATATAGCTAATTGTTTACGAGAATCCCAAATGAAAGACAGAAACCTGTACTTGCTTCCTAGTGGCCCATAGCTCTGAGATTTAATTTATATCGTAGTAGAAATGAAGAGAGAAATTACTGTAGGAAACTATTGCTAGAGTCCAAAAGAGACTAAAAGGAAGATTACAAAACCATATTAGGGTTTGTAGGCTCTTATGGCTGTATAAAACCTCTTATCTCTTTATACTGTTTGGATACAAAGCCTACAAAGTTTAAGGTTGGACTTGATGACCTAGGCCATCCAATTGGATCACTGGGTCCCACAGTCCAATTAAACCTACCAAACTATTGATTTGGTACAGATCTTCCACCTGACCATTAATATGATCCAAATTGTCAATCTGGATGGTCGGATAGGCCTGATTTGATGACCCTTGGATGAATCTGAGTATTCAATCAGGACCATTACATGGGCCTGACTTCTTGGAGATTTGAACAAGCTTATTTGGCTTTGTACAAGTGTAAAGAAAGCTGAAGGTTATAGCAATTACTTTTGGAATCAGTATCCTTGCTTCATGTCAATATAATACTATATTCTTTGAATATGCAGATTTTGTGCACATAAATACGAGAAGTTAAAGGAAATGGCTGCTGCTGCGTTAGCATACAAATGCATGGAAGTGGCACACATGAGGGTTATTTATTGCAAACATTATATTGCAAGTAAAGATTGGCATGAGCTGCACACACCGTTTCAAGTTGGTCCACCAGGTAATTCGAACAAGTGCTATTTTAGCAAGATCTTATTTTAGAATGTATGCTAAAACGTTATTCTAAATGATATTGGCCAAGAAACTGTTGTATTTCCCCCCCCTAACGATTAGCGGATTGGATAAATCAAATCCCTAGGCTTTACAATGTGACTATTCTTTCCATTGTAGTTTTGCCTTTTCTTTGATTCTGAAGTTCTGTTCATAAAACAAATATAGCGCTTTTGTTTTTCATTCTGCCTTTTGTCGAATCATTTATCATTTATGGTTAAGGACATTGATCCAGGAGGTTAGAATACATATGAGAGGCAGTGTAATTCCTTTGCTACGTGAGAAGGACCATGGTTTTACATTCACCGCCTTCTTAAAATGAACGTCCTTGTCCACCAGAGACATGGCATGTGTATGTCATTCCAAAATAACCAAATCACGGGGCGCATTGTGGATGGTGCATACCCTAAAAATTACTGTTGAATGATCTTGACTGTTGAATTGTTGGTGTCAAATCGATGACTGAAGATGAATTGGCTTCAGATAGAAATCAATGGGAAAAATAAGGTAGTTATGACTGCAGGAAATTCAGGTGGTTAAGGCTAAAATCATTGTGACTTTTGGTCTATGCTCCATCCACAATGAGCTCCATGATTTAGACAGTTTGGATTGCCATACCTCAATGCCGCATGTATGGTGGTTGAGTCACTGCCATTCGAAAAGTGATGGTGAAGACACAAAAGTCTACCCATATGACAAGCTGATCTTGTCATATCCTCTTTGCATACAAGCAAGATTTAAAATAGGCCTTTGAACCAAGTGATGGAAGAAGGGCGATGGGCATGTTCTTATTCAGACACATATAAGATTCTTTAATCACTTCAGATCGCGTAAATCTCTGTTTATCGATGCCAACTGCATTGACTTTTTGATATATGCTTTTCAACCCATGTTTCTTTCTATGCCTATTTAAATGCTATTGCTTTCTTTATGACCAAAATCAGCCGTGAACTGTCAATTCAGTTACTAATCTTTGGGCTCGTTTGGGAGTGTGGATTTCAAATCCTAGTTTTCATATCCTGGATATAAAGCCCTGGATTTTTATTTGTGTTTGGCAGCTTAATTGTCAAAATCCTGGAATTCAGAAATTGTATTTGGCAGCCTGGATTCTGACTTCGGGGATTCCTGGAATTATTGTGTATATTCATAGGATGTTAATGTGATGAGGTAAATTGTCTCAAATATTCTGACATAACAGACAGGCAAAAAATAAGGCAATTCCAAGTTTCAGGGGTGCCAAACATGACCCCATTTTCAAATCCTGGATTTCAATTCCCAGCCGCCCAAAATCGTAGATTTTCAGGGGTGGCAAATGACCCCTTGTGTTGGATCCGAAACCCCCCCCCCCCCCCCCCCCCCCCCCCCTCCCATATTGATATATGGTCCTGTCTTTTTTTTCTTCCTCCTTTCTTTTTTAATTTTTTCTAATATTGACCAATGGTCCTTTGCTGCTTAGGTGAGTCGCCATCATCGTCTGCGTCTGATGTGGATAACTTAAATAATCAGGCCATGTTAGACAGGGCTGCTTCAGCCAAGGGAGTTATTTCTCCACAAACATCTGGAACCATGTTATCCCTGCTCGCAATCGTCCCAACTTCGAAAGGCTACTGAAATTTGTAAGTTCACTTACTGTTATTAAATTTTCCCTTATAGAGATTCCAAATCTTTTTCAAACTGAACATGTTTAAAAGAAGTTTGAATAAGCTATTTACTGGAGTTGTGTCGGCATTTCCTCAGAATGATGAAAGCTCTCACAATAATCAAAAGAGCAAGATAGATTCTCAATATACAAAGATATTGGTTGGCCGCACTCTTGAATGGAAAACTGGAAGCCATTTGGCCATAGATAGATTGCGGTTGACCTCAGCATCTACTGAAAGATTGCGTTTTCTTATCGATCCACAGGAGATTGGTGTACCAGTGGCCCCTAATTACCTGTTCATGGTTGGTGGGAATCTCTATGCCCGTGTAATGTGTGATTGGGCAGGAATCTCTCTCTGATTGTGCAATAGAGGTTCTCTCCCACCTTGAGTGGATCCGTGGGAGCGGTCACTCCACAAGTTTCTTGTTTACCAATTAGAACACAGAAGTTGGGTTCATTATAAAAGTATATTGTTTGTCAAGCTAAATGTCTTTCCTATGGGCATCTCTAAGGGCTTGTTTGGTTTCAGAATCCAGATTCTAGAGAAAAACCAGATTCCAGTGTTGGAATCCAAAATTGCAGAAATTAGATTGGAAACCAGGTTGGATCTGGAACTTGCTGTTTGGTTGAAAATTGTGTAATCCAACCGTTGGTTGTGGCATGGCCCACTTGGGCTTCAGATCCGCCTGAGAACTTGACCCCTTGCCTATAGTAGTCCCGCAAGACAGATGGTCGGGTTGGATGGCAAATAAACATTACAATGGGCCCTAGGAAGTTTTTAATGGTGGACGTTCAATCAACACTGTTTTCCTGAGGTGTGGTCCACTTGAGATTTAAATCTGCCTCATTTTTTGTCTAATGCCCTTAATTGAGCTCTCAAAACGGGATGGACCGCTTGGATATAAAACACATACATCATAGATGTACAATGCATACATGGAGGCGTGTATATATCATGACGCTCACTTCCGCCTCTTTTCCCTTCGGTAGAAACGGTCCCCTACACCGTTTCCACTAATGCCGATTCCAACCAATCTAGGTTTCCAATTGGAATCCTGTTTGGCTGGAACTTGCTGTCAAACACATCAGTTAAAACTGGATTCCAGCAGAATCCAGTTTTTAAGCTAGAAACGGGTTTCCAGATGCCAAACAAACAGGCCCTAACACTGCCCAAATCAGGTTAGTTGCATGGTTAAATGACCTGGCGACTTGGACTGACTTGTTCAGTCTCTAGTCGAGTCTCGACTCCCCTGAGTTGAGAGTGAATTGGCTTGACTTGCCCAGGTCAGGGTTGACCCAGGGTGCCAAACTGGATTGGGTCTGACTGAGTCCAAATCAACGCAGAAGAGTTGCATGGGACTTGTCTTAGTTGCACTCCGGTGGCTAGTAAGCTCAAGGGTTTAGTCTTTATTTGAGATGTTACATGCTTAAGCGTGTCTTAAAATGTGTTTGTTTGCAGACGCGGGATGTAGATTTAGCCATGGAAGCTTTGAGGAGATGGCAAAGTGCTTTTGCATCAGCAAATGCAGGTGCGGAAGAGGCACGCTATGGGCTCGAGGCCATCTCAACTGTCAAAAAAGTTCTTGATTTCAGCTTCCATGACGTCATGGGGCTACTAAGTCTCGTACGGCTTGCAACGGAAGCTATCGGCCGTTAAAATCCCAGCGTAGAGCTATATCATCCTTGTGAATAGATCATATTTCTCTGGCTTCTTTCCTCATGTGTGTGGGGGCCATAGAGGGTGGAAAAGATGCTGAAGCGGTCCAAGCACATGATTCTTCTTCCAGAAGATATGGGTTATGACTTAGGGTCGGTTCCTTTTCTGTACAATCTGTAAAAAAAGAAAAAAAAGATCGGGTTGCTGGTTTTTTGTATAGTATTCTTTGGCTCGGCTGTTTCCAACACGCACAAGGGTGTTGTATTTTTGACTAGTGAGTTTCAAAGAATGGAATGAAGGATGTGGGTCTTTTCAAGTCAGTGCTCGCTCAGCTGCAGGTGGAGATCATATTGCTAATTCTGTTCTTTGGTTCTGTTAGGATAATGATCCAAGAAAAGATACACATCAAAAAACCATTTGGGAGAAGGGTTTGAGGATGAAAATCGATTTAGTTTCGATCGCCGCCACCATTCTGGCATTTTTATGAGACCATTTATCAATCGAAAATGACCAAAGAAGGTAGTGGGAGTTGGCAACATGTTCGTGGAATAGTTTCCTGTTGAAGCTCAGGTTAATGTGCAAATTCGTGGATTTACTATTTGAACTTGATGTGAATAGGAGCTCCACCGAATTAGCAACCCTTGGTATGTGATTTAAGAAAATGCCAAGTGCATTTGCTCTAGTGCTCTTTGTAAGTGGACTTACCTCACACTTGCACACCTGTGTGTTACTGGATCCACTCATTGGGTGGCATCCGCCGTGTACATAATGTTGTGCCTAACAAATGAGGCCGATCTGATCTCATTTGGTGAGTTACACATTGTTTGGACCTTTTGAACAGATTCTCTTTACCGTTCATTTGTTTTGCACCCTTGTGGCCACTCAGTTATCATACCAGGCCTAATATTTGAGATTATGGCATCGACATGTCGGGGATTTCCTGATGAGTGGCTCATATATTGTACATTCATGCCTCATGTGACATGAGAGGTAAATCTGCTTACAAAGTGTACTCGACCGAGTCCGTTTAGCATTTCTCATGTAATTTTCATTTCACCTTTCCCTGCCTGTATTTTTTGCTTTTAGCTACATCTAATACATTCATTCTAATCTATCCTTCTTTTTAATGTGTGTAGGCTGTGTGACATGGCTACTGATTGTAGTGATCGGAATGTTCAGCTCTGTTTTTTGTTGATGCATTGGACGAGTAGCGAGAAATTAGAGATGTATATATAGTATAGTAAGAAAGAAAATTGCAGCACTTAAACAATGGAATTTGTTTTCTAGGAGATCTGATTTGGGTGCTCGAGTTCTTCCTCTTACCAAAAGGTCTGCAAGATTTTTCTCATCCTTTCAGCTGGTATTCCATATGTGACCATCCGCTTGATTCTTGCGTTGTGGTTGGCAGGGTTTGCTTGTTTTACTAATATTATCGAACTCACTAAGCTTGGGAGGCATGTGGATTGATGCTACACACGGCCAGCTCACAGGCATATGGAGATTAACAGGTAGATTTCGACTTATCTGGCTTCTGTAACGAACTGTCTGAGATTTGAAATTCCCAATCTTACTGTTAGCTGGAAACTGAATGGTTATGTTGTGTGCCTTCTCTCTTTCCATCGAAACGAATGGATTTTCGGCAAAATCTTATTGGATTAGATCAGAGCTACATACATATAAAATAGATAATACATACAAGTAAATGTACGCCTATGATTGTGTTGTTATCTTGCACAAGGGGCAAGATGCAAATTTCATACAACTCTCGATGGATCCTGTGCAACAAATAGCTCTGTGGAGCCCACTGTGATGTGTATGTGACATCTACTTCGCCCATTGTTTGCACCAGTTAATGTTAGGACAAGAGACCAAAAAAATCATGCTGATCCAAACTCAAGCGGGCCACACCACATGAACAGAGGGGATGGGACTCTCACCATGGGCCCTTCCTGGGGTCCTACCGTGATTTTTATATTCCATCCAACTGCTTCATAAGGTAATTCCCATCAACATGAAGGTAAAAACCAAATCAGACTGATTGAAATCTTTGGTGTGCCCCGAGTGTCGCCATCCCCCAAACTGAAGTGGTATGGCCAACTTGAGTTTTGGATCAGCGTTATTTATGAGCTCACATTTCTAACATGAGCTGGCGCAAATGATGGACAGTAGATGTCCGTCTGCACATCACGGTAGGCTCTACAGCTTTTTGTTGCATGGGCTCTATACCCATCAAAAGTAAATGTGAAATTTCTTTCAGACATCTGAAACTTTGGTGGGCCCCAATCATCCCCATCCCCACTTTTTCCTGTGGTATGGCTCACTTGGGTTTCACATCGCTGCTTTATTTGTGGGCTCCTGTTCTAACATGAACTAGTGTAAATGAATGCAATGGATGTCATATTCACATCACAGTGGGCCCCACAGGTCTGTTGCATGGGCTCCGATAGGGGGGAAGAACCCATTGTTGTAGGCAAATTCATGTCTGGCAAATTAGATGCGCCCACGTGCGGTGACCCACCTGTTTAACAGCATGCTTGCATGTATTGACATGTGTTTAGCTTCTGTGAAGGCTATGGTGACTGACTGCTTAATTTCAGGTGTTGATGAGCGGGTTCTTGTTAAGAGGTGACGAGGAGGCAGCAGTAGCTGTTTGGTGGTGGCTCGAGTAATTCCTTACAGTATGAATTGTACACAAGCACACTGGAATTTAAGATGGCCGTCTCCATGTATACTAGTAACACCATATATTCTAATGAAAGTCAACAGTTGGTCGTATCCCATCAAAATATGTTCATACAGGCAATGCAGTATGACTTGCAGTTGCGGTGCGGTCCATACCATCTTTCCTGCTAACATGCCACTTGTGCAGGACATCCCTAACATGAAAATGGTAGGCTCCAACATGAAGATCACCCAGCAAAAAAATCAGGCCTGCCCGACTGTCAGATGTGCCACACCATTGGACTCAATGGATCGGCCTGATTTCCAAGAGGGAACAAACTAATGGTGGGGTGAACCGATTTCGTGTTATGTATGTCCTATCCAAGTGGCATGTTATCATGGAAGATGGTACCACACCACAAGTTGTGCTCTCATGCCACTGTTGTGATTGTACGTGGATATTGAAGTCCCGGGTGTTACTATGCCTGGGAAATGATAGTCCCAGGGGTGAAGAACCTACAGCCTATGCTTGTCGCCACCCCGATGTATTGCTTGAACCGTCCGATTAAAATGGGGAAGTGGGTCCCTCTTGCTTTGGCTTTTTAGGCGGTGGGCCGATTGGTGGGGCTCACTTTTTCCGAAAGATGTCCAGTCTTTTGACCGAGGGGGAACATCTACACTGGGTATTTACAGAACAGAATTCCCCAGAGATTTGAAGATCATAGGTTGTATATTTGTGGTGGAATCTTATCTTGTCCTTCATTGGAGTTTTGTTGGTCTATACCATTCTGCTATGATCTTGGGTTAACTTTGAGGGGAAAAAAGCAAATCAGGGGGATACTATTTTTTTAGCTCTATCTGCTCCTAATTGGTATCAGGGGCAATTGCAGAGATGGTTTTGGATGGAAAAATAGGGAAAATGGTGTCCCACCTAGTGTGATTTCTTTTTTCCATGCACATCCCAAATAAATGTCGATGTGCATAGATTTGATGTGAGATCCTATTGTTTGGGCTGTGTTTGGATGCGCAAGGGAATTGCTGATCACATTCTTGAGTCCAACTTTCAAGTAATGTGATTGAAATCTGGTATTTAGACATCCAATGGGGCACCCAAACACAGCCTTGATACAGCAGTGCATCAGACCGGCAATGCCCACCTGATGAGCGGCTTGGGTCTTGCACGCCTGCTCTGTTAATGTGGGTGAGAGGTGCCAGGAAAGGATAACCCACCATGGATGATCGACACATTACGCGATATAACCCTGAGAGGATACCATAAATTGTCTTGTTGGTGGCCAGTAAAATACGAAGTGGGTCCAGCACCTGATCGTCCATGATCTGACCCATTGAGAGCCCTAGTTACAATGATGCTGTCAAATATGGAAAGGTAAAAAAAAGCCCCACGAAGTTACATATAGTTACACCCACATACACCCCAGATACACCCAGTTGCACCAATTTACGCCAAGCTACACCCAATTAAGCAAGATTACCCGGTTACACATTGATATAACTGTGGTCCATCTAAGCATTTTATCTACTTCATTTTTGGGTTAATGCCCTAAAATGAGCTGTTAAAATGGATGGACGGTGTGGATAAAACATATACATCACAGTGGGCCCCACAGAATATCACCACCCAATCCACTTCCAATTGCAACATTTATCAATAACATCTTTGGTAGCCAAAATTCTAACAAATCACGTTCTCCCATGCAATCTCTCCTGTATAAATTCTCTTTGGAGTGTAGAAACCTCCCATCTATCACCCCCCACATTCCCTCTCTCTCTCTCTCTCTCTCTCTCTCTCTCTCTCCCCATTTGCACTAGTGGGCTTGAGTGTGCTTGGATGTGGGCCCCGGCAGCTAGGGAACCTTCGATATTGTGGGGCAAGCATGCCATGGTGGAGAAGCAGGGCACGTGCGATGTTCGCTCGATCGGACGGGCGAGAACTTCCGCATGTGCTCTAACTCTCCACCTCGGACGCTCGCCCCGATTCGCATGCGTGGAGGAAGAACGGCGTGCCACCATTAGGAGGTGAGTCTACAAATCGGCCATGCTTTAACATTATCATATATATATATATATATATATATATATATATATATATATATATATATATATATATATATATATATATATTATTCATATTTTATAGGGGGCAGATCCAGTGATGTTTTAAGACATCCAATCCGTCTATCATGCGGGGCCCCTCTTATAGCATCTAATCTGTATACCATTTAAGGTAAGTCTTTTATTATTATTATTTATTCATATTCCATAGGAGGCCGGATTCGCTACAAAGCTTTTGTAGTATAAGCTTATCCTACAGACATTTTGTGGGGCCCACCATGATGTTTGAATGATTTCCAATCCGTCTATCATGTGTGCCCCTCATGTTCCCATTAGCTGCCCAAAAAAAAAAAAAAAGGGTGATTCGATGATTCACAGTATCCCTTGACCAATTTCATATATTAATGGCTTGATAACACTAATTTTGAAGATCAATAATTTGATTGAATTGATTTCAAAGATGTGTAATATGATACGCCCTAAGGGCCCGTTTGGATTGTAAGTTACTTAAGATAAGCTACTCAATTGATAAGTAACTTATCTTGGTTTCTACTTAATTAGTAGATAAGCATGTTTAGCAAACAACATAGTTATCATTCAAAAAGTAGAAAATTAAACATGCTTGGTTTCGGACATCATAAGTAATCATCCCTCAAGTCTATTTAGTCCCCATCACATCCCCAGTCCATCATGTGGGACCAAACTTTGATGTAGATCGTTCATTATGTGGCCCACTAATGTGGGCCATCCATCATGTGGGACCCACCTTGGATGTAGGCTGTTTACCATTAGGGTCCTATCTTTAATGTGCACCATTTATTAGTTAGGGCCCACCTTTGATGTTGGCCATCCATCATGTGTGGCCCACCATCAATGTTATTGTTCATCATGCATGTGGGGCCCATCTTCAATATCCGCCGCCCATCATGTGGTGTCCACCTTTGATGTGGACCATCCATCAGTTGGGCCCAACTCCCATGTGGGTTATCCATGATGCGGAGTCCGCCTTGGATATGCACCATTCTCAATAGCCCGACCTTTGATGTGGAC
The DNA here is from genome assembly GCA_003013855.2 of Liriodendron chinense. NCBI lineage: Eukaryota > Viridiplantae > Streptophyta > Magnoliopsida > Magnoliales > Magnoliaceae > Liriodendron > Liriodendron chinense. The sequence continues at coordinate 11,151,189 of ML058484.1, read as the reverse complement.
TGTCCATAATGTGGGGCCCATCTTGATGTGGATCATCCATCATGTGGAGCCCACAATTATTAATTGCCCATCATGTGGAGTTCACCTTTATGTGGACTGTCCACCATGAGGGCCCCACCTTCAATGTGGAGACAACCTTTGATGTGGACCATTCATTGTGTGGGCCGTCCATCATGCAGGGCCCACCTTGGATGTGGGCAATTCACTATTATGGCCTGACCTTTAATGTGCACCATTCATTATGTAGGGCCTGCCTTTGATGTTGGTCATCTATCAAGTAGGGCCAACCGTCAATGTTATTATCCATCATGTGGGGCTCACCTTCAATATCCACTGCCATCATATGCAACCACCGTGCACACCAACATTGTCGGTTCATGTGGGGCTTGCCTTGAACAAAGTGCTTGTCCTTTTCCTCTCTTTCACTTCTCCTATTACTTTCTTTAATAACTTGTGAAAAAGTAAAAAAGCTAAAAATATTAGCTGAAGTAGGGCTGTAAATGGGTCAGCGGACCCAACCCATTTAGACTCGACCTAGACCCGACCCATTTGTTAAATGGTACGGGTTTGGGTGCAAGAATAGACCCAGTTGCAAAACGGGTTTGGGTCTTGTTTCCTTTATATTAGGTCTGACCCGACCCGACCCAAACCCATTTAGTAAGTGGGCAAGTTTGGTCTATGTTTTAAGGGACCCGTCCAGCCCAGACCCAATTTTAAGCCTTGTAAAAATGCTTGCATACTTGATCCAGACCCGGACCCATTAGACCCGACCCATTTATAAATGGGTTTAGGGTGGATCTCCCTCTACCAGACCCGGACCCATTAAAAATGGGTCTGATGGGTTGACTTGGACCTGACCTGGACCCGCCCATTTAGTAAAAGGGTCTGGGTCTAAAATTTGTACCCAGATCCATTTAGTAAATGGGTGGGTCTAGTTTTGGCTAAACCCGCCTCGAACCCGACCACTTACAACCCTAAGCTGAAGTGATTATGTACGTTTAAGAAAAAAAAATTGCTCACTAATTATCATGAACCAAACTTATCTTATCTTAAATAAGTTAGTTATTTACTGTTGTAAGTAGAAAAAATATCTTATTTGGTGGCATCCAAACAGGCCGGCCCTAATTGCCTGTGGCCGTCAGGAAGCTATGTGGGACCCAGAGTGTGTCCATGTGACATCCACTCCGTTCATCAGTTCGTCAGCTCAGCTTGGGACATGAATTTAAAAATGAGGAAGATCCAAAACTCAAGTGGGGTATGTCATGGGATAATTTCTCATGACCCGACCCGAGTAGAAAAGGCCTCGGAATAATATAGCAAGTTGAAGGCCTGAGCTGATGACTTCGCCTTTCCCGAGGACAGATCGGATCGTATCCAAGCTGACTGGTAGATAGAAGCCGACCTCATCTCTTCCTCAAACAGCCTAAAAATAAGGGCGCATTCCTTGGAGATCGGAATGACCCGAAAAGATAGGAACGACCCAAGATTTTCGCCCGGATTCCCAGGCAAGATATCTGTAATGCCCCGAAAATTCGAACGCACGAGTAAGTACACGAGTGCATGTTCAGAGGCGAGAACTTAAATTCTAGGCAGTGTTGTTCACTCGCATACACACACGTATGTACTTTTATACGCGTTCCAACACCTTTTAAGGCCTTGAAAACTCAGTATACTTAACTAAGTCAACAAACTGACCGTTAGAAGGATTTATCGTTACTAGACCGGAAGATCTAACCTTCCATTATGATTTCAAATTTCGCGATCAATGTGAACCGCCGTATATCGTCCTGTACTCACGTCCGTCTATAAATTCAATTCGTACATCATGTCCGTCACCGGACATGTGCTTAAATCAGCGAGTTCTCGATCCTATGAATCTGCTCGGGTGTGTTTGTAACACTCTAGGAGTTTAGAATAATTCAAGTAATAGAATTAGATGGTCATTTAATAAATTAAATAACTTTAATATTGATAAATCAATAATAAATCATCCTTGAGGAATTATTATACGGTCCCTTCATTTAAATCGCTCAACATGAACTCTAGAATAGCATGGAAGTGCCAGGCTTTGCAAAACTCGTAATCTACAAGTATTATCAAAATACCGTTTGCTAAACTTAAGTTATAGGACCATTTTCAAGTATTAGGATTTCTGGTGATCATTCTCATACGAAACTTCGTACACTAGTTCTAGGACATGATCCAACCATACAAGTCAAATTTCAACCCTCCGATCATTCTACAAACACCCTAATCAGAAATCGGCCATAAGTGGGCCATCTAACTTCGGAACTGTCTCATTTTTGCCGTCATACCCTAAAATTATGTGGCCTACCTGATGATTGGAGTGGATTTGTCATATACATCGAGGTGGGGCCCACGTGTACAGTACAGCGGCCGGCCACGCGGGTCAAACGCGCTTTGACCGCGTTTCACGCGCACGCGGACGTTGAGTCCGTTTCGGACGCTGAACAGCGGCAGCGTCACCGCTGCTGCCGTTTGTGGCCCACACCGTTCATCACTGTGGACCCCATCATCTTATCCATTCCGTCCATCTGGTGCGTCACTCGTACGGACGTAGGAGGTAGGTGACCTCGTTATGTTTGGGCGATCGTACGATCCACCACGGCTTTCCAAAACCGACACTTAGATACAAGAAACTCCAAGATCGACAGATCTGCGATCCATGGGTGGGCCAGGCCTCTTCCAAACCTTCGTGTGGACCCCACCTAGCTTTCCAACGAGCTTCATATGCATAGGAGTCCCAAAACGATACAGTTTCCTTCTTCTACTCGGAAACACATCCGAGAATCCGTCCGCAGCTCGTCGACCCTCCGTTCGTCGTCGAGCAGTATATATGGGCCATGGTAGTCCTCTCTTTTCCTCCAAGAGAGCGCTAGAGATAGAGGGTGAGAGAAGGAGGAGTTGCAAGCGAGGGAGAGAGAGAAGGGTGGGACGTTAGAGAGAGAGAGACGGAGCGAGAAAGAGTGAGAGGAGGAAGTGGGGTGTTGTGGCCTTGCTGTTGCTGCGCCACAGCACTGCCAGCGCTGCTGGGCTCTTCTCCAGCAAGGGAGAAAGAAGAAAGAAAGAAAGAGAGAGAAAGAAGAAGAAGGAAGAAGAAAGAAAGAAAGAAAGAAAGAGAGAGAGAGATAGGGAGAGAGAGAATGTGCTAGAGAGAGAGAGAGGGCAGCTCCCACGCAGCTGCTATTGCTGGGGCAGCACCCTAGTCTCGGCCAGGGAGGAGAATAGAAAGAAAAGGAGAAGAAGAGGAAGAAGAAGAAGAAGAAAAGAAGAAAGAGAAAAGAGGAAGAAGAGAAGAAACGAGAGAGAGAGAGAGAGAAGCGGAGAGAGAGAGAGAGAAGAAGGATCTTCTTTTCTAGACATCCAAACCGAGTCGACTCGCTGAGCGACTCGTTGAGTCCAACCCATATTCAGGTTTGGGCTTGTATAGAGCCTATCGTTCATCACAGGTGAGTGATTCTTCGCATGGTTGTTCCGTTAATTTCTCCCATATAGTTTCTCTTAACTATCTATCGAATTTTGGTTTGAGTTATGCAATTTCTAAGTTATCCTCAAGTCCTTAAATTGATCCTAGGTAAGGGATTCCACCGCTTGTCGTGTTCTCCAAATTCATGTTTACATTCTTTACCTTTCTTGTAGATCTCGTTCATCTTTCCTACATAACCCTACCTAGAGGTTAAACATAGGTTGAACGTACTTCCTTCAAATTCGCTTCCCACGTTTCAAATATAAAAACCCTAGTTAAACGAAATGTAGATGCACGATACATTGTTGTGGTTACAACACGTTATGAGACTTACTTCGTTAACAACCCTCTTAATGTATGATGAATAATCAAGTGAATAATTATTTAATTACAGATGACACATGCATGGTGTGATTGGGTTTGAATGATGATATGCATTGTATGCTTGAAGATATGTTTTCTTGATTCATGACATTCATATACAATTTGTATACACAACGACAGAACAGGAGCATGGTTGATTTGACTCCTGGCGTGCATGGTTGATTTGCCGCCTCGCTTTACCGGTTAGGTGAGCATGGTTGATTTGCGACAGGTTCCTAATGTTCAGTGGCAGCGAGTTCTGGTCGTTTCACTTATTGAGCATGGTTGATTTGCTCGGTTGGATCAGTGGTGCATGGTTGATTTGCCCACTGGCGTGCATGGTTGATTTGCCGCCTCGTTGTACCGGTTAGGTGAGCATGGTTGATTTGCGACAGGTTCCTAATGTTCAGTGGCAACGAGTTCCTAGACGTTTGTTGCTCTCACACGTATCATGACATACATGACATCATGCTAATTGTTGGGGTCCCAAAAGTCAGTACCCTCTAAAACCAATCAACTGGGCACGTGCTTCGAGAAAATTCCACAAAATACTACCCGACGCACCCAAATACCCAGATTTGCAAAGGATCCAGTACTTAGCCATTTTCTCCGGTGGACCCCACGGATCACCGTGATCAAAACCGACCAGAATCAAGCAGAGGCATCCTTCATGAATTATGATAAGCAGTGCATGGCGATTCGCCGAGAAACGGGCCCCACAAGCCCTCCGTTTCGCAAAACCCAATTTTGCAAGACACGGGTACGTCAAGCGCACCCATTTATTCAGCCTGACGCACCCTTAAATTCATGAAAATTCGACAAGTGGTTTAGGATGTATTTCACCTCTGACGCATCCAAAAAATGGCTTGACGCACCCTAAAAAATACCTTCGATGCGTCCATAAAATCAGAAAATACGGAATTGCAATTTCAGGGTGCATTGGACCCCAACGCACCCTAAAATAGCCCAACGCACCCGTAAAATCACCAAAACCAGCATGGTATTTTTTGGATGCATTGGACTCCAACGCACCCAAAAATAGCTCGACGCACCCATAAAATCAGCACTTTTCAAAATATCATTTCTGGGTGCGTCGGAGCTCCCACGTGCCTATTTGGGGGTGCGTCAAAGATTTATGGGATGCGCCATACGTGGCAGGCCCTCATTGGTCACTGTCCGGTATTTTCGGGTATAAATACCCCTCCTACTGTTCATTTAGACAGATTAAGAGAGAGAGAGAGAGAGAGAGAGAGAGAGAGAGAGAGCTATTATCCCCTGAGTATATGGGATTTGTCGCCGGAAACCCTCGCCGGAATCCCTTTCCGACAGCCGAAAAACTTTCCCGGTGACCGGAATTCTTTTCCAGTTGCTGGCATCTTCCACCGGAAGGTCACTCCGACCAACACCACCGCAGGTCCGGATTATAAGAAATCACAAGTATGAGCACGCATCCGAAAATAGCCCGGTGCACCCGAAAATTCAACAAAGAGCGGACATGTATTTTCAGGGTGCATTGGACTCCCACGCACCCGAAAATAGTCCGGCGCACCCGAAAATTCAACAAAAAGCGGATTTGTATTTTTAGGGTGCATTGGACTACAACGCACCTGAAAATTACCCCACGCATCCGTAAAATCAACATAATTCAGACATGTATTTTCAAGGTGCGTTGGACTCCCACGCACCCGTAAATTATGTCCCACGCACCCAAAAAATCAGCCAATTCCTGAACATGTTCATGGGTGCACCGGACTCAATTTTAAGTGTTTTCAAGTGCCACTTGAGCCTATTTTGGGTATTTCGAGCGTTCCGGACGCAATGAAATGGTCAAATGGACGTTTTAGGATCTCTAAGTGAGCAGAATTACGCATCTTCGAAGTTCAATCTGATTCGACACGATGAACGAAACGACTTCTCGAAAGAGACGCCGCTAGCATCCAGAACTATGCAAACATGTCATCATTTATATTTACTGTAAAGATGTGATCCGATTTGAGTCGAAAGCTAGACAAACGGGACTATGGTTATTACGATAAACTATACTAAAGAGTTTCAATTCACTACAAAATAATTGTTATGAACTGCCACACCACAACAGTCGATGCCCTACCCATTAAAAACAGCATCCGTCGGTTGGGCTACTGCAGGTATACACAACTGCAGAGTGGACTTCCCGAGGTCACCTGTCCATACATTGACAGGCGCAGGCCCAGAGTCGTCCTTCTCAGTCATAAACCCCGATAGTCTCAGCCCGGATCTCAGGCCAAAACATGGGACATAGACATCTGACTAATACAAAGATGGTTCGGTCCATAACAAAACAAATACAGGTCTCTATGACCACAAACTCTCAGACCATAGTCCCTGCTGACTAGTCTTTTGCCTTTTAATCAAGGGTCATCGATCATTCGATGTAATTAAGGGCTCGTGCCAGACCACGGCCTGGAACGTATAAGATCTCAGGATCTCTGGAATAAAATTCGCCTTGCGATATCTCTCCTTGTGTACTTTTATGAATGCTTGTGATTGTTTATGAATGTTTCCGTTATTCAGAACCCCAGAGCAACAAAATACCACATTTCAAGGAAAATGTGTCCTTGCGCAGTTCATCATTTTCCTAGTTCTAACACTAATCATATTCCATTGATAATAAATCATAAAGTGTAAAATCATAACCTCATCCTCGTATATTTCATACAATTCTATTTGCTGAGATTCGCATCTTATCTATGATTAACTGGAATATTACCTGTGATGGAAATGACCTCACTGGGCTTTTAGCTCACCAAAATCACCACAGTTCTTGCAGGTTTTCAGGGAGAACAAGACATAGACAGAGCAGAGTATTCAGATGGTCACGTGTTACTCAAACGCCAACTGTAGTTGATCTATTTTATCTTGTAAAATTCAATATAATTAGATATTAGTGGAAAAGAAACTTTATATTTGGGATTTATTTTAGTTATGCGATGTGTAGAATGGAATCTCAAGGAATCTATGCTCAAATTTTCAATTCACACCCTGGAACTCGGGCTTTGGGTTATTGTACTTGGGTTCCGAATTTCAGGGCGTGACAATATCTGCCGTGATTTCAGCCCATAAACTCTCTATCAAAATCTATAAATAAGAGAATATACGATGATCACAGGTAAAAAAACAATCTCTATTCAAAATACTTTTACTATTCTCAAAAAGCCATCACTGATTTAGGCATCGGAGGGTTCACGGCTGGATCCCAGCCACCCCCTTTACTGTTTTCTGTGGTGTTTTACAGGGTCAAAGCCAAACCTCTGATCCGAGCACCTTCTCCAATTCTTACGAAGGATATCAGCGGCGACGATCGTACCTAAACCTTCTAAGTGGACGGCAGAGGTCCCGAAATCACGGGGCCAGACTATCCACTTTAGAAGAGCAAGTTGGAGGCGTTGCAGAACGCTTAGGCGGGGTGGACAGACGATTCGAACAAGTGGATGGGAAATTAGACGAAATTGCAGCCTTGCTGAACAATTTAGTTTGACCCTCACCCATCCCCGAAACCAACCCTGAACCTCAGCCACCTCAACAAAGTTCTCACCCACCACGTTCACTCTCAAATTATCCGCCACCCGACGAAGACGAAGTTGCGAGCCGAGCCTCAGGCTCGAGACTTCGAGCGGTCACAGAACTTCCTTCAAACGACCTGAGGCACAGAATAGAAGAAAGACTATTTGCCCGAGCTAGTCAAGATCAAGGTCGAATGGACGATAATATTACTCCCCTCGAGGCCGAGCTTAAAGAGCTTCGGGAGAGGATTGGTGATATACAACGAGCGCAACATGCCCGAGCACCAACAGCAGCAGATGTCCTAGTAGACTCGTCCGAGTCTCCGTTCACCGACGAAATTCGCAGCGAACCTCTCCCGAAAAGCTTCAAGATACCCCAGCTCAAGCAATATTCCGGGATAGGAGACTCAGCCGAACATCTCGAGAACTTTAAAGTCCGGATGGAACTCCATGGGGTTAATGGACACATTATGTGCAAGGCCTTCCCGTTGTCCTTAACCAGTTCGGCCTGGACTTGGTTCCGCAATTTAAAGCCGAAGTCCATCTCCTCTTTCACCGAACTAAGCAGGGTGTTCGCAACTCAGTTCATTGGGAGCACCGACCCGAGGAAGCATTCGACACACCTCGCCGCGGTCAAACAAAAAGACAACGAATCGTTGAAAGACTATCTATCACAGTTCAATGCTGAAGCGGTCCAGGTAGAGAACCTGTCCCAGGACGTACTGCTACATACAATGATAGGAGGATTACGTGATGAGAAATTCCTCTGGTCGGTGGGTGAACAACCCCCTCAATCTGTGGCTGAATTCCTCGATCGAGCTGCAAAACACATAAACGCAGAAGAGCTGGTGAACGCCCAAGGGTCTTCTTATAAGAGAAAAGATCGCAAAGAGGAAAGCAGCACCAAAAGGCACCGTCCCGATCGTCGATCGCCGAACTCAAATACTACTCCACGTGGAGCCAAAACTTCGGCTCTGAAATTCAAGAAATATACCCCGCTCAAGACGACCATGGAGCAAATATTCCTAGCTGAGAAGAACAGACGGGCGACCAGCAAAGATAAAAACCGACCCGACAGGAGGTCAAAATCCAAGTACTGTTTATACCATAAAGATCATGGTCATAACACAGTGGATTGTTTCGACCTGAAGCGACAGATAGAAACCCTAATCCGGCAGGGATTTTTGAAGGAATACATCGCCCAGCGCCCCGAAGACGATACAACCTCGAGTCGGGAAGAAAGAAGGAAACCAATCAACAACATTCCCTTGGAAGAAATCCATGTGATCTTTGACGGACCGACCACAGGAGACTCTGGCAATGCCCGCAAATCCTACGTTCGTCAAGCCCGGACATCCGAGCCAGCTTTGCAGGTGAATTTGACCAGCAGGCCCACAAAAATTCCAAAGGTCGCTCAGCGTACGATATCCTTCTCCGAAGAGGATGCTGGAGGAATAATGCATCCACATGACGATTCTCTGGTAGTATCGATGGTGGTCGCAAACAAAAAACTCCATAGGATGATGGTGGATACAGGGAGCTCGGTCGACATAATATACGCCTCAGCGTTTGACAGAATGAAGATCGATCGGTCTAGATTGAGACCGGTCAGAACAGCCCTGATCGAGTTCACAGGGGATTGTATCATGCCTGAAGGGGAAATAACCCTACCAGTCACAGCAGGAGATGAGCCGAACCAGAAAATGATCATGGTCGACTTTCTGGTGGTTAACACTCCATCGGCATACAACGCGATCATTGGCCGGCCCATCATACGAGCTCTAAAAGCAGGCATCTCCATTATCACCTGGCCATGAAATTCGAAACCGAAGGCGGAATCGGTGTGGTCCGAGGTGACCAACAAGAGGCTTGTCGATGCTATGAGCTGACCTTACGCGAAAAAAGCAAAGGCATGATATCCGCAATCTCGCATACAACTCCCTTGGATCCCAGGGAAGAAACAAAAGAGCGCGGATCACCAGCTGAAGAATTGATAGAAATCCCTTTATCGGACGAGGACCCAACCTTGATCGTCAAGATCGGGTCTCAACTGAACGACAAATCCAGGCAAAGATGATCGCCTTTCTGAAAGAAAACGTAGACGCCTTCGCATGGTCCCATCGGGACATGCCCGGAATTAATCCCGAAGTGATGGTCCACCGACTCAACGTGGACCAATCCTTCAAGCCGGTTCGTAAAAAACGACGAGCCTTCAACACAGAGAGATATGCCGCAATTGAGGAAGAAGTACAAAAATTGCGCCAAGCAGGTTTTATTCAGGAGGTCCGCTATCCCGATTGGCTCGCCAATGTCGTTCTGGTTAAAAAAGCCAATGGGAAGTGGAGGGTCTGCATCGACTACACCGACCTCAACAAAGCCTGCCCGAAGGATAGCTTCCCATTACCGAGAATAGATCAGCTCGTAGACGCAACCTCGGGACATGAACTTCTCAGTTTCATGGACGCTTACTCAGGGTACAATCAAATCCAGATGCATGTTCCCGATAAGCAAAAAATGGCGTTTGTCACGGACCGAGGGCTGTATTGTTACAAGGTGATGCCCTTCGGGTTGAAGAACGTCGGAGCAACGTACCAGCGTTTGGTTAACAAAATGTTTGCCGATCAGATCGGTAAAACCATGGAGGTTTACGTGGACGATATGCTCGTAAAAAGCCTGAAGTCAGAAGATCACGACGACGACCTCCGCGTCATGTTCAGAATCTTGAAAGAATACGGGATGAAACTCAACCCCGGTAAATGCGCGTTCGGAGTAAGATCTGGAAAATTCCTCGGGTTCATTGTAAATCAGAGAGGGATTGAAGCCAATCCAGAAAAGATCCGTGCGTTGGTTGAGATGAGTTTGCCAACCACCGCGAAAGAAATACAAAGCCTCACGGGGCGGGTAGCCGCACTCAACAGATTTGTTTCTAGGGTTACAGACCGGTGCCTTCCATTCTTCAAGCAACTTCGCAAGTTTAATGAGATGACCTGGACGCCGGAGTGTGAACAGGCCTTCCAGGATCTCAAAGCATACCTCGGCTCACCTCCATTGCTGTCCAAGCCTCTACAAGGAGAAGAGCTACTACTGTATCTGGCCGTGTCTTCGGCGGCAGTAAGTTCGGCCTTGATCCGCGACGACCAAGGTATACAGAGACCAATATATTACACCAGCAAAGCTCTTCTGGATACGGAAACCCGTTATCCTAGCCTAGAGAAACTGGCTCTGGCTTTGATTACAACGGCGAGGAAATTACGTCCCTATTTCCAAGCACACCTGATAGTGGTATTGACGGACCAGCCACTGAAGCAGATACTACAGAAGCCAGAAACATCGGGTCGCCTGGCTCGGTGGGCTATCGAGCTCGGCGAGTTTGACGTTCAGTACCGACCCCGCACGGCCATCAAGGGGCAAGCTGTGGCCGATTTTATCGCCGAACTCATCGACCCCTCCGATCCTGAAATCGATACTCCTCCCGCAGAAAACACGACAGAATCTACCCCGAAAGAAGATTCGAATTGGTCGTTGCACGTCGACGGTTCGTCAAACTCACAAGGATGCGGAGTAGGAATAATCCTAACCTCTCGCGATGGCATAAAAGTCCAGTATGCCCTGAGGTTTGGTTTCAGAGCTTCCAATAACGAAGCCGAATACGAAGCTCTTCTCGCTGGATTACGGCTAGCCTCAGCAGTCGGAATCCAAAATATCACAGCATACAGCGATTCGCAATTGGTCGTAGGTCAAGCAACATCGGAATACCAAGCGAAGGGAAAAAAGATGTCCGCGTATTTACAAAAATATCACGAGGTGTCTGCTCAGTTCGATCATTGCAAAGTTATCCGAGTACCGAGGATACATAACACCCATGCGGACTCCCTCGCCAAATTAGCGTTGGCAGGGGACGACGAGCTTGGAAGAATCATTCCTATTGAGTTCCTCCCCCAAAGAAGTATCACGGACGACTTTAAAAATCAGGTATGCCCTGTTTCAACCGAGCTTGACTGGAGAGACCCTATTGTCCGTTTCCTGCGGGAGAACATACTTCCCGAAGAAAGAACAGAAGCACGACGGATTCAATATAGGTCAGCTCGGTACGTACTAATCGACGGTATATTGTACAAGAAGGGTTTCTCGCTACCATACCTCCGCTGCCTCAGACCTAATGAAGCCGACTATGTCTTGAAAGAAATCCATTCCGGTGTGTGCGGAAATCACTCTGGAAATAGGGCGTTAGCACAGAAAGCAATTCGCTAATGTTACTACTGGCCGACTATCCAAAAGAATGCTCGTGAAATCGTCAAACGATGTGATAAATGTCAGAGTTTCGCCCCAGTGCCTCACTCACCTCCCGAAGAACTCACTCCTATGTCTGGACCGTGGCCCTTTGCGCAATGGGGGGTCGATATCATTGGTCCTCTCCCTACGGGCAAGGGACAGGTCAGGTATGCAATTGTGGCCGTCGATTATTTTACAAAATGGGTCGAGACAGAACCACTTGCGAAGATCACCGAGAAGAAAACGACAGACTCTATCTGGAAGTCGATCATATGTCGGTTCGGCATCCCTAACACCATCATCACTGACAATGGGCCTCAATTCGACAATGTAAAATACAAAGAATTTTGTCGGAATTTGGGCATAAAAAATGTATATTCATCTCCTCATCATCCCCAAGCTAACGGTCAAGTCGAAGCCATCAACAAGATTATTAAGAACCATCTAAAGACTAAACTCGGCGAATGCAAAGGAGCTTGGGCCGAACAGCTTCCCGAAGTGCTGTGGGCATATCGAACCACGGCTCGGTCTACAACTGGAGAAACTCCATTTTTCTTAACGTTCGGAGCAGAGGCCGTGGTCCCAGTTGAGATAGGGCTATCGACTAACTGAACCAATAACCACCGATCTGATCAGAACTAAGACCAGCTTCGCACCAACCTCGACTTGCTCGAAGAAGCCAGAGAAACTTCCCAAGTTCGGATCGCAGCCTACCAACAGCGCGTAGCTAGGTTTTACAACTCCCGAGTGAAAGAAAGACGGTTCAGAGTGGGAGATCTCGTCTTACGGAGGAATGTAAGGGAAAAGAAGGATAAGATTGCGAGCACATTCAATCTGAACTGGATTGGACCGTATAAAGTCATAAAAACAGTTCGGACTGGGACTTATTGACTCAAAGATATGCAAGGTTGTGCCCTACCCCATCCATGGAATGCGGAACACTTGAAAATCTAGTATCAATAAAAGCTAAGTATTCGCATTCGTTTCTCAAAATTTGAAATACGAACAGAGGCTAATCTCGCCCATAGTCGTATTCGAGCTCCGAGCTCCCATTATTTTTCGCAAAGTCCTAAATACTTCTGTCACGATCTAATATGCTCGGCCATGAAGTAAATGGATAAATTTAGCGAAAGAAAAAAAATCTGACAAAGTACACATACAGATCAGAAAAGAGGTAATTCATTTATAAGACCTTAAAAAGGTCAGGATTACAGGTTGCATTTGTTACACTATGCCCTACATAAACGAGCTACAAAAGAAACAAACACAAAAAAAATCCTAAGGGGCGGGATCAGCAGTCGGCTCGGCAGGGGCTACGGGGTCCTCTTCTTCCTCCACCTCGGAGTCAAGAAAGGAGAGGTCCAAGTCCGGATGATGTTCCTGAATGGCCATCCGACACTTTTCGTAGCCGAAGTCGAACGCTTCGTTGGCCTCGGCGACCTTCACTTCCAACTCCGCCTTGATATTCTCCAGCTCCGACCGCACGGACCCTTCAGCGGCCTTCAGCTCTTCAATTTGTAGCTCAGCCTCTACTCTCTCTTTATTGGAAAGCTCGGCTTGGAGAGAGGCGATCTCCCGTTCCCGAGCATCCAAGGCCTTTGTAGCCTCTTCTCCGAACTTCCTGGCCTCGTCCAAGGAACACTTGGTGGCTGCCAACGTCCCCTCAAGGCCAGAGATCGTTCCCTTATCTCGGGTGATCTCCTCCCGAAGCAGCTGGCATCCATAAGCCACCTACACGAAAGACAATACGTAAGCATACGAGGTACATAACATTGCTATTTTTATATAGCAAGACAATATCCACATCGTACCTTGGTCCCAAAGGTCCCTAGCGTGTTAAGCAAGGAGAGTACTGGAGACTTTGCCATTGCGTCCACCTCGGGCTCCGGAACTGCCTTGTATGCCCATTTGCATAAATTATACAAATGGGGTGGCATTTCCGGTCCTCGGCGGATGGCAGAGGAGGTCTGAGCGGGAATGCCTTGGGCAGATTGCCCGGATGGGCCAGCCTCGGTCCCTTCCACCAAGTCTATGACTGGGGGAGGGGGAGGTTGAGGCACTGCAGGAGGATCGGGCAAACCGACCTCAGCAGCAGGCGCATCTGGGATCGCCTCAAGGGTCATTTGTGGAGGAGCATCGGTAGTTGGGAGAGCTGAAGGTTGTGCTCGCATGCGCCTTGTGGCCACCTTTTGTCGCTTCTTCTCCCTCAATTGTTCTTTTTCCTCAGCTGTCATAGCCGACATCTTCCTCCGAGAAGCTGGTGCAGACATACCTAAAAAAAAAAAAAAGTAGTATGTCAATAAATGCGAAGGCAAAGCTGGTCTATGCCGAAATCACTAATGCTCACCTCGGGGATTGATGCCTAAGTCGGATAAAGTTTCGAAGGATAGAAGAAGCTTTACGCTGCGGAAGCTCGTGTCTAGTTCCCACACTGCAGCCACACGATCTTCCTCCTCCGGGCTAAGGGCTGGAGGATCACCACGAACTAAAAAAAAAGAGAGAGAGAGAGAAGAGGTCAGTCAAAAAAAAAAAAAAAAAGAGAAGGAGAGAAAATGCCGTCCGACCCGACCTGGAACTGAGAACCAGTTGTTAACTCGTCGGTCGGGGAAGTTGACTTCGGGTCGGGCCCCTTCCCAACCCTTGGAGACAAAAAACCATTCCTCTTTCCACCCGTGAATCGGGGAGGGATGGTCATCTATCAGCCGGTGTCCTTTCCTCCCCCGAGGTGACATATAGAACCATCCCTTAGAATCAGGGTGGCTTTTCAATTGGTAAAGGTGCATCAGCTCGGATGCGGTCGGATCTGAGCCATGGACTTGACGCCATAGAGCGACGCAACTGATCAAGGTCCTCCAGGAATTGAGAGCTAACTGACCCGGAGCTAAGTTAACTGCGGAGAGATACTCTCTCACGGTAGGAAGGAGAGGAAGACGGAAACCGGCCTCAAAGAACTAGGCGTATACGGTGACCTGGTCTCCGGGTGGACGAGTTGGAAAATCATCTAGCCCGGGAAGCCTAAGGTCTATGGCCCCAGGGATGCAGTACTCCGACCTGATCCTGATTAGGTCGGAGTGAGAGAGCGTTGTCCAGATCAGGTCGGCTGGATAATCAGAAACTCTATCAGACATACGCCCTGAAGTCCCGACCACTGGAATTTCATCCGAGGCAAAGAAAGAGGGAGTCTCCGCTAATGGAGCCCCTCCTAGGGGTCCCATAGTCACGAGTTGGGTTTCCATCAATCTGGATTCTCCAACGGGCAAAGAAGAAGACAGAGTTCGCGAAGAACTCTCCTCTGAACCAACCATTTTCAGAAAAATAAGAAAATGGGAGACGGAGGCACAAGAAGAAAAGTGAACGTACCGGATTACTTTCCGAAAAAGGGATGGGCCAAAGGAAGAATGAAAGGACACCTTGATGAAATCACAGCGGTCCGAAGGAAATCACGAAGGGTGGTCCAGAAGAGATTGGAGAGCTACAGAGGAAAAATCGTAAACAGGGAGAATAAGAAGAATCCCGGAAAATGCCTAAGTACAGTATTTATACTGTAGCAGGAGACAGCACGCAGGACGTGCTGTGCCACGTGGCGTTCATCTGTGGTCTCAATGAACGAACCGACGCGACTTTTGACATGGCTTGCCACATGTCAGCCTCCTATTGAACGGCGATATTTAGCCCGTCCGTTCGAAGATATGAGGCCTCACATGTCCTAACACCATTCGACTGCCGAAATAAAAGGCTGCCGCGCCGTACAGTGATCATTGCGCCTTTTCGAAATTCGAAACAGCGCATTTAAGGAGCGTTTGCCGCCAAAAGAGAGATCGGCTACATTTACTCCCTAGATGGAAGTGTCCACCTCGGCAGTGGGGGGACAGCTGTCATGGGATAATTTCTCATGACCCGACCCGAGCAGAAAAGGCCTCGGAATAATATAGCAAGTTGAAGGCCTGAGCTGATGACTTCGCCTTTCCCGAGGACAGATCGGATCGTATCCAAGCTGATTGGTAGATAGAAGTCGACCTCGTCTCTTCCTCAAACAGCCTAAAAATAAGGGCGCATTCCTTGGAGATCGGAATGACCCGAAAAGATAGGAACGACCCAAGATTTTCGCCCGGATTCCCGGGCAAGATATCTGCCGTGATTTCAGCCCATAAACTCTCTATCAAAATCTATAAATAAGAGAATATACGATGATCACAGGTACAAAAACAATCTCTATTCAAAATACTTTTACTATTCTCAGAAAGCCATCACTGATTTAGGCATCGGAGGGTTCACGGCTGGATCCCAGCCACCCCCTTTACTGTTTTCTGTGGTGTTTTACAGGGTCAAAGCCAAACCTCTGATCCGAGCACCTTCTCCAATTCTTACGAAGGATATCAGCGGCGACGATCGTTCCTCCGTATATAAATCATATTACTTCGTCTGTTGACCAGTAATCAGCATCAACAGGGTACGCATAGGAAACAATGGGAATTGAACGCCCGCCATTGAAATCTTGATCGGTTGGAAGTCTTGGATCAAGCTAATATTTGTATTTTCAGTTCATCTCAGTGAGAATAACCTTATGAACGGTTTGGATGGCATATAAATATCTTCGTGAGCTCCAGGAAGGTTTCGAAGGTAGGCGTCATTTCTATCCCAGCCAAATCCTTTTCGTGCGGCCCATTTGGGTTTTGGACCGTCTCATTTTCTGGTTCAATTCCTAACGAGAGGTGTCAAAACTGATGGACGGAATGGATTTTCTCTAACATCGAAGTGGGTCCCACAGAGCTCGGGCGTACGAGGACTCCATTGTAGACGAGCATAGGAAAGTCGCGTAGGCATCAGTTGAACAAGTCAAAGGTAAGATCCCGCCAAAAATACAAACGGTTGAACCCATGATCTCGGACGCGGATTGCCTGCAATCCCCTGCAGCCCTACCCTGATGTTTGTGCTATATCCACTCCATTCATCCATTTCACAACTGATTTTAGGATAGTGGCACAAACAAGAGGCAGATCCAAAACTTAAGTGGGCCACACCACAAAAAACAGTGGGGATTGAATGATCACCGTTGAAACCTTCTTGGGCTTAGGAAGTTTTGGATGAAGCTGATATTTGTGTTTCCCTTCATCTAAGGTGGGAATCACCTTATTAGTGCCATGGATGACATGTAAACATCACAGTACCCTCAGAAAGCTTTCAAAAGTAGGCGTTTCCTCACTGTTTCCTATGGTATGGCTCACTTAGAGTTTTGGATATCCCCATTGTTTCCTATGGTGTGGCCAACTTGGGTATGAATCTTCTATCTCGTGTTGGGCTCATGTCCTAAACTGAGATGGCCAATCGGATGGACAGAGTGGATATAAACAAATGGACCCGGATCAGCCTGTCCCATGAACTTCCTGTCACATGAAGCTAGGTGGGGCCCACCGTGATGTTTGTGAGAAATCTACCCTGTCCATCAGTTTTTCCAGATAATGTTGGGAAATGGCCCAAAAAATGAGTCAGATCCTGGGCCGCACAACAGGAAAAAATGGGTAGGGAAATGCCTAACATTAAAACCACCCTGGGTCCACCGTGATGTTTATATGCCATCTATACCGTCCATAAGTTCATTCCAACTGGGATGAACCGGAAATTTTTTCTATCCTGATCCAAAACTTTCTGTGGCCCCACGAATATTGTTTCAACGGTGGATATTTGATCCTCACTCTTTCGTGTCATGCGGCCCACTTGAGTCTTGGATCTGCCTCATTTTTGGGTCCATCTCATAGCATGATCTCAAAAAATGGATGAACGGGGTGGATTTCTCACAAACATCATGGTGGGCCCCACCTAGCTTCATGCATAAAGGCAATCCGTGTCCAAAACAAAATCATGGTGGGTCCCACTTTTCTTGGGATTGCATGAATCACCTACAATTCGCAGGCAGTCCGCATCCCATGATCTCCATAACTACCCACTCCACCTCATCTCCTCCCTTCTCAATACCCCAACTCCAGATAGAGCTTCCCACTCAAAGCAAGAAAAGAGAAAATGGCCTCCCTCTTCATCTCTTCCTGCAGCATCATCTTCTTCTTCTTGGGCATCTTCTCTTTTCTCCAGCTTCCACCACCCGCCGCAGCTTTCGAGTTCGACGTTGGAGATGCCGATGGATGGAGAGTTCCAACCGAAAACCCTAAAATATTCTACAATTCCTGGGCATCGAAAAACAGATTTCAAGTCGGCGATATCATTAGTAAGTGCTTAGGTGTAATTTCATGTTCTTAGGTGTAATTAGGAAGAAGGAAAAAGACCCACGTCTTGTTTTGTAGTTTCATTTCTACACTTAGGTGTAATTTCATGTTCTTCACCACATTCCATAGCACATCCATGCATTGCATGGTCTCTCTCTCTCTCTCTCTCTCTCTCTCTCCATGAAAATTGCAAAAATGAAAGTTTATTTTCTATTTCAGATTTCGAGTATGACACAGATTCAGTGATGGTGGTGAATTCGGAGGACTACAACGATTGTGATTCCACTCACCCCATCTTCTTTTCGAACAGCGGCCAAACCAGTTTCAAGCTTGATCGCCCGGGCCTGTTCTATTTCATCAGTGGAGTCTCCGGACACTGCGACCAAGGTCAGAAGATGATCATTAAGGTTTTGGGCCAGACGCCGGCTCCTGAAAACTCTCCTTCGCCGCCTGGTAGCCCTTCTGGCACCACCGAATTCGGATGCTTCGGTTCCAACGGCTAGGATTGCTTTTATAGTGATCATGCAGTTGGTTATGTTAGCACTTAATTGTTTTTCTCTTCCTTGAATTTTAGATTGATAGTTTGAATAGCCCCACTTCGTTAGTGGGCTTTTAGTGTCGTTTTTAGTTTAAGTATTACTATTATATCAGGATGTTTGGGTGCGATTTTATGTGAGTTTTTGAAATTCTGATGTGGGATTTATAATCTTTGCCTTTTTGTGGTTTTACAAGTATGTTGATAAGCTTGAATTTGGAGGAATATCTTTAATTTCTACTTGTAAAATGCACGTGAATTGCTATGTCACACACTCATAAAATAGTAAGCCTATGTAGACGCTCACCAATTATCTACACAAGAGAAACCATCTAATGGCCTAACTTTGGTTTGGGTCAACCTGAATCCAGAGTGACTCAACCCGAGTTCGGGTTAGGTTGGGTCGGGTTTTCAAGGTCCTTGGGTTGGGTTCAGGTTCAGGTTCGGTTCATAAACGCAAACTCGATTTGCATTCGATTTGGGTAAATTTGGGTTAGGAACAATCAGATGCATTTGGGTTTTGATAGGTTTGTTTTTGGTGACGTTTTTGGCACTTTTGGTTAATGAATTATTTTTATAATTTTTACGTTAATTCATTATCAAGCCTATTTTCATTCTATAAAATTTCATCCCATAGCTTGAAGCCATGGATTTTCTGTCCTGAAATTAATCACATTTGATTTATATTTTGTTTTAAATAACCTCAACAATAGTGAAGGTTTTTTTTATTTTTTATTTTTTTTATTTTTTATTTTTTATAACACACTCTCACCCCACACCCTCATACACCAATGGTTTTTATTTTTTATTTTTATACTACAATGGATACTTGAACCCATGACCTCGTGTTGAAACTCCTGTGAGTCTACCACTGAGGCATGAGTAAAGACCTAAACAGAGTTGAGTTTAAGAGAATATACTATTTTGAGTTAGTGTATTTAAGTTGTCCACATCGCCGCCCATTATGGCCGCACCGGGCTGCATCACTTTGGTTCAGGTCAGCCTGAACCCGACCAACGTATTTAAGTTGTCCACATTAACTTAACCCAAGATTGATCAGGTTGGGTTGACTTCCGGTTCATAAATGCCAACTCATTTGAATTCGGTTTGGGTAAATTCAGGATGGGTTAGGTAAGGATTGGATTAACAATCACATGCATTTGGGTTGGGTCAAACAAAGAGGATTTCAGGTTGAAACTCTAATCAGGTGGGGTTGCAGATTGGGTTAGAGGTGGGCAATGATCCGATCCGAGTCGAACATGTGCTAGATCGGACTGTTCAGTTGCTTGAGTGGGTGTGTTCAAACAATTTTCGAACAAATATTCAAACATGGTGGCTCTGTTCAAACTTGGTTTGGTCTGGCCCAACCATGTTCGAACATATAGATTTCGAACAATTTTTATGAGTTCGAACAATTTTACTTTTTTCACTTGAAAATATTTTTTCTACCACTG
The DNA here is from genome assembly GCA_003013855.2 of Liriodendron chinense. Lineage (NCBI taxonomy): Eukaryota > Viridiplantae > Streptophyta > Magnoliopsida > Magnoliales > Magnoliaceae > Liriodendron > Liriodendron chinense. The sequence continues at coordinate 11,131,318 of ML058484.1, read as the reverse complement.
AATAATGAATACCAATTTATTCACAAATTACAGATCACAAATGACAAATCACGAGGTTTAAAGTTTTTAACTAACAAAAAATGAGGCACATACAAAGCTCAAGTGGACCACACCACAAGAAACAGTGAGGAGCAGTGATGTCCACCATTGAAACCTTCCTAAGGCCACGGTCATGTTTATTTGTCATCCAACCCTCTCTCTCTCTCTCTCTCTCTCTCTCTATATATATATATATATATATATATATATATATATATATATATATATAACCGAGTCGAACGAGTTGACTTTGAGTTGAGTTTATATATATAACTGAGTTGAACGAGTCGAGTTCGAGTCGAGTCAAACAGGTTTGTGATTGTAACCGACTCGAATTTTTTTTCAAACAGACCCTTTAGAACATGAAGACTTTTTGTTCAAACAGAGTTTTACCGAGTCGATCAGAGTCAATCCGAACGATCAAACTCGATTCGTGTCCAGCTCTAGATTGGGTCCTCTTGAGACTTGGTTGGGCTTGGGTTTGACCCTCAAGACAACCCAGCCTGCCTGAGTTGCATCCCTGATGAAGCATGGTCACACCCTACTTGTCAAGAACCCGAGTATCATGTGTAGCATTCAGGAAATGGTTAAGATTTTGGACCAACAGTTTTTTTATTGAATCATTTACACGGTGGGCTTTATTATGGATGGTAGATACTCCAAAAATCTCCCTGATCGGATGATCCTAATGGTTGGTTGTAATTGTATTCTCAAATGACCAATCAGATGGACATGATCATCCGAGCTTCACATATCGAATGGGACTAACTTTCATTTGCAAAGCATTTCATTTGAAAGCTATTTGAGATTCGGTGAAGCCTGAGTCCAAGTTGACACCAAACTCAATTTGAGCTTTTCGGGCCTCAAAATCATGTAGATTGATTTGTTTCATCTCTCTCTCTCTCTTTCCGAGTAACCTAGTGCGTTTTGCAAATACCATGTTGAGCTTTTTTAGTTACTTGAGGACTTGATAAAATTCTAAAACGGAAATGAACTTGGTGGAGTGCTCAGATGTAGAAAACGATGGCTTTATGGAACCATTGAGAGAACAGATGGTTATTACCAGCTACCGCTCCTTAAGCATGAGACTTTCATCAATTAAATTTTGTTTGGAACAAACAAGATGTGAGCCCATAGTGGGGGTGGCTAACATTGTGATGTGACTAACAGGGGTGGGTGGGTGTACTAACAATGGGGTGTGTTTAGCAAAAGGAAAGTAAACATATGTTTAACAGAAGGAAAGTAAACATATGTTTAACAAGGTCAATGCAGTCTTTTCTGATTGGCCAAAAAAAAAAAACACTATTTATTGTTCACAGCTGCTGTTATTAGGGACTGGTTAGGAGTGGAACTGAACCAAGTTTGGTCAGGGATCAACCTGTGCCCTTCCTGCTTTATGGCTAAGGCTTGAGATCAGGGAAGTGTCTGTTTGAAAAAGCCAAGTATATTACAGCTAGGAAATGCCACTCTTCCAAACCAAAGAACAGTTGGGAGTGGCAAAGGGCACCTGATTAGAAGGATCCTGCAATTAAAGGGCAGGCCAAGGGTCATGGTCTGGGCTTGGGTGTGAATTCAATTACTAATTGTAATTGCATTAGCTTCACCATAACAAACCCAACTTACTAAACACAATCGGTTTGGGTCAGGAATGTGGTTTTGAATGGGAGCTAAAGAATGGCTATTTTTGTCACGGGTTGCACATGAATTGGGAGTCTGAGCCCAGTCCATCGTGTCCCCACCTTTGTGAACATCCAAGGAGAACAAAATCCAGTCAAAAGGGTTATTATACGGCTAGCATCAATCGATTGAAATGTATTAGTATTAAGTTGTGGTGTTGAAAGGCTAACGCATGCAAGTGGGGCCTCCCCCTCCTCCCTCTTACGTGGGCCTGGGGCATGGACCACGTGGATATCTAGGCTCTGATACCACTGTTGTGACACACCCAAAAGGCTAACCTAATGGGTAGAGTAACCCCTGGATATATGAAGACAAACTCTACCCCCCTCCCAACCGATGTGGGACAAACCAACAAATAATGGATCGATCCTTATCAAAGATCCATAAACATTCCTATGAATAATCGATCAAGCAAGAGCTAGAACATATTAAGAGAAGTACCCAACAACTTGATTTGAACATATTAAGAGAAGTACCCAACAACTTGATTTGAACAAACATATTAAGAGAAGTACCCAACAACTTGATTTGAACATATTAAGAGAAGAAGTACCCAACAACTTGATTTGAACATATTAAGAGAACAAGTACCCAACAACTTGATATAAAAAAAAAAAAAAAAAGAGTTCAGCACAGAACATGAGTCAAGAGCAAATACAAAGTGTGGGCGCGGAGCCGAAGAGAGCTATTGCTTCCTTGCCATGAAGGGTGTGAATGAATCGTGGATTGATATGGGCTCCATGACAAAGAAGACTTGAAGAATCAATTGCAGGGCTGGCCCATCTGGATTTAATCGGGCTATATTATGAGCACATAAGCCCAACCCAGTTCGTTTGGGATTTCATGGCATTTCTGTCCTATTACCATCCATGCATGATGGGGCACACTTATCTGAACCACGCACAAAAGTAAGTGCCTTGGATCGAGTCTGGACTTGGGCTCAGGGGCAGAATTATTGTGGGTCAGTCTCCGGCCTTAGGTTGGCCCGATCAGGCATAGATGGCTAGGTCCATAAATCAGGCCGGTATGACTCTCTACTGGACCACACATGTACATTGGATGCAACTGATCAATTATCCATCACACCATTGGCCTACCCGGACACGGTTTGGCTTGTGACCCCAAACACCAGTCAACTAGCTGGTGTCAAAGCTTTGTGGGGCTACCATAATGTATGTGTTTTATCCACACCATCCATCCATTTTGTCAGATCATTTTAGGGCATGAGATAAAAAGCGAGGCAGATCCAAATCTTAGGTGGACCACAACATAGGAAACAGTGGGGATTGAACGCTTATAGTTGAAAACTTTTTTGGGCACAAAAGTTTTAGATCTAACTGATATTTGTGTTTCCCCAGGTTGGATGGCAAATAAACATAACAGTGAGTCTTAAGAAGTTTCTAATGGTGGACATTCAATCAACATTGTTTTTCCCTGGTGTGGTCCACCTGAGATTTGGATTTGCCACATTTTTGGGCTCATGCCCTAAAATGAGGAGGGAAATGGATGTACAATGTAGATAAAATACATACATCACAATAGGGCCTGGAGTTGTACACAAGTTGAGTCAAGTCGAGCTTTGTTGCTCGAGTTGAATTACCTATCCCCTGCTCGTTGCTCGACTCGACTTGGTTTAGTCGAGTGTGGACTTGTTCGATCAGCAGACTGAACGAGTTCGAGTTTTCCAGCCGAATCTAAGTTTAATTCTTTCAAGTTGAGTTCAAGAAAAACAAACAAGAAAAAAAAAAATGAAAGGAGAGAGATCTTACTAGATAAGAAAATAAAAAAAATGGAAGGGTCAGAGATTTGGTGTATAGGCTAACAACGCAGGTTGGTGGTAGCTGGTGGCGTTGGACAAGTGAACTAACAGCAGGTCAGCATCTTAGGGCAGATCAGGGGTGGCTATCAAGCTAAGAGAGAGAGGGAGGGAGGGAGTGGGGTCGCCGAGCTCAGTATATGAGGGTTAGGGTTAGGAAGAGTCAGAAAGGCAAGTAGATTAAGATTAGGTTTTTTTTTGTTTTGTTTTTTTTTTTTTGGATATTTATACTTACAGTCAATGACTTGAGTCGAGCCGAGTCACATTAAATTGAGTTCAAGCTAATATTTAAGCCGAGCCAAGTTGGATGTGGCCATACTCGGTGCTCCACCCAAATTCAGTCAGGCACCTAAAAAATGACTTGACCCGGTTCAAACTCACTTCCTATCTAAATTAAGTCCTGGCGTATTTTTCAAGCTTACCCAACTCGTGTACGCCTCTAATAGGCATACTCAGCTTTGACGCTAGCTAGCTAGGCCTACTGGACAAGCAAACTAGTGGAAGCGGATGGCCTGTGAACCGGAGCACAGAGATGTACTTGCGTGACGTTGTGTGGGGTCCACAGTGATGAAAGTGACAAAGCCACTCTGCCCATCTGTTTTGAAAGACCAGAATAGGATGGTATTTTAAAAATAGGAGGATCCAAAACTCAGGTGGGCCATGCCAACAAAACTGTGGGAAAGGAAACGTACACATTTGAAACATTTCTGGAGCTGATCATGATTTTAACTTGCTATCCAAACCGTTCATATGGTTATCACCCCATGAGTTCTATCCCCACCGTTTTGTGTGGTATGACCCGCATGAGTTTTGGATCTGCATGATTATGATTTTTAGAATCATATCCTATTGTGGCCTTGCAAAACAGATGGACGGAGTCGATTTGTCATAGACATCTCTGTGGGCCCCACTCTGTGCCCGGTCACAGGCAATCCATGGTCGGCTTGGACTCGTCGGCGTGTGCCCCGCGTAAGCATGTGTGAGCCGGAAGCCCTGTGTAACGGGAAAATATAAGAGGGTTGAAGTGAATCAAGCCAAGGTTGGGAATGGAGGTGCTGAGGCTTCCAGTCGTTCGTCCCTCCTCTTTAGCAGCCTTCTTCTCCATTTCAAATACAGCTCGAGTATCAGGTTTCTCTCTTTCCTGCTGCTTCTACGAACTAATCCATTCTTCTTCTTCTTCTTCTTCTTCTTCTTCTTCTTCTTCCTCCCTCTCTCTCTTCGTGTGTTTTCTCTACCCGACTCTCTTTCTTTTGAAATTTGAGTTTTCTTCAAACGCCTATCTATCTGTTCTCTTTGTAATTGCTTTTTTCATCATCATCTTCTTCTTCTTTTCTGAATTAGTAGATTTCTTTTTTATCCTCCCTAAAATCTTTAGTTTTTACTAATATTAGCAGTTCTCTCCCATACCCATCTGCCCTTTTTTTCTGTTTTTGATTCTTTCTGCACTATCCTATCATTTTTGGACCTTTTCATCTACGTTTCCGGCTTCTCTTTTACTGAATTTTTAGCTTTATCACATACCCCTCTTCCCATCTTCACTGATATTGTTCCATCATTTTCTGTCTTGTTGTCTACAATTTTTTTATTTTGTTTCTAAGGAAGTTGCATTTTTCTCACATACATTTTCGTCTATCATTCTTGCTTACTTTCTTCTGAATTCAAAGTTTTCTTAACTACCCATCTAACCATTACAGGTTCTTCATTCTTTCTTGCTTTATTTTCTGCCAATTTGCAATTTTCTCAGATACCTATTTCCTCATATTTTTTCCTTTTTTTTTTTTTTTAAATTTTTTTTCGGGGAAAGATTTTCCTTTCACTATATTCATATTATTATGTTGCTAACCTTGTTTGTTTGATTTTCAGTAAGACGGATCAGTACTCATTTCCTTTCATGTCCGTTGAGAACCTTTGCAGCTGCAAGATCAGAAAGAGCCCTACCTCAGAAGAAGTAAGATTTGTATTTGCATTTGGATGCTCAATCTTATATTGAATTATAATAAGAAGGGGAAATTACAAATGTGGAGCCAGCTCAACTGTGGCCATCCATCGCGAATGCCATCAAAGCACAGCCCAAGTTGATTTGTTTCGATGCCATCATTTTCTTCCAGGAAATTCCTGTGAGTCTCTAATCGGTGACGTTATCTTCTTTCATTTCCTTTTTATAATTTTTTATTTTCAGGAAAAGGAGGCTGGATGAAGTTTGTCTTGAACGGTTTCAGCAGTACAGCCGAACCTTCATACAGTCATGGATCCTACAAGGTCAGCAGCAATCCAAAGTTTTAAGTAATCTTTTCCACTAATTTACTATGCTTGGTTGAAGCGAGCATCCTAAGCATTGGAATGAGCTGCTTGTGTTGCCAGCTGGAACACCCTTTTACATACTCAATATTTCTTTCATTGTTATACAACTGTGTTCAATCTGGATTCTAAGATTCATTTCTATATCTGTGCAGCTTTGTGTGTGCGTGCACGCGCATGTGTTTTTTTTTTTTTTTGATGCAAAGGGTCTCATTACAATGCCATTTAAATCAAGGGAAAGTATCTTCGATGTATTAATAAACTTCTCATCCATGATGGAATCTGTTGTTTAGGGTGCATTTTGATGTCCCTAGAAAGGCAGGGTTGGCAATGCTGTTCCCCAATTAATATCTGTGATGTTTGGATCCTACCTGAAATAGAAAGGATATTGATTTGGGCAACTATTCAGAGAAGTATATTGTTGGGGATTCACTTCTCTCAATAAAAGAAGAATTAGAAGAAGAAGAATTGTTGGGGATTCGCATGTGTGAAAAGGAGGTCAAAACCTTTGCTCAGGCCCTTGCTTGCAAATCCGAAAAGCTCCCGACGACATATCTTGGCCTCCCTTTGTGCATTTTTAAACTGGCAAAACATGTCTGCAATTTGGCGATAAACAAGATGGAGCAAAAAATCTCGGGGTGGAAAATCTAATATTTACCATTAAGGGATCATTCTATGTCTAATCAAACTGGCACTAGCCAAGATGTCATTGTACTTTATGTTACTTTTCCACTACCCAACGAGTGACATTTAAATAATGGAAATGATCAAGAGGGGCTTTCTATGACAAGTTATAAAAATAGATTCTACTTGGTAAGGTGGGATGTGGTATGTAAATTGAAGGAGCATGGGGGTTAGGGATAAGGAATCTCAAGAAGATAAACTTGGCTCTATCGGGTAGTGACTTTGGAGGTCAGGGGAGGAGGGAGATGGGCTGTGTAGTAGTTTTTTTTTTTTTTTTGGGGGGGGGGGGGGGGGGGGGGGGGGGGGAGGAAGGAAGAGGAGGGCCTACAGCCCTAGCCAGGCATCAATCAAATCAGCTATCTCAATGTCAGTGATGAATCTAGAAGAAGAGTGCATATGAATATCGGCTAATTTGAAGAGAATTGTCCGTAGGTGATCGGAAGTAACCTCGAAATGGTTGCTGGAAGAAGTAGCGAAGAAATGAATCCTCCGAGCAAATAGGCGCATTTCCCAAGTGGAGGACAACGAATCTTTAATGGCTGTAAGACTTTGATGATTGTGTACAAAGATGCTAGTCCCTACCATTTGATAAGTACGAAAGTTAGATGTATTAAGGGATAAGGTTTGCAAGCGATCCAACTAGGAGTAAATCTGAGACGCTGAGTTACTTGACAAGTGGGGGGGGGGGGGGGGGGGGGGGGGTGTGCGAAACGGAGTAGGCAGTAGGAAAGTCCCAAGTAACAGAAATAGTTCCAGGAGCCTTAGATGCAATAAAGGGCTCAAAATGGAAAATAACTCTAGCTCTCAAATTCCAGATGATATGCTTAAATATAGTCTCCTTTGAGGAATATTTGTTGTTAAATATGTGATTATTTCTTTCTTTTCAAATATGTCATGCAAGGGCCGGGAAAGAGAGCTTGTAAAGAGAAGAAGAAACATGATCACTTGCATTTTCCACAAAAAATAAGCAACAGATAGAAGAATTGTCAGATGGTAGCATCAAGATTAACACATGCAGCCCGCTTTGATTCAATCCGCCAGATCCGGTCTTGCCCACTTCACGATAGAAAAATAATCGGAACAAATGATCCTGGCCAACAATTTCAAATATCAAAGTTGGCCATTTTCATTTTTAGGGTCTATTTAAGGGACATAATTGGTATGTTTAGGATAGTATGTCCGGAGTGACCTCGAATTGTGACCATCCATGGATGGGAGTCAATAGGTGAATGGTCTGGAGTGACCATCCCACCTCATCAAAGAATCATTTACACAGAGACTGCATTTCAGACTCGATTTGGACGGACTCATCTGAGTTGACTCATCGAGTCTCATACGGTTTTGTCACCATGAGTAATTATTGACAATATGCCTGACTCAGCTCGAGTCAAGACTTGGTCGAGTTGGGAGATGATTCCTCCATGTCAGGCCAAGTCAGGCATATATTAATTCTCAATGCTGACTCGTGGTGCGACTGTACCAAACTTGATTGGGTCAACTCGGCTAAGTTGGCAATCCACTAGCACAGAGCTAATAAACAAGGAATGCAATGGGCCATCAATTGAGATCAGGGCACCAAAATAACCATAAATTCTTGTGGGCCCAACCAGTTTAGCTAAATTGAGACCAAATCTTGGTCCGTGGCAGGTCAGGACCTGAAACCAAATGGCCCATTTGGCCCATTGCCAGATGATGGGTTGTGATGAGGCTAATACAGGTCAGGACCAGAAACCAAATGGGCCATTTGGCCCATTGCCAGCTGATGGGTTGTGATGAGGCTAATACCGTATGCATTGCCGATCTTCGCAGTCGTCTCGAATGCGCAGGTAACCGCAACACAGGCAAACATGAGCAGGTAGTTGATCGCAGGTATGTAGACCTGGCCTTCATATTTTGAGAATGTATGGAAGACCTTCACAAGAGGGAAGCATCTAGTGATAGGGATTGTTGGATGATGGAGAAGGTGGCGGAGATCATTTCCTGGCTGGCGATGATCGACACTAAGACGGCCACCATGAACATGGGCCAATATACACGATCTACACAATGATCAATCCCATACACAATGATCAATCCCATGTTCGTGATTTTAAACCAAGTGTTTGATCAATGCACCATATGAAACTAAAGTAATGAGCAGGAGCTTGTTGGAATATTTGATTGAATCAAATAGACTATTAAAACTGAAAACCAAAAAGAAAATAAAAGAAAATAAGATAGAAAACTTATTGGATTGAGTCAAGGCGTGACTGAGTCACTCGGCTTGAAATCGAATTTGCTCCCCTTGGACAGCGTCCCAAGTGCAACAGGTTTCCAGAGCAATCGACCTCCAGAATACAACGACTATGACCCGGTCCCAGTGGTACACTCATTGTACGCAGGCTCAAACCACTTGCAGTTTAACTTGAAAGTGTTGAGTTGACTCAGCGTAGAACTTTAAAAAAAACTTTTTAAAAACCAGAGAGAGTTTTCTTTGAATAATTATTAAAACCTAAATTAAGGAGCCCTTATATAAACTCTGAAATGGTGCCTTAAGCACTCTTTTGAAAGGGTTTAGTCCATTAAATTTAAACCCAACCGGAGTGACCAACCGACTGGACGCATCTCTCTGTTCAAAATGAAAAGACAAAAGTGCAAGTACATTTGCACAAATAAAGTCCCGCGAGTACCTCTACACACACACACATCTTCGCGCGAGTACACTTACACCGCACCCATGCCCGGCCCGGCCCGTCCAGTCCAGTCCAGTCACGCACGTGCATGCACACACGGATATGAACACGAACACGGGCTCGGCTCGGCTTGGCTCGGCTCGGCTCGCGCGCGCACTCGTGCGTGGTAAATGGCATAGATTAGAGCTATAGGTATAGCCCCCACATAGGACCAAATTCACATGCCCCCTGAAAGGGGCTCAAGCCCTAAGGTAAAAGGCATACCTTATAGACAAGAGAGAATACTTGTTCAAATTCAATGTGGGACTAAAACCCATATCAAAAAAGCAAATGATTTCAAATTGTAGAGGGAAAACAAATTTTTTTAATTATTTTGAAATAAATACAACAATCCCCCACATGTTTCAAAATTAAAGCCTTTCGAGTTAACGCGGAATAGTCGTATAATGGTGCCGGTGTCACCATAAACTTGAACCGACATTAGAAAAAGCAAGACAGGTTTACAGGAATCAGGTGACACGATAGTCTTGAACCTAATTCCTTTTGGTGTAAATCGCAAGTACACGCCACTCACATGTACAACTCTTTCTCTACAAGTGATTCTGTGGTTTAATGCGTTTCGACCATACACCATTACTTTGATTTCATGAGTGCTCTAGAGAATGCGCCTAGATTCTCATATGAAGCGGCCTCCACCTCCACACCCATATAGGTGAATTCCATCAAGTGTACGCAATAACTGTATACACCATCGAATATATGATTATGGATTCATTAAGAGTTTCGAAAAGTCATCCTTCTACGTTGCTGTTTGCACTGCTACACCATAGAAGGGGCTCAATTACATTAGTGCAATTGTCTACCTCGTGTCTTGTTGTTTACCCATGAAACCTATCTCATGGGATTTTCACTTGTATAGGGTTGCCGATACTGGCAGCTCATATATTAGGCTTAGCCCAATTCCCTTTGATGTATCATTGACTAACTTTTTAGATAGTCCTTTGGTCAGAGGATCTGTTAGATTCTTTTCTGACCTCACAAAGTTAATAGATATAACTCCATCGCGCAACATATGTTTTACTACGTTCTCCCTGAATCTAATATGTCTGCTCTTCCCATTATATATTTTGCTATTTGCTTTTGCTATAGCTGCTTGACAATCACAATGAATAGATATGGCCGATACAAGCTTTGGACACAATGGTATATCATTCAAGAGATTCTTAAGCCACTCAACTTCTAAACCAGCCTTTTCTAAGGCAACAAACTCGGATTCCATAGTTGACTGAGCGATACATATCTGCTTGGTAGACTTCCAAGAGATTGCTCCTCCACCTAAAGTGAAGACATATCCGCTAGTGGATTTAATTTCATCTGAATCAGTAATCTAGTTAGCATCACTATATCCTTCTAATACAGCAGGATAACCATTATAATGTAAACCATAGGCCATAGTGCCTTTTAGGTATCTCAGAATTCTGGACAAGGCATTCCAATGCTCTTTCCCAGGGTTATGTGTATATCTACTTAGCCTTCTTACTGCAAAAGCTATGTCTGGTCTAATACAGTTCATCAAATATATAAGGCTACCAATTATCCTGGAATATTCCAATTGAGACACACTACTATCTTTATTCCTTATAAAAGTCATACTGTAATCATAGGGTGTACTGATAGGTAAACAATCAAAATGGTTAAATTTCTTTAATATTTTCTCAATATAATGAGATTGTGATAATATAAAACCATTATCTTTTCTAGTTATCTTAATACCTAAAATTACTCTTGCCTCTCCTAAGTCTTTCACATCAAACTTAGATTACAAGAATTTCTTAGTCGCATTAACTAATTTAATATTAGTTCAAAAAATAAGCATGCCATCAACATAAAGACATATAATAACAACATCTTTTTCAGAAAACTTACTATATACACATCTATCTGCATCACCTATATGATAATTGTTAGATTTCATAACATTATCAAATTTTTTATGCCATTGTTTAGGAGCCTGTTTCAAACTATATAAAGACTTAACTAGTCTGCACACTTTATTTTCTTTACCAGGTATTTTATAACCTTCAGGCTGCTCCATATATATTTCCTCTTCTAAGTCTCCATTTAAAAAGGCTGTTTTAACGTCCATCTGGTGTACCACCAACTTGTATATAGAAGCTATTGATATTGAGACTCTGATAGTTGTAATCCTAGTCACGGGAGAATAGGTATCAAAATAATCTATTCCTTCCTTTTGTTTAAAGCCTTTAGCTACCAACCTAGCCTTGAATTTATCAATGGTCCCATCTGGTTTTAGTTTCTTCCTAAACACCCATTTACAACCTATTGATTTGTTTCCAGGTGGTAGATCTACAAGTTCCCAAGTGTTATTAAATAAGATAGATTCTAACTCGTCATTTATTGCTTCCTTCCAAAAAGTTGCATCTGGATAGTTAATCGCTTCTATATAGGTTGTAAGATCATCTTCTATTAAGAAGGTGTAAAAATCATCTCCTAGGTTAGTATCTCTTCGAACTCTAATACTTTTTATTGGTTCTATAGTCCATTGCATGTGGGGTCCACCTTAGCTGTCTACAATTTGGTGGGGCCCACTGATTTATTAAATCCCTAATTAGAGATTTCAAAATTAAAATCCCCTAATTAGGGATTTCAATATTAAAATCCCTAATTAGGGATCTAAAAATTTAAAATCCAAAATTTTGTTTTACAAATTAAAAAAAAATGAAATACGTAATTGTGGGGCCCACCGTTGCTGTCGACTGGCTGTGGGGCCCATGTCGCTGTCCACTGGCTGTGGGGCCCACGATCGCTGTCCACTGGCTGTGGGGCCCACCGTCGCTGTCCACTGCCTGTGGGGCCCACGTCGCTGTCCACTGGCTGTGGGGCCCCCGAAGATGGGAACCGCTGGTGCCCAAAAATGAAGCATATCAAAATCTAAAGTGGACCACAGCACAAGTGTGAACTGAATGTCTATCATTGAAAAATTCTTAGAGGACATAGAAGTTTTGGATCAAGCTGATATTTGTGTTTTCCCTTCATCCATATCCATGTGATCTTATGAACAGGTTGGATGACAAATAATGATCACTGTAGGTCCTGGGAATGGTGGAAATCATTATTCCCACGGTTTCCCATGGCATGGTCCACTTGAGATTTGGATATGCTTAAATTTTGGGCTCAACCACTAAAATGAGCTGAAAAAACATAAGGACGGAATAGATAAATCACATACATTCTAGGTGGGCCCAACTGAATTTACTCTACATGATAAGAGCGTGCAGAGTTACTCTGCACGCAATCCGATTCCCATGGTGGGCCCCATACATACTTATTTGTTGAGAAAGTAGCAGTCATTAGGTATTTGATTAGACTTGATTCATGGTGTTGATGATTCTGTCATTTTATGTGCTTGTGTATCTGGAATTGATGGAGCAAACCCGGGATGTGCGTCGGAGCTACCCGTGGTTGATTTATGTGGATGTATGTTGTGGATGTATTTGGCTTATTACTAATAGTTATTTTTTGTCCACAAATGGTAGTATAATAGAATCAGTTAGCCCATTTGGAGATTTCTATATTGCCGAGCATAGATAAAGTGTGTTTTGGAGGTATAGAAATCTGCCAAATTGTCCTGTTGGACAGTCCAAGGTTGGATAGATTGGAATGTTATCGTTGTTTGTCACTTACATGCTCTGTCATTAGTTTCGTGCGGTAACTCTCCTATTCTCTCTGGATATGTTTCTTATGTTTAATTCGATTGTCAATTTAATCCACACAATGTGTGGATAGTTGACGTGGAAATTAAATGTAAGATAAATATATCTGGAGAGATAGGGGGAGATGCTGTCGAAATTTAGGCTTGGGCATTTAAATGGAAATAATGATAGCATTTCAATCTATCCATCCTTGGATGGGCGACTGATTTTATTATATTATCATTTAGTGGCAAATTAGATGACGAACATGATACTTGTGATTAAGAGTAGTTGATTGATGTTGATGTTGAGCGGGGGTCCCTAGAAGGTGGGAACCGCGGTTTAGACCATGATGATGAAGCTATCCTATTCCTACGGACAGTAATATGGGTGGCCTGGCCATTTGGACAGGCCCGTGTTTATGTATTAGCTCGAAATTAATGGAGCAGACCCGGATGTGCGTCGGAGCTATCCGGTTGTTGAGCGGGGGTCCCTAGAAGGTGGGAACCGCGGTTTAGACCATGATGATGAAGCTGTCCATTTCCTATGGACAGCAATATGGGTGGCCTGGCCATTTGGACAGGCCCATGTTTATGTATTAGCTCGAAATTAATGGAGTAAACCCGGATGTGCGTCGGAGCTATCCGGGTGTTGAGCGGGGGTCCCTGGAAGGTGGGAACCGCTGTTATGACCATGATGATGAAGCTGTCCATTTCCTATGGACAGCAATATGGGTGGCCTGGCCATTTGGACAGGCCCGTGTTTATGTATTAGCTCGAAATTAATGGAGCAAACCCGGATGTGCGTCGGAGCTATCTGGGTGTTGAGCGGGGGTCCCTGGAAGGTGGGAACCGCTGTTATGACCATGATGATGAAGTTGTCCATTTCCTATGGACAGCAATATGGGTGGCCTGGCCATTTGGACAGGCCCGTGTTTATGTATTAGCTCGAAATTAATGGAACAGACCCGGATGTGCGTCGGAGCTATCCGGTTGTTGAGCGGGGGTCCCTGGAAGGTGGGAACCGCTGTTATGACCATGATGAAGCTGTCCATTTCCTATGGACAGCAATATGGGTGGCCTGGCCATTTGGACAGGCCCGCTTTGTGTGGAGCAGACCCGGATGTGCGTCGGAGCTATCCTTTAGTTGCTTGAGTCTCCAAGACCTACACCCTAAACCCGAAACCATAAACCTAAAACTAAAACCTATAAGCTATGGCTAAACCGAAACCTAAACTCAATTCATCTAACTCTAAACCTAGACCCTATAAGCTATGAAAATGCGACCCTAAACCCGATCCCGAACCCGCAAATCCAAACCTATGCCCTAAACCTAATCTCATGTCACCTAACCTAAACCTACATCTATTCCTAAATCCATTCACCTAACCTAAACCTAGACCCAAACACGAGAACCAAACCCGAAACCCGATCCCGAACCCGCAAATCCAAACCTATGCCCTAAACCTAATCCTAGACTCATGTCACCTAAACTTAACCTACACCTATTCCTAAATCCATTCACCTAACCTAAACTTTAACCCAAACACGAAAACCTAACCCGAAACCCGATCCCGAACCCGAAAATCTCAACCTATACCTAAGCCTAATCGTAAATTCAAATCACTTAAACTAAACCTACACCTATTCCTGAATCCATTCACCTAACATAAACCTAGACCCAAATATGAAAACCTAACCCGAAATCCAATCCCAAATCCGAAAATCCAAACCTATGCCTAAACCTAATCCTAAACTCAAATTACCTAAACTAAACCTACACCTATTCCTAAATCCATTCACCTAACCTAAACTTTAACCCAAACACGAAAACCTAACCCGAAACCCGATCCCGAACCCGAAAATCTCAACCTATACCTAAGCCTAATCCTAAATTCAAATCACTTAAACTAAACCTACACCTATACCTGAATCCATTCACCTAACATAAACCTAGACCCAAATATGAAAACCTAACCCGAAACGCTATCCCGAACCCGAAAATCTCAACCTATGCCTAAAATCCTAAACTCAAATCATCTAAACTAAACCTACACCTATTCCTAAATCCATTCACCTAGCCTAAACTTAGACCCAAACTCGGCAACATAACCCTAAACCCGATCTCGAACTCGAAAATCTCAACCTATGACTAAACCTAATCCTAAACTCATGTCACCTAAACTAAACCTGACTCTAATCTTTGCATTGTAGATATGGATAAGAGTTGGATGCAAGCTAAGAATCGGTTTGGCCCAGAGTATAAAGAAGGTGTTAAGGAGTTCATGGAATTTGCGAGAGATCGGGCAGATTCAGGTAATAGAATTAGGTGTCCATGCCGAAAATGCAAGAACATGATTCACAAGACATTGGACAAAGTGGAAGATGATTTGTTCATAGTTGGGATTGACCAGGGTTACACTTGGTGGATTCATCATGGTGAAGACTTCCACCAAAGAGTTGAGGCCACTGAAGTCCTTGCTGACCCAATTGTGCGTAATGACGAGGATGAAGATGTTGACGATATGCAAGATATCATTGGGGATGTGTTAAGGGGAACAATTGCAGATACTGATTTTGCAGCGACAAGTAGTAGACAGGATATTCCTCCTATGGGTGATGCCGAATCAGAAAAGTTTAGTAGGTTGTTGAATGTTCCCTACATTTCTCATGCCGTCGACGACATGATTAGGGAGCGGTTCAAGGAGTACCGCGGAGAGTTGCACCAGCGGTACAAGCGGTGCAGGACACACGATGAGGTCGTACTGTCCGCACCGCCACACGTTAGTACAGACGACTGGCGGATACTCTGCGAGAGATTTTCGTCGGAGGCTTTTCAGGTAATATTTACATGTACGATATCTTACGGTAACAATTAAATTCGCAATTAATTTTGCAATTAATAGAAATGTATTTTGTATAATGTGTTCAGAAAAGGAGTAGAATAAATTCTGCGAACAAGGAAAAGTTACAAGTGAACCACGTAGCTGGTTCAAAGTCATTTGTACGACATCGTTACGACATGGTAAGAAATTATTGATGATTATTAAGTTAATATATTATTTTGATTGGCATTTATTATAAGTCTTTTTTCCTTTCGATTGCGCAGCGGGATTCCGTCACCGGCCAGGAGCCTGGACCAGTAGACCTCTACAGAGGGACTCACTGTCGACAGGCGACGGGATCTTGGGTTCATCCTAGAGCCAGTAAGCATTGGGTAAAAATCTTTACTTTGTAAAATTTAATTGCGCATTGATTGCTAATAATGTCATTCATGTCATTTTTTATGAAATTTCATATCTTTTCATTACAGGCGGCGATGGACACCATACGCAGTCAGCCCACTCCCGATGGTAGTCAGCGGAGTGAGCCAGAAATCCTGAGCGAGGTGCTTGGCACCCGTTCTGGATATGTGCGTGGGCTTAGCCATGGTGCTAAGCTTATGGCACAAACTAGAGCTTGCTCCAGCCGATCCGTAGCTGGTGAGAGCGCTCAACGCCGAGCTGACATCGCAAAGAGAGAGGTTCAGCAGCTACGGGTCGTCGTCAATGGGATTCGGGAGCAGCTGGAGAGGCAGAGGGAGGAGGAGGAGAGGCGACGGGAGGAGCAGGAGAGGAGGATCGAGGAGTTGCGGCAAGAGCATGAGCGACGGATGCAGGAGATGTTTCAGGCTCTCGCTGCACGCCTTGGCGCCGATGCCCCGCCACCTCCTCCACCTCCGCCTTCATCTTCCTGATTATTTTTTTTAATATACGACTTTTAACTTGTATGTATTTGTGTGTGGATGAATATTGTTTGTTTGTGGATGTGGAATGGATTCTTTGTGTATGGATGATGTAGTTCTTGTTTATTTGTATGTTTGTGGATGTGAATAGGATTCAAAATGTATAGATTTTTTTACAGGTGTATATCAGGAATTTTCCTGAATTTTGAAAACAAATGAAACCGAGACAGGGAAAACTTTTACCGACGAAATATTTCGTAGGTAAAAGTGTTTAAAATGATTTTACCGACGAAATATTTCGTCGGTAAAACATTTTTCATACTTTTACCGACGGAATAATTCGTCGGTAAAAGTTTCAACAAGTTTTTACCTACGAAATATTTCGTCGGAAAAAGTTTTAACATGTTTTTTCCTACGAATTATTTCGTCGGTAAAAGTTTTTTCACCGACGTATCATTTTCATTCCCGACAAACATTCATATGTTTTCCCGACGAATATTTTCGTCGGTAATGGTGTAATTATTACCTACGAAAAATTATTTCGTCGGTAAAAACCTTTACCGACGGCCTTTCTGCGACGATGTTAGCCGCGAATTATTTCGTCGGGAAAAAGATTTCCTGACGAAATTTTACTGATTACCGACGAAATCATTCGTCGGTAAAAATGGAATTTCTTGTAGTGTGGAGAAGTTCGAGCATTACTCATGAACACCTATTCATCATCTCCTGATTCTTGGTAGGAGGTAAACATGCTACGATTCTTGTACACATGCCGACTTGCACC
Source organism: Liriodendron chinense (assembly GCA_003013855.2). Classification (NCBI taxonomy): domain Eukaryota; kingdom Viridiplantae; phylum Streptophyta; class Magnoliopsida; order Magnoliales; family Magnoliaceae; genus Liriodendron; species Liriodendron chinense. The sequence goes on along the minus strand of ML058484.1, from coordinate 11,113,912 downwards.
AGTGTCTAGTACCCACTCCAAGTTATTTACGAGAAATACTTCTGATACCATTGCTACTATCATGTCAGACTCGTTGTCTGCTTCTGTAATTAAGGTTCGTCTGAGGCTTATTTTTATTTTTTTTTAAGCCTGTAAGTTTTAATATGATGCCCTGGCTTTCCACACTTATAGCAATTTTCTTTCTTCTTGAAATACTTGTTTTCATTCTTCTTTTTGAGCCTACATCCATTTGCATAATGTTCAGGTTTTTCACAGTTATTACATTTTTCTTTTTTCTTTTTATTTTCCTGACTAGATTCCACAAGATTCGTCTTTGAATCTATCTTATTTCTATTTTCTTTTTGGTCCTTGTTTCTATTAGCCTCCTCTATTCAAATGTGTACGACAGTACTTTCTAGCGAGACACCATTCTTTTTATGTTTCATTTTGTTCTTATATTCTTTCAAGGAGGGTGGTAGCTTTTCTATCAATGCTCCCGAAAGAAACACTTCATCCAACTTAATTCCTTCCGTTGATAATTCATGAATTAGATTTTGAAAATCATGAATTTGATTTGTGACGGGTTTGTCATCAGTCATTACATAGTGAAGGAAATTGGCGATTGCATGTTTCTTAGCGCCTACATCTTCCAGAACGTACTTTTTTTCTAAAGCAGTCCAGATATCTTTTGCTAACTCGTGAAAAATATACACGTCCTATAATTCATTGGATAAAGAGTTTAGAATATAATTTTTGCAATTATTTTCATCTGTTACTTCTGTTTGATTTGCTGGATTTATAGCAAATGATTCAGAAATAATGTATGAAACTTTAAGGGAGGTCAACGCAAACATAAGCTTCTGCTTCCACCGTTTAAAGTGTTGTCCAGCAAATGGTTCGATTTTGGCTAACTCGGTGGAAGCATTAACTGTTACGGTAGCCATAGTCTATTTAATCCAACAAATTCGATTTCAAGATTGTTGGAATATTTGGTTGAATCAAATAGAATATTAAAACCAAAAACCAAAAAGAAAATAAAAGAAAATAAGATAGAAAACTTATTGGATTGAGTTGAGGCGTGACTGAGTCACTCGACTTGAAATTGAATTTGCTCCCCTTGGACAGCGTCCCAAGTGCAACAGGTTTCCAAAGCAATCGACCTCCAGAATACAACGGCTATGACCCGGTCACAGTGGTGCACTCACTGTATACAGGCTAGAACCACTTGTAGTTTAACCCGAAAGTGCTGAGTTGACTCAACGCATAATTTTAAAAAACTTCTTGAAAACCAGAGAGAGTTTTCTTTGAATAATTATTAAAATCGGAATTAGGGAGCCCTTATATAAACTCTGAAATGGTGCCTTAAGCACCATTTTGAAAGGGTTTGGTCCGTTGGATTTAAACCCAACCGGAGTGATCCCAATCGACTAGACGCATCTCTCTGTTCAAAATGAAAAGACAAAAGTGCGAGTACATTCGCACAAATAAAGTCTCGCGAGTACCTCTACACACACACATCTTCGCGCGAGTACACTTACACCGCACCCGCACCCGCGCCCGGCCCGTCACGCACGCGGACACGGACTCGGCTCGGCACGGTTCGGCTCGCGCACGTGCGTGTATGGTAAATGGCATAGATTAGAGCTATAGGCATAGCCCCCCTACAGGACCAAATTCACATGCCCCCTGAAAGGGGCTCAAGCCCTAAGGCAAAAAGCATACCTTCTATACAAGAGAGAATTTTTGTTTAAATCCGATGTGGGACTAAAACCCACAACACAAAAGCAAATAATTTCAAATTGTGGAGGGAAAACAATTTTTTTTTAAAATTATTTTGAAATAAATACAAGAGGGCTTCCATCACATGGTATGGACAGATAAAAGGTTTCTCCGACGCCGTCGTTGTGCAAACGGAGATACGATGCTTGGCCTGCATATGCTAAAATGAGGGACGGGAAAGTAATCGAACACATGCTTATCTGTATGGAGTGGACCCTGAAGTGCCCAAGGTCGGCGTACAGGGCTTCAGTTCCTGTTGCATCAGATCATTGTAAGTCCGTCTATTTATTCATACAACAAGATGGTACATAGTACAAGTGCGAAACTATCACCCCGTTCATCTGGTAAGGTCCCACATCAACATGCCTTGGCCTAAAAATCAGGCCAATCTAGTCACCAATTGTGTGAAATGAGATTTTTATGAAATGCACCCATCTTTTGGCCTATTTCTGAAAATGACAAAACTGCTCTTACAAAGTGGTATGTTATGGATAGCGATCTGACCGTTCAAAAGCTCATGGATAGTGATCTAGACAATTCCAAGATGGTGGACAGCAATCTAGATCATTCTACATTAGGCAGCTAATAATTTGGATATTTTAAAAGTCGGTGGACAGCTTCCTAGACCATTCAAAACTACATGCATGGACAATGACCTGGACAGATGGTGGACATCAGTTTAGACTAGACCATTCAAGATTATGTTGACAGTGATATGAAACAATCCTACCATCAATATATGCAAAGATACGACCAAGAGGTTGCTTGGCTTTGGATTTGGTATGAAACATGATTGATGGCCTATGACTCTAATTGTATTCTGAGCCGACATTTGCCCCACCTGATGAGTGGACCATCCTTTATTTTGGGTGAGGAGATGTTCCCGGTGTCCCCACGTGATGAATTGACCAAATGTGCCACGCTAGAATGTGTGTTGTGATGGAGTTTTCCTCCTGTGATGGAGTTTTCCTCCTCATGTGTCAGAGGAGAGAAGGTGGGACTGGGTGAGGTCGGGCGCCCGGGCCAATTAGTGGCCGGGCGACCGAAATTCATGTGATATGGCAGCAATGCTGCTGGACTGGTTTCCCAACAGTCGGGCGCCCGACGGTCTTGTGACCGGGCGCCCGATGACCCGGCCGGGCGCCCGACCATGTTGGTCCGGGCGCCCGAAATTGGTTCCTTTTTTTGGTTTTGCCGCTGGACTATTTTTGAGTTGGCCGGGCGCCCGACCCGGTGCGGACTGCTTGTACGCAGTTTTCATATTGGGCTCTGTTTCCTCCGTTTTTGGTACTTAAGCGTTCTAAAACAGGATTAGGGTATCCCATTGTGTTGTAAACACGTCCAAGGTAAGAAAGAGAGAAAAAGAGGAAGAGAGAAAGAAAAGAGAGAGAGAGAGAGAGAGAGGAAGCTTGTAGAAGGAAGAAGTTGCTTGAAGAAGGATTCTTCTGCGCAACCGTTGTCTCAGCGCTTCTACGTCCTCAGGATTGGTGAGATCGCTCCTCTCCTTTACTATTCTCTTGTTGTTTATCCATCCCTACGTGGGTGAAGAAATTTGATCCAAGCGGCGTGTGCTTGTGATCGGTTGTAACAGTTTCCTGAGATAGTAGATTGTTGATCTGAACTAGGTCCCGTGGTTTTTACCTCTTTTGAGGGTTTTCCACGTAAAAACTCTTTGTGTTCGTGTGGTTGATGTTTATTCTTGATTATTGCATTAGCATAGTCCATAATTCTAGTGTATTGGGGGGCGAGATCCGAAGGTTCGTGTGAAACACACCCAACATGCTGCAGGTCACCTCTTTCACCTTAAGATTTCTCTTGTAAGCATGTATTCACAGTTCACACACATGCATTTACATTCTCTTGTAAGCAAACGAACATGTACGCATTCGAGATGGATGAAACTAACCGGTGATGGCGAGGACGACGCCCCCAAGAGAAACCCATGCATCTTTCTTGTTTCTCCTAAAATAATCTACGATGTATTTTGGATTGAGAGCCTTGAAAACGGATGGATCATATATTCATATGTGGCGAAGTTGTAAATGCCGATGCCGCCATTCATTAGTAACCATACGATGATGATCGGCGAGAAGCAGTATCCCAACTTATCAGTTCCAAATCTCTGAACTACGAATAGGCAGATCAAGATGCCGATTGATACCCATAGAATCCTTTCTAGAAAGAAAAATAAGAGAAGGAGACTTCAGTAAGTTGACTTATATTAAAAGATAATAAATAATCATCATGTAGGTCCTACCTTGGGTGGGACATATCCCAGCATTCACGACGATTGAACATTTATAACGTTGGATTGGATGAAATGAGCCTTATCTTTCAGGGTTCATTTGCTTGCATCGAATATCATGCATCCCAAAAAGTTGCCGTTTCTCGTGATATTTCATGATAAAGAAGAGTTCATCACTCTTCTTATCTTATATAGCAAGTTTATTGTCATCCACGTGTCAAATGTGTACCAGATCAAGAACTATCATCATATCGCCCCTACCTTGGATGGGCCATTTTCAAAAAAGTAAATAAATAAATAAAACAGATTGGACAATTTTAACCCTCAGATGATATAGGATTATTTAGGAAGAAAATGGACAGTCAAAGGAAATTTTGTGGACTTTTTTATAATCGAGATGTTTTGTTTTTTTTGTTTTTTTTGTTTTTGTTTTATTTTTGTTTTTATTTTATTTTATTTTTTTACTCCAAAAGCCCTTTGATAGAATGGATAGGATCGTCATATTGGTGCAATTTTTGGGGTCTGCCCCCATCAAAGGTACAGCATGCTCGATGATCGGTTCAAATCTTGTCTACCTGGTGAATTTTGACGAAAAAACAAAGTGACTAACATCATAGTCTAGCTTTATGATAAAAGAATAAGGGGCAGGTGTGGACATGGACACTCAGAGAGTACAGAAAATAATGCATACCTTCGGTCCTGGCGCCTGTAGCTAACTTTAGCCCACCCACTGCAGACAAGACTGCAACCAAAATTTCAAAACAAACCCACGTCACCTATCACCACTGATGATGATGCAAGTGTGATGTAGATAATTAGTGACAGAAATTCAGCAAACGAATCTGGCTGTCGGGAAGATTTTTTTTTCTGAATTTCCAAGGCTGAATTCTCTGGACAGTGCTAATTATTTTCCAGGCTCATGATCATGTTCAGCCTTCCGTGGTGGCTAAACCGTGCAATCAAGTAACTCATAGAGCCCTCCGATGATGAATCGTAGGGCTATCCAAGATGAATCACGCTTGATAAATCAGTTCTATAGAAGGACGATAGATCTCCCTAGCTTCAATGACCTGAATTGTATTGATGAATAACTCTTTAAAGTCAAATGTTTCTTCGACTATATGTAAGTTCTTGAAGAGAGAAATGTTCTAATTATGACATATCATTTCAAGGGTGACGCTATGATTTGGTGGGAATACGTTCAGCTCAATTGAAAATAAGAGATGAAGGTGCCAATCCGCAAGTAGCCGCGAATGAAACGTCGGCCAATCTCTAAGATAACTCATAGATATAATTTGAGGTGGGAGATTCTAAGTTGGAATTGCTGGGTGCGTTGCACTAAACTTCAAGAATCCCCCCCCCCCCTCTTATGTGAATTGTGTGATATGATAATGCAATAAAGTAGATCAAATCATCCATCACATGAACACAAAAAGATTTTTATGTGGAAAACTCTCAAAGAAGTAAAAAATCACGGTACCTCGTCTAGAGAAACAATCCACTGTACAGTAAACTATTTACAACATCAATTTCAAGTACAACCCGCTTGGATCTAACATTCTTCACGCATGTAGGAGTGAATAACAATAAAAGAAATAGAAACTGAAAGATCTCACCGAGTACGGGGACGTAGAAGAGCCGAGACGACGACTGCACCGTGAATCACCTTCACAAGCAGATATCTCATTTTCCAACAAGCTTCCTCTCTCTCTCTCTCTCTCTCTCTCTCACTCACCTTAGATATGTAAACCTCCTATTAGGATACCTTAATGTCAAATTAGAAGCCATTATATATCTTAACATGAGAGTTTGAGCCGAAAAGGGAAATTGCGGATCGCAGTCCACGCGCATCTTGGACCGGTTGGCTAGAGCCGTCAACCGGTCAGTCATAACAACCAATTGTCCAGTGAGCAATAGTAGAGAAAAGGAAAATTTTGACCCAAGACCGATCGCCGATTGGTCTTGAAGGACTTCAAACAGTCCAGCGTGCAGCAATCTCCTGGGGTAGAAATTTAACCGGTCAGCCACAGCAGGCGACCGATCATGAGACCGCGTTTTTGCACAATCTCTCCTCTATACCTGAGGAGGAAAACCCCATCAAGGATCTCAATAACAAAGTAGAAATGGATAAGGCATTCTTATCTGCCGACACTCATGTGTAGTCTCTACTTTTTGGGATTTTAGAAATTTTTGAATTTTTTTTGAGATTTTGGTTGATCTTATTAGCTAATCATTGTGGATAAAACTTAAAACCGATGAAAGAGCTACAACTCGATTTAAGGTGCTACCTTGGAGATTGCAATGTCATAACCTCAGTAGGGACTTGAAAAGATAGTAATTAAAAAAAGAAAAATAAACAAAATAAACAAATGAACTAATTAAAAAAAGAATTAAATAACACTTAATTTTTTATATACTAGGATTCAAAGATTCAATAGGGTACAGAGCAAAATGGTCACTTGAAAATAGAGCAAGGAGTATGTGAGAAGGGAGATGCACAATATAAAAAAGAAAAGTAAAATGAACATTCAGATCACTGCCCACTCACGTGTAAATAAGAGGAGGAATGAGAGTTATAACACAGAAAGTGATCGTGGATCTCAAACCGTAACCGTAGTCTGATTGACTTGAGCTATTGCGATAGCTTGGATGGACCTGTAGGCTAGAAATGATGGTTAAGATGGAATGGGTGAGCTAGGTTAGATGGCTTGGATGGACACTTACTCTCATTCTCACTTACTCTTGAAGCATGCAAGATTTGAGTTTCTCTCGACCTTATGGCGTGTGTGTAGAAACGAGAGGAGGCACAGATATTTATAGATGTGATGATGGTACTTTTGTAAAAGCTGAAAACTTAAGGGTGAAAGTGTTAGGTGGAGGGATCTCATTAGTTGAGGGGACACGTAGCATCTTTAGGTTAGCTTGATAGTGGTAAAACTTGTAATTTCACCGCATTATCCAGGAGTAATTAACTATTTTTCCCTCCAACATCAATCAAAGTGCAGCTGGGAGGGTAAATGTTAGTACAATCGCCCCAGGTATACTAGAGACCTGTACACAGCCCTGTGGAAATCTTCATTGACTTTTGCTTGCCAGCCATAATGGGATAATCATCGGCTCATGGACTGCACTTTCATTATGTAAGAAGCCTTAGGGTGAACTACGGTGTCCTCCAGTAGACCAAGAGTAGCCAAATTGATGCAATCCGTTGGCATGAAATTTTACACCTGGGCCTCTTTTGTTGGGTTCCACTGATTTTGTAAGGTTCCTAAGTTATTTTGTATAAGCTAGGTTATGGGGTAATTTGATGAGTTTGTAGTGAATAAATTCCTAATCAACGTTTCTAGGTTGCTAGTTTCCTAAGGGTATGTGAGTTTGGGTTAGCCATCGATTCTCGTTTAATATCGAGTGCAAAATGTATCAGGGTGGGGATCAGCAGGGGATGGAGTGAGAAGATTGTAGTGAATGGGTGAACTCCTACCCTAGAGAACCAAAGGTTACTTGGAGCTACCTGAGGGAATCCTACAATCTAGGGCACCTCAGCTAGCTCGAGGGAGGGTTCCCCTGGATGGTGTTCCCTCCTTGAATGGTGTTGGGTGCTTAAAGCATGGACCCGATCTAGATAGGGCATGCGGAATTCTGACCAGGGAGGTTTCCCCTGCTTGAAGGACCGGGGGTTGGTTGAATGTGAATAGACCGTAATAAGGAGTTGGGCTCTTGCCTTGGAAGAAAGTTGGCTAGCTGGGGGGACGCCCAAATTTAACTAAGATATGTCACATGAATATGTAGGCTTAGTGCCCTTCCCTAGAGGACAGGATGTGGATCAAAGATGTCAAACTAAAGCTGGGAGCCAGGCTTCATTCTTGGAGGTAAGCTAGCTAACTAGAGGAGTATCCTGGCTTGAGGACCGGACCATGCATGATTGAAGCTACGAGCCAAGCTCATTTCCTGGAGGCATGTTGGTTCAGTGGCCTTCTTTTTTTTTTTTTCTTTTTTTTCAAAATGGGAAAATATTAATCAGAAAATGAGAATACACATACAGGCAGGGCTGGACAAAAAGCTGGGCCCTCGCCTATCATATCCCACCCTGTACAAAACCTAGGCCCAACAGAGGCCCAACCTGAGGGAGGGGGGAACTAATTTTTCACTTGTCTTAAACTCCCCAATCCCACCTTGTTCAGGGGCCTTCCTTGGAGGACTAGAATTTTTGTAGGAGCCGTGCTTGTTGTCAATTAATGCCCTTTACAGGATTAGAGGTGCATACACTAGACTGGTGGTGATTGCATAGATTGACTGGATAGATTATGGAGGCTGGCAAGCTTACCTCTGAGTGCATTGACGATAGGGTTGCCCGAAGAACTGGGACCTACTTAATGCTACCGCAAGGGATTTTTTAGAATGTTGTTAGCAGTAATATTAGGGATCATGCACACTCAAGATCTTCTTTTGGTCTTTCAAATCTTAGACCACATGCTTTAAGGTGAAGCATTAATCGTTTGTGTGACCCCCAACCTATTGAAACGCACAATACTCACTCTCATTGTAGTGTGACAACGGGGAGTTTGGTGAAGTCCTAGGCTGTAGTGGGGAAAGAAGTTGCCTCTACACTAGCATAGCTGGTACTTTGCTATAAGTCTGGGCAAGCAGTATGAACTGCCTAGGCTCCTTTACCATTCCCATCAACCGACTTTGGTAGGGGTATTGTGGGTTCCACCTTTGCTAATGCTGATTTGTTCGTGTCAGGGGGCGAATGGTGCACCTTGGGCAAAGTTAATGAGATTGTTAATTTCTATTAGATGAAGGACAAGGACATTTTAACTGTTTCATATCACATAGGCTTTCCTTTAACTCAATTTTGCTTCACCAGCGCAGCCTGATGGGGCTAACGGGAGATCATCCTGGTCCTTATTCCAACTTTGACTTATTCCCAATGCAGATGAGTTAGGTGAAGTTAGCATATGGATACAAGATAAGGCATCCAAAGATACTTAGGTTTGTCTAGTAGACGACCATGGAGATTTTCTCTTTGTCATCAATTGGAGTTTTTATTCTCATGGCCATGGCTCGATATTGTCTGATATAGGCTGATAAAGACTCACCTTTCCTTTGCCTTACAATAACAAGATCTATGCTCCTAGGTGTTATATTGAGATTGTATGCAAATCAGTCCACAATGGCTTGGAAAATTTGTTCCCAAGTCTCTTTTTTTTTATTTTTTTTGAAAGTCTGCATTATCCAATTATCAAGTGGACCACACATGTATTTTTTTTTTTATCAATGACTACATAACTTTTTCATGGTGTGGCCCAACTTTTTCCCAATCATCAAGTGGACCACACATGTATTTTCTGGAAGAGGTTAGTGTTAAGGTGTGGAGCCAATCCACCAAGAGGTGGTCGGACGCCCATCGGTCAGTGGACCGGGCGCCCGGTGCTCAAGGTGGGCGCCCAACCAGGTTTGGCCGGGCGGCCAATATTCGGTTGTTCTTTCTTGTTACTTGCTAGAGGATTTCTACATTGGGCAGGCACCCGACCAAGCCTGATTGGGCACTCGACTGACCACGAACTGTTTTGTGGGCTTTCCTATTTTGAGTTCTATTTTCGAATTTTCCTATATAAAGGGGTGTAACTCGGGATTAGGGTATGCAATTAGGTTTCCTATACGTCCAAGGTGAGAAATTGTGAGAAGTGGTTAGCAAAAATGGACATCTCTGTGCATGGGAGCATCAGAGAAGGTAAGTGTATTGCTTGTAACTTCATTTTCTTCATAGTGGAAGTTTGCACCTGTGGCTTTTTGTCCTCGTTGGGGTTTTTCCACGTAAAATCTGTCTTGTGGATTGTTGGTTTGTTTGAATTCAGCTTCTAGTTGTTATTTCTTCATGTTTATCGTTTGTGGGTGAGACTGGAGATTGGATCTCGGTTCACCGACGTTGTTGGCGTGCTGTGCAATAACTGGTATCGAAGCTATTAGTTTAGTTCAAGTGGGAGCGATGACAGAAGAAGGGAAAACTAGAATTGAGAAGTTTGATGGTTCAAACTTTGCCTTTTGAAAGATGCAGATGAAGGATTATCTATATCAGAAGGACCTCTATATTTCTCCAGAAGGAAAAGAGAAGAAACTAGAAAAGATGACAGATGATGAATGGGCTTTAATAGATTGGAAGGCTTTAGGAATAATTCGACTCTCTTTGTCTAAGTATTTGGCCTGGAGATTTACCTGATGAGTTGCCTCCCATGCGAAACATACAACATCACATCGACCTTGTTCTAGGGTCTAGTTCGCCCAACCGACCACACTATCGAATGAGTCCGAAAGAGTGTGAAATTTTATAAGGACAAGTGGAGGAACTGATCCGTAAGGGTCTCATTAAAGAGAACATGAGCTCGTGTGCCATTCCGGCACTCCTTACCCCAAAGAAAGACGAAACTTGGCGCATGTGTATCGATAGCCGCACGATCAATAAAATAACAGTTAAATATTGACTTTCAATACCGCGGTTGGATGACATGCTTAACATGCTCGAGGGCTCCAAGGTATTCTCTAAACTAAACTTATGGAGTGGATACCATCAAATCCGTATTAGCCCAGGTGATGAGTGGAAAATAGCCTTCAAGACCAAGGGAGGGCTATATGAGTGGCTGATTATTCCCTTCAGTCTAACCAACGCACCAAGCACCTTCATGCATTTAATGAACCAAGTGTTGAAGTCATTCATTGGCCATTTTTTTGTCATTTTCTTTTACGACATTTTAATATAAGTCAGAATGAAATGGAGTACATGACCCACCTTAGAAAAGTGGTACAAGTGTTAGTCAACAACAAACTATACTTAAATATGAAAAAGTGTAGCTTCTTAACTGATCAATTATTGTTTCTAGGGCTTATTGTGTCATCCACGGGTATCCGAGTGGATGAAGGAAAAGTTCGAGCGATTCGGGATTGGCCGACTCCGACGAACATTCATGAGGTATGAAGTTTCCATGGGTTGGCGACCTTCTATCATCAATTTGTGCAGAACCTCAGCAGTATCGTCGCGCCGATTACCAACTGTATGAAGAAGGGTCCGTTTCAATGGACCGAAGGGGCAGAGAAGAGTTTTACAGAAATCAAACATCTGTTGTCCACTACACCAGTCTTGGTACTCCCCAATTTCGAAAAGTTGTTTGAGGTAGAATGTGATACATGCTAGATGGATTTCATTTTTACAGGAATTTACGTTCATTTTGAAACACAAATCAGGGCAGTAGAACAAGCTAGTAGCAGATGCACTTAGCCGACATGCATCCCTTCTTATTACCGTGAGTAGTGAGATGGTCGGATTCGACTGTCTCAAGGAACTTTATGCCGATGACAAGGATTTTGCAGATGCATGAAAAAAGTGTCAAGAGGGTCACCTAAGTGACATTCTAATTCAAGATGGTTTCCTCTTCAAAGGAAATCGACTTTGCATTCCGCGAAGTTCGTTATGAGACAAAATTATTATCGAGCTACATGGCGGTGGCCTCGGCGGTCATCTAGGACGAGATAAGACTCGAGCAATAGTAGAAGAGCAGTATTACTGGCCGCAACTTGCTCGTGATGTTGGCAGGGCAGTAGAACGATGTCATATTTGTCAGACCGCTAAGGGGCAATCTCAAAATACAAATCTTTACACACCATTACCCTTGCCAGATGCCCTTTGAGAGAATTTATCTGTGGATTTTATATTAGAGCTCCCACGAACACAATGCTAGATGGACTCAGTATTTGTGATGGTAGACTAATTCTCCAATATGGCACACTTCATTCCGTTCAAGAAGACATTTTGTTATTGTTGGTTTGTTTGAATTCATCTTCTAGTTGTTATTTCTTCATGTTTATCGTTTGTGGGTGAGACTGAAGATTGGATCTCGGTTCACCGACATTGTTGGCGTGCTGCGCAATAACTGGTATCGAAGCTATTAGTTTAGTTCAAGTGGGAGCGATGATGGAAGAAGGGAAAACTAGAATTGAGAAGTTTGATGGTTCAAACTTTGCCTTTTGAAAGATGCAGATGAAGGATTATCTGTATCAGAAGGACCTCTATATTTCTCTAGAAGGAAAAGAGAAGAAACTAGAAAAAAATGACAGATGATGAATGGGCTTTAATAGATTGGAAGGCTTTAGGAATGATCCGACTCTCTTTGTCTAAGTATTTGGCCTGGAGATTTACCTGATGAGTTGCCTCCCATGCGAAACATACAACATCACATCGACCTTGTTCTAGGGTCTAGTTCGCCCAACCGACCGCACTATCGGATGAGTCCGAAAGAGTGTGAAATTTTATAAGGACAAGTGGAGGAACTGATCCGTAAGGGTCTCATTAAAGAGAAAATGAGCTCGTGTGCCATTCCGGCACTCCTTACCCTAAAGAAAGACGAAATTTGGCGCATGTGTATCGATAGCCGCGCGATCAATAAAATAACAGTTAAATATTGACTTTCAATACCGCGGTTGGATGACATGCTTAACATGTTCGAGGGCTCCAAGGTATTCTCCAAACTAAACTTATGGAGTGGATACCATCAAATCCGTATTAGCCCAGGTGATGAGTGGAAAATAGCCTTCAAGACCAAGGAAGGGCTATATGAGTGGCTGGTTATGCCCTTCAGTCTAACCAACGCACAAAGCACCTTCATGCATTCAATGAATCAAGTATTGAAGTCGTTTTGTTGTCGTTTTCTTTTACGACATTTTAATATAAGTCAGGATGAAACGGAGTACATGACCCACCTTAGAAAAGTGCTACAAGTGTTGGTCAACAATAAACTATACTTAAATATGAAAAAGTATAGCTTCTTAACTGATCAATTATTGTTTCTAGGGTTTATTGTATCATCCACGGGTATCCGAGTGGACGAAGGAAAAGCTCGAGCGATTCGGAATTGGCCGACTCCGACGAACATTCATGAGGTACGAAGTTTCCATGGGTTGGCGACCTTCTATCATCGATTTGTGCAGAACTTCAGCAGTATCGTCGCGCCGATTACCAACTGTATGAAGAAGGGTCCGTTTCAATGGACCGAAGGGGCAGAGAAGAGTTTTACAGAAATCAAACATCTGTTGTCCACTACACCAGTCTTAGTACTCCCCAATTTCGAAAAGTTGTTTGAGGTAGAATGTGATGCATGCTAGATGGATTTCATTTTTATAGGAATTTACATTCGTTTTGAAACACAAATCAGGGCAGTAGAACAAGCTAGTAGCAGATGCACTTAGCCGACATGCATCCCTTCTTATTACCGTGAGTAGTGAGGTGGTCGGATTCGACTGTCTCAAGGAACTTTATGCCGATGACAAGGATTTTGCAGATGCATGAAAAAAGTGTCAAGAGGGTCACCTAAGTGACATTCTAATTCAAGATGGTTTCCTCTTCAAAGGGAATCGACTTTGCATTCCGCGAAGTTCGTTATAAGACAAAATTATTATCGAGCTACATAGCTGTGGCCTCGGCGATCATCTAGGACGAGATAAGACTCGAGCAATAGTAGAAGAGCAGTATTACTGGCCGCAACTTGCTCGTGATGTTGACAAGGCAGTACAACGATGTCATATTTGTCAGACCGCTAAGGGGCAATCTCAAAATACAAATCTTTACACACCATTACCCTTGCCAGATGCCCTTTGAGAGAATTTATCTGTGGATTTTATATTAGAGCTCCCACGAACACAATGCTGCATGGACTCAGTATTTGTGATGGTAGACTGATTTTCCAATATGGCACACTTTATTCCGTGCAAGAAGACATTTTGGTGCGGTACATGTTGCGAACCTTTTTTTCAGAGAAGTTGTGCGACTACATGGGATTTCTAAGACGATCACTTTAGACCGGGACACGAAGTTCGTTAGCCGTTTTTGGCGAGCCTTGTGAAATCGGTTCGGTACGCGACTTCAGTTCAGTAGTGCTTATCATCCGCAAATAGATGAACAGACTGAGGTTGTAAACAACACATTGGGGAATCTCATCCATTGCCTTTCAGGTGATAAGCCAAAGCAATGAGACATGGCCCTGGCTCAAGCGGAGTTTACGTTCAACAACATGGTAAACTGATCGACAGGGAAATCCCAGTTCCAGATTGTTTATGGGTGCATGCCTAGTCATACACTCGATTTGGTTCCCCTGCCCAAGCTTCCGGGCATGAGCGTTATAGCTGAACATATGGCAGACCGAATCATGGACATATATACAGACGTGTGCAACAAATTACAGACTTCGAACGAGAAATACAAGGAAGTGGCTGACAAGCATCGGCGTGCCAAAGTATTCGAAATAGGTGATCAGGTGATGGTCCATCTACGTAAAGAGCGATTTCCTACCGGGACCTACAACAAGTTGACACACAAGAAGATTGGACCGGTACCAATCATTCGCAAGATCAATGACAATGTCTACATTGCTGATCTTCCGGATGACATGGAGATTTCAAGGACTTTCAACGTGGCAGATCTGTAAGAATATCATGAACTAAAGCTGGACAAGAACTAGGGGTCGAGTTCTTTCGAAGTGGAGGTGACTGATGTAGAACGGGTCGTTGATTATTTCATGGCCCAGATGGACCAAAAGAAGACCGGTTGAGGTCGAAAGTGATCCGGACCGTCATAACCGTAAACAAGTCGTATCTCGCAATCTGAAATGAGTTTCTAGACATATAATATATCAGTTTGGGGTAGCTCGAACTACTTTAGCCACCCAACCTTGCTATGCCAGGTTACCCATGCTGGAATCGCAAGATTCGATCGTATCGACGGTCATTAGGCTAGTTTATTTTCAGTTTTACGATTTATAATAAGTTTTAATTCAATCATAACTTTGGATCCGTAGGGTTTTAGAGTTAGTGCCCAACATGAAAAGGGCTTACAATATTTAGTAGCACAACATGGTTGGGCCCGTTTGATAACTTTTTATTTTTGGCCGAAAACCAAGAGTTCTAATAGGATTGAACGACTTCTATAAATAGTAAGTTTACTTTTTATAGTAACTTGCGCTTACTAGGAGTTTGAGTTTGAGTTGGAGTCTGGTACTTTACCTAAGGTTTAGTTTCCTATTTATATGCATTGTAATTCTCTTTTTATTCATTCAATCTATCAAAAACAATTATTCGGAATTAACTTTCTCTTTTTATCCTTTTATTTCTTCTCGTGGATTCAAGAAATAATCAGTTAGGGAGACGGTGATCGACCTACCATGTCCTCCCTGCATCACCGTGGGGCACACCTTGATATATCAATTCTTTATCCACACATCCATCCTTTTTTTTTTCAAGATCATTTTAGTGCATGATCCCATAGCAGATCCAATTACCAGGAGGACCATACCATATCGGAACAGTGGTGATTGACCATTAATGGGCCACAAAAGTTTTGGATCAAGCTGATATTTTTTTTTTCCCTACATCCAAGCTGATGTGACCTTATCAACGGATTGGATGGCTAATAAACACTACAGAAGCATTCAGATAAGCCCTAAGAAATTTTTAATGGTAGGGCATTTAATCACCACTGTTTCCTAGAGTATGGCCCACCTGATATTTTGATCTTTTTCATTTTTTTGGTTCATGCCCTAACATGATCCGGAAAAACGGATGGACGGCATGGATACAGAATATATATATCAAGGTGGGCCCCACGGTAAGTGCCGCACCGTCTTGGATGAGGCCGGGTGTCACCTAATCCCCTCTGAATGCCAGGTATACAATTTCTGAGTGCCTGCGTTTCAAGCGTCATATGCAACCGGAGTATCAGGTAACTCTCTATTACAAATCACTGCCTATAGCCGAGGATATGTACAGTTTTCTCCGGTTTTCATTGTTGGTGTAATTGGAGACGATGGTTCTGTGATCCAAGCCGTTGTTGATATGATAGGCATGGGCATGACTACTGTTCATGGGCCATACACCAGAAATCTCCTGGAAAGAGGTATCAGTCTTTTGATGATTATCCAAAAAATGGATGGTTGATGATGAGAGTAAAGCAACGTACAGTTCACGATAGACGTATAAAAGATTGACGATGGTCGGATTTGATGGTGGGCACTAGGATCGTATCAATGGTTTAGATCACTGAACCATGGCTGGATAAAAATGTACATTTTATTGGGTCCAGCTTCTGATGCAGATTGCGTGGCGGCAGGACTCTCTGTGCCCACCGTGATGTATGCATTTTATCCATGCCGTTTTGCCACTCATTTTAGGCCATGGCCCCCCAAATCGAGGTTATTAAAGCCCAAGTAGACCACATCATAGGAAACGGTGGGGACAATGACGTCCACCGTTGAAACTTTCCTAAGTTCCACAGTGATATTTATTTGCCATCCAACCTGTTCACAAGATCACAAGATCACAGAGGATGAAGAAAAAGGACAAATACCAGCTTGATCTAAAACTTCAGTGGCCCCATGAAGTTTTCAACAGTAGCTAGGCGTTCAGTCCCCACTCTTTTGTGGTGTGGTCCACTTGAGCTATGGATATGCTAAAATTTTGAGTCATGGCCTAAAATGCTGTTAAAATGAACAGACGGTGTGGATATATAAAACACATACATCACGGTGGGCCCCACAAAGTTTGCTATCACGTAGCTAGTTGGTGTTGGGGTCACCATGCAATCGCGTGTTGACACTTGAATTTTACCTCGGATCATTTGCATAGCTATGATGGGCAGTGTGGATCGACCTGTCCATGTAGCCAAGATCTAATGCAAAGACTAGTGTCACATATGGAAAGAAAAGAAATTGTCCATGGTCACCGGGATTCTCCCTCAAGATTTTTGGCAAAATTTTATGTGGAAAAAATTAAAAGATTCCAAGACCTATCTCATCACTTTTGTTACTCGACCAAAATGAGCTCCTATACATGCGATGGCATTATCGTGCCACATTGACAGAGCTCCAGTTAAATGATGATGTTATCGTGTAGCAATGAGTACACAAAAAATCAAGTGAAGGCTTTGCATGCTTATTGCAGAGACGAATATCTTAGTCCAAGGGCTCCAAGAGTAGCAAGACTAGAAACAACATATTTTTCAAGTCATGGAAGAAGAGAAAATGGCCGTGTGAGGATAATGTGTTGAAATATGACATAGCTTCACGCGTCCTTCAATGCATTGCTGCAATACAAGGGCCAGCGGCTCAGCAATCCTATGGACAGGAATAATATATTATGTGGTACATAAGTAATAACTTCCTATTCTACTTTTCTTTAAAATGAAGAATGTTAACACTTATAATTAAAGTAACATTATTTATAGGCTCCACCTAATGACACTTCTTCGACACCTAATGGCAATGATGCTGGTTGGCTTTAAGTCCCACATATCTACAACGGTAAACCCATGCCTCACTTTTTGTTAATTAACTATAATAACATGATATTATCACAATGATAAGTCTATGTCACTGTATTTCATTTTCAAATACACACACACAGGGGGACATGGTGAGGTCGATCACCCTCTTCCTCACAGGATAACTACTTGGAATCCACAAGGCTTATGGGACTCTTCAATCGGACTTTCTCGAATCCACGAGGGAAAATTGGTAAAAATCAGTATTTTATTGAATAATAATATGAAAGAAGACCGGTCAGGGTCGAAAGTAATCCGGACCATCAGGACCATAAACCGATCATATCTCACAAGCCAGAATGAGTTTCTGGACATATAATATGCCACGCCCTGAAATACGAGACTCGAGTACAACAACTCAAGGCCCGAGTTTCAGAGTGCGAATTTAATCTAAATATAACCTTTAGAGAAATTCCATTCCACATACCATAATACTACCAAAATAAAGTACTTTATTAATCATAACTTAAATCTCAAATGAAAATTTAAATCAAACAACTACGTCTACTCTACAAAACATTTAAATTTACTAAAGTCTGTTTCAATCATCTTTCAAAAGAAATAAATTCAACACCTAAGCTAGGATAAGTCTTCTAATAAAAATAGTCGTCCAGATATTCTGCTTCAGCCGCTCCTCCTTCCTCCTGATATCATACAGGAACTGTGGTGATTTTGGTGAGCTAAAGCCCAGTGAGGTCATTTCCATCACAAGCAATATTCCAGTTAATAAGAGATTAGCTGTAAAATATCAACAGATAGATTTGTATGAAATATACTAGAATAAGGTTATAATTAATACACTTATGTTTTGCTATGAATGGGACATGATTATCATGATGTCATGTATGTTATGATATATGTGAGAGCAACAACCGTCTAGGAACTCGCTGCCACTGAACATTAGGAACTTGTCGCAAATCAACCATGCTCACCTAACCGGTACAGCGAGGTGGCAAATCAACCATGCACGCCAGTGGGCAAATCAACCATACACCACTGTGGACCCTCGCCGATTTTTTCGCGCTCCCACACGACGTCGTTCTCCCTTTCCCTTTCCTTTCAGAAAAGAAGGAGATGAGGATGCGTGAGTGCGAAATCGCCGTTTGTGCCACTGGCTTGCCTCGTTCTCGAGGGCTTCGTTTGGTGGTCGTGTTAAGCTGGATATGTTTAAGTGAGTTTATATAAGACTAGAGTCGCCACTAGCCAGTTACTTCGAATCTACAGTCGGCTAGACCTTGTAGAAACGTTAGAGAAGGGAATCCGAAGATTCCTTCCTCTAAAATGACTCCTTTTGATCTGCGGCCAGAGATTCAAGGTAAGGGATCACGGTTACAGGGTGGGAAGAGGTTAAGCACCCCACACACTGCCCGTACCGAAGTACGGTCTCTACTTCACAGAATCGATCGGATACTTGAAAGTCTAGTTTAATCCTCGTATATTCTCATGGATGACATGATGCATGAATGCGGGTCTGAACAGTAAGAGTTTCTGATGGGCAGGTTCCAACAACGGGCAAGCCCAGAGCGTACGCTCGAACTGACAGGTGCTTTATGCGAGATGATGCATGCTGTGTGCTTGAATATTCAAAGTGCTTATAGTGATATGTACATGAATGCAGGTCTGAACAGTAAGAGTTTCTGATGGGCAGGTTCCAACAACGGGCAAGCCCAGAGCATACGCTCGAACTGACAGGTGCTTAATTTAAGACATATGCGGTGTGCTTGAATAATCAAGGTGCTTGTAGTGAAGCAGGGGGGTTGGAAGAAAAGTAAATGTTGCACTTATGCTAGATGCAAATGAGATGATGCTGGAAAAGTGATAGCTGGATGGACGGAGGTATCGCAAGGATTGGCTTCGAGTGGCTGGATCAAGACTTGGGTGACTTGAGAGGCTTGGACCAGTGGTCAGGCTGGGCTGGACCAGGGCTAGACTCTCCTCACTCGGGCTCTCCTTGGTGGAAAAATGGGCTAAGGGGTGGAGAAGGGCACTCAAACGGACAGGTTTTCTTTGGACTCGAAGGGATGTTGAAATGAGAAGGGGAGGGGGGTATTTATAGCAGCGAGGAGTGGCAGTTCGCGTAATTTTATCCGGGCGGCCTGCTATGGGCCGCCCGTACGGCCGCTCCTCGGTTTCCAGCGAGTATGGTCGCTCCCTCGGGGCTGCTGTTTGACTCGCTGGGTCGACTCAGTGAGTTGACTTAGCGGGTCGACTAGGTGATTTGACTCGACGGGTTGACTCGGTGTTTTGACTCGGTGTTTTGACTCGACGGGTTGACTCAGCGGGTTGACTTGGCGGGTTGACTCAGCGAGTTTGAATTTTTTAGGATTTTTTGACTGGCCTTTTTTCTGGGGAATTTTTCAGGGTGGTGTTTAGGACTGGGTTGACTGGGTTCAGGCTTGAACTGGGCTATGGAATGGGGCTTACAAGGGTGAGTTTGGCTGAGTTTGGACTTGGGATTTGGGGGTATGGTCCTCCATTCAACCAGCTATCTCTACCAACAGTGTAGCCGAAGGTGGGGTGTCTACAGATGCCCCTCTTTGGCAGAGGTTGCGTGCAACCGAATGCCAAAGCGAGTGGACACCCCACTTCTGACCTGGTCATTCATAGATCATGTTCTGAAATCTTTGCTTGCTTTTGCATCTGTGCCAGTTGATCGTCTGGAACTCGATCACTCGCACATACCGCGGGAGTTTGGAGAAAACGTTGCGATTGTCCCTGCATGAGCTGCAACCTGGGTACCCAATCGCAACCCTTCCATTCCCGATCGGTACTAACATCGGAAAGGTACAGCAGAGCCTCTGCGTCGACAGTCTTACGAGGATGCTGACCCTGAGACTGATTGTGTGATGTTTGATGTTTTCCCAGATCACTCCAGGAGTACTTGTTTCGTTTGACTGTCAAAGTGGTTAGACGCCCTGCGTCAGATAGTCTTACGGGATTCTACTACGCCGACTTGGACTCAGTCAAGGTACTTCAGGCATCCACGTCTAGGTATGTGCGGGTGGACTCTTTCCATCCGATCCGCTAGTTTCGATGCTTAGTTTGCAATTTATTCTTTCCTTGATTGTGGTCTGGAGTCTTTGTTGTCCTTTGTATCTGAGTCAATTGATTGTCTGGAAATTGATAACTCGCACATACCGCGAGAGTTTGGAGAAAACGTTGCGATTGTCCCTGCAGTTTGCTGCAACCTGGGTACCCAATCGCAACCCTTCCATTCCCAATCGGTACTAACATCGGAAAGGTACAGCAGAGCCTCTGCGTCCGTTAGTCTTACGAGGATACTGACCCTGAGACTGATTGTGTGATGTTTGATGTTTTCCCAGATCACTCCAGGAGTACTTGTTTCGCTTGACTGTCAAAGTGGTTAGACGCCCTGCGTCAGATAGTCTTACGGGATTCTACTACGCCGACTTGGACTCAGTCAAGGTACTTCAGGCATCCACGCCTAGGTATGTGCGGGTGAACTCTTTCCACCCAATCTGCTGATTTTGATACTTGGGTTACAATTCATCGTTTCCACCTGTTCAAATGGTTTCTGTGACCGAGCTTTTTGGCTTTCATCTTTTTTGTATCTTGGCATGTGGCACGACCGCACTGACACTGGAGTTCAGTTCGATCGTACTTTGAGTGCATTGGATCTGATGGTCTCCGGGGAAACCGCGAGACATCAGATCTTATTTGATTCTTGCGTCGGCTCCTACCCAGAGATATGGAAGATCTCCCAGCGTGTTGGGGGCAGAACGCTCTACTGGAAAACATTTTTGGATTTTTGAAAAGGCACCCACTCTGGGGAGTGATACTCCGTGGGGTTTTTATTTGCAAATAGAAACATTTTTTATCTTTTTGAAATGGAAATCTGGTTTGCACGTGCCTCCACTAGGGATGCCTGTGGGGTCTTTGGCTAACCGGCTTTTATTTTGAAAGCAGGTAAACATGATGATTGATGCGATGGATGCTGATGCATGGAGATGCATGATGAATGCATAGCTTGGCTCATTCTCTTCTCGTTTGATGATTTTGCTTTTGCTGGAGATGCAGAGAATTTTGAGCTTATTGCTTGCAGGGTTGTACTCCCTTGGGGATTTTTCTTTTTGATACGGAGGTTTGGACAGCGGGTTGGTCAAGATCCCGACCCGTGGTCGATCAGGTCCATCATCCCAAGATGCTGTTTCTTTGCTAATGAGAATGTACGAGGATATCATTCGACTTCAAGATGTTCTTCTGGGCATACATGTGATTGAGATGGTGTTTGGTTGCCCGTTTTGGTCAAGATTCCAATTTACGGGCGATTGGATCCGTCATCCCATACTGTGAAGTGAGCGGAGTTCAAGACTCCTGAATTGTAGTGCTGGGGATGCTAATTTTTGTGATTTTTTTTTGTAAATATGTGGTCCGAGTCTTCAACTGAGTGGTCAGGATAGAAATCGGTTATTGAAAATACAGGAAATATTTTTTGTGATTTTTGAAAATATTTGATTTGAAAGCAAGGGAAATATTTTTTTGTGATTTTTGACAATATTTTGATTGAAAGCAAGGGAAATATTTTTTGTGATTTTTGACAATATTTTGATTGAAAGCAAGGGAAATATTTTTTGTGATTTTTTGAAAAGGTGATTTTGCAATGTTTTTGTATTTTTGTGATTTTTCTGAAATGCAGGGAAAAGTATGAAATTTTCATCCACTTCCAGCTTCTACTGCTGGTAAGGCACCCGATCCATTTTACGTCAGCGAGCAAGACGAGTCTCACACAGTTAAGTGCCGTAGTTTTACATCTTCGGATGAGGAGATTTTGAGGGTTTTCAGTCAACACACCCACAAAGTTGCCTGTTCCTCATGTGCAATGCACATAGACCACGTATCGTCCGACGGACTCCTTCGGCCACAAGATGAGCCACATCCTCACTTTTCCCTTAGTCAATCCAGTTTGGGGTCTTACATTGCTCACAATTCCGTGAGGGTGAGCTCCACCTCCCAACAGCCTTAATCCCCTTCATGAGTTCTAGGAACAGGGAACATCCGTCAGCTTCAACAGCGACTTCCAAATCAAGGTTGTCTATCACGGTGCGTTCAACACGAACAGGATTGCGGAGTTCTGCCCGCCACAGCCCTTACCTGTTTAAGAAATTCCAGACACCCGTACGATCAAGTGTCAGCCATGCCTGGAACAGGTTAGGAAAGAAAGCCCCCGAGAAGTTAATCCCAATGTAGTTTAAGGTCTTCGGACCGCTGGGGATAAATTGGTGCGTTTGAAACTAGTGGTGAAAATTTTTTTGTTTTATATTGTATCTATATATATTTTTTTTGTTTTGAAAAGGTTCCAGATTTCAACTCGGGTAATCGAGATTGACACTGGTTTTTATGGAAAGCTTTAAAATATTTTTGGTATTTTTGAAATGATCCGGGTTATCGAACCATGATCCCAACGGTCGAGGCCGATGCCGGTTTTTAGTTAAAAGCGAGAAAGGTCCCCCGAGAAATTAATCCCAGTGTAGTTTAAGGTCTTCGGACCATGAAACTGTACAAAAGAGGGGCAAACATGTTTTTTTGTTTTTGGAAAAATGTCCGGTGTCAGCGGATGGACAATCCAGACTGATGCCGGTTTTTATTGAAAATCTCTCGGGATGTCGATCCCGACGTAGTTTAAGGTCTTCGGACCAAAAACTTTTAAAAGAGGCAGATATATTTTTTTGTTTTTCTGAAAATGTCCGAGATCGTTAGGTCATGATTCGATCCAAACCGATGTCGGCTTTTATTGAAAATCCCTCGGGATTTTGATCCCGACGTAGTTTAAGGTCTTCGGACCATGAAACTGTACAAAAGAGGGACAAACATGTTTTTTTTGTTTTTGGAAAAATGTCCGGTGTCAGCGGATGGACAATCCAGACTGATGCCGGTTTTTATTGAAAATCTCTCGGGATGTCGATCCCGACGTAGTTTAAGGTCTTCGGACCAAAAACTTTTAAAAGAGGCAGATATATTTTTTTGTTTTTCTGAAAATGTCCGAGATCGTTAGGTCTTGATTCGATCCAAACCGATGTCGGCTTTTATTGAAAATCCCTCGGGATTTTGATCCCGACGTAGTTTAAGGTCTTCGGACCATGAAACTGTACAAAAGAGGGGCAAACATGTTTTTTTTGTTTTTGGAAAAATGTCCGGTGTCAGCGGATGGACAATCCAGACTGATGCCGGTTTTTATTGAAAATCTCTCGGGATGTCGATCCCGACGTAGTTTAAGGTCTTCGGACCAAAAACTTTTAAAAGAGGCAGATATATTTTTTTGTTTTTCTGAAAATGTCCGAGATCGTTAGGTCTTGATTCGATCCAAACCGATGTCGGCTTTTATTGAAAATTCCTCGGGATTTTGATCCCGACGTAGTTTAAGGTCTTCGGACCATGAAACTGTACAAAAGAGGGGCAAACATGTTTTTTTTGTTTTTGGAAAAATGTCCGGTGTCAGCGGATGGACAATCCAGACTGATGCCGGTTTTTATTGAAAATCTCTCGGGATGTCGATCCCGACGTAGTTTAAGGTCTTCGGACCAAAAACTTTTAAAAGAGGCAGATATATTTTTTTGTTTTTCTGAAAATGTCCGAGATCGTTAGGTCTTGATTCGATCCAAACCGATGTCGGCTTTTATTGAAAATCCCTCGGGATTTTGATCCCGACGTAGTTTAAGGTCTTCGGACCATGAAACTGTACAAAAGAGGGGTAAACATGTTTTTTTTGTTTTTGGAAAAATGTCCGGTGTCAGCGGATGGACAATCCAGACTGATGCCGGTTTTTATTGAAAATCTCTCGGGATGTCGATCCCGACGTAGTTTAAGGTCTTCGGACCAAAAACTTTTAAAAGAGGCAGATATATTTTTTTGTTTTTCTGAAAATGTCCGAGATCGTTAGGTCTTGATTCGATCCAAACCGATGTCGGCTTTTATTGAAAATCCCTCGGGATTTTGATCCCGACGTAGTTTAAGGTCTTCGGACCATGAAACTGTACAAAAGAGGGGTAAACATGTTTTTTTTGTTTTTGGAAAAATGTCCGGTGTCAGCGGATGGACAATCCAGACTGATGCCGGTTTTTATCGAAAATCTCTCGGGATGTCGATCCCGACGTAGTTTAAGGTCTTCGGACCACTGAATTTTAAAAGAGGGGCTGGTAGTATATATATATATATATATATATATATATATATATATATATATATATATATATATATATATATATATATATATATATATATATATATATATTTTTTTTTTTTTTTTTTTTGGGGAAAATGTCCGGAGTCAGCGGATCTTGATTCAATCCAGGCTAATGCCGGTTTTTATTAAAAGGTCCCTCGGGATCTTGATCCCGACGTAGTTTAAGGTCTTCGGACCCAGACTTTGTAAAAAGGGGGGCAAACACATTTTTTTTTTTTTCGAAATGATCCAGGTCATCAGATCTTGGCCTGAACGGCTGGGATCGATGCTGGCTTTTATTAAAATCCCTCGGGATGTTGATCCCGACGTAGTTTAAGATCTTCAGACCATGAAACTGTACAAAAGAGGGGCAAACATGTTTTTTTTTTTCGAAATGATCCAGGTCATCAGATCTTGGCCTGAACGGCTGGGATCGATGCTGGCTTTTATTAAAATCCCTCGGGATGTTGATCCCGACGTAGTTTAAGGTCTTCGGACCAAAAACTATGTACAAAAGAGCAGCAATCCAGATTTGAGACTACGGGAATTCTCTTTGGAACGGTTCGGATCATCTGGTCACGCCTTTGGATGGTTGAGATCATCGTTTGACCAAGTCAAATTCTTCTTTCTTTTTCTTGAAAATTCCCTGGAACTTTTCCACATCATCAACCCAATTTCTCACCCATTTCTCATGAGATGAGATTTTGGTGAGATTTCTTCCTTTTTTCTCACCCTTCTCTTCCATCACTTCATTCTTACATGAAGGTACAAGATTCACTTGCAACCACCCTTCCCAAGGGGGAGTTCTTCCCAAGGAAAGGGAGAGGGAGGTCGTTTCACCTAGGTAGGGGCTAGGACGGCCTCCCATGGGCCGCCCGGACGGTCTCTGCCTCCTGGTCTCTTCAGGGGGCTGGGTAAAAGGGTGCCCTCCCCTTTTCTATATAACATGGGGCACCTCCCCCCCCCCCCCCCCCCCCCCCCCCCCTCAAACGTGCAATCTCTCTCTTCTCTCTCTCATGCTCTTTCTTTCTTCAAGTTTCCTCTCTCTTCTTTGGTGGTCCTTTGCTCTTTTCAAGTGGTGGGCCTTAGAAAAGTCTTGGGGCAGCAAGGTGGTCCTTCTTTGGTGGGTGGTAAAGGTATGGACCACTTCCTTTCTCTTTCTTGTCCTTTTCCATCTTCATTGTCTCTTCTCATGATCCTTTTTCTTTTTCATGTAGCTATTCAAAGGGGTGTGAAGGTGGGCCCAAGCATTCTTGATCTTTTCTTAGATCTCAAGTCTTTCAAAGGTGGTGCTTGGAGAAAGACATTGCAAGCTCTCTACTTTTTCATTTTCTTTTTTCACAATCCCTTCATGTGCATGTAAAGAGTGATTTTGCCATGTCATCAAGTGTGCATGGCAAAATACTCTATCTTTTTCATGGGAGTTGGGCCTCTTTTCATGTGTATCAAATGGGCTCAAAGTGAAGTCATGGCCCTTGGTGTATTTGGTGGGCCCAATGCTTCATTTTGGGCTCCTTCTTACTTTCTTTCTCTTGTTATTTCCCTTTGGAGCTTTCTTTTTCTTTTCCATCTTCCTTTCAAGGCTTGGGCCCATGGGCATGGTAGGGCCCATCTCAAGTTTTGAGCTCATGGGGCTCACTTTGGGTGACCCCATCTTTCTTCACATGTGTATGGATCAAGGTGGCTAGCCCATTTTTCATTTTGGATCTCAAGTGGGCTAGTTTTCCTAGTTGGGCCTTTATGGATAAGTGGCCCAACTCTTCCATCATTTCTTGATTATGATGTACATCCTTGTACAAAGTGTGGTGAGTTCCTTAGAATTTTTTCATATGGATGGGCTTTTGGGCCTTCATTGAAACTTGGGCACTTCTTTGAACCATGTGTGCCCCACTACACTTTGTTCATGTAGGATTTTTCTTTTCATGCTTTCTCTCTTGATGGATGGAGGACTTGAGTTACTTGACCATCTACAAGTCTTATGAGTGAGTTGTTCTCACAATCTCACTAGGTTCAAATGGTTTTCCTTGTGGTAGGAATGTGGTTCTCAAGAGTTTCCCTTAGATGTTATCAACCTCAAATGGATGATTCTCAAGTGAGCTATCCATACAACCATGGGTCCTTGATCTTCTCTTTGGGGGCTTGGTGGGTCATCCACCATCATTCTCAAGTATGAGTGATTTCTTCTTCAATTTGTGAGAAAGAATGGCACCCATAAGTTGCCCATTTTTGTCCCATGCATTGGGACATTTTGGATTTTGATCTTCAAGTGGGCTATGTATACCATTCTTATCCATTTTCATGATGGTTGGGTGACTCATCAAGCCATGCTCTTTTGGGCTCAAATGGTCTCCCTCTTGGTGAAAAATTGGTGCACATAAGTTGCCCAAGTTTGTCTTTATATGGGCATTTCCAACTTTGATTCCTCATGTGAGCTATGTGCATCAACTTTCTACCATTAGCTTCTTTGATTCATATATTTGTGGGTAGACCGCCATGTTGTCAAAACTTTCATCAAGATGAGGCACATAAGGTTGCCCATGGTTAACCCATGAATGGGTCCTCATGTTCTTCAAGTGGGCTATGTGCTCTCTCCAATCCATTGAGGCATTTGAGTTACTCTTGGGGGCCTACTTCCCTCCTATTCTCCACTTGTCCATGTACATGTGTAAAAAGATGGAAACATCCTAAGTGAGAATCATGACCTTGGCATAAAAGTGGGTCCATCCTTGGCCACATGTGGACTTTGAAGAGGAACTTCTCATGTGAAGTAGGATTCTCATCCTTTGTTGATCTCATGGCACTTGAGTGCATGTGTTGTCCAAAATGTGTTCTTGGATGATAGACTTTTCTCGCCTAAGGCATGCCATGCAACCTTCTTTAAGGTGGGCCTTACTTTTTCCAATGGGCTCAACACACATCCTAAGTGACACATGGAGTTGGACTTTAGATTTGTATTTGGATATGAGTCTAATTCCATGGGTCTTCTGGATGATAATTTGGATTTTAATGGGTAAGGGATAGGGACTTACCTTGCCAGGCTTGTAGGATTCAATGGCGGATGGCACCAGAGGTCATCGAGTGGTTGACGAGGATGATCCTGCTTTCATTGTCCGCCGAGGGGACCACATGTGTTCCCTAGCTATGGAGCATCAACCTCTTCCTGCTATCAAGGGTCGAGGTACCAGGGATCGCTGGGACAATTGGATGAAGGAGCCACAGCCCTTGCTTGAGCGAGTACTAGATGGTACTCCTTTTGCTGGCCTCCTCACCCTACGCTTCCATAATAACGACGCTAACCGCATGATGCTTGCGGCTCTTTGTGAGAGGTGGCGGGATGAGACCCACACCTTCCAGCTCCCTTGTGGAGAATGGGGAATAACCCCTTTGGACATTTACATGCAGATAGGCTTCCCGTTTCATGGGGCAATTGTCCCTCAAGTGAGCTCTCTAGCTCCCCTTTCTTCCACTGATTGGCTACGGCTTGTCGGTGACGTCCCTCCCGAGGGTGAATTCCAAGGCCATCAAGTGAAGATGCGATGGTTTTACAACAATTTTGCCTCCGTCATCCCCACCACCGAACGAGAGGCCCTCCACAAGGCGCGGGCCATGATCAGTTATGCTTTTGGATCCTTTCTTTTTTGCCATGCGAATGAGAGAGTTGATCCTAAATTTCTTCGTTTAGTCGAGGATCTTCATCACCCCTATAACTGGAATGGGGCTATCCTGACCCGTCTCTTTCAAGGTCTGGACAAGACCTGTCGACATAGCCGCTCCTTCACAGGTTTCTGGCCTGTTGTTGAGGTATTTCTTCTTTCATCTTCCTTGGGGCCATCTGCCTTCTTTCTCTCTCTGATCATTAGATGTGCTTTTGTCCAGACCTGCTTTTATGACCATTTCCCCCATCTTGCACCGAGGATGCGGGATGATGTTGAGCCTTCTCAGTATCGCCACATGTACTGGCACCAACAGAACCGTCAGCGGAACTCCCGAGTTCCTGGGGACAATTGGCGTGCTGACATAGACGGGCTGACCGTTGAGGACGTAAGTATCTTGCTTGTCTTTGTCCTTGTGCTGTACTTGTAACTGATCGTGGTAACCTCTTCTGCTGCAGTTCGCTCGGATGCCATACGCTAGTTTCCCTCTTTACTACACACCCCAGCGCGTGGAGGCATACGATGCTTCATGTCTTCGTATTATGCTTTCTGACGCTGAGTCCTTCCAATGGTACTTGGGGGAGAGATTGCTTCGGCAAGTCACTGGGGTGGCACGGGTCCCCTGTTCTGCACCTCCTCCAGCTGCTTGGATGCTGGTTGATGAAAGAGTTGAGGCTCTCGTGGGCCAGCCCGGATTTCGCTTCACGATCCCGGATCGTGATTATGATGAGTGGTATCTGCTGTTCGGCCAGGGGCCTCTGCTTCCTTCGCTTTATGTTCCAGGTGGCCGTCGCAGGTATGCTGGAGGTTCGGTGACTGCTCCTTTTATGGATCTTTATCGTCGGGAGCGAGACACGAGGAGGGACGATGACGATTATGTTGGCGACTTGTAGCCTGCTCAGGTGCTCTGCTTTGTATGGCCTTGTATTTTTGCTTTTATCTTCTTTTGTATCAAGCTCTTTTGAATGAATATATAATCTTTGATTTGTCTCAAGATTCTTTGATGATGTCTGGACGCTTTGACTTTTGACTTGTTCCTTCATGATTTGAGATTTCTTAGCTGCATGGATGATGACTTGAACGGTCCAGATTGCTTGTCTTGGATTTTGGCCCTTCTTTTTTATGATCGAACCTTTGATCTTGCTGCTCCATGGCTTGTGTAAGCTTTTCAATGGTTTGGATCCTGGTGATCTAGCCCTTGAATAGTTCAGATCGCTAGATTTGTCCTTGTGGGCCCACTTGAGACCTTGGCTTTACTTTGGGGCACCTCTTTTGATGATTTGTGAGGCTAAGAAGGCTTCTCATGGTGTGGATGATGACTTGAACATCTCAGATCACTTGACTTGGCTTTGTGGGCCCACTTGATGGTTAGATCTTGGATTCTGGCCCTTCTTTTGATGATCAGCTCTTCGATCTTGTTGTTTGGTGGCTCATGTGGGTCCTTCAATGGTTTAGATTATGATGATCTGGTCTTTGAACAGCTTGGATTGCTTGTGGCCCCCACTTGATCACCTTTCCTTCTCTTTGGCTTGATCAGCCCTGTTCTGGCCGCATTGCTTCATGATTGGACCGGTGGGGCACCTTTTGTATGATCTTGATCAACTTCAGTTGAAATCTGGAGTGGACCGGAGCTTTGGGTGGCCCATGGAGCGCCATCTGCTGACGTGGACTATCAGCCTCACCTACCAAGAACCCTGGAGCCAATCCCGCAGAGAGAGAAAATCTGCGTCCGTACGGGCGGCCCAGGGCAGGCCGCCCAAGGCTCGCCTCTTGAGCGGCCTGGGCTGGCCCTGGTTCGGACATCCTCTGCTGTCCCTTTTTCCTATCCCCCATATTCTCTGTGCCTGTTTTTTCGATTCAGCCATGAATCTTCTCTTCCCCTTGTCTTTTCTTTTTATCTTGTCCTCTTCCCATTTTGTCCTTTCTTGGGCAATGGATGGTGGGGATTTATGGGCTGTGGGGGCTGTCCATGGTGGGTCCCACACTCCAACACTTGGTGAGGGCTTTAATGATGGAGGGATTCCTTTAAGGGAGGGTGTAGATGGTGTATTGAATGGAAGCATTGATGAGAGGCTTGGGATGGTAGTTGATGGAGCTTTGAATAGCTCCATTAATGGTGGGATGGCTGGATTTTCAGATTTGAATGGGCCCCTCATTATGGGAGGAATGGATGGTATGGATGGGATGATGGGATGGGACATAGGTGAGGCTATGCACCCCTTGAGTGTGGGCCCCATGGATGATGTGATGGATGGTGATGATGGGATGGTGAGGGACATAGATGGGTTGATCTCATGCTTGGATGGTATGGATGGCTCAAATGGTACCTTCGACGGTCTGGATGCTCTTGATGAGGACCAGGATGAGCGGTATACTTGCTTGGGTGGACTTGATGTGATCATTGATGATGTACCCTTGATGATGGACGGTGTAGATGCCTCGATGATCCCTTTGATCGGCCAGGATGATGTTTGGATTCATGATTTCCTGTTGGAGGGGGCCGCAGGTCCAGATCTGACCGTTGATTCTTCGATTGGGGTTGCTGGGACCCTTCTGGCTGGTTCAGATACTTTCTTTGACGGTCGGGTTGGTCAGGATTCCACGATGTGCGGTGTGATCTTCACCGATGGCCCTTTTGCTGGAGAATATCATCTTGATCATCGGCCTTTTGCGCACTCTGTTCATGAGGTGGGCGAGTCTTCTCACACGGCCGAGATTATGACAGTTTCAGACAGCGATGCGACCATATCAGACATAGCCGTCACTGAGGGCAGGTCAGGGGCTGTCGAGTCTGTAGAGGTTCCAGCCTTTCCTTCTCCTTCGCCCGTTGACCTTCCAATCCTCGATGAGTCATTATTGATTTCTGGGCCTTTTGTTCTGGATGGGGTACCAGTGAGGACTTGTCAGCTGCTTCCTCGTCCTTCTTGCTCGCCACGACTGCTTGCTTGGCTTGACAGCTTGTCAGTTTATGAGATTCGAGATTTGGAGTCTTATGGCTTTGGCAGTCTGATTCATCTGGCCAGAGTTGATATTGATTGGAGGATGCTTGGAGCTGCCTTGATTGACTGGGTCCCTTCGTTGAACTTGTTTGCATTCAACGATATGGAGATGGGCCCTTCTTTGGAGGAGTTTGCTCGCTTGACAGGCCTTCCCTTGGATTATGCTCAGTATTTCTCGCCGAAGACATCGCCGAAGACTGCTACACCGCAGAACTGGTTCGGGATTTCTTATCTTGTTCATCCTGCAGCTGCCGGCCAGGATGCTGTAGTGTTCTCCTTAGACTTACTGTATGATCTTTTTTCGGGTCCTTGGGGTGTGGCCGGTTCTACCTTTGCTCGGAACGCACTGATGTTCTGCTTGATAGCTGAGGTGCTGTTCTCAGGATGGCGCAGATCCCAGACTCCTTTGCTTTTTGAGGTGATGAGTCGAGCTATCCGACGGCAGGGCATCATTTCTCTTATCTTGGCCGAGCTGTTTAATGGGCTGACTGACTGCGCCCTGGGCCGCACTCGTGTTCTTCGCGGCTGTTGTGCCTTTCTTCAGGTATCTTTTCTGCAC
This sequence comes from Liriodendron chinense, assembly GCA_003013855.2. Taxonomy (NCBI): domain Eukaryota; kingdom Viridiplantae; phylum Streptophyta; class Magnoliopsida; order Magnoliales; family Magnoliaceae; genus Liriodendron; species Liriodendron chinense. The sequence continues at coordinate 11,082,161 of ML058484.1, read as the reverse complement.
CCTTTTTCTTCTTGCTTTGTTAGGGATTGCTTTGCTTTAGTTTAACTTCTTTTGTGATCAGGTCTGGTTATCGGAGCGTCTTTCTCTGACCGTTCCTGTACTTCTTCCTGGCATCCCGGGCTCTGACATTGTGCGTTATATCATGGAGTTCCTTCCGCCTACAGCCAGGATGAGCGAGCCCTTGTATCGCAGGATGTTTGCTGAACTTCGTGACTGGAACGTTCGTTGGGAGTCATCTTGGCTTTCACTTCCTCCAGTGCTTTGCGATGCACACAGCCATCCTCTGATGTTGGTAGGCTTTCGATCCTACTTTTCTTACCATCCCATCCGGTTCCTGCGGCAGTTTGGATATGAGCAGGATGTTCCTCTTTTCGCTTTCACGGGTATCGGGCGTCGAGCACTTCCATCCAGATCCTCTGACTTTAGGACCCGGATTGATTGTTCTTGGGCAAGTTTCTTGACTGCTGATTTGCTGGGTTTTGAGCTGCGGACTTTTCCGATGGCGACCGCCCCATATCAGTACTGGGTTGCTGAGCAGTCTTTGTACCGACGTATCCCTTGCTGGCACCAGACTATTGATGAGGATGAGTAGGATATCCTTGGAGATGCTGGCTCTTCATCTGGTTCATATGAACCCTTTGAGGAGCGCCCGTTTATCGATCCTGGCTTCCTTTTGGCCACTCATGGCCATCTGCTGTCTGAGATCTCTGCACTTCGGTATCATTGTGAGATGATGTCGAGGAGATTGGTTGCCGATCAGAGGTTGTCTGATGAGGAGACAGCGATCCGTACCCTTGAGCGCAATGAGGTGCATTACCTACGTATGGAGGTGAGCAGGTTGAGAGCGAGATTATCTTTTTATGAGTCAGAGGACTTACCTGATGTGGCCGAGGAGGAGGGTAGAGATTGATTGTGTTGGCCACCTGCGCATTCTTTTTTGCATATATGATTGATGATGATGCATTTTTTTTGTATTTTTTGAAAAAGATGATATGTTATATGTAAAAGAAATATGATGCCTTTAATTGAAAAGAGAAAACTGTTTGAAAATCTACTGTGCCATGAGTTGTTTTGTGAGTGTGTCTGGATTTTGTGTCGGGATATAGGAATCAGAACTGGGGCTCGGCCAATGATTTGACCGATGTCTCGAGATTTGACTTGCTTGATCCTTTGGTTCCTTAGAGATGTTGGCAATGGAAACTCTTGCTTCCTGAGATTGTCAGAGTTTGTAGAGCTCTTCGCTCCTGACTGCGCTTCTTCTTGTTCTTGAACTGTAACTGCTTGAACTGATCTGGACCGTCTGATTTCTTGGTACCTGCACTTTTTTTCTTTATATATTTTTTTTCGAGCCATTTTTGCCTGCAGTGCTCTTTCAAGTTTTCACCACAGCCGGCCTTTTCCCGTCATTTTTGCCCGTGGCGCCCTTTCGGGTTTTCACCACGTCCCGGGTGTTTGATCTTGCCTGCCTCTTGGCAGCTATGCTGTTTTTACCCTTGGCGCCCTTTCAGGTTTTCACCAAGTCCGCTGTATACCCACTATTTTTACTCGGAGCGCCCTTTCGGGTTTTCACTCCGCCCTCTTTGTTTAGGCACACATTTTCTTTTTCATTTTTCTCTTTTTTTTTTTTCTTTTTCTGAATCCTTGGATAACTGCGGCAGCTAGAGGTCGGGAATCCGTCGTTGCCGGCCGATGGCAGTCTTTCAGCCCTTATCCTAAGTTACGATGATAGAGCTGTCGGTCTTTGCTAAAGACCCCTCTGAGATGAACGGATGGATGACTGTGTTTCTTCTTGGACTGATTTTTTTTCCTTGGGTGCCTTGCTTTGGCTTCCCTTTTTCTTTCTCTTTTCTTCTCTTTTTTTTTGTATTCTTTTTCTCTCTTTTTTTGTCTTTTCCTTTTGAATCCCCCCCTTTTTTTTGTATTTTTTCTCTTTTTGAATCCCCTTATTTGAAACATTTGTTGGTGGATGGAAATGATTTCTCAGAGGTCTTAGCTTCGACCTCTTGACTTCAGCTCTATTAAAGTAACCTTTGATAAGGTCAGAATAACTTACCCGTGAAAGATCTTCACGTTGTCGGCGTTGGTTGGCTCAGGAAGATCCACCCCTCTCATGTTGGTGAGTCTGAGGGCGCCTCCGGGAAGTACTTCTCTAACGACCAGTGGCCCGTCCCACGAGGGTTTGAACTTTCCTCTGGGGTCTGGAAGGTGCGACGGTAAAATCTTCTTCATGACCATGTCGCCTACCTTGAAACTTCTTTTCCGGACTCTCTTGTTGTAAGCCCGAGCGATCCTTTTTTGATAGCACTGTGAATGACTTAGTGCACGCATGCGTTTTTCATCTGCTAGCTGCAACTGATCGAATCTGGCCCGTTGTCATTCTCCTTCTTCAACTCCGCTTTCTAATAACACCCGTGGTGATGGTATTTCCACCTCGACTGGTAGAACTGCTTCCATTCCATAGGTAAGCTCGAAAGGAGTAACGCCCGTAGCAGACCGTATAGACGTTCGATAGGCCCAAAGTGCATATGGGAGCATATCTGACCAATCTCGATAGGTCACGACCATCTTCTCAAGTATCCTGACGATTGTCTTGTTTGCGGCTTCTACCCCACCGTTCATCTGGGGACGGTAGGGGCTTGATCGATGACGTTGGATCTTGAACTTGCTGAGGAAGTCATCCATCTTCTTGTTGACGAACGGGGTCCCATTATCTGTGATGATGGCATTGGGGATTCCATACCGGCATATGATGTTGTTCTTTATGAATTTGATCACCTGAGATGCTGCAATCGTGGTGTAGGAGGCTGCCTCTACCCACTTGGTGAAGTAGTCGACTGCCACGAGTATGTACTCATGACCATTTGATGCTTTGGGACTGATCTTGCCGATGATGTCGAGTCCCCACATGGAGAAGGGCCAGGGGGTGGTCGGGTTGTATAACTCTGATGATGGGGCATGGATTTGATTTGCATGCTCCTGACACTTGAAGCATTTTCTGACGTGCTGGCAACAGTCTGTCTCCATGGTGAGCCAATAATAACCGAGTCGTAGAATCTTCTTTGCCATCATGTGCCCATTCATGTGTGGGCCACAGATTCCTTCGTGTATTTCTTTCATGATCTTTGCAGCTTCTGTTTCATCGACGCATCGGAGGAGGATGTGATTATAGGATCGCTTGTAGAGAACTTCGCCACTGATGGTGAACTAGCCGGCCAAACGTTTGATGGTTCAGCGATCTGTTGCTGTTGCTGATTCTGGATACTCCTGGGTTTCGAGATATTGCTTGATGTCGGCATACCAGGGTTTGTCAGGGATAGTTTCGGCTTCTTCTATTTGTAGGCAAAAAGCAGGTTCTTCTTGAATTTCGACTGTGAGCTCCCATTCTGAAGCTCCTTTTGGGATCTCGAGCATTGATGCGAGCGTGGCGAGAGCATCTGCAAACTGGTTCTTGGCTCTGGGCATGTATGAGAAGGTGATTTCCTTGAATTCTTCGATCAGATTGTCAAGATACACATGATATGGTATCAACTTCTCATCCTTGGTCTTCCATTCACCATTGGTCTGATTGATGATAAGCTGTGAGTCTCCAAATACTCGTAGCTTCTTGACGCCCAAGATTATGGCTTCCCTTAAGCCAGCGATGCATGCTTCGTACTCTGCCATGTTGTTGGTGCACTCGAATGCGATGCGCCTCGAGATAGGAATAGGGACATCATCTGGAGAGTAGAGGATTGCTCCAATACCACTCCCTTTAGAGTTTGCTGCGCCGTCAAAGAATAATGTCCATTCATCTTTCTTCTTCTTTTCATCCTCTTCAATGAGCAAGAGATCTTCATCAGGAAAGAACGTCTTGAGCGGCTGATAGTCCAGGAGAGAGTGAGCCACAAGATGATCGGCGAGGGCCTGTCCCTTAATTGCCTTTTGAGTGACATAGGTGATGTCAAACTCAGACAAGAGTAGCTGCCATTTAGCTATTCTTCCAGTGAGTGCCGGCTTCTCGAACAGGTACTTGAGCGGATCCATGTGAGCGAGGAGGAGAATAGGGAATGCAATCATGTATTGACGGAGTCGCTGAGTTGCCCAGACTAGGGCGAGGCAAGTCTTCTCGATCGGGGAATACCTGGTCTCGTAGTCGGTGAACTTCCGGCTCAAATAGTATATTGCTTGTTCCTTCTTCCCGGTCTCGTCGTGCTGACCGAGGACACAGCCAATGGCTTCTGCTGCTACCGAGATGTATAACAATAGTGGTCGTCCAGGAGTAGGCGGCACTAGGACTAGAGGATTCATGAGATATCTCTTGATGCGATCGAAGGCAACTTGGCAATCATCATTCCATTCTTTTGGGACGTTCTTCCGAAGGAGCTTGAATATGGGCTCACAGATAGGTGTGAGCTGTGCGATGAAGCGACTGATGTATTGAATTCTGCCGAGGAAGCCACGAATTTCTTTCTCTGTTCTAGGAGGGGGCATCTCGATGATTGCTCTGGTTTTGGTCTCGTCGACCCTGATGCCGTCCTCGCTCACCATAAAACCGAGGAGTTTGCCTCCCATTGCACCGAAGACACATTTCTGAGGGTTGAGACGGAGCTGGTACTTTTCTAATCTGTTAAATAATTTCTTCAGATCTTCAAAGTGTCCTTCAATTGTGCGAGATTTGACGATCATGTCGTCCACATATACTTCGAGCTCTTTGTTCATCATGTCGTGGAATAGTGCTGTCATTGCTCGCTGATATGTTGCTCCTGCGTTCTTCAGACCGAACGGCATTACCCTGTAACAGAAGGTTCCCCAGGGAGTGATGAACGATGTCTTCTCGTGATCTTCGACGGCCATCTTGATCTGATTGTAACCTGAGAACCCGTCCATGAATGAGAAGATTTTGTATCCAGCGGTGTTGTCTACCAGAGTGTCGATATGTGGCAAAGGGAAGTCATCTTTTGGACTGGCTTTGTTGAGATCTAGGAAGTCGATGCACATTCGAACCTTGCCGTCCTTCTTTGGTACTGGCACGATGTTGGCGAGCCATTCAGGGTAGTTGGAGACTACCAAGAATCCCGCGTTGTACTGCTTGATGACTTCATCTCGGACTTTCAGAGCCCATTCTGGCTTCATTCTTCGAAGTTTCTGCTTCACTGGCTTCATATCTGCCTTGGTTGGCAGATGGTGTACAACGAGCTCTTCATCGAGCCCCGGCATGTCTTCATATGAGAACGCGAAGTTGGACAATCTTGGAGCTAGGAACTCTATCATTTTCTGTTTCATCTCAGGTGGCAACGATTTTCCAATGCGTACTTCCCTAGGGATCTCAGGTGTCCCCAAGTTTACTATCTCGAAATCATCGGCTACAACATTGGCTTTAGATTCGAACTTTTTGAGGAGATCCTCAAGTTCGGGAGCCGGATCATCATCTTCCTCATCCCAAGCTTCGTCCAAACCCATGAGCTCGAAGTCTAATTCGATGTCAAAGTCATATGATTTGACTTCAAACTCATGCGACTCTTTAGACGAACTTGGCACACTATTGAATGCAGGAAAAGAAATGTTTTTTGGTTTTTGAGATTTTTCTGAAATTGAAATGCTAGATGTTTTTGGCTTTTGAAAATTTTTTATTTTTTTGGTTTTTTGAAATTCACGGGACTTTGAACAAGCGGGCATTGCAGACCATGATTGAGCCCAACTCGTTCCAAAGTTCCGGTCACTGCTTAAACAGGCGTTTTTTTTGGAAGCCAGAGCCCTCAGATGGCTCTTTGGCTGATTCAAAAGTTAGGGGAACAGATGACCATTCAGGACCCCACACTCCCTCCCCTGGAGAGGTGGGGGTTGATGCTTTGGGCGAAGAATCATGGTCTGGCCCAATGACCATGACTTCTCGCTGGTCGGGTTCGGGATCTGAGTCGCACTCAGTCCCTCCCGGATCACTTACTTCGCATTGCAGTTCGTCTGGTTCCACAGCTAGACACAAGTTTGGAATCTGGACATCAGACCAATCTAGGGCTGGCCACTTCCCTTTCTTGGTCCAATGGATGGGCTGCTTCTGCCCCTGGCTGACGGTTGATGATGTTGATTCTGCTGAGATGGGCGAGTCGTGCCCCTTGCTAATTGGTGCTGAGATGGGCGAGTTGTGCCCCTTGCTGATTGAAGTGGGCAGGTTGTGCCCCTGGCTGATTGAAGTGGGCAGGTTGTGCCCCTGGTTGAGAGAAGTGGGCAAGTTGTGCCCCTGGTTGGGAGCAGGTGTCAGAGTACAGGAGCTGCTGTATTTGACCTCCTTCTTCGTCTTCATCCTTTTCTTCTTCTGCTGGAGGCTTAGATGGTTCGAGAATCTGATCCCATCGAATGGGGGGCCACGTGGCCCAAACTAGGCTCATCGGGAGGCCTTTGTGTAGTGCAGTCGGTTGATTCCTTCCTGGATCTTTGCAAGGTTCTCCTGGCTTGACGAATTGGATGGGTGAGCACCGAAATTTCTTCCTTCTCTTGTCCATGAAGGTTGCCCTGTATCCGAGTCCCCATTTGCATTGGTTATATACCAGCGGTACCTTTCTGGACTTGAAGTGATTCTTCATTCGGTATTTGAGGCTCAGACGCTCTGCCGGTGAAAAGACACGGTCCACCCTTATCGGTTCTGGATTAGCGATAGAGTTCACAGTCTCGAATTCGAAACTGTGAAACGGGATGTCTTCTTCAGAATGCTGAATATCGATGACCGGGATGTCTGGTTCAGTGGTAGCAGCGTTGGAAGGAATGATGAGCTCCTTCTCTGCGTGGATAGAGATCACTTGATTTCCACAGATGTACTTCACTCGTTGATGCAGGGTTGACGGCACAGCTTCAACCTTGTGCAGCCAAGGTCGTCCGAGCAGCATGTTGAAAGAGCCTGATATATCCAGGATTTGGAATGTGATGGTAGAGACTTCCGGACCTATCTGTACCTCTATGTCGACTTCTCCTTCCACTGATCGGCGGGTGTTGTCGAATGCTCTGACACATATGGTGCTGGGTTGAAATGAAGAGGGACAGATTCCCAGACGTTCCGCAGTCTTGAGTGGGCAGACGTTTAAGCTTGACCCATTATCGATAAGGACCAGCGGGACGCAGAGGTCTTTGTATCGTAAGGCTATGTTGAGGGATCGCCCATGATCGCGTCCTTCTGGTGGCAACTCATTATCAGTGAAGGTGATGGCACATGGAGCCAGGAGCTGTCCAATCATCAATGCTATCATCTCTGGTGCCGTATCGGAGGAGACATGAGCATCGTTCAAGGTTTTGGCAAACATTTCTCGGTGTATGCGAGATGTGCAGAGTAGCTCCCATACTGAGATTTGAGCAGGGATTGACTTGAGCTGAGTTGCCACATCGTATGCGGCTTCATTTTTATTGCCGAGGCCTGAGAGAGCGCCTTTGGGATCTCCTCTGTTCTGATTATCTCTTCGGATGCAACGCCCATTGGGATTCATGTTCCGCACTTCCGCACATTCTGGATAGTGCCATGGAACCTCTTTGTAGCTTTCCTCCCTTTTGCCTTCTAGGACCACCGGTTCTTGCAACGGTGCTGGTGTGGGTACCAGATCTTCCTCGTATGGAGCTTTTGCCTTGAGAACTACATTGTTGCCTGTGCTGAAAGGGTAGTATCGAAGCTTTTCTTCATAGACCACATAAGGTCGTGGTCCTGGCTTGATTGTTCCTGGAGCGGGAGGCTCCCATGGAATGAATACTGGTCTTCTTGATATGGCAGGAGGTTTCTCTGTTCGTCCCAGCTGCCGTAGCGTGATTGACACGCCTCCGGGGTTTGCCCCTTGCAATACCACTGGCTCGACTGGAAGAGCTCCTTCCAATACAACGGGTTCTTGTTGCTGATGAGTATAATCCCTCCATTGTGGGTTGGATTGTTCTTGAGTTGCCCCTTGCAAGATGACAGGTTCGTATGTGGGCTCGATGTATGATTGTGCTCCTTCCAGGACGACTGGTTCCCAGCTTGAATGGTTGTAAGGTGCCCCTTGAACAACTGGTATATCATATGGAGGTGCTCCTTCGAGTACTACTGGCTCGGAGATTGAAGGAAGAAAGGGACATGCCCCTTGCAAGATTGGAGGAGGATTTGTCAGCCCATAGGTGTAGGCGTGAATGGATTGGATGGGGGAGAAGAAGCGATCGAGATGGTCTCCTTCTTCTATACTATTGACTGCAGGGCCACGAGACGAACTGGGGTCCGTTGGATGCTGAGGCAGAGGATTCTGAAGGATGTTGGTGGAAGCTGCTGGAGAAGTTCCAAGGACCGAGATGACGATCTTGCGGTCATCAATCAGGTCTTGTATGGCATTCTTCAAAGTATAGCATCGATCAGTGGCGTGGCCACGTCCTTGATGATAGGCGCAATACTCATTTTCTCGGTAGTTTGGTGGCAAAGGATGAGGAGGAGGCCTAGGTGTCATCAGAGTGAGTAACTGCTTTTGTACCAGCGTAGTCATGATTTGACTAAGTGGTTGACTGAGTGGAGTGAATTTCCTGGACTCCCTGTAGTTTTGCCTATTTTGGTATGAGTATTGGCCGTTTCCTCTGAACTGCTGCTGTTGTCGAGGTGGTTGTGGCTGATACCGCTGAGGCTGATGCTGAACTTGATTTTGCTGATACTGTTGCCTTCCCTGTGGGGGAGCATGTTGATTTCCTTGAGCAGTGGTGTTGATGTTGTTTACTTCTGTTGGGCGGGGAGGAGAACCACTGCGGTTTCCATTCCCATGCCCGATAGGTCTTCCTTCCACTCTGTTCCTCTTGACTGGAGTGGCTTGATGAGGCCATGGGGAGATTGTCCCGGCCCGGATTCCTGCTTCAACCTGCTCTCCAGCACGGATCAATTGTGAGAAATTCGCATATGGATGCGAAATGAGATATCCAGATATGCCCGGATATGTGGAATGGACAATCATAGAGATTTGTTCTTCGTCGTCGATGGGTGTCCGCATTCTGGCTGCCATAGGTCGCCAACGTCCTACGTAGGCGGATAGTGTTTCATCATTCCTTTGCCTGAGAGCCGCGAGGTCGGCTCTTCTGGGTGCCATGTTGAGATTGTATGCGAATCTGTCGACGAAAGCCTGGGAAAGCTGTTCCCATGTCCTGATGCGGTGGCAGTCCAATGAAGTGTACCAATCTAGGGCATCGCCCTTCAGAGACTTTTGGAACAAACGTATGAGGGCCCCTTCATTTCCTGCAATTGCACTCAGCTCTCCACAGAAAGCCTTGAGATGTGCTGTGGGACAACCGCTGCCATCGTATCTTTTGAATTTTGGTACCTCAAAGTTTTAAGGTACTTGAGCATCTGGGAAAGGACACAAGTCTCTGAACTTGGTCGAAGGTAAGTCGATTCCTTGCTGTCGCTGAAGCTGATTTTGCAAGATCTGGAACTGCTCCCGCAACTGGTCCAGTCCTGAGTGATCTATTCGAGCGACTGGTGCCTCCTGGAGTAAGGCACGTTCTTTTTCGGCATAGTGGTCGATGTCTTCGACCCTATGGGCTTGCTGAAATTGGTTTGATGATTGAACTGGGTTCTGATGAACTTGTGCTTGAAATGATGGTAACTGCACTGGAGACTGTACTGAAGGTTGAACTGGAACTTGCTAGAAATTGACTGGATTTTGCTGAACTGAAGATTGCTGAAAATTAACTGGATTTTGCTGAATTGAAGATTGCTGGAAATTAATTGGAATCCCATCGGCGGGGATGTGCTGGAATTGAAAAGTGCTCCTGTTTGCAGGAGGCTGAGATGCTGGGAAGTGACCCCCTTGTTGGGTATTCGCCACTGTCCGCTGATTGATGTGGGCTTGACACTGACCCCCATTGTGGGCATTCGCCAGTGCTGTCCCTGTTGCTGGAAATTGAATTGAAATCCCATCGGCGGGGATGTGCTGAAATTGAAAAGGTGTCCCATCGGCGGGGACATGCTGAGATCTACTGAGATTGTTGTTTGCAAGATTGACTGGAAGCTGACTGGAAGTCCCTGCGACTGGGATGCTCTGAGATGGCCCCGTTGTTGCAGGAAGGTATTGAGAAGGATGCCCCATAGCAAAGGGCTGAGAAGGCTGCTGTCGGTAGTCTTGGGCAGACTCCGATGGTTGTGCTTGATTTGAACTGGAGGCCGGAGGGATCCAGCATGGTTGTTGAGATTGCTGAACTGGGCCAACCGGATTGTTGGCTGCTGCGGTGGTTTGTGCTTGCATGAATTGCAAGAGCATTTCTTGCATTGCTCTCATTCCTTGTGCCAATTCTTGTATGATTGGCGTATTGTCAACAGGCTGTTGCGCTGGAGGTTGCGCTTCAGTCATTTCAAGAGCAGGGAAGTGATGAGTTTCTTCTTCGTGGTTGGACATGGCTTGCTGAGCCCGAGTGCGGATTATGCTGCGGAAGGGAAGCTGTCTCCGAACACGTTGAGCCCGAGGAGGCGCAATGGTGAGGACTATACTCTACTCTTTTTGGGTTTTTGGATTTTCTATTTTTTTTGTTTTGAAATTTTCTTTTTTTTTTTGTTTGGGTTTTGGGTAGAATGCTATGCAGATGAGATTGTATGAGGATTAGTGACTTTCAAGTACGGGAAGGATTCTGTTTTTTTCATGTCGGATCACAACTAGTGGGACTAGCTTATCCCCAGTGGAGTCGCCATTCTGTGGACCCTCGCCGATTTTTCCGCGCTCCCACACGACGTCGTTCTCCCTTTCCCTTTCCTTTCGGAAAAGAAGGAGATGAGGATGCGTGAGTACGAAATCGCCGTTTGTGCCACTGGCTTGCCTCGTTCTCGAGGGCTTCGTTTGGTGGTCGTGTTAAGCTGGATATGTTTAAGTGAGTTTATATAAGACTAGAGTCGCCACTAGCCAGTTACTTCGAATCTACAGTCGGCTAGACCCTGTAGAAACGTTAGAGAAGGGAATCCGAAGATTCCTTCCTCTAAAATGACTCCTTTTGATCTGCGGCCAGAGATTCAAGGTAAGGGATCACGGTTACAGGGTGGGAAGAGGTTAAGCACCCCACACACTGCCCGTACCGAAGTACGGTCTCTACTTCACAGAATCGATCGGATACTTGAAAGTCTAGTTTAATCCTCGTATATTCTCATGGATGACATGATGCATGAATGCGAGTCTGAACAGTAAGAGTTTTTGATGGGCAGGTTCCAACAACGGGCAAGCCCAGAGCGTACGCTCGAACTGACAGGTGCTTTATGCGAGATGATGCATGCTGTGTGCTTGAATATTCAAAGTGCTTATAGTGATATGTACATGAATGCAGGTCTGAACAGTAAGAGTTTCTGATGGGCAGGTTCCAACAACGGGCAAGCCCAGAGCATACGCTCGAACTGACAGGTGCTTAATTTAAGACATATGCGGTGTGCTTGAATAATCAAGGTGCTTGTAGTGAAGCAGGGGGGTTGGAAGAAAAGTAAATGTTGCACTTATACTAGATGCAAATGAGATGATGCTGGAAAAGTGATAGCTGGATGGACGGAGGTATCGCAAGGATTGGCTTCGAGTGGCTGGATCAAGACTTGGGTGACTTGAGAGGCTTGGACCAGTGGTCAGGCTGGGCTGGACCAGGGCTAGACTCTCCTCACTCGGGCTCTCCTTGGTGGAAAAATGGGCTAAGGGGTGGAGAAGGGCACTCGAACGGACAGGTTTTCTTTGGACTCGAAGGGATGTTGAAATGAGAAGGGGAGGGGGGTATTTATAGCAGCGAGGAGTGGCAGTTCACGTAATTTTGTCCGGGCGGCCTGCTATGGGCCGCCCGTACGGCCGCTCCTCGGTTTCCAGGGAGTACGGTCGCTCCCTCGGGGCTGTTGTTTGACTCGCTGGGTCGACTCAGTGAGTTGACTCAGCGGGTCGACTCGGTGATTTGACTCGACGGGTTGACTCGGTGTTTTGACTCGGTGTTTTGACTCGACGGGTTAACTCAGCGGGTTAACTCAGAGGGTTAAATCAGTGGGTTGACTCGGCGGGTTGACTCAGCGAGTTTGACTTTTTTAGGATTTTTTGACTGGCCTTTTTTCTGGGGGATTTTTCAGGGTGGTGTTTTGTTAGTGCACTTTTCCGTGGCATACTAGTGCACCTTGTTTGTCAATCACTTACAGCAGTGAGTCTAGAGTCGGTTGAGCCCAAAGAAGACGAAGATCGAAGACTCAAAACGTCCAGCCGCATCTAGGATGAAGATTCAGGTATATGAGATGCCTTGGTGCCTTAACCTCGACCAAAACCCATCCCCTGTGTATCTTTGATGACCTTGACCATATTGGAGTACGTTTAGTCATCATAGATAGGCCCTAGGTGTCCCATTTGATCAACCAAACCTTGGCCTTAATCGACATGCTGAAGGAAGTTCGATTCAGCGTATTGCATAGGGGGAACCAGGCTGGTCCGACCGGTCATGACCGGTCGGCCAGCAGCCTTGCTGCTTTATGCAATGGCCAGCCGACCGGTCATGACCGGTCGGCCCCTTTTACACATCTATATGGCCAGCAGGTGTGGCCGACCGGTCATGACCGGTCGACCTGGAGGACTCATGTGTCCAGCAAGGTACGCCGACCGGTCATGACCGGTCGGCCTTATGAGTTTTGGGCTATCCAGTGAGGGGGTCCGACCGGTCATGACCGGTCGGCCCATATTCTTGGCCTATACTCTTGATGTTCTCCAGCAGGGGGGTCCGACCGGTCATGACCGGTCGGGTCAGGTCGGCATAGAGCCGTTTTATGACCGTTGGAGCCTCTTTTCTATAAATATGGAGCTCCATTCTTGGGTCATGCAGAGAGGTTTTAGAGAGCCCATTCCATACTCATCTTATACATCATTTGGGGCCTCAAAGAGGAGGTTGTCAAGTCATATCCCTTGTGTTTCAAGCACAAGTATGGGCATTCAAATGCTATCAAGAGATGACTTGATTCCTCTCTCAAATCTAGAGGTGTGACACTATTCCACATAGGTATATCCTTTGTCCAAGACCTCTAGAAGACTCTCTAGGTGAATCTCCTAGTTGGAACAACCTACACATCCCATGTATGAGATTCACCCATCCTCCTAGCACCTTGGGCATTTCAAGGCATCGCATGCAAGGTGTTTGATCGAATGTGGCTGAGGCATTGGCGACGCAACGGCGACACGATCAAGGGAGCAAAGGGAAGCTGATTAAAGCACGGGAGAGCGGATATCAAGCAACCCATTACGGCGCTAAACAAGGGGCTCATCCGATAAGTAAGTTGTCTCATTTGAGAGTCCAATTTGAGTTTGTTTGTCAAGCTTGTCTTAGGGACGTTAGCCGTTCCTTGGTCCGTCAGCCGGGCCTAAACTAAGTCTCCAAGGGGGAGCCTCTGACACGGGAGTAAACGTGCGATTGGGTTGAGAGTTAGCCCTTGGTTCAAAACTCCGGTGACGGTTGAGAGGTGAACCAATAAAACCTCCGTGTGTAAAGGTTGAGAGGTGAACCTCATTTAAACCTCCGTTAGTGAATGCCGGTGTGCTCAAAGGGGTTGAGTACTTGAATCGGGAGTGGAGTAGACACGTAGTCGAACCACTATACATCCTTGTGTTTGTGATTGTTCTTGAGCACATTCTATCTTTGCATTGTTAGTTTAATTGCTTAATTATGAATGATTGGTAGGAATGCATGCTAGGCACTTTATAGGCATCCCCACACAAGATGTACCTTCACTACTTGTGTAGACTTGAGCTCATTGATCCAATCTCATAAGTCTACACAAGGTGTATAGGTTAGTAGCTTAATTAATTGAATCATTTTCTTACCTATGCATGCTTAGACTAGGTTTGGTTATTGCTTAACTCTTGCTAGTCTTGTGATTGGACCCACCAAGGCTTGGAAGCCAAGGTGTTCTTGCTTACCTAGCTTAAACTTGTTGAATTGCATAAGTAGGCGAAAAGAATTTTAAATAGGTCCTATTCACCCCCCCTCTAGGTCCATAGACATATCTCCGAGTATCTCTACATGCGGTGAAACCGCAATTTCAATTGGTATCAGAGCGGGTTCCTCTTTAAGGGCTTAATTGCCTAGAGGTAGATCCTAAAGAGAAACTTGAAAATATGTCTAGAGAGGACTCTTCATCCGTCACTAAGCCTCCTTTCTTTGATGGGTCAAATTATCCATATTGGAAAGCCCGAATGCAAATCTTCTTGGAATCTATTGATTCGGATGTGAGGGACATGGTTGACTTTGGATATGAACCCCCAATGGTTACTATTTCCAAGGAGGGTGAGCCGGATGTTCTCAGGCCAAAAGACAAGGCATTGTGGACTGCTCATGAAAAAGCTCAACGTATTAATAATGCCAAAGGCCTGAATGCCATATTTTGTTCAGTATCAAGAGATGAATTTGGTCGGATCCAAAACTGCACTACCAGTAAACAAGCATGGGATATTCTTGAAGTTACCCATGAAGGTACAAATGTTGTTAAAAATTCTAAACTCCAACGCCTCTCCACTCTATTTGAAAATATTATCATGGAGGAGGATGAAACGTTTACTGAATTTTATACCAAACTGAACAAAATCACAAATGATATGTGGGGCTTAGGGGATCCGGTTCCGGAACATAGGCTTTGTAGGAAAATTCTGAGATCGCTTCCGGAACGGTTCTCTTCTAAAGTCACCACCATTGAAGAGTGTAGGGATCTTAATACAATGAAAGTTGAAGAACTCATAGGTTCCCTACAAACCTTTGAGCTAGGCTTTAAAGCCCCCTCTAGAAGGAAAAACATCGCCTTCAAGTCCTCTCACAGACACAAGAAAATCAAAAGTGAGACGGAGGATGATAGCGATGATGAGGATGATGAGGAAGAACAATTGAACAAAAAATTCAAGAGATTCCTCAAATTTGATAGAGGGAATAGCCGTGACAAGAAGGACAAGAAGGGTGATAAACGTACAGGAAAATCATCCATACCTTCATCCGTCCGTTGTTACGGTTGCGGTCGTCGTGGCCATATTGCCCCGGAATGTCCGGAAGGGCCTAAACCGAAAGGTAAAAAGGCCATGGCTGCCACTTGGGATGATACGGAGGAGTCCGAATCTGATGATGAGAGCCAACATAAAGATCTTGCTCTCTCGGCCTCCATCACGACCCCTTTACCAGATTATCTAAGAGGGGATCCCAACCGTTATCCCTTCTAGGAGAAGGAGAAGTTCCCAACCCCTCACCTCATGCTACATTTTATGAGGGTGTTGTGGAATTTTGCTACCCTTTGGCTTTTTAAACTTAATATGGTTAGAGAGGGTAGCTAGTTATGCTTTTATTGGAAAATCTGAGGATCTCAGCCTCATTTCTGTGTTTATGGGCAAATCAGAGGAGTCAAGCCTCATTCGCCCAAATTTTGATGATTTAGCTTTGCTTTTATTGATACATTTGCTTGCTAGATTGTCATCTTGCTTAGATTAGCTAACCATCTTGAGTTTTATGCTTCATGTATGCTAATCTTTGCTTAGTATTGGTCTTGATATACCATAGGGGTGGTTGGTTGATTGGGCTATAAGCCCTTTGTGCTTCATTGCAAATGTATGTCCTTGACCAATATTGCATGATTACCTACGCTTAGATAGTTATATCTTCCTGTTAATCATGTTTTTCTTAGCATGCTCCATGTATTTATGATTCATGCACCCTACACTCTCCTTTTAGCATGTGCTTATAGTTATAACTGCGACACACTATCTTCTCTTACCTTAACCTTATTGGCATATCATTAAGGGGGAGAGAATAGTTTGTCAATTGCTAACAAAAAGGGGGAGAAAGATCAAATCCCACCAAAACTAGTTTGCTTTGTTTTGTGATGCAGGGATTGACAGGTTGTGGGGGAGCAAACTGAAGAGGAGCAGCTTAGTTTGTCATGTCAAGAGTCATGTACTTTATGTTTTATCAATGTAATCTCTTGTACATGTAATTTGTTTTGGTAGGTTAAGTTTTTTGTAAGTAATTGACAAAGGGGGAGATTGTTAGTGCACTTTTCCGTGGCATACTAGTGCACCTTGTTTGTCAATCACTTACAGCAGTGAGTCTAGAGTCGGTTGAGCCCAAAGAAGACGAAGATCGAAGACTCAAAACGTCCAGCCGCATCTAGGATGAAGATTCAGGTATATGAGATGCCTTGGTGCCTTAACCTCGACCAAAACCCATCCCCTGTGTATCTTTGATGACCTTGACCATATTGGAGTACGTTTAGTCATCATAGATAGGCCCTAGGTGTCCCATTTGATCAACCAAACCTTGGCCTTAATCGACATGCTGAAGGAAGTTCGATTCAGCGTATTGCATAGGGGGAACCAGGCTGGTCCGACCGGTCATGACCGGTCGGCCAGCAGCCTTGCTGCTTTATGCAATGGCCAGCCGACCGGTCATGACCGGTCGGCCCCTTTTACACATCTATATGGCCAGCAGGTGTGGCCGACCGGTCATGACCGGTCGACCTGGAGGACTCATGTGTCCAGCAAGGTACGCCGACCGGTCATGACCGGTCGGCCTTATGAGTTTTGGGCTATCCAGTGAGGGGGTCCGACCGGTCATGACCGGTCGGCCCATATTCTTGGCCTATACTCTTGATGTTCTCCAGCAGGGGGGTCCGACCGGTCATGACCGGTCGGGTCAGGTCGGCATAGAGCCGTTTTATGACCGTTGGAGCCTCTTTTCTATAAATATGGAGCTCCATTCTTGGGTCATGCAGAGAGGTTTTAGAGAGCCCATTCCATACTCATCTTATACATCATTTGGGGCCTCAAAGAGGAGGTTGTCAAGTCATATCCCTTGTGTTTCAAGCACAAGTATGGGCATTCAAATGCTATCAAGAGATGACTTGATTCCTCTCTCAAATCTAGAGGTGTGACACTATTCCACATAGGTATATCCTTTGTCCAAGACCTCTAGAAGACTCTCTAGGTGAATCTCCTAGTTGGAACAACCTACACATCCCATGTATGAGATTCACCCATCCTCCTAGCACCTTGGGCATTTCAAGGCATCGCATGCAAGGTGTTTGATCGAATGTGGCTGAGGCATTGGCGACGCAACGGCGACACGATCAAGGGAGCAAAGGGAAGCTGATTAAAGCACGGGAGAGCGGAGATCAAGCAACCCATTACGGCGCTAAACAAGGGGCTCATCCGATAAGTAAGTTGTCTCATTTGAGAGTCCAATTTGAGTTTGTTTGTCAAGCTTGTCTTAGGGACGTTAGCCGTTCCTTGGTCCGTCAGCCGGGCCTAAACTAAGTCTCCAAGGGGGAGCCTCCGACACGGGAGTAAACGTGCGATTGGGTTGAGAGTTAGCCCTTGGTTCAAAACTCCGGTGACGGTTGAGAGGTGAACCAATAAAACCTCCGTGTGTAAAGGTTGAGAGGTGAACCTCATTTAAACCTCCGTTAGTGAATGCCGGTGTGCTCAAAGGGGTTGAGTACTTGAATCGGGAGTGGAGTAGACACGTAGTCGAACCACTATACATCCTTGTGTTTGTGATTGTTCTTGAGCACATTCTATCTTTGCATTGTTAGTTTAATTGCTTAATTATGAATGATTGGTAGGAATGCATGCTAGGCACTTTATAGGCATCCCCACACAAGATGTACCTTCACTACTTGTGTAGACTTGAGTTCATTGATCCAATCTCATAAGTCTACACAAGGTGTATAGGTTAGTAGCTTAATTAATTGAATCATTTTCTTACCTATGCATGCTTAGACTAGGTTTGGTTATTGCTTAACTCTTGCTAGTCTTGTGATTGGACCCACCAAGGCTTGGAAGCCAAGGTGTTCTTGCTTACCTAGCTTAAACTTGTTGAATTGCATAAGTAGGCGAAAAGAATTTTAAATAGGTCCTATTCACCCCCCCTCTAGGTCCATAGACATATCTCCGAGTATCTCTACATGCGGTGAAACCGCAATTTCATAGGACTGGGTTGACTGGGTTCAGGCTTGAACTGGGCTATGGAATGGGGCTTACAAGGGTGAGTTTGGCTGAGTTTGGACTTGGGATTTGGGGGTATGGTCCTCCATTCAACCAGCTATCTCTACCAACAGTGTAGCCGAAGGTGGGGTGTCTACAACCACTGATCCAACCGAGCAAATCAACCATGCTCAATAGTGAAACGACCAGAACTCGCTGCCACTGAACATTAGGAACCTGTCGCAAATCAACCATGCTCACCTAACCGGTACAGCGAGGCGGCAAATCAACCATGCATGCTAGGAGTCAAATCAACCATGCTCCTGTTCTGTCGCAGTGTATAAGTGTATGTATATGTCATGAGTTATGTAAGCATCATTCAAGCATACAATGCATATCAGAACTCACACCCAATCACACCATACATGAGTTTTTTTCATTTAAGTAATTTTTTGTCTTTAAACCCTAATTTACTGTTTACCGAGAAACATAAGAGAAATATTATGTGGGATTCTAGGACTACTACTCGTATCTAGGGTTACACAACGGTAGCATCATGTCCACCTAAACCTACATTAAGTTGTTTCCGAATTTTAACATAGGTATTTAAGATGAAAATTTTGAGAAAGTAAATTCTCTAAGAAAGGATAATTCATAGATGAATTTGAAAAATAGAGACAAGAGATTGATCCCTTACCTAGGATCCATACTACATGTAAGAATAAGATGAAATTTAAGAAAATTAATGGAGAAACTGGGAGAGATAAATCTATTACTTAGGATGCCATAATCACATGAAATAACGAAGTGAAATTCTAAGAACCTAATTAAAAGAGAAATTTAGATAAATGAATCCTATACCTAGGATTCCATGATAAGGGAGAAAGCATTAAAGTACGCCTAAATCCTAACTAGAGAAAGAGAATTTATAACTTAAATGTAAACGGGAAGAACACTAGAATTAACAGTGAAAGTTACGTGAGATTAATCACTCACATGTATGACGAACTATAGGCTCCACACAAGCCCAAACTTGAATCTGAGTTGGCTCAGCGAGTCGCTCAGCGAGTCGACTCGGTTTGGAAGTTTAGAGAAGAAGTTTCTTCATCTTTCTTCTTTCTTTCTCCTTTTTCTTCTTCTCTTTTTCTTCTTCTTTCTTCTTTCTTCTTCTCTTTTCTTTCCTTTGCTGGAGCAATATCCAGCAGTGGTGCAGCGCAGCAACAGCAAGGCAGCGGCACGCTCACCACCTTCTCTCCCTCTCTCTCTCTCTCCTTCTCTCTCTCCAACGACCCACTCTCTCTCTCTCTCTCTCTCTCTCTCTCTTTCTCGCAGCTTCTCTCTCTCTTTCTCCTTCTCTTGAGTTTTCTGAATGAGGGAAATAGGCCTGGGGGATTTTATAGCCTTACCGTGGTTGGGTAGATGGTGCGTAGGGAGGAGTTTTAGTTTGAGTTGGAGTAGGAAACCAACCGAGTTCCGAAGGTTCTTTGCACAAGCAACCCGTTGGAAACCTTGGTGGGGTCCACACGGAAATCGGGAAAAGATCTGGCCCATCCATGCATGACAGATCCGAAGATCTTGGCCGATCTTGAATCTTTTGATCGAGTTTGGGAAGCGGAAGTGGACCGTACAGTCGCCCGACAATGATGAGACCACCAACCTCCTAGACTCGGGCGAGGAGTGCTTCAGATGCACGGCTTAGATCGACTGTTGGGGTCCACTGTGATGGATGGTTGAAACCCATAGATGGACAGCGGCGGACGCTATTGCAACGGACGCTGCAATGGCGTCCGAAGAAAACGCTTCCTAAAAGAATCTTTTTTATTATTATTATTACGTGCGCTGCACGTATAAGATGCTCGTAAGCTATCCTTACAAGTGGGGTCCACACGTGATGGTCCACAAACGGACGGTGTGGATGGTGCGAACGGACAGCTTCCGCTCGCTGTTACAGCAGCCGAACGAAGAAGACGGCTTCCGTCTTTCAAATACGCGGTCAACGCGTGTTGACCGGATGCTCAACGTGCACGTTGTGCACGTGGGTCCCACCCTAACGTATATACAAAATCGGCTTCAATCATCAGGTAGGCCACATGAATTTAGGCTATGACACCAAAAATGAGACAGTTCCAAAGTTAGATGGCCCACTTATGGCCCAATTTCTGATTAGGGTACTTGTAGGATGATCGGAGGGTTGAAATTTGACGTGTATAGTTAGATCGTGTCCTAGAGCTAGTATATAAAGTTTTGTACGAGAATGATCGCCAGAAATCATGATACTTGCAAATGGTCCTATAACTTAAGTTTAACTAATGATACTTTCATAGTACTTGTAGATTTATGAGTTTTGCAAAGTCTGGCACTTCCACGCTATTCTAGGGTTCATGTTGAGCGATCTTAATGAAGGAACCATACCACAATTCCTTACGGATGGTTCAATATTAATTTATCAATATTTAAGTTATTAATTTTTTAATTAATTATCCAAAATGCTAATTAAATTATTTCCGAAATCTAAAGTTAATAAAAATCATTATTTAACTATTGTAAAACCAGGGTTGTTACATAATATATTATTTTGGGGTAGCTCGAGCTACTTTAGCCATCCAACCCGGCAATGTCAGGTTGCCCATACCGGAATCGCAAGATTCGACCGTATCAACGATCATTAGGCTAGTTTATTTTCAATTTTACTATTTATAGTAAGTTTTAATTCGATCATAACTTTAGATCTGTAAAGCTTTAGAGTTAGTGCCCAACATGAAAAGGGCTTACAATATTTAGTAGAACAACATGGCTGGGCCCGTTTGATAACTTTCTATTTTTTGGCCGAAAACCAAGAGTTCTAGTAGGATTAAACGACTTCTATAACTAGTAAGTTTACTATTTATAGTAAGTTGCGTTTTCTAGGAGTTTGAGTTGGAATCTGGTACTTTACGTAGGGTTTAGTTTCTTATTTATATGCATTGTAATTCCGTTTCTATTCATTCAATCTATCAAAAATAATTATTCAAAATTAATTTCCTCTTTTTATCCTTGTATTTCTTCTCATGGATTCGAGAAACAATCGGTTAAGGAGACAGTGATCGACCTACCACGTCCTCCCTGCGTCAGATGTTTGCTGAATTTTGGACACCTTCATTTACTCGCTTCTTCCTTACATGCCGAAGAAGAATCAACTATAACAATCATGAACTCTAACAATCATAATACTACATCATTGATGATATATATGGAATCTACATCCGCTGCTTGCTCAATTAATGCCTCGATCATTATTGTTTTGATTTCTTCACTTCAATCGTCATAGGTATGAAAATTTCAGTAACAGGGCTATCTGAACTTGGATCATCATTCAGATCGATGGCCTTCTCATCGATTTATGACAGCACCAAATCTGCAGTAGAGATCTGATTGACCACATGTTAATTCTCTTCAACTGATTCTTCTTGTATGGGCGTATGAAGCATCTCAACAGGAGATGACTCCACATCCTCTGACACGATATATGCCTGATCTTCTTGAGGCCCACCATTTGTA
Organism: Liriodendron chinense; assembly: GCA_003013855.2. Classification (NCBI taxonomy): domain Eukaryota; kingdom Viridiplantae; phylum Streptophyta; class Magnoliopsida; order Magnoliales; family Magnoliaceae; genus Liriodendron; species Liriodendron chinense. The sequence goes on along the minus strand of ML058484.1, from coordinate 11,060,724 downwards.
GGCTTTATTTCAGACACCTGGTCAAATTCTTTATTAAACTCGTCTGAATCCAACCCACCATCATCAGATTCTTGGGTGAAATCCTGGATGGTTACGAAAGACTACCCCTTCACTTTAAAAGTTTCAGGTAGGATTTCCATTTTTCGTAGGGACAACTCGCACACTACTATGGAATCTGACATTCTGTCGCAACTCTGGCTCAACATAATAGGATTCTTACCATAAGTTGTGGGATTACTGGGATAGTACTTGATCATCATCGTCATCGTATAAGAATTGAAATCATCTCAGCATTCGTCGTTTCATCCACAGCCATGAATGTATCGGTGCTTTCATCTCTTACTCCCGACAGTGCTGAACGTATTCCCACCAAGCGAAAAGTGCCACCATTCAAATGATATTCCGCGATTGGAACTTTTTTGTCTTTAGGAACTTGCATGTAGTCAAAGCGGTACTCGACTTCATAGAGTCATCCATCGATGTGATCCTGGCCATTGAAGTTGGAAAGAGCTATCGACCTCCTCTAGGATAGATCTGTTGAGCGTGATTGATCGGGGGTAACCCTACGACACATCGTCGAGAGCACTCTATGAGCAACTTGATTGTGTGATTCAACCACAACGGGAGATTAAACATCACCATGAGCATGGGGCAAAATTAGTGTATTTGCAAAACAGTTGAGGGGTACTTGTGTATACCTTGCATGGCTAACACCCTCTCTCGATGGAGAGCTTCCATTCCCTCCGGAAGATAATAAATCCATTAATTACCATTAGCGGGGATTTTGTCCATACCTTTGTAAAAAGGCATCAATCCAAGGGAACTTCTCGCTCTGATACCACTGACGCAGGGGGGGGGGGGGGGGGGGGGGGGGGGGGGGCTGATGTGGTGAGGTTGATCACCGTCTTCCTCACAGGATAACTACCTTGAATCATAAGGCTTTCAAGACTCCTCAACCGGACTTCCTCGAATTTATGAGGGAAAACTGATAAAAACCAAAACTTTATTGAATAATAATATAAAAGTTAACATTAAAACGAACTTAACATCCTTATGTATCCCTAAATAAACCCTAATTTATACTTATTAAAAATAGTAAGTTTCCAAAAATAGTAAGTTACTAAAAATAGTAAAATCCTAATTAAAGACTACCACTAAGTAGACTCTTTCTAAAACTCATTGTTAAAAATAAAAAAATAAAAACCTTAATTAAATAAAAACTTTTTTTCAAGGAAACACACGAATTACTAAAAATAATAATTTTTTCCCCTAAAATCCCATTTTTTGTTGTAATTGCGTGTTTTCTGATGGGGACAGACACAACCTACCATAATGGGTTGGTTAACCCCAAAATGAAATTTCAGTAGGAATCCATATATTGTACGTAACTCCTCCTAGATAAAAACTTATGGTTAATTTATAGTCCCCCTTCTTTTGGTCCATCCATGCAAAAATAATCGATTTTGTCGACTTTTCCTTGATCTTTTTCTGATCCATATGCGATAGGAATGTGCTTGATCCATGATATATATATATATATATATATATATATATATATATATATATAGAGAGAGAGAGAGAGAGAGAGAGAGAGAGAGAGAGAGAGAGAGAGAGAGAGAGAGAGAGCTTAGGTTGTAAAATTGGGAGTGAGCCCATTAAGGCTACCTGGTATTACAAAAAATGCACCAAGCCACCTATCATATACCACCGCCAGATACATGAACAGCTTACACCCTGGCATTTTATTCCTGAGGCTGACCCAAGCTCACCCTATCTAGCAGCAGCTCGCCACGGGCTGGGGCTGGAAGGTCTGAAAAATAGCAACTAAACCTCGAAGCCATTTGAACTCCCTTAGCTTGAACTCTCAAGTCCACAAGCACTGCTTTATGAAGGAACTTTCAGATGAAAGAGGCAATTTTGGGAGGCATTTTCGCATGACATGCCCACTTCTCAGTTAACCAACGATCTACAAAGATTCCAAGCGAACTTCACACTAAAATCACCTAACGGGTTCTTGGTCCAAATGCATTTATCCTCTGCTAATGATGTGCAGAAACCCTTCCTGGTGATGTGATCAATCAACACATGTGGGAGGAGGGAGAGAGAAGGCAAGTCCAACTTGAGCCCTGTTGGTCCAAGGAAATCTCTCACCTAAAGCTGCTACAAAGCCTGATCAGGGACCTAGCTAACGCACCAGGAACTCAGCGACCCCATACTCATCCAATATGAATCCTAAAGGTTGCACTCACCCTTGCCAATCATCTATTTAGCTTGGCTCTACAAGAGAGGGAAAACCTTCTAGATACCCTTACAGAATGGTGAACTCGATGACTGAGAAGCTACTAAATTACATCCGAAAAATCTGCATAGTGTTTCTTTCATATGAATTCCAACCAAAGGCTTTATATATCTTGGAATCCATTTTATTTTATTTATCTTCATGTTGGATAAATGTTTGTTGGCATCCAGATTGCATCCAAGTGCAGTTTCTGTTGGGTATCTCCCACATCAGTTAGGATGAACGATGAAAGGAGCTTCATATATCCTAGGGTCTCTCCACCTAATAGGTTATCCTAGTTGGAGTGACCTCATGAGTGAGGGAGGCAGTACTGCTCGAGAGCCCAGGGAGGGCGGTGCCAAGAACCAGAGCCTAGGGAGGGCGGTGCCAAGAACCAGAGCCTAGGGAGGGCAGTGCTCAGGAGTCCTTATCCGCTGCAAAGTTATTGCTACAAGTTAGCTTTTTGGGTGTGACACAACTGGTATCAAAGTGAGGGTTATTCGTCCAAGGCCCATGGTAATGGGGTATGCCAAGAGCCCCATATCTACCATGCCCAGATCTAGGTTCCACAAGCAAGGGGGGGTATGCTGAGATTAAAGTTCCGAGAACCCAAGGTCCTAGATCCACTAGGGGGGGGGGGGGGGGGGGGGGGTGTTGGGTTTGTCCCACATCGGCCAGGCTGGACGATGAAAAGAGCTTCATATATGATCCTGAGGTCTCTCCACCTAATAGGTTAGCCTGGGAGGAGTGACCCCATGAGCAAGGGGGGCAGTGCCAAGAACCGAAGCCCAAGGAGGGCAATGCTTGGGAGCCCTAATTATCCGCTGCAAAGTTTCCGCTGTAGGTTAGCCTTTTGGGTGTAACACAATAATTTCTACGATAACACCCCTACTCAGGAACATCCTGATCCGAAAACGAACCATATATATAGCTTCTCAAGAATTTTGAGTTACTCAACAATGCTTTGAATCTCGAGAGGTATAATCTGAAAGAGTCCTTGTCCACAACAATCAACATCCTACGGTTTATGCTCTAGCGAGCCAATTGCAAGAGGAGGCTTAAACAGCATGAAGACAGTAAACTCTGCTTCTTTTCAAACAGTCCAGGGAGAATGTGATGTCTGCATCCCATCTCAGGGAGTTAGAAGATGATCACGTTTTGAGTGGTATTCCTCAGGAGGGACCTAGATAGTAGAGTATTTATGCCCTCCTAGGTCACGACATTCTTCCTCATCCTATTGACTCGTTTCAAACTGATTAGTTGGCAAAAGCTATATTAAGTCTGAACCTAGAGAAAAATCCATTTGCAGAAGCTGGGCAACATATTCTTCAACTGTCAGAGGAGGAAGATCAACTCAACACTAATGGGGGAAATACTTGAGTATCCCTGATGAGAGGGTGGAAGGTAAAGATCCTCGATTCAGAAGGAATGAAGTAATTAACCTGGCAATTGAACAACCGATGATCAGACATATAGAGGGGATGCTCGTCAAGTTCTGCATCATCCTCTGTAGGATTCTCATGAAGGTGACCCTCCACAGGGTTATCGGCAGCAGATATTGCTCTTGCTCCCCTACCACATTTTTGGCACAATGTCGATGACCTTGATCACCTGTTTAGCTTAGGTAGTATCGCCTTTCAAGTATGGATTTTCTTCTCTCACCTTTTCGACATGCATTTCCAACAAAACCAGCCGATTGCTCAGAGCATCATCCAGTTGAGGAGTAGGGCTAGTACATCATCAAGATTTAAGACGTTGAGAGGCATGCTCCCAGGTTTCATCTTATGGGAAATTTGGCTCTATAAAAATGCACATAAATTTGATGGAAGGGACATGTCATCTGAAGCCATTAAATCTAAAACCCTCAACTGGTTGAGAGAGGTGGGAGCTCGGATTCCTGTTGAGGGTAAGGAATTCGTTTCTAAAAATCTCATGCTTCAATCCTTTAGGCTGGAGGATCAAGGGCGATGGGATTTTATGAAAATCAAGGTGGTCAAATGGGAAAAACCAAGTAGGGCATGGTTAAAGCTAAATATAGATGGTTCGGCTAGGGGGAACCCCAGTGTAGGGGTGGTGGTGGTGTTAGGGATCATAGGGCATATGATCTTTGTTTTCCATAATTCCTATGGCCAAGTGACGAACACAATAGCAGAAACTCAGGCTATAGCGGATGGAGTCAAGATATGTGAGAATATGGGCCTATCTAACATAGTCTTTGAAACAGATTCAAGAATCTAACCGGAAGGAACAGAGAATCGACCATATAAGGCCTCTTCAAATTTATGGTATTGGCTAGGTATCATACATTCTCTTCAGGTCCCTCTTTGCCTCAAGATTACTCATGTCTTGCATGAGGCAAACGTGGTCACGGATGCTTTAGCATAGTTGGGTAGTGGTGGATGGCCCAATTCTATGTACTTGTCCAGATTGGATCTACCCTCCCATATCAGAGGTCTTATTACCCTAGACAATGTTGGATTTGGGGAGATAAAAAAAGGGCTAATCGCTGAATTTTTTTTGCTCTTGGCCTCTAGCTTGTTTTCTTTGCGGTTTTTCTTTTTCACGACTATGTGTAAATGATAGCTGAGGCTAGTGTCCTTTTTTGTGGCACCCAACCAAATGTGCATTAGTTGTTCATAGTTTTTAATAAATTTTCTCCTTAGAAAAATGTTTAGATAAATAACAACATGAAGGAGATACAAGTAACCTATAAGAATTTCACGAGGAAATTGACATCTTTTGTGTACAAATCAACTACTAGATTTCTTACTGCATTGTGGAGATCTTTTGTTAGTGACTTGGACTCACTTCCATTGGTCAACCCAACCCACTAAAGACGATTTCCATTACACAGTTAAGAATTTATAATTAGTTGAGCCATACACAAAGATGTTTATTTCCTCATAGAGCTAGGCTACTTTTTTCTGATTCCTCTTCTTATCTAAATATGAAGAAAATAGAATCAATTGCAATTCAAGTTTAATTATAACAATGAACTAAAGTAATTGGAACTTATCATGATAAAAAGTATGTATGCAACTCTCTTGTTGGTTGCGAGAGTCCAGCAAAAAAATATTAAAAATAAAAAGAAACTCCAATCCATTGGGCTGCACACATACAAGCAACTAGATATTGAACAAAATAATAACCGCAGCCTACATGCAAGATGCATGTGTTGCCTAGCCATAGCCGTTGATTTGAATCTTCATTATGCATTTATTAAGGAATGATTCCCCTAATAGTCCTTGAAAAATATAATGAGATTGGATATGACGGTCATTAACCTGAGAGAGTCATGATCTATGGATCTCAGTACTCTATTAGACTATGACAATATATCACAAGTGCATGGGACATGCATATGGACATCAATTCATGAGATGTATGGTCATCTTATATATGGACACTCACTTGGGTCAGGATGGACAATCTCCACCATCGGGATCAGACATGGTATTAGTTGATGTCTTGCCCCTACCCTGTACAAGAGTGTAACTATGCTATGAACAAATGATCTAGGTTTGGACCTTCGGTCACTCACATTGTTTGATCGAGATCCAATGATCAACAGTTTGGGAGCCCATTAACTTGGATTATGATCGTGAGATCAAGAGTTGATGGTGCATGAAAAATAGTTAATCCTTAGACCTAAGGACATGTAATGGTTACAATCTTAATTGGTCAGCTTTGGCTCTTCCTATGAGGTTTATGCAGGGGTCAATAACATGGACATAGCTAGGTACTTCCATCAAGAATCATTGGTTCTTGCATGGTCCAACAAGAGATCAATTAGTTTTCTTAGGAACATGTTTATGACTTTGATCGGGGACTCAACAAGTGATTTTTTCACTAAGCCCAGCACTCTGGTTGTTTTAATCGACTTTTCAAAGGTTTTTAACCATTAAAGTTTTGTTTTAATTAATGGTTAAAACTAATTTGATCGCACTTAATAAGAACTTAATTTTCTATATTTGATTAGTCCACTTCTGATTGGCATAGGATACAATCATGAATGGATGGCCATGACAGTGGATAATTAGATCATAAGTATATACATAAATGAGAATGATTAATGTTATTCTCTCATAGTAGGTTACAAAGCTGTGCATAGGGTGGCGAAGTACCACATTAGTATTCCCCTAAAACTCTAAATTTGTCCTCATATATTTAATCCTATATCAGAGGAGAGGATATGAGAAACCCTAGACACCCTTTTCCTTTAAGTATTATATGAATCAGAGAAAGGAGAGAGAGAGTGTCAAGAGACCAAAGGAAGGAGATCTCCATCCTCCTTCATCTTCTCCATATTTGTATAGATCATCCTTGTGGACGGTTGTGGAATTCACTAGAACCTACCACAAAAAATTCTTTGAACTATCTGCATTTCTCTGGTAATGAGATAGATCAGGAAGAGACCTCCTATGTTAGAGTACCATCATCAATATTGGATCAACATACACTATTAGATTGCAGGTATGATCTAACTTCTCAAGTTAGTTTTTTTATTCTAAAAATTGTACATGATCATACTTGAGAGATTTTGAAATTTGAATTTTATTTTCGGATTGAGGAAAAAAAACATATTCCAGTGTGCATTTTCGATGAAATCCCATTAGTATCAATACCAGGGCTCGTTTTGTCCCTGAAAACAGGAAAAAAAAAAAAAAAAAGTCAAAAATCTAGAAACATAGACATTTAAAGGGAGGCTAAATACATACAAAAATCATACATGAGGGCCATTTTAGTAAAACACCTCATTTATAATATACTTCTCTTGATAATGAAATCTCGACTCCAACCGGCTTGGGACCATAATTTACGATCCACCCAACAAATAATTTCCAACCTTTGTGTGACATTTAACCCATTCAATAGGCTGGTGCAATCATTTGAGACTATCTTGTGCAAAAATCAACGACATGCACACACTAGGCGGGCCATCCTTGTATTTTGTTATTTTATCAACAAGTAAATATTATTTTCTATGTCATGGCCCACCAAATAAGTGGATGGGGCTGATTTTTGCATAAGGCGATCCTTATGGTTGACCCAACATACTGAAAGGGTTGGATGCTGTATGAACATGGTGGGTTGGAAACTATCTCTTGGTGGGCCATAAATTACGGCCCAACAGCTTGCACTCTGTTCTTCTCCTCAAAAAAACGCCAGTCCTGACTAGCATTGACCACAACCATATCTCACGGTAGAGAAGATATGGGAGTATGCCAATAAATCTAATTTGGTAACCAATGAAAATTCAAGGGGTATTTCTTTCTCCACCATATATAGCATATTCCTTTGATGTGGCATACATGCTAATGTAATAACAATACAATGTGTGTTTTTACTTTTTAACAAGACGAGTCTTCATTTGTCAATCAAAACATGTAGCATTCACGACTTTCTTGGTATGGAATCTTCAAAGATAGCAACCTTTTGACTTATGTGATTACTCTCACTAATCATTGATTATTTTTATCTAAGCGTAGGGAAAAGCATTGTTGAAATATTAAAATACATGTAATTATTGTTAAAATCAACATGTAATCACAATCTCGCACCTAGATTAGTGTTTAAGCAATATGACATCATCGATATCTAACACATAGTTCCACAAATGACAAATTGGGTTCCATCGGATGGATCGGACAGGGAACCGGATTGCCCAATCACCATACAATTATATGTTACAAAAGCGTGTTGGCGTCTAGTTCTCCTGAAACAAACAAGAGCATAAAAATCGAAGAGTGAAAAGTTTGGATAATATATTTTTCCCAACTAAGGTTGAAAATCAGTGTATTGGCTATTATATCATTCACCACCCAATGGAGCCCCATGTTTTCAGTATTGCCCCTGTATCAGGCTGTTTGAGGCAGATACAAGCAATACTAGTACATATCAGGTTATAAATACCGGTTTTGGACGATATTTTAAACCTTGGCTTGAACATATGAGATCTCAATGTTGAAACACACCCTGTGTACTATTGAGTTGCTCGACTCCTGAATAATATGAAACATATATATATAGACACACACACACACAAATTTAATTAGAATGACTAGAACTTCTATATGTATTTTATATTAAAACACTAATGGTGGGGATGTTTTTTCCCCTACAATTAGTTTCCAAAGCTAGCCCTCCCAAGTGCACCGAGACTTCCGATTGTCGGCAGAGTTGTCCCACTATTTTTAGGGGCTCTTGTTCCTGGAAAGAACGGGTTTGGGTAGCCTGAGGGAGAGCTATAGCTTTGTTTGGGTTACAGGATAGGCGGGCCTGCACCCTTTTTGTCTGTGGGCCCACCTGAATTTAACGTGTCTAGCTGAATTTTATCTGTAATGAAATCGCTTGTTTTTGCCAATATATATATATAAAGACATTTTAAAAAGAGTCATGAGTATTTTAGAAATTAAAAAATGTGTGCGCTTAACAACATGTTGTTATATTTTACTTATGCAGCTCAACGTCTATACTTTCCAAAAAATAAAAATAAAGTTCCGAGCCAATTTTCTCTCTCACTAAAGCTCAATTTTCCCGACCATACCTACAGGATTTAGCTTCTCAGATACAAAGCCATGGGCTGTAACTTTCATGAGATCCACCACGTCCATCAAGTCTGTTGCTTTATTCTAACTATTGAACTCAAACATCTTGATCATCCAAAAATCAGGTTAGCCACACCATAGAAAGAAAAATATCCCAGAAGAAAAGCCACAATTAGTTTTCTGCAAGGCTTACCCTGGTGTCTATGTGCCATCCAATTCATTCATTTATTGTCCCTAGTTATGATAAAAGATTAACTCAAAAATCACAGTATTCCAAGAGCCATGCCATGTAAATTTAGAGGTTTTAGGTATAATCTTATAGGGTGGGCCTCTTGAGAGTTGAATCAACTTGATATTTCAAATAAAAGCCAAATAGGTTGTGATCTACTTAATGGACAGCATAGATTTTGTGCACGTTGAATCGTTTACCCCAGGTTAGTGAAAGAAACCGTGGTAGTTTTATGTGAAGTACCCAAGGGCTTTCCCACTTCTGATCTCTCTCTTCCTTTCTCTCGTAAGCATTGCACGTGCCGTATGCACCTATTGCAGTCTACATGAATCACAATGTAAATAGGAAATCAAATGGGAAGATCAAGCACAACTAGTTGGACCAATACTTTTGCTTTCGTCCAACTAGGTGGGTGTGACCCTGACCGTGTGGGGTTCTTCTTGATGTATAACCACGCGGCCCATCAGTTTTGCCGGTTCATTTTAGAACATGATCCCAAAAATGAAGCTGATACAAATCTTGGGTAGACCACACAGTAGGAATTGAATTCCCACTATTAAAACTCCTTTGGGGCCACAGTAGTTTTAGATCAAGCATTTCCCCCTTCATCCAGGTCTGTGCGACCTTATCAAGGAGTGGGATGCTAAAACACCTAATCTAAAAGCAACCAATCTATAACAATTATAGCAATTGGTCATGCTATAATGTTCCATCAATTATCAAACCATTTATGTGGGTGCCTTATTGTACATGGGTGATAAGAAATTTTTTTTTTTTAAAGGGTGAGTAGAGCCCATCCACCGTACAGAACCAAGATTAAAGAAATGTCCAGACACTGAAAATATATTATAGGTGGCATATTTGCTACTTTCAGGATTTAAACATAGGACCTTTTGCACATGTCAAACAACTTACTTTCTCTAAAAGCTCGACATGGTTAGAGGATGGCGTATCAATGCATATCAAGGGTCTTCGTAGATTAGTAGAAATGAGCCTGCATTTATTTTATAACTTTAGTAGACTTTCTTATACTAAAATTTATTTTACCCTTTTTCACATTTTTACTATTTAAGTTAGGCGTCACAATTTTCATGTAGGGCTCTAGTTTCGTTTCATTTAAGTGCCACATTTGGAAATAAGTTGGATTGTGCGCTGACAGTCACAATGCAGTAGATTTTAATTGATCATTTTTTGGTTGAAACTGTAGGGACTAGGGCTGTGGTCCACAAGTGAACGGTTATGGAAAAGGAACAGAAACGGTCCAAAATAACCAAATCATATTGGGTAGATATAATCACTTAAAATAGGAAATTTTTGGGTTTTGCTTCATCCAAAAAGGGGCCCACCATATCAAACCATGCCTAGTTACTTAACGTCTGAGGTTAACATTTTTCTTGCCCTTCGTAACACTACTGCGACAATCCGCAGTCGGAGCCTCGAGTGATCTTGTTAGAGGTTGCAGCTTCAGTTGTTTCCACTATCCCACTATCTTAGTGCACAAAACTTGCTCATCAATGAGATGTAGGCATCCGGTTTTTGTAAAACGTTTTACCACCACTGACCACTGGGTTGTTGGCGTTTGCAGTACGTATCTATGTTTAGCACCGGTGGTCAACTTACCAATCCTAGCATAACAGTCACGTTAAAAACCTTAGCCTAACGTACGCCTCATTGAGGCGTGCGAGAATAGCACGCCTCATTTGAGTCAACCCGGGTGTATCTTACATATACGAAGTAGATAAGGCACGTATACAAAAAGGTCGAGTAAAATCACCAACTCGGGTTTTAAATTCGTATACGTTTAGAGTTCACCTAGTACGGTTCCCTTTGTCACCCTTATTACTAAAGGTGGCAACTTTGGAAGTGTCCGGCATGTCACAACTAATAAACAGTAGGTTGGACAAGTATTCTAGTGTACCTATACCTACTTCCCTTTTTTGTTTATAGTCGAACTAGGTTTTGAAGACACAGGAGGTTCTTAGAAAGTTACCATCTGTAAGTCAAGTGTGTAAAGAACACCACACCAGGTGAAATCTAAAAATATACGAAGTTAAAAACCGTGGTATGGATTTTACGAGATAATGTTACCTACCTGCCTCACCTATTTTACGCATTTAGTGACACCCGGGGTGTCTCAAATGAGGCGTGCGATCGCACGCCTCAATGAGTCATGCGTTAGGCGCAGGCGTTAAAAAATAGACAACCAGACACGAGGTAGGTTATTACCTGTTGTGCTGTACCTGCCAGGCCTAACCTGCGTCTTGCTGATGTTAGCGCAGGACGACAGGGGCACTACAGACACTCTTTAGGTGGGGCAAATAGACAAAAAGGTCGAGTACAAAACTGTAGTGTAAAATTACTCCTTCTAGGTTTGTGTACCAATTGTAACCTTTTACTTGCGGGTGGCAACTTTGTAAGTACCCTGTGTTTAGCAAACATATACCGGTAAAAAAGGACAAAAGTCAAGTGCGGTCACCTCACCTAAAGAGTGATTGTAATGCCACCCGGGTGGATCGGTCGCCAGGCGCTAAGGCGTAGGCAGGCCTAACACCTTCAATAAAAGGCCCACGTTTACCAAGTCAGTGCGGGTGACAACTTTTCCCACCATTGACCATTCGTAGTTACAACACATCTACATATGAGCTACCTCCTCTCTTGAAACTACTAGACCTGGTGTTTTACGGATTCTTTACTTATATTGAATTTAATTTTGATGATTTAACACTACGAATAATAGTGTCTCAGTACTAGACTTTAGTCTGACCGCCTTATTAAGTTTGGAGATTAAGTACCCGTGAATAAACAACTTTAACCTGGTAACGTATAAAAAGTTAAAAATAACAGAGTATATAATATAATATATATATATTATATATATATATATATATAGACACACACACCAATCAACGGCATAGATAAACCGATACTCATAGTTTTTTTATTCATCATATGTCTAAACTTCTACCCATAATTTAATTTATTTAATTAAATTACTTGTGTGATACTTGTGCTATTTCTAAGTAATTTCTAAGTACTTGCGTATCATCCACAACACCATTCCAGAGTATCAAAGTTTTTTATTTTCCTCTCTCAGGAAGCGAGAGGCCCAAAACCCTAAGATTTAAAAAACCCATATAATAAAAGTCATTCCGTACCCACTAACTTATTCAACCAAAATTTAGGTCAAATCAGGTATAGTGGTACTTCCATACTTTACCTTAAACATCTGTCACATTAATATTTTAAGATTTTATAAATTCTTCGATGTCGATGTTATCTACCACTCGATCACTACATGCTTTTATGCATGTGGATGAGATCCACACCCTTCATCCATTGGGCCTCACTGTGGAAAAGGCGCATCCCAAAAATCATACTTGTCACGAATTCAACTACTCTCTAAGATTAGATTTTCTTCATATGAAAGTTGACATAGTTGTCGACACTCAACAAACAAAAACCCTTCAATCAATAGCCATGATCATCTAAGCTCTACTTATGGCCTATCTTCAGTGGGGTAGAATAAATGAATGGTCCTATTTCTCTAGTACATTCATAGCATGCGATGGTAGGTCAGGTGGTTTATAACTAACTCAGATATTAGCATTTAACATTGGATACTTTCTCATTTTCTTTAGAGGCCGTTTGGCACCATGGATTTGAGGAGAAGTGAGGAGAAGTGGATTCCATGATGTGAATTCTCATCAATTTCAATTCTTATCAATTTTAGATTTTCTGTTTGGCAGCCAAGATTTGGAGAGAAATCAAACATGAAGGAAAGGACAGTGTAAATTTTAATCCCACCGTATGCCCACCGTATTAGCCTTGATTTTTAAATCTATGCCATTTATCCATTTTTACAAATCATTTCATGCCAAGATCCAAAAAATAAAGCAAATCAACATCTAAAGTGGACCATAAAACAAGAAAAAATGGAGAGTGAGACCTTATGATGCACAAAAGTTTTGGATTAAACTGAAATTTGTGTGGTCCCTTCATCCAGGTCTTTGTGACCTTATCAACAAGTTGGATGGAAAACATACATCATGTTGGGTCCCATAGTTAGGGACACATTACGGTGGGTCCCACATTGGGAAGGATTTCTCCTCAAATCCCACCTTTTTTTGAGGATTTGAAAAAGGGCTAAAAGTAGAGGCGGCAATGGGTCGGGTCGGATCAGGTCGGGTTCAGGTCGGGTCAGGTTTGAGTCGGGTCATTTCCACCTCAACCCTAACCCAACCCAAATTTAATTCAGGTTGGATTTTCCTAACCCTTACCCAACCCAAATTAAACCGGGTCGAGCCAGGTTGACCCACATTTTAATGAAACTAACTAATTTGTAGATTAAACTAATTGCATATGACACTAGCATTCAATTGAAAACCAAACCATCTATGTTTAATAGGCGCGCGCCTATTAAACATAGATGGTATTATGAGGTTGACCTCATGGGAACTTTCCATGAGGTTGGGTTGTGTGGGCCCCGCTATGATGTGTGTCAAACATTTACCCCATCAGTCGGATGCACCATTTCATGGTGGGCCACAGGCCTAAAAATCACGTCAATCCATGACTTAGATGAGCCACACCACAGACAAAAGTTGAGAGGGGTAATCCGCCCATTAAAACCTTCATGATCATTTTTTTGACCCATTGAGACGTGGTTCACAAATCCAGCCCATCCATTGTATGTGTCCCACTTGGATGAGGGGTCAGACCAAGTTTCAGCCCCATCAAAAACCCAGTTGGGCCCCACCAAGTGCTTTTAGATGTTTTAGGCATGTCTTCACATGACTTTAGATGGTATGGCCCACCTGAGTTCTGTATAGGCTGATTTTTGGGATATCCTATGACCTAAATGGGACCCATCAAATGCACAGTGTCGATGTTTGACATATGGGGCCCACACAACTCTTCTCGTGAGGTCAACCTCATAGTACCACTTACCTGTATATATAAACCGGGGCTTTCTTTATATAGTATTTCTATTGCGCAAATATTGAAAGAGAAAAATAAATGGATATAATGGAGTGCATATTTAAAGCATACTTCTTTAAGCATCAACAGAGTTAATGGGATGATGCTTCGAACACGTTGATTAAGTTTATTAAATTGATAGACCTATGGACCGTTCTTAGCAAGGTATGTGAGAGAAAAAAAAACTGTGTATTATTTAACTAATAAGAAAATCAGTATATAATAGTCTTTGGGCTCACCGTAATGTTTATTAAATTGACAGACATGTGGACCGTTTCCAGCTAGATATGTGAGAAAAAAAAAACTATGTATTATTTAACTAATAAGAAAATCAATATATAATAGTCTACTTAACCCCTATGTGATTCAGGTCGGGTCGGGTTGGGTCACCTTTAACCCTAACCCAACCCATAAAAATTCAGGTCGGGTCGGGTCACCCAAAAATTGAATTCAGGTCAAATTTTCCAACCCTAAAGTAGAAAAATCCGGGTCAGGTTGGGTTGGGTTGGGTTGGGTTGGGTTGGGTTGGCAAGTCTGGTCGAATTTTGCCAGGTCTAGCTAAAAGTGCCTTTTGGATTCCTCTCAAATCCTCTTCTCATCAAATTCATGGTGCCAAACAGAATAAAGCAACCAGTTTCTCCTCCTTTCTCCTCAAATCTACGGTGCCAAACAGGCCATTGAAATTGGAACGAAAGGAAGACGAAGACGACAACAATCGTAGATCCTGACCCGGATTTCTAGGATTGGTAGCAGGATCTTCCAATCCAGATTACTGAATCATGGGGCCCACATGTCTAAACCAAAAAGCAGCGAATAATGTACAAAGACTCAATTGGTATACTATAATCCTGCGGAGGAGGTATGATGCGACTGAGTGGTTGGGAAGAATATTCCCATCCCAGAAATCCCGTCATCAGAGGCGAATTTCCTGCGCTTGTTGGAGGGAGCCCGGCAACAAAAATCCCCGTGGGGCCCATCGTGTTGCCTGTTTGAAATCCACTCCGTCCATCAGTTCAGCCAGCTCATGTCAGGGCCCATTGAAGCCTTCATGTGGCCCAACGTGACATCTGAATGCTATCAAGGGGGGGAAAATAACAAAAAACAGCCTGATCAATAACTTCAGTGGGACCCAAGAAGATTTGGACCCTGTGCGGGTGGCCTCCCATCCCCACCGTTCCCTGTGGTGCGACTTACTTGAGTTTTGAATCTACTTGATTTTTTGGCCCTTTGTCAAAACCAGCTGGCTAAACTGATGGATGGAATGGATGTCACAGTTACATCAAAGTGGGCCCCACAGAGCTTTTTGTTTCCGGCCGTCTGCAGCAGCAGGAGGGCCGGGCCGCCTACTTTGAAGCACGTGACGTACACAAGAAGGTTGTTGGTGGCTTTTGCTGTTTCAAAAACGAAAACGGCGTTAGGGCGGGGCGCGGATCAGCATAAGGTGTGGTTTCAAATCTCTGTGGGCCTCACCATGATGTATTTGTTTTATCCATGCCGTCAATCCATTTTTCGGTCTTATTTTAAGGCACAAGCCCAAAAATGAGATAGATCCAAATCCTAGGTGGACCACTCCACAGGAAAACAGTGGGGATTGAACGTCCACCATTAAAATCTTCCTAGGGCCCACTGTAATGTTTATTTGCCATCCAACCTCTTGATAAGGTCACATAGACATAGATGAAGGGAAAAAAATATCATATTGATAACAAACTTCTGTGGCCCCCAAAAAGGTTTCAACGGTGGATGTTCAATCCACACTGTTTTCAAATGGAGTGGTCCACCTAAGTTTTGGATCAGTATCATTTTTGGGCTCGTGGCTTAAAATAAGACCAAAAAATGGATGGACGGCGTGGATAAAACACATACATCATGGTGGGGCCCACAGAGATTTGAAACCACCCTTATGCTAGTCCCAGTGGGACTACCTGATCCGCGCCCACGGCGTCACCGGAAGCGGATTGCGTACTGAGTAACTCCGCACGTTAGCGTGCGGAGTAAACTTTGTGGGGCCCACAGTGATTTACTTATTTTATCCACTCCGTCCATCCATCTTAATAAAAAATTTTAGGTATGGTACCAAAAAATGAAGCATATCAAAATCTAAAGTGGACCACACCACTAGAAATGTGTGAACTGAATGTCTACCATTGAAAAATTCTCGGAGGACACAGAAGTTTTGGATCAAGCTGGTATTTGTGTTTTCCCTTTATCCATATCCATGTGATCTTATGAACAGGTTGGATGACAAATAAACATCACTGTAGGACCTGGGAAGGTTTCAACGGTGGAAATCATTATTCCCACTGTTTCCTGTGGCATGGTCCACTTGAGATTTGGATATGCTTAAATTTTGGGCTCAACCACTAAAATGAGCTTGAAAAACATATGGACGGAATAGATAAAGCACATACATTCTAGGTGGGCTCAACTGAGTTTACTCCGCACGATAAGAGCGTGCGGAGTTACTCCGCATGCAATCCGATTCCGGCGTCACCACCCAACTCAAAGTCAGAGCGGATTAGGTGCGGCGCCGGCCTCACCCAAGACTGCGAGGTCCTTACCGTGGGACTCACCTTTATGTCTTTAGTCTATATCTACTCCGTCCGTCTATTTCTCCATATCATTTACAGGGATCAATCCAAAGGTGAAGCAGATCCAAATTTCAGGTGGGCCATACCATAGGAAAGAATGGTTTCTGAAGATTAAAACCTTCTTGTGGGTCACAAATGTTTTGGATTAAGCTGATATTTGTTTATTCCCCTCGTCCAGATTTGTATGATCTTATCAACAGGTTGGATGGAAAATAAACATTACGGTAGTCCCTCAAAAGTTTTTGAATGCTGGAACGTACCATCACCACTTTTTTCTTATAGTATGGCCCTCCTTAGATTTGGATACCTGGAACATCGGATGGACGGTGTGGATATAGAATACATACATCAAGATGGGCCACGGTGTCTAACCCTTTCTAATCGCCCCTAGGACCACACTGTCCAAGTGATAAGACTCCTAACCGTTGGTCATTGTTTGTAACTTTCTAGTTGTTCAAACAAGTGTAGCCCACCTGATGAATGGCTCGGATCTCAAACCGGTACTGTTCTAGCACGTATGCCGCGAAACCCCTTCTGCCACGTGATGAATGGCCCAGATGACGCACAAACGTGCCATGTCAGAACGGTCTCACTTAGTGACCCTAGAAGCATGTGCCAACATGGAACACGTGCAAAATCCAAACGGTTCGCAAATAGACGTCACGCCATGTTCCGCTCATCTGGTGGGCCACGGGTTCATTGAAACCAGGCCAACATCTCTTTCAGCCGTCCATTTCTTTACACGTTTGACCCATGTGAACGGTGGACTAGCCCAATCTTTTGGGCATGGAATTCTACACGGGAGAACGTCACCACTTTCTCCCATCAAACAGATCCGGTGGACCCCACCATTCGCCGCCTTGGACGTCCCATCGGAGTTCCCATTGCGTTACATTTTCTTGTATCAATTTCGATACTCTTGCACGGCAGAGTATGACCACCCATACTCACGCACATTCACTGCAGACTCCATCGAAATTCACCTCGATCTGAACCGTCCAAATCATAAGAAGAAGAATAGATGGACCAGAAGCTAAAATAATAGCCTAAATGATAAAAATAACTATAGAATTGATGGCCATTAAATCGACAGTTAAAGTGAAAAATATCAAGGTGAAGACTGTCCCACTCATAATGCAAACGTTCTTTTCTCGTTTCTTCAAGTATTCGGCATATGACAACACGTGGCACTTTGTAGGTCGCCAACATGCAGTCGATAATGCCACGTGGCTCTGCTAGTGTTTTCGTCAAACAAACCAGTCACTACTTTTGCACCAACGCTCCAAACGTGCATCCGTACACGCGGAAACAACGCGTCGGACGGTACAAGTCGATGAAAGTCCCGCCAAAGATATATACGATTGAGAAATGCTCTGTTACTCGGGCCGAGTATGATGAATGATACTTGGACCCGACCGGCCGTAGTTACATTATCTATGCTGCGTTTCAAGCGCCATATGTGGCCGGAGTATCAGGTGACTCTCAGCCGAGGATATATTCCAACTCAAAACTTGTTGTGGCCCCAACAAGTTTTTAAGGGTGGGCATTCAATCACCATCTTTATATGTGGTATGGTCTACTTGAGCTCCCTATCTGCTTTCATTTTTTGGTTTCATATCCTAAAATGAGCTGGCAAAACAAATGGACGGCAGGAATATAAAACACATAATCACGGTGGGCCCCACAGTGCCCAAGACATCACCACGAGTACTGCACATCCATCTAAAAGTTTCTACGGTGGGGCTTTGGTGGGGCCCACCTGACTTATGAATCAGAATGGGTTTTGGGCTGTAGGGCCTAATATTGTGGACTGATCTAAGGGACCGGTTGGATGTCACTCACACATCATCGTGGGCCCCACATAACACGCACGTACGATAGTCTTCATAAATCCAAAAGAATGTGATCATTCTGCTGATTTCGTCACCCTGAGATTTTCCCCAGTATAAACCGTGTGACGACGTGTATACTCGCACAGTATTCTCGCGTGGGAGATGATGCAGTGGAGTTGGAAAAAACGAATTCGGTAGAGCCATCGTCTACTGTACACGTGGCAGAGTTCAAATTAGGTAGGATTGCTTCTGCGTAGCGTACCAGCTTACCAAGTAAACTGTGTGGGGTCCACCATGATGTATGTGTCTCATCCACGCCGTCCATCTGTTTTACCAGCTCATTTTAAGGCATGAATCCAAAATTGAAGCATATCCAAGGCTCAAGTGGACCATACCATAGGAAGCGTGTAAATTGAAAGCCTACCGTTGAAAACTGTTTGAGGGCTGTAGAAATTTTGGATCAAGATTATGCTTTTGTTTTCCCTTTATCCATGTCTGTGACCTTATCAACAGGTGGGATCACAAATAAAAGTGTCGGCCTTGGGAAGGTTTCACGGGTGGAAGTCATTACACCAACTATTTCCTGTCGGTGTGGTCCACTTGAGCCTTGGATATGCTTCGATTTTGGGCTCATGCCCTAAAATAATCTATAAAAACAGATGGATGGCATGGATATATAAGACACATACATACACAGTCGCCCCGCTGAGTTTACTCAGTACCCTATGCGTTTTCCTACCATTGATGGTATGTCCGAAAAATCACACCTATTAGTCAAATCCCATCCAGCTGATCTGTCACCGTTTATTTGATGGTAAAAAATAAAAACAATTAACGGTGAGAGGGGCGAACTGTAGAAAAAGCAGTGGATATAAATAAAAAAAATTAACGGTCAAAGGTACGAACTGTGGAAAAAGCAGTGGATAGGATTAAATACAGAGATTCCATGCTAAGTTAAGAGTTTTGGACCTTTTGGCTCAGCTAATCCCTATTAATAGAAATCCGCGTCCGTCAAAATGGGAAAACCGCGTATATAGGTTGCTGTGCGTCTCCGCATATCCAACGGCAACCATTGGAATTTAGTTGATACTCTGGTTGCCTACGACGCTGATACGCAGGCCGTGGAAATTGAACATGTGGCACAAACTAACTCAAACAAAACCGTCTAAACTGTGGAGCCCACTGTACCTAATTTGCAGCCCCAGAAACAGATTGGTCGGACAATCCTAACCTTTGATCTGTGAGCTCTTTGTTTGTTGAAACAAAGACCATTAGATATTTTTCATTCCTAACCGTCCAATAAATGTCCCCCATTTTGATGGTCAGAATACAAAATAAGCATAACTTTTCATTCACGGTACATCTGAACTAGATTCCACAATCTGGACCGTTTAATTTTAATTACTTATGTGCCACATGCATAACTTGTAGGTAATTTCTAAGTCGCTGCGTATCATCCATCACTCTATGAGTAGCCAGTAGCCGCACGCTGCTCTGTGGGCCCCACTATGATGTAGGTGAGCCTCAGGTTCAAATCTCATGTGGACTTTAATACCCGAAACAGTGGTGATTGAATGCCCACCGTTAAAATCTTCTTTAGGGCACAAAAGTTTTAGATGAAGCTGATATTTTTGTTTTTCCTTCATCTAGGTTTTCTTGACCTAATCAACAGATTGAATGGCAGATAAACATTACAGTGGGCCATAGGAAGTTTTTAATGGTGGGGTTCAATCACCACTGTAATCTTGCTGTGTCATCCACTTGAGATTTGGGTCTGTCTCATTTTTATGCTCATAACGTAAAATGGTGTGAAGAAAGAGATGGACGGCGTGGATAAGAAAAATATATCTTGATGGGGCCCACAGAGCAGAGTTCAGGAGCCACCTTGTCGCTCGCAGCCACTGTTTTCTTGTTTTGTCATCCACTTGAGATTTGGGTCTGTGTCAATTTTAGGCTCATAATGTAAAATGATCTGTAAAAAGAGATGGACGGCATGGATAAAACACATATATCTTTGTGGGGCCCACATACCAGAATTCAGTAGCCACCTTGATGCTGGCAGCGTGGGGGATCCTCTTTTATAGTGCTCTGCGTCGTACGGAGTTTCAGTGATCCAAACCGTTGATGGAAGCGGCCCCACCGTTGATAACCCATGCAAAGATCCTCTTCCTGATTGGAAGATCCTATCTGGATTATTTCATTGGATTTGAGCCGTTGCTTTCTTTTATTTTTGAACCACGCGTACCTACTTATGGATTATCGTAGCATGGTCTACACTTGTACATAAGAAAGCCAGCCACGTACGGTACATACGCTGACAATAGAAGTCCAGGGTTCCCACCTCCCACTCTCTCTCTCATCTCTATATATTAAGACCCTGACAGTAGAAATCCAAGACTCTCTGTCTCTCTGTCTCTCTCTCGGTAAGAGGAGATGTCCAACGCCGTGGATGGAGTGTCCGAAGGTGTGAAGGAAGAGACGGAAACTCCATCACAGGGATTGAAGGAGAGGAAATACTCCTTTGGGAAGTTGCGTAGATATGATTCTTGGGACATCGAAGCAGCAAGAGTCTCTAGCGCTGGAGGCCATGGCTCCAAGGTCTCTCTCTCAATCTCTATCTCTCTCTCACATCCAATCCGACCATCATGTACGTCCCTCCATGTTGTCCTTGTTATCAAAAAATCAGGTGGACCCAAAACTCAGGTGATCGATCCACACCACAGGGAGCAGTTGTGTCGAGCATGCCTGTGGTTAAAGACTTTCCAGATTGTGTGTGAGGCCCACCGTACTTTTACTTGCCATCCAGTTCACTCAGAAGATGCGGCTAACCAGGATGGATGGACAACCCAAACATGAGTCCATCACAAAACTATGGTGGGCCACACTGCGTGGTTTTTCAGAGGTTTTTTGGGCATGATTTTGGATGGTCTAGCCCACGTTGATTTTGGATCGGCCTGATTCTTGGGTGGAATGTAGAACATGAGGGGGCGGATGGTTGGAAATCATGCCCACATCACAGTGGGCCCCACACGTCGCATTGTAGGTTAAGCTTAAGATACTAAGCTTTGTAGTAGATACGGCCTCCATCATTTTTAGTTCCTAAAAGTGAGGCATATGTTTGATGATCCTGTCCGTTGATTTGGTGGGCATCACTGTGGATTAACTACCTCCCAAATCTCCCTAATGTGATAATCATGTCCATCAGATACATGGCTTTTTTTTTTTTTTTTTTTGTTAAATGTGGACCGCTGTTTTGTTACCTTTGTTTAAGTGTCTATTGAGACGCTATGGATCTGTAGTTTATAAACCCACAACGGGTACAGAATTTGGACGGTTTTGAGTGATCTCTCTACTGGGCACACATACTGAGATGGTTTGATGATCTGAACCGTCCATGCTCTAGATGAAACCTAGGTAATGTGCATCACAGTATAAGAAACTTATTATTCTAACCATCACTACGTGTGTGTGTGTGTGTGTGTGTGTGTGGGGGGGGGGGGGGGGGGGGAGGTACTATGCGGTCAACCTCATGGTAGGGTTGTCAACAGCACGGATTTTGATCCGTATCCGATTCGATTTAATCGGATTCGGATCAATAATCGGATAATCGGATTGGATACGGATACCTAAAGATGATCCGTTTAATATTTGGGTCGGATTCAGATCAACTTTGGTCCATCCCGTTAACGACTCCTTCGTCTCTACTCTCCACACACACAACCATGGGCTGTATCATATTCGGATATCGAGTCGGATTATATTCAGATCGAAAACGAATTTTAAAATATTTAAACGGGTCGAATTCGAATGATATACTTGTGATCCAAATCGGATTCAAGCCGGATATATCCTTAATCGGATCGAATATGGATCATAACGCATGCGGCCCATATCCAACCCGTTGACAGCACTACCTAATGAGAAGTTCCCGTGAGGACGAGCTTCGTGGCCCACTGTCCATTCATTACCACAAAATGGTCAGTTTATATCGTCATGCATGTATGCCAGAGAATATTTTGGGAAACGTGCTGCGCGGGTATCTTGAAATGAATCCACGAACATTAATGGATGGCATTTTTGTAATTTTCTAAAATTAGATGTTTCAGTAATTGTTAGATGGTCAGGATTACTTGGTCACTGCAATTGTAGAGATAGGTCCCAACCACAGTGTGCCCCACAAATTGGATGGTCTGCATAGCCCGAACCATACGAATTACACCGTTTTCAAAGTGGTGGTGAACTATCACAGTAGTCTATTTTGTTAGTGCGTTTGACTGAAAGCAACGAATCGTATTAAACTTCTTCTCATTTCTTCGGTCTTCACGGAGGTTTGCAAGAATACATCGCAACCTATAGAAATAGGGTACGTCCGCACCTTAGCAGCTGGATTGGAGTCTTTTTCAATGACCCAAACCGTTTATGTGATGGGCCACACCTTGTATGGGAAGGACTGAATAACAAATCTCAGATTGAATTATTTCAACCCTTTGATTATAACTTGACCGTCCATGGGATGATAAAAGGTAGAAACATTCCAATCTAAGATCTTTTACTTTTTCATCTATCCCTCATCCAAAGTTGAGGGCCATCATATAAACGGTTTGGATCACCGAGAGATGTATCCTACAGTTTAATTGCCCAATCTACAGCAATGGTCGAGATGTATAGCAGTATAGAAAACCTTTTCTTCATGTTATTTTCCGGAAGCGATTTGCGTACTGAGTTACGGGGCCCACCGTGATTTATTTCTTTTATCCACGCCCTCCATCTGTTTTAACATCTCATTTTAATGCATGGCTCCAAAATTAAAGCGAATCCAAAGCTCAAGTGGACTACACCACATGAAACAGTGCGAATTGAACCCTTACCGTTGAAAACTTCTTGGGGGGCAACAGAAGTTTTGGATCAAGCTAATATTTGTTTTTTTCCCTTCATCCTTGTCTGTGTGAACATATGAACAGGTTGGATGACAAATAAACATCACTGTGGGCCGTATGAAGGTTTCAACGGTGCACATAATTATTCCCACTTTTTCCGGTGGTGTGGTCCACATGATCTTTGGATATGATTCAATTTTGGAAAAATATCCTAAAATAAACTGAAAAAACGAATTTACGGCGTGGATAAGACACATACATCCTTGGTGGGCCCCGCAGAGTTTACTCTGTCCTCTTATACTGAGTAACTCAGTACACAATCCGCTTGCTTATTTTCCGTGATTAGGAGTATTTTTTTTTTTAGAGGAAGCGGATTGCGTACTGAGTAAACCCTGAGGGGTCCACCGTCATTTATGTATTTCATCCACTCCGTTAATCCATTTTTAGAGATAATTTTATGGCTTGAGAGAAAAAACGAAGCATATAAAAAGATTAACTGGATCACACCACAGGAAACAATATGAATTGATCCTGTACCGTTGAAAAATTCTGGGGGAGCTGCGGAAGTTTTGGATGAAGCTGATATTTTGTTTTTCCCTTCATCAGTATCCGTGTGATCTTGTGATCAGGTTGGATGACAAATAAACATCACTGCAGGCCCTAGAAAGGTTTCAACGGTGGAAATCATTATACCCACTGTTTCTTGTGGTATGGTCCACCTGAGTTTTGGATATGCTTAGATTTTGGTTTCAACCCCTTAAATGATCTGAAAAATCGGATGGACGGTGTAGATAAACTAGATACATTTACAGTCGGCCCAGCTGAGTTTACTCAGTATGATAAGAGTTCTTTCACAGGGCAGTTAGGTATGAGGGTAAATCTTGACGCGATATTGAAAATGTCACCATATTCTCGCGAAAGTAACAAAACGATATTATTGCAGCAACACCTCAAATCCATGAATTTGTTATTTGATTCCCAAACAGTAGACTTTAGAATTTAAAAAGTTCAAGTTCAAAACAAAATCATGAATTTAATAAGTTCATAGATCTACCAGATCTTATATTCTCATTTCTTTGATCCCAAACAGGGCTAAGGATTTTTATATGTACTCAGTTCACTTGCCCCACATGCAACTACGCGGGCTAGCTTCGCCTGTCATAGAATAGTCTCTAAATGAGCTAATATTTTATTTATGTAAGAGTATTTTAGTCAATAAATATTTATTATGGTTGACTAATTTACTAGGTGCATTAAAACATTAAAGCGATTACTTAAAGAAAAGACTAGATATATCTTAGGTTAAAATAAAAAGTTAGTATCAGTGTAAATTGGTTGGGTCTGTGTCATCTTAGACCAGGCGCCCCATGGATGAACGGGCTAGATTTGAGTCTTTTTTATTAAGGGTAGCAATGCATCGGGTTTGCCCACGTGTCAACTGGCCTGGTTTGCTTCTTATATGGATTTGGGCTAAGCTAAATGAGTAGTGGGTTGGCCTTGGGTTAAAAATGTGGCCCGTTTAAGTGGTTTGGGCTCGAATTGAACCCTACCGACCCAACCCACTGACATAGCTTATCAATTGGCTGAGCTAAGGAATGCGATCGACTTTGCTGAAAACCGAAATAAACTAATAGATGATAAGTATAGATACGCATGTATGTTTGTATTTGGCCACTAATCGAGCAGAGTGGTGATGCCTTTAGCCCCATATTCCATTGTTAGGTCGAGTGTGGTCTTACTGGTTAGGCCTGGTTGGTTGAGCCCGACCCAGTTACAATTAAATGGGTTGGGTCGGACTGGACTTGGGGTCGATGAATTTTAATTAAGTGGGTCGCCCCGGTGTGGGCCAATCCATCAGATGATTAAGCTTGATCTTGCACACATCTCTTATATTTCTGTGGTAACAATAGAAATGTTGCCAAGTACAGGTGCTACACACGTGTATAGATGCAACACACGTGGAAAATTCGGGATGTTATCTGGCCTGTTTTAGCAGTGGTCATATTCGTATCCAAGTCTCTGCCTCAAACGTACTGATCAGCAAATTCTGGAACTCATGCAGATCGTTGATTGGACGATGATCCTACAACTAGCCTTCCAGAGCATTGGAATTGTGTACGGCGACATTGGCACATCTCCTTTGTATGTGTTCTCGAGCACTTTCTCTGACGGCGTTATTAAGGAAAAGGATGACATCTTGGGTGTTCTGTCCATGATCTTCTATACCCTCACCTTAATTCCCTTGATCAAGTATGTCTTGATCGTCCTCCATGCGAACGACAACGGTGACGGTAAGGATCTCATTTATGATTCATGCTTCATATGTGTAAGGTGATCATGGGCATTGATCTGGTGGGCCACTACTCGGATGGGACATGGCCCACTAATAATGGTGGTGTTTTGACTACCCTAACCATCAGAGATGGACTCGGTTGATTTACAGTCCATCAACATGATGGCCCATATCATGACATCCAGGTGAGCCATACGTGTACAGAAAATGGACTGCTAAGAAAAGGATAAGCAATACATGTATGGCCCACCTGACGAGTGTGGCGCCTCTGATTTTTGGACAGGACACATGAACTGAGTGGCCCACTTGGTGCTCATCCTGGTTTTCTTCACATCTGAAGAAGATCGAACGTCGGATTTTGTATTGTTTATTGCTCTAATTTATTCAATTTGATTGTAATCATAGGTGGGACATTCGCATTGTATTCGCTGATTTGCCGTTACGCTAAGGTCAGTTTGCTTCCAAGCCAGCAAGTTGAAGACACAGACGTTTCCACTTACCAACTTGAATTGCCGAGCAATCGTCTTCGCCGGGCATCGAAGCTGAAATCAAAGTTGGAGAACAGCCCATTTGCTAAATATCTTCTGTTATTCCTGACCATGCTCGGAACTTCCATGGTGATGGGCGATGGAGTCCTCACTCCATGCATCTCAGGTCTTATCTTCTTTCACTGTTTTTCTAATGGCCCAAATGTTGCACCGATGGTATGATACTGTCTGATCGGTGGCTTATAAATGGATGGTTAGGTAGTAAAATGATGGAACTCCACATTGAATGGGGAAAGATCTGCTGATTGGGCAGTTGGGATCTTCCGGTTGGTGCATTTTGGGGCAATGGTCCGACCATAGTGGGGATCAAAAGATGGACGATCAGATCACTATATTCATTGCCTTGTGCGAGATTCCTTGCCATGCAACAATTAGTGTATCTTAACATGCATTTTAAAATGGATTTTGAAAGTTTATAATTTCAAATGCATGTAGATTCCCGCCAATTACTTTACAATGATGGGGAGATGAAGTGGAATTGGAATTGGCACGTATTTGTGCTCCTTGCAGGCATTGAAGTGGAATTGGCACAATGGTTCATGAGGTGGTCCATCAAGGATCATTCAAGTAGAAATATCTTTACAATTGGATTGATCTTCACCTTCTAGTGGTTAACTTGAAAAATGGATGGTAGATATGCATCTAGGCATTTCCGACTTTTATTATTTGGTTTTGTGTAATTTTGTCACGAAGGTCCATGAAGTGGTCCATTATGGATCAATATTCAAGTAGAAATATCTCTACAATTGGATGATTTTCACTGTGCAATCATTAACCCAAAAATTGATGGTAGAAATGCATATAGGGAACTACCATCCCAGTAGACTAGCAGGATCATCACATCCATTCGGTTTGTGGACAATAATCAATTCATTTTTGACAGATCAACGGTTTAGATCATTCCTCATGCATGCCACATTCCCAATTTTAATTACCAAATAAGGAAATCGGTGCCCCACATGCATCATCATCATCAATGGTGATAGGTTTTTGGTCCTTTGCTGACGTGGGATTGTTTTGAAATTTTTGTTTTAGTCTTGTCTGCTGTGAGTGGGATAACTCAAGCTACGAACAAGATGACCCAAGGTATGAATTATCTTCCATACTCTCTCAGTGTCCATGTCCACAGCTGCTCCTTACTCTTTCATCGTAGATCTAGACTATGATGCTTGTCACTTTGTATTTTTCATCAAGATTCACCATGTAGACAAGATCTGAACCGATCATCGTCCATGTTATACCTTTGATGGGGCAGAACCCAAAAACCATACCAATCTATCCAGTCTATCAAAAATCATGATATCCGATGCAACCAAACGCACCCTAGCTAGCTTAAAGATATGGCTCATTTCATCCACCCAAGATAGGACCCACATGATGATTATTGTCTTTTAATATAAGTGAACTTACTATAGCCTTCTTGTTTTTTTTTCTTTTTAGGGAGGATTGTATGGGTATCAATTGCCATATTGGTCTGCCTTTTCTTAGTTCAGAGATTTGGAACTGATAAAGTGGGCTACACCTTTGCACCGATCATCCTTGTGTGGTTCCTAATGATCGGCGGCATCGGCATTCACAACTTTGCTACATACGATCCAACCGTCATCAAGGCCCTCAATCCAAAATACATCATCGATTATTTCAGGAGAAACAAGAAAGAAGCATGGATTTCTCTTGGCGGCGTCGTCCTTGCCATTACTGGTTAGTTATATCCCTCTCAAATACAGGCATGTATGCATGTGTAGGTTGCTTTCAAGAGAATGTGCATGAGTGTGAACTATGAATGCATGCTTACAAGAGAAATCTTGAGGTGAAAGAGGTTATCTGCAGCACACTTTCTAGCATGGCACATGTGGTCAATTCATCATGTGGGGACACCAGGAACATCTCCTGACCCAAAATTAAAGATTGTCCACTCATCAGGTGGGGCAAATGTGCATCTAGAAATATAAGAGTCATAGACCATCAATCATGTTTCATACCCGTTTTCTGACCTATTTAAACAACTATCCAAATCCATGCCACCCAGGTGACTATATTTCTGAAAAGGATGAAAATAATCTTAAAAGATGGTCATATCTTTGCATATTTTGATGGTAGGATTGGTCTAGATTGTGTGGTCCACCATCTTGGAATGGTCTAGATCACTATCCATAAGCTTTTGGACTATCCATATTGCTATTCGCTATCCACGGTATACAACTTCAAAAGAGTATTTTCATCATTTTAATATATATATATATATATATATATATATATATATATATATATATATATATATATATATATGGTTTATTTCACACACCCCATTGTTAGTACATACACCCACCCCTCTTAGTCACATCACAATGTTAGCCAACCCGACTGTGGAAATGGATACCATGACATCAGTGTTGAAAAATCATTTTAAAAAATATGCCAATGGCGTTATACCGTACGTTTAAGTGGTGAAATAAAGAAATCCCTGAAACTGTGGGCGCTGTTATCTAAAAAATTTATGCCAAAAGACGTATGCATTTCAGAAAAATTTCATTTCACACACTTGGTGATTAGATTGGCCTAATTTTTGGGCCAAGGCATGCATGTTCATGTGGGACCTTACCAGATGAACAACATGATAGTTTCACGTATGTACTGTTGTATGAGTAAAATACATGAACTTAACAATGATCTTTTGCAACAGGAACTGAGGCGATGTTCGCCGATGTTGGGCACTTCACGGTCCGCTCCATACAGATAAGCATGTGCTCCATAACTTTCCCATCCCTTGTTTTAGCATATGCAGGCCAAGCATCATATCTTCGTTTGCACAAAGACGACACCGAAATCGTCAAAGCAATCTTCTATCAGTCCATACCACGTGAGCCCCTGATCATTGCTATAGTTTCACATGGGACATTGAACAAACACTTGGTTTTGGATCACTAACATGGGACTCATCATTGTGCAGATCATTTATATTGGCCCATGTTCGTGGTGGCCGTCTTGGCGGCAATCATCGCCAGCCAGGCCATGATCTCTGGCACCTTCTCCATCATCCAACAGTCCCTATCGCTCGGCTGCTTCCCTCTGGTGAAGATCGTCCACACATCCTCAAAGTATGAGGGCCAGGTCTACATACCTGAGATCAACTACTTGCTCATGTTTGCCTGTGTCGCGGTTACCGCCGGATTCCAAGAGACTGCGAAAATCGGCAATGCATACGGTATTTTCCTATCATCACAATGCATAAACTTGGCAATGTGCCTTAGTGGCCCATTACCGTGGGCCAAGATTTGTTCTCGGTTTAGTCCAACTGGTTGGGCCCTGTGGTGAATTTCTGGCCCAAGTAGAATACTTGCCAGGTTGGGCTGGGTTTGACATGAATTTCTGTTGAAGCATGGCCCAAGCCAAGCCCAAGCCCATTTATGGCTATTTTGGTGCCCTTACCTAAATTGATGGCCCATTGCATCCCTTGTTTGATCGTTCCATGCTAGTGGATTGCCGACTCGTCCGACTTGACCTGATCAAATCCGTCACGAGTCAGCATTGAGAATGTGCCCGACTTGGATGAGTCATCCTTTGTGTTGGCTGAGTCGTGACTCGATCTGAGACAAGCATAGTCTTAATGCTGACTCATGGTGCCAAAACCATACCAGAGTCGACTGATTTCGAGTCAACTCGGATTAGTGGGTCTATTGACTCCCGTTTATGGATGGCCTCAATTGAAGGTCCCTCCGGACATACCGTCCTAAGCACACCAATTGCGTCCTTAACTGGACAGTAAAAATGAAAATGGCCAACTTCGACATTTGAAAATTAATGGCTAGGATCATTTATTCTGAGTACTTTCTTGAGTTGGCCATCTAGATTGTGACCCACAATGGGTGAGTCTGGATCCGGCGGATCAGATCAAAGCGCTTGTATGTATTAATCTTGATGAATCAATATCGATCATGCAGGGATTGCCGTCGTGTTCGTTATGACTCTAACATCTGCATTGCTGGTGCTGATAATGGTGATGATATGGAAGACCCACATCATCCTCGTGCTCTTATATGTCCTGGTCATTGGCTCCATCGAACTCCTCTACCTTAGCTCTGTCCTCTTCAAATTCCCTGACGGCGGCTACCTCCCTCTAGCCTTCGCTGCATTCCTTGTATCCGTAATGTTCATATGGAATTATGTATACCGAAAAAAGTACACCTATGAGCTCGAAAACAAGGTCTCGCCGGACAAGATACAGGAGATCGCCACTAACCCCAGCTTCAGCCGCTTGCCAGGGATTGCACTCTTCTACTCAGAGCTCGTCCAAGGAATCCCGCCCATTTTCAAGCACTATGTCGCCAATGTCCCCGCGTTGCACTCTGTGCTAGTATTTGTATCAGTCAAGTCACTCCCCATTAGCAAGGTCCCACCCGATGAGCGGTTCCTATTTCGCCGCGTGGGCACAAGTGAGTTGGCAGTGTTCAGGTGTGTGATGCGGTACGGATACAAGGACACACAGAATGAGCGTGGGTCATTAGAGGAAGCATTGGTGGACCACCTGAAGGAGTTCATCAGAGATGAAACTTGGGCGCCTATGGCAGTGTCCCACCATGCTGGGGAGAATAGTGGTGCAAAACCAATGGTGGGCCATGATGATGCAATAGAGGGTGGAGATGAAGAGGAAGAGAAAAAGAGATTGGTAGAATTGGTGGAGAGAGAGATGAACGAAGGAGTGGTGCATTTGCTTGGAGAGAGTGAGGTGGTGGCAAGAAGAGGGAGTGGTATTGGGAGGAGGGTTTTAATAGACTATGCTTACAATTTTCTGAGGAGGAATCTAAGGCAAAGGGACAAAGTTTTTGAAATTCCTCACAAGCGTTTGCTGAAGGTAGGAATGACCTACGAGCTTTAGGAAAAAGATTTAAATGAGTGGTTCCCATGATCTGGACCGTTCCTTAAGTGGGTCCCTTGGTCAAACGTGGAATGGCCTGAAAACAAGGCTAATTTGCTAATCAAGCGGGCCACAAGGGTGGAGGACTGATAGTTTGTGACATGGCAAATGTTTAGTGTAGATCCCACCTATTGAATGGGGCAGATCTTGTGAGCGAATCATTTATCCAATCTTGACTTCAGTGAATCTGTTTTAGCATTTCTCAAAAAGATGGTTTAAGTGAAGAATCTTATGTTTTATATAGTTCTCTCTCTCTATATACTACGGAAGAACAAAAACTTGGATAAAATAGCTGGAACTTAAAAGATTTGTTAGTTGTGATGAAATATGAGGATTTGATGATTCTCAACCGTGTCATCTTGGTGTATTTTATTCTAATGTAAGCTAGCTACGAGATATGTTATATTACATATATGATTTGGAGGTTGATAAGATTCAATTCTACCTCTCTGTAGCCATCCATAGACTAGGATGAGCTAGACAACAAGGGACAACTCATGTACATCTATATGTTGTTGCCAGTACACCCCACTAATGTCATTGGTGGGGCAATATCAGTAGGCTAGGACCTCAACCAATGAAATAGTATGGAAGAGAGATCTTTTGTAAAGATATCGGCAATCTGGTCTTTGAAAGAAACATGATGACAGACATCAAAGTCCAGCAGTGTGGGCCCCACAGTGATGTGTGTCGAACATCTGCCCCATCCGTCAGATGCACCATTCCATGGTGGGTCACAGGCCTAAAAATCAGGTCAATCCATGACTTAGGTGGGCCACACCACTGACAACAGTTGAGAGGGGTTACCCACCCATGATAAGGTGGTCCACACGTTTTCACCGGTCATAATCGTGTGGTTCCTAATGATCGGCGGCCCAATCATCGGCATTTACAACTTCACCGAATACGATCCATCCATTGTCAAGGCCATCAATCCGAAATACATCATTGATTATTTCAAGAGAAACAAGAAAGAAGCAT
Source organism: Liriodendron chinense (assembly GCA_003013855.2). Taxonomy (NCBI): domain Eukaryota; kingdom Viridiplantae; phylum Streptophyta; class Magnoliopsida; order Magnoliales; family Magnoliaceae; genus Liriodendron; species Liriodendron chinense. Next base: position 11,028,655 of record ML058484.1, on the reverse strand, counting down.
GGGTTTCACTAGGTGGCGTTGTCCTCGCCATCACCGGTTAGTTGCATCCCTCTCAAATACACACACCTACATTTGCTCACAAGAGAATGTGCATGCATGCGTGTGTGTGTGTGTGTGAACTGTGAATGCATACAAGACAAATCTTGAGGTGAAAAGAGGATATCAGCAACAGGCTAGCATGGCACATCATGTGGTCAATTCATTAGGTGGGGTACGTACATTGGCAACATCTCTGGACCAAAATTAAGGATGGTCCACCCATCAGGTCGGGCAAATGTATGCCTAGAAAATAAGACTTATAGATGATGTAAGAAGGATGTGGTAGGTCGATCACCGTCTCTCTAACCAAGTGTTTCTCGAATCCACGAGAAGAAATAAAATGATAAAAAGAATAAATTAATTCTGAATAATTGTTTTTGGATAATTGAATACCCAATAAACAGAATTACAATGCATATAAATAAGAAACTAAACCCTAGGTAAAGTATCAGACTCTAATTCAAACTCAAACTCCTAAAAAATGCAACTTACTATAAATAATAAACTTACTATTTATAGAAGTAGTTCACTCCTACTGATACTCTTGGTTTTCGTCCAAAAATAGAAAGTTATCAAACGGGCCTAACCACATTGTTCTACTAAATATTATAAGCCCTTTTCATATTGGGCACTAACTTTAGCCAAAAATAGAAAGTTATCAAATGGGCCTAACCACATTGTTCTACTAAATATTATAAGCACTTTTCATATTGAGCACCAACTTTAAAACCCTACCGATCCAAAGTTATGATCAAATTAAAACTTACTATAAATAGTAAAACTGGAAATAAACTAGCCTAATGACCGTCGATACGGTCGAATCTCGCGATTCCGGCATGGACAACCCGGCGTAGTGGGTTGGTTGGCTAAAGTAGCTCGAGCTACCCCAAAATGATATATTATATGTCCAGAAACTCATTCCGGATTGCGAGATATGGCCAGTTTACGATCCTGACAATCTGGATCACTTTCGACCCCAACCGGTCTTCTTTTGGTCCATCTGAGCCATGAAATAATCAGCGACCCATTCTACATCAATAGACCATCAATCATGTTTCATACCTGTTTTCTAGCATAATTTATAAGCAAAACCATCTAAAATATTATTCTTTATACATGCTTTTTATTTCATTACTTTCCATCAAATCCAAAGTCATAACATGCTTATTTATGAAAATGATGAAAATAACCTTAAAAATGGGTCATATGATTACATATTTGTGGTACAAGTAGGATTGGTCCAAACAGCTGTCTACCATTTTGGAATGGGTCAAATCACTATCAACCTACTCTTGAATGGTCTAGATCGCTGTCTCCAATCTTATAATGGTCAGTTCATTGTCCACATGCTTCTGAACAGTCTAAAAAGATGTCCACTTACTTTTGAACGACCTAGATTATTGTGGGATCCTACCAGAACAGCATGAAGTTTCACACATTTACTTTGTACCATGTCGTTGTATGAGTAAATACATGCACTTACAATGATCAGATGCAACAGTAACTGAGGCGATGTTTGTCGACGTTGGGCACCTCACCGTCCGCTCTATACAGATAAGCATGAGCTTGGTAACCTTCCTGTCTCTCATTTTAGCGTATGCAGGCCAAGCATCATATCTTCGTTTGCACCATAGCGCCTTTGGAGAAACCATTTATAAGTCCATAACAGGTAATGTGGTGCGGGCGGAAGTGGTGAGATCGAGCAACGTCTCTCTCACGGGGATAACTACTCCGAATTTCGCATTTACATGGACTCCCCAACCTATCTTCGTCGAATCCACGATGGAATATCTCGAATCCACGACCTTCTTCTTCGAATCCACGAAGAATAAAGAAAAAAGCATAGTTTTCTAAGAAAAGAATAATAATCTTCAATAATGATCATAAAATGAGTTTAACAACCTTTAAATAGTAAACCAAACCCTAACTTACGCATCATAGGTGTCTTAATTGCAAAAGGAAACAAATCATAATCAAAACGGACACAAAAGCTTGAAATAAGGAAGTTCGCACGCATATCTGTGCGTCTGAGTTGAGAGTCGACCGGTCGGTCTGGGCACGAAACAGTCTAGAGAGTTTTAGAGGCCCCTGGACCAATTCCGACCGGTTGACAGGGGTCTTCTGCCACCTTTTCCCTGGCTAACTCGGACATTTTCTCGGTCCGATCTCTGGTGCTTCCAGGCCCACTCATGGGTCCTCTTCCTGGCTCTTGCCTTGCCTCGATCGAGGGGCTGCCTCACCACATCATAATGGAAGCCCCATCTTATTGGTATAATTTCATGTGGGACATCGAACAAACACTTGCTTTTGGACCACTAACATGGGACTGATCATGGTGTAGATAGTTTTTATTGGCCCATGTTCATGGTGGTCGTCTTGGCATTGATCATCGCCAGTCAGGCCATGATCTCCGGCACCTTCTCCATCATTCAACAGTCCATATCGCTTGGTTGCTTCCCTCTTGTCAAGATCATCCACACATCCTCAAAGTATGCGGGCCAAGTCTACATACCTGAGATCAACTACTAGCTCATGTTTGTCTTTGTTGCGGTTACCGCTAGATTCAAGATCACTGTGAAGATTGGCAATGCATATGCATACGATATTAAACCCATCACAATGCATATATGATGTAGAGGGGGTCATTGACGATTACATGAGAAGAATGGACCATCAGAAGGAGGCTAAGCAGAGCGACAAAACCCTGGCCAGGGTTCAGAAACTGCAGTCCAGTCGAGCGCCCGACCACACTCTACCAGGGTGCCCGACCATGAGCCCGATTAGTCCAGAGAGTTGCTAGACAGGTTTTTGAATTTCAGGCACCCTGACCATCCTTAATCGGGCGTTCCAAATTGTTCGAATTTTCGCGCAAACTCTCTGGACAATTTTGTGCTCCATCGGGCGCCCGACCTTGCGCGAATCTGCTGCGCAGATTTTGCACGAACTTTTTAATTTGAATTATTTTATTTCCTAGTTCGTTTAGGATTCTTAATTTACGCACCTAGGGTTTCTACTATGCAATTTAGTCTTTAAATGCCCTTTTTAATTCATTGTTAAGGATGGTTATTCACCTTTTTATAAAAGTTCTCTTTGAGTTTTATTCTTTGCTTGTGGATTCGAGCATTCCTTCATGGATTCGAAGAAGATCAGTTGAGAATTTCCAATAACTCTGTGGATTCAGAGTAGTTATCCGAGTGGAGAGACGGTGATCAATCCCTCGTCCATCTACGCTGCGCCAAGTTGGTATCAGAGTGAGGAACGACCTCGGAAAGATGACTTCTAGCGACGGCCATGACAACCACCCCTTTGACGTTGCTCAAGGATTTCAACTAATAGCAGAAAAGATCAAGACTCTCCAAGAGGCGAATCAGATGTCCATGGAGAGGATGTTCACTTTTCTAGAACAGATTCTAAGGGCTCTACCCCAGCCCCAAGCCCAAGGCGAGATATCACCCCCAGTGATTATTGTACGGGATAATCCCATATTCCATCAAGTACAACCGTTGGCTCCTCACAGGGCTAATCCCGATGATTCGGATGTCAGCGATTAAGACGTTGAAGACATAGTTGCTTGACGGCCCGCACAAGGGGATGAACATGCAGATCATCATGAGAGAGGCTTCCAAGGCAAATCATCATGAGAGAAGCTTTTAAGCTTGCGGAAGTCGAAAGATTTTTTGATTACGTGGGTGTATCGGAAGATAAACAAGTAAAGCTCGTGGCCTACAAACTGAAATCCGATGCATCTGCATGGTAGAAACAATTACAAACTTCCCGTATCTGGCGGAACAAACTTTCCATCTAGACATGGCCCCGAATGAAGCGGCTATTGAAATTCAGATGGGATGACTCGTTTAGAAATAACCCAAGTGAAAGCGGAGGAGGAGGTGTATGCAGAGACCGCAACGGAAATCTCATTTTTTTCCATTCATCAATCTAATGGGATTGTTACCTACGTAAGAGCGGATGCACGGGGCAGTCCTTGGTGGTTTAAAGCAAATATAAAATCCACAGATCGCAAAATGTAAGTGGTAGTGGACAGCCTGACAGACCATTATTTCAATTCCTCTTGGAAGCTTTGGAATGTCCTTGAAGATAAAAGAAAAGAGCTCTCAGACATTGTCTATTGCTCTGTTCCTGGGCTCTGTTCCTGGAACATCCGCAGCATCGATTTTATGGAAGTGTCTTTTGTGGATGGTGGGATTGCGTCTGGACTGCGGCATAGGTCCATGTGGGTGGATGAAGCACATATTTTTCCTGGTTGAGTTCTTCTTATCAGTTTGGCGATCCAGAGCCAGTTCTATAATAGGTTTGTTTTGTTTGAATTCTCTTGTTTGTAGATATAGTATACATATCCAAGAAAACAACATCCCTTAGCATGCCTCTCCCCTTCTCTTGGGTCCCCTCATTAGGTCCATCCTACTCATTCACTTCTACACCAAACAACACCCCCTCAGCTACTCTACACCCATCATCACCAAGAGTGGGATAGGAATTGAATAACTTCAATATCTACTCTCATGGAGGAGTATTCCTATAAAAGTGATTTTTTACAGGATGGGCGATCAAAGGTGATAACCACATGATGGATGGTCTAGATCAATGATCAGACCATAGTATGATCAATATGGTCTATTCATTTCCCTAGCCATTGTGGATCACCCATGCGCACATTTTGCTTACTTGGGCCAAAAAAAAAAAATCCATTCGTCAACTTGATCGCATGGTACATAATTTATATCTGAGAGATGTAGCTGATTAGATGATAGAATGGGCCACACCTGTTGATGATTCTTAAATTAGTACACTAAAAATGATTTCTTTGTATTCTTTGGCCTTTGGCTTTTCTCAGTAAAATGTCTATCATTTAAAAAAATAATAATAATAAAATGATTGACCCAACTCGTAACCCAACCAAACACAGGCATGATAGTTTCTGGGAATCACAATACCCATGCCAAAGAACCTTAAAAAATAAATAAATAAATAAAAACTATAGCAAAGAAAGAAATTACAACTGCTAGCAATTACAGCATTGCGATAACTGGTAACTGAATAACTCATCGGTCCGTGTATTTTGCAGTATACTATCACTATTTTTATATGTAGCGCCCATTTTGGAGTGCCCAAATAGCATGGGCAATGCTTGGAAGCTTTTCAAGCAATGTATTTGATAATGTTGTGATTCTCTTCATCCCTCTCCAAGAAAGTCCTCTGTATAAGATCTTCCATCCGCCTCTTAATCAACTTGGGATCGGGCTGCAAAATCAAACCAATCACAAACCATCAATGTTTCCATATTGTCTATTGTTTAAAGAAAAATGTGGCAAAAAAATGTTTCATAAAACTTCTACCAATTAGTGTCCCCACTATACACATGGTGGGGTATTATGATCTGTACCATTGATATCTTGAATGAGCCATAGCCCAAAACTTGTAGTTATTTGCCAGTTGAACATAGAGCATTGCTCATTTCACTCTTGGCTTTGAGCTAAAAGTCCATTCAAATGCCAGCACAGAGTTAACAAAGACTCATAAAAGTCTGATTACCTTGCATTTTGTAAGGAAAGAAAGAGGAAAAAAAATGTGTTACCTTGAACATATGGTTGAGTTGTTCCACACATTCTATTATGAGCTGCTGAAAGTTTAAGACTTTTCTGGTCTTCATGATACGAACAACCGCTGCATCAATCGTATATCGCCGATCTTTGTCGACATCTTCCATCACCTTCTTCTTATCATCCGTGGGAGGGGGAGGAACCTGCACATTTTGAATGGAAATCATCCCTCTAAGCTTAACAACTTATCAAGTTAAGATCATATCTGGAGGTTAGATAACCTAACATGCAGATTTTCAAGCTAATGCCGCCCTTCAACTGACCAGGCGGCCACAGTTTATCAAATAAAATAAACTTACCCAAGTTTTTCGAAGCCATCCATCAGTTTCTAAGATTGTGGACCAACCGTGATTATGGGGCAATGCCATTTAAATGGTGAGATCCACCTGATGGACGACTTGGATGCGATACTCGTGTGCCACATTGCCGATGTAGGGACATGTAGAGGGGTTTCCTTATACACACGTGTGAGATTAGGAAACCCCCTTTTTTTATTCTTGGATAACATGGTTTTGTGTTGTGAATTAATTATTACCGCCTATCGACTAGCATAAGGCCTGTATTTGGATGCTCAATTGAAGAACTTGCTAAAATTCAATTCAATAAATAGTAATGATGGGTTAGATTGACTTCTATTCATAATGAGAGACTACTCTCCCAAACTGCAATTGCTACCATTTCAAGTTAGATGTAGAATGTGAAGAATTGCAATTTGGGTTTTGTTCACCATTATCAAATGAAATATTTTGACCCTTCTCTACTCTCTAATTAGTTGGACGCACCTTTAAATTGAGCACCCAAACACAACTTATAATAGACAGAAAGATAAACCAATATAAATGTCATGGAATTGAGACTTCCAGTGACAAGAATACTAGGGCCCGTTTAGATGTTCGATAGAACTGCATTGAAATAATTCAATTCAATAAAGAGTAAATTACCAAAGTGGAGCCTGAGGGACTAGGCCCCAATTTCACAGTTTCAATCATCTCAAGTCTAACTTGAAATGCATGGAATAGGTGTCTAATTGTTATTTTGAACTAAAACGGTGACACCCAACTTCGGTCATTTCCTCTAAGGAATTAAGTGAATAGAAAGTCAATTTAATGAAGCATCCAAAAACATTCCCTAAAAGTAAAACAATATGAAAACCAAATCCAAAGGGAATGGAAGGAGTTCCAACCTTGATCCTCCTCATCTTGTCAGTAAACATGGAGTTGAATTCGAAGGTGTCATTTTTTGATATAGTTTTAGTATTCGGCTCTTTGTTTAGAATCTTGTATCTTGAGCATGACAGTGAATGCAGCAATCTAGTCACATCATCATCCGTCAGATTTAGCTGTAACATAATCTCTTGGTAACTCAATTTTTCTGATACATTGAAGAGTAACAGAGTCGCAGCCTGTATATAGCATAAACCATTAAAGATACAAGTTAGCATTCCAACAACATTCTGTTGCCCCAAGTAGACAAAACAGATATTTGGACATGTTACACACCTGATGGGTAGTTACAAGTAGATCGATTGGTTTCGGTTTGAACCTGCCAGGTTAAGACGCAGGTACCCATCGAGGAGATCCACATCAACTTTCTGTGCTTCGTTTTGGTTTCAAAGTACTTCTTGAAAACCTCAATTCCACGTATCTGTGAATAAAAGAGATATACAAGATATTAGGGATTCATAATAGGGGTAAACTTAGAAAGTTTAGGAATGGTAAATGCATGCGATATACGGGCCACATCCCAAAGATCAAGCTGGTTGGACAGTTCAAGCCACTTGATTAGAGAGAAAAGAAACTACCCATTTTCGGCCTCAATCCAGTCAAGCTTTTAGGACCTTGCGATTGGACTGACTTTTGGGCTGTGGACCAGTGTGTTGTGGAGATGGCCAGATGATTTTTCCAGAACTTGTGTTCAAGAATGTGTGCCTAAGTTGCATGCAATTAGCAGTCCTAAAATTTAAGAAGAGTATTGTGATATAGGAAAGTTTCTTGCCATCTCGGCTGGAAGGTTGAGATCAGATGGCTTGTAACTGGGCCAGAATCCAGTAGTTAGCACAGTGACAGACAAGTTGATCCCTGCATTTTCCTGTGGGTTCTCCTGAAGGTAACTCTCAAAATTCTGTTGATTCTCCCTCGCTAATGTTAAATCCGTGAGCTGCAATTGCCAGACAAACATGAAAGAACAACCCCAAGAAATCCCTTTGAGGAAAAAAAGAAAAAAAAAGAGTCACAATTAGTTTGGGCAAGTAATTAGTAAGACACAGACCATTCCTTCCATCTTTGACGTAAATTGGCCACCCCACTGTTGCTTCAGCTTAGTTAAAAGGCTTCGTTCGTAGTCAACACTTGCGCTCCTATCCAACAGCAGCCTACGAGCAAGCTTTTTCCTGCAATAAAGCGATCATGATTATCTAGTTCAATAGGAATTATTCATAGACAAGCAATTTTGGTAACTCCCACTCCATCATTATGTTTTGTTTGGTTGCTTAATTAAAATGAATTGCAATATCTCAAGTCACTTTAGATGAAATGACCAACATAGAATGAGCCCCAATCCACTCAAACAATGGATTAGACTCCAAAATTGTCATCATGGTCATTTCCAGTCCAGCCTGAAACATTTGGAATTGCAACTACGGGTTAGGTCATTATTAATGAATCAAAACAGTGCCCCACCCACTATGGTTATTCTGCTTTTTTCATTTTCTTTGCTCAAATCAGTTCTATTGTGCATCCAAAGACACACTTATCAAAACCGTAAAACCAGCATATAGGTCCTCAGTATGAGGTCCATACCAGTACAAAGGCTGAAGAAGCTTACCTACAGAACTCAGCAAAGAGATCTTTGTTGTGGATATAGACAAGCAATCCCACAATCTGCAAACACATAATGGTTTCTTGAAATCTCAAAAGAAAGTGAAAGCATCACTAACATATTTAACAAAAGCTAATGAGAAATGATCACATATAACATTACATGGTACAACAGTAATTTTACCTTTTAAATTCAAAGAAGATTCTCAAAGAATCTTTTTGAATTTAATTCTAATGAGGAATCTTCTCTGAATTTAGAGGGGGGAAATCCTATTGCAGCTTGCAATATTGTATGTGGTCATTTCTCAATGGAAATATATTATGAAAAGGTGAATAATAAACCTTGTCAAGCATATCATCAATAGCATCATCACTTAGCTTCTCACTTCCACCACCCTTCTTAAGGATATTGTCAACAAAAGCCGATAGTAATTCCGGAGCAGACATGCTCCCAACATCCTTATTGCAGAAGACTTCAAAAGCTTCTTTGAGTGCCTTTAGAATGACTCAATAACATGTTAGTAAAATGAAAAAAGAAAACAGAAGGAGAGAACAAAACACCAGAAGCCCAAAAACTGACCTTGTGGAAGAGTGAATGGCTCATAAAATTATTTGTCACATAGCCCATGTACCTGTCGTGAAGTGCAATAAGGTTTCTTACAAAAACCTGATCTTGCGATCCAACATTGTCTTTGTTCTCCCCCTGTGGAAAATATGTTGAGATTAGTTACATTTGTAGGAAACCCATAACAGGCTGTGTTTCGATGCCTATTACATTGAACCAAAACAATTAGTTCACATGACTGAAATGCAATTATCTTAGTATTCATATCAAGAGTACTACTAAGGTATGGAATTACATTGGACATTTTCTCTCTCACTGAAATAATTATAGCAATTCAATTCGATAGTGAAAAGAGAGCAGAGAATTATCACTGCTAATTTTCTACAAAAGAGAGATAGCAAACTTGCTAGTAAACAAAGCAACAGAATTCTCACAAAGGAACTAGAGACATTAAGTTCCCATTATAAAGGTACAAATAACTCTAATAAAACCCCCTACTAGCATTTTGGGCTGCGGGTTAAGGCTAAGGTCTCATCATACACGTCCTCTCAAATATCAGTTAAACCCCATTTATGAGCATTTGGAAGCAAAATCTGATGAATGAAGAGTAGTGTCTGACCCAAACTAATCTGGCCAGGTAGGCCTCAATGATCAATCTAATGTAATAAAGCTTTCCTTCATGAGACATGTACATTCAATTCATGATTTTAAATAAGAAAGTTTAGCCTCACAGAACACACTTACAACCTCACTTGTCAGAATGTGGCTTCCTTTTCTTTAAGCCATTAGAATGACATTGGTTCTATATAAGAGTAGGAGTGCATATGTTCTCTGTTTTCCCTTTATTTTGTTCACTAAATCATCATTCACAATCATCATATGGTTTTTCGAGTTCGTGCTCTTACAGGATCAACTTCCAAAAATCATGAAATGATACTCATGTGCATACGAAAAAAGCTCTTTCCTCCCATGGGAACTTAACTAATAAGAGTAGAAATACTAAAATAAAAAATAAAAAAAATTCTCTTATCCAGCACCAAAATGGCCATGAGCCAAAAACAACCTAAAAGCCCATGTCAGATGGAAGAGGAACCCAGTTGTGGAACCATTATGCTTTGCCAACAATCACATTTTTGGATGAACTGAAAACTGTGTAAAGCATATCGGAAGACGAACCTTTTCACTTATTGTATCATCTGCAGATTTGACCAAGGCTAGACCTTCTTCAGTTACATGCTGCATTAGATTTCCAAAAAAAAAAAAAAAAACACTTAGTAAAACTAAAATAAATTAGATAACATAAAATGGTATCTACACCCACTAGAACTGATGGCAGCAACCATTCTTTGAACTTCAGGTAATACAAAGTACAAACTTTGTACTGTTTTATTTCAAAAGGTGGCTCCCAAAGGCAAAGATTATTTCAAATACCCACAAATAACCCACGAGTATGCATCTTTAGCAAGACTCATTCCCACCTTTTTATATATCTCCGACACTGGATTGAGGCCTTCGGGTATCTCAGAAAAGAGCCTATACACCCTTGAAAGATGATCCACCTAGCAAAGGCATAAAACATTCTACGTTATATCGAATCCAATTGCAACACTTAAGAATCAATTACCTTGGCTAAAAATAATCTGCAGACGGATTGTAAGACTCGCATATCCATACTCACCTCGTCATCTCGGAGCAATACCTGCAATCCTGTATGTTCCTTTTCAAGTAGTTGGTTTGTATACCTGACTATCATCTCATGTTGCACTCTCTGTAAAGAGATACCAAAAATCATAACAAATAAGATTAGAAACTGTATGGACATATACAGTCATTCCATTCAACAAAATACAACTACAGAAAATCATCCAACGATAGGCTGCAACTGATTAAATGCCTGAAATGGATTTCAATTTTTAGTTCAATATGGATGAAATGAACAGATCTTAGTTCACTCCTCTAGGGTCCAACTTGAGACAGATAATTGCTATTTCGTGCCTAATCCATCAATACAAATACTAAGGTAAATCCAATTTGATGATTTCCAATTCATTAAGGGTGTGTTTGGTTGCACCAAATTATCATGAAATTTCATGATAATTTGGTGCGCAACCAAACGCACCCTAAACAGCTAAGCTAAGTATTTTATTTGAATTCAACAGTGCATCCAAACACAATCTGATCTAGAATACCTCCAACAGCTTCAGCTCACTGCTTGAAGCTAGGCAACAAGAGGCCATATCTTTCTCTCTTTTCAAGTACTTCTCTACCTGAAAGATATAAAACAAAAGCTAAATACCACCCATAAGTCCATTTCATTAAATATGGCTGGGTTTAAAGTAGGTACAAACCATCAACATGTATTGCGGGCAGGAATCTGCATTAATATGCTCTGAAGCCTGTTGGGCATAGTAATTAGCTGAACTATCAAGCATGTGTGCCTCAAGGTCATTTTCGTATAATTCCATATTTCCATTCTCCCCAGCTTCTATGAAGACATCCACAACCTTCTTTATTAATGACCGATCGATCTGCTCTCCTTCATGCTCTCGATCAATCTAAAAAAAAAAAATCCAATTTAACTTTTCTGTATTTGGATTAAAGACGCTATGTGCCTACAAGCATGAAAATGTACATACCAAAGCAAGCAGTTCATCTTTAACTCTGCCCTTTAGCTCATCATGGACCTGAAATTCAAAAACGTGGAATTGAATTATCTAATATAATAAAAAAGGACAACAGAATATGAAAGAGTAATATTGGTATTGGTACCAAGTACTTGGATCTAGCAAACACAACCCAAGTGTCTGAATAATTAAGGTTGTGTTTGGATGCACGATCGAATGGGATTGGCATTACTCAGTTCAAATAGGAATTGAGTTGCTTAACATTCTTATGTCTATGTTCCAAATCACAATAATACAGTTCTTAAGTTGGATTTGGAAGGGACGATCTTAAGGCAGACATCTTGATTATGAATACTACCGTGACTAAGTCATGGTTATCCTCTCTACTGAACTTGGGGAGGAATAATGGAGCCCTGCTCATCAGGGAGCATAACAGTTCTATGGTCCACAGAGTTATGAACATATGAGACCGAGTTTCTCTGATCCAGTCCATTGATTTTGTGGTCCCAAAAGTCTCACAGATTGGAAGATCTTGAGCCTTTTATTCTTTTTTGAATATGGGCCAATGTCATATTCTCTCCTTAATTTTCTATTCTAGGCCATTGATCAAAGGGTTCGAATACCAATCTGGAAGATTTTTCAGGCATTCCCCATCCAAAGTGGGTCAATCAGATGAATGGTTTGGATCTCCAAAACATGATCACTTACAATGTAAAGCATGTCATAGGACCTATAATTCCTTTTGAACTATCTAATTCCAATTCCATTCAATGGTGTATCTGGTGAGGGGAAAAAAAAGGAACTAAACAGAATGATAGGGAAAAAAAAGTAAGGTTTCAAAGAAAAGAAGGGGTAGAGTTACCAAATCACGGAAGCATGCGACACCCACTTCATAAAGTCCAGGCTTATTCTGCCGTGGAATGTAAAATCGTTCAAGATAACTAAAGATACGTGAAAGCCATCTGATTAGAACTTTGTGATCGCTCCACCTTCTCACAAGATCTCTCAACATGAACACACCATGTTTCTCTTTCAACGAAGGTATTACCTGATAGTGACAACAAAAGAAGGGAGATGGAAAAGCGCACTTATATAAAGAGCAATCACTAGAACATGCTGGGCGTGTTTGGATGCTTGGTTAGAAGTGCCATAAATCAATTCAAATAAAAAGGAGATAACAAAAGCAGAGGAAGATAATGTCTAATTAGTTCCTCATCATGACTAAAGCCCCACTTGCAATACCTCTATGCTGAATTGAGTTCTCGCAACTCATTTCACTTGAACATCCAAACGCTGCCACTATGATAAAAGACCACTTTTCGCAGTGCTAAAGATGCTTGCAGCTTGATTGCCACTTGTGAATATGCACTATTGAATTGAATTGCAGTAACCTTCCCATCTGGACTGAGTTATTGCAATTCATTTCACTGCTAAGTTGCTGCTTATGAATCTAAGATAGCGTTTGGATGCAACATCAATTGAATTGCCATAAACTTCCTCATTGTTCATACCAAAGGATTAAGCTCCAAGTTGGATTGACATTATTTTCAAGCTGGACATGAAAGGAATTACTTACTGATTGCAAATTCGACTTGGTCACTTCCCATTCAACAGAAATTAATGTTCACAATTCAATTCGATAGCACATCCAAACATGGACTAGAACTTACTTGAAAATCGGAAGTAGTCTTTCTTACCATTGATTTAATGTATATGTCGATTGCTTCCTTGTATTTGTCATAGACTTCAGGTGCATAGTCGGACGAAGGCTTATTGGCACATCGATCATAAACTATTCTGTTTTGAAAGTTAAGGATCCCCGACAAAACACCATTGATTGTATATACGAACGTATATGATATTGGCGATCAAAAATTTAATAAAAAAGAGAAACAAAGATAAAGGATACGTATAGAGTGTAATATATTCTTTGGAAGTGAATGGGTTTCCGTATTCACCGTCGAGAATTTTATATACCTTGGTTATTCCCCCGTCTATGAAACCCCATTCTACTTCTATATCAATGGAGTTCTTCATCATTCTGTTAGTAGTCTGTTTCGCCATATCGTCCAACTGGATTCAAAAAATTAAAAATCAAAATATTAGAAAAGCCATACTGTAGTACTAGCCAGGTTAATTAGCCTCCCAAATCCTACTGCAGGCCATGGTTCGACGACTTCTCAAGGCCAATCTGGTTAAACACCACGAGTTTTGTACTGTGGGACTGACTCAGACGATTCAGCCGAATTAGGCCGAATCAACCTGTTCGACTCGTCCGGCCGATGAGTAATACAAAACAGTCATCTGCCAGATGAAAACGATGTGCACGCGAGGATTTTCAGTTCTAGCAAGTGGGCCTATGGATGGGAGATCAAGACCGTTGATATGTTATAGATCGCTACTGATGGACCATGATCCAAATAATTTCCAGACTGCTGGCCTATAGATAGACGGTTAAAAACAAAAATTCGCATTCAACTGAAATAATATACATCATTGAATTATTCTAAGCTAGATATTTTCTGGGTCACGTCATCCAAGATGCAAATCAACAGACCAATGGTCTAGATTACCTAATCATACACTCTAGTTATCAGAATTGGAAATAAGGTGACTTGGCCTGAGTTGAACAAACGAGAGTCGAAACCGGACGACTGAGTACTAAAACCATGAGAGTGGCATGCACGTATGGGCACGTCCTATGGTCATGGATCATGAGACTCCTCCATCATTCATTAGAACTAAGCCAGAGGGAATGGCTTGCCTCAAGTGGGGCCCACCATACTAAAAGAACAGGAAACGTCAGAGACAGAGAGTACTTGCCTCTTTGCCTTCTTCTTCTTCTTGAGAGAGAGAGAGAGAGAGAGAGACAGAGAGAGAGCAGGAAACGTTGCCTTCTTAAGAGAGAGAGAGTCTTCTTCTTCCTGAGAGAGAGCCTTCTTCTTCTTAGAGAGCCAGAGAGAGACTGAGAGTGTTTTGCGTCTTGTGACTGAGAGTGTATTTATATTGTTGCATGGGATGATTAGGCGACTCCGGCTCGAACGCGGATTGCCTGCGGAAGCCTTTCGCAGGAAGTTCCTGCGATGGCAAGTTAGGTGGGCCCCCCGTGATGCTTGTGAGAAATCCAACCCGCCCATCCGTTTTTCCAAATCATGTTATGACATGGACCCAAAAATGATACAGGTCCAAAACTCAAGTGGCCCGGACGACAGGAAACAATGAGGATTGAACGTCCACCATTTGAACATTTGTGGGGTCACAGCAGTTTTGGATCAGGACTAATATATTTGTTTTTTCAGTTCATCCCAGTAGGAATGAGCTTATGAACGGTATGGATGGGATATAAACATCACGGTGGACCCAGGGAGATTTCAACTGTAGGTATTTTACTGTTGTGCGGACCACTTGAGTTGGATCTGACTTATTTTTGGGCCCATCTCCAAACATGATCTGTAAAAACGGACGCGGATTGCCTGCAAAAGCCTTTAGCAGGTATCTCCTGCGCTCGGAATGTAGGTGGGGCCCACCGTGATGTTTGTGAGAAATCTA
This sequence comes from Liriodendron chinense, assembly GCA_003013855.2. Lineage (NCBI taxonomy): Eukaryota > Viridiplantae > Streptophyta > Magnoliopsida > Magnoliales > Magnoliaceae > Liriodendron > Liriodendron chinense. The sequence continues at coordinate 11,013,444 of ML058484.1, read as the reverse complement.
CACCGTCCAACCGTTTTGTGAGATCATTTTAGGCTTGCGACCAAAAATGGATGGGATACAAGACTCAAGTGGCCGAAAACGTGACAGTTGAACTTCCACAGCTGAAATATTCATGGGGCCACAGAGTTTCGAATCAGGATAATATTTGTTTTTTCAGTTCATCTCAGTAGGAATAACATTATGAACGGTATGGATGGCATATAAACATCACTGTGGACCTTATAGAGGTTTCAACGGTAGGAATTTCCCTACCCACCTTTTGCTTTAGTGCGGCCCCGTTGAAGTCTTGTATCCCGTTCATTTTTTGTCGAATCACCTAAAATGATCTCACAAAACGGTTGGACGGCGTAGATTTCTCACAAACATCACGGTGGGCCCCCACCTAGATTCCGACTGCAGGAGATGCGTACGAAAGGCTTTCGCAGGCAATCCGCGTCCTGTAAAAACGGAAGTTGCTTTTGCAGGTAATCCGCGTTCCGATCCAGCCAGGTGGGTGCGGCCCTGGCCGTGGGGGCCACCTCAATGAATGTGGTGTATATCCACACCGTCCATCAGTTTTTCCAGCTCATTATGGGTGTGGTCCCAAAAAATAAGTAGATAAAAATCTCAGGCGGACCACACAGCAAGGATTGAATTTTCACCATTAAAAACATCTTAGAGGCCACAAAAGTTTTTCGATCAATCTTCTATTTGCGTTTTCCCTTCATCCATATCTGTGTGACGTTATCAACAGGTTAGATGGAAAATAAACATTACGGTGGACCCTAGGAAGCTTTTAATGATGGGCATTCAATGACCATTGTTTGCTGTGGTGTGATCCACCTAAGATTTTTATCTGCTTCATTTTTAGGATCATTACTCTAAAATGATCTGGAAAAACTGATGGACGGTGTGGATATAAAACACATAAATCGAGATGGCCCCATCAGTCAGGGCCGAACCCACCCGGCTGGACCCGGGGTCGCGCCTAATCCACGTCCGTTGGATGGTTGAGTCGAACGACGTTTTTGAGCTCAACTGGAACTCCAATGCCAGAAACCAAGGCGCGCATCCGTATTAGTTATGGGATACGAAGGGATTGTTTCCATTGGATCTTGATCATTCTCTTTGATCTGAACCGTTCATACGATGGACCTCGTGTGGATATTTACATCCAAAAAAAACTCCCAGATTGGTACAGTTTGGACCCTTGGATCGTCAATTCTTTAACTTTGAATATGAGCCAGTCTAATTAACCATTGTTTTGTCGAAGTATTAATCTAAAGTTTACGATTTTTCATCACGTGAGATCAACGGTTTAGATTATTCAACATGACCACAGATCGAACGGCAATTTGTATTGCAGCAAGCCGAGCACATGACCGGAATCGTGTACAACATGAAGGGACGCGGACTGCGTACTGAGTAAACTCTGTGGGGCCCACTGTGATTTATGTGTATGATCCACGCCGTCCATACGTATTAACAGCTGACTTTAAGGTGAACCCAAAATTAAAGCATATCCAAAGGTCAAGTAGACCACAATAAAGGAACCACTGCGGGTAATGATGTACAACGTTGAAACCTTCCTAATACAAAATTTCTTTGGCCGTAGGCATTCAATTTCCATTCTCTCCAGTGGTGTGGTCCACCTGAGCTTTGAATATGCTTCAATTTTGGGCTCATGTACTAAAATAAGATGAAAAAACGGATAGACGGCCTAGATAGGACACACGTAGGCTCCACAGTTTACTCAATACCCTATAGCGTGCTGAGATCGGACTCGGATTCGGCAGTAACACGCCACCATCCACCTCCGTAGTTGTCCGTGCTGGAAATGCTCTGGGCTCTACCTCTATTTTTCCAGATCATATTAAGTCATGAGCTAAAAAATAAGGCAGATCAAAATCTCAGGTGGACCACACCGCAGGAAATGGTGATGATTCGACGGCCAACATTAAAAACTTCTTAAGATCCATTGTAATGTTTATTTGACATCCAACCTGTTGATTAGGTCATAGAAACCTGGGTGAAGGGAAGACACAAATATCAGCTTGATCAAAACTCTTGTAGCCCTCAAGAAGTTTTTAATGGTGGACGTTCAATAACCACTGTTTCCTATGGTGTGGTCCATATGAGATTTGGATCTGCCTCGATTTTTGGATCATGAACCAATATGAGCTCGTAAAATGAATGGACGGAGTGGATGAAACACATACATTATGGTGGGCCCACGGAAATTTATTTTTGTGTTAAATTCTAAAATTTATGTTTATGTCCTTTGCTTCGCCGCACCTGATTAAGATGCAATTTCCTGGAAGGGGACCAGAAGGCATGCCTTATTTAACCGTTTATGACTCAGACTCATTTAGTCCTGAGATGAGTTAAGCGTTACTGAGTTGAGATGACTCGGGCTGAGTTAGACCCAGTCACCCTTTTTACCAATCCAATTCAGGTGCCAATCCAGATCTGACTCTAACTCAATCTGAATCAACTCAAACGAGTCACATCCGACTTGGGCCAGTTTTCAATCCTAGCCAAAGGGCCACCTAACTAAACAATGAGCATTCCATAAACCCGCACCACTTGTTTGTGTTTTATCTACGGCAGTTCATCCATTTTGCCATCTCAGGTGAACCATACCACAGGGGATAAGACACAAACATCAGTGGGCCCCCACGGTCTATGCAATCCGCATCCCACCTGGTATTATTTAGCCTTGCAAGGTGGTCCTTGCTGATTCACATAGAATTCCGCATGCCACACCACATGGGTCAAACTGCAAGCTAGTGATGCTTTCAGCTACTAGCCTCTAGCCATTTAGGGTGCATTACTACACTGCTTCACCTAGCAACACGAAGCATGTATTGCTCTCCCACAATAATCTAAACCCTCTTGTTTAGGCTGCTCCCAACCCAATTTTCACAGTTTAGGCTGCTCCCAATAATCTAACCCCTCTCATAGCATCATGGTTAATGAATGCCAAAACAGCAAAGTTAGAAAAGAAACTGAATGCAATACTCATAGATTTACAAATGCAACATCACGACTTGATTCACAGAAGCCTCGACATACCCCCACCCATCTTCAAAATCGGGCCCCACCCAATAACCAGATATTGTCATATGGACACAAGAAACGGGCCCAGAACGACGTCTACTTGACCTCAACAGGTGATTGTCATCTTCTGTGTTCATAATAAATCTGACACTAAACAAGCTGGAGCTCAGACATTTCATCGCTGCAAATTGTTATAGCCTAAGACCATGAGCATCGCATTCTTGCATTACTGAAGTTGGTTTAGGGTGTGTTTGGTTGCGCCAAATATCATGAAATTTCATGATATTTGGTGCAACCAGCACCCCCTTAACCAGAGAGAGAGAGAGAGAGAGAGAGAGACCTGTCCTTGATGCTGCTAGACTTGAGATTCTGTCAAAAGATGAACTTCTCGAACGAATAACCAATTGGTGGGTCCCATTAGACTGTACATGTTAACAGGAAGAAAAAAAACCATGCATAAATATATATAGAAATGGCATGCATACATCCTGTATAGGACCAATCATGGCAAACATACATGTGAATGCTGCTCTACTAAGCCCCAAAAAACAGGATAAGATAAAACGATGAATCATATGATTAAAGACCTGAGTCTTCTTCTTCTTCTTCTTCTTTGAGATGATAAGACCCGAGTCTTCTTTGAGCAGTATATGCTTGTTTTCAGTTCAAGTTGGGTTGATGGTTGGATAGGAAATCTTGACCATTAGCCTGTCACATCCCATGTGGATGGGGACCATACCAAAAATCTTCTAGACTGGAAGATCCAGCACCCAATCTCAGGGCTTCTTTCAGTTTGAAGGTTAAGATTGTCCTATAAAAGGCGATTTTGGGCCATAATCCATCAATGTTCAGATGCTACAATAATCTGGATTACCAAACCATGGGCCCCACTTGTCAGAACTGAAAACCCAGATCGCATATCAAATAGTTCCTCAAAATACACTACCCATTTTTATTTTGAGGGGAATGACTGCACTTTTGCATCAGCAGCGTATAGGTTGTCTACAGAATAACATCAAAGAAAAGATCCCATGCTCGAAAACACAGATTTTAGAGGTGGCAAATCAGCTTAGAAAGTCGTAAATAAACTATCTTGCAAGTAGCATAATCCAACAGCAATCAAAGTAAAATCTGAAGTACTCAGTACAAGAATTTTGCCAATCCCATACACATGCCAACACCACATGGGCCAACTTTCTACACACAGGTATGAGGTCCAACCTGTCTATCAGGCAGGTCCCGTCAAGTAGCTGCCTGGCCCAAAAGTCAGGGTGGCATAATCATCACATGGGAAACAATATTACAAACAAATGGACAGCTTAGAAAAAACTTACCAAATCTTTAGCCGTCCATTTCTTTTCACTAGAAGCGGGGCTCACATGATGAGTGTACCAGCCTGATTTTGGGGCCATGGTACCAGGCATTGGGGGGCCACCTGATGCATGGCTTGCATCTACATGTCGTGTTGGCGCATGCATTGGCTTTTATATAGGGTGTCTTATACAAGCCATGTGGCTGAGCAAACACACTGCATGAATATAAAAAGAATACTGGTAAATTACAGTACAGGTCAGATTTGTCAAAACCAGCCTATGATGGCCACACAAATCAAAATGAGATCACAATCAGTTAAACGCTTGTGAATTTGTCTCTGTGTACATATTTATTTCTTGTAACCTCCTATTTCATTCTCTTTTCTCCAACAACAATCTCACATAAGGATAAAGAACATAGAAGAGAATGAAGAGAGAGATGAGGAAATGGAATCTAAAAACAGAAATTGATCAATCTGGTAAAAGAAAAACGATGTTGCATTTATGCGTCAAAAATCTGACACGACTTAGTATCAAACCAGCCATGTCAGTTTCGGTCCAAAATGATACGAGTCACCAGACCGTAAGGGGATTGAAATGGAACAATGCAGACTGATATGGGGTGAATCATACCAGTTTCAGTCCCCCTAGTGAGTCGCACCCTGAGACCACAATTTGAATCCTTGGTTGCATTATTCTTGTTAAAGGCACACATTTCTTACTTTTTATGGGTACAGTTTTGTTTTTGCAACTTGTATAAATATCCATTGGGGTCCACCCCTTATAATAGACAGTTGATATTGACAGCGCTACACTTGCAGGAATATCCTGACTTCGATAGAATCTCAGCATCTCGCAGGAATGGCTAATGCTGGTGAGTATTTCTACAACTCAACTGGAGCAACTCATCCACAGAAGATGTGACACAAATGCATGCCAAATAGAAAAGTTCAGATCATAGGCCCCATGTGCAGATGGAATATAGCCTGAAATAATACTGACTGGATGATCAAAACCATCTGATTTTGCCATGTTGATTTAGGAACTCTGAGCATGCTATCAATTTGACGGTCACAAATTGGATGGTTAGAATCATGAAGAAAATCTGTCTCCAAAGAAAGCCATTGCTTCTATGGAACTGGTGTGGAACTTCATCTATCATGACCAAGGTATTCCGTAACAGTAACGGTGACCATAACGGCCGCCATCATTACCTTTACGATACGGGATGTAACAGCCATTACAGCCCCCGTAACGGCTGTTATGGTCTATTTTCTTTTCTATTGAAAGAAAACCCAAAAAACCTGTATCAGCCCCGTAATGGATCGTTACAGGGCTGTTACGGCCTTTACGAGGGGTGTAATGTGCCATTATGGGGGCTGTAACGGCCTTTACAGGTCATTTTTTTCATAACGGCTGTCACAGCCTTTACAACCCCCTAACATATAACGGTTGCCACCGTTACCTTTACATAATGGCCTTTATGGCACACCATGATCATGACTTGTGCAGGAAGTATAGAACTTACTGGAAATGCATGTTGAAGTTGGGGATTTACATAAGAGGAATGATCAGATGAACCACGATGGATATCAAATTAACATTAACCCAGCACACATGCCAACATGTCATGTATGTATGTCTATAATCCAAGCTATTCATAAATAGGTCCCAATACAAGGATCACCGAATGCAAAAATCAGGCCAGTCCACCCCATCGGGTGGACCATGTGTACATTGAATCCCATCATGGGCAGGTTCCATTACACTGCCAGAGACCAAATAATGCAAATAACTCTGAAGATGACAAAATGACACCAGCTACGTTAATTGAGTAAAAGCAACTCCCCGCAAAATGTCCGAAGGTGGTGATTCAAGAAAGATCATACAGAACAATATCTTTACCTAAATCAGTACATTGAAGAAATGCTCTTGAGTCTTGAAATACAATAAACGGCAGGAAAACATCACAAAGCCCTGAATTTTATCAGATCCTCATTGAAGGATCAAGTGGGCACCACAAACCGTCTCTTGTTCTTCCTAAATGTACAGGTAAAGAGATCTTTTGAAGATAAAATTTTTATCCTCTGACAGAGTATTGGATGATACACGGGCAGTTAAAATTTAATTAGAAAATGCATATGTGGCATACAAGTAATTCCAACTAACCTGTAAAAATTATGGGTCCCAGTTTAGATTAACCATGAAGCAAAATTTGCACTTATTTGATTATCTGACCATCGATTGGTGGATGTATATTGGACAATGAAAAATGAAAAAAAAAAAATATATATCCAATGGTCCTATTTCGACAAGTGTCCACAAATCAGAGGTCAAGATCATCCAATCAATCTGACATTGGAACTGTGACTTAGTGACAGTGGGTTGGGAGTTCATGTATGCCCCACGTACCATTTCTGAGTGCCTCTGTATCAATCGTCCTAGTCCACTAGCATATCAAATAACTCTCCCCTTTCTAATCTTTCATGTTAAGCATCATGTGGTGTGGGCCTGAACCATCATCATAGTTGGGGACAGCTTTCTCGGTTGCTTGGCAAACAACCTGACAAAAACCCTCCTTTGCCCAGGCTGGGGACCGTCTGGTGCAATTGCTACTGGGCACAGTATGACGACCCAAAATACTTATAAATAAAAAACAGTAACTCAAGAAAAGTACTCTTAGCTGTTGATCAAAACACAAAATCAGCCTTGAACTTTCTAAAGCATCCATTTCAGCTCCCAAATTTCAATGTGAAATAACTTTTGTACCCTTGAACTAGTGAAAATAGAAGGCATGAAGATATAACTCATGTGGTAGAAGATTTGTATGATCAATCCAACCTATGATACCTATCAGAGACATGATCTATGAATCCTACCAAAACTTTTTGGAAAGATGGGATAAAAATCAACAGACTATGGTGGGAGGGCACATCAAGACCCAGATTCCCCTTATTTTTATAGGTAAGCTGGGCTTGAACCTAAGACCTCAATGATGAAATATCCCATTTTTACAAAATTAGGTCCAGTAATCTTCCTACGGCTAGACTCCTATATTAGTTTTGCACCATTAAAAATGGTGGTGACTCATCCTCCTCACATGGGCACTAGTATACAGTATCCAAACCATCCAAATTGTGGTCCCCATTGTGGATGTAGCATATATCTAAAATCACACTGATCAAACAATCCTGACCATCCAACTAATGGTGATCATCATCATCATCTAAGCGTTATACCAAATAATTGGCATCAGCTAAAGGAATCTTGTTCCACCATTCCACTCTATCAAGGACCATATGCTCAACAATGTTTGCTTACTACCTCCAAATATGTCCTTTCTGGCCTTCCTGTTGCCCTTTTAAAGCCTTCAACTAGTACAAACCTACTCCTATTTCATGCAGTTCTTGGTCTCCAATACCATCTAAGCTCACTTTCCCTAATCTTATCACCGATTGGGATACTCCTAAGTTTACACAAATGTGTTCATTTCTAATTCTATCCATTCCCTCCTCATCTTGTCACTCATCCATCTCAACAACCTCACTTCAGCTACGCTCATTCTGTGAATGCGTTCTTCCTTGACTGCCCAATCAATGGCTATCAATGGATAGTTATGCTCAATCCATAGGTGTGTCAATGATTTGGACACCCGATTGCATACAGCCATGACATGTATACATTTAAAGAGTCACCACCATTTTCTAAATGTGGCAAAACTAAAATAGGAGTGTAGCCCATCTTCCTAAGGTTTGGTGCAATTAAATGCATTGTTGTTAATCAATTATATTTATACTTGTTCAGCATACAAATATAGAATATTCCTAGTTTTCATTGTAAAAACTCCAGGAACATCTTGTTTATTGTGACTCATTCAATCATCTATTACCAATGAGTACAAATACTGAAAAAATACAAAACAAGAGAAGGACAGACATGCGAATACGAGTAGAATGGATAAGACCTGCAGCTAATACGTACAGCTACAGGATACACATGGACTGGAAAGGTATACATGGAGAGACTTTAACACCTAAATACGCTACTATATTGGTATGCCTTTGTGTTGGTTATTATCATGTTATTGTATTGTGGATTTAGCCTCAAGTCAATCAATTTGTAGGAAGTAATCCAAGATTCCTATCTGTAAGGAGAAATTATGCCATGTTGAACATGTCGATCATTTGAGTTGTAGCATCTTGTGGACCTGGAGCTCTGTAAACTGTGGCGAGCCTATGTGTTTCATTTCCTTAACTTTTATTTTTATTTTTTTAACTGTAGTAACACAAAATTATCCTTTGTATATGATGCATCACTATCAGACACAGATTGCCTGCAATCAGGGGCTACAGGAATCCTCTGCAGCCCTGACAAAGCCCAATGAAAAAGTAGCATGTCCATCTATCAAATGCAGGCCCCGCGATGGAAAGGGCAAAAGCGTCATTTCAACTAAAGGAATCTTTGCTTTTCACCGTGAGGCCCACATCTGACAAGCACACATGACACTCTTTCATTGGGCCACATCAGGGCTGCAAAAAGATTCCTTCACCCCACTTGCAAGCAATCCATGTCCGTCATTGTCAAGGTTCAAAATATTACTGGAACACTTACCAGCCCGCCAGCCCCAATACAAATACATGTTAGTTTTACATATTGGGCAATACAAGCTACATGTCGGTCATGTAGGTGTGGATTTTTATCGATATGTGCCTTTTACAAGGATGTCAGTATGGATTTGAGGGAAAACGATGACAAAATCAAGAATAAGTTTAGTTGAAGCAGCCTAAGAATAGCGCCAATAGGAGATATCTGATTAGAGAAGACAACAACAAGGATGGGAACTTGATTAGGGATTAGGATTAATGGGCCTCAAAGAGTAGAGGGGAAACCTAGAAGGCCTTGGATCAAGGTGGTGACAAGGGATATGTTTCATATGAAGGGTTGTTCGCTTACCAAGAATAGGGCCTTGGTAGGAATGATGTGTGAAACATGATTCATAAACTCATCCTCAAATAGCACAGAACAGGCTATGACGACGATGATGATGACGACGACAACAATGATGATGTATATAATGTAGCTAATACATATGAAAAGCATATCGCTATCACATTCTCAAAATAAAAGGGACTTGGTATCGACCCTAAACAGGACGATTTCTGCACCCAACTCATAAAAGAGGCCCATTAAAGTTTTAGACAGGTACAACTCGAACTGAATCAAGTTGGTATCAGTGATACACCCCGAACTCAGCGAGTACCAAGCCAGGCACCCAAAACCAGAATTTTCATCCATGGTCCTCAATGAATGAGCCACACTTATGTAATGAAGAGGGAAGTTGTCGTACAACTCAGATTCAGCACAGACCAAGTTGGTCACTAGGGGTGGCAATAGGCCAAGGAGGGATTTGAGCAGTCCAATTTTTAATCAGTCCTATAAACCAGGCCTGGTCCAAGCGGGTCTAGTAATCAGGGCCTGAATTTTCAGAACCAAGCCCAACTATTAGAGTCATAACCTGACCTAGTATAAATTTTCGTGAAACTTAGACCAGGATCCACCTCATTTATCGATCGAGCCTATAAAGTCAAGTTCATGCCCAACCCACACATCTAAACCACAGAGCCAGCCCCAGACCCAGACCCAGACCCGACCCTTATTGAGTTAGCCAAAAAACACCCAACTGGTTCCCATTCTCATCAATTGCGGAAATTGTGACTCCAAATCCTGGTTATAGGAGCCAATTAAGTTCCACCTCCATGGCAGACTCAGGATCCCAACATGAGTTGCCCCACTGGGGCCCACATGCTAAGATGGTCTGATAATCAGAACCACTCATTTTCTGTAAGAGGTCGTTTGGATGGTGGTAAATGGTTTACTAGTAAATCACTTAAATGCTAGTAAATGATTTACAACTGTCTGTTTGGCTTTAAGTTGTAAACTTTGGATAGCCTGTAAATGGTTGCTAGTAAATCATTTGTAGTGTAAAATTAAAAGAGAGAGAGAGAGAGAGAGAGAGAGAGAGAGAGAGAGCCGTTTGCTAGTAAATGATTAAATCGCAGCTTTTTGCTAGTAAATGAGAAGGAGCATTTGCTAGTAAATCATTTACTAGTAGTAAGTAAATGATTTACTAGCAAATGAGGGCATCCAAACACAAATAGTGATCATTTGCTAGTAAATCATTAACTAGTAAACCATTTACAGGCTATCCAAACGACCCCTAATCTATCCTATTAGGGTCATCACCAAAAAACTTACAACAAACGGATGATTCAGACCATTACTTTGCCTAGATAAATTTAGACCATTAAGAAGAAGATTTTCAATGGCCCATATTCAACTTGATAAGTGGACGGTCAGGATCATCACTGAACGTCTGAACCATGATTATGCAACCAAAGTTTATTTGTGATAGTACCCAAGAAAATGAACGGCTTGAATCATTGGATGATCACAGCATGTAGGCATACAGAGGCAAAACCAATAAACAGAATCCATTTTCTGTTACACTGAAACAAAGCCCACACTAAACTCTGCTATAGTCAGTGTTTTTTTTTTTTTTTTTTTTTATTATTTTTATTTGAAGATACTAGAAATATGTCATCAATAATAATAATAATAATAAAATGACTCATTTGCCCTAGGGCAGAGTAGTATAATCAATGTAAAAATGGTATTCTGGAAAGGGTAGAAATGGAAAGAAAGCTCGAAAAGAGAAGAGGGTTTAGATATTACAAGGGTACCTGGGATTTGGAGGATAGAGAAGAAAGGCAAGGTATAGAGAAGTAGGTGTTGCAGAGTGCAAAAGCCATGATAGGTGAACAGCGTCTGCCTTCTCATGGAGCCAGAATCCCCCAACGAACGGCCCGTGAAATTCTATCTTTAAAGCATGCTATGATGGCGCACGTTAGCGCTATGGGAGGCTTGTGCTGGAAAATGATTCGTGGGCTGTATGTGTTTTATCCACGCCGTCCATTCATTTTTCTAGCTCATTTTAGGGCGTGATCGAAAATGAGGCAGATGCAAATCATAGGTGAACCACACCACAGGAAACAGTGGTGATTTAACGCCCACCGTTAAAAAATTCCTAGGGCCCAGTATCATGTTTTATTTGATATCAACCTTTTGATCAGATCACGCAGGGCAATAACACAAGTATCAGCTTAATCCAAAATTTTTGTGGCCCTTGATGAGTTTTTAACAGTGGGTGTCCAATCATCACTGTTTTCTGTAATATGGTCCACCTAATATTTCCAACTTCCTTTTTTTTTCTTTTTCTTTTTTGTCTCATGCCTAAAATGAGCTGGAAAATAGATGGACGGCCTGGATTAAACATATATGCCATGATAAGGCCACACAGTTTTACAGCACCCACCTCGGTACTGGAGGGTCACTGCAAAATCCAGTTCAGCTTAGTAAGTGAGGCCCTGACTTTGGGACCCACATTGATGTATGTGTTCTATATCCACACCGTCCGTCTGTTTTGCCAGATTGTTTTCAGGCAATGGACCAAAATAAGGCAGATCCAAATCTCCAGTGGACCATATAGTAGGATTGAATTCCTACCGTTGAAAGGTTCTTGGGGGGCCACACAAGTTTTGGATCAAGCTGATATTTGGGTTTTCACTTATCCATGCTTGTGATCAACAGCTTGGATGGCAAATAAACATTATATTGGGCCCTAGTAAGTTTTTAATGGTGGACGTTCAATCACCACTGTTTTCTTGTAGCGAGGTCTGTTATAGGTATATCTGGACGGGTCCGTGATCATGACGTGGGAGATATCCAGCCGCAAAATATGTAGGCCCCTGATCTGTCTATTCGCGCAGTTAAAAGAAGAGCCATCGTGGAGTCTTATGGCCACGAACATAGCCAGAGGCCTTGTGCTCCAGACAGGCTTCCGCAAATTTGGACTCGTTCCTAGTGCGCGGAATAAGGCCTGAGCTCTCTAGCCCGGCACAAAGGAATTAGGACAGAGCCCTCAGGCTCAGCCTCAAGCAGCATGGCAAACGGCTGAGCCCACCAGCTCAACCTCGGTCATTATTAACAAAACTGAAAACTAACTCAACTGAGGACACCCGATGTCCTCGGACCGAAGGGCTATCTGCACTGCCATAAGAAGATAGCAGCTGCATTATGGAGCGTAGAATCCAGACATGATGAGGACTGTAATCTCTCACTCCAATGAATGGGCAAGTATCTCCCAACAAGGAAATGTATCCTAGATAAAATCTGTTAGATCCACCGCCCCTAGTCATGATCATCATCTATAAAAGGGCCCTTCCGCATCTCTCCAAGGTACGTAAGAAATTACACAATCATATATACGTTAGAAGTTATCATCAATATTCCTACTGACTTAAGCATCAGAGGGTCCTTAGTCGGCACGACCGGCGATCCCTCACCCTGTCATTGTGGTTGCAGACTCCAAAAATCCTCACCCTTCATCTGCCCCTGTCCCGACCGACGGAGCTTCAACTGTTGATCCTTGATCAACATCTGTTATTCTAATTTTGGACGTTAACAGATTAACGTCGTATGTGGAAATTGACTAGATCGTTCTCATCTATTTTTTTCTTCGTTGATCAATCATTTTTTCTCTCATCAATGGTCCACCTCCATGAGACGGTCAATAGCAATCAAAGGAGTTGTTTTCCACTGTTTATCCATCACACATGACACCCCACCATTAACAGGCAACCCATCAGTTAGCTGTCTACACTATTACCCCATCTTACATGTCAGATCAAGGTGGACCCCACACATACTTCCATCAAGCAAGAAAAAAAGAAAGAGACAAATTAGAAATAAGAAATTTCCATCATGGAATTTCAAATTAAATTGGAAATAGGAAAGTTGTTCCTGTTTTTTTAATTTTTTGCCTAATTCGTGGGGGCCACCTTGATTATTTTTTAAGATTTGTCCCGTCCATGTTGAAGAGGTGCTCGATGCTAAAAAAACTCAAGAAATTTTACGTCGATCCGAGCTACGAATTGACAGTGGCGGCCGAAACAAGATGAACTGTTCAGAAGTTTTTCGTTTTCCACTTTTTGGGCCAATTCGTGGGGCCCACATTGATGATTTTTGAAGATCCATCCATCCATATCGAAGAGCAACTTGATGCCGAAAAAATTCAGCAAATTTCGCATTAATCTGAGCTACGAATTGACCATGGTGGCCGAAACATATGAATTGTTTGAAAGTTTTCTAACTTCCATTGACTTAAGCAATTCAGGTCGATCTCAGGCCTCATTCGTCGGCCTCTTCTATCTATACCATTCATCAAGGAGCCCGTCGAATGATGAAGATCCACCATAGATTCTTCATCAGTCATCCGTTAACACAATTTTGAGCGTTAACAACTCCATTTAGAGTAGGCTACAAATTGCCACTGTGTGATATTTGAACGGCACCAACACTGCTATTTTAAATTGGGTTTTCTTTGGAAAATATGGAACTCCATTCCATGCTTGAGTGGAATTAGAGCTCTACGTGAGCTGAACCGAATCGAGCTGGGCCTAGCTCGGCTCGGCTTGACCAGTGGACTGCCTAGGCTCGAGATGGGCCCAACTTGGTTCTCGAGCCAGGTTGGCCAGCTCAAGTTGGCCAGCTCAGCTTGCCTTGGTCAAGCTTTCAAGCCAAGTTTAAGCCTATTTAAGGAGAGAGGGAGATACTCAAGAGAGAGTAGCGAGCTGGGAGTGGGAGAGCAACACGAGGTGAGGGGCAGGAGTTGGATGAGCTGGGCAATGGCCAGCCACTTCGGGGGTGACTGATGAGAGAGAGAGAGAGAGAGAGAGAGAGAGACTTCCAGCGAGATCGACGGTGGCTGGGCGACAACTTGGTGTGGGGCAGGGCAGGCTGCGAACTCAAAAAGGAGTGAGGGATGGAAAAGGAGTGAAATTAGAGCTAGGGGCGGGCGCTCGAAATATTTTAAGTATACATGGGAAACGGTACAATGATTCCCATGAGGTCGAGCTGTGTGGGGCCCACTGTGATGTGAATCAGAAATCTGCCCCATCAGTTAGATGTGCCATTCCATGATGGGTCATGCGCTTAAAAATCAGGTTAATCCATTGACTTAGGTGGGCCACACCACATACAATAGTTGAGAGGTGTTATCCACCCATTAAAACCTTTATGATTGATTATTGGGCCCATCGAGATGTGGTTCAAAAATCCAACCCATATATTGTGTGTCCCACTTGGATAAGGGGTTAGAACTGAGTTTCAGCTACATCCAAAACTCAGGTGGGTCCCTACAAGTGCTTTTAGATGTTTTAGGCGTATCTTCACATGATTTGAAATGGTATGGCACACCTGAGTTCCGTATACAGTTGATTCCTTTATATATATATATATATATATATATATATATATATATATATATATATATATATATATATATATATATATAAGAATCAGCTTGGTTCGATCTGAGCCGAATCAAGCTTGGTCCAGCTCAATCTTGACTTAAATTTTCAACTGAGTCCAAAAATTAAGCTTAGCTTGGCTTAATCCACCTTATTAATACAGCCAAACCAAACTTTCTCAAGCCAAGCAAGTGAACTTTTCGAGCCAGCTTGGTTTGTGTACAGCTATAAGCGGAATGGAGAAGTACCATCCCAAGTGGGTTTGCAGCTAAAAGAGCCGAATTGAGCTCTTTGGCCACTAGTCAATGCCAATCTGAGAACTGATCACCTGCCAGACAACAGGACCACAGCTTCTGGCACCCTACCATATTTCCTGCCAAAATGCTGACATCAGTCCCATGAAAACAGTAGGCCCCACCACGATGATCACCCTTTTCAAATCAGGCCGATCCGCTCAGTATGCGGGCCGTAGCTGTATGTTGAGTCAGACCTTCAGTTGACTGATTTCAAAGGCGCAACCCATCTGTAGTGCAGGTTAGCCTGATTTTTGTGCCAGTTGATCTTCACAGGCACCACACCAAAAGTTGTGGAACCTTGAACTGCCACAATGCAGCTGAAGTTAAGTTAGATCCATCAGTTCTGGCCCACCATCCAATGATCCAGACCGTTCATTTAGATCCTATAAAATATGGTGCATCACCGATTGGAGATCCCCATAGCCCCATATATGAGTTGGAAACTGCTTTTCCTGACCTATGTTTCTGAGAAACCATGCCAAAGGTGAAACCTCTGGCGGATGGATGGCAATTTTGTGGACCACAGTTCTAAAATTGCTGGGTCAATCAAAACTCATCCGAGTCAAGTCGAATCCGCAGTATCTCTAGCTGAGTCACTGGGGAAGGCAGTCTTGGGCCTGACTCAACCACAACTTGTTGTCAACTAAAACACAACTCACATCGACAAGAACCAAGTCCCTCAGCAAGTGATGTGTGAACATTAATAAAATTGTAAATAAGGGAGGGGCTGGATGGATCCCCCGACATCCGTATTTATAACTTCAACTATGTTAAAAAACTATAATGTATTTATAACTTCGAATATATTAAATACAGTTGGGTTGGGTCAAGTCTTCGAGTCAACCCAACCCAGGTTAAAAGCAAATCCAGTTTTTGGGTTTTCAAACCATGGGAAATCATATATTATGTGACCTAATGACTGATCTGGATCATCACACAGTCGAATTAAAGGGGCAAAGCCCGCAAGGGGTGAACCCCACCAGAAACCTCAGGACTCAAAAAATGATAAAAGAGTAGAAACTCATGTGTCATGCAAGTCAAAATCATCAGCCACAACAGAAGGTTTATACCCGGATAGCACCTTGCTGACCTGAACAACTGTCGGCAATAGTTAGAAAAACACAACACTTATTACCGGTTTTAACCCCCATAAAGTGATAGAAAAGATTGTGCAAGCAGAATGTGGACAGACAATCGGTGCATGCATTACCCACCATCCAAGAATGGTGGATAGGAATCTTAACAAGCATTTAAAAAGGGACATATGAAAATCTGTATTTTGAAATGTGCTTGGTTGATGCCCTTGACCATCCCTTAACCGGAGGTATGATGTTGCACAGCAACTCCAGTTGTTCATTATTGTACTTTTAGCTCTATGGGTTTTGGGTTCCAATTCGGTTTCTACGAATGGTTACAACCCAATTGGGAGAAACAGACGCCCATGGTTATGAAGTTGCAAGCTCGAATCTTCCCAGGTTAAAGGGAGTCGGATTGCGTCCTCCCTCATTATGGTCACAAAGCGTCCAAACCAAGCTGTGGGATGCATCCGTTTATACACTCCATCCATTCCGTTTCTAAGATCAGGCCGACCACATGAGACCAAGAATGGGGCAGGTCCAACGGGCAGGTCAACCACACCAGAAATTACTCTTGCATTTAATGCTTGCTGTATTTATCGCAACCCTGAGCTCAGTATTTGGTGTGGTTGACCTGACCGTTGGACCTGCCTCATTCTTGGTCTCATGTGGTCAGCCTGATCTTAGAAATGGAATGGACTGGAGTGGATAAACAGATACATCACGGTGGGCCCCTCCACAGCTCGGTTTGGATGCTTTGCGTCCATACTGAGGAAGGACGCAATCCGCTTCCAGGCTAAAGGGACAACTGAATCTGGCATGTCCTAAATACTGCTTAGTACTTGGGATGCGTTTGGTTCCACCAAATATCATGATATTTCACGATTAGGTACAAAATTTCATGATATTTCTTGAAATTTGGTGCAACAAAAATGCCCTTACCAGGAATTGAAGGAGATTGCCATGTAACTTAAAACAGCGATGCTAACATGCTGATATTTGATTATGAAAAGATAATATTGTCATAACAGATCATAAATTATATTTTATCTAATTATATACAAACCATTGTACAGATGCATGCATCTCTATGCCTAGGGGGTGACCTAGTCCTCCAACTGACTTCTTTATCGGATAGACCTAGTCCTCCAAATGACGTCTTTATCTGATAAAAACAATGAAACGAGACAAATATAATCAGCTATCGATCAAAATAAGCCCCGACCTTCCAAACATGGCAAAACCACCAATAAAACTTGTATAATTGATGGTGCAACATTGATTGTCAAAAGCAGTGATTAATTCATCAGACCACCCCACAACGACAAAAAAGGATGCAGTTTCAAATGGCAATAAAAACAAGAGGCCGAGTTCCCTATTCATTCCGAACAAGGAAGAACCCTGTCCGGTACTAAGTTTGTAGATGTGGGGCCTATGGTTGCTATATCCAAGCCATTGATCTAATGGCTCCCATAATGGATGGACCATTTCCCCCCAAATCTCCCAAATTGGAAGATACTAGCCATTGAATCTCTGGCCTTTCATCCACTTAATGTGATTTTTTCATGCCATTCTTTTTTACCACGTATTTGCATGCCAACAACAGGAAGGTTAGAGTTGACTAATTGAGAGCATATTTTTGGAATGGTCTATCCATGATAAAGGTTGTCAGATCAATGGCTTGGGTAAACCAACCATGGGCCCACATCTCGGTGGAAGTTACCTATTTCAAACGAATAGGAAACTCGGTCTCTAAAATCAAATGTCTAAAGAAACCATCATATTTCCAAAATGTCCATGTCCTTTTCATTTATTTGAAACTTGAAGTAGCATCTGAATAGTCATGATATAACCAAGTTTGATAGCATTTTCTTTAGGGTGTGTTTGGTTGCACCAAATAGGATGGAGAGAGATTTATGAAATTTCATCACATTTGGTGCAACCAAATCCACTCTTTTGTTGCAAGGGCATTCCTATTGCACCTTGAAATGATTGATATTTTCCATAATTCTATCAAGATACAGTTTCAATCTGAAATAGGAACTGGAATATGACAAGATTGAAAAAAACAGGTAGTTCTAGTTTCAATTTGATATAGGAACTGGAAGATGACAAGATTGAAAAACTCAGGTAGTTATCTGCTATATCCCAATGTTAAAAATGAAGAGCAAATTTCCATGATCAGCTTTTACAGAATTTCGGAAACAAATATAAAAGGTAGAGAAAAGCAATTGACCACGAGAAGCATCAGTGGTGATCTACAACAAGCCCCACTTATATGTAACGAGCGATCGCACACAGCCAAAGACATCTCATGCAGGAAGATAAGGGTGACAATGGGCCAGGTAGCCCACCCAACCCGGCTTTGGGCTCAGAGCTACTAGCTTGGCCGTAGGCTGGGCTTGGCTTTGCATACATGGACCAATCAATTTTCGAGTTGGGCTTGGGCTCCAGGCATTTTAGCCTGACCTGGACCAGCCTGACTTAACACATTCATGTGTTATATCCTACAAATATGCCACATCATCTTGAATGTGACCATTGGTTTGACTACTTTAAAATGACTTTCTTGTGCATGTGTGGCCCACTTCATCAACTCAAAGATTAGAAACAGTCAAGTGAGAAATTGGGATTTTCTTAATTTTCGGACCGGGTTGGGCATGGGCCCAACTTAATTTTTCAGGCTGGGGCTTGGTCATGTGCTAGGCCCATGCTGGGCCTGGGCTTGGGCTTAGCCTGGCCAAAACCCGGCCCATTGCCACTCCTACAGGAAGTTACTGCCAACATCATTTGCCTATAATATATTTGCACAAAGAGTGAAGCGTAGCAGCAACAGATGCGGGTGCAGGATCTGAGGAGCATCAATTTCAAAATGTTAGCTAGTACAAACAGCAAGGAAGTGCGAACCGGAGCATAACTATGAGTACGATTCAAAGTGAGAATGACACCTAGTTAGAAGTATGGTGCAACTAAGCCCTAAACAAAAAGGATCCCAAAAATGTCAGAGAAGACCACAACAAGCTTACCATGCCAGATGGATATCCAAGGCCACTGCAGGCCTCAAGGAGATTCTGCATTCAGCGCCAGTACTGAGCCCACCGATGAATGGTCTCAACCATTTGAGGGAACAAAGCGCTAACACTGTCATTAATGAGATCCTGGAAAAAATGTACAGCGTCCTCGTCGTCCAGGTCCAGCCGAAATTTCTCTTGAAGCTAAAGCACAAAAAAAAAGAGGATAATCATGGTGATAATTAAGAAGATGGAGAACTTGTGGAGGGAAAAAATTCCCAATACGAAAGAAGTTCTGTAGAAACTCCTCCCCTGGAAATATTATCACTACCTCATTCGCCTAATATAATGAAGACAGAGCGATCAAGCCAATGTAAATATTAAATACACTTTCAGTTGAAGAATGTTACATGAAAATTTAAAAGAAAATACTGATCACCTTGAGAATGCCTTTTTCAGGGTCAGAAGCTATGTCAGGAATGTTGGAGCCAGCCATCAAATGGAACAAATTTAAGATAAGATTGCTGGATTTTCGAAGAATATTGTATGCTTCGCAACAGTAGGATTTGAACCTGGTATAGTATTGGCTGCAAGGGAGAAAATACTAAATCATGACACAAGGAGGTGCTATCACGGTTGACATAAGACTCCCCCCAGCATGTTAGACATATTGAGAATCCACAAATACAGCCTGAGCTAGCTAAATTACTTAGCCACATAAAAAGAAAAGCAAAAACAGTACCTTTCTGCACCACCCATCGCCTCAACCATTTCTTTGCAAAGTTTCATGGGTGGTGGAAATGGCTTAGGATCTCGGCCCAGAATAAAACCAAAGTCAACATGGAAGAGGCGCCCATCATCCGTCAAAAGAAGGTTATCTAGATGCCTATAAAACAAGAAGATCAACGTAGTCAATAAATCACTTCAAAAAAAGCCCACAAATGCAACAGAATTCACTACAATGTCCTCAACATGATCTTATATCATGGAAGAGTTCCAACAAATCATTTATATTATGATTTTTGCATCAGGTGATATAGATGCAAAGCTACTGATGCACAAACAGCTCCATCACCTATCGATTGGCCAGATTGACCTTAAAAGGTTAATGGCATTTTGTTTTATGGATGCGTAGACCACGTCATGCTGCACTCATATAAGGTAGCACTAACATGGACGGGGGGGATAAAACACATACACATGAATGGTTGACCAAATTTGAATTACAGCAATTGACAAGATGTATAAAGTGAATAGAAAAGGAGAGATACAATAGAAATACAGCAGATCTTACAAAACCACCAAAAAACTACCATATTTCATAAAAATAAAGAAAAGGATAGCCTGAATTGACAGTGAAGATGACATGTGGCTATCCCAGACACCCAGCGCAATTCTGAGTTGTTTGGAATATCATCACAAGTAAAACATCATCATTTCCATTACAATTTTAGTAGTAAATTTTACTCCATCTGTCTGCCTGTCTGTCTGTTTGTTTTTTTTTTTTTGTTTTGAAGGATAGTAAATTTAGTCAGCATGCTTATGTAAAATGGTACCTGCAAAAATGAACTCAAAGAGAGTGTTTCTCTCAGTATAATGCATGCAATGATGGATTTGATCAAGGGATATCAACCCAGCACAGAAGCCCAGGAGGGTGAACAAGGTGGGCTACCTGTCTCCTATCCCCAAAATATATGTGATAACAGAGTAACCAGCACAGCTTTTGATAAATGTTTCAAGGCATATGGCCGTTATCCCAAATGGCCCATCTTCATCAGGGTGAAACTTCTGTAGATAGTTTACAATACTGCGGTGCTCTGATAGAATCTGAACAAAAAAGAAAGAAATTTGTCAAGCCACTGCAACATGATGGTAATGTGATGAAAACTGGTAAAATAATGTCAGAGAAGTAAATATCTGAAGTTATTTAAGTTCAACAGTGAGACATGTACCAGTGTCAGACAGTCACAAGATCCAAGATATGGACATATGATGACCTTTGAAACAGACATGATACTTCTAGACACTCTCATAGGAATAAGAAAGATGTGTTATCACCAGTGTTCGCAGTGTCGGTATTGTGTTATGTTTCGCACCCTTGGGATATAGATACATGTCACATATCACACACACTTTTAAATCACAATATCTATAATAAAAAATAAAAATAAAAAAAAATAAAAAAGAAGTCCACATAATGGAGTTCCTTTGTAAAAGGATCCTAAGCTATGCGTTTTCTGAATGAACTGATGCAACTATTGTTTAAATTGATTCCATAAGATATATAAATGTAAGAAGAAATTAATGAAAACACAACCAATTCACTGACAAAGTAAAACAAGCAAGAGAGTTGAGAAATATACCTATGGATGATGCAACTAACTGCTGCCTAAACCCACATAGAGTTGCGTGGAGGCTCGTAATCATCGTCTCCATCTCGACGGGGTTGGGAATAGTATTGCTGCTCCAAAAACCGACAGTATTGTGCCCAGGTTATAGTAGAATGGTACCAGCTAAGACACTCCCTGACATAACGCCGGTGCACATCCTCTCCAATATTCGTTCTCCCAACATCTTCCATCACTTTGTACATTAACTTGTAGATGTAGTCTGCATTTTTTATGTTGTTGCTTGCATCTACGGACTTAAGGAACATTGCCCGTCCCCTGCAATACACCATAAAATTTATGACAAGCATCCTCGTCGGCCCAATCCAACCGTCACACATGACGGTGCAACCATACATCTCCCATGACTGCTTGTATATGTCCATGTATGCCTTCATCTCCTTGTACTCATCATCAAGATACTTCCCCATTATCTTACGTGGCATAGGTGGCAGCACATCCTCACCTCCTCGTTGCACTTCAATTATCATATTCTTGAAGTGCGGGCTCCCTACTACATTCGCAAGAATCTAATCATTTATAAAAAAAAAAAAAATAGCAATGAACTTTCCAACTTTCTTTCTTACGTCCCCCCCACTAAACATATCCTTTAATTTATTTTTTTTATCCCCCCAGCCCCCTATACATCCTCGGATCTGAAGGTGGATCCAGCATCCGTATACTACCACCACGCGTCATCCCAAATAAACCACCCCTACTACTACTCCCCCCCCCCCCCTCTCTCTGCACTCATGAGCAGACCCCTCAAATGTAGGCCTACTCGCCTCCCACCTCCTCATTTGATCACTCTCCCACCGTTCACGAATTGATTCCTCAATCGCACGTATAAAATCTAGTCATCATCCTCATCTAGATCCACCACATCTTCACCATATGGTGGTCGCCCTAGCTCCTCCATAATCTCTCTCTCTCTCTCTCTCTCTTGCAGCCTTGTAATCCTTTATCTTCACATTCTTCTTTGGTCCACCCTATTATCTTCCCTCACATATTTTAAACATTTGGAGCAATCCTTGACATTTCTATACCCCCCACTAGATGCTCTTTCAAGCAGGTTACCCCACCACTCTGTGACACATGCCTACATAAATTACATATGGCCCAATATCGGTTATTAGGGACAGGGCAGCCATATCTCTATCCAATATCTAGCTGTCCCCCTCCTCTACCTCCTTCTGACATGTTTTACCTGCAAAAGAACACCATACATATTGGGAAACAATCTTCATAAAAAAATTTAAGATAAATTAATTTTTAATTAATTAATTAATCTTTCAAAATTGTTAATCAGCACCTCCACAACCTTAATTTCATGTTTCCAATCCAACATTACTCCCAATTTGAGAGGAGTTGGGAAATTTTGAATTTTCTCCAATTTCCCCAAATCAGGTCACATACACTCAAATCATCAAATTGGAGTGTATGTGATATTAGATTAGTTCTATAATAATATTTATTCAAAACTAGGAATGGATTAACAACTGTTAGAAAAAAAAATTCGAAAAAAATAATAATTAAGTATTTTTTTAATAATTATTAATTAAAAAATTAATTATTTATTTTCGAATTTTAGAAAAATGTTGCAAATCAATAGATCAGCCCCCTACATCTTTAAAATGTTGTTTCTGATCCAACATTGCAAGTACTTTAGGAGAAATTGAAAATTTTCGAATTTCCCCCAAATCGGCCCCCATTTCTCAAATCTCGAAATCAAAGGTTATAATCCTTGATTCTCCATGCAAAACATGAAGAATCAAGCATGTTAACTGATTTGTAATATATCTTAATCGATTTAAATGAAAAAAAAAAAGAGTTTTGAAGAAAAAAATACACACCGAGTTCAAGAATGAGTCAACTTCAGATTTGCTTCGAAATCAACGATTTCCTCTCAAGATCCTTGCAAAGAAAGGACCAAAATTTACCCAAAAGTAGGTGCGCTGCAGGAATTAACAGAAAAAATGGGTGGAATGAGCGTTTTTTGGCAAAAAATTGCAAATGGGGAGGGACTCCAGCGCATCTGAATGATATCATCCAGATATCATCGACATTTGGAATATACTAAAGGAGAAAAAGACAATATATCGTCGATATCGATGATATCACGCAATATTATCGATAATATCGCACAATATTATCAATATCGCACGATAATATCGTCGATACTCTGGAATCAGAGTGTTTTTTTGTTACTCTTTAGGCATTTCGTATCGCGGACCCGCAATATCGATAATATCAGTCACGAACCCGCGATATCGATAATATTGGCTGATATTATCGATACTGCAAACATTGGTTATCACAAACTGGTTTGTACAAGCAATGTTTTAAATATCGTTATCGCGTAATGTATCGCACCCTTTGTATACGGATACATATCGGTTATCGCATGGGATACATCGGTTGTATCGCGTAATGTAACCTTGTTGTTGGGAAACATGGGAACATTTGGAAATTGGTCAAATTTTTTAATAAAACTTCAGGGATTGTTGAAAAAGACATCAATACACTTGAAAATAAAAACATCACAAAAAAAAATAAGTGTACAGAATAGGGGTTTCCTTTGTATGGGGTCATAATATATGCATTGTCCAACTGAACTAATGCAAGTATATTCAAAGTCTATTCATAATTTATAAACGTGAGAAGACATGTACGAAAACACAAGCAATGCATTCAAAAGAAAAAGAAGAATCACTAGATCATGTTAAATACATGTTTGATTTTGTATTTGGATACAAAGATTGCAACTGATTTGCGAGAAATTGATAAATTTTCATTTTTCCCAATTTTCAGCAACTTCGCCAATCTCCTCCAAATCTTGAAATTGAAGCTCCAGATCCATGATTTTTCATGGAAAACATGAAGAATCATAGATTTGTAACCATTTGACACCGATTTAACGTGATTTGCAGCAAAAAAATGAATCGAAAATCGAAAATGCTCACCAGATCGAATATGTGGGATATATCAACACTACTTGTGAGTTTCGTATCGCACAGGTGGGATACAAGATATATCGTGGGATATATCGGCCGATATCGTGGACATTTAAAACACTGTGTGCAAGTACACATATAGCCAGTGTTTGCAGTATCGATGATATCAGCCGATATATCGGTCGATATTATTAATATCGCGGGTCCGCGATACGAAATGCCCAAAGAGTAACAAAAAACACTCTGATTCCAGAGTATCGACAATATTATCATGCGATATCAATAATATCGCGCAATATTATCGATATCGACAATATATCATCGTTTTCTCCTTTAGTGTATTCCAAATGTCGACAATATTTAGACGTCATCCAGATATCGTCCAGACGCGCTAGAGTCCCTCCCCATTTGCGATTTTTTGCGAAAAAACGCTCCTTCCACCCATTTTTCTATTGATTTTTGCAACCCATCTACTTTTGGGTAGATTTTGGTCCTTCCTTTGCAAGAATCTTGAGAAGAAATCGTTGATTTCGAAGCAAATTCGAAGCTGGCCAATTCTTGAACTCGGTGAGTATTTTTCCTTCAAAACTCGTTTTTTCGTTTAAATCGACTAAAATATGTTGCAAATCAATTAACATGCTTAATTCTTCATGTTTTGCATGGAGAATCAAGCATTACAACTTTTGATTTCGTGATTTGAAAGATGGGGGCCGATTTGGGGGAAATTCGAAATTTCCCAAATTACTTGCAATGTTGGATCAGAAACAACAATTTAAAGATGTGGGGGGGCTGATCTATCGATTTGAAACATTTTTCTCAAAATCGAAAATAAATAATTAATTTTTTAATATTAATTATTAAAAAAATACTAAATTATTTTTTTCGAATTTTTTTCTAACAATTGTTAATCCACTCCTAGTTGTGAATGAATATTATTATATAACTAATCTAACATCACATATACCCCAATCTGATGATTTGAGTGTATGTGGCCCGATTTGGGAGTAATGGGAAGAAATTCGAAATTTCCCAACCCCTCTCAAATTGAGAGTAATGTTGGATTGGAAACATGAAATTAAAATTGTGGATGTACTGATTAACAGTTTTGAAGGATTAATTTATCAATCTTTGATTAATTAATTAATTAAAAATTAATTTATCCTGAATTTTTTTATAAAGTTTGTTTCCTAATATGTATGGTGTTCTTTTGCAGGTAAAACATGTCGGAATGAGGTAGAGGAGGGGGACAGCTTGATATTGGATGAAGATATGGCCGCACTGTCCCCAATAACCGATATAGGCCATACGTAATCTATGTGGGCATGTGTCACAAAGTGGTGGGGTAACTCGCTTGAATGAGCATCTAGCGGGCCAGGGGGTGGGTATATAGAAATATTGAAGTTTGGCCCAAATGTCAAAAAGATGTGAGGAAAGAGATTAGGGCGGACCTAAAGAAGAATGTAAAGATAAAGGATGACAGGGCTGCAATAGAGATGGAGATTAGGGAGGAGCTAGGGCGGTCACCATATGGTGAAAATGTGGATCTAGATGAGGATGATGATCTAGATTTTAAACGTGCAGTTGAGGAATCAATCCGAGAACGGTGGGAAGCGAGTAGGCCTACATTTGAGAGGTCTACTCATGAGGGGGGGGGGGGGGGGGGGGGGGGATGAGAAAGAAGGTTGGAGATGGAGATGATGATTACGAGCCACCGCACAACTCTATGTGGGTCTAGGCAACAGTCAGTTGCATCATCCATAGATATATTTTTCAACTCTCTTGCTTGTTTTACTTTGTCAATGAATTGGTTGTGTTTTCATTGATGTCTTCTTACATTTATACGTCTTATAGAATCAATTTAAACAATAGTTGCATCAGTTCAGTCAGACGACACATAGCTTAGGATCCTTTTACAAAGGAATTCCATTATGTGGACTTCTTTTTTAGATATTATGATTTAAAAGTATGTATTAAGGTCCATTTTAACAATCCCTGAAGTTTCATTGAAAAATTCAATCAATTTCCCAATGTCTCCCCATGTTTCTCAAAAAGTTCGATACATTACCCAATACAACTGATATATCCCTAGCGATACGCAATATGTATCTGTATCCCAAGGGTGCAAAACATAACGCGATACCGACACTGCGAACACTACATATAGCAAAACATATCCAGATGAACAGCACAACAAAATCATGTAAATAATACATAAATAATATGCTAGAAGCATGGGAAAAAAAAAAAGAAGACAAACTAAGGCTTTCTCCTAAGATCTATGTTGAAGTGTGTTTAACATGCCTATCAACAGGTCAAACAACATTCTTTTAGGAACAGGGTGTTCTTTTTACATCACTAGAAGCTGGCTTTGTGTTACATAACCTTGAAGGAGGTTTTGTTTAAGCAATGTCAGATAATAAGTTGTTGATGGAAGTCTATATGAGAATCACTTAATTTTAAGCAAAAGGGCACATGTAGAGGTTATAGATGCTTGGAACCACTCACAAGACACATCTCAGGGTGAATTCAGTACCTGTGAGGCAACTTGTTTGATTTACATATCAGTATTTTTTTATTTTTTATTTTGAAAGATACTGAATTTATTTAAGCCAAAGGCAAGAAAAACACCAGAAAAACAAAAGCACGATATCAGTAAATTAAACTAGATTTTTAAAAAAGAAAAAAAAAAAAAGGAAGCTGATGAAAAACCGTCAGAGTTTTGTAAGGGATTATCTTAAAGAACTACATATTTGTGAAATTTGAGTTTAATATGTGTAAGTACTGGATTTGCACTTGTTCTAACTTCTAATCTACATTCCCATTTTTACAGAATAAAATGTAACCTTTTCTGATAAGAAAACTTGACCATATCAGGCTAGCATAACACTAAAAGAGGCATTTACAAAAAGGGATCCTGTGGTGTATATTGTTTGCAAATGACATAGTTTTGAATGAGGAGACTAGTGAGGGGGTAAATGCAAAGCTAGAACTATGAGGGATGCTTTCGAATTGATGTTAAATTAGTTAAATAAAAATAGATTATATGGGTTGCAATTTTAGCAACAATAGGAGTGAAAACAAGGAATTAGTTAAGATTGCTGACAAATGGATACCCCAAAATGACCATTTTCGTTATCATGGGTCAATAAATCAAGAGAGCTCAGAGATTGAGAAGGATTTTGCTTATAGGATTAGAGCTAGGTGGCTAAAGTGGAGATGTGCATCTGGAGTTTTACGTGCCTGCCACATACCAATGAAACTTAAGGGGAAATTTTATAAGATACATATGAGACCAGCGATGCATTACGGGACGAAATGTTGGGCAGTCAAGAAGAAACATGTTCGGAGGATGAGCATAGCGGAAATTAGGCTGTGGAGACGAATGAGTGGCAAGACAAGGAAAAAATTGGAAATGAATGCATTCGAGAGAACTAGGAGTAGCACCGATAGGTAATAAGATGAGGGAGAGTAGACTTAGATGGTTTGGCCATGTGCAACAGAGACCAAGAACTGCACCGGTTAGCAGTGAGTTGGTTTGAGTTGAAAGCTCTAAAGGGCCAGAAGGCCTATCATGATTTGGGAAGAGGTCGTAAGAAGAGACTTAACCTATGGGCTATGGGTTAACTGAAGCTATGGTCTGTTGTAGAGTCAAATGGCATAACAGGATTCGTGTAGCTGGCCCCAATTAGTTGGGATAAGGTTTTGATCATGATGAAGTTTTGTGAGGCATACTTGCTGCAATTTTCATTGATGGCCTTCTATGATACCCACTTATTCCAGCACCTCGTCTATGGTTGTCCAATAGTTCCATGTTAGAAGTAAAAGCCACAAGAACGCCATATCCTTCCCATATCCAGGTCTGATGGCTGATGTGAAAAGTAGTCAAGCAAGTATTTCAAGAATTCCATTTTGAAATTAGATTGAACATTCATTTATGCCGTTAAGTTTCAACATTTTAATCAATTTCAGAAAATTAGAAATTCAGTCTGCAACTGTAACAGAGTGAACCCTAGGAAAGTCGACTGCCTTTCACCACTACCAGGCCAACTTGTTTCAAAAGTAATTTCCATGAAGGCTGGGATTAACCATTTATGATCTGAGAACCCACAATGAGCTTGATGATCTAGCCATAAACAATTCGTTTCAAAACTAAGTTACATTCATCAACCCCCAAGTTTCTTTGCATTTTGTGGCATTTCAGTGAACAGATTCAGCTGAGGAAACTTTGAAGAACAGCAAACTAGCAGAGCTTAAAATCCATAATTTGAGCAGTTGCTTACCAGCGCCAAAGAACTGGACGGTATAAATTCCAGCATTCCTTCGTCTTGTCCTGTGGCGAGCACTCTATAGGGTGTTAATTGCAAGTCCAGATTCTCCAATTTAAGCAATCGATCCATGAGAGAAACCATTTGAATGACCTAAGTGGAGACACAGAGCAGTTGTTAAAACTCATAGCACATGCCCGCTTCAGTAGTGCTGTCTTACAAGCCATTTTACCAGCAGGAATTTAAATATTAAAAAAAAAAAAAAACACTTAATAATTGCAAGAAGAAAAGATTGTTCGGTAAAAAAGGAGATGAATAACTTGGATTCCAAGATTTCCACATGATAAAATGACAGCATTGCAGATGCCCACAGAAAGGGTATTTGGCTACAGCTTTAAATTATGTGTCTACTGGGGTATGGCACGTAAAGACACTAGGTTATTTCTACCATTACAGCTTACAACAAAAGCAGAATAGCAGCATTATCTTCAGGTAAGGTTCGTTCAACTGAGAAGTGCGTACCAGTTGGTCTTGCCGAATGTCATCTCCCTTCTTAAATATTACTTTGCAGCTTCCACCATTTGCTGTACGAAATGTCAGACGAAGAGGATGCAGCGCACTTTTAAAAATCGATGATTCTGATGGCACGATGCCAGTGATGAGTACATCAGGTGCCAAAGGTGATCGTATTGGCTGAAAATATATAAACAGAGTAATATATTCACAGGTATAAGCAGAATGGGAAATTTTAGTACGATGATAGTCAATATTGGTCAAAGTTTCATTGGAAGATCAACAGATGAGAAGCTTGAAATCAGAAGAATGCCTCTTCAAAAGCCTATAAAAAAAAATATCAAAAATAAAAGATTACCTCTTCAAAATAGGTTAGCTCACTAAGAAGGCCAGAAAGTAGCTGCCTTAACTTTTCAATTTTCTTCTGGGTCCCACCACGTACATTTCTCACGTCTCTCATTATAGAACATAACTGGGCAGTCAGTTCTGTCTGACGCAACAAACTCTGCCACAAGGTGAGCCCATCTTCCTCACCATTGACACCAGCTGGTAACTGTTTCAAATTGAGATATTACTGACATTTTTTGAAAGGCAAAATTAAGATACAACTGACTGTCAGATTTCTTATGGAAAGAACGTAAATATTGACTTATATATTTTCAGTTTACTTAAGTTCCCATGTTTTGATCATATTGCAATGTCAATTTCAATGCACATGAATTCAATTGTTATGATAATCTAATAGAAAACCCACGTCAATACTGACTGTATATAAACCACCCGCCAAAGACAAGACATAGATGGCGTAGGCCAGAAAGATGGGAGAGTGGTGTCAAAGAACAGTAAACAAAAACTTTATTAAAAACCTTGAATATAGATCCTACATTTGAATGCAAACAAAATGTTTTCTTTTCTTTTTTTTTACACTTCACATTTTTTTTGTTTTGAACATTTCATTTCACAAATATAATGGCCGTGAAACTGCAGGAATAAAAGGGTACATAGCAGATGTCAAATTACAAAGTAGGGTACTTCTACTTTCTACTCTTCAGGTTAAAAGACATGCTTGCTTCATATTGAGACAACCACAATAGAACACTATAGACTGATACTTTTAGCAAAGCAACCTAAGGAAGATCCTTTCTCTTAAGCTCGAGTAAAGAAGATGAGATCACATACTTTCAGCATATTCTCTTCTAGGATTTCATAGGTGCAGTAAAAACGTTTTGCATAGGCAGGGTCGTGAAGTTCCACAGTCACGTACCAGCGAAGAAAGCTAGCCAGCTCGATATTGCATAATGCTGTGAAGGGGGGGGGTGCAACACAATGTTATACATAATATATTAAAAAATCATAAATCAAGGTACAGCAAGTCCATTGGTTTCAAAGCAAAAATGTCAATCTGCAGCATCAAGATCCTCATTCCAACCTAAGAATTGTAATGTGCCTTGGAGTATCGCATTCTATAAAACCAAATATCATGCAGAAAACAAGAAGAGATGAAAAGTACTAGAATTTCTACGTGTGCAATTGTGTAGTCTTCCTATTAAACACCAAACAGTCTCGGTGCCTACTATTCATTCATGACTTTCTGCAGTTGAATAACAGCAACGGTCAAGAAAATGATCTCAAAGGCATCATACTGGCAGTGACAGTTCTCCATTTAATTAGTATAGAAGTAGACAGTTTTTGTGGCTAAGTTGCAATTAAACTAGTAATGTCCATGGCAGCATAGAAATTGCTCTGAAACTGAAAACCAATATCAACTTAAAAATATCATGAAGCTTGGCGTTCACAGTGATTTAAATATCATTGATATCGGATAATGTATCAGCTATCGCATAGTGGGGAAGTGAAACACCAGTGGATTCACTATTTTACAATATTTCGTGATATACAGATGTGGCCTTTTTTTTCTGAAAGATTACCCAGACATGCCTTTAGTCCCAAGGTTAAAGAATATCAATTACTATTCATGTAATTCAAAGGAATTTTCTCTCTCTTTTTTTTAGAAAACTGTAATTCACAGTAATTCAAAAAAAAATGGTTTTTTGCCCAAATTCTTTTGGGGATTCCCTTTGCATATGTGTTTTAACAACTCCACTTGAGTCTTTCTGCTTTAAAACATAGATTTGCTGGAGAAATTGTGATCAAAGAGTGATTTTGGACCAGAACCCCAAAGTTGAGAAAAATGCACTTTTTCTTTTTCAACAGGAGAAAGATTTGAAATCCATGTCTACGCATGACATTGATGCTTTGAAATGGGCTTCAATAAAGAAAATTTGGATTTCAAGGGTGAAAATGGTAGAAATTCAAGAATTTGAATTTGTTTGGTCTTTACCCTTTTAAATTGTCATATCATATGAGGGTAGAAAAAATACATGTTGATGACCACAGGCTTCCACATATTGCTCGAAGTCTTCCATTTTTATGGAAAAATAAAAAATGATTAAAGATAAATATTATTATTATTATTATTATTACAATAGAGGGTGCAATGCTTGACCCTTTGCATATTTCTGTTAAATAACTAAACATTATTATCATTAAAATTCACAAACAATTCTTTTAAAAAAGAATTTAAAAAGAAATCTAATTGATTAATATCATATTATCATGATTTTAAGACTTAGATGACTCAAGTCACAACCTGGACTTGGTTGGGAACGATCTAGTTGATACCATGATTTGTTTTGTGTGTGTGTGTGTGTGTGTGTTTTTTAGGGGGGGGGTAGACATGAACACTGACATTAACAAAGTTTTGGCTACTAAAGTGAGGTCCCAAGAAAACTCATTTGACACATTGATGAATAACCCCACGAGCACTACATTTGGAGTGACATGTAGCATAGGGAGTTGTGTGAGTTGAGCCAAAGTGATGATGAGACTTTGTCCCCATCTGGTAGCAATGATAGTGAAGATGACAAAGGCAACAACGGCGAAGACATAGATGGTAGTGGCGGTACTAGTGATATTCATAGGGATGGTTAGAGTCAAAAGCCTCTTCGCCCTTTCACTAAGAAAGCGCAGCTTGACCACACCACCCAAGACCTAGACCATAGTGCTCATGCTGTGGTTCCATGTACACGTGTGGGAGAGCAAAGTTAGCGCTTCTCATGCCGTAAGATACAATTGACACGTGATAAGGAGGCTATTGGACAGAGCCTTGGGTCCATAGACATATGAGCTCCACTTCCATGCAACCTTAAGGATGTGGCTCGTATGGCCATAAGATGAGCGTCTCCAACAGCTATAAGACACATTCGCAAACATCTTACTATGTTATGGTCCTTGGTGATATGGAAAAGGATTTGGCGATGGACAAATGTATCCATGATACAAATATGGGTATGGATGTGTCTTACGACGGTGATTGCTCAGTATCCATACATGGCCATGTTGGTGGACATCGTTAAGGGCAAGTACCATCAATAAGTTTGAGAGTACATGTCCTGATGTCATAAACTCATGAGCTGCACATAGTACTCTAGTTATGTAGAGCATGAATATTACGACCTCTCAGTAGGGATGAGAACAACAACATATGTTGCATTCTAACTCCATGTGGATCAAAGACCAAGCTTTTTTTTTTTTTTTTGGTATAGGTTATGTTTTATTACTTGAATTGTATGACATAAATTATATGAACTGATTTTGGATATAACTGCATCGTCATGGCCGACGACGCAAATTTTTGTCCCCTGACCAATGGAAAACTCTTGGCTTGGAAGCACAAGCACCTTTCCTTGGGGAAAGACTTACCTTAATCAAAGCGGCGCTCTCAATTCCTTTGCTTTACTTCACATCCCTATTCAAATGCCCGAAAAGTGTTTTGAAGAAGCTGGAGAGACTCAAACACAATTTCTTATAGTTTGAGGGAGAGGAGAAGAAATTTCATCTCATGAGATGGGAAGAGGTGTGTAGATAGATATAGGAAGGAGGAGCCAGTATTAAGAAGTTAGAAGTTATGGTTTGATTCTAGGCAAACAAAATTGGAGGTTTGATTCGAAGGAAGGAAACCTTTGGAAGTAAGTGGTGGAGAGAAAGTACGGATTGAAAGAAAGGGGATGGTGGGCTAAGAAGTCTTCCTTGTATAGGGTGACGTGGGTGTGGAAGGTTGTCTTGAGCGTGGAGGAAAGATTCGATGAGGTGGTGGGGCTCTTTGTAGGGGAGGGGTGAATGGTTAGGTTTTGGAAGAATGTTTGGCTGGGAGTGAGAAGGTTGTGTGAAGAATTCCTGAGGTTGGCGAACTTGTGCCTCGATTTAGATGTCTCTATTGATCTTTTCTATTCGACTTTAGGATCTAGGGTGGGGTGTCTTGGACTCCCCCATGCCATAGGAATCTACTAGACGAAAAGTAAAGAGTTCATCAACTTATCTAGCAAGCTATCGGGTATCTCACTCTATTTGAATCTGGACACATTGGTGTGGCTCAAATACAAATCTAGGAAATTCTCTATCCGATCTTTCTACAAGATGATCATTGAACATTTGTCGCATGGGGAAGGCTTGAACACCTCTGCCCTTTGGTTGTACGGTGCCCTTCCTAATGTTGCGGCTCTAGCGTGGTTGGTGGGATGGGAAAAGGTGTTAACAATTGATAGCCTTTGGAAGAGGGGAATGGTGCTTATTAATATATGCTCGCTATGCTAGCACGATGAGGAATTGGTTGACCATCTCTTCATTCGTCGTGCATTTGATAAGGAGGTGTGGGAAAGAGTCATGGGTCTCTTTAGGGTAGTGTGTGTGTTGACGAAGTCTATCTAGCAATTCCTCTTAACATGGCATGGGGGTGGGGTCGGCAAGAGAGGAAAGAGGTTGTGGAGGATGGCTCTTTTGGCCAGCTTGTGGGCCTTATGGGGGGAAACAAACAACCATTGCTTCCACAATCTTTGCAGGAATGCATCGAGAACTTTTCGAAGGGTTCAGGTAGATGTTATGGGATGGGCTTTGTTCTTAGTTGGCTTTGGCGTTGTGATCTTTTTTGTATTTCTTAGGTAGTGGTGTAATTATTAGCCCCTTTTCAATAAAATTGTCATCTTATAAAAAGAAAAAAGAAAACTATTATGTCGTTTCTCTCTCTCTCGCTTTCTTTTTCTTTATTTATTTATTAATTGGTAATGTTTCAAGTTCTAAATATCCAATCATGTGTCTTTTAACATCTCCTGACGTTTCACTGAAAAGTTCCACCATTTTCATTAAGTTTCACTCAGACTATGAAAGATATTTCTTGATACCCCATGATTTTTCCCATTCTCGAAGGCCTAATATCATGTGCCATATGATATTTAAAACAATGGGACTTGAACCATATTGTTCCAAAAAAAATTCATAGAGGTATGACAAACATACAGCGTTGCACAAGGAAATGTGATAGGCGAGACTTATCAGATCGCTCGAACCGAAGAGCTTGAACCAGTTGAAGTAAATAACATTGGAGCTCTTCATCATCAGCTCGTTCAAGAACACTTACAGCATATGCACGAACCTGCTAAGGTGATATTGGAATTAGAAAAAATGAAGTCGGAATTACATGCACCATGTGTCCAAAACAAAGGGTGTGAATGTTACTTTGCCATGAAATGCAAATAAATCCCCTAGAGTCCACCGCACATTCTCCAAATGAAAACTTTGATTTGTTACCAATTTGGAAAATGAAACACAAGTGCCACTTTGGTGAAGCTAAAAAAAAGGACATTCCTCCACATTGTTTAAAATGGTAGAAATATGTAATAGGCCCCTAAAATCTAATTAAGATGTCTTCAAGGCATTCTTTGAGGAAAATTAAGATGATGACACTATTATTTGGGAAATCTTGACTTGTACTCTTCTTAAGATTCACCAAAGTATTTGGGTCTTGGAGAAATGATGAGAATCCCTGCATGCATAGCAGTAATTTTTGTACGACATCGATGGCTAGGTATAGCTTTAAAATTAGTCCTAGGAAAACTAAAAGAGGCATAATCATGTCTTTTACAAAAGAATGTGCTAAAGGTAGTCGGGCCTGATTCCAGAAATAAGTTGATCATTTTACAAGAGCTGGCAAGATTTTCAACTCGATTGAATCATGGATATATTTCTCATGCTCTTAAACTTGTGAAAAGATGGACGAAGTGATTATCTGTGGATATGGAGAGATGGTAGCATCAACACAAGTGAGCTGATCCTTAGAAGTGATATTAAATAATCTATTGGACATATAAAGTTACAATATGGATAGCAAGCCCCTTGTTAATATATGAAAGGATTTGTTTTGTGTCAATTTTCCAGAGCATATTTTCATCTTCATAATCTGTGTAGGGAAATAAATGATTTGTGGTAATGTAAAACAAATGCTTTGCTGGTAATGGATTTCACACAAGTGATACTCGACACATTTCTTATTTTCTATGAGCAGCACATAATTAACAGCAAATATCATGTTCTGGAAACCCCGAGGAATCCCTCGTCAATATATGAAGGGTAGTTAGGATATAGTATTTAGTTCATGCAAAAAAGGGTTTACAGAATATACGAATCACACTAGATATAAAATGCCTATTTATAATAAACTAATCACTAGATAATGAATGCTAGTACTCACTTCTTCGCTTTCAAAAACAGGAGAGAGAAGCTCCAATGCATCAGTTACATCAATGGTTTCCCACCTCCCCATCAGATCTAATGCCTGCTTTGCTTCCTATAAATAAATTGGCACATGAACATTCCTACACAAACAATGGATACTGCATTCCCAACAATGACAGCAAAAACAAAAAAGAAAGAACAAAATCACCAAAACAGGGATATTATCCTCCCTACTGAGTAAAGAATCCCTGACCAATTTACAACTTCGTTTAAGACAATATTAATACTAAATTCACAAAACTCCATATGGAAAGAAATGAATAATAAATTGTCCGATAACAGATCCATCCAGAGAGAAGCTCTTCATTATGGTGAAAAGTAGGACAATATCTTTGGCATTGGTTATTGGGTGATTTAAAAACTGTAACAAGGAAGAGCTAGGGGATCTTGGGATACATATTCTTAATCAGGTTTGTGGAGCACAAAATGATCTCCCATTATTCCCTCCCCATTTGTAAGTAAATAAATAAATAAAAGTCACAAAGCTCCTACTAGTCACAAGTGACACCTTAATCACATAATCTACCAATAACTTTAAGTAATGTGATTCTAAACATTGTCCAATACCAAGTCAGTGACTTGGGTATCAGTGGAAAATGAACTTCTCACCCATCTGAGACGTTCAGAGATTCCAAGTAAGAACAATGCTGACGATCGGAACAAGATGTGACACATTGTACTGATTTTGGTTCCTCGGTGAGTCACACTCCAAAATTGTTATTTAAAACCACATAATTACATCTAAAATACTAAAAGAGAAAAGAGTGTCCACCAAGAGAATTTAAGAAAAAGGGGTTATGTTTCGCAAGGGAAAAGAAAAAACATATCACAACCTGAACATCACTCCATTCGACGCAACGAAGAAACTTAGTAAGGGCCTTCTTCTCTGACATCAAGGAGAAACGGAACTTCCACAATAATTGCCTTTCATCTCCACTGAGTGTGCGTGTTGGAGGATACTTTAGTATTCTTTGTATCAATCTAATAACACAGAGAGACAGAGATGCATAGTCAGTCTTCCAACCCTAACAACCACAGATGAACAACTGATGCATTAGCACCCATCAACACAAAGATTCGAACTAAGACTATATATCTCTGCTAATTAAAAAGAGGAAACGCATCTTTTGTAAAATCAACTACATCCTACAAGTACACTTTGCACGAGGGCCTTGCATGCTTAAAATGCTCGGATACTTGGAACAACACTTTCAGTCCTAGTTGAGTTGACACGGACAACTGGGGCCGTTTCGCTACTCCAAAAGTTCTGTGGTCCACAGAGATGACTGTGTAATATCTCCTCTGTCCATCCATTGTGACAAATCATGTTCGGACATGAGCTTAAAAACCAGGCAGATTCAAAACTCAAATGGGCCACAGCACAAGAAACTATCGTAGACCCATCATTGGAA
This sequence comes from Liriodendron chinense, assembly GCA_003013855.2. Classification (NCBI taxonomy): domain Eukaryota; kingdom Viridiplantae; phylum Streptophyta; class Magnoliopsida; order Magnoliales; family Magnoliaceae; genus Liriodendron; species Liriodendron chinense. The sequence continues at coordinate 10,976,184 of ML058484.1, read as the reverse complement.
CTTTATTAGGGCCATAGAAGTTTCAGAGCTGATAGTTGGGTTTTCCCCTTATCTTGGTGTTCATCTGGGTGGGAATGATCTTTTGAAGAGGTTGGATGGCATAAAAACACCACGGTCGGCCCCACGAAGATTTCAGAGGTGGGTGTTTCCATTCCACTATTTCCTGTGGCATGGCCAATTGGAGTTTTGGATTTGCCTCATCTTTGGGCTCATATCCTAAAATGGCTTGTGAAACTGATGGATGGAGTGGATGTCCCACGGACATCTTGGTTGGGCACACAGAGCTTTGGTTCTAAGGTTTCCTGCACAAGTGTTTCAGGAAATTGACCTACTGAAACAGATGTCCACACCACAAAAAGTCTCTGACAGTTGTCCGAGAGGTGGAGGACAGGAATCATCTACAACATCTATTTTATGCCGCTACATAAAACACCTAGGTAGGGCCCACCATGTTGTTCTATATGTAAAATACACTCTGTCCAGTCATAGGGAACCCTTATTTGAATCGTAAGTACAAAAGATCAGCCCAATAAAAAAACTTCCATGGCCCTTTTCATGGGAAAAATATGTAATTGTTCCTGAAACCAAGTTTACGCAGCATGGCCTGCATGAGTTTTGGATCATTCTGATTTGTGTATCTTCACTTCATCCCAGTGAGCTACAACTGATTAATGGCTTTAACGAAAGTCACACACTATGGTGAGCCCCCAAACAAACCTATGGTAGGCATCCTGTCCACATTTCCCCCTCGGTAGGCCCACCATGTTGTATATGTAAATCCACTCCATCCCTAAAATTCTATACTTGATTCTAGGCCTTGGGGATGAGAACCATCCAAATCCGCAACTCTCCCAAACAGGCCCTTAGTGTAAAGCCAGATCAATGACTATTAGTGCCCATTGTGCAACTGAAATAGACAAAGTTGATTCCTGCACGTGTCATGCATTATTTTGGCACAACCACACCCTAGTAATTGCAAAGGAACAACAATTAAACCTGATATAAACACAAAATTAGAGCAAACAACACTTGAATTTTTATTCTATTTTTTATTTTTGGAAAGATGATCAGGCAAACAGCCAAAAGAGAGAAAACAAAAAAGAACCAAAACAAACAACACAAAAGGAAAAAAAAAAAAAAGAAGAAGAAGAAGCAAGCCAAGACCCTAGAGCTATATGGGACTGGAAACAGGACTGCCCCAACTACGAAGGGAACAGACACCCAACATTAGGTAGCCCACTCCCTAACAAAACTAGCTACCCGGTCATTAACTCTCCTTCCCATCTCCTCAGAATTACAGAAACATCAATTATTTCACTCCAACCAGATAGCCCAAAACAAAGCCAGAAGAGCCAATCTCTTCGTTTTGCCTAAGCACAGAGTGCCACAAAAGAAACAAATAAGGAACCACAGCGGGCATCATCCAGGAGACTGAGGCCGCTCTCCGAATGCCTGACCACACTATCCGGGATAACGAACAGTGAAGAAATAGGTGATCCACTGACTATTCTGCATTGAGGCAGAGCGGACACTCATTGGGGATAATGAAGGATCTTTTCCACAAGTTGTCAATCGTTAAAATTCTGTTTCTTCCAGCTAACCAGACAAACACGACCTTGGGGGGGGGGGGGGGGGGGGGGGGTTCCTAACACATGAGTGCAAGCTTTTAATTAGCTAGATTTCAACAAAAGATCATCAGTTAGGTTCTCAATGAAGCGGCAAGATTCACCTTCCACTGAAAGTTTAATTGCTCAAGCATGGGTATCGCCAACGAACTTTGCCCTAGGCCTCAATGAAGCAGCAAGATTTACCTTCCACTGAAACTCTGCCCTGTTGTGGCATTTCTTATAAAAGAATTCTTATTTTACATACCATTACATCAGCTGAGATTCAAGCAGATTTCGGAAGAAGACGCCAGAACTCTGGAATCACCATTCACGGAGGAGGAAGTTAGAAGCGCGGTAATGGGGCTTGAGCGGGACAATGCCCCCCAGGTCCTGATGGATTCCCAATGGCTTTCTTCCAAGCCTACTGGGAGACGCTTAAAGATGATATCACGGACTTCGTGAGAGACTTTAAATATGATATCACGGACTTCGTGAGAGACTTTCACGAATCAGGCAGGCTGCTGAAGGAAATGGGCAGCTCTTTCATTATCTTAATCCCTAAAGTGCAAGGTGCAGATTCTCTCAATTCCGGCCCATTAGTCTGGTTAATGGCCCGTAGAAGATTCTTGCCAAGGTCCTATCAACCGCATCAGAGTGTCGCTAGCTAAGGTGATTTCCCCTTCCCAGATGGCCTTTATAGCTGACAGGCAGATTGTTGACTGTTCTCTCCTGGCGAACGAGAGCATAGATTCCTACCATAGAGCTGGGACCAAGGGAGTTGTCTGCAAGTTGGATTTGGCCAAAGCTTACGATCACGTGGATCGGGAGTTTCTTGATTTTATGCTTCGCAGAATGGGATTCGGAGAAAAATGGCAAAGTTGGATACATGCTTGTGTGACCTCTGCTCACTTCTCTATCCTCATGAATCAGACCCCTTTTGGCTATTTACGTTCTTCAAGGGGGCTCCACCAAGGAGATCCTCTCTCCCCTTTTCCCTTCATTGTGGTTTCGGAGGCTCTTAGTATGATGCTGACTAGAGGGCAACAAGTGGAGCTGTTTCAGGGTTTTAAGGTGTCTAAGACATCTAATCCCATTTCTCATATTCAGTTTGCAGATGATACACTCATTTTCTGCGAAGCAGGGGTCCTCCAGGTTTTCAACCTTAGCCTCATTCTTCAATGTTTCCAGCTTGTGTCTGTTCTCAAGGTCAATATGTCCAAATCCTAGCTTCTTGGTGTTAATATCGATTCCAGGATGGTAAATAAATTGGCGGAGGTGATGAACTGTCGTGCGGCTTCCTTTCTACAGATTTGGGCCTCCCCCTGTGTATAGGGAAACCTCCCCTTACTTTATGGGATAGGGTGTTAGAGAAAATGGATAGGAAAATGGACCCTTGGAAAGGTAGATTGCTCTCTTTAGGAGCCAGGATCACCCTCATCAAGTCCTCTCTCTATAATCTGCCCACCTATTTCTTATCCCTATTTCAATGTCCCAAGGCTGTTCTGTCCAGGATGGACAGGTTGAGGAGAAATTTTCTTTGGCAAGGAGGGAGTAAAAAATTCAAGTTTCATCTTCTTTCTTGGGGTGAGGTTTGCAAACCTGTAGAGGAAGGGGGGGTTGGGATCAGAGATCTACAGCAGTTTAATTTTTCCGTATTAGGGAAATGGGTGTGAAGATTCATGGCAAAATAAAAAAGTTTATGGCGGGTTTCTATAGCCGCTAAATATGGCGTCTCCTTCCTAGGCAGATGGACCAGGAAGGTCTCTTTCTGTTGGAAGGCGATTTCCTGCCTAAACTTCTTTCTCAGATTGGCTTTACACTTGGTAGAGGGAATACCATTCGATTCTGGGATGATATTTGGCTGGGAGATTCTACTCTCAGGTCCCAATTCCCTTAGATTGTTGCTCTGCCTCTGAGTTTGCATCAGGACGCGTCTGTCTCCGATTGCTTCATGGCTGAGGCCAAGGGTGGATCCTGGTTTCCCTTTTTTAGGCGCAATCTCAAAGATGCGGAAGCTGAAGAGATGTTCAGTTTGCTATCTCTTCTGGAGGGAGTGAGGCCCTCACCTGATGAGAGAGATGCACCGTATTGGCATGCAGACAAATCTGGCCGGTTCTCAGTTCAGTCGTTTCTGAAGGTGCTTCGCCCAGTTGATCAAGGATCAGAGTTCGGGTTCTTGACCTCTATCTGGCATATTCAGGCTCCTTTCAAGATTGTAGCCTTTGCGTGGCAAGTGGGGAGATGCAAAATTCTCACCCTGGACAACTTGCATAGAAGAGGGATGATCATTCCTAATTTCTGTTCCCTTTGTATGCAAGCAGCGGAATCTGTGGATCATATTTTCCTTCATTGCGGCTACTCTAAGTAAGTTTGGGACCTTATTCTCTCCTCTTTCAAGGTCATCTAGGTCATGCCGGGATCCATCAGAGAGTTTATTCCTTCCTGGTTTGGTGGTTGTCTCTCAGTGAAGGAATCCAAGAAATGAAAGCAGGTGTTGCAGGCAGTTTTTTGGAGTATTTGGAAGGAACGAAACGACAGCTGCTTCAGGGATACTAGCCATTCTCCGCATCAATTGTTCTCTTGTGTTACCGTGCTGATCAAAGATTGGGATTTCTAGGGTTGAGTTTTTGCACTTAGTGCTGCCTTGTTGTATTTTAGTTTTGCTTTTTCTGTCTTAGTCTTTTCAGTTGATTCCTTGTTTTTTTCTGACTTTCTGCCTCTAATAAAGCTTACCCTTCAAAAAAAAACAGTCGGTTCAGTTCTATCTCATATAGATGAGTTCAAAACATTAGTCAATGTGAATTGTTCATCTTATAAATCACCCAATTCATCGAGTCATGTCAATTCAGATTATTCCAAGGCTTACTTGTTTGTCGCACGAAAAACCTTTGAACGCCCGGTAGAAATAGAATTAGCTAAAGACTTTCTTTGTCAATAAATAAAACTGAAAGAACACTCCTTCAACCGCAAATAATAGCTCCAACAAAGAAAATAACCAGATCCCAGTTCTTGGGCCTACTCCCAGTCTCCCACTGTAGATTAACAAAGGAACACCTAACTCCAGAATACAAAGTATAATCATGTCCTAGCAGCAAGCATGCGACCTAGAGCCCTAAGGTCCTAGGTTTCCCTGCCGAGATCAAATCTAAAAATTTCAAAATATTGAGGAAAGAACCGCTAATGAGAGGTCTTTTGTACTTGGTGCAACCACCAAAAGCCCTGGAAATCGATTAATATAAATAATATGAAAAAAAAGAACATTCAAATTATATGAAATAAAGAATGAGAAATTTATGACATTTTAAATGAAGAGCATCAGGTCGGTGCTAACTTCCTTTCATTTGAGCTCGGTTTTAGATCCCTATCAATGATTCCGCGAGTCAAACTCCTTGCTAGTTTGAGTTGCTTATGCTCAGAAGGATTTATTCTTCCCACCTCTGGATCCCATACAGTGACAAGCTCATTTGTGGAAGATATTGGAGATGGGGAAAAGAAGTTTGCTCCTGACTCCTACATTTTCAACATACCAAAGTCACTGTTATCAAAATGCAACTAAACGGCTTCACCATGTTTTCTATAACAGCATAAAAAAGTTATAACACTAACAGGGCGCTCCTGTAACATTAAGGGGTTGCAAAAACAGCCTGCAATATAACAACCATTGTGCTTTGTAACAGACTAATATATCTGTTCTAACAGCATTAAGCTTAATTAATATAATAGCTACATTTAATAGCAAAACAAATATACCTAGAATATTACAATTGTATTACATGTATATGCCATTTTTTTTTCAAATTCATCGGTTGATAAACAACCAGAACAGCCATTATCTCACGCGAGATCTTGATTTGCAACAGATGTTATCTATCCTTTTTATTTCATAAACAAAGTAAATTACTTAAAACACCAAAGGCAACATGTCAAGGCGACCACAAACATGGCATTCTTAATAGAGTCCGGTAGATCCATCATCCAGGTTTTTTCTTTTCTTGCTCACAACATGCCAAGGCATCCATGAACATGGCATTCTTAATAGAGGCCGGTAGATCCATCATCCATCATCCAGGTTTTTTTCTTTTCTTGTTCTTTTTGTGTGTTTTGTTGGGAGTTTGTCGTTTAAAAACTAACAGATATAACAGGCATCATGGCTTCGAACCCTGGACTTTTCTTATCTGTTTTCAGACAACTGGCAGTTGTGACCTGTCATAGCAGGAATTTAAATTATCACTTTCACAAAACATTATTAGCACAATTAAAAAGAACAAGAGTTTGATCACCAAGTGGGTAAGAAAGTGATTTTAAAATATTTTAACTATAAATTACTAAAATACAAAAAAAAAAAAAAAAATGTGTTTTTCTGAAAGGTCATAAATAACATCTCTTTTTTTTTTTTTTTTAGAGAGAGAGAGAGAGAGAGAGAGAGAGAGAGAGAGAGATAAAATAATGCATGTATTTCTCCTCCTGTATAAAAATGCAAAAATCATCAAAAAATGCCACTGAATTCCTACTCCATCTTACATTAGGAGACAGTGAGAACGAGAGAAACATTTAACCAAATTAGCCCCCAAAAGAGTTAGTGGATTCATGGTCAAACTGAAACAGTACCATGTCAACCCGAGAAATTTAGGCCAAGCCACACTAAAACTAGGGCAGGCCTGGTCTTCCCAACCCAGTCACCTAATGAATGAACCAACCTAATCGACTTTGGGGAGTCTGGGTTGACTGGCCCAGCTTGCAAACTATTAATAAAAGCATGCTGTTGTGGGACCCGGGTAATAGGGCAAAAGTTTTCAACCCACTTATGCCCATGTGGTGGCTCAACGCATGCCCATGCCAAAGCAAACCCACCACAATGATAGATTCATTCAACCCTGCCCATATGCACATCTTTGTACACCCCAAACAAATTGACCTGCCCATCAAGAGCCAACTCAATGCAAGCATCCACCATGCTATGCACCTCCATCAGACGCCAAAGACCCACGAGGCTCTGTGAGTACTGCAACACTACAACTCTCGTTGCTTGTCCAAAATTTCAAAAACACAGATCAAGTAGTCCACCTACCTTAAACCGTGCATGCACATTCATGCACCACAATCCAACCAATGAAGCCCAACTCATGGGGGAACACCATCCATCACAGGCAGAAAAGAAAGTTCCGCCTCGTTGGCGTGCGATAAAGCCAAACCAATAACTAGGCGACTCCTTGGCTCTTTTCTAGTCCATTAAAACCAATCGTGTGCAAAGCTCATAGCTAGACCTAAACCACCTTGTTCCCCTCAACCACTTTGCCCTGGGCAGACCTTTGTGCAAAAATGTCTGCACAAGTCTCCCACCTTGCCAAAACAAACCTTTTATCACCCACGTATGGTTACGTACGTCCACCAACCCCATAGTCATGACTCATGACCATCCAAACATGGCTTGAGGACCCAACCCATATGCTGAACCTCAACAACAGCTTGCAATACAAACATATGCTACACATAACATCCGTGCAAGGCCACTATCAAATGGAAAACCCAAAGCCAAACACATCACACCCAACTGTGTACGTGGTAGCTCAAATGAGTCCCAACCTTGCATACCATCTCTTTTCACCCCTTGTTGGCCTGATATCTCTCTTAAGCACCATAATAGCATAATATTCTTGTGTAATACAACCCCAGACACCGCAATTGGGGCATCCACATGATGAGCTGGACCAAAAGACACTGTCATGCCAAAATCAAGTTTTTCAGACTTCCGCACTATGTAAATTGACTATACCAGATATGACTTAAAAAGTTGAACTTCTAATGCTGCATATCTGACAAGTCAAGTAATTGGCTACAGATATCAGCAAATAAACCATACGGGAGCAAGGTTGGGGTTCAAGATATTCTCTCAGCAAAAATCCCACTGTTGCCTTTTCCTTTTCAATAAAATTCTGTAGGCACTGATCAAAAAGAAAATGATATACTCTCCACAGTGCAACCCACCACATGCAATCAGCCTAACAAATATATATATATATATATATATATATATAGAAAGAGAGAGAGAGAGAGAGAGAGAGAGAGAGAGAGAGAGAGAGAGAGTTAACAAGGCAAATGCTAACCTGAAAAACAACTCTATGTTCAAAACTGCAGAAATCAACTATCAGGCTTATGTGAGAATCCCCACATCTAGAGTTTTCCCTTTCCTTGATCTTGTCCAGAGCTTTAAATGTGAGATGGTCCAGCCAATCAATCTGTTGAATCTGTCCTCTTTCATACTTGTTAAAAAGCTTCTCCAAACGTTCCAACTCTCCACGCTCATGCCTAGGAACCTGTTAAGCACATGGAGGAACAAAATGATCTGCAAATGAGATCAAGATTATGCAAATTTAAGGGGGGAAATCTAATAAGTTGAAGCATTTGAATGCAGTTGCTTATTAGCTGAGAACTAAATAAAAGGTCCATATACACCATTTGACAATTAATTGGAAACCTTTCCAGGAGTTGTTGAAGGATATGATCCATCAGCCTCTTTTCTTGGCCAGAGTCTAAGAGTCTGCTTCCCCATTTTAAGTTGCTTTTTACGATTAAAGAGAAGAATGGTTGCCCCACCAATTAGTCCGTCATCTTTCCCACAAGATACATCCCAGACCTGCATATCCAGCAAGGAGCCAAGGACATTGGTAAACGGCTACTATAGATGAAGTATAGAGAGAGATGGAGAGAGATGAAGTGTCTGTAACAAGATCGCTACATGAGTAACACTATCAACTATATATCAACCAAAACGAGCAGAATATGAGAAGTGACTTCTAAGCAGATGGTGATCTTGGGAGAAATTAAAATATCAACAAGACATTGGCATGTTTCGTTAAGATATGTGTTTGACAGTTCAAGTTACATTTTTTTAATCTGCAGGTAACATAATTTTTTGAAAAAACTAGAATGAAAAAATTCCTCCTGTACTCTTCGATTACAAAGATCATCTAATAGTAAAGTATTATCATGTTAGTATACACTATACAATGTGAACTGAGCCATATTTACAAATGAGCTAAGGTATCAGCCTATTAGGTTGAGCTGGAACTCCAATTTTCTCCAACTCGATGAGCTTTGCTACCCTTTTTTTTTTTCTTTTCTTTTTTGAATGGGAGAATCGCTATTTTTTATGAGATGAAAAACTCATTTCTAAAACAGAACTGGAGTAATTAAATGCCCAAGCCATTTTTTATGGGTGAACAACTGTGAAACTTTAGCGCCAATTTTCAAAATATATCAGCAAGACTCTTCTCTTTTTTTCTTTTTCTTTTGATAGGTAAGTTGGGCTCAAACCCAAGCCTTCAATATTGAAACACGATGTAATATAATTATCATTCATCAATAAGAATAGTCTGATTTATATAAATAGCACAGATGAGCTATGAAAGTTTTGGTGGATCTGCAATCCCTATCTATAAACTAGTGGGCAAAATTCCTCATGGGAGCTTGTCATACAAAAGTTCCTATAGCATAGCATATGGGACCAAGCAATCTACAAAATTGCTGAAGCAAACAACCATAAGGCCAAGTGAAATGACAACCAACTACAGTGTAGATAGAGGCATTTGATTCCAATTCATGACACATTTAAGAAACCTCAACTATGACAGCACCTTGTAACTTGTAAGTTTCACAGTTTATATTATCCCGACTTCTGCTGAATAAACGATTTCCTACAAAAACCCATACTAGTGGCTTTCATGTAACAGTCATCAGATATCCCTGACTAAATGGTTAGTTTTGAAACAATGTTTTAAATAGCGGTAATGTGTTGCGTAGCTGATGGGGACATCAAACATCCGCCATTACGCACGTATCAGAGGAGGCAGCGGGCCCCATTCTCTTTGTGGCCGGACGTGTAGCAAGACAAGAGGAGGAGCACCATTTAGGGGGCTGATTTGCCCCTGAACACATCTGGACACTTTTAGGTGTCCTTGGGCCAGACCAGGCCGCAGACAAGCCGACGGGCTCGTCTTTTTTATTTAGGCTTTTTTCGTTTTTATTTTGTTTGGAGAGGACTTTAGTGCACCTTTTTTTCTTGTTATAAGATATATATACTCTTGTAAAACCATATTTTCCTTTCTTAATGAATGTTTATGAGATTATAGAGTGCTCTACTCTCTCTTCTTCCTCTCTTTCCATGATATTGTGGTGTGTAGGAGAAAAAGCCTTACTTCCATTGGAGTGTTTGCTACGTGATGTGAAGCCACCCTAGAATTTCTTCCTAGGTATCTTCTTTCTCCCTTCTCATCTCTCTCTCTTTCTTCTTCTTCTCTCCTCTTTTCTTCCCCATCACTCTAAACCTTTCTTCTTCCCCAAACCTCACCTCAACCAACATCTAAACCTTACCCCAAACCACTTCCATCAATCCAAGCCATCCATCCATCGCACGCCCCACTCGTGCGCACGTGTGCGCACACCTACACATGTAAACCTCATCTCTCATCTTCCCTTTGATTTCCCTGTTCCGATACCTTCACCCTCATCTAAACCCAATCCCCTATCCCCTCTATAAATCACATACCCAAATTTCCCCATCCAAGTGAAGCCCACAAAACCTTAAATCCCAAATCACCCATCCAAACCCCAATCCCTCTTAGATCCAAGATAATCCCATTGAACCAAAGCATATACCTATGTCATAGATGGGATTTCTCAATCCCATAGGTCCAATTTAAATTAAAATCTTAATAGTTCCCCTTCTCGAGCCACCAAAGACCTAAGGCTTGCATGATTTTCACTTGATATGCTTTGATTTACATATTGTAGTAGTTGATTTTAATATTTATTGTTTATTTTAATATGCTTTTCTGATTCGTCGTGTATCCATAGCGTATTTCATCATGTGCTGCATTAATAGCGTTCAACCCTCTGTGGCGTGTAGCGTAAGTAGCATAGTGTGTGGCGTAAGCGACACGATACTTTTATTTTTTAACTTAAAAATAGAAAAATATTATAAATAGTTAGGAAAAAAACAAAAAATATATATGAAAATGCCTAGAAGTTGATTCGTTTTTTCAAGTATAAGCATGTTCAAACAAATTATTAATAATCATTTATCAAAAGTTAATTCACATACATAAACCAAATCAAATTATTATCACAACAACAACTCAAGCAAACTATAATTAATAATGTCTAATTGAAACCACATCACAAGTACGAAAAAAATCAAAATCCCACAGGTTGAGAGTATTAAGTACAAAATATAAAATATAGTTACCTTTTAAAAAAATACAAAATATAATTACCATTTATTAAAAAAAGGCGTAGCGCACGCTACATACGCTATGCGCACACTACATATGTTACGTGTAAACTACCTAAGCTATGCATACGCTACGACTATTTGCTAACACTACATAGCGTCATAGCTACACTACGCTACGCTATAGGCACTATTCAAAACACTGGTCTTGATGCCCCTCCTATCTCCATAGGATGTAGGGTGGAGCCAGGACATTTCCACATGGTACAAGCTTGAAAAAAAAAAAAAAGAACTAACGACTTCGCTTGATTACTGCCTTATAGGGAAACCAGTGTTTTTAATAGCGCGTAGCGTTCAACCCCCTATAGCGTGTAGCGTCATAGCTACACTACGCTACGCTATAGGCACTATTCAAAACACTAGTCTTGATGCCCCTCCTATCTCCATAGGATGTAGGGTGGAGCCAGGACATTTCCACATGGTACAAGCTTGAAAAAAAAAAAAAGAACTAATGACTTCGCTTGATTACTACCTTATAGGGAAACCAGTGTTTTTAATAGCGCGTAGCGTTCAACCCCCTATAGCGTGTAGCGTAAGCTACGTTGCGTGTAGCGTAAGCTACACGCTACTTCTATTTTTTTAATTAAAAAATATAAAATATGTGATAAATAATAATAATAAATGTGCAAAAATGCAAAAAATAAAAATGAAAATGCCTACAAATGCTTCATTTTTCAAATAAGAGCAAGCCAATGCATATATTTAAACTACATCAAATCAATATGACATCAATAATACATTTCAAAAAAAATATGACATCAATAACTTTCTAAGCAAACTACTTTAATTAATGATGTCTAATTAAAAAGTTTAAAACCACAGTCACAACTCACAAGCAAGCATAAACTATTACAAAATCCCACATGTTTAGAAGTTTAAGTACACAACAAAATTTATATTCCTTGAACTCTTAATTATCAAATTTAGCACTAAATCTACTAGGCACTAGACTATAGACTCTAGAGGTCTTCATCATCATCTAATAGATCATCATCGTCATCCTCATCCATGTCATCACCAGGTCTAGGCCTTTCATCATCAACATCCACATCTCCATCATTCACTTCATTAACATTCTTGTCCACATTTTCTTCCTCTGCTATAGGACTAAGAAATCGTCCCATGGGACCACCTTCACATTAAAGAAAGAAATTCGTTGGTTTTTTGTAAAAATGTTAATGAAAAACTTGAGCTTAGAACTTGGAAGTTGAAAGTTATAACTAGAAGCACTTACTTAGCTTACTAGCCTTTCTTTTATAAGTTTTACTAATGGAACAGGGAGGATTTAGGAGACAAGGAGCTGAACTTAAACCACTAGATGCTGGTGGTGGTGGTGGTGGTGGTGGATTGTTACTAGGTAGATCATCTGAATCCGAAATAGTCGCAATAGCACTAATATCAAATGCCATGTTTTGATCCTCGAGCCACAATGCATCAGTTGGGAGAAGAGGGTCTTCTTTTTCAGCAATCCACTCATCATCTGAGGCAATATGATCAACCAATATAGGATCCATTGCCGTTGCCCTCTTCATACTCCTTTCCCTTAATTTCATATTATACATTACGTATACTAGAGAATTTGTCTTCTGTTGCTCTAGTCGATTTCTCCTCTTCGTGTGAATCTGCCAATTCCATATGATGATTAATGTCAATTATAAAAAATTTGTTAATTAACAAATTTAAAACATCGAAGAGTAGAAGAGCCACCTGCTCAAAAGTACTCCAATTTCTCTCACAGCCAGAAGCACTGCATGTAAGGCTTAAAACTTGGATAGCAAACTTCTTAAGCTGTGGTGTTCTATCTCCAAAGCGTGCCCACCAATCAGCTACACAAATTAATTAGAAATTAATGAAATGCTTTCACCAATTATAAAAATATAGTATCCATAAAATGAAAATATAAATCACCTGGGGATCGCTTCATCATAGTTGTAATTGCTAGCCGAGAGCCAAAATCTCCTCTTCGAAAGTCATATTCATCCAACTGAATATCAGCATCTGACCGATCATTTATATTGGGGATCATCCTATCCATGCACTCCATCAACCCATTTTTTATCTCAGGGTGTGTAGAGAACTTATCTGAGTACCGTATCTGAGGATTCAAATAGTACCCAGCAGCATGTAGAGGACGGTGAAGCTGAGGAGTCCATCTCTCATCTATCTTCCTCCAAATTGGAACATATCTCTTCTTTACATTATTGCAATTCAATGCAATCTTCTCCTTTGCCGAGTCCATCAATTCATAAATGAAGCCCATAGCCGGCCTCTCCTCTGAATCCACTTCTCTCAAAACACTTACCAAAGGCATTGTGCTCTTAACACATAACGCAACATGCGGCCAAAACTTTGAATCAAACATTATGATGACCTGCACCCTTATTCCTTCTGGTTTTTTAGCCCAAGAACATGAAGACCATTGCTCTGATGCAAACATGGATGTAAGACCCTTCTTTTGCTTGTAAATACTTCGAAGGGTGAGGTACGCTGTTGCAAAGCGAGTTACCGTCGATCGTAGAAGCTCGTGATTATTTGTGAAGCTTCTCATCATGCTGAGGACAATTTCATGCCCATAAATAAACTTGGTCACTGTTCTTGCCTTTTCAATTGTTTCAGAATACATTTGCATTTTTCCAATATCCTCCAACATTAGATCTATGCAGTGTGCAGCACATGGAGTCCAATAGATCTTTCTTCTCTTATCCATCAATTTCTTACCGGCACTCACATAGCTCGAATGGTTATCTGTGATAACCTGAACCACATTTTCTTCTCCAATCTCTTCCACAACATCATCAAGATATTTCAACAACAAATTTCCATCTTTTATTGAATCTGAAGCATCAACAGATTTATAAAACATCGTTCCAGCCGGACTATTTATCAAGAAGTTGATGATGCTTCTATTCTTACCATCTGTCCAACCATCGGACATAATCGAGCACCCGTAAATTTTCCATGAATCCTTATATGCTTTCATCAAAGTTTCAATGTTACCAACCTCCTCCTTTAGTATCCATGTTCTCATCTCATGCATAAATGGTGGCTTCAATCCCGGCCCAAACTTTCCAATCGCTTCACACATAGCTGGAAAGTATGCGCTATTACAAAGGTTGAATGACAAAGCATTTCCAAAAAAAAATCTCCCAATTGCCCTATACACTTCTTTTCTCTCTTCCTTCTTCCACTTTCAATTCAAAGTGGCCTGTCGTGCTTCGCTGCTAACAAATTGGTCTATGGGACCTTTCGCTCTCACTGCAGGTTGGCAACTAGTCCCAGAAGACCCACTGTCAACCACAAATGCATCATTGCCCACGCTAACACTACAAGAACCAGAACAATATGTTGATCCCGCCATTCCTATATCACGAAACACCTCATTTTTTTTATCCTTTTCATTATGATACGCTGTTAGAGCCTTTTGGCACTCCTCTTTTGCTTCTGCTGTCACTTTTGGGCATGGCCTTATCTCATTGTGAGTTCCGGCCAAGTGATTCTTTAAGCGAGGCACGCCCCCCGTACATCTTTGACCACAAAATTTACAAAACACATAATTTCTACGAACATGTCCTTGTGGATCCTCTTTAACATATTTCCACGCAAAATCTTTCTCTTTCTCTTTCCCCTCAGACATCTCCCTCTTTTCAGTTTACTGAGAAACAAAAAATGCACAATGCACAGTCATTTTACTATACTGGACCATAGCATAGAAGGGCGCGGATTTCCTACGAAAGCCTTGCGCAGGAATTTCCTGCGCTGGGAACCACAATGGGGCCCACAGTGATGTTTTTTTATAAATCCACCCCGTCCATCCGTTTTGGGAGCTCATTTTAGTACATGAAAACAAAAATGAACTGGATCCAAGACTCAAGTGGGCCTCACTAAAGGAAAAGGTGGGTAGGTAAATTACTACCGTTAAAACTTCCCTAGGTTCCACAGTGATGTTTATATGACATCCATACCGTTCATAACATCACTACTACTGAGATGAACTGGAAAAACAAATATTATCCTAATTCGAAACTCCTGTGGCTCCACAAATATTCCCTGTCCTAAAATGAGCTCCCAAAACGGATGGACGGTGTGGATTTATCAAAAAACATTACTGTGGGCCCACCTTGGTTCCCAGCGCAGGAAATTCCTGCGCAAGGCTTTCGCACGAAATCCACGGGGAAAATTACAGGAAGAAAAAAAAGGGGCGGAGGAGGGGTGGGGGAGAAGAGAAGGTACCTGCAGGGATGCTACTGCTGCGGCGACGGCGGCGGTGCGGGGATGCTGCTGCTGCGGCGACGACGGCGGCGGTGCGGGGCTGCTGCTGCGGCGGCGGTGCGGGGCTGCTGCTGCGGCGGCGGGTCTCGTTCTCTCTCTCTCTCTCTCCCGCTCTCTCTTTTTCCCTCTCCCGCTCTCTCTCTCTTTTTCCCTCTCGTTCTCCCCCTTGAAAACGAAGAGAAAGTGAGGCTTTTTTTTTTTTTTTTAAAATACTCTGCGCCTTACGCAGATTAGTGCACACGCACGTGCATGGGGCCCACCTTGATTTACGTGTTGTATATCATTGCCGTCCATCAATTTTCTCAGTTCATTTTAGGCCATGGTCCTTAATGAAGGGATCCAAATTCCCAGGGCCCACTATAATGTTTATGTGCCATCTTCCTATGGCACACTTAAGTGTTTCTTTGCCATCGAACCTGTTGATGTGGTCCACCTTGATTTATGTGTGTTCCTGTGATGTGGTCCACTTGAGATTTGGATCTACCTCATTTTTGGCTCATGCCACAAAATGATTTTGGAAAAAATGGATGGATGGTGTGGATGAAACAAATAAATCATGGGCCCAATATGATGGGTGGGGTGTTTCACCAAGACCATCCCATGTCAAGTGGACCACACAAGGACCACACCCATCTTGTGATGTGGTCCAACACCCATCTTGTGATGGTCCAACACCCATCAAGTGGACCACACAAGGACCACACAAATGGATGGTGTGGATGAAACACGTAGATCCGCACGTCAAGTGGACCACACAAAAGGAAACAGTGGTGATTAAATGTCTACCATTAAAAACCTCATAGGGCCATTAAAAACTTCCTAGGGCCCGTTGTAATGTTTTATTTCCACCCGTTTTTCCATATCATTTTAAGGCCTAAGACAAAAAAAACGAAGCATATCCAGATCTAAGGTGGACCACACCACACTAAACAGTGGTCGTCAAATGGACCACACCACAGAAAGCAGTGGAGACAATGATTCCCACTATTAGAAACCTTCATAGGGCCCATGTGATGCCATCCAACCTGTTAAATTAAATTATACATGTGAGTAGCCCTTTCTAGTGAAGCCATAATCCCAGGGACAGATTGATCATTTAATTGCATGGGCCCAAAAATGAAGTAGAACCAAATCCAAGGTGGACGACACCACTAGAAACAATGTTTATTGAACACCCACCACTAGAACTTCTTATGGTCCACCTTGATGTTTATTTGTCATCCAATCTATTGATAAGGTCACATGGTCATTCACAACTGTTTCCTGTCATCCTAATAGTATCCAATGACAGTATTCATGTGGCCCACAGTTTTTAATGGTCATTCACCACTATTTCCCATAGTGTGGTCCATTAAAGATTTCAATTTGCATTTCAATCTAATAAATTTTTAACTGATGGCATTTCAATCACCATTGTTTCATGTGGTGTGGTCCACCAGAGATTTCGATTTGCCTCATTTTTTGGATCATGACAAAAAACAATATGGCAAAATGGATGGACGACGTGGATAAAATGCATAAATCATAAGGGCCCCACATTGCACCATCTTTTTTTTTAAAGGTTAGTACACACATCCCACTGCGAGTATGGAATCGGATTGTGTGCGGCACACGCTCTTATCGTGTGGAGTAAACTCTGTTGGGCCCACCTAGAATGTATGTGCTTTATCTTTTCCATCCGTATGTTTTTCCAGCTCATTTTAGGGGTTGGGCCCAAAATTTAAGCATATCCAAAACTCAAGTGGACCATGCCACAGGAAACAGTGGGAAGAATGATTTCCACCGTTGAAACCTTCCCAGGCCCCACAGTGATGTTTATTTGTCATCCAACCTGTTCATAAGATCACATGGACATGGATAAAGGGAAAACACAAATATCAGCTTCATCCAAAACTTTTGTGTCCCTCAAAATTTTTCAATGGTAGACATTCAGTTCACACTTTTCCTGTGGTGTGGTCCACTTTGGATTTTGATATGCTTCATTTTTTTTTTGCATCATACTTAAAATTATTTGTTAAGATGGATGGACGGAGTAGATAAAATACGTAGATCACGGTGGGCCCCACAGAGTTTACTTGCACGCTAAGCGAGTTACGCAATCTGCTTCCTTGAGTACACCCACCGGTCCCACCCATCCTGTTAGTCACACTTCAGTGTTCGCCACCCGTGGGCGAGGCCGTGAGAATAGGGCCCATTCAATGTGTGTGGTGCATATCCATGCCTTACATCTATTTTGCCATTTCATTTTATGGCACGGTCCCAAAAATGAAGTGGATGCACATCTCAGGTGGACCGCACCATATCAAAAGGTGGTCAGTTAAACACCCACCATTAAAACTTTCCAATGCATGTGAAACTAAAAGGGAAATCACAAATACCAGCTTCATGTGAAACTGATGAAAGGCATGAATATACAACAAATACATCAAGGTGGGTCCCACAAAACAGTGCATGTATTTAGAATTAAATACTCCACCAGAGTATTAGGTTTTTTTAACTTGGCTGTGAAACAGCCACGTAGCTCCTCTAGAAGAGGATTTGGTGTTACCCGAGTAACAGCTTAGTGGGTGTTACCCCTACCGTGGGGCCCACCTTGATGATTTTATATGTATCCACACCGTCCATCCGTTTCTCCAGACCATATTAGGGAGAAAACTATGCAGATCCAATCTCAAGTGGACCACACCACAAGAAATAGTGGCAATTGAGTGCCCCACCATTAAAAATTCCAAATAGCCCATCGTCACCTTTTTTTAATGTTTATTTGCAATCCAACCGATTGATAATGTCAAGAAGATCTGGTTGTCAAGAAGATCTGGTTGAAGGGAAATTAGAAAGATGGACGGTGTGGATGCACAAAAAATGCATAAAGGTGGGCCCCATACGGTAGGGGTAGTAACAGCTAATTCGCTCCTGCTCGTATTTTGTGCGAAAGCCCTTAAAGGGCAGATCCTGCATTGTGGACCTAGGTGGGGCCCACCGTGATGTTTATGAGAAATCTGTCCCATCCATCCATTTTCTGACATCATTTTAGGACATGGGACAAAAAATGAGCCGGTTCAAAGACTCAAGTGGTCCGAAAAAGTGAGGATTGAACGTACACAGTTGAAATATTCGTGGGGCCACAAAAGTTTTGAATCAGGATAATATTTGCGTTTTTAGTTCATCCCAGTAGGAATGACTTTATGCACGGTATGGATGGCATGTAAACATCACCGTGGACCCAGGGAGGTTTCAACGGTATGAATTTCCCTACCCACCTTTTCCATTATTGCGGACCACTGAAGCCTTAGATACAGCTCATTTTTGTTCTCATGTCCTATAATGAACTCAGAAAACAGATGAACGAGTTGGATTTCTCACAAACATCACGGTGGGCCCCACCTTGGTTCCCAGGCAGGAACTTCTTGCGTATGATGCGGATTGCGTAATGAGTAACTCCGCACGCTAGCGTGCAGAGTAAGGAAGCGGATTGGCTGGTGCACCCTACACCAGCTACGTTGCTGGTGTCGTCATCAAGTTCTGTGGGTCCCATCATGAGGTACTTGTTATATCCAAACCGTCCGTCCATGTTTTGGGATCATTTTAAGGCTTGAGCCAAAAACTAAGACAGATCCAAGTATCCAGTGGACCACACTCCAGAAAGCAGTGGGAGATTGAACACATACCATTGAAACCTTCTTCGAGGTCCCAGAAGTTTTGGATCAGTCTGATATTTATTTTTACCCTTCATCCAGGTTCGTGTGACCTTATGAACAGTTTGGATGGCAAATAAACATCATGGTGGACCCTGGGTATATTTTAACGGTGAGAATCGTTGTCCCCACTGCCTTTAGTGGTGTGGTCCACTTGAGTTTTGGATATGACTCATTCCTGGTGTCATGCACTAAAATGATCTCGTGAAATGGATGGATGGTTTGGATATACGAAATACATCATCGTAGGGTCCACATAGCTTTAATCTTCTTTGAACAGTTCGTACAATCACAGTGCTCGAGGACTGCACACTCGCTCTGCGTCCGCCACGTCCTTACACCAACAACGTAGCTGGTGTAGGGTGCACCAGCCAATCCGCTTCCGCGGAGTAAACTCTGTGGGGCCCACAGTGATTTACGTATTTTATCCACTCCGTCCATCCATCTTAACAGAACATTTTAGGTATGATTCCAAAAAATGAAGCATATCAAAATCTAAAGCGGACCACACCACAAGAAAAGTGTGAACTGAATATCTACCATTGAAAAATTCTTGGAGGACACAGAAGTTTTGGATCAAACTGATATTTGTGCTTTCACTACATCCATATCCATGTGATCTTATGAACAGGTTGGATGACAAATAAACATCTTTGTAGGGCCTGGGAAGGTTTCAACGGTGGAAATCATTATTTCCACTGTTTCCCGTGGCATGGTCCACTTGAAATTTGGATATGCTTAAATTTTCGGCTCAACCACTAAAATGATCTGGAAAAACATATGGACGGAAGAGATAGAGCAAATACTTTCTAGGTGGGCACAACTGAGTTTACTCCGCACGGTAAGAGCGTGCGGAGCTCCGGACACAATTCGATTCCGCAATAAAATCGATCTTCAAACCAGGAGGGAAAAAACGAAAAAAAAAAAAAAAAAAAAAAAAAAGGCGGAAAAGAGGGAGAGAGAGAGGGAGAGAGAGAGGGGGGCATCGTAGAAGGCATACCTCAGTGGAAGAAGAAGAAGAAGAAGAAGAAGAAGAAGAAGAAACGGATGAGGATCCTCAACCGCAGCCGTAGCAGCATCATGCACAGCCCAGCCGCATTTGGCACACCTTGTTTCCTACGTATTAAAGATCGGCAATGACCGTGGATCGATCCACGTTTGGCCCACCAGATCCCGGTTCCGATCAACAAATCCTCCCTTGCAGGTACCGATTCTTCAAATTTTTATGTATTCACGCCGATTTTGAGTACACGCTACACGCTACATGTGCGTTGCATACGCTACAGCCCCTGTTGCGTACGCAACAGGGGAAACACGCTATTTTCATACGCTATGTAGCGTTTTTGGAACGCTACGCTACGTAGCGTACACTACACGCTACGCTATAACGCTATTTAAAACACTGAGGGAAACTAATAGGGACAGACACTCAACCGTTTCTGATGTAGGATGCCCTAATTATGATGCATACTCGTGAACTCATATAATCCAGCGGAAATAAAAGACAATAATAATATAAAATCTAGCATCAATCATCATGAACTAAGAAAATCACAAGGAGACATGCAATGGAGCGGGCCATTCATCACAACCATGAAGTATGAGATTCAATTATTGCTACATTGGATCCAGCGAGGGATGGAACCTCCCGATCTTGCGTGGTCTCAACCCAATTGATCAATGGGGATCACTAGTCTGAAGAATCAAAGGGTTTCTCGGATTAGGGATTCGAAAATCTAAGAGATTAGGGTTGGGGATCAATTCTCAGATTTTGATCATGGGAAATAAACAAATGAGGATTTGAAGTAATGCGAATAGGAAATAGATTACCTGGAAGAAATTGGAGGGGCACAAGAAGAAAAAAGAATAAGGAGATCAAGGAAGAAGAAGAAGCACCATGAGAAAGAGAGAGAAGAAGGAGGCCACCAAAGAGGTTTGCATTCAATAATAATCAACTAATCTCGTTTTAGGGCTTAGCCCATTTAAATAAGCAAATGAAAGACATAAAAGTACTAAAATACCCCTAAATACTTAAGCAAAAACAGAACAAAAAAAAAAAAAACAATTTGCGTAGAAGTTCAGGCGCCCAAAGACGTCCAAAAAGTCTAGAGAGTTCCGGACACTCGACAGGCTATGTTCGGGCGCCCAAAGGTAGTGGTCGAGCGTCCGAAGACAATGAAAACTATCCAGCAAGGTCTTCGGTCTTCTTCCTCCTACACACGTGTCCTCCCAATGTGAGGCCTTCTATGCGTCAAGCCACATGTGTAGGGGCTTCAGTGCTCCTCAATGATCGCCTAACCACAAGGAAGATGCTTGTGGTGGGCGCTTTCTTCATTGGTAGACTTTGAAAGGTCGTGTGTCCTCATCAACTCTCCTTGGGTGAGAAAAACTCGACTCCGACAAGTTAAAGGCCTTATGACGCTCTAGTAAATCCGGATCAATACTCTGCAATTCCTCATTAGTCGGCCACGTAAATTCTGACGGTGGCTTGTTCTTCCATTTGACAAGGTACCTTTAGAAACCTCTATCCTCGTAGAAACTATCTCTTCATCCACGATTTCCTCAATCTCTTCTTTACAAATAATGGGTGGAGGAAGGGGTGGGGTAGGTAGTGAAGAAAATTCAGAGAATAGCCATGAAAGGAACGATGGGTCATCGATAGGACTAGTGGAACGGACTAGATCCTCCACATTAAAGGTTAGATTAATGCCCATTTCAAGTGGAAGGTCAATCCGATATGCGTTGGACCTAATTCTTTGTAATATCTTGAATGGTCCAGCACTACGCGCTTGTAATTTCTTAACGGAACCCTGTGAGAACCACTCTGGCCTTATCATCACCATTACGTAATCTCCTTCTTGAAAATCTTACAGTCTACGATGAGAATTAGCTGAAATTTTATAATTATCATTACTCTTATTTATCCATTGTCTAATATGCGTATGCAATTCATGGATATGTCGTGCAAATGAATCGGCTGATTCAGAAGACCTTTGGGTGACTGACATGGGTAAGAGATCTATTGGCATTCTAGGTTTACAACCACCAACAATTTCAAATGGACTCATCCCTGTAGATCGATTTACTGACCCATTATAAGCAAATTCAACAACTGGTAAAATTAGGTCCCAAGTCTTAACATGGTCACCCACTAGACAACGTAGAAGATTTCCAAGACTTCGATTTACAACCTCGGTTTGTCCATCTGTTTGAGAGTGGTATGCCGTAGAAAATTATAAACGAGTACCCATCATGTGCCATAGTGTCTTCCAAAAGTAACTAGTAAATCTGATATCACAGTTAGACACTATGGTCTTAGGCAAACCATGGAGACGCACCACACCATCAAAAAAGACACGAGTAATATGGAACGCGTCTGACGTTTTCGAACATGAGAGAAAATATGCTATTTTAGAAAAGCGAAATCCACAACAACAAAGATGGAATCGTGCTTTTTTATTGTCCTGGGAAGTCCTAGCACGAAATCCATACTAATGTCCTGCAATGGAGCGTGTGGCACTGGCAAAGGCGTATATAGCCCAGTATTTTGCTTTCGTTGTTTTGCTAGCTGACATGTACGACACTGCTCTAAAACTTTGGCTACGGCCAATAAAAACGGTCCCCTACAAGGGTAATGGTCTTATCACGACCAAAGTGGTCAGCTATCCCTCCTTAATGAAGCTCCCAGACAAGGAATTCACGAAGGGACATACGGAGAATACAAAGTCGGTCTCCCTTGAAAAGGAAACCATCTTCAAGCACATAATCACCCATGTCATGCTGATCACTAGCGAGCGACGTATTAAGTATCCCCAAAATCAAGACATGTGGGGTATTCATCTCTCAATTGCTCAAATCCGACTACCTCTACACTCGAGGAGTTGAGCAACGTCACTCGTCTACTAAGGGCATCTACTGGTTTGTTTTCGACCCCGGCCTTATGTTTCAGGACGAACGAATATTCCTGAAGAAACACTACCCTCTGAGAATGTAAATATTTTAATGGCTCATGATCAGAAAACAAGACGAATTCTTGCGATAGGAGATAGTGACGCCAATGTCTTAGGGATTGCACTACCGCATAAAACTCTTTATCATAGGCAGAGTACTTTTGTTTTGCTTCATTCAGTTTCTCACTGAAATAGGCTACCAGGTGGCCTTCCTGGCTCAACACTCCACCTATACCAACACCAGACGCATCACACGCCACCTCAAAGACTTTAGAAAAGTCAGGTAGATGCATGACAGGAGCTTCTACCATTTTGCCCTTAATTTTCCTAAAAGCCTTTACTGCGACTTTAGACCACACGAACTCTCCATTTTTCATGCATTCAATAATGGGAGCCATGATCGTGCTAAAACCCCTAATGAACCGACGATAAAAAGTTACTAAGCCGTGAAAGCTTCGCACCTCGTGAATGTTCTTCGGTTCAAGCCACTCAACTACATCCCTAATCTTTTCAGGGTCTGCGCGCATTCCTTCTGATGACACTATAAATCCTAAGAACACGACTTGACTAGACATGAACGCCAACTTCTTAAGATAAGCGTACAACTTTTCAGTCCTAAGGACGCTACAGACTTACTTCAGATGTTCAAGGTGTGATTCCTTGGTGGTACTATAGATAAGAATGTCATCAAAGTACATCACTAGGAATTTGCCCATGAACGGTCTCAAGACTTGTGTCATCACCCGCATAAAAGTAGTGGGTGCATTAATCAAGCCGAAGGGCATGACTATCCACTCATACAACCCGTTTTTCGTTTTGAACGCAGTCTTCCACTCATCTCCTGGGCGTATGCGGATTTGGTGATATCCACTCTTGAAATCAATCTTGGAAAATATGGTGGACCTTGCCATCATGTCAAGCATATCATCAAGTCTAGGTATGGGAAACCTATACTTGACAGTAATTTTGTTTATGGCACGACTGTCCACACACATGCGCCACGTGCCGTCTTTCTTTGGCGTCAACAATGCGGGCACGGCACACAGGCCCATATTCTCCTGGATGAAAGCCTTTTACAGAAGCTCATCAATTTGCCTCTTCAACTCTGCATGTTCTGCAGGGTTCATCCTGTAGTGAGGAAGGTTCGGTAAAGTCGACCCTAGGATGAGATCAATGGCATGCTGAATGTCCCTCATAGGTGGTAACTCGTTCGGTAAATCTTCAGGAAACACGTCACTGTATTCCTTTAAAACCGACGTTACTTCATGGGGTAACTCTGATAGAACCTCAGGTGTAATCTCTCTTGCCACAAGGGCATACACCATGGAATCCTCATTAGTCTCTTCTAGAACTCTCTTGCATTGATTATGTGAAGAGACTTAGGTTTGGATTTCCTCACTTCCTTAGACTCACTCGCCTTCTCATCATTTTTCTTCCCTAGTGTGCTTTCAGGTGGCATAGGATTAAGTTTTATCTTTTTACCATTATGCATGAAGCACTCGAATGGCCAAAGATCGTGACGTCATTGTCGAATAGCCATGGCCTACCTAGGATAATATATCTAACATCCATAGATATCACATCAAACCATAAGGACTCCTTGTATGACCCAAACTCAATAGGATCTAAGCACTGATGGATGACAAGAAGGGATGTCTTGTCAACCCAAGAAACTTTGTATGGGTCAGGATGAGGTGTGGATTTCAACTTCAAACGATCTAAGGTGTTAGCAGAAATCACATTCTGACAACTTCCACTGTCCACTATCACCTTACAATTTTTCTCTCCACACTTGGCAAGAGTATAAAAGATAGTGTTTCGATGCCAATCAACACTACTCCTAGACTGAGATAGCACACGCCTGACTACAGCAAGCATTGCTTCATCGCCTACTTCATCTTCATCAGTAAGACTTTCAGGGTGATATTCTTCCACTTCATAATCACCCTGGTCATCAAACCCTCATGGGACTCGCCTACAACTAAGGCTTTTCCACAATTCTTCGTGGGACACTGATTCGACATGTGACCGATATTCTCACATTCGTAGCATCTCACTTAGCTACCTCACTAGAACCGGCACCAAGAACCCATTTGCCCTTATCGTCCCTAGGCTTAGGTGGAATAGTCACCTGCACTCTAGGTTGACTACCAATGTTAGGTCTAGTTCCCTGGGAACCAAATCTAGCATTAGGGTCTCGGGACTCGAAACGTCTAATGACAGAAGCTTTCAGGTATTGTTCTAACTCTGCACAACTTAATATGCTTCATCCAAGTCCGTAAAGGGCTGAGTCATAAGCTCGCGCGGAAGTTCCATTCGAAGGCCCATCTTGAAACGCGAGAGCGTTACTAGAGGGTCTTCATGGATATCACATCGCATCATATATTCCTCGAATTTGACGATGTAATCAGCGACAGACATTTATCCTTGGCGCAAGGATTGCTATTGGTCAAGGAGCTTTTGTCGATATGAGAGGGGAAGATATTTCTCCTTCAATTTCTCTTTCATCTCATACCAGTCTGTAATAGGGTCTCTACCAATTCTTTCTATCTTTCACTCAGTGTTGGTCCAAAACAACTTGGCCTAACCCACAAGTTTCATCTTTGCAAACCACATTTGACGATTTTCTGACATGTTATATCACTCAAAGTAGTGATCCATGTCAACAACTCAATCAAGGAATGCCCTGGGATCCAGACGCCCATCAGAACTTGGGGCCTCGAATCTCACATTCTTTCATCGCACGCTCATCTGAATCGTAGCAGTCTTGATGATCATATGTGGCTTGTGCTTCACGCACAACACCACGACCTGCTCCACGATCTCTACCACCATTATCTCCATGTGTTGGAGCGCGTTCTTCAACAATTCCTCCTGCTTGGGAGTGCGCATCATCCCCAACGGTGGGGTTCTCCCTTTGGGATGCCTCTAATTACTCGACCTTAGTCATGGTGGCTGCGATTGGGTTGTCCATGCGAGCGAACTCTCGCATTTAGCTCGTTTCTAGAGCGGTTATCTTTTGTATCAATTAAGCAAGTTGCTCAGATAACTGCCCGTTGTTCATGGTGGATTGAAGTCTGAAGCCTCTACCTCTTCTCGTGAGCATGCAACTAAGACTTGAACCAAATTCTACCCAACTTGACCACTATGGATATGCAACTCACAAGACGAATGCGATGAATGTAAACTATGATGAACTGACAATTAATGAATTTAAACAAAGACAACACAAATCTGGAAATTTTCCAAATTATGAAACTTTCTAAAATTTGAAAGTTTCTAAAATTGGAAACTTTCTAAATCTGAAACTTTCCTAAAACAAACCTAAAAATCAAAACCCTAATTTGATAACTCAATCTAGACAAAACCATGCAAAGCCAAATCTCTTATACCAAATTTGACGTAGGATGCCCTAATTATAATGCATGCTTATGAACTCATATAATTCAGCGAAAATAAAAGACAATAATAATATAAAATCTAGCATCAATTATCATGAACTAAGAAAATCACAAGGAGACGTGCAATGGAGCGGGCCATTCATCACAACCATGAAGTATGAAATTCAATTATTGCTATGATTGGATCCGGCGAGGGATGGAACCTCCCGATCTTACGTGGTCTTAACCTAATCGATCAATGGGGATCACTAGTACGAGGAATCAAAGGGTTTCTCGGATTAGGAATTCGAAAATCTAAGACATTAGGATTGGATATCAATTCTCAGATTTTGATCATAAAAAATAAACAAATAACGATTTGAAGTAATGAGAATAGGAAATAGATTACCTGGAAGAAATTGGAGGGGCACAAGAAGAAAAGAAAAGAAGGAGATCAAGGAAGAAGAAGAAGCACCATGAGAGAGAGAGAGAGGGGAGGCCACGAAAGAGGTTTGCATTCAATAATAATCAACTAATCTCGTTTTTAGGGTTTAGCCCACTTAAATAAGCAAAGGAAAGACATAAAAGTACTAAAATACCCATAAATACTTAAGCAAAAACAGAACAAAAAAAAAAAAAAAAAACAATTTGCGCAGAAGTTTTGGCGCCCGAAGATGTCCAAAAATATCTAGAGAGTTTCGGGCGCTTGACAGGCTATGTTCGAGCGCCCGAAGGCAGTGGTCGGGCCCCCGAAGACATGAAAACTGTCCAGCAATGTCTTCGGTCTTCTTCCTCCTACACACGTGTCCTCCCAATGTGGGGCCTTTTATGTGTCAACCCACATGTGTAGGGGCTTCAATGCTCCTCAATGATCGCCTAACCACAAGGAAGATGCTTGTGGTGGGCGCTTTCTTCGTTGGTAAACTTTGAAAGGTCATGTGTCCTCATCAGTTTCACCCCTATTTTCCTCAACAACAAATTCTCCGATTCAAAAACCTATGATCCTCTCCTATTCAACAACCGATCAACAAATCAGAGAATCGGGTGCTGTTTTTGCATTTTAGGAAGGGAAGTAGTATACAAATACCACCCGATCTTCTGATATATCTCAATGCTACTTTTATGAGTGAGACTCGCTCTTGACCACCCGATCTTCCGATTTTCCTTCATAAGACTCCGCTTCCCTTTCCTAGTACCACCCGATCTTCCGGTTTCCCTCGTAACTATCTGCTGTCCTTTCCTAATAACACGAGCCCACATTTCAATCAGAGAGAACCCTGGATGCCCCGGGTCGTAAGACAAGAAAGGAAAGTACTTCTGTTAGTCCATGGACTCATTTGTCTGGGATCTTAGTTCGAAGTTTGTGAAATCAGTATCCTATCTCTCAAGTTCCTTATCCTTCTCACTTGAGTATTGCAATGAGTTGCCTCGAGAGGCAACTGTAATCCAATGCTTTTGTGTCGTGTTCTATCTCATTTGAAATGTCCATGCTACTACAACATATCACGAGGGCAAGCATATCTGTTAAACCCAAAGACGAGTAGATGACATCTCAGCCAGATCATATCAGGTGCCCAAAAATGTGAAAGCATACAAGCAGTTATAAGATGCCCCCTATTACTTACAGTCAGCGCAAGTTGAGCATGAGCAGTTAAGTCCCGATACTTTGCACTCAGCGTGATCATTTCATTCCAGCAATATGGTCGTCCAGTGGATTCCAAACTGACATGTATACAAGTTAAAGAAATCAAAGATGTCAATCAGCTAAAGAAACCAATGGAAAAGGAAAAAAGAAAAAAAAAAGAAAAAAAAAAAACCAAATGCATAATCTATCTCTGGAAATATCATATCATCTAAACTGACATGTATACAAGTTAAAGAAATCAAAGATGTTAATCAGCTAAAGAAACCAAAGAAAAAAAAAAAACAAATGCATAATCTACCTCTAGAACTATCGTATCATCTAAAGATCTTAGTACAAGTTTGCAAGTAACCTTGTTCTCATTGGAAGCCCAAAGGGGAAACCATCAATGAACAAAGTACACTCCACATATAGCTCCGCACTCCTATTCTCAGTTGAAGAATCAAATTCTGCACAATAAAAACAAGTAGTAGTTGTTAAATTACACATAGGAGAAATTACTTCAACTGGTTTGAGTTTCAGACATTTACACCAAAAACTGGCCTGGTACTGAAAGTAAAGATTTTAGCTATCAAGATATCAATCATGGTATATGTAGCTCAGGCGTGCATGATCAGGATTGTTAGTCTCTCAGGTCCTACTATGGATGGATCATGCAACAGGTCAGTGGTCAGATAATCGTAGCACTGACCACTCGAATTTTATCCATTGAATGTTGACCATTTTGGACTTTTTCAATAGCCCAAAAGTAATCCTTGAACCTTTTTTCTTAGCTTGCAATCCTTGAAACTTGTGTCCGATCAGTGCCTAGGATCAGCCAACAGGTGTGAATTTTTGGGGTATGTCCATCAACAATACATCCAAACGGATGAACGGTCCGGATTTTGTTGCTATACACCCCCGTACAGACTTCCTGTCTGGCACAGAATTTCATGTCTGATTCCCATTGTCAGACAGGATTGCCTTTGGGAGCTTGTAAATGGAAGTAAATGGAAAATGGATTTGGGGGTAAATGAATTGGGAGTAAATGGCTTTACATAGTTGTGTTTGGATGGGAGTAAATGAAATGAATTTGAAATCAAAATATTTTGTTTGGATGGGAGTAAATAGGAGGAATTTGAATGCATTTGAATTTTTCAATATATTCAGAGGAACATATGTGATATCCCAAATCAACTTTAACATCCCAACTTAGTGTACATATGCAATATTTAATAGAATGATTGTAATAAGCCCATTGAAATATATACTTCAGCAAAAAATGAGGAAATTTCGAGCCTCAGGCAGGCTACAAATATAAGGATCACAAACAAGCAACTTGCGAATGTTTTTTAACCATCTATTTAGATTGTCATCCTTTGGATTGTTTGGATCACTCTTTTGGTATGATTTTAGTGATGTAGCTGATATTTGGATGGTTGGGGAGTATCGTTAGCGTGACACATGTATTGCGTACATTCGCATAGTGGAACCTTTGTTTACACGTGTAACTCTTCAAGAGAGCTCAAAAGGGCATTTCACCCCATTTACAATTTCATTTACATGCACATTTACTACCATTTACCTTCATTTACATGCATTTACTTCCATTCAAACACACCCCAAATACCATTTACCTCCATTTACTCCCAATTCCACCCATTCACCTCCAATTACTCCCCATCCAAACGGCCCCTTACTGTCCAAACTTCATTACCTTTAATTTCAAGAAACCCTAATTCCCTCCAACACAGCAGACTGGAACTGAGAAAAACCCCTAATTTGATTATACGGTTTGAAGAAGATGAGAAAATTACCGTTGTCGGATGGGGTCACTGCGGGAAGATTCCCTTCCAATCGTTCGATGCGGAAGGTGACGGGCAGATTGATGTCACAAGACAGGAAGAATCGGAACTCGTTTCCGCTCATCTCGCGTTCGATTTTTCCGTTCCTCTCAGGCGAGATTCTCTTTTGGAGAGAGAAGGGACGCGGATTGCGTCCGACCCCCGCCCGTCTCCAGCTGGGAACGGGCAGGAGCTTAGAGTGGCCACTGTGATGTTTGGGTTTTATCCACACCGTCCATCCATTTAGCCGTGCCTTTCTATATAGTAGGACCAAAATTTAGATAAATCCAACGCTCAAGTGGACCACACCACAGGAAGCAGTGGTGGTCATGATTCTCACTGTTGAAACTTTCTTATGGCTCACTGTGATGTTTATTTACTATCCAACCTATTCATAAGCTTACGTAGGCTTGGATGAAAGGAAAACACAAATATCAGCTCGATCAAAAACTTCTACTGCTATCAAGAAGTTTTCAACAGTGAAAGTTTAATCCCCGTTTCGTGGTCCACATGTGTTTTAGATCTGTCTAATTTTTGGGCCTTAATGCTGAAATGATACAGAGAAATGGATGGACGGTGTGGATGAAACCCAAACATCAAGGTGGCCACTCTGAGCTCCTGCCCGTTCCCATCTGGAGACGTGCGGGCGTAGTACGCAATTCCCGTCCCAGTCGGACCTTTAAGCGTCCGACCAGATCTGGGTGGGGCTGATCCGACACTCTATTGGACCACATCAAAGATAAATCTTGCATTTAATGCAACCGATTCCAATTGCGTCCCACCAGATCAGTGAGGGATACGACCGTGATGTATCCCTTTATCAAAGCCGTCCATTCATTTTTTAAGGCATGACCTTAAAAATGAGTAATATCCAACGCTCAAGTGGGGCACATCAAATTCCGAGCGGAACCTGCTGATGCCATCTCTACAGTGATAAAGTCACCAGGTTCTACTTACTATTTGGCATGGCACACTTGAGGGTTGGATCTTCCTAGTTTTTGGGCCCGTACCCTATCATACTCTTATAAAAGGTATCGACGGAGTGGATAAAGGGATACATCACGGTGGGCCCCACACTGATCTGGTCGGACACAATCAGACACGTATTGTGTCCAACTCCCGGCTGGGCAGATCTGCGGTGGACCCACGTGATGCATCCATTTGTCCACTCTATCCATCCATTTTATATGATCATGTTAGGATATGCGCCAAAAAATGTGGCAGATCCAACGATCAAGTGGGCCACACCAAATAGTGACTAGACCCTGGTGACATCATCACTACAATATGACATCACCAAGTTCCATCAGTATTTGGTGTGGCCCACTTGAGTGCTAGATCTTCATACCTTTAAGAGTCATACCTTAAAATGATCTCATAAAATGGATGGACTGAGTGGATAAATGGATACATCACGGTGGGCCCCTCCACAGGTATGCCCGGACGGTAATACGTCCGGCCGGTGGCAGGACGCAATCCGCGTTCCATTTAATGCTACTGTCAATTAATGCACATTTAATGTAACTAAGCTTACTATTCGGTGTGGTCAACTAAAGCGTTGCATCTGAATCATTTTTAGTGTGCTCTATGAAAAGGTATGGACTTCAAATTAATTTTACTTTTTAGGGATTTTTCTCATCAGCCGCCTCTATTTTGGTGTATGGACAAAAAACTGTTACTTCCAAGATATTTCTTCAAAATACCTGATGTTTTAACCGTAGTCACAAAACCGCTTGCCGTTGGCCCTGCATAATTTGCGAGAAAAGTATTTTGATATTTACGAAAATACCCATCTCTGATATAAATATAATGTAACGGCCTTCACGAAACTAGGTTGGGCTACTTTCGTGAGGCTTTTGACAAATCTGGCCCGTCCACCCTTTTCCCATCACATTTTATTGTGTAAACCCAAAATAGAGGCTAGTCCAATGGACAGATGGGTCCCACATCTGGAAAAGGTCGAACAGAGGCCTTTAAGGGTCCAAAGTTTATTGGATTGTCGTCCACTTAAGAGCTGGATATGCCTGCCCAAACTTTATGGATGGATTGGATTTCTCTCGAACATCGAAACCATCTCCAATCTAACCGTTGTTAGAGATGCCATCATGCAGCCCTTAATCTTGGTCGGTCTCACTTTCACGATGCTTGTAACAAATCTGACCCGTTCACCATTTTTCCCATTTCATTTTAGGACATGGGCTCAAAATTAGGCTGATATGGTAAAGAGACGGGTCCCACAGCAAGAAAAAGCCAGAAGGTGTCTTTTAATGGTCCACTGTTTCTTACATTGTAGCCCTCCTGAGCGCTGGATACACCCTATCTTTCAATACCCTGGGTAAGATGACCTGGCCAAACTTGTGGACGGATTAGATTTTTTGTCAAACATCACTGTGGGCCCACCGTCAACGCAACCATTCCCAATTTAACTGAGTCATGGGAGATGGGACAGACGTTGCATCCTGATGCAACACTTTAGGGCCGTTTGGATACTACCAAATAATTACTTCTCGACTGAACTTAAAGACGTTAAGTTACTTGTGGCACTTACGTTTCGTTTGGTAAGTATAATTGAAAAGTAACTTAACTCTTAAAAATTACTTATCTTAATAAATATATTTTTTTAGCTTTTTAACTTTTGACTTTTCTACTTATCTCTCTCATGTCACACTTTTGCTCTCTTCTTCTTCTTCTTCTTTTTTGTTTTTTTTTTTTTTTTCTGGGTTAGTACACACCCACACTGTTAGTTACCCTCCAATGTTAATTAACCACCCTCCAATTTGGCTTTTCTACTTATATCTCTCAAGTCAGGCTACATATCAAAGTTCTCTCTCATGGTTCACTCAATTACTGCTCTCTCAAACCGAAGGAGGCCCCACATGATGGACTGTACCACCAAAGGTGGGGCTCACACAGTAGATGGCCCACATCAAAGATGAGCCCTACATTAATTGGTGCAAGATCCAATCAACCAATCAGGTCGATCTGATCTTCTACATCTTTACCAAAAATGGTTCTAGTCCACTCACCATGTGGACTGACTATTGGAAACTAGCGAATGGGTTAGAAAACTTCAGCCAAGTCTTCCATAGCTGTACATTTGTTTTGTAGACTCTGGCCCACCTGACTAGTGGATCAACCTGATTCTTGTGCCAGGGCATCCATATAGTGGTCCCGTTCCGATGGATGGAATGTATCTCGAACCAATCGTGCTATGCTAGCACATGCATGGCATGTACATGAGCTTTATTGCACGAACGTGGGATTAGAAAAGCTCATTCTGTTAGGAAAACTACCTCAACGCTTAGCTTTTTCTTTTCATGTCAATATGTTGCTTATTATACGTAGATTTGAAATTTTCTTTGGAAAGGTTACTTATCAATGTGTTATTACCAAACATACTTATTTACTTATTGGCTGATAAGTTTGTTTACCAAACATACTTATCTGCTTAATAAGTAAAAACCAAGATAAGTAACTTATCTGATAAGTAGCTTATCTTAATTAACTTACAATCCAAACGGGCCCTTAATCTCAATGAGGCCACTTTCGTGAGACTTGTGATAAATCCGACTCGCCCACCATTTTTCACTTCTCATTTTATGGCGTGGGCCCAAAAGCAAGACTAAGCCAATGTCCCACCAAAGGAAAAAGTCAGACTGTGACCTTTAACTACATTGCTTGTCCCTGGCAAAACTTTGTAAGCCCCACTACCATGAATGTGTTTTATCCACACTTTCCATTCATTTTGCCATACACTTCAACTTCATTTTGCCATATGATTTTTGGATATGAGCCCAATATGATAATTATTTGTCATCTAACCTGTTCATAAAGTTGCATCTATAGATGGAGGGGGGAAAAAAACCAAATATTAACTTATTCATAACTTTTGTACCCTAAAAAGTCCTCTTCAAGCAGCCTAGTCAATCTTACTCTATTCATTTGGTCCTCTATGCATGGTGCATTCTGACCTATCGATCAAATAGGTAGTCCCTTCTTTGATGAATCTGGTTGGTGTGTAGATGTAAGGATTATCCTCCTCTTGATGACCTTGACAACTTTCGTTACACATGTGCTTTAGTTTCTCGCCCATGGGAGGTTGATATCTCGGTCCTCTCCTATCCACATTCTCTTGATCGTCAATGACTTGGGGCGAGTCTTGATATTCGAGCTAATAATAAAATATTTGACGTTCGACCGAAGGAAATACATAGTTTGATCCGATGGACATGCAAGAGGGATGTAATTTGCAGTCTCAAACTTAAGGCTTTGGTATGAGATGTTTGCATTGAAGCATTGTACATCTATAGCTAAGATGTAGGGCTCCCGAGGGTCAGTTGATTCGACTAAGAAATTTTGTTTAAGATCAACCAGAATGGTTAGCGCCCTAGCTTTGAAGATGTACTTGGCTCTTTGGTGAAGAGTCGAAGAAAGCCCCAACTCTATGGAACCAAGATTGATCGGGAATGAGATGGAATGAAGCTGTGATATCTAAGATCTGAAAAGTGATGGTTGGTGATTTTAGACTAACCGGAATCTTGACATCAATCTCTCTCTTAACCTGTCTTCTGGAGGTGGGAACCACCCATCCTAAACTCTTTTCTTGAAGGAATGAAAACTGAGCAGAACTAGGCAAATCCCTTTGAGTAGCAGAACATCATTCCTGAAAAAAGGTGACCGCATGATTGAAGCTAAGCCCTGATTTTGTCAGGGCACACGGCATACTGACAAGGGAATAGGCTTTTCTTGGAGCATGAAGACTGGAGTGGGGGCCGAATAGGCAGTTGGCGCCCCTTAGAAGACATATGGTGTAAAGACTAGACTATCTAAGGGTGCCCCTTGTAAACTTAAGTGCATGAAGATTGGACTGGTTGGAGTTGCCCATTACATATTTAAGGGCACAGAGATTGGGTTGGCTGGAAATGTCCTTTGCAATTTAAGGGCACAGAGATTGGGGGTGCCCTTTGCAGGGTGAGGGGCTTTGAGATTGGAATGGTGGGGGGTTGGCCTTTACAAGATGATGAGCTCTAAGACAGGATTGTCTAGAGGTGCCCCTTACAGGATGAGGTGCTTGAACTTCGAACAAGAGCCAATGGTATGGATAAATTGGACTGGAAAGAGAAGAGATTCTTCGTGAATGATATTAATGATATGGGTGTCCAATGTACTGGGGACTACTTGATACTGTGATAGGGGATTCTAGAGTATGTTGTTCCCAGCTGCGTTAGAGGCATTGATTGAAATTTTTCCTTGATCGATCAAGTCTTGGATTGTGTATTTCACGGTGAAACAACGATTTATTATGTGACCTCTAGCCTAATGGTGTGCATAATACTCATTCTCATTATAGGTTGTCGATAAAGGGTTTGGTGGAAGCCTAAGCAGTAGCGGGGCAATAAGTTGCCTTTGGATTAGCATGGTTAGCATTTCGTTATAAGTTTGGTCTATCAGGATAAACGGCTTGGGTTCTCGAGCCATCCTCATTTGTCAATCTTGATTTAGTGACTAATGGTGTGCCTTGGGTAGAGGTGACAAGATTATCTTCTTCTATTAAATGGGGGACATAAACATTTCCCTTACCATTCTAGTATTCGGTAGGCCTTCCTTCCAGTATTCACTGTATGGGAGGCCTGAAGAGGCCACCAACAAGAGATCATCTTAGCCCTTATTTTGACTTTGACTTATTCTTTGGCACGAATAAGCTGGGTAAAGTTGGCATACTGATACAAGACAAAGTATCCAAAAATACTCGACTTTGCCGAGTGGATGATCATGGAAATTTTCTCCTCATCGTCGATGGGTGTCTTCATTCTGGCAGTCATGGCTCGCTACCACATCTAACGTAAGACAACAATGATTCATCATTCCACTGCCTTAAGGTAGCAACATCCACCCTTTTTGGCGATGAGTTAAGATTATACATGAAATGATTGATAAATGCTTGAGAAAGTTGCTTCCAAGTATTGATTCGACGGTAGTAAAGTAACATGTACATGTCAACTAAGTTTAGCAACGGGTCGTGTTGAACCGGGTTCATGTTGTGTAAAAAAATTTCTCACCCAAACCCGACCCGTTAACTAATGGGTCAAAATCTAGAAACCCAAACTCATTCGCTAATTTAACAGGTTACTCACAACCTGGCCCGTTTAACCCGTTAAATAAACGGGCTATGCCGCCATGGGTAAAGAGATGGAGAAGGGGCTCGATTCGACAGAGATATTAGGGTGTGGCCGTGTGAGGCCGTGGGCAAAAAGATGATGCAACCCGGCCTGTTTATCCGGATAAATAAACAGGCTATGCCATCGTGGGTAGAGCAATAGAGAAAGGGCTCGATTTGACAGAGATATTGGGGTGTGGTCGTGTGGCGTCATGAAAAGATGGAGAAAACTCCCTAAGAAAGAGATGGTTGGAGTCTTACGGGCTATCTTAGCTTAGCTTAGGATTTTCTCACCACACTAAGGATAATTACCAAAATGCCCTCAATAACGGGTTAAATAGGATTCACGGGTGAAACACTAAAACGACCTGTTATGTTAATGGGTCTTAATGGGCCAACTCATTAGTAACCCGACACGATAAGGATGGACCTGAACACTAGTTTTCTCGTGCGGGTTGGCAGGTTGTATGGAATTTTGCTAGGCCTTTGTCTAACACATCACCTTTTAAGGACTACTGTTGCTTTTTTAGCTTCCTCTCCATGTTTTAAAGTTGTTCTCGGAGTTCTTCAATTTCCAAGGGACCAGATGAGAGGGATTTTATCCCTTTGAATTAGCTAGATATCCTGCTAGGAAGAGGACATTGGAATTTGCCTAGATGTTTTAATTCATTTCCACCCTACCAGGGAATTTGACAAGGTTCCTCCCAACCTATGACGGAGATTTTACTGGTTTATCTCTCAACCAAGATGTTTACGGGTTCCATCCTACCCAAGAGTTTGACAAGGATCCTCCCAACCCTTCAGTTCTAATCTAAGAACCTAGCATACACTCCCGCTGGAGGCTCCCCTTTGGAGACTTGGTCGAGTTTGATTCCAAACTCTCACACTCAATCCTCCTCGAGGAAGGAGTGTAACTAGACTCTTACAATGACAAGTTACTTGTCGGATTGAGCCCCTTGTTCAGCGCCGCTTAGGTTGCTTGATCTCCGCTCTCCCGTGCTTCAATCAGCTCCTCAATGCTCCCCCGATCTTGTTATCAATGCTTTGTCAATGATTCAACTCCAATGACTAATCACCTTTCTTGTGATGCTCTTAAGATGACTAAGGTGATAGGAGATTGAGTAAATTCTCTACAACTAGTAGGATTTGGTTACCTAGAGGAATTTCACCTAATTGAATCTTTAGAGACATTTAGACAAAGGATTTTCGTATAGTCAAGGTGCCTAAAATATCAAAAAATCAAAAGAGAACAAATTCATCTTTATATGAGCTTTGAATGCTCCAACTTGTGATTCAATACAAGGAATACGACTTGGAATACATAGGATTAGAGTTTAATGGTATGGTCAATGAGGGTGGCTTATAACGCACTAAATTTTCTCACAGAACCCAAAAAAATCATGCTGTAAATATATAGAGCAAAAGCTCCAACAAATAAAAAAAAATGGTAGCCAATGGCTAGTGGCCGACCGGTCGTCCGACCGGTTTGAAGGGCCTACAATCGGTCGGTCGTTGAAGGTCGACTGGTCTGAAAATGGCCCGAGACTGGTTTGTAGTTAATGACCCATTTTTAGCCTTTGCCGACTAGTCAGTTAGACTAGTTGACCGGTCTGGCGATCGATCTGAAAATGCCCAAGGACTCTCTGAATGGGTCATTTGTTGTTGTCTCTTTTTGGGCCTCTGACGATCGGTCAACCAAAGTCCAAGATTGGTCGATAGGCATGTTTTTCTGCTGTTTTAAGTTGTGTTTTACAATAGCTCATGCAACCTTTTGGGCCTATCTTTGGCTGATCTTTTGGGACACCTAAGACCAATCTAAAATAACTAAAAGTCTGCCTATTTGGTTAGGTCATCTAGAGGTTTGAATTTTCGTTTAGGTTCAAGGTTTAAGGCTCACTAAGGCATCTAATTTACCTGTTTCTTCTTCCTTGATGCAGTAGGTCCACTTGGGTCTTCGGTCTTCATCTTTTTTAAGCTCAACCAACACCTAGACTTACCGACCTCATATGTAATTGACAAATAAGGTGCACTAGCATGCCACAGAAAAGTGCATTAACACCACGACTACGCATGGATCTGCCTGTACCAATGCCTCTTCCTTAGAAATTGGTATATTTTTATTGATTTTGTACATAGCTTTGATGATATCCATGCCCTCTACCTCTTCCACGATTGCTATTAGTTTGGCCACCATGTTGTAAATAACCACGACCTGTCTTTTGCTCATTTAGAGTCAATTTTTACTCCAATACTTATTCCAAAACCATGGAACCAGCATTCTTTTTCATTTGTTGCTCATGAACTTGTAACGATCCCATTAGCTCCTCAATGAAGAGATTTTCCAGATCATTTGATTCTTCAATGGCCACAACCATATATTCAAATTTGATTGTGAGGGATCGTAGCACTTTTTCAATGACATGAATATCTTCAATCTTTTCACCATTTCTTTTCAGTTATTAACGACTACAAGTAATCACGAAAAGTAGTCGGAAATACTCACTTTCCTTCATGTGAGCAGCCTTGAACTTGGCTCTGAAAGTTTGTAGACGAACTTTCTTTACACGATTAACACCTTTGAAGATGGTGCTTAGGATCTCTCATGCTTGTTTACTTGACGTCGCTTCGGCGATTCTTTCAAAGGTTGAATCATCCAACCCATAATAGAGTAAGAATAACACATCCTTGTCTTTCTTTCTTTGATCTTGCTTGGTAGTGGGCTCTACATACCCATTGGTGATGATCCCCCATAGATCTTGAGACCTAAACATCACCTTTATTTGAATATACCAATTTTCATAGTTTTCTTCTGAAAATTTGAGGCTGAATAACAGTGGCCATCTTCACAGAACCTCTGCTCTGATACCAATTTGTAAGTTTTATTAAGCCTTAAGAAGACAAATTTATTGGCTTTGCAAAGCTTTCAAACACTACTCAAAAATTGATTTTTAAAGAAGGAAGAGAGAGAAATGAAAAACAAAATTTTATGAACTGATTTTTCTAACTATTTCTTGCAACAACGTGAAAAGACCATACCAACTAGTAGGAAGACCAGTCGGTGGCCTTCATGCATGGAGATTAGAGGCATCCAATCCCAACAGAAAGCCTACTCTAGACCCTTCCATTAGAGAGAAGGGTAAAGACATTTAATGTAATTTTTACAAAACCAACTCAAAAAGTCTTTTCATCCTACAGGAATGTTTCTTTAGAACTAACATCTGCTGCTGCATGCATTGGGAAATCAACAGCCCAACGACTGCTACTATTTTTTTTTTCCAACATCTACCTCAGCTCCGTCCTCTACAAATTCGATCAAGGTGGCTACATCTGGTGAGTCTTTACTACATTCCTTGTATTTGTAATGTGTGTATGGAACATGTATGTAGAAAGAAGTACAGCTACGAGCTTGACAACAACGTCTCGCCAGACATGATACAGGAGATCGCTGTTGACCCCAGTTTCCGTGATTGCCAGGGATTACACTCTTTTACTCAGAGCTCGTCTAAGGGATCACGCCTATCTTCAAACAATACGTCGCCAATATGCCCGCATTGCATTCTGTTATAGTGTTTGTATCGGTGAGGTCACTCCCCATAAGCAAGACTAGTTCCTGTTCCGTTGCATTGGCTAGAGCGAGCTGGTGGTGTTCAGGTGCATGGTGTGGTGCAGGGTATGAGGACGTGCAGAACTAGCATGGGTAGTTAGACCGGCCGGGCATTGGTGGACTGGCTGAAGGAGTTCATTAGAGATGAAACATGGACCCCACCGATGGTGGTGGTCCACCATGATAGGGACGATGGTGGTGCAACCCAATGGTGGGCCATGGTGGGCCATGATGGTGAAATCGAGGGTGGGATGAAGAGGAAGAGAAGAAGAGATTAGTGGAGAGAGATAAAGGAAGGAGTGGTGCATTTGCAAGGAGACTGTTGTGGTGGTAGCAAGAAGATGGAGTGGCATTGGGAGGAGTGTGGGTAGACTATATGCTTACAATGGCCTGAGGAGGAATATGAGACGTAGGGGATGAAGTTTTTGAGATTCATCACAAGCTGTTGTTGAAGGTAGGAATGAATTATAGGATTTAGTAAATATATGATGAAACTTAAATAAATTAATATAAAATATTTATGATGACTGGATTCGCCCTGGATCTCTCATACTGCCTCTCTGGCGGTGGTCGACCTGATTAGCTCAGGATGCTGTGGAGCTCGGTGCCCGAGCCCAAGCTCCTTCACCACAGGCTTCTTACATGCGGTGTAGAAATTCCTTAGTGAGTGAGTCCCTCTCCTACCGAGCTTCGTGTCCTGACGGCTCAGTTCAACCACTCATCCCTGAGCAGGAAAAACTACTCATCCCGCATGGATGGCCTTCTGCTCTGACCATCGTCGCTAATCCTCAGCTCAGAGGGCTGAGGACTTGCAGATGCTTCTTTTTCTGTGTGAGGGCTAGTCCAGGATCCCCCATAACATATAGAACAATACTAACTATGCAGGGTCTATAATAACAACATTATATGAACTATAATTCATATGCAATGTAGTGTATGTATTGGAGTGATGCACATGATTATAACCCTAACCTTCCATGTATTGGAGGTACTGGAGAAAGTAGCATATTACATACTGGCTCTTAAGATCCCGTATCAAAGCGACCCATGCAATCCAGGTAATGTTGGTTCTTGCCTCTGCTAGTGTGACCACCCTCACAGACATACAGATGCTCACCTCTACACCTTTATAGGTGAGAACTCGTGTGCACCTTTGCCAACATGTCATGGGCACAAAATCCAAAGTATTCATGTCATACGACACCCCATGGAATCCGTCGGGGCAACTTTAAGCCAAATTCTGGTGGGCCATAGCAAATGGAGAGGCAAATCAAGAGGGAGGAGATTTGCCTCTCCATTTGCAATAGCCACCAGAGTTTTGGATAGAGCTGTCAATGGATCAGGCTAGCCCGTCGAGCTTTCAGGCTTGGCCCGCCTTGGACCAGGCTTTGACTAAATTATCAAGCCTGATGGTAAGGTTTGGGCCTAAAGTATAAGCTCGTTTTTCAAACCAGCTAGACTTGGACTGGGCGGTTCAAAACCCGTCAGCCCGGCCGACCCAAATATTTTTTCTAATTTAAAATTTAAATTAAAATATTTTTCCTCCTTTCAAAATTTAAAATTTTTATGATTTTTTTTTTCTAAAATTCTATTTCCTTCCTAAAGCTCCTTTTATTCTTGATAGTGTGTTGCTGAATTTTTTCATAAATGTAAAAGTGTGGGAGCAAAAGATAGTTTCTCTCGATTTGAAAGGCTAGGCCCAGGCTGGGGTTGGGTTCAGGCCGGACCCCACATTTGTATCTTGGGCTGGGCTTGGGCTAGACTACTGTGGCCTGTCACAGGCTAGGCTAAGTTTGGGCATAGGTTGAAAGAGTCGATCTGGGCTTGGACAAACCTTGGCCCAGCTCTATCCCGGCCCATTGACACCCCTAGTTTTGGATCAAGCTAAAAGTTTGGTTGCGGGGGTTTCGTGGGGCACTGCATCACGTGGACCATTCGGATTTTGTGCCTATGATATTTGTGCAAAATGTGCATGAGTTCTCACCTAAAAACGTGTGAGTATTTTTGTGTACACACACACACACACACACACACACACACACATATATATATATATATATATATATATATATATATATATATATATATATATATATATATATATATATATATATATATATATATCTGTGTGTGTGTCTGTTGTGTGTGTGTGTGTGTGTGTGGGCGTGCACACACATATGTTTGTGTGTGTGTCTGTGTGTACGCAAAGGTGGCCCACCTGATAAGGGTGACAATGGGCAGGTATCCCCCCGGCCCAACAATCTTGACCTAGCTTTTTCTGGGCTTGAACCTACTAGCTTGGGCCTCGCATGCATGGCCTGATCCATTTTAAGGTTGGGGTTGGGCTCAAGTTATTTTAGCCCGAAGTGCAACCTGCTCAGACCAGACTTTATATGTACATGTCTTATATCATAAAATTATGGCATTCTAATCCTTACGCAACCATTGTGAATAAGAACCATTGGTTTCATTCCTCTTAAATGTTTATTTATTTGTGGATATGTGGCCCGCTTGATAAATGATAGATTAGGAAATTTTGGAGGGAATTAGGGATTTTATCAAATTTCGAGTTGCGTCGGGTTTGGAGCTGCCTACTTTCTTCTTCTTCTTCTTTCTTTTATTTTTTATTTTTTTGCGCATGTGTGTCTTTGACCCTGTTATGCTGGGCTCAGTCTGGGCTGAGGCGTTGGGTCTAATGAAATGGGTCAGTTGCGGTCCAGTCCTGGGCCAGTCCATTATCACCCTAACCATCTAAGGCCTGGTCACTGGAGTGACCTGAATTTGGGCCATGACTTAAGGTGGACCCACAGTGCATGGATAGCCTTTAGCACAGGGCTCGGTATATATGACCACATGAGCCAGCACTTTATTTATTTATTTATTCTGTCTATATGATGCCTCTTTGAAGCATTACATCTGGGGGTGGGAATGGGTTGGGTCAGCCCATGAGCGAAATGGCCCAACTACCTTCAGAGGTGGGCTCGAGCCTAAGCTACAATACTGGATCAAGCTGGTGAGAAATGGGGCCACTTTAAGCAAATGAGCCATGCTCAAGTTGAACCCAACCCAACTCAACCGTGTCGCTCTTATCAATGAGCTTGGCCATGTGGACCGCACCTGGCCTATTGGGCTACCCGGTCTATTGCTCTCTCATTCCTGTCATACACCGTACAACAAAATTGGGTGCATAAACCATCCGAGTATCCAATATCTGTCAATCTACACCGTCCAAGTCCATCCAAGGGTATTCCTTGAATGCAACATGGCCTGAAACTGTAACCAATGGCATTGTTCCTGAAAGTTGAGTTAGGAGCCAGTTTGGATGGTCAACCATATAGGTCCATTAATTGGGCATTTAGGATTTATAGTGGTTGCCAAGTTTGTGTATGGCTAATTGATTGGACGGTCTGGATTAATGGGAGTGTAGACAGGTAGAGGTGATCTATGCATTGGCTACCAATGTTTTAAAATAAGGTCAGACGTACAGTTGGTCCGGTTTGCACTAGATGGCCTACTGAAACGGGTCTGGTTGCTCTAAAAACCCATTCAATTAAGTGCATCACTCCTTGGACCCTTTTTTCTGAGGAAATCCGAACCAGTGTCTGTTGGGCCCTACCATGGATGGACCACCTCCCAAAAAATTTCCTCTAGAAGATAATCCCACAGTTTCAATTTCTAGGCTTCAAATAAATGGTTAAGGAGAGAATCATCAATGGTCCACAATAAAAGAAAATTTAAGATTGATGGATTAGATCTTATGATCTGGGAGATATTTAAATCATGGTCCATCAGTGATCACACAGGTGGTTTCAGATCACTGAACCGTGGGCCCAACTTGATCCCACAACTCCTCTTGTTGAAATGGGTGAGAATTCGAAAGAATACTCTAATTGTATCATAGGCTTGCAATACAGCTAAAACATGTGGACCATTCAATCACTGATCAAGAATGTCCATTCATTCTCGGCTACTCTCCACAAGGCCACATATAAGAAACACACCAACTAAACAATCCTAAGCATTCAATCAACAACATGTAGAATTGATGGTCAAGATCAATAAAGAAGGAAGGCCCAATCATCTGTCATGATTCTAAATGTGGACCCCACCTTGGAAAAGAAACTGTTTAGACCATCGCACTCGTTCAATGCAACTACTTGCATCATTAGCTTCCGATGCAACCAATGGTATAAGATCATGCACTATCTAACATACAATTGCTTAGGCAGTATACACACCATGCAAAGCTGTTTGATGAGAATCTCACCAATAATCCCCACAATTGCAAGACCCATCTCTAAAGTGATGAAATCTATTCACATCTCTCACCACAAAATCCCTCCCCACAATCTCAGAAATTAGTTTGAAGGCTTCATGACAATCCCCACACATCCTTAGATTCTTCATCACTCTGATAGTCACTCCTTTTGGAATGCTTATCAATGCAAACCCCAGAGCTAATCTCTCACTGTGGTGGCCCACCATCGCCTCCTTGGCCTCATCATCTTCAATATCAACAAGCACCAATCCACCACTACCACCCACATACCCTTTTTCTTTCATTCTCACCTCCAACTCCCTCAAAACATGTGCAACCTCACTTGCACGCGGGCATGTCGACGAGTCCCCGGCAGTAAAACAAGTATGTAGCGTTTTTCACCTCGACCCAACTGCACCCAGGTTCCTTGCGTACCCCACGCAGTTTCATTTCAGGACCGGATATCTCGAACATCATCCCACCTTCCGACTGATGCATACGCATTTGACATTGTCACATATGCTGAAGCCACTTGTTGGTTCAATTCTATTAGCCTCTTGCCAGCCTCAACAGCAAGGTCCAATCTGTTATGGTTCCTACTTGCTGACAGTAATGTGGCCCACATGAGTGCTGCATCGTTCGCTTCCATTGGGATATTGTCCTTCGACAAGTCATAGGCTTCATCTAGGCGGCCCTGCGCGGCCAAGCATGTCAATTACACATGTGAAGTGTTTCGCATCAGGTGTTATACCATGTATCTTTCGCATAGAATTCAAGTGCTCGAGGCCAATGTCAATGAGACCCGAGTGGCTACAAGCATATAAGATGCCAACGAATGTGATTCCATTTGGTCTAACTCCTCTGGCAAGCATTTCCTCAAAGAGATTAAGAGAGAATTTCCCCATCCCATGCTTTGCCGCACCAATGATCATCGACGTGTACGGGATCACAGATGGGTCCTCTATTTGCCGAAACACCTTGTCACCATAACCAATACACCCGCATTTTGTATACATGTCGACGAGCGCGCTCGCGACGACATTGTTCAAACTGGTGACCAAAGCGGATCACAGCCACATGTGTCGCCTTCCCCACAGCTAATCTACCCAAGCTTGCACACGCATTGAGAACACTTGCATACGTGAAGTGATTCGGAGCTGTTGCCGCTGGGCATTCTCGGAGCAATTCCCCAAAGAGTTCAAGTGCGTCGTGGCCATGCGCATTCTGGGCATAGGCCGAAATCATTGAAGTCCAAGAAACAACATTCTTATCCACCATTTCATCGAAAACCCGTCGAGCATTATCCACATC
The DNA here is from genome assembly GCA_003013855.2 of Liriodendron chinense. Taxonomy (NCBI): domain Eukaryota; kingdom Viridiplantae; phylum Streptophyta; class Magnoliopsida; order Magnoliales; family Magnoliaceae; genus Liriodendron; species Liriodendron chinense. The sequence goes on along the minus strand of ML058484.1, from coordinate 10,931,199 downwards.
ATTCGACTTCCCATACATATCAATAAGAGCAGTTGAGACTACGAGGTTCGATCGGAAACCGGAAATCTCAGCATGGGCATGGATTTTTCGACCTGTCTTTAAATCAGAGAGTACCGAGCAAGAGTTCACGGCAGTTGCAAGAGTGAAGGCGTTCGGCAGAATCTCGTTTCGGGGCATTTTGTTAAAGAGGCAGAGGGCCTCGTCGGGTCGGCCCACGTCGATGTATCCAGGCCATCAGAGCAGTCCATGAGACGACATTTCGTTGGGGCATTTCGTCGAACAGTTGGCGTGCATGCTCTGTTTGGTGGAATTTCAAGTAAGAATTCAGTAGATGGTTGTTTGTGAAGGTGTCGTTGGAGAGTCCGGATTTGAGGATGGTGGAATGAGTTGAGATCGTAGTTTTGAGATCTTGGGAATTCCGGAGTTTGTGAATGAAGGGGTTTTGGATGGAGAGATTTGAATGCTGGTTTTGGCGGGAAAGGAAGGTGGTGGAGACGGTTGCTCTTGGTGGGGTCCACTTCATACCATGCAGGCTTTGCAGCCTCAACATACCAGTGAAAGCTTTATGCTGATCACGAGCGTCGATTTCATGGGCCACTACGAGGATGGCTATAGACCAGCTCTTCGAGTTTTTGCCTGTTGAATCTGGCCCATCCATTTTTCAATCTCCATTCCTTTTTCCGGCCCCAAGAAGGTTTCAACGTTCGCTGTTGCGTGGCCCACTTGAGTGTTGGATCTGCCTGATTTTTGGGATATTGTCCTAAAATGATCCGGAGCAACTGATGGACGGAGTAGATAGCAGAAGAGAAGTTGCAGTGGCTCCACATAGCTTTGCATTGTAGCCGTACAGTGTTCAAATTATCCGAAATATCCCCGTATTATCTCTATCTCTAGCTCAGTGATACCGATAAATGCTGATAATATTAGTAGCAATATTGGTATAAATTTTTTTAGATATTGACCTTGTATTACTATACATCACAATATTTTTAGTTGTAAATTTCAGCGTCCTTTGTATTGCTAATGCATTGACACTGCAACTGTATCGATAATATTTTTTATTGTGTAAATTCTAGGTGTCGCTTGCATTATCAATGTATTTGCAATATTTTGGTATTATTGCCGGTCTATTAATATTGTCAAAATTTTATATATTAAAAAATTTCATTTTATATTTTTATGGGCATGTAGTTGTATGCAACACTTAATTTATCAACAATAATAATGATAATATCTCACAATATGACAATAACGAGACCATAATCTTTAGTTTTTTTTTTTCTGTTGTTGACGATTTGTTAAAAAATATAATGTGTTGACAATATTCTAAAATATCAATGAATGTTTAGATGAAAGGTCAAATATTAGATAGATGAGATGGTTGGACTAATTTTTTACGACAGCTCATGCTTTTAGGCCCTTATTAAATAAAAGTATATTATGAATGTATTTTTTTATAAATTTTTATTCTTAAATATGCAAATATGTATATTTTAATATTTCTTAAAGTTGAATTGAAAATTTTTACCTTTTTTTTTTTTCAGTTTCACATTTCTAATTACCAACAAAATTATCAAAGGCATTGATTTTGTTTTCTCATCCTCAGACTAACAAAACTTGCAGCGATATTAAAACTTCAAACACTGGCAGTAGGAAGAGAAAAACCTTCATACTCTGCGACGCAGACACTTAAGGATACGGAATTTTACTTTAAACAAGTTGAGCCTATGGTTCTGTGATCCAGACGGTTGATCTGAAACGACCTGTGACTGATGGGCCATGCCTTAAATATCTCTCAGATCATAAGATCTTGAACCTATCCATCTTGAACATAGAATGGTTCCATTCCTCTAAATTTCTATTTCTTTGTACATCTGTGGCCCACTTGATCAATGGATAGATTTGGAACAATCAAGTGGGGAATATGGATTTTATCAGTTTTATTATGGGCCTGGGCCCACCAATTTTTTGGCTCGGGCTTGGGTCTGCTATGCTAGGTAACCTAGGCTAGGTCACGCCTTGGGTCTTGGGTGTCAATCGGGTCTGGCTCTAGCCCGTCCGGGCCCAATTAAGCCCATTTGCAACCCTGGTGATCATGTAAAGGAAACAAACCGTTTTTAACATAGATTGGACATTTAATAGATCATATATTACACGAGAGAATTGCAAGGATGCAACTAGTGGTGGCACTAGGTTGGCTTCGGTTCCGGTTCGGATCAGCCCAAGTCCACGGCATTTGCTAAGGGGCCCGACATTCAATCCATTGGCCCAACCAGACCCACTTAAAAGCTCATCAAGCCAAAGCCGGGCCAATAGGCCTAGCAACGGCCCGGACCAGGTCTGCTTTCCAACTGGTCGGGCCACACCTTCAGGTAAGTTTTGTTTGAATTTTGATTTTGCTGGGCCTGCACATTGCCATTGCCTTACCGACTGACCGAACCAGACCCCCACATGACCACAATTGGGTTTATGAATGGAATAGGGGGCTAAAGCTTATGCCTAGCCCTGCCCAACTAATGGATACCTACAAAGATAAAAACCATATGTATGCATCTGCACTCATTGTTTTGGGTTTTGGTCTGGGTTAGGTACCGATGACTCGATCCATTAGCAAGAGCTACGTGGGTGGGTTGCGTTCGATTCAACCCGAGCTTGACTTATTTACTTAAACAGGCCACATTTCCCACCCGAGCTCAACTTACTATTTTAGCTTGGCCTGAGCCCACCTCGCAAGAGAGTTGGGCTAGTTTACTGGCAACCCAAGCCAACCCATTGCCATCCCTAGATGTAGTGCTCAAAAAAGAGGCTTCACAAAAATGGATTAAACACTTAAAAAGACCCAGGCCTGATCCCAACCCAAAAAAAAGGTGGGTCCAGACCTGATACCAAGCCCACGTAACGTACCCAAAGGCATAATTTTAGGATATAAGATATACCTATAAAGTTGAGTAAAGTCAAATCGGATTAGGCTAAAATGACTTGATTAATGAATTTACGAATTAAAAGAAAAAACAGTTGGAACAACAATAATAAATTTGAAAATACAAATTCCAAGAGATACTGTAACAAAACCAAACCTTGATTCTACTCATTTTGTTGGTGAACTAGGAATGAACTCAAAATAAACAGTTCCTAAGATTACTTTGCCATTTGGTTCTTTCTTCAGGATTTAATATTTGGAGCATGAGTAGAGAATGAAGGAATTTAACTATGTTGCTATCAGTAAAGTTTAATCCAATTATGATATCTGAATAACTTAGTTTATATGAAGCATTAAATAACAGGGGAACAAAGGCTTGCAAACACAAAACTTCATCATATACTTATTAGGCTGAAAATCTAGAAATTAATCTATTTAATTGTAAAAGTAACCAACCAACCTAATAAATTGACACAATGAGCCCTATAGCTTTTGGTTTAATTTTTTTGTTGATGTTACAACTAATTAACCAACGAATATATCCATGTAATCTTCCTATGTCTTATTTTCATTTGACAAAACTTTTTGAAATCTTCAATACATTTAACCTGAAAACACAATATGTATGTTAACATTTACGTATAAATTTATTTAAGTTTCTAATATTTAAAAATAAATGACATAGTATATGCTTAGGAGAAAACAGGAGTAATTGAATGCACACCATTAAAAACTCCATAGGACAACACATGTAACCTGAAAAAAGTCTATGCACAATACCATGAAAAATAGATATTGTAGGATATATTGGTGAAATCACAAGATAGTGAAAACACTTCTCTCGTGCCAAAAATATTTTTTAATTCACCTATCCTATGTGTAGAATGTAGATTTCAAACGGTTCATCATTATGATCATCGTCTAAGCCTTATTCTAATTAATTGGAGCCGACTACATGAGTTCTTTTCTACCATCTTACTCTATCAAGGATCATAATTTCAGTTAGATCATAGGTTATCAAGTCTTTCTTCTTCTTTTTTTCTTTTTTTCTTTTTTTTTATGCCCGCACTTCTCTTTTGGCCTTCCCTTTGTCATTTTTGAGCCATCAATTGTACCAACTCACTCCTAACCGGAATAGATTTTGGTCTCTACAGCATCTTACTAAACCATTCAAGTCTACTTTACCTTACCTTGTTTTATCACCCATTGGTGCTACTCCCAAATTCTCTTAAATACATACACTTCTAATGCTATACCTGTCATGCTATTCATCCATCTCAACTTCCTCATTTCAGCTACAAGTGATGGATAGAGGTTCAAGTGATACGCATGATTTGTCATTTATATGGCATTTACTCTACTATGTCAGTCATTTGCAACACCTAATGTTAGGGCCTGAGCCAAAAAATCATGCTTATCTAAAACTTAGGTGGGCCACATAGTTGGGAATAATGGAGATGGGGACAGTCCATATAGAAACCTTCATGGGGCCAAAATATTGTTTATATTCGATCCAACCCATCCATCTGGTGATGACCACTAGGATGATGAATATCCAAAAAGACAGCCTGATCCAAAACTTAAGTGGCCACACCATGTGAATTTAAAGGTTTACATTATTTTCATTCTACACCATTGATGCCTATCATGAACGGTGAACATGAGGTGGGGCATCTAATGAACCAAGTCGATGGTACAAAGCTCAGATGTTGCACAAGCTGCCTCTAGTAATTTGTGCTGAGGATTTTGGGTCCAGAAGCAAGGGTCCCTTGCCCTAAAAAAATAACAACATTGTGTTTAGAGGTATAGAGTCTGATCTGTTGTTAGGGGATATTTTGGGACTATGGCAGCCACACATGGGGCATTGTTTCAGTGATCTAACCCGTTAATATGATGGGCCACCGTCTACCAACCTGACAGTTTGTATGGTCATTTTCACAGAGGGCCCAAAATGAAGAGATGTTCTGCACATGTTTGTAAACTTTTTTCAGTATCCCTCATACACTGTCGACCTATCATATCCACAATTTCTACCATGGAACCGACATATATAGGTTAACGGACTTTAAAGAACTCTACTTTCATGCGTACAAACCTATAATTCATCTTCCCCGAATGCCCATGGGTATGCATGGAGCTTTGCTAAGCGGGAAAGTATCTCTCCCATCCATCCATACGTAGCGAAATGTGCCTGGCATATGTACAGGTAGGGTGGCAATGGGTCAGGTCCGATTAGGTTAGGGTCAGCCTAAGCCCAGCCTTTTTTTTTCTTTTTCTTTTTTCTGGTTAGTCATGCAACCCACCCACTCACCCACCCACCCAGTTAGTCATGCAACGCACCCACTGGTGCTGTCAGCAGCGTAGATATTTCACCACTGATGGGTTTCGAAACCGAGACCCCTTGTTGAAACTCCGTAGAGTCTACCAACATAGCGCTATTTACTAAACAAGCCAAGAATTATTGCCCAAACCTAACCCACAACCGTTACCCTCTTAACCCTACCTAACCCACTTAAAAATTCATCAAGCCTACCCAGCCCATTTAATTGCCAACTAGGTAGAGCTAGACACGAATCAAGTTTAACCATTCGGATCGACTCGGTAAAACTCTGTTCGAACATAAAGTTCTCTTGTTCGAACTTTGTTCGAACACGCAGGGTGTGTTCGAAAAAAAAATTGAGTCGTTTCAATCAGTCCTGTTCGACTCGACTCGAACTCAAACTCGACTTGAATATTGACCGACTCGACTCAACTAGTTCGAACTCAACTCGAATATTGACCGACTCTCTTCACTGTTTCCTATGGTGTGGTCCACTTGAGCTTTGTATCAGCCTCATTTTTTGTTTAATGCCTTAAAATGAGATGTACAAATGGATGGACAGGAGTGGATCAAACAAATACATCATGGTGGGACCCATGGAGCTTTGACACCAGCTTGTTGGCGGGTGTTCGCACCACCCGCCATGAGCCAACCCATATCACGTCACAAACCTTGTGCAGCTCCTGCACTGGAAATATAAGCGGGGCCCACCATGATGTTTGTGAGGAATCCACGTCGTCCATCCGTTTTGTGAGATCAATTTAGGATGTAAGAAAAAAAATTATATGGCTCCAAGACTCAAGTGGGCCGCACTAAAGGAAAAGGTGGTAGTGAAATTCCTACCGTTGAAATCTCCCTGGAGTCCATAGTGATGTTGATCGGATGCTTGCTTCCATGAATTGATTCACTATTTCATTTTTTTTATGTAGCGAAGGCACTCATCGTAAGAAAGATATTAAACAGTCAAGGGTTCACTTTAATCTTCACTCTTCCCTCTTCAGGTGAGTAAAAGTATGAATATTAACTATCTATGTTATGATTTTTTATTAGTTAGTTAAAAACTTTAAACCTTATGATTTGTCATGTGTGATGTGTGATTTGTAAATAAATCGGTATTTACTATTCAGTAGTAGAAAAAAGCGAAAAAAAAAAAAATGAACTTGTTTAAACTTGTAAAAATTGTCCGAAATCCATATGTTCAAACATGATTGGGCCAGACCAAATCAAGTTCGAACAGAGCCACCTTGTTCGAATGTTTGTTCGAACACACCCACCTCTAGGCAAACATTCCAACACACCCACCTCTAGGCAAACATTCCAACACACCCACCTCTAGGCTTAATTGACCCTATCCAACCTACATCAATCCAACTCAGGTTTAAGAATGGAATATGGCACTAAGACATAGCTGGGACTGAGAAAGTAGGGATGTTATAATGACATGGAGCTGCTTCTTGAGGAATGAAATTACAAAAATGCCCTCATTTTTTTTCTTTAAAGTCTAGTGAACAAGACTCAAAGACTCGTGGCCCACATGATATGTGTATAATATCCAAGTCGGTAAATGCATGCACTGCACCATGGTAATAACAGGTAAGAAAACTACCACATTAATCAGATCATCAGATGGGCTACACTTAAATTAAAATATTTTGAATGGTGTACATAAACTTTTATAGAGAAAACCACTGCCTCACGAAGCGAGAGGTCTTAAGCTCCGAAGCCGTTTGATGGCCACCTCCCATGAACTTACCCGGTGCGTGTGGATTGGAGGGTTTGCACATGAAGAGGCCTTAATACTCGGGTTATCAAAAAAATAAAAAAAAACTTTTATGGATTGCCCAACCTAACGATTAAATCCACCATATTTTTTGTTCATGTTGGTATGAATCTGTTGGACTGTGTTGGATGTGAGACACATACCATGTGGGCCCGACAACTTTTCATTTTCCCCTTTAACTTGACCTGAACTCACCTTGAAAGCAGCTCAGACCAGTTCATTCACAGGTCAACCCGACCCCATTGCCACCCATGTACAAGACATGTAAACCGGACATAAGATGGGCTCCTCTGTGAAGATAACTGGTAAACATTCAAACCATCCGAGTCCCTTGTCCACACCTTGTGAAAACCGTTGTTGGTTCGAGAGAAGTTGCTAGCAAGCCCCCTTCCAAATACAAGTATCGTAACCAGATCAGGGATGAGTGGGTCCGCCTCCTTTTCTAGGCCAGATCCATTTACATAGTAGGGCCCGAACATACCATACCATATCTTGGACCAAGCACGATGTAAATCCTCTAATATGCATGCATAGGTATGGACTACAATCTCTTACAATTTTGGGCCACAGCGGTGCAAATTGACATGGATGGGCAGAAATAACAGGCTCCGATGGTTCATACACCCAAGTTTTCATGTATGCTTTATAGACAGTATTTGCCGTTCGGGCTCATATAAACAACTAATGCCTGTGCTAAAGTCTAACCCATGCAAGGTCTCATAAACTAGTCTAAAATCCAGGTCACCCCAATCAGCAGGTGGGCCACAAGTATCTAGATTGTTGTACCCTTTTTGGTACTGGGTTGACCACTTGATAACCAAGGAAAAAGGCCCGAGCAGCCAGACCCCAGGTAGCCTCTCAGATGTCATCAAATTCACAAAGTTCACACACAAGAGAGGGAAATTAATAGGGAATTATGATTTGATACCAAACAATACCTCTAGTAAATGAAAGTACCAGGTGGTACTCTTTGAGCAGAGAACAAAAAAATGCCCTAGGTTTTTTTTTCCTTTGATAAGTCTGAGAAGTGTGGGGCCCACATGGCATGTTTATGACATCCAACCCATCCATCATATTGGTTCGCTCCACTATGACGATCAGACACAAAATATACATCCGACCTAACCCATCCATCATATGGGTTCGCTCCACTATCGCAATCAGCAGAACAAAATGTACAACTGATCCAATCATTAGACGGGTTACGAGTAATTTTGAATATTTTGGTTGGTGATAAAGTCTTTGATGGTGTGGCCCAACTTATGAATGATTGTCTGGATTTCAGGTTCATCTGATAGCATGTCATATAAATACCACGTGGGCCCACAATTCTCAACTTAATCTCTTTTGAAAGAAAAAAAAATAAAATGGTAATTTGGTCATTTTATCAATCAGAAGAACGCTCCCGAATTTCAATTAGCCAGGCACTATTTGGTAAAATCAGAATTACGCAGGAATTTTGAGGCCATAATCAAGGGAAAAGCAATCAGAGCAAGCATTCATGCTCGAAGGCCTCTCTTTCTTTCTTTCTTTCTTTTTCTTTTTTTTACTTGAAAGGTTTACAAAGAAAACCAGGGATTGAACCCAGGAAAGAGCACACAAACTTCAATATATAGAGAAAAATAATGATGAGTAAAATAACAATCAGGTAGAGATGGGTAAAAGAAGAAACAAAAACCAAGTAGCAGAGTCCAAAGAGAGAGGGTGCGATGAATGTGTACAAACAAGATAAAAGCAGCCAGCTCTACTGAACATGGTACATTGTATAAGAAGTTTCTTTCTCAAAAAAGGGGGGCAGAGTGCAAGATTGTCGATCAAACCTGGGTAGGAGATAAATATACACAAGGAAGAATTTTCGATCTGGGTTTTGGAGCTTTTTCTCTTCGGCTTTGGAAAGCAGCAAGAGCACTTCGTAGCAGCAGCAGCATGTTCGATCTATGATCTCTTCCATGGGCTGGTAATGCTGCCTTTGCACTATGGCCAACAGGTCCTCAATGTTTTTTAGAGCAGCATTCTCCTATACAGAATACAGTGGCCTTCCATCAATGACGATCGACAAGGTCAATGTTTCAGGCCAAGTACCTGAACATGTTGGGGTTATCCTTGTCCCTCTCCAGATAATCCCTCGTGATCAGATCTTCAATCCTCTTTTTGATCGCCTTAAAGTCGGGCTGCACATTAAAAAAAAAAATCTTTCAGACATAGATGACTAGAAGAACATGACCAGTCTACAATCGCAAACACTGGCCTCTCTCTTCTTCTTCTTCTTCGGTGGGGGGTGAATGACAGTTTCATTGGAAACATAATTCAGAAGGAACAACATACAAACAAGCCCTGTGAAGCACACAGATACCTCTACATGTCTGCCAGCTTGGTTCGGGGCATGGGAGGTCCAATTCATGCATGAGGTGGCCCCTGCATGTAGATCACCTGGCCTGAAAATAGGGTAGTGGGCCATGCATGCAAAAAAAATGGATGACCTAGGAAAAATTGCTACCCCTACTTGTTCAGCAAAAAAGATGTCGCTTACTGATGAGTCGAAAACCTTGATTTTTAGCCAGGACAACTACAAGGTAGAACACACCAGATGCTAGGCTTTTCATGTCCCACGCACTTGCCAGTCTAGCACATGTGGATGTAAAACCCCGAAAAAATATATCACTGAGACAAATTATTGTTCTTGGTTCACACGAGAACCTCCATTGATAAATTTAGGGACTATGTCAACTAAATGTTGATGTCATCATAGAAAATAGTCCCTTGTGCATTTCCAGCCCACCTTCTCAAGAAGGGTAAAATCACCTTCCCTACAGTTAATTCATGGCACTTCCACAAATAGAATCTGTCTTTTAGAATGTAAAAAATCAGAAAAAGACCAAAATTTTCCATCGGAAGACCATTCACATTGAATATTGGATGGGACGAAAAGCGCTGAAATTTTAAGAGAGAAGAAAAAGAAAAGTGCTAAGTACCTTGAACATGCGGCCAAGCTGCTCAACACATTCCATTACCAACTGTTGATGGCCCAAAACCTTACGACTCTTCATGATCCTTACAATCGATGCATCAATGGCATACCTTCTGTCCTTGTCAACATCTTCGATAACTTTCTTCTTCTCATCAACTGGAGGGAGAGGAATCTGCAGCATGATAGATCAATTTGCCTTTAGAATCAACTAAAGAAAGAAGAAAGTTGGAACAATAAGCAAATTTGAAAACAAAGTTCCAAGAGAAACTGAAACAAGACCGTACCTTGATTCTCCTCATTTTGTCGGTGAACTTGGAATTGAACTCGAAATAGTCAGTTGGAGAGATTGTTTTGGTATTCGGTTCTTTGTTAAGGATTTTATATTTGGCACATGATAGAGAATGAAGCAATCTAACTGTGTCATCATCAGTCAAGTTTAGCTGAGTCATGATCTCTGAATAACTTAATCTATCTGAAGTGTTGAATAACAGGAGAGCAGAGGCCTGTAAACAAGAACACAAAATTCAGGCACACTACTTTTTTTCTTGAAAATTGATGATTCATTAGCATTAAATATATATAACGAATACAAAAAGATAGGCCCAAGTGACCCTCTCATCAATCAAGAACTGGCATAAGAAACAAAAAGAAGATTACACATATCTTGAACTGCAAAAGAATGATAGGAGCACTAAAAAAATCGACTTGCAAGCTCTCCAAATGACACAAGAGGACCGCCTTAGAGAGGCCTTTCAAATCCTATCTTGCAACCACCAGTGTTCGAAGTTTCGGTATCGCTACAAGTTTCGTTAATTGGGGATACCAAAACAATATCGATATCGCCGATAATATCGCTGATAACCGGAAATGAGGGGAAAATGGGAAAAACAGTGGAATTTTTCAATGAAACCTCAAGAGTTGATAAAATACATATAGTTATATATTTAGGAATACAAAAATTACATAAAGAATGCATACATGATAGGTTTCTATTTAATGGGGGCCTAAAAGCACGTGTTGCCGTAAGAAGTCAGTCAAATCATCTCCTCCATCCAAAGATCCATTGATATTTTAGAATATTGGCAACATATGAAATTTCCAAACAAATCGTTAACAACTGAAAAAGAAACTAAAGATTGAGGTTTCGTTATTGCTATGTTGCGATAATGATAATATCGTGATATTATCAATGTTATCGTCAACAAATTGAATGCTGCATACAACCATGCACCCATAAAAAATATGAAATGGGAATTTTTTAAATATATAAATTTTTGGCATATCGATACATTGGCGATATTATCGAAATATTGCAGATACATCGACGATACAAGCGACGCTTGGAATTTACATAGTAAAAAATATTGGCGATTCACTGACGGGATCAATGTATTGACAATACAAACGACGCCTGTAATTTACACAATTGAAAATATTGACGATATCGATACATTGGCAATATTTAGTGATACATCAGCAATATCAAGCATTTTTTATACTATCAGTATTATCGGTATCGCTACCGGTGTTATCGGTGTCGCTTGAGCTAGAAATAGAGATAATATCGGGGATATTTCGATAATATCGGAGATAATGCAAACACTGGCAACCACCCAATCAACAACCATAGCAGTATCCTTCTTAATGATGCAATTGGTGCCTCAACATTTTCAAAGATTCCAGCATTTCTCTCCTTCCACACACCCTCCCAACAAGCACATCTTCCAAAGATTCGTTCTGCGATGCTTAGAAGGGACTCTGAACCATTCCACCAAAATTTTTCCAATTGAGGTGTTAAAAGACCATGCTAACTCCAAAACATGCAAGAAAAAGAGCCCATAGTTCCCTTGCCATAGGGCAATGGAAAAATAAATGATTCATGGATTCTTCATCCTTTCTACACAAGACCCATTTTTGGGATTAGCTATTTTTGGGGAGTTAGCAATTTCCAATCCATCTCTCTGCAAAACCCATTTTGCAAAGGGAGTGAGGAATTCCCAATCCATATGGTCGAATGCCTTCTCCATGTCTATCTTGCACAAGATTCCCGCCTTCCTCCTTGAATTGAGATTTGAGAAGCTCATTTAGTCATTTGCAACCAAGATTCTATCTAGAATCTATCTTTATGAATGCCCCTTGGAAGGGAGAGATAACAAAGGGCACGACTTCACGCATTCTAGGGTGTGGAATGTCAGGCTGAGGCATAATTTACATGACGATCGGATTTCATTGCCCTTCTAGAATCTTTAAGCACAGTCAGTTTGGACCATTTGGAACAGGATCACAACAGGTGGAAGTGGTCTCCAAATGGCTCGTTTTCCTGTAAATCATTGATGCACAGGCTTTGCAATTCAGGTGGGTTCTTATTCATGGCTTAGTGGTAGACTCACAAAAGTTTCAATACTAAGGTCATGGGCTCGAGTGCCCATTGTGGTGTGTGTGGGTGTGTACATAAAAAAATAAAAAAAAGGCTCTGCAATTCAGGTGCTGCTCGTCGCCCATGTGCCTTTGTTTGGAAGGTCCCTATCCCTCCCCAAGTGCAAGCATTCGTGTGGACAGCAGCAGCAAACAAAATCCTCACAGTTGACAATCTTAAGAAATGGAATATAGCAATGTCGACCAGGTGTGTCATGAGCAAGACTAACGAAGAGTTGGGGGACCATCTTTTCATCAACTGTTTGGTATCTCAGGCAGTTTCATCTCATGTTTGGCAACTTTTTGGAATCAAGTGGGTAACGCATGGTTTCGTGGTCGAAGTTTTCACAGGGGCAGCAGGTCCACTTTCTATTCGTGGTAAAGTTTTATAGATGCTAGTGTGTGTGTGTGTGTGTGTGTGTAGAGAGAGAGAGAGAGAGAGAGAGAGAGAGAGAGAGACTTCACACATTCTCAGTGAAAGAAACTTAGCTAGGATCTTATAGCATCACCCAACTGACGGCCCAAAAAGTCAAGAAACTAATCCATTTGATGCTAACTGGAACTAAAAGTATTACCTGATAAGTTGACACAATAAGCTCAATAGTTTTTGGTTCAAACTTTCCGTTGATATTACAAGTACCCAGCGAATATATCCATGTAAGCTTTCTATGTTTTGTTTTTGTTTGATAGAACTCCCTGAAAACTTCGACACATTTAACCTGAAACAAGAACATGCACATTGAGATTCATGTATAAATTCATTTTTAGTTTCTGACATCTAGGAATAAATATCCTGGTATATGCTTACCATCTCTGCAGGAAGGTTTAGATCAAATGATTTATAACTTGGCCAAAATCCCGTCGTTAGAACGGTGACTGTCAAATCTATCCCGGGATTTGCATGGGAGTTACCATTGAGATATTCCTCAAAGCTGGCCTGGTTTTCTCTAGCCAATGTCAAATCCGTGACCTGAAATAAGAAACAAGAATTCCAATGCAATCCAAATTAATCACAAATTGATATAAAAACAAGAGTCATTCCTAAAGGTGCTTTATAGCAACGGACCATTCCCTCCATCTTCGAAGTGAATTGCCCACCACATTGCTGCTTCAACTTTGTTAGAATACTCCTCTCATGGTCATCATTAGCACTTTTGTCAAATAGAAGCCTGCGAGCCAGCTTTTTCCTGCAAATTAATAGAACCATGAGAGCATTAACGGCAATAAACAAGCAGTGTTTCACAACATAGATTTAATCAATCTCATGGCATGCTCAGCGCAAAGAACTTTACCTATAGAACTCGGCAAAAAGGTCTTTATCACTGATATACGCGAGCAATTTTACAACCTGCAGATTATTTAATAACTCAACGGAATATAAAGTGCATGAAGCAACATAACAGTAAAAAATAAAACGAAAAAGAAAGTGTTAATTACCTTCTCAAGAGTCTCCTCAATCGCTTCATCACTTAATTTTTCACTCCCACCCTTCTTAAGGATATTATCACAAAAGGTAGCCAGTAACTCAGCACTGGAGCTGCCTGCAACACCCTTGTTGCAAAAGACCTCAAAAGCCTCCTTGAGTGCCTGACCAACAACGTTTTAGAGAAGGCAGTAGATAAAGTGGTCCAAAGTTCCATATAGCCATCACAACTATCACCAATACAAACCTTATGGAAAAGAGAGTGGTTCATAAAGCAGTCATTCACATATGCCAAGTACTTATCATGCAGCTCGATAACTTTTCGAACAAAAACCTGACCAAAGAACCAGTTCAGCTTCGTTAAGTCCCAAAATATTCTATCAGACTTGAAATGAGGGACCTATTATAAGATTTACCTGTTCTTGCAAACCAACAACATCTTTTTTCTCTGCCTGTTAAAAGATAATTGTTAGCAAGGCTACCAATCACAGAAGGAAAGGTAACATATGGGAGTATATAAGATATCTGGAGCAATGCAAAGTCATCTATCTAGCTAATGCATGACCAACAATCATTACATTATAAGTGTATGATCAAAGATAATAAAACTCCCTCCCTCCCCCCTACCATCTAGCATTTTGAATTCAGAATAAACTGAAAGCATCCTTAACATTTTTTACAGTAAAGCATCCTTAACAGTTAACATGATCCAATCTCGCAAGTTGTAACTGACATCAATGTACTATCTCATTAGAAGAGTAACTAATGTAATCATCAATGATGACAGTGTAAACAATGAAAATAAGCTCTGGTCAGCTCATTATCTCATGTCCAGTAAAAATAACTGTCGATAATAATAGCCCAAGAGACAGATTTGCTCTCAGATCCCAACTTCATGAAACATCCCATACATCTAATCAGTCTTTTAGCAGGCTACAGCCGAAAGCAATTCGTCCTCAACAAACACCGAAAGCATAATTAGCCATGACACGAGACATGATGCAAAATGTTTCAGACTGAGAAAATGAGAAGTAAGAACTCACTTTCTTGTTACTTGCTGCATCTTCTGCTTGTTTTACCAGGGTGGTTCCTTCAGCAGTAACATGCTGCATCACAAAGCACTCAGTAACCATAGAGAAGCAAGATAAATATAATAGGGTAGTCGTTCTGTTCTATTTATAAAACCAAAATACAACTTTGGAAGGAAATGCACCCCACCTGCTTAAATATTTGAGAAACGGGATCTAAGCCTCTAGTTATTCTACAAAATAGCCTATACATCCTTGAGAGATCATCCACCTAACACAGCGAAGACAACAAGAATATTTTTGTTCACTAAACTGAAAGACAACTCATAATCTTCACACAGGAGCAACAACATAACCAACAACAAATTACATTTGCATGATTGCATCTCAGTTCATACCTTGTCGTCTCTAAGCAAGGCATGGCATCCAGAGTGTTCCTTTTCTAGCAGCTGGCTTGCGTAAACAAACAACAGCTCATGTTGCACTTTCTACCAAGAGAACATGACAAATAAATTTTAGATTCCTTCAACACAGTTTCATCATAAAGTAATTATTTAATAATTTTCATTAAAAAATAACCACAACTACTTGTACTATGTTTGATTCTATTTACTTAAGCAATACACCTACAATAAATTCCTTTCTCAAGCTTAACTTCGCAAGGCTTGGTAGCACAACCATATACTAATAGAGCAAAAGGACAACAAACCTCCAATAACTTTTGCTCGCTGCTGGAATGCAAATAATGAGAAACCCTATCCTTCTCACGTTTCAAGCACTCCTCAGCCTGAGTTTTCAAATAGGGCATTAAACATCACATGACAAGTAATGTGGATACATGTCTAAAACAATTGAATGCCTTTAGCAGGACTGACCTTCAACATGTAGTCTGGACAGGAATCCTCTAGAATCCAGATTGAAGCTTTGCGGGAATAATAAGCAGCGGTGTCTTTAAGCATGGCTGCTTCAAAATCAGTCTCATAACATTGCATATTCCCCATCCCAATTTCGACAAAAATATCCAAGACATTCTTCAGTAAGGCCCGATCAATCTGCTCTCCTTCACGCTCTTGATCAATCTAGCATACAAGTATTTGGTTAATTAACCTTGAACGGTAAAGCAAGTTGTTTGATTGTTTGACGTAATGTACAAACATACCAAAGAGATGACAGCATCTCTAACTTTACTATTAATTTCCTGGTACACCTGAAATTAGGAAAGAAAAAATCCAAGAAAGTCCACATTAAAAACGAATAATAGGATAAGCATGGTTACTGTATACAAATTTTAGCCTCAAATAAACAATGTCCAAAAGATGATATACATGGTAACCAATTGGAGAAAAAAGTACACAATATAAGGTGCAATTATATATGAAATTAGGTACCAGATCTCGGAAGCAGGTGAGACCAACTTCGTTGAGGGCAGGCAGTGACCTCCGAGCAATGAAATATCGGTCAAGATAGTGAAAGAAGCGTGAAAGCCACCTGACCATCACTTTATGATTTGCCCACCTTTTCACAAGCTCTCTTAGCATAAATTCATCATGCTTCTCTCTTAAAGATGGCAACACCTGCGTAGAAAATAAAAATCACTGAAGCTAATAAGAAAAGGAGAATGTAATAAACTAGAATATATTGTTCAACTAAAACAACATATTCAGATGGTCCCTACAAGCTTGTCAGAGACATTAATCCTTTGCAAATTTCCCTTTACAGAGAATGCTCAATAGTTAAGTTCAAGTGCAATAGTGTTTATGGTTCCAAATTACAGCTTCAGAGTGCGATTAAACCAAAGACCAAAACTGTTGCACCTTACCCTGACTCGGTCTAGCGTTGGGGTGTGACCCACCCGATGACCCATTTCACTATTCTCCAACACCAAGGTGACTTGGAAGTCAACTTGATTTCAGATAATAGTTAAAAACATGATGGTGGGGGACCTGTACATGTAGGCATGTACTCACGTTGGTAATCATGTATCAGTGGACTCCTGTTATTTTGTGCAAACAAGTACTTGAGCATGACTTTTCATGTGTGTGGCTGCTTCTTGCTTAGTAACTTTCCCGGCAACTGCCCTTCCATGACCCTACTTTCCTTGCTCCCCCTTTGGGGCATGCATGACATGGAATAGTTGCAAGAGTTAATAGTTAATACTAGGGGATTGTGCTGGCATGTGATAGAAGCAAGTGTTTGGAGGTGTTCAACACGACAAGTAATGGGAATCACTTTTAACGAGATTTCCACGGACATCTCTGACAAAGTCCGGCATATTATGAGCAACAATCTGCAATTCCGAGTGAGAGTGGGGGATAAGGTTCACTTCTAATTATGGGTACCAGTCCATACCCTTTCTTATAGTAGGTCAATACTCTTACTCTATCCTTCTTTGTACACCCTCTCCTCCTGCAAAGGCTCAATAGTGAACAATTGTGACAATTTCCGTGGGGGGGTCGTTGTTTAGAATATCAAGTGATGGCAAAATCTTAATTTATGAGTTTTATGGTTTTGTTGAATTGTCTTTGAAGTTGTTTACATTGATGTCTCTTGGTGGATAGGAAAATCAAGAAATGGATCTTAATTGGTATGTTTCCCTCTAATTCCATTTGTCGGGCTGTATGCGCAAGTAGAAATAAGCATTTTCCATATGCCAAGGTGTGAGGGAACCACATTCCACCAAGAGCAAAAGCTTTGAAGAGATGGCAATAACCTAAAAGTTTTAAGCTCAGACGATTTGCAAAAGCACCACATAATCATCCCAACATTTGTTGACCTTATCACGATAACGAACAGACGATTGATTTCAATCACATTTTTATTCATTGTGATGTAAATAAGGATGTTTGGAGCTATTTATCCCACCTTTTTGGGTTGCGTGGGTGCTCAATAACTTAGTGAAGAACTAAATCAACAGTTGGTCGTAGGGCCATTTTTCAAGAGGGAAATATTTTTGTGGAAAACAATCTCAGATGCTACTCAATGGGGTTATGGATGGAATTATGGAAAGATTTGAAAGAAGCAGCAGAATTTTCAACAGCAAGGTGGCCTCAGTGAGAAGTATCAAAAGAAGAAAATTCATACTTGTGACAAAATGTG
Organism: Liriodendron chinense; assembly: GCA_003013855.2. Lineage (NCBI taxonomy): Eukaryota > Viridiplantae > Streptophyta > Magnoliopsida > Magnoliales > Magnoliaceae > Liriodendron > Liriodendron chinense. The sequence continues at coordinate 10,913,249 of ML058484.1, read as the reverse complement.
GGTTGGCTAGACCAGAGTTGTGGGGAATTTCCAAAGCTAGTCTTCCCTGTGCAAATGGAAGGTGAGAAAGGGTCGATCAGAAACATGATAAGAAGTCACCTCCCTATGGGGCATTGGAAGCTTAATTTTGACAGTTGTTTGCTTGGGAATCCAGGCCCTGATATGGATGGTGTTCTAAGAAACAATAAAGCTGACACCTTGTTTTGAATGCAATAAAGGTGAAGTCTTAACAAGCCCAGTTAAGGCCATGTGGCGAGGTGGTTACAATGCGGTGGAGATTTTGGCACTTAGAGAAGGGTTGTCAATTTTCAAAGCCTCCTTTATAAGGAATCTTGTTATCAGGTGAACCTATTCCAAAGACGCGAATCTTTTGACTCACTTTTTTATATTTGCAATTAGATCCTTCATAGTTGTAGGAGGGTCATGTTATTCCATGGGAGGCCAGTGGAATAGCCAGTTCCCTCACTAGTGAAGGATTGATGAGAAGGGTGACTCAGAATTGGCTCTTTAGTGCCTATCTTATTTCTTCTTGTTCCAATAAAATTCTAGTTACTATTCAAAGAAAATCATTTACGTGATCGCTACATTTTTATGGTCTTTTAATCCAAGGGCCTGTGCGAACTATGGGAAAGGGAAAGAAAGGAAAAGAAAAGGGTTTCCATTGTTTGGGCACTTTGCATTGTTTGGATAGCAAAGGAAATGATGAGATTGGAAATAGCAATCATTATTCATTAGCCTTTTCTATAGTCAAAACTCTCACACACAAGATTCAAGGCCACCATTGTTTGAGGAATGACATTCACACTTGCTATTCAAATAAAGAACCCCAAAAACTGAATCCATGAGAATCCATGTTTCAATAGTGCTCATGGAATCCATGGGAATCCATCATTGAATAATCATTACACTTTCCTCTTCTATCTTTTTACCCCACAATCCAAACAGGCCCTAAAGGAAGTTTCTGGTAAACATGATGATTCCCTTCCAAGCACAATGATAGTAAAAATGCGTACAAAAGGATTGGCATTGTAGTACTTTCATATGAGAAAGGGAATCAAGGATGAGCCACAAATTACAATCCCAAAGCCAACCCCAAGTAGTTAAGACAAGGCTATGATGGTGGTTGTGGTGATTTTTCACTATAGATTGTGCAAACATTGGGTGCTCTTTTCTGGTGCTTAGCTTGAGAGGAACCTTGGATTCTGCAAAAGATAGGTCAAGATTATTCATTAATGATGCGAGCTGAAGGCCCAGCATGGGGGTCAACATGTTGTGAAATTTGGGCTGTTTGTTGCAATTTTTGGGCGTTAAACGTATATTTACTAGTTTTCGAATATAAGGGGGGTTGATTTGGAAGATACAATTGAAGATTTTGGGTTATTTGGTAGAATTTTTTTTACTAGTTTTAGGTCGAATCTTTGTACATTGTTTGTTGTCATCTTAAATTAAGGTTGATTTGAAACCAATTTAAATTAACTATAGATTTTATTTTATTTTTGAAACAATTTAGATTGATTTGAAATAAATCTAATAGTTGGAGAATCTTCATTAAATATTCATGGGGATCGTCTTTTAGGGTCTACAAAGGGGGGGTGGTGCAAGAGATAGCACATTCCACATCTTCGTAGTTCTATAGGTTCTTGCTAAATTTTTTAAAGAAGTTTGAATATCAGTAAAGTTGTTTATTCCTCTCTACCCCAACTTTCTTATGGGTGTTCCCTTCATCCATTCTTGCAATTCAGATACTGAAACCTTACTGATTTGATAACCGAATTTCATCATTTTGGTATCAAAGCAGGTGATCACTAGGGGTTTCAACTCTCCATCATTTTTTTTTGAAGGTTAAGTTTCGACTCTCCATCCTCTCTTAATGACTTTAAAGGAGGTGAAACAAAAAGATTTTGTGCATGTAATGCAACTACATCACGCACTTACAAAGTAGGTGGATCAATTCACAAATAAAGTCGCCAATCTCGTTAATCAAGTGGGAGAGCTCCAGCATGGAGGGTATTCAGAGAACAAAGTTGCAACACGATGACACATAGGGGAAGGTCCCCGCCAAGGTCCTAACCAACAACTGGTAGCCCTGGCTTATGGAGACACCAATGGTCGAATCCTTCAATTGTTAGAATGTGACAGACGGCCCAAAATTAAGGTGAAAATACCAGAATTCCATAGTCATTTGCATGTTAATGACTTCATCAATTGGCTAAGCAAAGTGGAAAAAGTGTTCAAGTAAAAGAAAATCACAAACAATCAGAAAGTTAAATTAGTAGCCATGATGTTTTTCGGCCACGCAATGGCATGATAGGACAATCTTCAAGCCGAAAGAATCCATCAAGGCAAGGAGAAGGTAACTTCTTGGAAAAATGAAAAAGAAATTAAAATAAAGTTCCTACCCATGACTTATGCTCATCACTTCCAACCAAGATGTCATAATCTACGTCAAAAGAATAAACCAGTGAATAACCCGAGAAATTCCACTACCTTGATTTTTTTTTTAAACAAATAATGAGATTTCATTAAAGAAGATCCGAGGATCAAGGAAAACATCGCCAAAAATCCGAATATAGCGCCAACTAAAACAACAATAAAGCACCCAATGCACCAATTCAAACGAATTGTTTACCATGGACAGCCAAGATATAGACCAACACTAAGGGCTGAAAAAGACGACCCCCTAAACTTAGACGACATAGCTGCCATTTAGAAAACAATTGATAGTTTTCTCTTTGAAAGCTTCTACGGAAATCTAGGCAACCTTAAAAATCCTGTTGTTCCCCTCCCAGATTTCCAAACAACTAGCAAAAGGGACTTTATTCCGAAGGATCTTAGAACCACCAAAAATCAGGCAAGCGCTCCAACAGATGAATTCATCTTCACTAGACATATTCCTCACCCAAGAGAAAATGAGCTTCTTTAGAAAAGAATTCCAATTCTCTTCCAGTACCAGGCAGTGAAGAGGTATGCGGGAGGCACTTTTTTTTCATTTGATTTACACATTATGCATCTATTTCGAATACACATGCCGCGTCTTTGCATTGATATACCATGCAGATCTTTTTCCTATTTCCATACCACAAATGCGGAAATTCTAGGGAGGGGGCTCACAACTTCCATAGATAGGAGGCGAACTTTGTTTTAGAACTGCAATTCCACTGTAAACTACATCATCTGTCCCATTTCCAAACTCATCATCCTTCAACTCCAAAGAGAGTCTGACACCATTTAAGATGGACAGAAGGGCCTAAAGGTCTTCCATTTCCTGGTCATTTAAGTTCGGTCTGAGAACGATATTCCAGGAGATGTTATCCCCAACAATCCTTTACAATACGTGCCTAACTTGCACCAATCTGTAAAGTTTTGGGAATCTAGCTGCGACAGGAGTGCTATCGATTCATTCATCCTCCTAGAAGAGGGTGGATTCACCACTATTGAACGAGAGCTTTGGAACCTTCAAGAAGAATCTTTCCCAACTGATTTGAATGATCCCCCAACCTGACAAGAACCTTCCAAATCTTCAACATTTTTGTTCTTCTCTAGATACTAGGGTCCCACCCGCGAAACCTGACAAGATCCTTCCAAATCTTCAACACTTTTGTTTCCCACCCCCGATTTATCGCGTCATATTTCTCAAAGATAACCCGGCACCAAAAATCTTCTTTTTCTCTTTTGAAGTGCCACCACCATTTACTTAACAAACTTTTGTTCCTCTCTTGGATCCTATCAATCCAAGCTCTCCTTCTTTAGCCTTCTAAACATCATCCCATTTCACCAATTGGAAACTCTTTTTGTCTAATGTATCGCCCATAGGAATTTTGAACAAGGATAAAAATATATATCAGCAGATTTGCAAGAGTTGCCTTGATGAGGGTGATCCTACCCCCCAAAAGATAGATAGCCCCGCTTCCAGGAAGCAAGCCTTTTATCGAATCTTTCAAGCACTGGATCCCACAAAGAGCTGCAAGAACCGCTAGTCCCCTAACGAGCCTTCACTAAAACATCAAGAACTCTTGGGTCTTGCAACCCACCTTATTCAGGAGGACCATCAACCTGACCTTGCTAACGTTGACCCGGGCCATATCGCTTTTGCCCAGATTGACTTTGAGACCCAACACCGCCTTGAGCATCTAAAGGATGAGCTTGACATTTTGCACTTCCCTAGATGAAGCGTCACAGAAGAACATTATAACGTTTGCAAGCTATCAATGACATAATAATAGACTTCCAATCCTGAAGCCACGGATCATGCCATCGTTTTCCCCTCTTGCAAACAGACTACTCAACCCTTCAACCACCAAGAGGAATAGGAATAGGGATAGGGGATCTCTGCGTCTTAGCCCCTCTAGCTGTCAAAGAAGCCAAGTAGCCAACTGGTGAACCATTGATTAGGATGGAAAATGGGCAAATGAGATGCATTTCACAATACATCCTCTCCATGTGGTCTTGATATCCCATTCTGGACAGCATATAATTCAGGAAATCTCCGGCCTACTCTGTCTTACGCTTTTCCATATCCACTTTGGAGACGATCCCTCAATCCTTGGACACCCTTTTAGGTCGATGAATTCATTGGCGACTAGGATATCATCCAGAATCTGATGGTCTTCGATAGAAGCGCCTCGAAAAGGGGAGATTAGGATATGCATAACTTTCTTTAATCTATTGGCCAATGTTTTGGCTAAGATCTTATACACAAAACCCATTGGGCTAATACGTCTGAAATCCTTCAGCTCTTAGGCCCCTTGCTTCTTCACGATCAAACAGATAAGGGTCGCACTCGAGCTAGTTATTGAGGCAACTGCTTTTGTGAAATTCCCCAAACACTTCCACTAAATCCTACTTGATGAAATTCCAGCATCTTTAGAAGAAGCCAATGGTAAAGCAATCAACTCCTAGTGCTTTATCTATGTTCTCTAAGTGCACCCTTGATCTCTTCTTCATTAAAGGGGCTTTCCAAACTGTGAGCAGTGTCTTCAGGGAGGGATTTGAATTGAAGTCCACCGACAGTTGGCCTACCCAAGGCTTCCTTGGAGCATGGCTGCTTGTAAAATTCCGCGGCAGCGCCTTAAATGGCTTCTTTATCTTCTACTAGCTTGTCGTCGATAGATAAACTTTCAATGGTGTTTTTCCTCCTTCCCATCTTTCAATCAAAGGCCTATACAATTAGTACCTGATTAAGTGGAAGAACGAGCCCAATTCTGAACACACATGGAGCACAAGTAATGAATTGAAAATTTAGATCCAGACCTCTATAACCTGTATGAAGCGTCTAACTCATCAGAGTCTAGTTCTCTCCAACTCAGCGGGAGGGGGAATGATGCAGGCCCAAGGCCCACCATGGGATCCAACATGTGCTGAAATTTGGGTTGTCTGTTGCTTGTTTTGGGGGCTGAATGTCAGAGATTACATTTATTACTTTTTGAAGATAGGGGAGTTGATTTGTTAGATATGATTGGACATTTTGGAGCTATTTGGTAGATTGGTTTTTGCTACTCCTAGGCCAAAGCTCAAGTGAACCACACCACAGTAAAAAGTGGGAAATGGACACCTACCGTTGATAACTTCTTGGGGGTTACATAAGTTTTAGATCAAGCCAATATTTGTGTTTAACTTTTATCCATGTCAGTATGACCATATGAACAGATTTGATGACAAATAAACATCAGTGTGGACCCTAGGAAGGTTTTAGCTTTCGACAGTTGAGATCCATTAGGACCACTGTTTCATATGGAGAGGGCCACTTGAGCTTTGGATCTGCCACATTTTTTAACGCATGCCCTAGAATGAGCTAGCGGAAGGGATGGATGGCATGTATATGACATATGAGCTAGTAGAAGGGATGGATGGCATGTATATGACATATGAAGTAGCGAAAGGATGGATGGCATGTATATGACATATGAGCTAGCGGAAGGGATGGATGGCATGTATATGACATACAAAGTAGCGGAAAGGATGGATGGCATGTATATGACATATGAGCTAGCAGAAGGGATGGATGGCATGTATATGACATATTCATCACAGTGGGCCCCATGGTTTTTATCAGTATGGAAATACATGGAATTCCCTGTTTTATGGGAGAGGACACACACAGCTTTCAAGGCAGCAATTCCTCCCTCAAGCAAACAATGGTAAGAAATAATGATGGGCCATTTGTAGGTATTTACAACATAATTGGGAAAATCAAACAGCCACTAAAGATTCATCGGAATTGTCTTTTAGGATCTATAAAAGGATGGGAGGCGTAGGAGGTAGGCATTCCACATTTTCTGAGTTCTATAAGCCTTTGCTAAGCATTTGTAAGAAGTTTGAATATCAATAAAGTTGTCCATTCCTCTGGGTGTGCTCGTTATCCATTCTTGCGATTCGAGTATCGAAACCTCATTGACGCAATGATCAGATTGCATCAATTTGCACTATGAAGGAAGGAATTCATGGAGTGATTTCCAATGACAACAATCGTAATTGCAAGTTTTCTTCATTTCGATGATAGACAGAGAGTTGGAAGTTGGCGGTAGATTTTGCTCTAAGATGAGTTAAGTGGCCACAACCAATTGGTTGGCTCAAACTGAACATTAATGGCACTTCTTTGTGAAATAAAGTTCATGGTGGTGTGGTTAAAGGCACAAAAGCATCTTAAAGCTTGCTTTCTCAGGTACTATGGCATTAAAGATTCCAACAGAACTGAAGCATGGACTCCTTTAGGGTTTAATTAATGCATCTAGAATATCTTTAATATTAGGGTAATATTCCCGTGGGCTATGACAGGTGATCAAGAACCCATGGTTCCAAATATCAGTATCAGCAGGCGTATCAGCCTGGCCAAAAACCGATACGATAAGGCATCATGTATCGGACTCAGCCCCGTATTGGACCTTATCAAACAGATTTTTTTTAGCCAAAAAAATACAGAAAAAATAAGAACAAATGAGAAATCCAACTATGTATCTTTTTTTTTGTGTGTGTGTGTGTTCTGAACAAGTATTCAATGGTGTATCGGACCATTCTTTGGTAAAAATGTTGTCTATTGGGTTGATCTGCTATAAGTTGTGAACTTGTGATATTGAGTCTTTTGAGTAGAGGTGGGCACAAACCAAGCCAGCTTGAAAGCTCGGCTCGGATTGGTTTGAAAAAGTTCGGCTTGGATTGGTTCAAATGGAAGTTCAAACCAAACCAAGCCTCAGGTGTCAAGCTCGTTTGAAAAAACAAACCAAGCTCAAACTAGGGCAGTACTGGCTCGGCTCGGCTCGAAGCTCGATTTGATTCAACTCGGTTTCATTTGGCTTGATTCGGCTCGTAGATTGTAAGCACACTATTTCGTGTGGTGTGATCCACTTGAGCTTTGGATATGATTCCATTTTGGGATCATGTCCTAAAATGATATGTAAAACAGATGGGCTTCCTGTGGTGTGATCCACTTGAGCTTTGGATATGATTCCATTTTGGGATCATGTCCTAAAATGATATGTAAAATAGATGGACAACGTGGATAATACATATGCATGATGACATGGATAATACATAATACATATACATGAATGCACACTGTTTCCTTACACTTGTAAAATTATGCTCATGTACTTTTGTTTCGAAAATGCTCTTACATGTCTATTTTGAAGCTGCAATCCTTTGGAGGATGTTAAACATCATATAGTAAGATACGTTTGTACTTTTTTTTCCGACTTTTTAATTTCTTTTTTATTTAAATAAACAAGCAGAAAAAGAGCCGCCATCTGTTTGAACTCGGCCTGGCCCGGTTCGAATTCGACCAAACCGATCCCAGCTCGAACCAGATTTTTCTGGAGCAAACCAAACTCGGGCCGCATGGGTCAGCCTGAAACCCAAACCAAGCCGATCCACAAACTGAGGTGACACAAAAACAAACCAAACCAAACTAGGGCTAACTCGGCTCGGCCCGGATCGTTGCCCACCTCTACTTTTGGGTATAAATTGTTGATACATGTCATAAATTAATATGATATATTATTAGTACAATTATCTAGCAGTATCAACTACAGACGATCAAATTATTCAAATTATAATAGAAAAACACATATAACATATATTGATATATGCTATCGTGTATTCATGTGTTGGAGTCTTGAAGATTAAGTCCACATGTTTTACAAAACAACTAGCATTCAATAAAAATAAATAAATATAATGATAACATTCAACTTTACCAAAAATTAAAAAACAGCAAAAAAAATGTGATAAAAAACAAGAAGTGAAAATGAATGTATTCATCTACCATTTCATCCATATATACATTTTCCCAAACTGTTTTGTGGAAAAACAAAAATTATGAAAATGGTTGAAAATACATTTTAAAAAAAACATAGGTCTATGTTCAGACAACATGAGCTAGCAGTCTGTGTTGCCTTGATGAGGGTAGATCTATGTTCAAAAAAAAAACATAGGTCTATGTTCAGACAACATATATCTATATTGAAAAAACATAGGTCTGTGTTCAAACATCAATAATTTTTCTTTCATTCAATCTGATTTTAAAAAAAAAAAAAACAATTTGAAAATTGCCAAAAAGGGAAAAAATACGTTAAAAATAAATTTGCAGCATATAAAATGTAAATCTGTGTTCAGAGAACTTAGATCTATGTTCAAACAACTTTCTTTTTTTTTTTTTTTTGAAAAGTAACGATTATATTAAAAGTAAAGGCCAAGAGGCTACAAAAGACAAATGGGTCCATCGGGATGGCGGCCCAACTAAAAAGCGAGAAACAAAAAATTACATTCCTTGAGCTTTTCACACGCTGGCCCATTCTAAAATCAGCATCCTAGCCCGGTGGGAAACCATCTCAACCCCTTTACTTTCACCTCAGAAGCATCTTCCGTTTCTCTCCTCCCACAAGGCCCACCACACCCCCAGAATGCTCATTCTCCATAAGATAGACTTCTGCTTGTCCAGCTTTATAGCGTGCCAAACACTCAGCAAATCACCCACGGAAGAAGCGAATGACCAAGCCACTTCGAATAGAGATAAAATAGCCATCCAAATTCGAGTAATAAAGCTGCAATGGACGAAGAGGTGATCCACTGACTCCTCAATGGCCATACAACATAAACACATATTAGGAATTACCATACATCTCTTTCGCAAGTTATCGACCGTTAGGACTTTCTTGTTGCCCACCAACCACCCAAACGCAACAATCTTAGGCGGAGTTTGGTAGCGCCAAACGTGCTTCGTCAAACATTCTGACCTCAAAACGCCACATCTCTTGAGCTTATCGTAGAAGGATTTAACCGAAAACACCCGAATTATGATGCCTCCAAATGAGGCTGTCCACACCTAAAGGATCCAGACGATAAAGATGGATACACCTGAGAAGATCAACAAATTCATCTACCTCTTCGTCCCAGAGATACTCTCGACAAGGAGGTTTCCATATCACTTCTCTACCTATGAAAGTAACGCAATTGGCTACCACTATGGACTGGTTTGTAGCAATGTGGAAGATATGTGGGAAAACTTCCTTTAACGGAGCATCGCCCACCCAAATGTCCTCCCAAAACCGGATTCTCTCTCCACTCCCTAATGCGAAACCCACTCCTTGCACGATGTCCAATTTAGTAGAGAGCACCCTTTCCCAAACAAAGGATGCTTTATAGGCCTGAGAATCTTTTGTCCACCAACCTTCCCTCTTTTGTTCAAATAACATAAATCTATCATCTCCCGAAAGAAATTTTGGAAAAAAAAAATCGAAAATTGCCTAAGGAGGGAAAATTGGCCTAAAAATACAAAAATAATTTAAAATTCAGCAGCGAAGGTATATGTTCAAAAAAAAAAAAAATTATCTAGATCTATCATTTGATCCATTTCCCTAAACTTATTTTGCAAAAAATAAAATTTTCATAAAATGCTGAGAAAAAATGGCCCAAAATACACCCAAAAAAAAAAAGTGGTAAATTTTTCTTTAAGCAATGCATGTATAAAATTTGTAAACCTATAGTATTAAAACACTCTTCATGCATCATTACAACAATTAGTTTAAAAAAGTATTAAATTTTGAAATATTCAAAAAATACCAACATAAATCGAAAAAAAATGCAAAAAAAACCAAATCAACACAAATCAAGCACGATTTGATCAATTTGGGGTGAAGGCCCTAATTCAACATGGTTAGGGCAAGAATAAACAAACAAAATTAGGTTTTTTAACAATTTTTTATTTTCCCTAAATCGGGTAACCTGCATTTGATCTTTCAATTGGAGCCCAAAAATCTTGTTTTGATCTTCAAAACAGCTGTAGATCTGGTCGGTAATGGGCATAGAACAATCCCAAGTTAAAGAAATTCAAAATGAGAAGGAAAAGGGGGAAGGTGTAAAATGGCAGTCGTTTCTGTCTTTTTATGCCCGTATCAGTCCAACTGATACATGTGCGACATACCAGTGCCAGTATGGGTCGTATCGGACAGATAGAGTATTGTTTTTTTCAAAACAGGTCAATACGGACCTATATTGACTATTATAGAGTGCTGATGCAGATACAATATGAACTTATCAGCCGATACAATGCCAATATTCCAATTTATGCAAGAAACTTAACATTTCTATCATATGCTCCAAGAAATTAGGGATATTTCAAAGGAACTTGACAACCATTTCCATTATACCCTTTAGAATGACAATGCTTTCACCAAGTTCATAGCTATGCATGGAGCCGTTCATGTCTCTGCCCTTTGATCTCATTCCAAGGCATGGAGGTGGAGTGGGCAAATCCAGCAAAGCTAGGTGGAGATTGCTAACCATGGCAGTGTTTTGGGTTGTTTGGAAGGCTAGGAATGGTCGTTGTTTTAAAAATATGGTGGAGAGTGATTATGTGGCCATTTCCATAGTGAGGAATCTGGTTTTGGGATGGGTTGTGTATGTTAAGGCGGCTTTGGCTCATAGATATGAATATCGGTATCGTATCGGCCAATACGGCCGTATCGTACCCATATCAGCATGAGCCGATACACAATACTGGGCCACATCAACCCGATACAAAAAAAAAAACTGACCTGTATCAACCGATACAGGCCGATATGCCCATAAAAGCCCAATTTTGATTTTTTTTTTTTTTTTTTTTTCCCAAAATTTCACACGTCTTCTCTTCTTTTGTTTCATTTAAACCATGAAATAAGCTTAAAAACTTATTTTAGGCTAGATATGGACCTATTTTGGGTCAAAACAAATTATTTGAATGAAATTCGACAAATCGAAGCGAAGTGGACCATTATGGAAAAAATCGGAAAGAAGGGTAAACCTTCACTTTCTTTTTTATATTTTCATCTTCTTTTCATTGTATTTAAATGTAATGGGCCATTGTCTACCAAATCATGCTTGATTTGTGCCTAATTAGGGCCATTTAGTTGACCTTCAACAAGTCAAATCAGCATATAACATTCTCATCAAAGAATGATCCAATACCCCATTGAATACACAGTCAAAATACCAAAAAAAAAAAAAAAAAAAAAAGAAGATAGATTCTTAGATATCTCATTTTTTTCTATGTTTTCATATTATTTTGCTTTTTAAAAAAATCTGACCAATACAGCCCCAATACTGATACGCGATGCCGTATTGTATCACTTTTCCGCCGGGCCGATACACCGATCGATACCAACATTCAGAACCATGCTTCGGCTGGCCTTTCGTTTGGGACTTTTCAATTTATTGTTACCCGGGTTGTTTTCTTTCCTCACGGTCTGCAAGTCTTCTAATAAAATTTTCTGTTACCTCTCAAAAAAAATTATTATTCATTGCAAAAAAAAAAATTAATCAGCAACAATTAACCAAGTACCCTAATTAAGCTAGCAATTACACGATTCTAAATTCGAAATTACACAACTATAGAAAGCCAACGGCTGTTACCACTATGTAGCACAGTGAAAGCAATGGCCGTTATACAAGTTGCTTAGTAGAAACTAAATAGTAAATTGCGAAAATATGGGGAAAAGCAATCACTTGAAACAAACTCTTCCATTTTATAATGGCCGCTATTTAGGGTAGATCTTACCTCCAGAATTCCAGCTCTACAAGACACTCAAAGTGTTGTGACATGGGAAATGCTATGTCAACCAAAAGCCGAAGGAGGCTTAGGCATTCGACAATTGAAAGATATTCAGATGGCGGGCAGGATGGCGCCTAGACTCAGTCAATGGAGTCAACTGCTGGGACTAGCACTGGATCCAGCCGCTGGTGGATTTGCTATTGGTGGCACATAGTCCCTGAATATGGAACTGGTTAGGGAACGAATAGGCGCAGGATCTATAGGCTCCAAATATCCTGGAATGGATCTCTCTCTCTCCATAGGCTAGAAGAATCAAATCAGGTAGATTGTTAGCGCCTGTTTCATTAACTGAACTGAAGCGAGCCTGCTTGAATGTCCAAGCAGTGGTATAGTTGTTTGCTGTCCCTGTATGACCTCATCTGATGCTTCCCTTGTGTTTAAGAGAAAATAACCATTGTATATCCCATCATAGTGTTACATAAATAACACTTTTTGAGTTTGGGGCTATGATCATTATAATCACATTACTGTTAAAACTTTCACAATAACCATGATGACAACCCAAGCATTACAACATCAGTGATGCAGGTACATTCCTAGGAACATCAATGGGTCAGGCTTGGACCAATCGGCGTCAGCAAGTCCAGCAACTCTATAGGATTTTTTTTTTTTTTTTTTGGGAGTTGGGGGGGGGGGGGGGGGGGGGGGGGGTGTGGCATTCTGTATAGTAATGAAATCCTCGCCTCTACCAGAAAGAAAGAAACAAACAAACCAGCAATGATACTACAAAATCATTAAGCTAGCAAACACCAGCATCAAACAGAGATGTAAAAAGCTACAAATCTCCCTCACCGTCAATGTAATGTACTCCTCGAAAGACTCCCGGTACTTATCATACAGCTGCTGTGAGTAGTCGTGCGGGGGTTTCTGAGTACACATGTTATATATAGTTCTGTTCTTAAAAATAAAGGAAACAAAATCCCCAGAAGAAAAACCAAATTAAATTTTCAACAAAAATGACAGTATAACCTGAAAATTGCATTACACTAGAACCCCAAAGTAAATCATCTTGCGTTCGTTCAACACCATTTCCCCACACCCTTTTCTTGTGGTCATCTTGAAGGAAACAAAGCCCCCAGAAAAGAAAAAAAAAAAAAAAAAAACTCAACTCAAATTATCCCCAAAATCAACGGAAATCGCATTGCAATCCAAAATTTTGCATTAAACTAGAACCCAAAATTCAATATTGTGTCAATTCCAAGGTTCGTATCATTCACCGCTGTGGCCCCATAAGCCGATACAGCCATTTCGTTCATGGGCAATACCAGTACATTTTGGGAGATACTTTAAACCTTGGACCGTTCATCATAATTTTTTTCTCACTGCCACCTCAAATCAAAGGGAGACAACTCACCAAAAAAAACTCAGAGTTTCATGAAAATAAACAGAAATGTCATTAGAACCCGAATTCCGCATTGAAATAGACCCAAAAGGATACGTATAGAGCATCATGTAGTCCTCCGAGCTGAACTGCGGCTCAGGGAGTCCTTCTAGAATGTTCTTCAACTTTGTGATTCCCTTTTGCATGAATTCCCATCCCTGCTCTAAGTCGATCGTTTTACGTTCATTCATCGCCATCTTTCTCCCCCAAGCCAATCAAGCCCTACGAAAACGAATTGGGAAAAAAAAAATCAGTACTCAAAATTTCAATTGAATTAAGAAACACTACAAAACACGATCAGTATGGAAAAATCGTGTCCGATTGCGATTCAAGCGAAACCCTAGAATCGGAAATTTACCGATTGAAAGGGTTCGAAAATCGATACGGCAGTTCTGAGCAGGAATTTCAACTTCAAATGCAAAGATTCTCAAAAAAGAAAAAAAAAATTATGGTTGAGGAAAAAACGGAACGCAATCGAAGATCGAAAGAAGGGAGATGATCAAAATCGACTGTGATTGAATTGGAATAGATTATCGGAGAGGATTGGGGATTGAGATTACCTAAGGCGAAACCCTAACCCTAGGGAAGGGTGGGAGAAAGATGGGTCGTGGTAATTCGTCCGACAACACGTATTAATGGTATCTTTTGGCCTAAGCTTTTCGTAGACGGAAATGAGGAGGCGATCTGCGCGAGGGTGAATTTAAAGATGCGGTTCGTGTCACACGTGCATCTATCAGAAATCGACGGTTGGATTGATAATGGACGGAAGCGAATTTCGTACTGAGTAAACTCTGTGAGGCCTACAGTAGATGTATTTGTCTTATCCAGTATCCACGCCGTCCATCCGCTTTTTAAGATCATTTTAGTGCATTAACCCAAAATTCAAGTATGTCCAATGCTCAAGTGGACCACACCACAGGAAATAGTCCTAGTGACGTCCACCATTGAAACCTTTCTAGGGCCCACAGTGATGTTTATTTGTCATGTTCATAAGTTCGGGCAGAAATTGGATGAAGGAAAAACAAAAAAACAAAGATCAGCTTGATTTGAAACTTCCTTAACCGACTAAAGGTTTTCAAGGTAGGTATCCAGTTCTTACGGTTTATTGTGGTGTGGTCCACTTGAGTTTCGGATATGGTTCTATTCTCGGCTCATGCCCTAAAATGAGGTGGCTAAAGGGATGGACGGGATGGATAACACATACATTATAGTGAACCCACAGAGTTTGGGGTATAGAATTACACAAGCAATCCACTTTCACTGTGGATGGTTGGTGAATGCATTTTGTATAGTCTTCTCATGTGACAAGGTTGTCGAATAGCTTTTTTTTTTTTTTTTTTTTTTTTTTTTTTTTTTAGCAACATTTGCCTGTAATTATTGTCAACCCTTAAGCTTATTCATCAGGGTGAACATACATAAAACTCACACTCGAGTGAAAAGACACTCACAATATTAAAGCCCCATGTAAGAATATATTATGGTGGCATTTTTGCTCTCATACTAAACAACTACTTGATCTAAAAGCTCAAAGGATGGTGTATCGATGTATATTAAGGGACTTTAACAGACATGTTTATTACTATAAAAGTAGAATAAATAAAAATGTATAATAATGACTTCTACCATATCGTTGAAATATAGAGATTTTTCTGACGGTTGAATAGTTTGATCTAATATTACAAAATAATATTACTTACATAAAAATTACTATGAAAAAGGATAATGATGGTTGTGATGAATTTGTTATTTTATTTACTAATTAAGCACAATGAAACATTCCACCATAAAATAAAAAAGTGCTCTATTTTTCTCTCTTCCTTATCATCAAATAGGCTCTTATGTTTCTTGTTGAAAAGGTAACTTGCAAATTTTGTGGGTAGCCAATCCCTCTTTGACAAGCACATTTTTTTATTATTTATAAAAGGGAGTTTTGTGGCCACCTCACCCCATAATGATCATATTTCATCTCAATTTGGCAATCTCTTTCTCTTTCCTTCCACACATTCTCCTTCACTCTGTAGCTGCATGCAATAGATATAACACTAATAACTTTAAAATCACATAAATAGTCACACCACCATTTTATCCTTTTAAGCTCATTAAATCAATCGAATGACCATTTCTTCTTATTAAATCTCCACATTTGTTTATTGATAACTTCTGCTATTAACAATAGCATTTTATCTTACCATTAACTCGTCATCTCGTAAGTATGTATGAAGCTCATTTCGTTTAAATCATTCGTAGTTTTCTTTTTTTCTCTTTTAATATAATGATAATTATTTAATGACGGTTTTAAAATCTACATTGGTTCCTTGCATAGGAAAAAGATGGATATTGGTTTGAACCTATGTGGAAGAAGATCGATTTGCTATTCCACGCATGTATGAACCCTACCTATCTAGAGGAGCATGTACTCAAGAACTGAGCTTTTCAACTTGTTGGAAATAATTTTTAGACCATATGCTTGGAAATTAAATTTTCAATTACTCAAATGGTCTACATTGTACATAATAATCTTATTATTTATGCCGGTCATTAATCCCTTTTGCTGACTAGTAGTCCACTTACCATTTGAAATTAACTTGTTTTTAGGCCAGAAGGTTCAAATAATGTAGCTAACTTGATGAAAAGCTCATATATTATGTACAATTTCGTAAATATAGCACATGTATTTGTATATAAGTGTACCTAGCTCCCATAAGTAAGTGGAATAAGTAAAGAAAGTATTTATACGCGATTGATTATGGTCGGATGAACGATCCAAAAGGTATCATGTGGTGTAGATAAACTTCAATGGAAGGGATGTAACACCCCGAAATTTTGGCTCCCGTATACATCACGACGGCCGAATTCCCAAGGTTATTTGGAATGTGTGAGGGTTATACCCCTTATATAATTTTCACACAAACATGCACATTTCATACTATTTGGAAAATCATGAGCAAGACGGTGGAACCAAACTTATATATTATTTTATTAACTAAACTAAATCATCAAACCACGTAACCGTCATTCAATCAATCATCATGTTCATTACTACGTCCTCCCATTGGGACTTATTACAATTCAAATACTTAATAAATGTTAAAACTATGAATGACTATGCGGTTTCATCTTCCATCATCTGCTCCCACGAGCCATCATAATCGTTTCTTTGAGGCTCGGGCTCCTGAGGATCGTTACCTACATGTTCTAAATTATTTTCACAAAACACCGTCAAAAGCGGCATAGTGAAGAATTACTTTAAGGTTAGAAATAATAATCGCATAAAAATCATAATAAAACATCCATTACTCTTACTCAATGCAATGCATGTGTCATGACCCAGGATTTTGAGTGCGTGTGGATATGCATATGAGTACGCACACTACATTAGCACGAGTATATGCATATATAAATCCATCAACCCGTTGATTCCTAAGACGAACCATCAATTACCCTGAAGTTATCACGTATTCATCAAAACCAGCCGTTCAATTAATTATTCATCACCAGGTAAAGGTATCTGACCGTCCACTTCGAATTTGGATAAGCCAATCATAGTAAACTAAACCCCTTGGTCTCCATATCCGCTCATACACAAATCGATTTAATATTCTGATCCGATCATCTTGTTTATCATACATAGTTATGCTTAACCTATTGTTAAAATTGTGAAATGATGAAAGGTCATGAGTAGACAAGTCACCAAAGTCTGACCATGTATGTGCCTTACCAAAAGGTTGCCCAAAAACCATGTTACGAGTATCTATTAAAGAAACCGACCGTACAATAACTCCTATTTGGGCTTAAGATCATAACCGTTTAATTAGAAAGAAAATAGCCTTTCATATGACCATCCATCAAAATTGTATCCGCCAAATGGGCCATTCAAATAACAAATTGAACCGATCATTTCAAAGATCATTGGATCAGTACGAAGGCTATCGGTCAAATTTTCTATTGGATGTGTACAAATGTCATTTTGGATCATGAAGTGTGATGAACCACTAAAAGTGCATCTTGGTTATCTGTAAGAGATCAAGGCCCAAAATTAACCCGTAAAAAGAACGCGAAAAATGACAGGCCTTGGTGAAATTTCACCTAAAACTGATGGTAAACGAGATCGCTGTGGACGGTTGAAGTCAAAACCAAAGAAAAGGGCAAACTTGGTATTGTCCATATTATCGTATGGGAAAGAACAGGGAAACGTGGATTGGATTTCACGATGGGTATTACCAGCACGTTTTTGTGAAGTGTGGCCCACCCAAGACTCGGATCTACCTCATTTTTTGTGTCATGCCTTAAAATCATGTGGCCTAACTGATGAGCGGAGTAGATTTTGTACATACATCACAATGGGACCCACGTGAACAACATGCACGTCATCCCTCTCGGTCAACGTCCATTGACCTCGTATTCAAGAAGACGAGCGTCTTCTTCGCTGGACACTGCAACAGCGAACGGATGCTGTCCGTCCGCACCATCCACGTCGTCCGTTTGTGGGTCCTCTATAGTAAATCTAAATAGTACATTCTCTCCCTTTCCCCCACGCATGGAGTCCCCTTGAATATCTTTCACAATGGTTGCGAATCCAGTCTTTTCCAAACCACCGTCCGAACCAAAAGATCCCAAGATCCTGTCTGTTGCTCTGCGTGGACGGAACAGACTTCTTCCGGGAGTTCGTGTGAACCCCACCTAGGTTTCCAACATCTCACTTGGGGCTTTGTCGGTAAGAAACGAAAACGGAAGCCTTCTCCAACTCAAACTCCACCACCTTCGGTCCGGTTGTAGTACCGCGAACACAGGCCATCCAAGTCCATCTTGGACCGTCCAAACACGTCTAGGGTAGTGTATAAAACCCCCTAGGTGTCTTTTTCGAGGAAAGAAACGTAGAGAGAGAGAGAGAAGGTCGGGTAGAGAGAGAAAGAGAGAGAAAGAGAGGGAGAGAGAAAGATAGATCGCGTGGAGGGGTGGGTCCCATCCGTCTATTGGGGCTGCTGCTGTCTAATCACTTCCAGGAAGAATAAGAAAGAGAAGAAGAAAGAAGAAAGAGAAAGAAGAAGGAAAGAAAGAAAGAATGAGAGAAGAAGAAGAGAGTGTGAGTTTCTTTCTCATATATTTTTCCTACATGATAATTCTGAGTATTTTTATTTATTTTAGAAATTTACTTTGGTATCTACTTTGCTTTAATGGGAAGTTTAAGTGTCGAATCTCGGTTTGTAATTGTCTATTTCAAGTGATTATGATTTGCATCAATTTTAAATATTTATGTGGAGATTTTCAGTTAAATTGTGTTGTACATATATTAACTGAGTGTGGATTTCCTTTAAGGGGATTTGAAGTAATAATTTGATTCGTGCATGGTACGATTTGTGAACTCCAGTTATTACCATAGGGTGAGCACCCTGATGTGTGCAATAGGCCCATTGAAAATTATTTGGGTGAACGCCCAAGTGTGTGTAACAGTCCCTGGTTGAGAGCCCTATGTGTGCAATATACCCTTCTGATAGTCTATCGATTGTGGACGGGTTGGTTGAGCTCCCTGGTGTGTGCAAGATACCATACTAACGTACCCGGTGGATATCAGATGATTTTAGCAGGTTGGGTGAGTTCCCTGGTGTGTACAAGAGACCAACTCTGCAATTGTGAGACAGTGTAGGCCCGACTATAAACTGGCCCTGTATGTTCTACTGATAACCATACTGAGATTGTTGAGACATACTTGCATACCATGCACCACGTGCATGTTTAAGAGATTTTGGTTTGATAAAAATTGCCAGTGGATTTGTAATGATTTGTAATTTAATGGTCAAGTGAATTTTCTATATCAAATTACATGTGCTAAACTATATAAGAATACTCACGGGCTTTTATAGCTGACGCAGTGTTATACGATTAACCGTAGTGACAGGTGATGATTTAGAAGACTTCGAGGAAGCGATTCCAGATGAGGGAATACTCTAGAAGATTTTTTAGAATTGATTTATTTTGAATTTTAATTTAAAAGTATTGATGTAATAAGGCCCATTAGATGGCCATTAGTTAGATAGTTTGGGATAATGTAGTGAACTCCTGGAATTATGGGTTAATATTTCAAGTTGGTTTATTTTGATTCTATATTTTTGGTACCATGTGAACTGAAAAGAAAAAAGTATCAGTTGAGAGTGTGATGAGTTCATTCATTATTTATATAACACCCTTGATTTCGAGATTTGAGTTATATACTTAAGTATCAAATTTTGGGGGCGTTACAGCATGACCCAGCGTAGGAATCCTTAGACATGCCGTCAGGGGTTTTGGGACACGCGAGCCCATAGTTTTGCCCGATTACGTGAGAAACGGGAGGCTCATAGCCCAAATCTACACGTGACAGTGTATGGGAGAAGTAGGACGCTATAGCCTATTCTCAATTCCATATACCCACATGGAGCTACGTGCATGCATGAGTTAACTATTCTTTATTATTATTACCAATTTACACCAAGCTACTTAACGTCTAACCAACCTTTGGTACCACTACATCCTTCCTTACAGTTTGTCACTCATTAAAATAGTCATAACCGACGCATCACATCCCAGGATGGTGGCCCGTACTACTAAGTTTCATAACAACCATGCTCAACTATAGTCTTATGGAGATCCTTAACAACTTGAGGAATAATAATAATAATAATAATAAATGGATTTAACAACCACTTAATCGGGCGATCTTGATACCATCACCACAGATCAAGGTGGCCACCTAACCGAACAAGCTAAAAGCACCGTCTCAGGTTAGGGTAACCTCTTAACCGGGTGTTTCGATATTCATCACCACAGATTAGGGTCCATCCACATATATAAAAGGAATAAAACATAATAAGAATCTCCATTAGACAATCACAACTATTATTTATACAATATAGAAGAAAAGGTGATCCCTTTAAAGATGGTTACACAAATCTCTTATGTGCAACAAACATTCATCTTACTAGTTCTCTAAGTCCAATGAATGTCCCCATCACCATGAGATTGAAAAAGTATCTAAAAGCATTCATATATAGCTAACTAAGGAGAGAACAAAGAAACACATGTAAACAAAAGTATATAAGAATTATCAACTTTCAAAACATGAGATCATTAACCCATCTTAAAGGAGTTCTCACCTTATGATCTTCGGCTTATTAGAGATATATAATGATGAAAGAATAGCAAGATGACACTCCTTCTCTCCTTCCTCTCTTTTCTCTCTATTTCTCTCTCTCTCTCTCTCTCTCTCTCTCTCTCAAATTCGTGGGTGGAGGTTACCTTTAGCTAAGAGAGGCCCTATATATAGAGGTAGGGTTGGAATTAGAGTTTTAGGGAAGCTACACCATCTTCGGATGAACGGTTGCGATTTAAAGTAGAAATACATCATCTTTTCAGCCGTTTTGAAAAGTATACACAACATGGTTTGAGGAGAAATTCCACATGTTTGTTAAGTCAAGTATAGGCTACAAAATGGTCATGACGGATTTTAGAATGAGGCCCACTAGGTGATGAACGGTCCATGAGAAGAAAATAAGAAATAATGAGTTTAGAATTAGAAACTTTTGAACGGGCGGTTTATCTGACGATCGGACACCTAGGGTGGGTTTAGATGGGTTCAATGAGGCAGGTAGAGTCCACAAACTGAGGGTGCATAGCCGTTTGATAGGGTTTTAGAGCAAGAGAAGGTTATAGAGAATTTCTACATAAGGTGGGAGAAACTTCCGCTTTTGAGGTGATTCTCCACGTTGATTGGCTAGAAATGATTATTAAGATCCTCTAGAAGCTTCCTAAAATCCCATGCGAAGAGGTTTCCCGGATTGAAAGATCCAAATTTCCAACGGTTGGAAGGAAAGAGGAGATCGGGTTGGATTTGCGATGGAATGAGATGAAATTTGGTAGAAGTGGATTTTGATGGGCTAAAAATAGGATGGACGATTTAGATCTTCAAAAGGATGTCCACATGGTGGACAACAGGGAGGGCAGCGGTGGCAGCGAGTTTAACTTCCGTTTTGGGGTCGCATGGTTTAACCGTGCACTAAACGTGCATGCGATGCATGTGAGCCCCACCATGATGTATATATTAAATCCACTCCATCTAGCAGGTGAGCCGTGTGATTTTAGGCGCTGACACAAAAATTGGGACAAATCTGAGATCGGGTGGCCCACTTATAATCTATTTTCTGATTATGGCATTTGTAGGATGATTAGAGGGCTGAAATTTGACGTGTACGGTTAAAATGTGTCCAAATGCTAAAGTCCGAGGTTTTGTGTCACTATGATCTCTGAAAGTTAACATACTTAAAATGACAGTTTAACTTAAGTTATCCAATAGCATTTTCGTAATTATTGTAAATATTCGAGTTTAGCGGAATCTAACCCTTCTAAGTTGTTAATGGGATTATTCTAAGCAACTTTAATAAAGGGTACTCCATATGATCTCCTGCGGATGTCCCGTTATTCGAATTTTAATATCAATGGTCGATATTTAATATAAAAAAATAGAAATAAATTTCAGAAAATTTTAAAATAAGTATAGTAAATCCGGGGCGTTACAAGGGAGATAAAGACATGTATATGTGAGTGCATTAAATACTAGAAATTCATAAAAAACACTTTAAAGTAAGTCTCATCAAAACAAATCTTTAGCAAGCGTCAAATGCTAGAGTCTCATCAAAAGTAACTCTTTGTGTTGAAGTTCTTTTCAATATGTAATTGGGGGGACTTTGGTCAACCAATGAGCTTGACTCGATCGCTTGAAACTCAACGAATTCATCTGTGAACTCTCTTGATGTATTTGACCATGTTCGGTCGCTCGAAGGCTTAGGTCGGTCAATCGATGGGTCGGTGCGCTGTGTAAGTCGGTTTGCGCGGATTTGTTTCTAATTCTGGCTTATTACTATTTAAAGGGTGTAATTGCGAAATTAGGGTACTTGCCAATTGTCGAGGAGCCATAGACATGCGTGAGAGGGTTGAGAGAGTTCTAGGGTAAGAGAAAAGCTTAGGTTTTCTCTTGTGGGGCTTTGATCCGGGTAAGTTGTTCTCCATCTCTTGTAACTTCGATTTCATGGTGATTCGCTTTGTGTCATGGGTTTTTTCCTGAAATGATTTTTCCACATAGAATTCAGATTTATCTCATGTGTGTTGATTTCCACATAAAATCAATTTAACCTTCATTTCACCTGTGTTGAAAATTCTCGAAGAAATGAAGACTTCTCTCTTTAAAATTCATGAGAATATGGAAAGAGAGCTTTTAAAAATAAGAGGAGGAGAAGATGGATGGCATGAAATATTGTCATATGAGTAGTTTGGATGCCAGTAAGTTCTACAAGTGAGAAGTGACTTATAAGTAAATCATTTACAGGTGGGGTTTAGGGTAAGAAATCCACCTGTAAGTCACTTATAGGTATAACTGCCAGAGAACTTTATAGGGTTGGGGTGAGAAGTGACTTTTACAAGCTAACATTTTATTTTTTCAAAAAGAATGAAAGAGGGGAAAACGCACCTTTCTGCTCTCTTGAACTGTGACCGATTAAGGGTACAACCCACCAAATGGACAATGCAGGGAGAGACGTACGTGGGTTTGGAGAATGAGAATCCAATGATTTCAAGAGGAGAAGAATTTATGACTCATTTCCCCAACCTCCTTTCTTCAAGGTAAGCGGATTGCATATTAACTCACCCGGTACACTTTGGACAGACACGGATTTCCTGCAAAAAGTTCCTGCGCTGGGAAGTTATGTGGGGCCACCGTGATGTTTGTGAGAAATACACCCCGTTCATTCGTTCGAGCTCACTTGCGGACATGCCACCACATATAAGGCGGATCTAAAACTCAAGTGAGCCACACTACAGGATAGAATGTGAATTGAACATCTACCTATGGTTGAAAAATTCTCAAGAGCCATGAAAGCTTTGGATTAAGCTGAATTTATGTTTTCCTTTCATCCATGTTTATGTGATCTTATGAACAGGTTGGATAACAAATAAACGTCACCGTGGGCCTTAGGAATGTTTCAACAGTGGAGATCATTATTCCCACTGTTTTCTGTGGTGTGGTTCACTTGAGCTTTGGATATGCTTCAATTTTGGAATTAACTCCCAAAGTGGGTTGGAAAAACATATGGATGCCATGGAGAAACCACATTCATTTACAGTGCGCCCAACAAAAATTACTCAATACAATAAAGTAATTTAATAAACAGTTGAATTTAAGTGGACCACAAAATTAGAAATAATGTACAAGACAACACTCACCTTCTAAAATGTTCTCCTTTGTGTGGCAACTTAAGTCATAAATATAACTAAATTTGAGTCATGCTTCTAAATTTTAATATGTCATGTAATAGTTATGGTGGTCTCTAAAATAAATCCACCTACTGTTCCAAGAGTAAACATCCCTCTCAAACTACTTCCCTTTGAATGGTGTCCAGCGTTAATTTATAGGCATTACAGTTAAAATGATATGACTCATCTAATGATCGGAGTGGATTTTACTAAAACATCATAGTAAAACCCACTCTAACATGACCTGCCACATGTTTAAGACTGTAGATAAGGTTTTCTGTAAACTAGTACACAAGAGACGTAGACTCTATATACATGTATACTTTCACATATATACTTGATGGACGGTACCCATAACCCGCATGGTTAGGATGGAAACCTTCTAGATCCTATCGCGCCATGATCCAGTTTATATCCCACCCAGTATGTTTCATGACTTGCCCCTCATGAATGGACCCTCCAACAATCCGTTCATAAAAAACTCTAATAGGATCGCCAATATTGCTGATGGAGTGGCGCAAAAATGTCAAAGATAAGAAAATTTTAACCTTTCGATTGAGAGATACAATAACGATTCACATTCAACTGAAAAAATTTGCCAAGACTAGTTTACTATATCAACAGTCAGAAGCAACCCATCAATGGTCCGGATTATGGACCCATCAGCCTCACTTGTCATAATTTAAACAACGGTATAATGTACAAACACACGCTATACCATATGTAATTTTTATTTACTTATAGGGAATTTACAAAAAAAACTACCCAATTAATGTAAAATTTACCATCCAATGCCTTTTTCAGAATGATTTTCAAACAACTATCTCATTGATCAACATTACTGCTTAGTTTTTTCGTTGTGGTTGGGTGGGCATATGAACAAGTGGGTCAGTTGCCGGGGGAACAAGCCATGATATTTATGTAAAATCCATCCCGACCACCAATTGTGTCAGCTTATGTTAATCAAAGGATCTAAAAATCACCCCATTATGATTTAGGTGGACCACATGATTGGAAACAATATACAGGTAACAATATCACCTTCCAAACTGCTTCCCTTGGAATGGCTCACCGGAATCACGGATGAGCCTAAATTTTAGGCCCTAGCATGTAATAGTTATAGTGGATTTCATATACTTATAATAGGCTTTATGAAAATCAAGGATGGACATCTCTCTCAACTGTTATTTTTGTCATACCTGAATCACACGCCAGCCTTAAATTGGGATTACACATCTAATTGTTGGTATAGATCTTACATAAACATTATGATGGGCCCTTCCAAAAATCAAGGCAGGCGTCCCTCTACAACGGTAAAGAGTGAAAATAGAGAATTGTAAGGGATGTATTGTTGATTTTGATTGGCACACGTGATATTTATGTAAGATCTACTCCTATCATCAGATATTTAGTACAATATTGGCTGCGAAGACAAAAATCCAGGCTGATATGTGGTTATTATGGGGCCACACCACAAGAAATACTTGGGAGATAGACATCTACTCTTGTTTTTTATAAGATCCACCGTGATAATTGTATGAAATCCACTCCAATTATTAGATCCAACATAAAAATTTAAGCCTGCATCACAAAAATTATATCCATTTGCGATTCACATGGTCCACACTAATGGAAACAATTTGGAGGAAGAGCATTGCCTTGTATACTATTTTCAATCATATGGTCCATATGAATCACAGATGAAGGTGATTTTTGGAATATTAACCTAACACCGGGTGATGCACTTGGTGGTCGGGGTGGATCTTACATAAACATCATGGTAGGGCCTACCCTAGACACCAACCCACTTGTTAGGGAAGGTAGTGGAATGATAATTATATTAATTTTTTAAAAACATTTTTTAGAAAAAGTACTAAAATGTAAATTCGATAATAATTTGGTAGTTTTTTTTATTCCCTTATTTATATAATGGCTGAGACGAAAGCAGCAGAGTAACTCAGTACGCAAACACATTCATCCACGGTGGGCCCACTGAGTTTATCGAGTTACTTAGTACGTAAACCGCTTTCGGCTGTGACATGCATAAGGTGGCCCCCACTCTATCAGCCAAAATCACGTCCCTCCACTCATTAGGTGCCAACTCCTATCTGTTGAATCAACTGCAGCACTTTTAAACCGTCTATCTTGGGGCATGAAAATGGTGTGGTGGAATTGTGTGATACTCCCAACTCCTTATATACACTACACGGCTTTTTTAATTTTGACAAATGCGATCGATGGTCGATGGTCCTATAATCTAGACCATTGATCTGTTGCATACCGCCGTGCATGAACCATGTCCTGTATGTCTCCGGATGGAAAGATCCCAACAACCTTGGGCCTTTTCTTAGCTCAATACGAAACAACGTTGCATCTCATCTTAGCTGTTTATTCAAATGCCAAAAATCTAAAGGTCGATATTATCCCACAGAGTAGATATTTGGGGTAAAATCCATCAATGGAAGAGCCCAACTTAACAATGGTGTAGATTACTGGATTATCGAACCAAAGTTCCCACTTCTCACAATCAGAAAACTAGGTATGCCAATAGCTAGGGTGAGTCGCGGCAAATGGGGCGTGACTTTCACAGAACGAAGTAATGTAGATGAGATCCACCGTCCATCAAGTGCACCATCTGCGCTTTGACCCGTGCTCGAAAATCAGGCCAATTCACTCTTAGGTGGGCCATGGGTAACAGCTGAGATGATAAGCCTATAATTAAAATGATTCAAATTGTGTGTGGGGTCCACTGTGATGTATACGTGCCATCTAATCTATTCATCTGATGCACCCCACTAGGATGGATGGACGCCCCCCAAAAATAGGATATTCCTACTCTAGCCATAATTTTACACTGTTCCATGTTGTGTGACCCACCTTCATATTTGATTTGGCTTATTTTTTTAAGATCTGTGGTGAAATTGTGGTGGCACACCTACGAATCTTATGCATGTTCCTTCTAAGGTAACTTATGGGGGCGTTTGGCAAATCTATTAATAAGAGCTTATTTGCTTATTAAAAAAAAAGCTCTTATTATGAAAATAGACTGTTTGGTAAAGCTTTCATTTTAAAGCTTAATTTTTTTAGAAACTAGCAAATAAGCTCTTAAATAATAAGGGGGCATTTGGCATCTCTACAAATAAGAGCTTATTAGCTTATTTCTAAAAAACAAGCTTTTAGATTGTTTCGTAAAAGTCTAATGAATTGCTTTTTTGTTTAGAAAGTAGCAAATACGCTCGGATTTAATAAGTTGAGGAGGGGTTACTTTTTGAAACAGAGCTTACTTGGCTAAAGCAGGGTAGACATTTAGGACTAATTTTTGGACAAGTTTACCCTTAAACTTTTCAAGTAATTCCCATCTTACCCTCTTCTCTTCTCTTTACAATTTCTTCAATAAAGGCCCACATGATGAACAACCCATAGTGAAGGTGGGCCCCACATGATGAATGACCCATTTCAAAGGTGGGCCTACATAATGCACGGCCACATCAAAGGTGAGCCCCATCTGATGGATGGCCTGCTTCAAAGTGTGGCCCCGCATGATGAATGATCTACATCAAGCAGGCCCTACCTGATGATGGTCCACATCAAAGGTGGGACCACACGATGGATGGTGGAAATTGAATGTGGGACCACATGACGGAAGATTGACATTAAAGGTGGGCCCACATGATGAATGACTCCATATTGAAGGTCGAGCCCTACATAATGGGGCAGTCCATAGCAAAGGTGAGACCTATATGATGGATGGTGGACATCAAAGGTGGGTCCCACATGATGGACTATCCACATCAAGTGGGCCCCACATGATAGATAGTCCACAACAAATATAGGACCCACATGATGGATGTTCCACATCAAAGGTAGAAACCCATGTGATGGATGGTGAACATTGAATGTGGGACCACATGATGGAAGGTTGACATTAAAGGTGGGCCTACATGATGAATGACCCATATTAAGGTTGGGCCCCACATGATGGACGGTCCACAACCAAGGTGGGACCTACATGATGGATGATGGACATCAAAGGTGGGTCCCACATGATGGACTATCCACATCAAGTGGGCCCCACATGATAGTGGTCCACAACAAAGGTGGGACCCACACGATGGATGGTGGACATCAAAGATGGGCCACTCATGATGAATAACTCATATTAAAGTGGGGCCCCACATTAAGGTGGGCCCACGTAATGAAAGGTTCACATCAAAGGTGGGCCCCACATGATAGATGACTTACATCAAAGTGTGGCCCAACATGATGGAACATGTGCATCAAGTGTGTCCCATTTGATGGACAGTCCACGTCAAAGGTGGGACCCACATGATTGATGATGGTCACTGAAGGTGGGCCCACATGATGGTCAATTGATATCAAAGATGGGCCCACACGATGAACGGCACATAATAAAGGTGGGCCCCCACACAATGAATGGTCCAAATCAAGGTGGGCCCACATAATGGATGGAGTGGGCTTCACATGATGGATGGCCCACATAAAAGTGTGGCCCCTCATAATGGACAGTTCACATCATGTGGGCCCCACCTAGTGGACGGTCCACATCCAAGGTCTCTCATGATGGATGACCCATACCCAAAGTGGGCCGTATGATGGATGATCCACATAAAAGGTGCACCCCAATGATGAATGGTGGATATCAAAAGTGGGCCCCACATGATGGACATTCCACTTCAAAGGTAGGGCCCACACCATGGATACATCAAACGTGGTGTCCACATGATGGGTGATGGGTAGTGGACATTAAGGGTCCCACATAAAGAACAATTAGGAATGATGTTGGGCCCTACATGATGGACGGTCCGCCGAAATAACCATTTGGATTGCTCTATATTAAAGTTGTTGTAATCTTTAAAAATGACGTCAACTATCCTTAAAAAAAAGCTCTTATTTGAAAGTTTTACCAAACATGCTTATTTTAAATAAGAGGTTTTTTTTTTTTTTTTTTTAAGATTTTACCAAAAGAGCTTATTTAAAACAGAGCTAGAATAAAAAGGACCTATTAAAGTAGCTCTTATTCAAAAAGCTTTTATTGAATTAGAGTAGAGATGTCAAATGAGCCCTTAGAGATAGGGAGGTCACTTTTTCTTTAAGAGTTTATTTAGCTTAAGCAAGTAACATTTTTAATTAATTCTTGGACAAGTTTATCCTTCAACTTTTTAAGTAATTCCCATCTTACCATCTTCTCTTCTTTAAAATATCTCTAAGGTGGTCCCATATGATGAACAACCCCTATTGAATGTGGGTTTCTGCATCAAGGTGGGCCCACATAATGCATGGTCACATCAAAGGTGAGGCCCACGTGATGAACGCCCACATGAAAGGTGGGACCTATACGATGGATGGGGGACATTGAAAGTGGGATCACATGATGGAAGGTTGACATCAAAGGTAGGCCCACATGATGAACAACCCATACTGAAGGTTAGGCCCCACATGATTGACAGGGAACACCAAAGGTGGGTCCCACATGATGGATGACCCACATTAAAATGTGGCCTCACATGATTGATGGACTATCCACATCAAGTGGGCCCCATACGATGGACGGTTCATAGCAAAGGTGTGACCCACATGATGGAAGATTGACATTAAATGTGGGACCACATGATGAATGACCCATAATGAAGGTTGGGGCCCCACATGATGGATGGTCCATAGCAAAGGTGAGACCTATATGATGGATGGTGGACATCAAAGGTGGGTCCCATATGATGGACTATCCACATCAAGTGGGTCCCACATGATAGATGGTCCACAACAAAGGTGGGACCCACATGATGGATGGTCCGCATCAAAGGTAGGATCCAAGTGATGGATGGTGGATTTTGAATGTGGGACCACATGATGGAAGGTTGACATTAAAGGTGGGCCTACATGATGAATGACCCATATTGAAGGTTTGAACCCACATGATGGATAATCCACAGCCAAGGTGGGACCTACATGATGGATGGTGGACATCAAATGAGTCCCATAAGATGGATTGCCTACTTGATGTGGGCCCCACATGATAGTGGTCCACAACAAAGGTAGGACCCACATGATGGATGGTGGACATCAAAGATGGGCCCCTCATAATGAATGACTCATATTGAAGTGGGGCACCACATCAAGGTGGGCCCTCATAATGAAAGGTT
This sequence comes from Liriodendron chinense, assembly GCA_003013855.2. NCBI lineage: Eukaryota > Viridiplantae > Streptophyta > Magnoliopsida > Magnoliales > Magnoliaceae > Liriodendron > Liriodendron chinense. The sequence goes on along the minus strand of ML058484.1, from coordinate 10,883,350 downwards.
CACATCAAAGGTAGGCCCCACATGATAGATGACTCGCATTAAATTGTGGCTTAACATGATGGAACATGCACATCAAGTAGGTCTTGGTTTCGAAACCCATCCGTGGTGAAAATTCACAGTGCTAACAGCACCAGTGGGTGCCTTGAATGACTAACTGGGTGGTTGAGTTGCATAACTGACCCAAAAAAAAAAAAAAGTAGGTCCCATTTAAATGGCAGTCCACATCAAAGGTAGGATTCACATGATGGATGATGGTCATTGAAAGTGGGCCGACATGATGGTCACTTGATATCAAAGATGGGCTCACATGATGAACGGCCCATAATAAAAGCAGGGCCCCACACAAAGAATGGTCCACATCAAGGTAGGTCCACATAATGGACAGAGTGAGCTTCACATGATGGATGACTTATATAAAAGTGTGGCCCCTCATAATGGATAGTTGACATCAAGTAGGCCCCACTTAATGGATGGTCCACATCCAAGGTCTCTCATGATGGATGACCCATATCCAAAGTGGGCCGTATGATGGATGATCCATATAGAAGGTGCACCTCACATGATGAATGGTATATCAAAACTGGACCCTACATGATGGACAATACACTTCAAAGGTAGGGCCCACAATATGGACACATCAAATGTGGAGGCCACGTGATGGTGATGGGTAGTGGACATTGAGGAGCCCCACATAAAGGATAATTAGCATTGATGTTGGGCCCCACATGATGGATGGTCCACCCAAACAACCATTTGGATTGCTCTTATATTTAGGTTGTTATAATATTTAAAAATGGCATCAACTACCCTTAAAGAAGCTCTTATTTGAAAGTTTTACCAAACATGCTTATTTTAAATAAGAGCCTTTTTTTTTTTGTTGAGATTTTACCAAATGGGATTATTTAAAACAAGAGCTAGAATAAAAGGAGCTTATTGAAATAGCACTTATTCAAAAAGTTCCTGTTGAATTAGAGTAGAGATGCCAAACGCCCCCTTAGCGTTATCGTATTAACGGTTTGGATCATTGGAAGATGACCCATATTTCAATGGGTCGGGATGCACTCGAGCAAACCTCTCTCCAAAATATTCAGAGTTTAACTTCAATTGAAAGTACATACTGCCTTCTACTGTGAATGGATACACTTCAATCTACACGGTTCAGATCGTGGGCCTAGAGATGGGTAACTTATTAATCACACTAAATAGACATCGTAATTAATTGGATTGGCAACCATCAAATTGATGCTTTACATTAAAAAAAAAAGGGGGTTCAAATTTAGCAAAGGAATGTCTTTTAAGTAGAGGTTGGAATCATACTTATATATACGCCCCATCTTGACATGTGTTGAACGATGCAGCATTTCATGGAGGGGCACGGGCTTGAAAATCAGGTCACTCCATGAGTTAGGTGGGCCACACCACATACAATAGCTAAGAGGGGTTATCCGCCCATTAAAACCTTCATAATCTTTCATTGAATCCACCGAGATGTGGTTCACAAATCCAGCCCATCCATTCTATGTGTACCACTTGGATGAGGGGTCAGACCAAGTTTCAGCTACATACAAAACTCAAGTGGGCCCCAACAAGTACTTTTAGATGTTTTAGTAATGAGTCAGGATCCTCTTTTTGGCTTCCCAGCAGAAAACCCTGCTTGGAGCCTTTTCATTGGTCCACGTCATCACATTGGTCTGCAACCATGTCACATCCTCAATGCAACCTAGTCATACCTCAGTGCAACCTGGTCACATGACATCATGCAATGTGATGTGGACCAATGAAAAGGCTCCAAGCAGGGATTTCCCGCTTGGAAGCCAACAGAGGATCCGGAGTCGGAATGAATGTCTTCACATGGTTTTAGATGGTATGGCCCACCTAAGTTCTATATGTGGCTGATTTTTCAAATATCCCATGAACTAAAGGGGACCCATCAAATGCATGGTGTTGATGCCCAACACACATAACGGCGGGGTCCACACAACTCGACCTCATCAACCTTATAGTACCATTTCCTTATATATGCTACATCTACAGCGGGGCCATATCTTGGGAGATTTTGATTAAGGGTAAGTTCGTGCTATGAGTACAACGTTACGCATGCCTACACTGTTACGCTCCATTTTATTGATAATCGCAGGATCAAACATTTCCACTAGAGAGGTATTTGATACTCTGGCACTGTGGTGGTTGATATGCAGGCACTTGTAGAGTGTCAATGGCAATATTTCCTCAATCTAAACTGTCCAAATACTGGAATGAATCAGATCAACTGACGGGTTTTCATTTTTCTACTCATACAAAGATAAGTATGTTTGGTATATCTGCTAAAAGGTTGAAAAGTATGTTTGGTTTCATCAGATGAGTCCTCATCCCCCAAACCTTCATATCCACTGTCCATCGCAACCTTTGATGTGAACCATCATTATGTTGGATCCACACCTTGGCCCTGTTTTCAATGTTAACTGTCCATCATGTGGGCGTACCTTTAATGTGGACCATACACCTTGTGAGGCCCACCTTCGATGTCGGCTGTCCATCATGCAGGGCCTACCTTAGATGTGGGCTCTCCATCATATAGGCCCACCTTTAAGGTAGTTCGTCCATCATGCAGGACCCAACTTTGAAGTGGATTGTCCATCAAATGGGCCATCATTGGACGTGGGTCATTCATCATTAGGGGTTGATTTTCAATGTGGACTGTCCTCATGTGGGGCCAACCTTGATATGGGTCATCTATCATGTGGGGCCCACCATCAATGTTATTGTCCATCATGTGGGCCCCACCTTTAACATCCACCACCCAACACGTGGAGCCCACCTTGGATGTGGGTCGTTCATCATCGACACCTTTGATGCAGACCGTCCATTATGTGGGGCCCACCTTGATGTGGGTCATGCATCATATGGGCCCACCATCAAAATAAATTGTCCATCATGTGGGGCCCACATTCATTATCCATTGCCCATCATGCAGAGCCCACCTTTGATGTGGACCTTCCCTCTTGTGGGCTTCACCTTCGATGTTGGTCGTCCATCATGTGGGGCTGCCTTGGATGTGGGCCGTTCATCCGACTGTCCATTATGTGGGCCCCACCTTGATGTGGATCATCCATTGAGGTCCACCTTCAATGTTATTGTCCATCATGTGGGGCCACCTTTGATATCCATCAATCATTGCCCCTTATGTGGAGCCCACATTTGATATGGACTGTTCATCATGTCGTCCCCATCTTCAATGTGGGTCGTCAATCATGCCGGGCTGCTTTAGATGCGGGCCATCCATTAAAGGGTCCTACCATTGATGCGGAGAATCTGGTATATGGTCCACCTTGATGTGGGTCATCCATAATGTGGAGCTACCTTTGATGTGGACCATCCATCATGCAGGCCCTACCTTTCATCTGTACTGCCTGTCATGTGGGGCCTCCTTTGATATGGATCATTCATCAAATGAAGAGAGAAATAGAAAAGTTGAAAGTTGAAAAGAAATAAATAAAACTTAGGGGATAGATAGCTTTCATCACCTTAAGTTATTTTTACAACCGGCCCCTAGGGCTCTCAATGGGTCGGATCTGGATCGGATCCAGTTGGATCCGGCTCCAAGTCCGTATATCTGTAGACGGATTCGGATTGGATCTGGATCTAACTCGGATCCAAAATGTGATATCCATATATGATCCATTTATAAATTGTTAGATCCATTTCCGATCCAAAATCTATATAACCATCGGATTCGAGTCGGATCTAGGTCCGAATCCACCCCATTACAAATTTAAAAAAATATATAATATAAAATATATAATACAATACATTTAATTTAGTAGAAAAATGATGCAAATCCCACTATGTACTATCGTATGGTTGACATGGCCTAAAATAATTTGTAAAACGGATGGTCAGCATAAATATAACATATACACTAAGGTGACAATGAGTCGGGTCTTAATCGGATTCGGATCAAACTCGGATATGTTCCTGTGAATCCATATCCGGTCCATTTAAGTAATCATGCCTCATTTAAGATCCATATCCGGTCCATTTAACTAATCGGACCTATTTTAAGATCCAAATCCGCATTAAACGGATTCGGAGCGAATCAGATCTCAGATCTGACCCTGCTCCATTGAGAGCCCTACCGGCCCCAATGTCCACCAATCAACTAGTTAGGAAATCAAATTATTGCAATTTGAGAACTATCTAAGCTGGATCCATAATTTGGACAGTATTTTCAGTTATCAACATGCCAAGCGGACAATTTCTAGTGCCTAAGTATCCACCATTCCATAAGCCAGAGTATCAAAGTGTCTTTCATCTCAGAGATTTTGATTTAACCAGAGGACCGAAATAGTGGCGAGTAACGTGAATGCGGTGGTTCTCGCTGTGAGCCACCATTTGAAGAAACTTGCCAATGGTTCATATTCAATGTTTATGTCTGGTCCACCGAAAGAATCGACCACCTGCTTTTTCTGCATGTGTCAATCTTCACGATAGAGGGGTGCCTGTTGGCGAAACGCATCCAGCCGGTGGTTGCTGCAACTATATCCAAACCATTTATCTGATGAGCCTCCCTGTGGATGGATGATCTTATGGCCCACAAAGCTCCAAGAAGGTTCGGATGGTGATGGTTCAACCCTCATTTTGGTGGGCTCACCTCCAGACATTTTTACGCATCTGCCAGGTGAGCTCGGATTAGGTGCTACCCCCACCAGAATGCATGAGGAGCCGAACATCGTCATTGGTTGACCCAGCGGCCCTGCACCTTCGTATTAGTGGGATATAATGGGTTTGACAATTGTGACAGACCTAAGGTAGGGCCGCTGAGAAGGGCAATGGCGACGCACCACTTACCCATCCGTCTCCCAGTGCGTCCTGGTGGGGTAGCACCTAATCCGAGCTCCTTCCAGATACAACACTTGTTTTACCGGTAGCGGGATAGTGGTCGGTGCTCAGTGGGCCCCACCATGATATACATGTTTTATCCATGCCATCCATCAATTTTTACAGATTATGTTAGAGATTGATCCAAAAAATGAGGCAGATCTACATCTCAGGTGGACCATACCATGGGAAAACAATAGTGATTGAATGTCCACCGTTAAAAGCCTCCTAAGGCCCACTGTAATGTTTCTTTGACATCCAACCTGTTGATTAGGTCATACAGACCTGGATGAAGGGAAAAAACAAATATCAGGTTGATTCAAAACTTTTGTAGCCTCCAAAAAGTTTATAATGGTGGTTGTTCAATCAACACTGTGTAGTCCACTTGAGATTTAGATCTACCTTATTTTTGGGCTCATATCATAAAATGATATGGAAAAATAGATGGACGGCATGGATGAAATACATACATTATGTTGGGGCCCACAGAGCACCAAGCACTAGCCATTGGCTAATGGCAGGGTCACTCCTCACAAGCCAATCCGTTTCATGTTTCACGGAGGGCTACGACGAGCCCACCACGTTGCATATAAATCCACTCCGTTCATCAGGTTGTAACACTTACTATTTCACGGTCCATCCACGATATCAACATGATAAAAGGCTCGTGTTAGCCAAACTAGCAGGAACAATGTAAAATCATGACTACAACACATTAGTTCACATGGTGTGGCCCACCTGGTTTTAGATCTAGCCGATTTTTATGTCTTCCCTTCGTCCTTTTGAGCCACCCCTGATGAACGGGTTTGATGAAGTACACATGCCATTTTAGCCCCACACATGAACCTTTGGTTAGCATCCCATTGTTGTTGTTCCAGGTCGTGCGGCCCACCCGAGTTGTTTATCTGGATTAGTTTTGGCCCCAGGATCTAGCAGTGAGAAGCACAAACGATGGATAGAGTCGATTTCACTGAACCCCGAGTCTGGCAACTGAATTGACGTTACTACTATATATGGACCTTACCACATAAAACAGTGGGGATACTGATGCCTACCTGTTGAAACCTTCCTAAGGTCCAACATAATGTTTATTTAAGATCCAACTTGTTTATAAATTAATCCAGAAAGGGAAAACACAAATATCACCTTAATCGAAAGTATTTGTGATCTAAAGAAGTTTTCAATGGTAGGTGTTCAACCCTCTCTGCTTTTGGTGGAGGGTCCACTTCAGCTTTGGATTTGCCTCATTCTTTAGCTCATGCGCTAAAACATTTTTTTTAGAATGAATGGACGGTATGAATACAACACATACATCATGTTGGCCCCATAGAATGGGACGACGAAGTGCCATCACTTCAGTAGCCACTGTCGGGTTGAGGAGCTAATCGGCGTCACGCTCCCAGAATCGGTCGAACGCGGATTAGCTCATGACGACTTCAGTGGCAGATCGCTACGGAAATAACGTCACCAACTGATGTATGTTCTGTACCCACCCCTATCATCTATTTGGCAAGATACTCTTAGGGCATGAGATAAAGGGGGAAAGCACAAATATACGCTTGATCTAAAACTTCTGTGCCCCAAAAAGATTTTAATAGTAGGCATTCAATCTTCACTGTTTTTTTTTTGTAGTGGAGTCTATTTGCGAATTTGGATCTGCTTCATTCTTTGGCTGATTACCTAAAATGATTTCTCCAAATGAATGGACGGTATGAATACAACACATACATCATGGTGGGGCCCACATAACTTGGTGACGTCACTTGAATAGCCAGATGGCCAGTGAGCGGCTAATGGGCGTCGAAATCGGGAACTGGATTGCGTGCCGGCCCCACAGGGTTCGGCTGCTGGAGGAGTAGCCAGTAGGAGTCTGGGAGACGACACAACATAGTCAAAACACGTGGCAAGGTTATCCTTCAATCAGTATTGTCCATCTAGCGGGACCCACTATCGATGGAAATCGATTCAAGATACGCATAGAGCGGATCATCCTTGCCATCCAAACATTGGCATTCAAATCTACGGTCGGAAAGAAAACTGTTAATGCTACACATTAGGTGCTGAAAAGCAAAGTTATTGATATAATCTTCTGGTAAAGGAGGCCCACTAGTTGGACGGTTCCGATCGATGGATAATCCAGCAGCATGTAATGCAGAGATACCTACCCTGATACTCTGGCAGAGGATGATAGATGATACACAGGCAGTTAGAAATGATTAAAAAATTAAGTTATAAATAATTCAAACTGAACCGTCCAAATTATGGATATAAGTCTAGATATTTCATGTACCAAAAATTACCCTTATTTTTTGCTATGAAAATTAGATTTCTGGACATCTATTGAACGGGTAAAAAATAAAAACGGATCCAACGGTCTCAATAAGTGTCCAAAAATCAGAAGTTAGGACTGTTAAACCAATCCGAATTTTTAGAATGTAACTTATTTACAGTGGGTTACATAATTTAGTCGGTTTAATTTGATTTAATATGTTTCAGTTGAACAAGTTCTAAGTGCCTGCGTATCAAGCGTCATACGATGCTAGAGTATCAAATAACTGCCAACGTTAAAAACCCGTTGGAAAGAGATTCGGGTCCCGGGTCCATAACGATAAAAGTTAAGAGCATAGAGAAATTTCATTTCATGCAAGAAGAAGAGAGAAACAAATAGGAAGAAGAAAGGAAGGAAGGAAGGAAGAAGAAAACCACTGCGATTTTCAGGTAAAATTACCAAAATGCCCACTCTCAATCTCATATTTTCTTTATTTTCTGCTCCTTTTTCTTCTGGCATCATTGTCATATCGATGAATGCAATGGGCTTTTCTGGAATATATTTTCTCATTTTGGCACCCTTCTTCAACTCACGAAATTAGGGTTTTGATGTTTTAGGAGAAGGTACTCTTTCACCCTTTTTTTTGAATAATGCACCTTTCTTCCTGTTTTGTACTAATTTTTTTATATTAAAATGCAGAAAGAGAAGGGTGTTTCTATCAAAAGGGTGGGTGAAAGTTGCGGGTCTCCTTTTCTTTTATATTTCTTGGCTCTGCAATTCAATCTTTGATGCTTCCTGGCTATGACCTGAAGAATCTTGGGTTTCTGTAAAGGTTCTGATTTTTTTGCTATTTTTCTTTAATTTTAGATTGTATTTTTAAGTAGCTGGGGCTTGGGGGTCCCAGTCTTGGTTCGTCCATGTCGTCACCGTACAGTTGGTGGGGTCCGTATAGTGTATCTGTTGGGTCCTGCTGATGATGACTTTAAGATTCAGCACCTTGGACTGATTTGATCGGTCCTTACTCCAGTCGTGACTCGGCCGAGTTAACCATACTTTCAATGCTGGTTTGGGGTGCCAAAACAAATCGAACTCGATCAAGCCCGAGTTGACTCAGACGAGTCACATCTGATTCAGGAGATTCAATTATCTACTTAGCAGGCCTACTTTAGGCCCATTATTCCTATAAACGAGGTTTAGGATTATTGCATTTGGGCCTGTTTGGACACACCCTCAAAGAGCCCGTTTAATGCCTAAACCTCATTTTGAGCCAAACCCACATTCATGTTGTGTGTTTGGATGCACTTATGCGATCCCCAACTCATTCCCTGCTCAGAAAAATAGGTGCTACAAAGTCAACTTGACAAGAAACCAATTGAATTGATTTCATTGAGTTGACCGAAGAAGCCGGCTTGAAATGCAAATAATTAGTTTATTTAAGTGAAATGACTGAAGTTAATAATGTTTCCTAGTATCCATTAGGCCAGTAACACATTCCAATTCTGATATTGCATCCAAACGCATCCCTATCATGTGATTTTGTTTCAATTACATTTGAATCTAGCAGTTCTTTCTCACCTGCCAATTATACTACATTCACTTGCATCGTTATGGTGAAAATGGTCACAGTTGAACTTTATGAGAAATGCAATGGTTCACTCATCAAATAGACATTTGAATCTGGTCTTCTTATCAGGTGGGCGTATGTGAATGAAAGTAATGGACAGTTGGACTAAAAACTGACCAAATGATCCACATTTATCATACATACGCGCCTGTCTGACGATTGATTGACCATCCTAATTTTCAAGCCATGGCACATACATGGTGAGACCCAATTGATGAATGGACCAGATCTTGTGCACACATGCCACAACAGGATTTGGGTGGCTGCTCTAGTTGCCAATGCACAGCTCTGTAATGTAGACCTTCTTGTTTCCTTTTTTAATATACCAGAATGATGGAGGAACCCATCGAGCTAGAAGTAGGATGGACCCTCGTGAAGAAGGGAATTGACAAGGTAGAGGCCATTCTCGATGGAAAACCTGAATTGTCATTCACCCCGGATGAGCACATCCAACTCTATACGTATCCTTTTGTTTCTCTGTTTTCTACTCCTGATCGCCAATATCATGTATGTCCATATCTACAATCAATGGTGTTGGTTGTGGATCCTTGACCTTCAAAACAGAACGATTCACAATCTTTGTGGCCGATTTCGCCAACGTGACTATTCACAAGAATTTTACAAGAGATATAGGCAATCAATCAGAGACTACACCAATTTGAAGGCAAGAAAGACTAACTGCGTCCTTTCATTTATAAGTTCTGGCCGTGTTTGGACGTGCTATAAAATTGAATTGCAAGCAATCAAGTCAATCAAGTCAATCAAGTTGCAATTTGCATTCATTACAAGTCCAACTTGAAAATAGAGTACTCATGACTTGGATTTGAGTCCCTCAGTATGAACAGTAGGAAGTTTCTCACAATTCACTTCAATAATGCATCCAAACGTCGCGTTGGATTCATAGGTAAAAACTCAGCAGCAAGTATCTTTAGCCTTGCGAAAACCAGTCTCTTGTGTCATCGTGGACGTGTTTGGATATTCAAGTGAAATGATTTTTTTATAAATCAATTCATCAAAGAGGATATGTCCAACATCATGATCATTTCAAGTCCAATTTGAAATGCACTGGAATTGCATTCGGGGAATTACTCATGAAAGGGAAGTAAAATGATATCTACCCACTCTGGATATCTTATCTTTTATTAATTGATTTATTGCAATTCTAACCATCTAAGCATTCAAATGCATCTGACTTGTTGTAGCAATGATTCCTATTGCAAGAACATTTCCTTCCTTTTGTACTATCAGGTATTAGTCTCATTGATAGAGAAGCAGGACTTGTTTTTGTTGAGAGAACTTGTGCGAAGGTGGGGAGATCACAAAGTTTATGTCAGATATCTCTCTAATTTCTTTAGTTACCTTGATATATATTTGACACCCCGTCTTCAGCTCCCCCGACTTAAAGAAGTGGGCCGAATATGCTTCCATGACCTGGTAACTCTGTCTGTACTTTTCTCAAAAACTGTACATTTTCTCTATCGCTATTTAGTTTGTTTTCGAATACGCTGTTGAATGGAATTGGATTAGCTAGTTCACGATGAATTGTAGGTCCTCTGATGTGATGGACATTGAACAAATGAAAACATGTTTGGATATCCAAGCCATTTATCTGACTGGCCATGCTGTTGATAGGGGGGATGCCAGGAGAAAATTCCATATTGATTTTTAACCCTTTGATCAATGGCCTAGAAATAGGCAGCTAAGGATAAAATATAGCAGTGGCCTACATTCAAAAGAAAATGAGTCCAATGATAGAAGGGTTAGGTAAATTTGTCTGATTTTCAGAGCAATTCCATTCTGGGGACCACCAGCTCAATGGATTGGATCCTCAGAATTCAGCCCCATATACAAGTCTTCTTTAATCACTTCTTCCATATTCTGTTCTTCTTTATTATATTAGATAATTCAATTTCCATGTTATTGTGTTTCAGGTCTACATCGAGGTAAATGGTAGAGTTAAAGATGTGGTGCTTGATTTGGTATGCACCATTTTCATTTCTTCCGGGGCATATATCGTCTTTCATCCAAATACAAAATAGTTAAATAGAAACTGGTTTTTTAGATTGATAAAGAGCGTGAAGGAGAGCAGATCGATCGGGCCTTAATAAAGAACGTTGTGGATGTTTTCATCGAAGTCGGGGAGGATGGAAGTATGGAATTATACGAGAATGACTTTGAGGCGCCCATGCTCGATAGTACATCTAATTACTATGCCCAAAAGGCTTCAAAGCATTTTGATGAGGAGTCGTGCCTGCAATACATGTTGATGGTTGGTGCCTACTTTAAACCCAGACATATAAAGAAGTGGACTTATGGATTGTATTGAGCCTTTTGTTTTGTAAATTTCAGGTTGAGAGGTGCTTGAAAAGAGAGAAGGATATGGCCTCCTGTTGCCTACATTCAAGCAGTGAGCCGAAGCTGTTGGAGGTATTCCACATTAGAATGGGTTTGGATGCACTGTCGAATTCAATGACAACGATTCGTTTAGGGACACCCTTAATAAATTGGAAATGACCAAATTGGATTTAACTAATGTGGAATTCATATTGAAGGAGTAGGCTCGAAATTGAAATTATGGAATTGGACGCGGAAGGAACATAAATAGGATATGAAGGCTTTTTCCTCATTAGAATACAAAGGAGTGAACTAATATTTGGTCATTTCATCTATATATTGAACTAATAGTTTCAATCAATTTCAGTCGCGCATCCATGGTGCCTATCGTTGGATGAATTTTCTCTACCTGTATTTTGTTGAATGGAATAACTGTATATTTTCATACAATTTCTAATATTATTTGTTATGGTTTCTGGTATCCATTTACAGAGAGTGCAACATGAGATGCTATTCATGTATATGAGCCAACTACTTAAAAACGAACATACAGGATTGCAAGCATTGCTTCGAGATGACAAAGTATGGATATGTGATTTATATCATCTGTCTATGGATGATTTAGCTAAGGGAATTAATGCCCACGTGTTTCCATCGAATTTGATATAATGTAGATGATTTTATGCTTGCTTCATCCTAGGTGGAGCATCTTTCAAGGGTGTATATGCTTTTTTATAAGATAGCCGGAGGCCTGGAGCTAGTGTCGGAGATATATAAAAAGGTATGAAATGATTCTTGCAAAAAAAAAAAAAAAAAAAAAAAAAAAGACTACTTGTGGGTTATTTGAAATAATTCTTTTCTTTTGGAGCCTGCCATTTACACCCACCATCCTTGATGTCGACTTTTTGTAAAACAGTACAAAGTTTGTTCTCTTTATTACCTCAAAGTTCAAAGAGTGGGTGCTGCCACCAATCATGCTGGGTGCAAATCTCATTTTTTGTTATCTTTGTTTTAATTTTATCAAGTGTTTTCATCTAATGTAGCATGTAATTGAAGAAGGCCTGGCCTTGGTCAAATGTGCAGATGATGCAATGAGCCAAAAGGTTTGTTTTCCAATATGCTTTATACGGTTTTCAGTTCACCCAAATGCGTCATCTTGCTATAGTGAATTTGAAATTTAGAAGCCAAGTTACTTATTACTTACAAACTTCTAATTAAATAGAATATGATTTTTCTTTTATTAGAATATGATGCAGGATGGCCTAATCTAACCCTTAGATGCATGCGGAAACTACAAAAGGCGGAATCATGTAAACAATGAAATAAATCATTCACCACATACATCATAAACTAAGAATTAATTAAGAGAAACAAGTAATGGTTAGGGCCATTGATCACAAACAAGCAGTACGGGTCTCAATTCCTGGTATGGATTGGATCCGACAAGAGATAGAACTCCTCGATCTTGCACAGGTTCGTCCAACCAATCACGTAGATTCTCTAATCCAGGAAAATTGTGAGTTTTCTGGATTAAGGGAATGAGAAAAACTCAGAAAATCTGAAAATGTTCAATTAGGTTTGTAGACCTGGGATTTGGGGATTAAACTAAAGAGATTTGGGAAGAAAGAAGGTTGGAAGAAAGGTTAGAGATTACCTCGAGAAGAGAGAACGAGAGAGAAGAGACGAGGAGAGAGTAGATGAATCGCGAAAAGGGGAGGAAGAGAGTCGAGGATTTTCTCCACGAAGAGCACCACAAGAGGTTTTCTTAAATTTCATTAACAATAGCATAATGTGAGAGTTAGGGCTTCACCCTATTAATAATCCCGAAATTAAAAAATGACAAAACTACCTCTAAATCCTAGAAAAGTCGGAAAAACACGTTTTTCGCAAAAACTGGCATAGGGTCGTCGATTGATCGATCAATCAATCAGGCGAAATGTGCGATTGATAGACCAATGCTTCGATTGCTCCATGCTTTCCTCATTCCTCTTATACATATCTTCCTATGGATGGAACGGATGGGTCTTCTCAAGTGTTCCGAACACACGTATAAGGCCTTCGTTCTTCCCAAGTCTACAAATTAATTTGGGCCCATCGTCGAACCATATGGACATAGGCATTGCTCGTCTCCTACACTGATACACTCGATAGGGCCTGATGTCCTCATCAGAATATGGAAATGAAGAAATAACATGTATTTATTTTCTTTTATTAGAATATGGTTTTTCATCTCAAGCAAAACCTTAGAACCAATGCTAGTTGGCCTAGAGAGTTTGGGGGAAAATGTCATTGTTGGAAAAGCATAATGGTTCCACAATTGTGCCCTCTTCCATCTGGAATAGGCTTTTAGGCTGTTTTTGGTTCCCGACTGCTTCAGGACTGACGAAATAATTTCTTATTTTTGGAATCTGTACTGTTATTAGTAGAATTCCTAAAATTGTGAAATGGGGAGATTTTTGTGTTGTATGAGAAACAAACAGCACTTTTCTATTCACACAAGTATCATTTCATGATTTTTATAAGTTTTTCATGTAAGAGCACAAGCCCCAAAAATCGCGAATTACTTTTCTCATGGGCAAGACAAATGCAGCCCTAGCTTCTCACTATTTCATGATTGGGAATCATGATATAAGGTGTGGTTGGTTGCACCAAATTTCAGGTAACTCTGTTGTTGGGAAATAATATTTTCTTACTTTGTAATTACCCTGTTTGGTTACATAAAAATAAAAAATAAAAAATTATTTCCTTTGTAAGATTGATTAATTTGTGATATTTTTAACTTCTAATCATATCAATTATCCATTATCTTGTGAAATTAGTACATGTGGGCCACACTCTTGATTAGTAATCATAGTGTTTTCACACACACACACACACACACACACACACACACACACACACACACACACCACATAGACTCATGCACTCACACCACAGTGGGATTTCACCACAATGGGTACTCGAACCCATGACCTTGTGTTGGAACTCTTGTGAGTTTGCCACCAAGGCATGAGTAAGGACCTGATTAGTAATCATAGTTGGGCCAGAGGATTGCTGGTCTAGTCTTTATTATTGATTAGTCTTATTGAGCTAGTATCGTGTTAGATTATAGGATAAATATGTAGAGCTGTGTATTCTTATCATTCTCAATGAAATACGCATAATACAATTTCTAAAATGTAGTCTCTTGTGGTCCAACGTATTGAAAATCAATGATCCGATTGGACCGACTTCAAAAGCTGAAAGGCCCTTTTTGAATGACACTAAAGATGAACAGTCTGATCAATAGAAAATTGAAGATGTATAGTCTGATTGGATCAATATTGAAGATAAACGGCCCAATCAGTATGAACTTGTAGATTTATAGTCTGATTGGATCAATATTGAAGACAAATGGTCCAATTGTGTTGAAATTGGTGAATATCAAATTGGATTAATACTGAAAATCAATGGCCCAGTTAGACCGATGTCAAATGTGAATGGCCCGATTTGAATGATACTAAAGATGCCTCCATTTGTACCAATATTAAAGATGAACGGTTCACTTAGTCCAAAATTGAAGATCAACGGTCCAATGGAACCAATATTAGAGATGAATAGTTCGATTGTGCTAAAACATAAGATGAATGGTCAAATCGAGTTGATACCTAATCAACAACTTGATTGAACTGATGACGAAGCTAAGTGGCCCTATCTGAATAGCACTAAAGTTGAATGGTCTGATATTCCAAAAATTGAAGATCAATGTTCCGATTGGACAAATATTGATTATGAATGGAGCGATTTGCTGAAATTGGGGATGAGTGGTACAGAATTGTGTTAATATTGAAAATCAATGGCTTAGCTGGACTATTGTTGGACTTGAATGGCCTGATTTGGACAATATTAAAGATGAAATCTCCAATCGGATTGATATCAGAGAAAAATGGCTGATTAGTCTAAAATTGAAGATCAACGGTCTAATTGGGTTGATATTGGAGATGAATAGTCAAATATGGCTGATATGGAAAATCAATATACTAATGTTCAACAATTCAATTGGAATGGTATTAAAGATGAACTATTTGGTATGTCCCAAATCGAAGACAATGAATGGTTTGATTATGTTGAAATTGGAGATGAATGATCTAATTGGCCCTTGTTTAGTTTAAACAATAGTAATGATGCACGGTCCAATTAGGTTGATATCAAAGATGAGATTTGATTGAGCCAATAGTGAAGATCAATGGTCTGATTGGACTGATAATGAAGAAGAATAGTTTGATTGTATAGAATTGATCAATTGGACAATGATCGATCATTTGATTACACTAGTATCGATGATAGACAATCTTATATTGAATATGAATGGTTTGAATAGACCTGATCATATTGTTCATCTTTAATACTAGACCATTGATAATCAACATCAACCCAATCGGGCCCGTTGATTTTCAACATTAGCCCAATCTAACCATTAATCTCCAATCCTAGCATAATAAGGCCGTTCATATTCAATATTTGTCCAATCAAAGTGTTGATCTTCAATTTTGAACTGATCGTACCATTCGTCTTTGATATCTGACCAATTGAATCATTCATCTTTAGTGTTGTTTAGACTGGACCATTCCTCTTCGATATCAGTCTAACTAGACTTTGATTTTTAGAATTGGCCCAATTTGACTATTCACCACTAAATTTAGCACAATCGGACCATTGATCTTCAATTTTGAACTTATTGGACAATTCATCTTCGATATTAGTCTCATCACACTGTTCATCTTTGGAATCATCCAGATCGGGCCATTTGGCTTTGAGATCGGTCTAGTCAGACCGTTGATTTTCAATATCAGCTAAATTGGACTAATCAGTGACAATATCAGCTCAGTTGGACGAATCAGTGACAAAGACTAGATTTGATGTCAGTGTTATCCGATCAAAGTAATTCTTGAGAGTTTAGACACATGTAGCCTATAATGGGACCCACATCAAAGTGATCCTTGCAAGGCACATTCAATCAAGAATGAGGCTCGCCTGATGGATAGTCCAGATTTATTATTAGGTCATTTTTATACAATTCCTAGCCATTTTTAGAACATTTGAATGGAGAAATGCTCCAAGTCATGGATGGGATGCTTATGGTTGCCCAACAAAAGAGACTCTTTAGAATCATAAGCTATCCATGATGGTCCCTAACAAGTAGATGATCATCAAATTGTTGATGAGCTTGTTTCTATATAAATGATCTTGACCACCATATTAAAGGCCATTGATCAATGGTTAGTACTGGTCAAATTGTGTGATGTTTGCATTGTGGCCCATAAAAAGTATTCGACCTAATGAATGGTCAGGATCAATTAATCAGACCATGTGTCCAAATGCAACCAGGAGCACTGTAGGTTATAGTGCTCTGAGAGCATTGGTGCTTCCCTCATAATGATCTAATCAAAGTGACTTTTTTTGTGAGACACATGCAACTAAAGTATGGTGGAGTCAAGATCCATGATTATACCTTTTTTTTTTTTTTTTTCCTACCATCAATATTTTTGTACGAAAATGATCTAATCATCAATTCAGATCGTTCATCATGCGGGGCCCCACTTTTGATTGCCCGTACGTATTCCTCAATAATCGCTCTGATTGAACCATCCTCACCATCCAATCAATTGTTAAGAAAATGGATGGTCTGTGTTTGTAGGAAAATGGATCTAATCATCATTCTAGACCATTTATCATGTGGGTCCTGCCATGGCCATGTGCTTGTGAACTCTCAAGATTCACTTTTATTAGAGATGGTAACATTGCTTCACCAATCAACAAAGGTTGGAGCTGACTATATAGCAAAGGAATTCTTCAGTCTTATTTTCAAAGAGTATTATATCATGAACCAAAATATTCCTTTCTAAAACTTTGCAAAATTTAGAAACATGAAAATAAAATATACTACAATTAAAAAAAATACAAAATTAAATTTCAAAAATTATTTTAGCAATACATCCAAACACATCCTTGGTGAACAAAATAAAGGGAAAACAGAAAATAAATGAACTACTCATGGCTTTAAGGAAGCTGCTCTATCTATTCTGATATGAAAGTGTTAACTCTATTCACATTCTAACAAGTGAGGTTGTATTTGTTTTATGTGGGCTAAACTTTCTCCTTTAAACTCACTGATCTAACTCATGAGGGAAAAGATGATTACAGTGGATTCTAATTGAAGCCTACCTTGGCAGATTAGTTTGGGTTAGACGCTCCTTTTGGTTCATTTTATTTTACTTCCAAATGCTCATAAATAAGGTTTAACTGATATTCGAGAGGACATGTATGATGCATCCTAAGCCTTATCTGGCAAACCAAAATGCAAGTAGCGGATTTATTAGAGTTACTTATACCTATATAATGGGAACTAAAAGTCTCTAATTTCTTTGTGAGAAATTATGTTGCTTCTTTTACTATCAAGTTCGCTATCTATCTTCCCAAAAAAATTAGCGCTGATCATTCTCAGGGTTTCTTTTCACCACTGAATTGAATTTCTATAATTATTTCAGTGGGAGAGAAAATGTCCAATGAGTAATTGCATTCCTTAGTAGTACTCTTGATATGAATACTACGATAATTGCAATTAGGTCATGTAAACTAATTGTTTCAGTTCAATGTAATAGGCATTGAATCGCAGCCTTTGATGGGTTTTCTAGAGCACATAACTAACCACAACGTATATTTTGCAAAGGCGGAGAATAAAGACACCATCGAATCGACAGATCAGGTTTTTGTAAGAGATCTTATTACACTTCATGACAGGTACATGGGCTACGTGAAAAACAATTTTATGAACCATGCTCTCTTCCACAAGGTCAGTTTTTGGGCTTTCAGAGTTCTCTCTCTCTCTCTCTCTCTCTCTCTCTCTCTCTCTCTCTCTCTCTACCTTTTCTTTTTCTGTTTACTTACATGTTATGGGTCATTTTGAAGGCACTCAAAGAATCTTTTGAAGTCTTCTGCAATAAGGATGTTGCAGGCAACCCTGCTCCAGAGTTACTATTGATTTTTGTTGACAATACTCTTAAGAAGGGTGGTGGAACTGAGAAGCTAAGTGATGATGCTATTGATGAGATGCTTGACAAGGTTAGTATTCATATTTTCATAACATAATGCCATTGAGAAATGATCACTTATGACATTGTAAGCTGCAATAGATTCAAAAAAGATTCTTCATTAGAATTAAATTAAAAAGATTTAGTTTAAAGGGTATATATACTGTTGTAGCATGCAATGTTGTATTTGATCTTTTCTCATTAGCTTTTGTTAAATACCTTAGTGATGCTTTCACTTTCTTTTGAGAATTCAAGAAACCATTATACTTTGCAGATTGTGGGAACGCTTGCCTATATCCACGACAAAGATCTCTTTGCTGAGTTCTGCAGGTAATTTTCTTGGATTTTCAGGCTTTTGTACTAGTATGGACCTCATGCTGACCTATATGCTTGCTTCATGGCTTTTAGAAGGGTGTGTTTGGATGCTCAATTGAACTAAATTGGTGAAAAATGAATAAAGCAGAATAACCACTGGTGGCGTGGCACCATTTTGATTCATTAATGACAACCGAACCCATAGTTGCAATTCCAAATGATTTAGGCTGACTGGAAACGACCGTGAATGCAATTTGGGGGGCTAATCCTTTGTTTTGAGTGGACTGGGGCTCATTCCACGTAGGTCATTTCACTGAAAATGACTTGAGATATTGTAATTCATTTTATTTAAGCAACCAAACAAACCATAACAATGGGACTTCAAGTTATCGAATTTGCTTGTCTATAAATAATTCCTATCAAACTAGATAATCATGACGGCTTCATTGCAGGAAAAAGCTTGCTTGTCGGCTGTTGTTTGATAGTAGCACTAATGTTGACCACGAACGAAGCCTTTTAACTAAGCTGAAGCAACAATGGGGTGGCCAACTTACGTCGAAGATGGAAGGAATGGTCTGTCATATACTAACTACTTGCCCAAGCTAGTTGCGTGCGTGTGTTTTCTTCTTTCTCAAAGGGATTTCTTGGGGTTGTTCTTTCATGTTTTTCTGGCAATGCAGGTTACGGACTTGACATTAGCGAGGGAGAATCAACAAAATTTTGAGAGTTATCTTCAGGAGAACCCACATGAAAATGCAGGAATTGACTTGGTTGTCACTGTTCTGACTACTGGATTATGGCCCATTAACAAGTCATCTGATCTCAACCTTCCATCAGAGATGGCAAGAACCCAGTCTATCGCACAATGATTGTTGTAAATTTTGCAAATGCTAATTGCATGCAACTTAAGCACACGTTCTTTAACACAAGTTCCAGATAAATCATCTGGCTGTCTCCACAACACATGGTCCACAGCCCACAGGTTGGTCCGATTGCAAGGTCCTAATAGATTGACTGGATCAAGGCCAAAGATGGGCAGTTTTCTTTTCTTTCAAATCAAGTGGCTCGGACTGTCCAACCTGTTCAATCTTTGGGATGTGGCCCATATATCGCATGCACTTACCATTCCTAAGCTTTTAATTTTAACCCTAATGTGAATCCCTAATATATCATATGTCTCTTTTACTTGCAGATAAGTGGTGTTGAGGTTTTTGAGAAGTACTATCAAAGCAAAGCAAAGAACCAAAAGCTGATGTGGATCTTCTCGCTGGGTACCTGCATCTTAACCGGCAGGTTCAAACCAAAACTGATTGAACTAGTTGTAACTACCCATCAGGTGTGCAACATGTCCAAACATCTGTCTAATCTACTTGGGGGGCACCGAACGTTGCTAGAATGCTAACTTGTATATTTTATGGTTTGTGCTATATACAGGCTGCGACTCTGTTACTCTTCAATGCTTTGGAAAAATTGAGTTACCAAGAGATTGCATTACAGCTAAATCTGACTGATGCAAATGTGACTAGATTGTTGCATTCACTGTCATGTGCAGGATATAAGATTCTAAACAAAGAGCCGAATAACAAAACTGTCTCCAAAAGTGACACCTTTGAAGTCAATTCGATGTTTACTGACAAGATGAGGAAGATCAAGGTTTGAAATCCTTCCGTTGCCTTTGGATTTGGTTCTCTTACTGTTTAACTTTTAGCGCATGTTTGGATTCTCTGTTAAATTGAATTTCTATTCATTTTAATTTGCATGTTTGGATGCTCCGATGAATTGAATGTCTACTCAATTAATTCATTATAGAGGAAATGGCCAAAGTTGGGTGGCACCATTTTAGTTCATAATGACAGTTAGACACCTAATTTCAATTCCATGCATTTCCAGTTGGACTAGTGATGATTGAAACTGCAAAGTTGGGTCTAGTGCCTCTAGCTCCACTTTATTTATTTACTCTTTATTGAACTGAACTTTTCAATCCATTTCCGTTGGACATCCAAACGAGCCTTAGTATTCTTGTCACAGAAGTGGCAATTCCATCAAATCTGATTTAAATTGGTTTATCTTTTTGTGTGTTGTAGGTTGTGTTTGGTATAAAAACATTTCATTTCATAATGGTGAACAAATCCAAATTGCAATTCCATTCGTTTTACATCCGACATGAAATGATAGTAATTGCAACCCAGGAGAGTAGCCTCTCACTATGAAGAGAAGTCTAACGCACTCTGAAATTTACTATTTATTGAATTGAATTTTAGAATTTTTGTTCTGTTGAGCATCCAAAGTCTTATGCAAGTTGATATGTGGTACTAATTAATTCACTAAACGGTGTTATCAAAGTACTAGAAAAGGCGGTCTGCTAGTGTCTATAAGGCCACCCTTCTACATTCTACTACAAGCAATGTGGCTCACTAGTGTAGTATCTAATCTGTCCATCAGGTGGATGTGACTACGTAGATGGCATTGCCCAAAAATCAGGTTGGTCCACAATGTTAGCAACAAATGGATGGCTTTGAAGAACTTGGCCAAGTTCTTTTATCCATCCATTTAGTTTATTAAATCTGCGCATTTTTGGATTTAGCAAAGCTCTAAAACATGATCTTAAGGGGTCGTTTGGATGCCCTTAAATGGTTTAAGTGGTAAATGATTTACAGGTGTAAATCATTTACAGCCTGTCTTGTTTGGCTTTAAGCTGTAAATGATTGCCTGTGTTTGGATTGCCTGTAAATTGTTTAAGTCCTGTAAATGGAGAACCAATCTTTCCACTTATAGCAGTTAGGCTTTAAATGGAGAGCCTGTAAATGAAATCCCACCTTTTTGCCTGTAAATGAAATGGAGGTAAAAGCTGTAAATCATTTACAACCCGTAAATGATTTACAGGGAAAAAAGTTCATCCAAACGCAGAGTGTAAACGATTTCCCTGTAAATTATTTACAACTTGCCCCATTTACAGGCATCCAAATGACCCCTAATCTGATAACTTGCTTGAGCTTGAGAGATAATTTCCATTCAAAATGTGCAGGTTCCTCTTCCTCCCACGGATGAGAAGAAGAAGGTGATGGAAATTGTTCAAACTGATCGACGATGCATGATTGATGCAGCTATTGTTCGTATTATGAAGAGGAGAAAAGCCTTGAGCTTCCAGCAACTCGTCACAGAATGTATGGAACAGCTCGACCACACGTTCAGGGTACATATCTATTACTGCAATTCTTTTTCTTTTTCTTTCCCTACAAAATGCAAGGCGATTGGACTATGTTCTCTGACCAATCATGGTTACAAAGAGTAAAATGAGCAATGCTCTCTATGTTAAACAGGCAAGTAACTGCAATTTTTGAGCTATGGTCCGTTCAACATATCAATGGTCCAGATCATTAATACCTCAACTTTTCCATTGTGGGGACACCACTGGATGGAATTTTTTTACGACACATGTTTTTTGCTGCATTTGTCATTAAGCGATAGACAAAATCTGAACGTTGATGGTTTGTGACTGGTTTGATTTTGCAGCCTGACTTTAAGTTGGTTAAGAACCGGATCGAAGATCTTATACACAGGGATTACTTGGAGAGGGAGAGAGATAATCCTAATGCGATTAGATACATCGCTTGAATTGTTATCATGACAGCAAAAGCATATGGGATATCCAAAATGGGCTCCGCATAAGTGTACATAGTGATTTTGTACAAATATAGCAATACTAGACTGCAAAATACATGGAGGACCAGCTGAGAAATACAAGTGGGATAAAAAATGGAAAAAAAAAAAAAAAACTGAGAAATACACACATTAATGCGTATTGGTTCTGTAGACTATCCATTGTTTGAGGCTTAAATCCTGGCCATTATTCCAAATTGCTTGTTTTCCCATAAAAGTGCGAACCTTTTGAATGCGTTATTTCTCTGCGATTGCTTGTTTGAGCTTATTAACATTAGCTTCTCAAATTGATGGACGACTGCATCATCTACACATGTTATGCCTTATGATCAGTTCGTGGATGAGTAGGATTGATCAATCCATGAGATATGTTGGTGCTGATCCATCCACATTGGATTCCACCCATTATGCTGTGTTTTTGTCTTTCCAGTTTTGAATGCGATTTGTGCTCATTTTCAACTAGTATTAGATTAAAGGATTTAGGGATATGGGTGTGTGCATGGATATGGGTAGGATTGCGGTGGTACTCACTGGCCCAGTAGTGGCGTTGCGGAAATCGGATTGTCATACTGAGTTACTCAGTACGCTTCTATCGTACTGAGTAAACTCTGTTGGGCCCACGGTGAATGCATGTGGTTTATCCACACCGTCCATCCATTTTTCTATCTCATTTTAAGGGTTGAGCACCAAAATTGAAGCATGTCTAAAGCTCAAGTTGGCCATACCACAGGAAACAGTGGGAATAATGATTTCGACCGCTAAAACCTTCCTGGGGCCACAGTGATGTTTATTTTTCATCAATGTTCGTTAGATTGCACAGACATAGATGAAGGGAAAACACAAATATCAGCTTGATCCAAAACTTCTGTCGCCCTCAAGAAATTTTCAATGGTAGATGTTCAATTTACACAGTTTCTTGTGGTGTAGTCTACTTGAGCTTTGCGTATGCTTCAGTTTTGGGCTCAAGCCCTAAAATTATCTGGTAAAATGGATGGACGGAGTAGGTAAAATACATACATCACGGTGGGCCCCACCGAGTTTATTCACTACGCTTAGCGTACTGGGTTACTCACTCGTCACTACGCAGAGTTTACTCACTACGCTTAGCGTGCTTTTGCCCTCTTCAGTTGAAAACTTGGCTTGCACCGCTTAACATGCTTTGTAACGCCTTACATAACATGATCTTTTGGTGATACAATGTAAGCAAAGAGGAGTTCATGTCCCATGTTATTAGAGGATCTGGAGGGCTTACTTGGAGAGAGACCCCGACACCCCCCCCCCCCCCACCCCCAAAACTCCGTTCCTTTTTGCTCTACAGTAAAAAGAAAAACTTCTACGTATGATTGTTAGTCTGGCTGACCTGATTTCTCAACCATAGAATATAACTGGTGGGGCCCATCTGATACACCAATGCATGGTTGATGCTAGGGCTGGAACTAATGGATGCTCAAGATCAATTGTTTGGATTGTTGTCTTTCCCTGTGCAGATTCCACGATTAAGATCAATTGACGGGAGTGAATGTAATTGTTGGTCTAAAATTCGGCCACGCGGTGCACGTGTGTAGTTTGCAGGCATGCTAGAACTGATTGCAGTCTAATTTAAACTGAATGCCTATGACCCTTGACGTCGAGATAGAGTGGTAGAATTAAATGGTAGAAGATCGATCATCTATTCTGCTAACCGTCAAGTGTGTTGTTAGGCGATTTGCAGAGGTTGGAGTTCTTCCTCCAATGAGTTCATTTTTCCTTGAGAATTAAGGACTTCTTGAAAATATCAACTTACCACTACCGAGAATTACTGCCCTGGTTGAGAGTAGTGGGGCGCTTAACCAAGCAATGCGTTGATGAGCGAGGGATAGGTAATGCTTATCTTACAAACTACTGTTGACCAATGTATGAGCATATGTGGATTATTCCTAAAACTAAGGTTGTCCTTAAGATCTAGCACACAGGCGTAAATGGAAGGGAATTACAACTACTGGCTATGACTAAGTCAATTTTGCACAGGTGAGAATGGACATAACTACTCCTAGATACTAAGAAGGGTCGACACTAATGAGCGGTGGAGATGATAAATGTCTCAATGGACAGGATAAACAATATTGCACTGGATAAACAGCATTGCACTGGATTGTTTGAGTGTTTGTTGGTTTGATTGATGATTTTGTGATAGATCCCTCCATGACCTACTGCACTCCTTTGCTATTTATATATACCTTTCGTTGTTGTCGTGAAAATAACCGCTACTACGTGGTAGTGTCGTGTACCGTCAACTGTAAAGTGGCTATTACCTTCAATCGATCATGCTTTAGCCTTCGTCGAAAACATCCTAATTAAAGTAGTCAGTTGTTGATCGTGCTACGATGCTCGTGTAGCCTTAATGGTTTCTCATTCTTATCCATGGGTTACTCATGCAGTATGATTTTTTGAGACTCAATCCTTAATGAGCTGCCATCCGGATCTCTCGCACATGCTGCGAAGATATTGCACCTGCCACGTGGCCGCATTTGCATCGTCGAATTCGGTGCTGCTAGATCTTTGCCCAAACATTGCCCCCATGTTTCTCTTTATTCGACCAAAAATGGAGAGAAGCATAGAGTCATTTATTGAACATTAATTGCTAGGCCACGTGGTGAGCATCTTATTTGTTTATCCTGCGAAATGGCGCTACTGTCTCATCATTCTTTTTGTAGGGTATGTACACATGTCGCTTAGAGAAGACGATATCATCTCTCTGTCGTAGCTTTTGTCACGAAAACATCTCCTTGTCTATCAACATTTAATGTGACGCATGTGGCGTGCCTACATACAGTCGTTCTTCTTTCTTCTTCATTCTTACTTGCGTCCTTATTACTCCACACTATCAGGTAGGGTCTTGATGAGGTGACATTACTTCTCAATACCATACGGACAAATTCGATTATGTAAGTCTATGTATTATAACAGGGATGAATTATTAATTGATCAGATAGATCCCACATGGTGATCACGTAAACGACAAATGCTTAATCATTTATGATGTGCAAATTGAGCCACACGTGCAATAAGATCACTATTTTAGTCTAATTGTTGTGCAAGCATGCTAATCATATAGGCGACTCTTGTGTCCTTATTACTCTACGTTACTTGGCAACGTTGCGATGATGTGCCACTACTTTGACATGTATTCTCAAGGCCATATGCACACATTCAATTAGGTTAGAAGAATGCTGGAAAAGTAGCCAAATCAAAATCAAACTACAGAAATTGGATAAAGGAAGATCATAAAGGATAGCACAGTAGTGATGATGCACAAGTGACTTATTTAAGACATTGGATAAAATGGACGGTAAGATTTTATTACGACATATTTTGGAAATATATTTAAATATTATCATACTAATATTTCAACTGGTTTTAGTTAATCAAGCTTGTAAAGATAAAATCTTTTTGATTTTAAAAATAGATTAGTGTGTATCACGATTAGAGCATTGGAATTTGTGCACATACACATATAGAATCAGAAGTGCCTGATTGAGTTGATTGGATCAATGGTATATGATAAGTAGTTGGAGATTGGGACAAATCATTTATGGTCCACTTGTGGATTTGGTGTGATGCCATTCCTTAGGGAAGACTACAGTATTAAAGGTTTTAAAATAGATCAGCTTGATTGAAGAGTGTAAATTTGATTTTATGATAAGGAAAGAGTATGGTTATTCGGTACACCTTATTATAACTGTAACATGAGATATTGAAACTAGTTTCTAATTGTTATTTCTATAGAATGGAGGCCTATAAATATACATGTAGGGATTTGATTTGAGATACTTTTATCCCTTCTCTCTAACTTTAGCTTAAAGAAATTTCTTTCCTCACCAAATTTAAATATCCCATAATGTGTATAGTGTTATTTTTGTATGGCGTTATTTTCTCTTATCATTGAAAATTAATATTTCTGGTGGGCTTTTCTTCACCTTTTTGTGTACTTTTGTGCGGTGAAGAAGAAGATGATTATTACGTATTCGCAGTAATTTTAATCTATACAAATTTAAAATTGACTTATTTTTCAGCATTTTCACTTGCAATTGATATCTAAGCAATTTAAATGCATGGCTTGATTTTCTTCGTGAAGGAAACCTTCTTTTTTAGTGAAGTTACACTTTCACCACCACCGATGTTCAAATGATCAACCACATTAGTCCTCCCACATGAGTTAGTATTTAGGGTAGAACTATTCTCCCCTATGTGGCTCTAAAATTTGTTGGGAGCCGCGGAAGCAAATGCCGAGTAGAACCACACAAATGAAAGGGAAGCGTAAGCAAAGTAACCACACAGAATACAAGAATTTATGTGGAAAAATCCTTGTGGGAAAAAATTACGGCACAAAGTGACACACAATCTATTATGAAAATGAAATTATAAGAGATGGTTTCAATTTACAAGATGCGAAAAACCTTAGCTTTCTACCTTGCAAAACTCTAGACCCATTTTTTGGCTTCTTAGAATTCCCTAATCCTGCATTCACAAACCCTTATATAGAGTTACATCTATGTAACACTCCGGATTTTTGAAATTTTCTGAAAATTTATTTTTATTTTTATTTTAATTAATTATCGAGCATTTACCCTGTTTTGAGAATATCGGGCCATCTGTGAGAGTTTTGATAGGCGACTTTTTACAAAAATCGCTTAGAATAATTCCATAAACGTTATAGAAAGATTGGATTTCAAAAATCACTCATTTTTTTTTATATAGTTACGAAAATGCCATAAGTTAAAACTTAAGTTAAACTATTGTTTTTAAGTATTATAGTTTCTGATTATCGTTTTGATGCAAAACTTCATATATAAGTTTTTGGGCATGTTTTAGCTGTACACATCAGTTTTCAGCCCTCCAATCAACCTACAAATAGCCAAATTATAAATCGGACCCTAGATGGCCTACTCGACCTAAGATTTGTATAATTTTTTGTGCCACAATCATCACATAAACCTGATGATTGGATTGGATTTCTCATAAACATCATAGTGTGGCCCACGTGGGTTGCATGCAAGAAAAGTGCACGATCAAACGAGGTTTGACCGTGCACAACTCGTTTCCAAATGGAGATTTTCTTCTGCACGCTACCACTACCGGTAAAGCCTTGAATTATGCATATTTATCCACAATTTCATGCTTAAATTACAATATATAATGTGCTTAAAGACTGACTTTAATATGTTTCTGTGATTATAGGAGCAAATGAGAGATGTGAATGAAAGGAGTTCAATAGGGAACAAATGGACAGCAAGTATACTTGAACTTTAAAGGAAATCGAGTTGTAAGACTAGAGGCCCACTTTCTACGGTGGAAATGAAGACTTAAAGTCTAGAAGACCTCATCAAGATCACACATCTTAGAGATCGAGCTACATATGTTTTAGATGGTCTTGAAGTAGGCAGTACTCACATATGATGGTGGTCCACATATGCCACACATGCAGTCCATCACGACAGGCCCCCAGGTTTAAGCCTTCAACAACCAGCATCATAGCTTCCATCTCCAGCTCGTCCACCAACCTGATGTCCGGCAGTTGGCTGATCGTCCAAACTCTTGCATAAGCTGCAATCAAATGAACATCCTCATTACATCAGCAATGGAATATCCCACACATTAACTGTTGGAGTTTTCCTCCTCATTAGTCAGAGGAGACAAGAAAAATATTTGATGTCCGACCGGCCGGTGCCCCTTGGCTAGCTGGCTGGACAAAGTGGCTGGAATCACCAAAATCTCTGGATAGATTTTGTGAAGTCTGACTGGTCATCCAACCGGCTGGCAAACAGGTCGGGTATTGTGTTTTTTAATAGGGCTGTAAATGGTCGGGTTCGGGGCGGGTTTGGCCAAAACCAGACCCGCCCATTTACTAAACGGGTCTGGGTCCAAATTTTAGACCCAGACCCTTTTACTAAATGGGCGGGTCCGGGTCGGGTCCGAGTCAACCCATCAAACCCATTTATAAATGGGTCCGGGTCTGGTAGAGGAAGATCCACCCAGACCCATTTATAAATGGGTCGGGTCTAATGGGTCCGGGTCTGGATCAAGTATGCAATCATTTTACAAGGCTTAAAATTGGGTTTGGACGGGTCTGGATTAGACGGGTCCCTTGAAACATGGACCAAACCCGCCCACCTACTAAATGGGTCCGGGTCGGGTTGGGTCGGGCCTAATATAAAGGAAACCAGACCCAGACCCGTTTAGCAATCGGGTCTATTCTTGGACCCAAACCCGTACCATTTAACAAATGGGTCGGGTCTGGGTCGGGTCTAAACGGGTTGGGTCCGGGTACCCCATCGGGTCCGCTAACCCATTTACAGCCCTATTTTTTAATACAACAACTCTCTGGAGTGCTTTTTTGTACATCCAGCCGGCCGGAGGTGTGCGCGGACTGCACATGCAGTTTCTTAGTTGGATTACAACTCTTGCTAAACTCTATAAAAATGAATCTAATCCGGGATTTAGGAAGTTCATACGGTGGATTGCACATCCAAGGTGTGTGTGTGTGTGAGAGAGAGGGAGAGAGAGAGAGAGGGAGAGAGGAAGCTTGTGGAAGGGAGATTCTGCTTGTAGAGGTGATCTACTACGCAGTCGATGTCTTAGTGCTTCTATATCCTTGTGATCGGTGAGATCTCTTCGTTTTCTGTATTCTCTTATTGTTTATCCATCTCTGCGTGGGTGAAGAAGATTTGATCTAAGCGATGTGTGCTTGTGATCGGTTGTAACGGTTCTACATCATAGTGAATTGTTACTCTGGACGAGGTCCCATGATTTTTTTTTTTTACCTATTTGAGGGTTTTCTACCTAAAAATCTCTTGTGTCATGTGGTTGGTGATTTGCTTTAGATTATTGCATTATCATATCCCATAATTCTAGTGGTTTGGGGGGCAAGATCCTAAGGTTTTGTGAAACGCACCTAACATTAACCATATCTAACGTGTCCAACAAGTGCGTACAACTGTCAAAGCAAGCAAGAGAAAGAAGAAAAAAAAGGAAACAAGGAAGTTTTCGGTTTTGCATTTGAACCATAAATAGAAACAACAAGGCTATTCCCGTTTTGGGATTTTTGGTCCAACTCGTGGCTCCCACTTTGATAATTTTTTAAAATGTAGTCCATCTACATTGGAGAGGAGCTCGACTCCGAAAAACCCCATAGATTTCGTGTCGATTGGAGCTATGGATTGACTGTGACAGCCAAAATAATACGAACTGTCCAGAATGTTTCCTGATTCCGCTACTCAACTCTGGAATGATACAAGTGGCCCACTACTATTGATATGAAAAATTCAAGCCAACCATTTTCTAGAGAACATCGATATATGAATATTCACAAAGTTTCAGGTAAAATGGATGTATGGTTTGATCGTACTGGTTGAAGAAAGATGCATCATCTTAAAAGATTCTAACTGCGCGGATTTTATAAAAAGCTTCAAGTATTCTAATTTTCGGACCCAATTCTGAAATCGTTTTGAACAATCTAATCCATCTACTATGTAGAGGAGGGAGTTTTCTACCAATCTTCAAAATTTTAGACAAATCCGACTTCTGTACACTCCTTACCATCGATTGTAAGATGACTAGTTCTGGAAGTACCCGAATTACGCGATTTTGAGAGACGGTCGCTGATCTAATTGGTGGGCCCATTCAGAAGAAAATTTTGGAAATCTAAAACATCTATGAGGAAGTTCATATGTCAGGGAAGCTAAATTTTAAGGCAATCCGACTGTTGGGTAACTCGTACCAAGTGAAAGAAATCTATTATCTTGCTGTATTATTGTCTACATTATATGTCACGCCCCGAAAATCAAAACCCGAGTACAACGACCTAAAGCCTGAGATGACGCTTGTGAGTATTATGATGTCATGGATGTGCATGTTCAATGCATGATGCAATAAATATATATGGGCAAATCAACCATGCCCCTCCATCTTCAACCGAGCAAATTAATCATGCTCAACATCTCTAACCAGGTAAATCAACCATGCCCGACGAACAGATCCCTCTGCCCCTGGATATTAGGGTACCTATTGCAAGTCAACCTTGCTCACCTAACCCAGAGCACAGCGAGGCGGCAAATCAATCATGCACGCCAGGAGTCAAATCAACCATGCTCCTGTTCTGTCGTCCAACCAAATAAAGCATATACATAAAAGAGTACTTATGAATGTCATGAGTCATGAGAGCACTATTCAGGCATACACTGCATATTAAAATCCAAGTCCAATCATACCATGCATGCATTATCTTTACTCAAGTAATTTGTTCATCTAAACTAGTTTCAATTTACTGATGTTAACGACTAATGATCACTCCTTACCCCAATTAGTTCAAGGAAGCTCAAAGTCAGGCTTAGTGTCCCATACCACCAACCATGACTCATGAAACTTTGCATATTCATCAATCTCATTCCTCAAAGGGTCCATCACATGTAACATATCTTAACATCAAACGGTTATATCAGTACGGGGTTAAGGTGCATTCATTAAAGTGTAAGCTTTTAGTGGTTTGATGATTTGCTAATGTCTTGTTAAAGGGATGTCTTATACATGATCTAAATCCAAGTTGTTTAAGAGTTCGATATATGTGACTAGGAAGAAAATTTGAGAAAATCAACGGGGATGATTGAATTGAATTTGGAATTCGAAGATAGAAATAAGAGATGGATCCCTTACCTAAGATCTTATTCGAGGAGTCGACATGGAGTTTAAGATCTAATACTTTAACATCTAAGCCTCGACTTACAAAGCAACTAGAAGAAAAAGACTTCAGAATTGGAAACTCTAGAATCTAGGTTTTGACTACGATAGGGAATTACTGAGGAAAATCAAAGGGAAAACCTCGGGAAGAATCACTTACATTGCGACGTTCTTTAAATTTGAAACGAATTGATTCCTAGACTGAGTTGACTTGGAGAGTTGACTCGCTGGGTTAGAATCTTCTTCTTCTTTCTCCCTCTTTCTTCTCTTCCTTCTTCCTCTTCCTTCTTTCCTCTTCCTTCTTCTTCTTTCTCTCTCTTTCTTTCTTTATTTCTTCTTCCTTCTTCTTCTTTCTTTCTCCTTCTTTCTCTTTCTTCTTCTT
Source organism: Liriodendron chinense (assembly GCA_003013855.2). NCBI lineage: Eukaryota > Viridiplantae > Streptophyta > Magnoliopsida > Magnoliales > Magnoliaceae > Liriodendron > Liriodendron chinense. The sequence continues at coordinate 10,852,106 of ML058484.1, read as the reverse complement.
TCTTCTTTTCTCCTTCTTCTTCTTCTTCTTCTTCTTCCTTCTTCTTTTTTTTTTTTATACTGGGATGCTGCCCCAGCAACAACAGCAGCATGGGAGCTGCTCTCTCACTCTCTCTCCCTTCTTTCTCTCCAACGTCTCCCTCCCTCTCTCCCTCTGCCTCTCTCTCTCTCTCTCTCTCTCTCTCTCTCTTGGTTGGACGCCTGTGAAGAGGGAGATGCATCTAAGGAGGTCTTTTAAAGACTCCCAAAGTCAGTGGGTCGGTGCAGGAAACTCCCGACCGGTTTTGGTGTTGGCACTGCCTGGCACTCATCTCGCCCGACTTTCTTGCACTTAATCACCTGTAGACTGTTCAAATAGTAGGTGGGGTCCATAAAAACAACCCTCTAAATTTTCAGGGACCCATGCGTAGGATCGGTCCTGATCTTGAGTGTTTTGTTTCGTTAAGCTCCGGAGGTAAAAGAACTATGCGGTCCACTCTAGCTTCTACTTACACAAAGAGACTCGTCCCTTAGTAATCCCAGGAGGGGGCTACATCGTGGACGGGTTGGATTTTTCAGATGGGGCCCACCGTGATCGAGCATGGGACCCATAGCGGCCAGCTGCGCAGACGCTGTTCTTAGGGCTCTCAATGGAGCGGGTCAGATCCGAGATCCGATTCGCTCTGAATCCATATAATGTAGATTTGGATCTTAAAAGAAGTCCGATTAGTTAAATGGACCGGATTTGGATCTTAAAATAGGTTCGATTACTTAAATGGAGCGGATATGGACTCACAGGAACATATCCGAGTTTGATCCGAATCCGATTAAGATCTGGCTCATTGTCACCTTACTGTATATATTATATTCATGTTGGACGTCTATTTTTCAAATTATTTTAGGCCATGTTGACCATGCCATGGTAAATAGTGGGATTTGCATCCTTTTTCTACTAAATTAAATATATTATATTATATATTTTATACCATATATTTTTTAAGATTTGTAATGGGGTGGATTCAGACCTAGATCCAACCCGAATCCGATGGTTATATGGATTTTGGATCGGAAATGGATCTAACAATTTATAAATGGATTGGATATGAATATCACCTTTTAGATCCGAGTTGGATCCGAATCCGATCTGAATCCGTCTACCGATATACGGACTTGGAGCCGGATCCAAGTAAATCCGATCCAAATTCGACCCATTGAGAGCCCTAGCTATTCTAGCGTCCACGGAGAAGGCGAACTTCGGTTCGCACGCAACACGGTCAGCGGTTTGATCGCTAGGCAAATCGTGTGCATCGCACACACGGGTTCCATCTAGATGTTTATATGAAATCCACTCCATTCAAAAGGTAGGCCACAAAATTTTAGGGGTAGGTACCAAAATTGGAACAGATCCGAGGTCAGGTGGTCCACTTATGATCAATTTTTTTACTAGGGCATTTGTAAGATGATCGGAGTGATGAAATTCGACGTGTACGGCTAAAATGTGCTAAAAACCTGGTATATTAAGTTTTGCATGGAAATGATCGTCATAAACTATAATACTTAAAAGTGTTAGGTTAACTTAAATTTAACCAATGGCATTTTCGTAATTATTATAAATTTGTGAGTTTTGTGAAATCTAATACTTCTACGCTATTTTAAGATTTATTCTGAGCAACTTTAATAAAGGGACCATATGCTAACTCTCTACGGATTATTTATTATCAATTTATCAATATTAAAAGTTATTTAATTTATTAAATTATGATTTAAACGATTCCAAGAACTTGGGGTGTTATAAGCACGTCTGAATAGGTTCATAGGGTTGGGGAATAAGTGATCTAAGCATATTCTGGTGGTAGACAAGGTGTACGGATCAGATTTATGGACAGACATGTGTACAGGACGATGTGGAGACTGTACGTCGGATTTACGTTAATCGCATAGTTCAAAATCGAAGTGACCTATTATATATTCTAGTCTAGCAATGACAAATCATTCTGATGTTCAATCTATTAACTTAACTAAGTATACTAAGTTTTCAGAGGTCTTAAAAGTTGTTGGGATACATACATGAGTGTACATGTGTGTGTATGCATGTGAACAACACGACCTAGCATTTAATTTCTTACGTGTGAACATGAACTCGAGTACTTACTCGTGTGTCCAAATTTTTGGGATATTACATTCTACTACCCTTGCGCAGAATTTTGTCCTTGAAATTCAATCCACCTACTTGTGTACTAAATTTCTGAGGTGTTACATTATAAATGAGAGCTTCTCTCTCTTCTAGGAAGCCAAGGACATGGGGAGCAAGGAGAGCAAGACCAAGGAGGCTCCAAGCCTCTCTTTTCTAGTTTTTCTTCATTTTTTACTTCTTATTTTTCATGTTTTTCTTAGGCTAACTCTCAGCTAGAGCTGAGAGGTGATATTTCTAGTTGTTTAATGATGTTCTAGTTCTTTTGATTCAAAGTTTGGTTTAATTGTTGAACAATGGTTTGATTCTGATTTGAATAAAGTTCTAGTTCTAGTTCTTTTTTGATATTTTGATGACTCCGGGCTCATGGGATGTTTAGATGTTCTAAAACTAGTTTCTTACCTGTTTTGCATTATTTAGACTTGTGCACTTCCTTGATCTATCATAGACTACGGGCATGGTGGATGCTTTGAATGACATATGCTCTAGATGATTGTTCTTAATGTGGGAATTATATCAAACTAAAGTTATAATCTTTTGTATTAATCTGAGATAATTGTTTTTCTTATTGATGTTAGTTTAATTAAAGTTCAAATAATTAGATATAGTCAAGTTTAGTGACAGGATTTGATAAAGGCTATGATTGTGATATCAACTAGATTGGAAAGAGGCTTGGCCTATACAATTGAGTGTGCCCAAGGCTTGAGCTTTATTGAGGGAACCAAATTAATGAACACTCATCTATTCTAGATTGTTTGTATGCTATGATTGCTATATCTCCCCGGCTGCATAGAGATAGAAATTTGATTCCAGCTGTGATTTGAATCGAATCAATGAATTGAGCATAGTTGAGACTAGAAGTGGATCATTGATGCTCTGGTCTTTCTTATTTCTCAGATTTTCTCTACTTAGTATGCTGTTCTTACTTAGTTTCTAAAAACTCTGAATTTTCTAACCTTTTTATATTCTAGTTATCAGGATAGTTCGAATTCGTTTACCTCTTTCCTTGTGGATCGACCTTAGTCTTGCCGAGTTATTACTACATCGCAGCCTTGCACTTGAGGTGAGTGAACATTGCCTTCCCTCCTGTCCACTATGTGAACCCCGTCTCAATGATATGAACCGTCCACAGCTTTGTAGCATTCCCAAACTTCCTCTTATCTAGTGCTTTCTCATTTTTTTCATAAATTAAAGCCGATCTCTCATTCATTCTCAACCATTGGAAACTCGGATCTTCCAATCCGGGAATCCTCTTTGCATGGAAAGCTAATGAAACTTCTAGAGGATCCTAAGGATCCCTCCTAGCTAACCAACGCTTCAAATCGGATTAAAAATAGAAACTTCCATCATCTTGAATAATTATTCCCCGAATCTTTCACATGCATAAGAGACCTATCAAACGACTATGGAGCTTCCGTTTGTGGACCTTACCTGCCTATTTGGACCAATCCAATCCTATCCTAGGTGTCCGATTGTCAAATAAATCGTCCGTTTGTAACTTTCCATTTTTGTTCCCTCTTTTTCCTTAAAATTTTACACCGACCATTTGATCGTGTGTTGGGCCCATTTTAAAATGTACCACATCTATTTTGTGTCCTATACCCAACATAACCCCAGTCTAAAATCTTACTTCCATCCCTCGAGTGTAAACTTTCCAAATCAAGCCCGTAACGCCGCTTTAAACTGCTTTCTATCACAACCGCGCACATGTAGCTGTGCATACCCTCTCCATGCCCTAAAATCTGACACTCCTAACCTAAATAAGCCCCCTCTCAGCAAGGGAGCCTTCATGCACATTTTGGGAGGGAGGGAGGGAGAGAGAGAGAGAGAGAGAGAGAGAGAGAGAGAGAGAGAGAGACTTCCTTTGGCTTCTCCAACGATTAAATCAATCTCTACGGCCTCCATCTAGATCCATTCTAAGGTGAGGATCTCCCTTCAAGCCAAACATCTTTAATAATGTATTTCTTTTCTAAGTTACTTAAACTATAGTTCGTTGTGAATTGATTCATGTTGCTGAGATATTCTATATGTTAATGATCGTAAGATTATTGCTGAAATGATATTATATTATTTTGTAATACTTATATGAATGTTTGGATGATGAAGCATGAGTACTTTCATGTTTTTGTAAGGGTCATGCACAGATTCTTCTTGATTTATGTTTATGTGAAATGATGATGCTTAAGTTGATGTATGCATCATATATAAGATTTTTTATGTGAATACAATATTAATGTACATCCCTTGGCCCCGTGACGATAAAATCACTCGATAGAGAGAATTGGAGCCCGTGAGAGGTGTCCATTTTGGAAAGTAAGTCTTGGTATGATCATGAGAATATGTTGAATGTTCGCCAAGGGATCCTTGTGTTCATATGATGTTTGAGAAGGATCCATATGCTATACATGTATGTTTTCTTTTAATTGGCCACGTTGGAGAATAATGGTTACTTTGGGACTTGAATTAAATTATAAAATGGGGCAAGGAGTGGACATTACTCGTACATGTTATCTCATGAGCCGGGGTTGGTGTTATGGACACTAAGCCCGAGCTGTTGGCCTATGCTGGATTGTTCGCAACTCCCCATAGTGGCCAGTGAGTATCTTTAATATGGCTGGATATGAGATTACTTAACTAAAAGTGAAATTAATTTCACGCATTCACTTGGCTCCATGTGAGTGTACGGAATTGGGAATAGGCTAGAGCATCCTAATTCTCTTGTACACTGTCGCGTGTAGATTTGGCTATGAGCGTCCTGTTTCTCACGTGGTTGAGCAAAACTATGAGCTTGTGTGTTCCAGAAACCTCTAGTGACTAGTGGCTAGCTGCGAAGTCGTAATAGAGAGTCTCTCGCTTCATGTGATTGATTCTAGATGGTGCCTTAACCAGAGCATGCATATCCTGCATCGTATTAACAAAGATTTTTACTTGGTTGTTTTGATTTGATTATATGATTATATCCTGCTTGCGTTTACTCTATACCATTGTTATTATCACAATTGTCTTGGAATGATATTCCCACTATGATAGCGTTTAACACTATCAGAAGAAAATATCAAATAAGTATTCTATGGTGAAGACAATGATTGAATACTTTATTATATATTTTAAGGATATTTTGTTGTTAACTTAGTATAGAAATTCATGGAATAAAATAATTGTCTTCCATTTATGTGCTTGAATGAAAAAAATTATTAAATATATGAATGATTAATGGAATGCAGAAGATTTTGTCCTTGGTGCATTTCAGTTAACACCCGGGAACTCGGTTCATCGCGATATCCATGAGAGTCAATAATCTCGGGGTGTTATAACCTAGAATAGGAAATAAATCGCGTAATTACACAAAATCGTGTGCACTGTTAATTGATAAACTTGATTGATTAACTCCGATCGACGATCCTCGACTGTCGACAACACCATGTTCGATCAACCGAACGTGCCCAAAATTGTCTAGAGACCAAACTCAAAATTCGGGGTATTTTCGATAAATCAACCAGATCTGTTAATCGACCGATGACCCCTGTTTCAGCACAGATTAAAGGCACCTGTTTTCAACAATATCCATAGTGGCTTTATCTCCATGCTCTACTGTTCCAAGCTCCATCATCCATCTTTAATTGTCTCTATCATAGTAGCATCACCATCGTCGCTTCTCTTGCGTACGCTATCTTCATTCCTTCAATGCTAGGTCCAAAGAAGTCGAACATAATTTGAACTTTTTTACAGGAACCACTTTTGTAAGCTCGTTAGGTTTATGCTCGTGTGGATCTTCTCAAGAGTAATACCGCCTTCCTCAGGCACCTGTCGGATAAAATGATAACGAACATGAATATGTTTAGTACGAGAATGGTATATTGAGTTCTTTACCAAATTGATCGCACTTTCGCTGTCACAATTCATCGGCACGGCCTCCTTGTTGTCACAAGTCATCGCAACGACCTCCTGCTGAACCAAAGGAGAGACTGATAGGCTATATGGATTCTGACCACTGCTGACTTTTTCATTTCCTTGTATTCATCCTTACAGAATAAGGAAGCTTCATCAAACGTGACATCTTGGCTAATTATAATTTTTCGTGTGACCCGGTCATACAGCCTGTATCTCTTCACACCACCACCATAGCCAACAAAGGTCTCTTCACCCTTTAGTCTAACTTATTTATCTTAATTAACGATAGATAAGAGTAAGCATCACAACCAAATACACGCAACCATGAGTAGTCTGTTTCATGACCACTTCACACTTCGTATGGAATTTTACAATCAATAGCCGTAGATGGAGACTGATTCACTAAATAACAAACCGTATTGACGACCTCAGTCCATAACTCATTGCCCAATCCAACGTTACTAATTAACATACTTCGGGCCCTCTCCAAGAGAGTCTGATTAATATGTTTAGTCACACTATTCTGCTCTAGCGTATGCCTTACTATGTTGTGCCTCAGGATCCCTTCATCCTTACGAAACTGATTAAATTTATTCGAAATGAATTATCCACTGTTGTTTGTCCTCAATACTTTTAACTTCTGTCCTGTCTGATTTTTCACCATCACCTTCTACATCTTGAAGGTGATGAAAGCATTGAATTTATTCTTCATGAAACAAACCCAAACTTTTATAGAGAAGTTGTCGATAAACATGATAAAGTACGACGATCCTCCTCCAGAAACTACGGGCAACGACCCTCATACATCTGAATGCATATAGTTAAGCACACGTTTACTTATATGTTTTCCAGATTTAAAAGATATCCGTGATTGTTTACTGTATATTTAGTGCTCACATACATTAAAATTGTCATTTTTAAATGTCAGAATTAAACATCGGTCAAAAAGTACCTTCATACCGCGCTCGCTCATTTTCCTTAGGTGTGCATGTTACTAATGCGCTGACGTGGACTCTGTTACAGACGTTGTAGCTCCGCCTGGTACGATATTTCCAATCAACTTGCAAAGGTTACCACTCTGCTATACTTTCATAACAATGACTGCCACCTTTAAGACCTTCAGGACAAGATAAAATTCGGTGAACTTACACCTAAGTGTCTCGAGAGCCCCCAGAGATATTAAATTCTTCTGTAGATCAGGAATGTGTTTTACATTTGTTAGGATACGTTTCATACCATCAAACATCTTGATGCTCACCAATCCGATACTAACCACCTTACAGGCAAAGTCATTACCCATAAAAATCTGACCACTATCATACTCGCTATATGTGGTGAACCAACTTCGATGAGAGCACATGTGATACGATGCCCTTAAATCCAAAATTCAATCGTTACTAAGATACCTAGATTTGAATGTGGTCAGTATGTCAAGACCATTTGCCTTCTCATTGGATTCTGCTGCATTGACCTCCCTTGGAAAATCATCTGACTTTTCTCCCTTCTGGGTTTTGGGATTCCAATAATCCTTCTTCATGTCCCAACTTTCTACAATTCCAGCACTTCATTTTCCCTTTGCCCTTCGACTTAGATCTAGATCGAGGTTTTCCCTTCTCTTGCTCAGGTTGTCTACCATGGACAAACAATGCATTTGTAAAAGAACCTTTGCCACCACTTTTTTTCCTCAACTACTTCAAGTTAAGGGCTGAGATAATAGTCTCAACGTCTAAGGTGTCCCTATAACAACATATGGTATCCACCAGATACTCATAAGAATCCGGAAGAAATGTTAACAAAAGTAGGGATTTATCTTCTTCCTCCATTTTATTTTCATGCTTGTTAACTTGCAAAGTCATTGATTAAAGTTGCTGATATGATCATTAAGATCTGACCCTTCCGACATTTTCAGATTGTAGAGTTGCCTTTTCAAATACGGACAATTTGTGAGAGATTTCGTCATGTACAAGCTCTTTAACTTCTTCCAAAGCCCTTTGGTGGTTGTTTGATCCAGGACATTATAGAAGACATCATCGGCCAAACATAATTGGATCAAGGTAATTGTTATCTGTTCAAGTTGTTCCCATCTTCGTCCTTCATAGTTTTAGGACACTTCGCTTTACCAATGAGTGTCTATTGCAGCCCTTGCTGAACTAGAAATCCTCTCATCTTCACCTTTCACAATTCAAAATTATTTTTCTTAATGAACTTTCCTGTCTTGTCTCATACTTTACGTTAGATCTTTTTATCGCCATGTCTCAAGTTCAAACTCAAATCCCAATGTATACTCTAATATCACTTGTTCGGAGTTGCATAAGCAAACACCAAATAGAACTACACAAACGAAAGAGAAATACAAGCAAAGCAACCATAGGGAACACAATAATTTATGTGGAAAACCTCTTGCAGGAGAAAACCATGACATAAAGTGACAAGTAATTCAATATGAAAATGAAATTACAAGAAATGGTCCAACTTACAATATGTGAAAAACCCTGGCATTCTGCCTTGCAAAATCCTAGACCTATTTTTTGGCTCCTTAGAATTCATAAATCCTGCATTAACAAACCCTTATATAGAATTTACACCCGAAATAGGAAATAAATCACGTAATTACATGCGCACCGTCAATTGATAAACTTGATCGATTGATTCCGATCAATAATCCTCGATCGATCGATAATACAGATGACCCCTATTTCAACACAGATTAAAGACACCCGCTTTCAACAAAATCACATCTACTAATCTAGCCATTGTAATCCTTAGTAGATATCAAATGGATAATTAAAATTAAAAATAATGGGTAGTCCAACTTCAATGAGCCAAATCTCGTGCCATCGTCTACTCGGGATGATTTGTGCTGTACACGGTCTCAATGATTTGGACGGTGTGGATTCCCTTGAAACTGTATTGCTGGACGGTGATATGCTATCGTAAAAATGGGGTGCCACTTCGATGATCACTGACTGTGGGCCTACTGTGATTTATGTGCCTTACATCCATGCTTTCCATCTGCATTGAAAACTCAGTTTTAGGGCATGATCCAAAAAATGAAGAAGATCCAAATCTCAAGTGGACCATGGTACACAAAACAAAACAGTAGTAATTGATCATTAAAAACTTCTCTGAGCCACAAAAAATTTGGATCAAGATGATATTTTTGTGGTCTCTTCATCTAGGTCACTGTGACCTGTGACCTTATCAACAGGTTGGATGGCAAATAAACATTTCGGTGGACCCATGAAGTTTTTAATGTTGGGGATTCAATCACAATTGTTTCCTGTGCTGTGGTCCACCTAAGATTTGGATCTACTTCATTTTTTGGAATCATGCCTTAAAATGAGTTTTCAATACAGATTTTGGAATCATGCCTTGAAATGAGTTTTCAATACAGATGTACAGCGTGGATGTAAGGCACTTAAATCACAATTGTTTCCTGTGCTGTTGTCAACCCCTTTTTTTAAGCGTAAGTATCTCATACCGACAACAGCGGGCGCGCTTGACTCAAAGCGCAGTCTCCGGTGACCGCGGCTTTGTTATGGACGCGGGTTGGCTGGTGACGCCAACACTAACAAAGCTCTGTGGTCCCACCATGATGTATTTTTTTTTTTCTTTTATCCACGCTGTTCATTCATTTTTAAAGATCATTTTAAGACATGAGACCAAAAATGAGTAGAAAAAAAATCTTAACTGGACCACAGCATGGGAAACAATGTGGATTGAACATTCACCGTAGGAAAATTTTTGGGAACTATCGAAGTTTTGGATCAAGCTGATATTTGACTTTTCCATTCATCCATATATTTTTTTTTATCTTATGAACAGATTGGATGACAAATAAACATTACTCTGAGCCCTAGGTTTCAACGGTGGACATCATTCTCTTCACTGTTTCTTGTGGTGTGGTTCACTTGAGCTCATGACTTAAACTGGTCAGTGAAAATGGATGGACGCCGTGGACAAAACAAATTCATCAGAGCTTTGACTCCAGCTTGCTGGCTGGTGTTCGCATCACCAGCCAACCCGCGTTCCTTTGTTATTCATCAAATGTACGTCCATAGGTATCTCAATCTGGACCGTCCAAATTTCAGGCCCATTACCGATGGAGGATCACACTGACGATAGTAACCATCTGATTCGTAACTATCAAATGGACGTAAAATTAAAATGGCAGCGGTTAAGATAATCTACTGGGTTAACTGTAACTTTGTGGTCTAACCTAAGTCTAACCGGTTAGACGACAGGTTATGTTTCCACCTACTGGATAATTTCTAACCTATGAAGTGAATACAAAATCTAGCCATTCAATAGGTTGGACTGACTATGAGGATCACTTGGTACAAAAATCAGACAAATATACTCATCAAATGGCCCACACTATAAGAACAATGTATATCCCTTGATAAATAGAAAAATAGAAATGTGGTCCACTTAATGATTAGATTTTTTTATGAATGAATCCTGATGATGGGACCAACCTATTGGACGGATTGGATTTCGTACGGACATGAAAAGTTGGAAGCTATCCCTGGGTGGACCGTAACCCATGGTCCAAACAGTTGGACTTGAGACGTGCGTTTGTAGGGTTTGCGTTAAAAATAGTATTGACGTTTGTGAAATGATAAAAATAAGCGTCTTCCTTCAATCTCAATAATTATAGCCCCAACACCTTTTTAGATTTTCTTTTAACCTTTTTACCCTTGACCATGTATATCAATGAGTTTCTCAAAATTTAAAGGGCCATGTATTTCATGAAGAGCCATGACTTTTAGGTCGGTGAGTCATGTGTCTCCTCGGCGAGCCATGACTTTCAGATGAGAACCTCGTGTTCCAAATTGAAAGAATGTAGTCTTATCAACGGGCACAAAGGCTATTGGCGAGCCATGTGTTTCGTTGGAATTTATGTGTCCCATCGGTAAGTCATAGAAGCCATCAAAGAGCCATGTCTCTCATCAATGAGCCATAACTTCTAGGTGAGTGTATCTAAGTTGGAACAATGTATCTTTGGTGAGCCATTGTGTTTCTTCCACGAGCCATGCATTCCTTTAGAATTTATGTCTCTCATCCGCGAGCTAAGAGTGTCCTTTATTTCTAAAAAATTCATTAGGGGTGAAATGGTTTAAAGAAAATTCAAAAAGGTATGGGGGCTATCATTATTGAGATTGGGAGTAGGGGCTAATTTTGTTATTTCAGAAAAGGTAGTGCTATTTTGACCGAAGGCCCTGTGTTTGTATAAATGCACGCGAGAGAGAGAGAGAGAGAGAGAGAGAGAGAGATCAGAGATGGCAACGAAGGAGGGAGAGATCATCACCTTTGAACAAGGATGGGCCATCTTGCAGAGTGGATTTGTAAAGCTCATCAACATTCTTGAAGGAATTTCTGAGCAGCAATTCTCACCTGAAGAATACATGACGTTTTATGAGTATCCTTTCTATCAAACGAGAGACTGATCAAGGGGCCATTCGCAGCACACATGTATGAGATCCAGGCAATTCATTGAGTTGAGGCAAATGGTTAATATGCCCTGGCCATGGCTCGTCAGGTGGGGCCCAGGTGTAAAAGGATGATCAACGGTTAAAGAATGTGATCAGAGCCGCATGTTCTGGGTTTACATAAGTGGCCCACCTGGTGAGTGGACGGTCCTGATTTTTGGTCAAGGGAATGTTTAATGGCCTGGATCTTGCACACGTGCCGTGAAATGTTTTTGGGAATCAGCTTATCACTCTAAATGCTATCATGATCCCCTTCACCATACCTGGCAAACGTGTATGCCAATCCAAGTGTTGATTTCCTGGTCACCACAATGAGTTTTTTTTTTTTTTTTTTTCCTGTTGAATATGGGCCATTCATTTTTTAGCCACACATTTCAATTTCCATATTTCTTTCTGAATATCACCCATCTTATGGTGTATATTCCATCTTATGGTCCACTCTTATGGGGTGTGTGTGTCTGTGTGTGTGTGTGTATACACCCGTGTGTGTGTGTGTGGCTTACCTGGTGAGTGGATGGGCTTGATTTCTGGTCCAGGGAATGTTCACAGTGATGGGGTTTCTCCTCCTCAAAGCCAGAGGAGAGACGTGAAGCCTGGGTATGGTCGGGCTCGGACCAAATTCTGGTCATTCCACCCGATGAAGCAGTTTGCTGCTGGACTGTTTTTTACAACAGTCGGGCGCCCGACAGTCAGGTGACCGGGCGCCCGATATTCGGAATTTTCTCATGAAGCTTGCTGGAACGTTTTTGGCTTGGGCGGGCGCCCACCGACGCAGACTGCTTATACGCAGTTTCCTATTTTGAGTCTTATTCCTCTGATTCTCTATTTAAGGGAGTTCCAAAACAGGATTAGTGATTCCTAATAAGGGTTTAGCACGTCCAAGGTGAGAGAGAGAAAAAGAGGAAGAGAGAGAGAAAAGAGAGATAAGAAGCTTGTTGGTAGAGGACGCTTTGCTCGCGAAGGTGATTCACGGTGCAACGACGTCTTGGCTCTTCAACGTCCTCGTGGTCGGGTGAGATCTCTCCGTTTTCATAGTTCTATTATTGTTTATCTACTTCTACGTGAGTGATGAAGGTTTGATCCAAGCGGTGTCTGCTTGTGATCGGTTGTAAATGATTCTTTGAGATAGTGGATTGTTTGTTTGGACGAGGTCCCGTGGTTTTTACCTCTTCGAGGGTTTTCCATGTAAGTATTCTTTGTGTCGTGTGGTTGATGCTTTATCTTTGATTATTGCATTATTATATCCCATAATTCTAGTGTATTGGGGGGCGAGATCCTAAGGTTTGTGTGAAACGCACCCAACACACAGCGGGCCACACCTGACTAATGGCCTGGATCTCAAACACGTATGTCACGTCGGTATTTTTCCTATGAATTGTTGTCATAGCACTATTGCACATCATACAAATTGTATGGCAAACGTGTAACATGACTGGGACTGTTGATTTGGTGGACCACCGTGTGGAGGGGCGGTGAGTTTTTGCCTGGAGTTCGGATCCTCTGTTAAAACCGAGTAGGGAAATCCTGCTTGTCACCTCTCTGATTGGTCCAACTCAGCCTGACTGTGACGTTCTCTGCTTGGTTTTAACGGAGGATCCCTATTCTTTTGCCGATGAATGGGGGCCATTACTCTTGTGTATCCTTCTTTTATCATGGTGGACAACAAAATCAATGGTCCCGATCATTGCACACCATTGCTTGATTTTTTGATTCACAACAAAATCAACGATCCTGATCACTGTTTCTTTAGAGATCAAGTGGTATGAGTGGCATTCGGTGTTGGTTGTTTGAAAAAATAAGAAAAAATGCAAAAGGGAAGATAACACCCTTAGAGAGGTGCTTTTGTAAGCCCTTTTGAATAGTCTCAAATTGAATCTCGAAAGAAAGGTAGCCAAAAAGTATAGATAGAATCATATAAGGAAGGTATAGCCTTTTTTTGACACCTATTATAGTATTTAGGATTGCATCCATTAGTGTCCTTATAGTTATCGCATCTTTGCAAAATTTGATAATACATCAAATGGATGTCAAAACCGCTTTTTTATATGAAGAGATCTACATGGAGCAACTTAAAAGGTTTGTAAACCATGCTCAACCTCAAAGGGTGTGCAAATTAGTTAAATCCTCGTGTGGTCTTAAATAAGCTCTAAAGCAATGACATGCTAAGTTTGATTCGATTCTCAGAGATAATGATTTTAGAATAAATGAAGTAAATAAGTGTATATAATATTATACGGGTAATGGCTTTATAAGTGTCATCATTTGCTTGTATGGTGATGACCTGCTTATATTTGGATCAATCATAACAATCATTAATCAAACCAAGGCTTTTTTTTTTTTTTTTTTCCTTCCAAGTTTGAAATCAAAGACTTAGGAGTGATGAATGTAATCCTTGGGATCAAAATCATTAGGAAAATGTATGAGATCGTTCTTTCAAAGTCTCATATATATATATATATATATATATTATATATATATATATATATATATATATATATATATATATATATATAGCAGATGACAAGCCAATTTGCACTCATTTTGACCCTAGCATTCATCTATATCCTAATAGAGAGACAATTGTAAATCAGAATTGATATGTTACTATAATAGACTGTCTCATCTATGTAATGAGCTGCACCAGACTTGACATAGTTTATTCTATAAGAAAGTTAAATACGTTCACTAATACTCTTAGTGAGGAGCACTGAGAAGCTATTCGTAGAGTACTTAGATACTTGAAAAAGACTCAACACCATGGTTTATGCTACAGTGGATATAAAAAAAATATTGAAAGGATATACTGATGCTGATTGAAATTTCGTTTTTGATGGTTGTAAGGTAACCAGTGGTTATATCTTTCTCATAGGTGGAGCTATAACCCAGAAATCCAAAAAACAATCTATTATCTCTAATTTTACTATGAAATTTAAGCTTATAAGTCTAACCTTCGTTGCGGAGGAAGCCGAGTAGTTAATAAATCTTTTGTATGATATTCTATTTTGGAGTAAACCAATTCCTGTTATTAAACTAAACCATGATAGTAATGCAGCTATCAAATGTGCAAATAATGCATAGTACAGTGGTAAAAGGAGACCAATAAATTGTAAATACAATAGAAATAGAGAATTACTCAAAGTAGTGGTTTTTATTAGTGAGATTAGATTGCCAGAAAACTTGATAGATTCATTAACTAAGGGCTTTGCAAGGGATTTTATTTTTATTTTTATAATACTACTAAAGGAATGAGACTTAAGCCAATTGAGTAAACTACCTGTGATGGTAACCCAACCTGAATGACTGGAGATCACAGAAAATAGATTCAATAGGACGAACGAGTTACATGGTAGTTTGAGAAGGCATTGGGTCTAGGAAACTGGGATTCCAGTCCCGTTCTAATGTTAGACCAATGCTACTTGTAACATATTAGAGGATGAGGTCAAACCTCTTAATGAGTTTTATAGTCCTTATAGATGGGATGCATGGTCACGAGTGTGCTTTTGATAGACTCACCTATACGAGTGTGAAGGTGCTATGAGAATCTGGCTGGTTCTCTAGAGCCCTCATAAAATTGGGACAAGCACATAGCCTCAGAGTGCATATTGTTCATATACAGCAATAGAAGTAGTGATCTTATGTGTGTGTGAAGTCCTGATATTACCATTTAGTAGCTTGGTTTTGTAAGGCTTTATCCACTAAGTCCATGGTAAGGGATTGCTTCTCACTATGCAAACGTTTAAGTCTACGTGACACCTTTTCTTACGCACACAGAATTTGATGCTCAAATATTTTTTTCTTTCTTAAAAATAGTGTAGGATTGTTGGTTTTGATTTTTCGAAAAAAGGAAAAAGGGGGGGGGGGGGGGGGGGGGGGATGTAAAAGGGAAGAGAATACATTTGCAGAGGAGTTTTTGTAAGTCCTTTTGAATAGTCACACAGTGGAACTTAAAAGGAAAAATTTCTCCTTTACATATACTTCTATGTAATATGATTTTGTATTTGGACCTTAGATATGGTATGCCTAACACCACGCGCGCGTGCCCACTATGTCAAGCTTGGGCTTGTCTGCATGATTCTTTTTTTTTTTTTGCATTGACCAAGTCTTGCATGAAAAGATTGGATCCTCGTCGCATGTTACAACAACGTTAGTTTGATTGTTTTTAAACGTTGGCAGCTACCTCAGTGCCACGTGATTGCCATGTGTCCGTGCACACACACACACACACACACACACGTTTTTGGAAGCCTTAAAGTATGTGAAAAAATGAAAAAAAAAACCTCTTTCATGCTGCTGACTCTCTCTCTACTTCTACAAATCGCATTAATTTTTTGATTATTTTTTAATTTGTTATTTTTATTTGAGCATCAACTACTGTGGTGTTTGAGGTGACTATCTTTTGTCGTTTAACAGTTGTATACCAAAGGCGTTGCAATAGATCATCTGTACCATTCAATTGATTTGAGAAATTGGCACGAATCGTCTTTAGGAGAGCTACATGGTCACGCGCCTCCGCTGGATTCTTAGTCTTTAATTATTTCTTTCCTCAATCAGAATATCATGGACACTCGTTCTCATCTTATGTTTCACTATTTATAATTGTTATATACCGAAACTGTGCAAGTACATATTGTTGTTGTTGTTGTTTTATTGGGTGCTGGAATAACATTCGGAACGTTGGATTTTATGTCCTTGATTTCAATCAACCAGAACTGTGTACAACATGTGCAAACAGAAGCCCCCTCATGACTACACGGAGCAACTGTACCAAGGATATAAGGAGATTATTCAAGGCTACATCACTTCTGAGGTGTGTTGGAGACATTTCTATTTTCTAGACCATAACTATTGGCATTGTAAAATCCTAGCTACTGATCAGGTTGGTCACATTGTAGATGTGGCTGTATTGAAAATCAGACAGGTGTCAAACCTTTTCTTGAGTAATCAATCTCTACTACCCATTTTTTCCACAATTGATCTGATGACCAGGATGAAACTTGCAGTGCTATATAACATGTGTGCATCATGCCATCTTCAATATATAAAAAATTGATAAACCAAATTGCATTTTGAACTGGACTTGCCAAATAGACATGAAAACCAAATCACAATTTGATGATTGGCTAACCAAAGTGACCAAATGCAATTGACAATCAACTTCAATTTCAACGTTTTAAAATACCATTTCAAACTGGAATGGTATTTAATAGAATTTTGCATCCAAATGCTAGCCTGATGTTTAATCCCCTGCTCAGCATTCATATTAATGGACGTAGTTCCAAATTACAATTACATCATCTTCAAGATCGAGTTGAAAGAAATGTAATTGCAATTTGAGGGGCTGCTTCCATGCTGCGAATGCCTGGAAATGTCAATGGCTTTTGGCACTCTAGACATTCGCAATTCACTTTGCTTGCATGGCCAAAATGCAACTTAGTTCTATACTAATCTTTTTTTTTTTTTTTTTATCCATCAGGTGTTACCATCTTTAAAGGAGAAGTGCAATGAACCTCTATTAGAGGAGTTTGTGAAAAGGTGGTCGAATCACAAAGTTATGATCCGATGGCTTTCTCGGTTCTTTCATTATCTTAATCGTTATTTCCTTCCTAAGAAAATGCTTCCGCCGCTTGCTGAAACCGGTCAGGGATTCTTCCATGATTTGGTAAGGGAATCGAATGCTTACTCCCACGTCGACGTCTAATTTTTTTGAGATATGAGAAAAATGGAGTGTTAGAAAAGAGAATTTGCCAATGTTTCCACATTCAACATACATGGGTGGATCACCTGATAAGTTGATCAGCACAATTTATGGGGTCCACTCATATCCCTGCTGGGCCCCAGATGAGCCTTTGCACGAACAACATAAGCTTAATGTTTCTTCTCTGTGTTTTAGACTAGTTTCCATCTTTTTATGAGTTTCAGGTCTACCAGGAAATGAAAGATCAGATCAGAGGCATCACTATCTCTATGGTATGTCCACATGTTAATGGTTTCTGCTTATAGGATTACATATGATTAGCACAAATCTGGTTCCATAGATTGATAAAGAGCGCCGAGGAGAGGAGATTAACATCACCCTCTTAAAGAATGCCGTGGATTTCTTCGTGGAGATTGGAATGGGATCCATGACATGCTACACAGATGACTTTGAAGCATCCATGCTTAAAGATACTGCCGAGTACTACTCCCAGAAGGCCTCAAATTGGATTGTTGTCGATTCCTACACGGATTACATGCTTAAGGTCATACTCTTTAACTTCGTGTTTGGGTACACTATTGAATTTTCTCCATATGCAATTAGAGGTCCACTTACTCATTGAATAGTAGGTAACATGGATACTTTTTTTTTTTTCATTCCCTCTTCACCCAACCGAATTTTCACAATTCAAGTTAGTTTGCATCCAAACGCAAACCTAAATCTAGTTTTCCTCTTTCACACGTTAAATAAAAATGAATGACCAAATCCTAGTTACACTAATTTAGGGGTTGTTTGGGCGAGGGATACGTGAAATTCATGGATTTCAAAACTCAACCAATTGTTTTTCATTGGGAATTTTCTCAATCTGTGAATTTCCCAAATCCACGCCCCCTAAAAATCCATAGATTTGGAGCACATCTAAAAAAAAAGAGAGAGAAAAATAAGAATTGACAAATCCATAAAATAAGAGTCTAAAAAAACAATAAAAGTTATTCCCTTACAATAAGGGGTCGTTTGGATGCCTGTAAATGATTTACACATTTATAGCCTGTCCTGTTTGGCTTCAAGCTGTAAATGATTCACAAGCAAATGATTGTCTGTGTTTGGATCATAAGGCCTGTAAAGTTGTTTAACTCCTGTAAATGGAGAGCCAATCTTTCCATTTATAGATGTTAGGCTATAAATGGAGAGCTTGTAAATGAAATCCGAACTTTTTGCTTGTAAATAAGATGAGGGTAAATGCTATAAATCATTTGCAAGCAAAAAAAGGCTATCCAAACTTGGCCCATTTACAGGCATCCAAATGACCCCTAAATGCTCATGCTCTGCTCTTAGAATAAATGCACCCCAAATTCATGGATTTATAGCTTCATTCCCAAATTATGTATATTGGATTTGCTAAATTCAAATCCAATGCATCCATGAATCTGACAAGTTAATAAATATAACAAGTTCATATTTCCATGATTACAAGTAGAGCATTAGTGGGAGATTCAACTCCAAATTGCAATTACACTACTTTTTAAGTTGAACTAAAAAAGAATCAAACTGAAACCTAAAGGCACTTCCTCATTGTGCATACTAGGTAAGAAAACATCATTACAATTTGGTCATCTTAACTGTATTTCCGCATTTTTTTTTGGACTTCATTAAAAAGGAGAAAGAGATGCGTCTGAGGAGGAGACTAAGAACCTTACATAACATAACAAGACATCAAAATGAGGCTAACGAAATCCACAATTCAATTCAGTTTTGCATCTAAACACAGCCAAAATATGCTTTTCATTTGGGGCGTGTTAATGTAAGATGATTGTGTGGTTTTCAATGGGAACTCTCAGGTTGATGGATGCTTGGAAGAGGAGAAAGACAGGGTTTCACGTTACTTGCATTCTAGCACTGAACAGAAGTTGTTAGAGGTTTGTGACTTTTTTTAATTGAATGCCAAAAGATACAGCTTCAGTGTCATGTTTACCATAATAAGGTTGGCAGCAAAGTGGATCGACCCATCCAGTTTCAGATCCCGGACGGGCAGGTCAGGGCCCAGACCCGATTTTAGAACCCCAATTGATCATTTGACGAGGCCTGAGTTTGGAAATTTTTTCTATTAACGACCATCTCAAGTCCTGGAACGTGGAAGTCTATGATTTTAATGGCCGGAGTTAGGACTGAAACTGAAGGAATGATTCAAAATCAGCCCATCCAAAGCCTGGCCCCACCATGGGAGGTTTGCTAATTCTCTGCGCATGCCAATGTGCCACACATGTACCAGATCCAAGAAGTTCATCAGGTGGGCTCTATCATATACAAAATCGACCTGTCAGCTCATCACAGGTTGACCACTATATGAAAAAATGGATGGATAAAAAGCAAGTTGGCCAATGGTCATTCATTGCCCATAGATAGCTTACCTAATGAGTGGATTCGCTTGATTCTTGGAACTAGACACAAGTTCGGGCTCACCTGAAAGGCAGGTTGGATCTCTCACATGTGTGCCATGTCAGCATACGTAATCCCATGCAGAATCAACAAACCTTTCACGATGTTATAGAGAGTGAGTAAAAGAGGCACACAATTTATTTTTTCCTACAAATGTAGAACAAAGCCATCTGGGTTCATCTGATATTAGTATTTGTTGACTATGATTATCATTTTAATGGCAGAAAGTAAAACATGAATTACTCTCGGTGCATGAGAACCAGCTGAAAAAAATGGCGCCATCTGTGATTTGATCAAAGATAACCAGGAATAAGGATTACGACACCATGTTTCTATTTGCAGTTGACTGCAGGTGGATATTAAATGTAATAATATTCAATCTAATAATCTTCAATCGGATTCTTTGGCAGATATTTTCTTTCATTTTACTAGTTAATTAAACCTGACCCAAATTTGCTCCAACCAAACCTGATCTCACCTAACACAGTCCAAATTTGCTCAACCCAAACCCCATTCAAATTCAAATTGTGTTGGCATTATCCAACCGGAACCCAACCTGAGGACATTGACAACCCGGCTCAATCTGTCCAACCCGAACTTGGGTTGGGGCAATCAAGATCTGATTGACCTGAAGCCAAGTTGCATCCCTAATTGAGAAACCTGACGGGGAAGTATTGTGGATGGCCATGGTTCAAAAAGCACATTGGTGGGACAATCCTAGCCCCATCACTTTTGGTCACTCCTTCCACTAAATTTATACCGCTAACAGATTTTGCTTTCTCCCGGCCAAGCAATATGGGCCATCCATGGTAAGGACCACCATGTATGTGGTCGGAGGGTTGCTCTGTCACAATACAATAGAGACGTCTGTTTTAATATCATTTCACCAGCTCAGAATGTCATTGCAAAGCTGAAACCCCCCCCCCCCCCCCCCCAAAAAAAAAAAAAAAATCAATCTCATATGTGATTGAAACACAAAGAAAACAGATAGTATTTACCAAAAACTGTGCAGACTCAACTCTCCACCATCTTATAGTTTCATGATCATTCAATCCTCAACGAGGCTATGGTTGCCATCTAGCAGATGTACATGCCTTTTCCTATGTAGTTACTGTCAGTGATATCAACTTGGTCTGTACAAGAGAACGCTCAGAGCAAGCTTTGGGATCTAAAACAAAGAAGTAACACCCTAACAAAAGCTTGTGCCTATCCTAAGTCTGATCAGTAGATAACATCCAAAATCTTTAACCGATGTGATGTACAGCTCAGATCTCCCTCATCATCTGTATGCAGTTGGGTCTACCCAGAATTCCCTATTGAAGCACTAGGCCCTTCCATCGTGGAAGTAGATCCTGATAAAAACATGTCAATAGAAGGGGTCAGTCCAAATATACATGAGCAGCAATACCAAAAGAGAAACGCACATTGGGTGTGCCACACATGCATTGAGCATGGTTCGCTTGTCTGCTTTTAAAGTTAGTTAATTCTTCTCATATTCGTACAGCCTTCCTGACGAGTGGACCGGCCTTAGCAAGAATCATACAAAAAACAGCTCGGGAGTGGATTATCCATTATAGCTGCTTACACCGGAATAAAAAAACAACGGAGTCAGGTGAGGCAGACTACTCCTTGCTAGCATGGTGGGTCCCACACCTGATCTGCTTCGGGTGGGTCTGCACACATGATGACTCTACGGTCAACACTGGGCGGTTTTGATCCCTTGTACTGAAAGTTTTGGCGTATGGAATCACAACATATAAGGCTGAAACAAACATGCTTCAGTTACAACATACAAGAAAAATAAACATGCTCCGGATTGAAGCATACCTCAAGCAGGACACGCTCCTTGGACTGCACCTTTTTACGTATTTCAGTTGCAGGTACAACCACCAACTCCTGTTCCACAACCTGCAACACAAATTATAATTAAGGATAAAAATGGATTATAGTTTACATAAATTCCAAAGCAAGGCTCATCTCATGTGCTCTCATTGCTAAATGAGATTATGCATGCGGGCAGGAATCCTGTGCACATGGAACTTTCGATTTGCATCACAGTTTAAACTTTCCTCCAAAGGGGGATTCCGCTGATTAACATCAATTGATAAGGGTGACAATGGGCCAGGTAGCCTGCCTGAACCAGCTTCGTGAAGGGCTTGGACCAACTGGATTGGCTTGCAGGCCAGGCTTGGGCCTCACATGTGCCGCCCAATTAATTTGCATGTCGGGCTTGGGCTCCAGTAAAAAACAGCCCAACGTAGCTTGGCTAAACCCTGCCCAACCTGACTTCATTTGAACATGTGTCATATTGCACAAACATGTCATTCTAATCCTTGGTTAGGCACTCCATCCATTATGAATGTAGACCCTTGTTACATTCCTCAACCCTTGCTACATTCCCTCTAAAATGTTTATTTCTTTGTGCAAGTGTGGCCCATTTGATCAATGGATATTAGGAAGTTCAAGTGGCAATTTTCGGGTTGGATCAAGTCGGATTGGATTGGCCCAGGCCAAACCATTTTGTTAGGCTCGGGCTGGGCTTAGGCCTCAAGTCTTAAGTGTTGGGCCATGACTAGGCCTAGCCTGGGCTGGCACAAACCCGGCCTATTGCCCCCCTATCAATGGATGGCTGGAGATATTTGATACATAATCTAATCTGCAGCAAACCCATCCCAAAAGGTTGGCCCCACCTTGAAGAATACATTATGCAAAAGATCAAGCCAATCCACTCATCAGTGGGCCACACCATAAAAACAATGGAGAGCCATCGATCTAATCCAAAGCAGGTGTCACCCACCTCAAGTTGGCTTGATTTTTTCTCTAGATGATCTTCATCGAGGGCCAACCTTCAGATGTCATTCACACATGACAGGGTGACAATTAGTCGGGGCGATAATTTCATTGGCCAACTAGTTGCCTATGAGACCTTATTTATTACTCTTTATTCTCAGATTTTTTGCATTTAATTATTACAATATGTCATTAAAATATAATCTCCTGCTATTTTAATCATTACTACAATGTCATTAAAATATAATCTCCTGCTATTTAAATCACGTGGATCGATTTGTAATAAAATCTGAGTAATAGAAGACACTGCATGGCAGTGTCTGGAATGGACATGTTTCCATGTCAAATGTTCGATAGGTTCGCAGCAAGTCCAATCAGGAATCATGAACCTTTTCTGATAGCACCCACCCATAAAGAATAAAGAAACTGTTTTCTGATGGTAGGGAATCAAATAAACTAAAAAGCACCTTTAGTAATTTCTCTCCGCTGCTAGGCTGCAAGTAGTGGGAAACTCTCCCCCTTTCCTGATTCAGGCATTGCTCCACCTGAGAATTTCAGCAGAAAGCCAAAAGTCATGTTCCTGACTGGTACAAAAGACATGCATTCAATTTTTTAAGGGAATTGATATTGACATCCACCCTGGTTATACCAACCATTTTTTTTTTTTCCTATTCATGGAAAGACAATGATACGATTTTGTACCATTGTTTAACCAAAAGTAGAAGGGTGGGTGCATCCATCAATCATGGTGGGCTGTAAGTGTAGATAGGTTTCCGTTCATAAAAACTCAAAGATCCTAATCAAGCAGGAATGACCTTTAACATGTATTCCGTAAGGGAATGCTCAGAAATCCATTCTGAAGCCTTTCGAGAATAGTAAGCAGTGGTATCTTCAAGCATTGCCAGTTCAAAGTCCTCATAGAAATCCATCTTTTTCTCAGGACAACTACATTCTTTACTAATATCCACAAAGAAATCCAGAACATTCTTTACTAGGCCTTGATCTATCTGCTTCCCATTGCGCTCTTGATTAATCTGAAACATTGAAGTGTTTGTCAACCTACTTTGAATGAAAGGGACTGGTTCTACATTTAAGATGCAGGATTCTACATACCAAGGATATAACAGCATCTCTGAATTTGGCATTTAACTCTTGGCATACCTGAAAAAGATAGGATTAAAAGCAATCCTGAACAATTCAGCACTTAAACAATTGTCACGTCACATCGATGGTATGCAGTTAACAATCCTGATACATAAGAGAGGAACATTAACTGCACACTTTTGTGCACATGAGTTCCCATGGGGACAACATGGCAGATATGTACAACATCTTGACGACTCATTCAGTGAGTCAAACCATAATGGACCATGCCCTGAAAATCAGGCCAATTAGATGGTCCTAACACTGGACTTGAACATAAATAGAGAATGGTCTTTTTATACCTCACATCAAACGCTTAAACATTCGTCACAGCGCATTGATGGTATGCAGTAACAATCTTCTACAAAGAAAAAGAAAGACAAAGCAAACTGCCAAGAACTAAAGATTCTCGATCCAAAAGGATAGAACAATTGACAGATGATGGGCAAATAAAAATATGGATAAATAATGGTACGGATGGAACATTTACCAGATCACAGAAACAACAAATGCCAGTGTCATAAACTGGAGCAAGCTTCATCTGCGGAACAAGGAATCGATCAAGATAAGCAAAGAATCTTGATAGCCATTTGACCATGACTCGGTAATTTGACCACATTTTCACAAGTTCTCTTAACATATTATCATCATGTTTCTCCTTCAAAGATGGGAGTACCTGAAATTACAAAAAGACATTCAAGGTTACTGTGAAAAGTAACAATTTTCTCTTAACTTTGAACAAAAACATTTCCATAGGCGTAAATTGACAAGAACAAAGTCACAAACTAATTAGTAAGCATCTAAAAGATATCAACTAGGTATAAAAAAAGAATTAGTAATTAGAAAAAGTGTGCTAGTAAATGTATCTAAAGGTGTAAAATATACAGGTATGAGAAACGCTCGAGTGCTCTCAGAGCACTATAAGTTATAGTGCTCCTAGTTGCATCCGTCCACTTGGACAGTCCAATCAATCAATCTGAACTGTCTATTCACTCAAGAACATATCTTGTGGACTATTATGCTAAAATTGCACTGATTAGATGATCCAAACCATCATTGATTTGACCTTATTTTCTCTAGCAATCTCTTTTCCAACCATAGATGGTGTGTTTATAATTGCCTAACAAACGTGATTATTTCTTTAAAATCATAAGCAATTTATGATGGACTCTAACGAATAGATGGATCAAATTGTTTATTGGACCTATTTTTGTGTAAACAATCTTGACCATCAATATTAAAGTCCATGAATCAATTGCCCACAGCACAACCATTATGACAAGCTGTGCCACACCACCTTCCCTTCCTTCCCTATTCCTCCACCGTGCCAGGCCCAAAGGAGGCCTTAAACAGACTTCGGCACCACCCACGGAGTATTGAAGACTCTAAGAAAGCATGCCCACACCTTTTGCACAAAAGGGCAATAGATAAGAAGATCAATCGACTCAGCATCAGCCATACACATCACGCAAATGTGGAAGGATCATGGATCTCTTTTGGAGGTTATCTATGGTGAACACCCTTTTCCTGCCTACCACCTAGATGAAAGCCGCAACTTTAGTGGGGGCCAATGTTCGAACTATCGGTATTGCTATAAGTTTTGCTGGCCGGGGATACAAAAACTATTGACGTCGCTGATAATATCGCCGATAAATGAAAATGTGGGGAAACATTGTGAAAACATGGGGAAAACAGTAGAATTTTTTCATTGAAACTTTAGAAGATGCTAAAACACACATTTACATATTTAGGAATCTAAGAATTGAAAAAAGAATGTATACATAATAAGTTTCCATTTAAAGGGGGGCCTAAAAGCATATGCTGTTATAAGAAACCAGTCCAACCGTCCCCATCTATCCATCTAACCATCCAACCTTCCATCCAAGCATCCATCAATATTTCAGAATATGGACAACACACGATATTTCACTAGGAGATCGTTGGCAATTGAAACGGAAACAAAAGACTGTGGTCTCAATATCCCTCATGTTGAGGTAATGATAATATCGTGATATGATTGATATTATCATCAACAGTTTGAGCATTGCATACAACCATGCACCCATAAAATTTTGAAATGGAAATTTTTGAATAAACAAATTTTTGGCAATATTGATACATAGACGATATTATCAAAATATCATCGATATGCTGGCGATACAACCGACAATCGGAATTTACACAATAAAAAATATTGGCAATATTAATACATTAGTGATACAAGCAACACTTGGAATTACACATTTGAAAATATTGGCGATATTGATACATTGGCGATACTGAAAAATACATCGCCAATACCTAGAATTTCTTATTTCTGAGACTACCAGTGTTATCAGTATCGATACGGATAATATTGGGGATATTTCGATAATATCGAGGATACTCCGAACAATGGTGGGGAACCATAGAACCAAAAGTGGAACAACTAATAATTTGGCATGGCTCGCAACGGAGATTTCTGAATCAAACTAGCCTAACGGAATCACTGACTTTCTTGTCCGACGGATCTGTTCAACAAAGAGGAGACCACATTACTAAACCTCCACAGATGGAATAACAATGAGGTATTGTGATGTTCCTTTCTAGAGAAAGGCGGGCCAATCTTGGAAAGTCCTGCAACGATCTTCCACCATACAATGCATCTTCCCAAAAGCACACACCTCCCACTCTGAGCAAGAAGGACACGCCTCACTAAACTTAGGAGATATCTAAGTGACCGCCTTCCACAAACTTGAAGGCTGATAGAGTGAAGATCTCTTAACACCCTTTGCTTGCTATTACCTCTCTCTAAAACCTTCCCTCCTCTTTGCCAAAATCCAACAAGCATTCACTTAATAATGCTAGGTTCATGGCTCCCAACACCCTAATGCTAGCTTCACCCTCAATTACTGGCTTATAAACCTCTTCCCAATTGAGAAGATGAAACTTGTGCTTCTCCTCTACCCCTTTCCAAAGAAATTATCGCCTTAGCTTGTCCAATCTATCCATTATAGATCGAGGGCACCCAAAAAGGGACAAAGTACAACGAACTGATAAAAGCAACATTAATTAGAGTTAAGCACCCTCCCAATTAAATATGGTGATGCTTCCTGCTAGAGAGCTCTCTCTGTTCTCCTGATGACCTTATACCAAAGATGTTTAGCCAACTTTTTAATGCATAAAGGAAGGCACATATAAGTGGAAGGGAAAGACTTCCTTGCACCTAAAAACATTAACCACCCTAAAACACCTCATCCCTACCCATGTGGATACCCAACAACTCACTTTTAGAAATGTTAACCTTTAGCCTTGATACCACCTCAAAACACCTAACCATCTTCCACAAATTGTCCTCCATAACAATGTCAACACCACAAAACAGAATAGTATTATTGACGTATCGGAGGATTATCAACCCACCCGTGTTTGTCACTTATTAAACCAACCTCTTGACCTTTGTGTAACACTTTAATTAAAGCTTCCGCACCAACCACGGACAAGTAAGGAGACAAGGGATACCACTGCCTAACACCCTTTGATGCCTTAAAGTATCATTTGGCGACCTATTGACCAAGACAAAAAAAGCGGTCGATCAAACACACTCTTGAATATAACCTCCCCATTTCTGCCTACACAGCATTCTTTCCAACATATAGTTAAGGAATTCCCAACCAACATGGTTGTATGTCTTCTCAATGCCTAGCTTAAACACTATTCCCTTTTTGACTTCCTTGTGCCTGGAGTCTATACACTCATGGGCAATGAGAGCACTATCCATGATATGCCTAGCAGCCACAAAAGCATCATGGTTTTCCAAGATGACTTTAGTGAGAACTGCCCAAAAATCTTGAGAATTTTGGCCAAAATCTTGTAGGGAACCTTGATGAGACTAATCGACCTAAAGTCTTTTAAACTATCTTCCCCTTCAATTTTCGAAATGATTGCAATAGAAGATGGCCCAAGCTCCTTACATAATCGACCCCGATCAAAGAATTCACCATGTCACTCTTAATCACATTCTAAATTACCAAGAAGAAAGCCATAGAGTAGACTGTCCATACATGGTGCCTCATCTCTGCCCAGAGTCCACTACTACTTTAATCTCCACTGGAAAACCGACTTTTCAAGGAACTCCACATCAACTCTTGTCAATTGATTGAAATCCAAATTATCCAGTTGAGGCCGCTTCCAATTTTCACGAAATAACAAGTCCCTGTAATATTGCACAATTGAGACACTAACTTGCGATTTCTCCTCTACTCTTTTATTGTCCACTATTAAATTGTTAATCCCATCGTTTATCACCCTCATATTAGCTATATTATGGAAAGCTGTGTGTTTTTGTCTCCTTCCTTTAAATAAATTGCTCTTGAGCGTTATATGCACTTGATTTCCTCTTATTAAAGGCGATTCAAATACTTTAAGGAGAGCTTAACACATCTCTTTTTTTGCAACCAAAATCTCATCCTCCATAACATCCAAGGCATGAATCTCATTTAAGATGTTATCCATCTTGGTGTCCCAGATCCTACGAAACCATCAACTTCCAAGATGTTATCCATCTTGGCCTCCCGGATCCCACATCTTGGCCTTCAACTAAACTCGCAAAACCATCAACTTCCAAGTTCCAACCACGAACTCAAACTTGAAAGGTTTTGGGCCCCAATTCTCCTCATCAACCTCCAACATAATCTGACAGTGATTAGAAATAGTCCTAGGAAGACCCCACTGCTGCACTAATGAATATTTCTCTAGCTAATCAGGAGACACCAGAGTAAACTTGTAAGACACATCAAAATAGCTTTGGCCTGCCCATTTGTCCACGTAAACTCCCCCCAGTAAGTCCACCATATCATTTGAGAGAACCCAATCAGCAAAATCCTTCATACTTCGCGTGATGCAATTGCCATTTGACTTCCCATCGGTAAACCTTACCATATTAAAGTCTCCCTTGACACACCACAATGTCCTCCTACTTTCTGACTGAGTTCAGCTCATTGATCAGGTTGATATGGATCATATATAGCAATAAATAGCCACCAAAAACCTGAGAAAAGCATCCCTCAAAGCCACCGAGACTGAAAACATCTACACCCTACTCTATTGTAAACATCCTCCTAGATCCTCATTGGTGCTCGTCAATCTCTAATTTTGGATGATAACGCTAAAACATTGGAACAAGACACTTAGGGCCTGTTTGGATTCATAGAAAGCGTAGGAAAAGAAATTGTGTTTCTTGGGAAACCTCATTTCCAGGAAACTGCAGGGAAGGAAACATTGTCTTCCTTGCTTGTTTTTCAACAATCTTTTCATAGATATTTAGGATCTATTTTCAAATTTGTTGTTCTAGGTAGTCACTAGCATGTGCTAGATTAGCACATGGCACGTGCGAGATGCTTGAAAATGGATAGCGGCACATGTGGCATACGTGGCATATGTGGGCACTTGAAGTTAAATTGTGGCACACATGGTACATGTGAGGTGCTTGAAGGTGTACAGTGACATGTGTGGCACAAGACAAGTATTGACACATTTGACATGTGGGCACTTGAAGCTAGATGGAAGCAATTGTGCACATTGGCACATGTGGCATATTTGGAGCGAATGAAGATGGATGACGGCACGTAGCATATTGGCGCAATGTGGAGTGCTTTGCACATGTGGGGCGTAAGAGAAGAATGGTGGTAGTGGTACATTAGCACATGTGGGGCACAACAAGAGACGATGGATGGTGTCACATGTGGCACATTGGCACATGTGAGATGGTGGTATGTTTGGAGCATAACAAAAGATGGACAATGGCATAGGGGCACGTGTGGGGCATAACAAAAAATGGACAATGGCTCATTTGGCACATTGACACATGTGCCACATGTGTGGCAATTGAAGATGGATGGTGGCACGTTTGGGCTTAACTCTTGAGAAACTCATTTTCCTTCCATCGTGGGAAAATTGCCTTTTTCAGGGGTGGAGGTGGGAAAATAGTTTTTTTTTTTCCAAGAAAGAAAGTGGAAATGGTGTTTGACACAAATTCCCACAAAGAAAGGCTTGACAAACAACAGAAAGTGGGTTTCATGGAAAACAATGTCCTTAGAGGAATCTCCTAGTCAACAAAGCTTCACATTTATAACCATTTTTCTACTAAAGTTGCATTGCAGATACTAGATCCCTTTGAGGAATCTCCCAGTCATCAATTTTAACTAAAGCCTCACATTTATGACCATTCCTACTAAAGTTGCATTCTAGATGCTCTACTAATTTTTGAAGCTCTAGATTCCAGATATGTTGATCATTATTCTGCTTTTGCCCTTTTCTCTCCCTGATACTGTATAGTTACTTCTCTTGACCCCTTTACTCCATACATGTATAGAAAGAGAAATAAACAAGTAGATTGTTTTTCTCGTGATTTTTGTGATGCCAATCCCTACCGAAGCATTTAACACTCTGTACCAGTTTCTAGCTCTTTGGATATACATAAACAAAGTCTAGATCAATTATACAAGTGCGTATGGTGGATGCATGTAAATATATTAATTGTGCTAACAGAAAACACATACATGCTAAATAGCCAAATGGGCATTTCCTTTTAGGGTCCAAGATATTACATGGGTTATCAATATCAGGTCAAAATTGGCCAAACATGAACACATGATCTCACACGGGTACCAGCCACTCACACCTCCTTTAACGGCCATAGTAGATTTTATTTAAAGAAACACACCCAATTGATGTGAAACAATCGTGGCCACGTCCATACGTACACAATTCATCCTTCCACATGCAACAATGACTTTAGGTAAATCATAGACATGATGAAACTGGTATGATCTGCAGGCCTAAGATACCAAAAACACATTATTATGAGTGTATGCACATGCAGAATTTGAAATTTTATCTTACCATACAAGTGATGCACTCTTCCATAAATCCCTTATACTTATCAAAAACAATCTGACTTTCATAGTTATGACTTTCGCAGTTAGTGCTGGGCATTGTGCACAATGTAAAAACGGATCTGCAAAATGAGTGAAGGATTTATGACATAGTCACTAAAAAAACTCAAACCAAGAACAAAAGCTCTGTGTTCTGGCAATAGAGGTTACCCATAAAATCTCATATACTCTTCGCTGGTAAATTTCATCTCAGGGGTTCCCGCCATAATTTCTTTTGCCTTTGTAAAGATCTCTTTGATGGTATCACATGGATCCATGGTCATTGCTGCCTTTATGAGAATTAATGTAGGAAATTACAATCTCACTTGTATAAAAAAATGATAATATATAAACAAAAAGTAATAAAGAGTTCGGAACAAACAAGAAGCAGAAAGTACAAAGTAGTTTAAATGGTGAAGTTGATCTAAAGCAAATGGATAAACGCACAGCTCTTTCCCAATCCATCATGATCAAACGAGCTTGGTTTTTTCGTGCAGTACCAGGGAATGTACAGCATGGTTTGTAATTGTCCACCTAGTAGGCCCCACCATGGATGGCATCCACACCACATAAATTACATCATCCAGTGATGATAACCATCCAACTGATGGGCTTTTCCCCATTGAGACCCATGGTTATATTTGTTTGTTACCACCCATTTGAAAGCAGCTGACCAGTGGGTGGGCGCATCGTGTGACTAACCGTGTGGTGCGTTGCATGACTAACACACACACACACACACAAAAAAAAAGAAGAAGGTCTGACCTGCCACAGGTAGGGAGTCAATATGAAGGGCCTGCCAGGGTCTGGTTAACAAACCCATCCATAAATTTTGGAAAGGCCCAAGCCCGACTCAAGAACATGATGCCTTCAATTTCAAAGCCCAAACCCAACCCACCAAAATTTATTAGTGCCCAGACCATACTGCTGTTTTACAATCTTAGATGCAAAAAGCATTCTTCTCATTAGCAGAAACCATAATTTTGCTCCATGAGTGTGATTTTCAGTCTACGCACCACTAACAATGTGGCATACAATCCAAACTCTTTGAACACACACACACTGAAAGGCGGGACACACACATAATGGCTAACTTGCTTTTAAAATATAGTTAGAAAATTCCATTTTCTTGATATTTCTAAAATATCACTTTTCTCCAAAAACTCTGAAGTACCTGTTTGGATAGTGGTAAAAGAAAGTTAATGATTATCCAGCGATAGATTCCCATTGTTGGAGGGTTTTGTTTGGATAGCAAATGGAAATCTC
The DNA here is from genome assembly GCA_003013855.2 of Liriodendron chinense. NCBI lineage: Eukaryota > Viridiplantae > Streptophyta > Magnoliopsida > Magnoliales > Magnoliaceae > Liriodendron > Liriodendron chinense. The sequence continues at coordinate 10,820,310 of ML058484.1, read as the reverse complement.
ATATTCCTCTTATAGTGGTCACCTCGTATCCTATGCTTGAGAAATTGGCTACGGAAACACTAACAATTGCTATATGGAATCCACTATTAGAATTTCCTATCCAAAAAGCAGAAGAGGTCCGAATAATGGAAAACCCTTTTCTTTTCTTTCCTTTCCTTTTCCCACAATCCAAACCAGCCCTAAGCAAACACATAAGAGAATCACTCATATGCATATAAAAACCAACTAAGATCACAAGTATAACATTTAGTTTGTTGCTAAGTTTTTTTTTTTTTTTTTTAATGACAACAGGGCATCCCTGCCCCATTTTAGGGCAAGACTATTCCTTGCAGGCACGCAATCACCTGCAAACCACGTGCATTAGGTAATCCCGGGGAGGGTAATCGAACTCGCGTTTGAGGGGAGCACAGCCACGACACTTGCCGTTTGTTGAACATCCATTTTTAGTAAATTATATAAAGCTTTTGCTACATTATCAAGCAAATAATGGGCTTTACTAAGAATCATGGCCCACAAATTTGGCGGACTCCCACAGTTGGGACCCAGCCCACCCCATGGGCTGTAAAGCTAAACCCAAGCCAAGCACATGGACTGGGCCTTAAAAGGCCATTGACCTAACCTACCCACAAGCAAACCTTGGCCTGACTTTTAGGCCCAGGCATCATGGGCCTAAGTTTTAGGGCCAAGTAACATACAAACTGGGATCAGGTTGGGCTGTCAACAGGCTGGGCTGGGCCACGCTTCATGCTGCCCAATCCCAGCTGGAAATCTTCTAGGCTAGCCCAATCCCATCTCATGTCCAAAAACAAAGATCCAAACCATCATCCATGCCCAGCCCATATGATAGTTTATGTGCCCATGACGAACATGGCCCAGTCCGGCCCATGACAATTTGGGCGTGCCAATGTATAAAATAAAAATGGAGACATTAAAAATAAAAGGGGAATCTCAAGTTATTTTAGTTCAAGATCAATGAAAAAAAATTTGCAATTCCAATTCAATTCAATCATGCATCTTATATCACCCATGTACATTGGTACATACATGACTCAAGAGGCCAAATCTCATTTGGAGAGCCTTAGGTGAGAACTTAACCGTGGGCTCTATGCCTCTATCTCACACTCATTTTTAAATGAATGGTTGGCAGGAGTTCATATATAAGCCCCATCACTAAAATATACATTATACATGGTATGTGATACATACATAAATATGTTGAGATATATGGGACGGGGCGGGATTGGGCTAAGCTAAGGAGCCGACACTCAGCCCAAAGTTTTTCAGGCATTTATACCTGTCCTGCCCAAAAACCCATGGGCTGCATCTGTCCAGCCCACTGACAGCCCTAGCCCAAGTCATGGGCCCTAGACCAAGTCATGGGCCCAAACAAGCTCATTCACAATTGTTGCATGTGGGCCTGGCCCTGAATTTCAGGGCCCGCTAAGCAATCTAGGCTGGCAGGATGCATATTCCTGGCCTACTCTGCACCACTGACCGATGCGGGCGAATTCAGCCGACTGCCACATACAACCAATTGGATAGCCACAATCATCTGATCAGGCCGGATTTCTTATGGAGGACCATCCTCAGCAGGACCCAACAGATGGACCGTCCGGATCTACCAAACGTACAATCAAGTGCACGGTGGACATGGATGAACCAATGGCGGATCGCCGGATACTTTCTAGACATAAATTAAAATAGAAATAAATCAGAACCATCAAAGAAAGCCAAGATTCTTCAGGTCATCGTCAGGAAACATTCAAGATTGTTTCACACCCCCCTTTTGATAGACAGACCCTTTTCTTTCCGAATTTTAGCAGTAAAAGTAGTACAAACCGGTACGGTTGTATTGACAAAAGCACGAAAACGGGTGCACGCATTAGAAAGAGTGGGTGACAAGATTACCTTCCATTAAAACACCAAAACCCTAATTTCATGATTTTCTTTCATTGCAGAAGGATGCCAAAACGAGGAAATATATTACAGAAAAGCCCATACATTCATCGATATGATGATGTGATTTGAATCTCTGATGCGAGAAAAAAAGTGCAAAAATAAGAGAAAATATGAGATTGAAAGAGGGCAGTTTGGTAATCTTTACCTAGGGTTTTATGAAAATCGCTGGGTTTTTCTCTATCTTTTCTTCTGACTCTCCTTTTTCTCGCTTCCTATTGCATGCAATGGACTTGAAAACGTACGTATCTTTGATATTTATAATCTTCCGCAAGGAAGCGGATTAGGTGAGACCCCGGCGTCACCCAAGACGGTGCGGCCCTTACCGTGGGGCCCACATTGATGTATGTATTACGTATCCGCACCGTCCATCCGTTTTTTCAGATCATTTTAGCGAATTATCCCCAAAAATGAAGCAAATCCAATTATCAGGTGGACTATAACATAGGAAAGAGTGGTGATTGAATATTAATGGGCCAAAAAAGTTTTAGATCAAGCTGATATTTATTTTTTTCCATTCATTCAGGCTCGTGTGACCTTATCAACAGATTGGATGGTAAATAATCGCTACAAAAACATTTAGGTACGTCCAATGAAGTTTTTAATGGTAGGATGGTCAATCACCACTGTTTCTTATGGTATGGTCCTACTTGAAAAAAAAAAATTCCGTTTCATTTTTAGAATAATGCTCTAACATAATCTGGAAAAACAGATGGACGGCGTGGATACATAATACATACATCAACGCGGCCCCACAGGTAACCCTACGGTAAGGGCCGCACCGGACTTAGGTGAACCCCGAGTCCCACCTAATCCTAATCCCCTTTCGAAGCGGATTGCGTGGGGCGCGACTTGGGTGAGAACCGGAACCAGCGACGTGGGTGGACCCTGACCATAGGAGCCCACCTCTAAGCATGAATTGTATATCCATTCCGTTCCTCTGCTTTTCTGGCTTATTTTATCCCATGGTAGTAAAAATGAAGCGCATGCAAATTTCGGGTGGACCATAACATAAGAAACACCGCTTAATGACCATTGAAAACTTTTATGGGCCACAAAAGTTTCCTATGAACATGATATTTGTTTTTTGAGTCCGGATCCTCTTTTGGCTTCCAAGCATGAAATCTCTGCTTTGAGCCTTTTTCATTGGTCCCATGTCATTACATAGTTATGCAACCCTATCACATCCTCAATGCAACCTGGTCACACCTTAGTCCAACCTAGTCACATGACATCATTCAGTATGATGTGGACCAATGAAAAGGCTCCAAGCAGAGATTTTCTGCTTTGAAGCCAATAGGAGGATTCATACTCTTGTTTTTTTCCTTCCATCTTGCCTGCGACCTTATCAACAAATTTGATGGTCAATATATTATGGTTGACTCTAGAAAGTTTTTAATGGTAGGTGTTCAGTGAGCACAGTTTCCTTTGGTGTGATCCCCTAAAATTTTTATTTGCTTCATTTTTTGGGACAGCATTCTAAAATAATCGGGAGAAATAGATGGACGACATGAGGATACAACAAATACATCCAGTTGGGCCCTAAGTTCAGGGTCCCACCCACATCCCTGGTTTCGGGGTCTCACCCAAGTCGTCGCACCCAATTGCATGGTGTGCCACACACCACTGACATCAGTGGTATGTCGAGATCACGAAGTTGTGTGGGCTCCACCATCATTTGTGTTATATCTGCACTGACCATTCATTTGGCTAGATCATTTTATGGCTTGAGCTTAAAATGAGAAAGATCTAAAGCTCAAGTGTACCACACTAGTGAAAGAAGCAGTGGGGACAGTGATGACCACGGTTGAAACCTTCCTAGGGCCCACCATGATGTTTATTTGCCAGGTGGAGATCCTCTGTTGGCTTCCAAGCAGGGCCTGCTTGGAGCCTTGTCATTAGTCCACGTCAACATCACATTGCATGACATCATGTGACCAAGTTGCACAGAGGTGTAACCAGGTTGCATTGAGGATGTGACAGGGTTTAATACCTATGTGATGACGTGGGCCAATGAAAACGCTCCAAGCAGAAGTTTCCAGCTTGGAAGCCAACAGTGGATTCGGACGCTTATTTGCCAATGTGTTTACAAGGTCGCACAGGTCTTATGCTAAAGGTAAAAGAGCAAATATCATCTTAATCCAAAACTTACCTGCCCACAAAAGTTTTCAATGATAGGCATTCAATACCCACAGCTTTATGTGGTGTAATCCACATGAGAATTGGATCTACTGAATTTTTGGGCCCATGTCATAAATTGATCTCGAACAATGGATGCACGGTCAGGATATAACACATACACCATCACGTCAACACACGACAGAGGATGGTGGCGTCCACTTGAAAGAATCTGCCTCGCCTAAGAAGGTGCGGCCCTTACCGTGGGATTACCGTAGGGCCCACCTTGATGTGTGTATTATGTATCCACACCGTACATCATTTTAAAGAATTATACCAAAAATTCAGAAGATCCAATTATCAAGTGATCCATACCATAAGAAACAGTTGTGATTGCCGTCCTACCAGTTAAAAACTTCTTCTTAGGGTGCTCCTCAATGTTTCCCTAATGTTTATTTACCATCCGATCTGAGGATAAGCTAAAATAAGACTGGATGAAGGTTAAAAACAAATATCAGCTTGATCCAAAACTTTTGTGGTCCATTAATGGTCATTAATGGTCAATCACCGCTGTTTCTTATGATATGGTCTACCTGATAATTGGATCTGGTTCCCTTAAATTATGTGTATAAACGGTTGTACGGTGTGGATACATAATAAATACATCAAGTAGACCCAACAGTAAACATACGTAAGGGCTTCACCGTCTGCGGCCGGGGCCTCACCAAATCCACTCTCAACAAAAACGGATGGGAGTTTTACTGAAATAGCCCTGATAGTGTGGCTATTTTACTAAAAGTTCAATTTCTGGTGAGTCTTATTTTCTTTAGCCTTTTCATGAGAAATTGCAAAACTTACATTCCACAATGCCCCTCTGGCCTCTTGGGTGTGGATGGGTGCTCCACTCGTGGGATCCACCATGATACATATGTTACATCCACATTGTCCATCCATTTGGAGAGATTATTTTAGGGGATAAGCCAAAGAATGAGACAAATACAAAGCTCAAGTGGACCTCACCAAAGAAAACAATGGGGATTGATGTCCTACTATTAAAAACTTTTTGGGGTCACATAAGTTTTCGATTAAGCTGATATATGTGTTTTCCTTTCTTCCCTATCTATGTGAACTTATGAACAGGTTGGATCTAAAATGAACATCATGGTGGAGCCTTAGAAGGTTTCAATGGTCACGTCACTGTCCCCACTGTTTTCTTTGGTGGGGCCCACCTGAGAATTGGATCTATCTCATTCTTTAGATCATACCCAAAAATGACCTCTCCAAATGGATGGATGGTGTGGATACAACATATACATGATGATGGGGCCCACAAAAGTTGGTGATGTCACTTTAATAGGGCGACCACCTGCTCCAGCATACGTTCATGAAGAGGCGAAAGCCCTCTTGGGCGTGGACGGATGGTCCACTCGTGGGACCCACCATGTTGTATATGTTTCATCCATGTCGTCCATCTTTTTTCCATATCATTTTAGACTTTTGTTAATGTCAGATTTTGCAACAGGATCCTCCGGACGTTCACCTTCTCTCCAACAGAGATTTCCTCCACCAGACCTGAAAGAAGACAGACAGCAACTAAGGGTGGCCGGGGTCCAGCCGTTAGCCCTCCGATGCTTAAGTCAGGTCAAAACACTTTGCCTTCTCATCGGTCTGTTTTGCCCTGTCTCTAGTCTATAACACACATGGAAAGGGAATTACCTCAGCAGGGAAATATATCTAGACTTCGCCAAGTTAGACAATGCGTTCTATAGCTCTAGGGCGACTAGAGCACATGCTATGACTCTATAACGACTAAAGCACCCTATTCTAGGAGTAGAAACCTCTGCTCTAGGTTGGGTTACTGAATAAAGCCGTTAGTTCAAGGAACTACCGTTAGGGAACTCTAGGCCAACCACCCGAGAAGATAAGCCCAAAAACCGACCTATACGGGCTGCCGGTAGGCGTAGTAATAGCGCTGATCGCTCATGTAGAACTGGAAACCGTAGTTGGAGTCATAGCCAGCGAAAAGGAAGGAGACGCCGATGAGACGGAAACCACCGAACTGGGTGTAGCCCTGCCTGGCATCGCAGAGGGATTGGACAAGTTGCTCGACGGGAATCGGGTGCTGGTACTGAAGGTTAAGAGGTGTAACCGCAAAAAGGCTGTTCACAAGTTGGAACATGGTCACGAGTCCAAGTGCTTGCTCATTTTGACGTAACACCTTTCAACGACTTGTGAGAAGGTCTGCTCGCTGTTCAAGAAGGGAATCTTTGCTTCGCTTTATCTGACCATCGGCTAGGGGAGCTCGAAGCCTTGCGAATAGATGCTCCGTATTTATCCATCCTACGACTCTCGAGCATATGATCTCGAGAGTCGGATGGGCATCCCGCACTTACCCGATCTGCGACTCCGTAGATGATCAAGTTTGGGTACTCCGTACTTTCCCATCGCACTATGATCAGATGATCTCAGGATGGGCGTCCGTTACAATCTTAAAGCTGAGCTGGTCTCATTATTTGTCAGTTTGGCTATTTGGGCTAGATCTAGATCTCAGGTGGGCCATACCAAAACGATCAGTTGGGATAGGGATGTCCACTATTGAAACTTTGAGGCCCATCTTGATGTTTATTTATCATGCAATCCTGTTGATAGGGTCATATAGACTTGTATAAAGGGACCATACAACTATCAGCTTAATTTAAAGGCCGTGTGGGCCCCACTGCCAGAAAATAGTGAGGGTAGAGATGCCTAATGTTGAAGCCTTCCTTAGGCTTAGGGGAACCCGTAGTGCTCTGGGGGAATCCACGCAAGAGGAGTCAATAGTGCTCTGGGGGATTTCATAGTGCTCTAAGGGAATCCATAGTGTTCAACGGAAGCCACATGTGTCAGGAATTTATAGTGCTTAGGGGGAAATCCACAGTGTCATGAGGATTCTACAGGTGCCCAAGGGGAATCCACAGTGCTCAGGGGGATTCTACAGTGCCAGGGGGATTCCACGGTACTCAGGGGGAATCCATCATGCTGGGGGATTCCACAGTGCTCAAGGGGAATCCACCGTGCCCAGGGGGAATCCACAATGCTCAGGGGAATCCACAGTGCCAAGGGGAATTCACAGTGCTAGGGGAAATCCATAGTGCTCAGGGGAATCCACAGTCCTAGGAGGATTCCATAATGCTCAAGGGTGAATCCAGAGTGCCAGGGAGAATCCACAATGCTCAGGAAGAATCCACAGTGCCATAAGGAATTCATAGTGCTCAGGGGAATCCACAGTGCTCAGGGAGAATCCACATTGCCCAAATAATCCACAATGCTCATGGGGAATCCATAGTGCCCAAAGATTCAACAATTGACATTATTGTCCCAACTGTTCCCTATGGTGTGGCCCACCTGCGATCTGGATTTATCTTAGAGTTGGGGCCATGATCTAAAATAATCTGGCAAAAAGGATGGACGACGTGGATGTGTCAAATGTATCATGGTGGGGCCCATGGTGGAGCCTGTTTGTAACGCCCAAGAGGGCTTTCGCCTCTTCATGAACGTACGCATGAGTAGGTGATCAGAGGGCTTTCACCCTGGGAGTGGTTTGGCAATTACCCAGGTAAAAGCTTAGTGGGTATTAGACCTACTGTGGGCCCACCTTGATGATGTATTGTATATCCATGCCGTGGGTAAAAGCTTAGTGGGTGTTAGACCTACTGTGGGGCCAACCTTGATGATGTATCGTATATCCATGCCGTGGGTAAAAGCTTAGTGGGTGTTAGACCTACTGTGGGGCCAACCTTGATGATGTATCGTATATCGATGCCGTCCATCTATCTCTACAAATCATTTTAAGATAAAAAATTAAGCAGATCCAAATTTCTTATGGACCATTTTCTTTTTAAAGATGGGTGTGCCTAGCCCATGCAATGATGCAATGCGAGGGCGGTACTTGAGGGCCCAACAAGCTACTGCAGTGGGCCCTCCCCCACAAGAAATTAATTTAATATCATGTGAGCTAATGGCCCATCTATCAGATATTAAACTGATAAGAATATATACTAAACACAATAAAAGTGGTAATTAGGTGCCTCACCGTTAAGCCACTCTCAGGTAGACCATAACACAGTAAAAGTGGTGATGGAATGCCTCACTATTAAAAATTCCAAAGGGCCTATACTAAGATTTTAGTAATGTTTATTTTCTATCCAAGTCATTGATAATGTCAAAAGATATGGATGAAAGGAAAATACAAATATCAGCTTTATCTAAAACTTTTTTGGCCTATAAAATGTTTTTAGTGATCATTCATCACGATTTCTAGTGGTATGGTTTACTTGAGATTTGGATCTTCTCAAGGCTTGGAATCATGTCCTAAAATGATATAAGAAAACTAATGAATGACGTGAATATACAAAAACATACATCAAGGTGGGCCCCACATGGTAGGGGTAACACCCACTAAGCTGTTGCCGGGGCACAGCCAAGTCGCACCCTTCCGCCCTACTGAGTGACGTCACCAACTTCTGTGGGCCCATCGTGATGTATTTGTTGTATCCACACCGTCCATCCATTTAAAGAGGTCATTTTAGGGCATTATCTAAAGAACGATACAACTCCAATTCTCAAGTGGACCCCACCAAAGAAAACAGTGGGGACAGTGATGTGACCGTTGAAACCTTGTAAGGGCCCACCATGATGTTTATTTAAGATCTAACCTGTTCACAAGTTCATACAGATATGGAAGATGGGAAAACACAAATATCAACTTGACCAAAAACTCCCATGACCCCCAAAAAGTTTTTAATGGTAGGACATTAATCCCCACCGTTTTCTTAGGTGAGGTCCACTTGAGCTTTGGATATGCTTCATTCTTTGGCTCATCCCCCTAAAATTCTCTCTCCAAATAGATGGACGATGTGGATGAAACATATGTATCGGGGTGGGTCCCACGAGTGGACCACCTGTCCACGCCCAAGAGGGCTTCCCCTTCTCATGGACGTATGCAGGGGCATTTTGGACAGACAGTTTTGCAATTTTTCATGGAAAGGCTAAAAAATATAATTTTTTCAAGAAATTGAACTTTTTGTAAAAATAACCACATCTGGAGTCTAGTGCATTAATAATCCCCTCTACTTAAGAGCAGATTAGGTGTTACCCGAGTAATAGCTTAGTGCGTGAACCTTACCATAGGGCCCACCTTGATGATTTTACTAAAAGTTTAATTTCTTGTCTCGCTCATCTTTTCTGTGCCTTTTGATTAGAAATTAAAAATTTTACAGTCAAGAATGCCCCTCTAACCACATGTGCTCAAAGGGATTTCATAGTGAACAAGGGATCGGATGGGCATTTTCTACCATAAATTTTCAATTTCTCTTCAAAATGTTAAAAAGGATGAATTAGATGAGAAATTGAACTTTTAGTAAAAATTGCCGCAACTCAAGCATATTGCAGTAAAAATCCCATCGAAATATCAGGTGGACTACACCACATGAAACAGTGATGATGGAACTCTCATCATTAAAAACTTCCCCATGCCCATCAGAGATTTGGATCTGCTTAACTTTTGGTATAATGAACTTAAATAATCGGAAAAAAACAGATGAGCTGCGTGCATATGAAACACATTCATTAATATGGGCCCCACACGGTGGAAGCGGATTGCGTCCTGAGTAACTCCGCACGCTAGCGTGCGGAGTAAACTCTGTGGGGCCCACAATAATTTATGTATTTTATCCACTCCGTCCATCCATCTTGATAGAAAATTTTAGATATGGTGCCAAAAAATGAAGCATATCAATATCTAAAGTGGACCACACCATAAGAAAAGTGTGAACTAAATGTTTACCATTGAAAAATTCTCGGAGGACACAGAAGTTTTGGATCAAGCTGATATTTGTGTTTTCCCTTCATCCATATCCATTTGATCTTATGAACAGGTTGGATGACAAATAAACATCACTGTAGGGCCGGGGAAGGTTTCAACGGTGTAAATCATTATTCGCACTGTTTCCCGTGGCATGGTCTACTTGAGATTTGGATATGCTTAAATTTTGGGCTTAACAACTAAAATGAGCTGGAAAAACATATGGACGGAATAGATAAACCACAAACATTCTAGGTGGGCCCAAGTGAGTTTACTCCGCACGCAATCCGATTCCCCACACGGTAAGGTTAACACCCACTAAGCTCTCAACCGCGTAACAGCTAATCCGCTCCCGCCCTTAAGAAACCGAGAGAGAGTTCGAGAGTCTTTCGACTCTCTTCTCCGTCAAATTCTCGCCGCACATCACAACCTTTCTTGCAAATCCTACAACCCAAATCCTATCATCCTCGGCGGAAATATGGTTTCCCCCCAAATTAATTATCTTGGAAGAAAAAAAAAAGGTTTTGAGAGATTTTCTTACATGATCCAGCCAAATCCAGTGGAAAGCGATTGCGTCAGGAAGATTATAAAGGTAAGAGATTTTTTTTTTTTCTTTCTGTTTTTTCCCTATAAAATCGAGTGAACATCCGCAATACCAGAGAATATCATGCGATGTCGGCCGATATTTTGCGATATATCGCACGATACACAGGAGTTTATCAATTTTTCTTTATTTTTTTCGAATTTGTGGGAGTTTCGTATCGCTGGGCCGCGATACCGATAAAATCGGCCGATAGGAGGTTTTAAATTCAGTTGGACTAAAACAGAGTGTATGGAATGCAGTTTTAGAAACACTAGGAGTCAAAATGAGGAATTAGTTAAGATTGCTGGCCAACTAACCAAAATAACCATTTCGATACATTGGGTCGATAATTCATAAGAGCGGAGAGACTGAAAAAGTTGCTCAAAGAATTAGAGCTGGGTGGATGAGGCGGAGATGTGCCTCTAGAGTTTTAAGAGAGCGGAGAGACTGAGAAAGATGTTGCTCATAGAATTAGAGCTGGGTGGATGAGGTGGAGATGTGCCTCTAGAGTTTTAAGTGATCATCGTATAACAATCAACTGAAGGTAAGATTTTATAGGATATCTATAAGACAACTCATGCTTCATGGTGCACAATGTTGGACAATCAAGGATCGACAAGTTCATAGGATGGGTGTAGCATAAATGAGGTTGTTGCAATGGATAAGTGGCAAGATGAGGCATGGATGAATTATAAATGAATGCATTTGATGGTGGACTTGGATGGTTTGGCCATCTGCAATAGAGATTAGAAATTGCACCAGCTACTTATCTTTAGTTAGAGAGAGAGAGAGAGAGAGAGAGAGAGAGAGAGAGTGTGTGTGTGTGTGTGTGGGGGGGGGGGGGGGGGGGGGGGGGGGGGGGTATAAAAAAGCAAAGGGAATGCCCCAGGGGACATGGTTAGAGGGGCTAACAAAAGATTTGATGACATATGGTTTAACCGAGGATATGGCCCTTTAGTAGAGAGGAATGGCAGAATAGGATTCACATAGCCAAACCCAATTAGTTGTGATAAGGCTTAGATGATGATGATGATGATGATGATGCTTCTTAAATATTTAGTCAAGTCTTAAATACAATATATCCCGATACCATCGTCGATATGCTGAAATGGATGTATTTCAGTGGTGTTTTGTATCCGTTGTGGTGTGATACCCAATAATATCAGCTAATATATGGCAAACACTAAATACAATCTGTCTCCTTCTCTCCCACTATCCAAATGGTTATTGAGCTGATCATCATCACTACAATATACATGGAGAAATCTAGATTTTCTAAAACATTGTAATTGCAATTTCCACCAACAATACAAGTTAACTAGTGAGATAACCACAATCAAATCACACTAACTTGTGAAGAGCATGAAAAAAATGAAGGTGTCTTCATTTTTTCCCTTTTAAATCCGTTGATGATTTGTGTAGACCTGGATGGATGAAGTGAAAACACAAATATCAGATTGATCCGAAACTTCTGCAGCTCCCAAGAACTTTTTAATGGTAAGCGTTCAAACCCTATTTTGTGGTCCACTTAAGCTTGTGTTCTGTCTCATTTTTTGGTTGATACCCTAAAATGATACGTAAATATGGATGGACGGCATGGATGAAACCCTTACATCATGGTGGGCCCCACACAGCCCTACCCTTGTCCGGGTAGTGGAAGGATGCAATCCGCTTCCCAATCCGTAGGATTGGTGGGGTGTGGATTGGGTACTACCCCACCAGGACGCATCTAGAGATGGACGATCATGTCAGGGACTATATGGGCCCTAGCATGATCTATATGTTTTATCCATGTTGTCTATCTATTTTAAAAGATCATATAAGGACATGAGCCCAAAAAGGAGGTAGATCGAAGGTTCAAGTGGGCCACAACACATGAAACAGTGAGGATTTAAGGCCACCGTTGAAACTTCTTAGGGTCCACAGAGGTTTTGGATCAAGCTGATATTTTTGTTTTCCCTTCATCTGTGACCTTATGAACAAGTCGAATGTCAAATAAACATTACGCTGGGCCCTTGGATGTTTTCAATAGTAAGGGTTGAATCCCCACTACTTTATGTGGCGTGGTCCACTTGAGCCTTTGAGTGCCTCCTTTTTGGTCACATGCCTTAAAATGATCTTTAAAAATATATGGATGGTGTGGATAGAACATATAGCTTACAATGGGTTCCACAAAGTCCTTAACTTGACCTCCTGTGTCTATCTATGTCTGGTGGGGCTAGTACTAATCCACGCCCTTTAATGATCATGGTTTTTGGGTTCAATGGTTAAAATGAGATAGCTACTTCATTTTTTATTTTATTTTTTTGTTTGACGGTTTTGGATCTCATGGAAGTTAAACCATTAAAGGGGTGCCCTCCATCGCGACCTTATGGTGGAACTCAACCCAATCTTTTATGCCTTTTTTCCCCCACTTCATCCCCCCAAAGGATTCAATATTTTTAAGATAAAATGCTATTGAAAAAATATTGGATATTAAGTTAGCTTACAAATAGCTGTAGGTATCAGCTTTCAAGAATTAATGGCATAGAAAACTGTAATATTTTCTTTTAAAAAAAAATGAAGCGAAGATGGACCTGTAAAAATTTAGTTGTTTACATCTCAGGTGCCCATGTAGGCATGTGTGTGGAATACAAGATGCTCAGCATGTTCGACCCACCATGAACAAACTCTTGCTTAAAAAGCATGCCAATCTGCTAATTAGGTTTGGCCATGCATGTGCATTGTTCAAGTGGGGCCAGTGAATATCCGACTGATAGTCCACTATCATTTTTTCATGTATACCATGTGTAATTGTAACTTTTGCTACAACACATCATAAACTATTTTGCTTTTTCGTTAGCCGTTGGATTTGGGGCCATGATTCTATGATCTATATGATGAATTTCCCTGCGTACTCTTGGAAGTCATTTTAAATCTTTTCCTTGGAATATGGACCGTCCTTTGGATTCTTCCAATTTTTTTTTTCTTCCAGGACCTGCATCCTCAATGAGGCGTATCATATACATGGTTTTGATCCATTGAAGCATGGACCCCAGATTCAACGGCTAAGAAAAGCAATACGTGGGGATGTAATGGCAAGCATCTGATTAGCTAGAGCTTTGCTAAACCTATACGTGTGTACAATTGAGCAAATGAACAGGACATGACATATGCAAATGTGGCATGAAGGTGTGGTGATATCCAATCCATCGATAAGAAGGGAAGGTACAACTATGTACGTTCGGAGTCACAAGAATCTGAGGCCTGTCCACTCATCAGATGGCCCTCTATTAATTGAAAAATAGGCGAAGTTTCCGCTTATTTCTAATATCATTACACACCTACTCAGTAGACCAGCTTTGTATTTCAGAAGTGGGTGATTACACATGATGGATGGCTAGGATTTTTTCACTTGTGTGCCCCACTGGCATAATATGGTGGCATGCACATTAGCTAATTTCTACACGTGTGTGGGCTTAGCAAAGCTCTTAATATAACTATATAAGCCTCTGATATCTTGTGCGATTCCAAATCCTCTCTCTCTCTCTCTCTCTCTCTCTCTCTCTCCCCCCCACACCCCCCCCCTCCCCCCCCCCCCCCGCCCAATTTACACACAAATTTCAGAAGCAGACCTGGAAAATTCCTTTCATTCATTCGATGTTTTTCTGCCATCTGATTGGTTAATCCGACCAACCCTTTTTGTGGGCCACCAGGTAATTTCGTCTTTTGAACCCCTTCCTTTTGATGGTTTTCGACCATCTGGTTCCTTTCTTATGTTTTGTTCGTGGGATATCTAGAATTAAGTCAACTAAAACTATACGATTTATTAATGGGAAATGCAACGGTTAATTACAATTGAAATTTGATTTTGGCCTTTCAAATTATATGAAACTTTAGGTATTTTTTCTCTTCTTTTTTGAGAAAGGTAACGGTTTTATTGAACAAACGGGCCAAAAAAGGCCAAAGAATTACAAAGCAACGTAAGATATACAAAAGAGGTCAGAGTCGCCAATTGCAGTTGAGATGGAAGCCCATGCCATTGCATCCGACTTAGCCCCAAAAACTCCCAATACATTCCCATGAACTTGAGTTTAGACTTAGGGGTTGTTTGGATGGTGGTAAACGACTTAGGTTGTAAATGATTTACTAGTAAATCACTTAAAGGCTGTAAATCTGTTTGGCTTTAAGTTGTAAGTAAATCATTTACAGTGTTTGGATAGCCTGTAAATGATAAATGAAATCTGCTTTATAGGCTTTCATTTTTTTAAAAAAAAGAAAAAAGGAAAAAAAGAAAAAGAGCTGGTACCATCTCCTCATTTACTAGTAAATGAAATCTCAACTTTTTGTGAGTAAATGAGAAGGGGGCTTTACTACTAAATAATTTACAAGTAGTAAATGGTTTAATAGCAAATTGGAGCATCCAAACACAAGTAGTAAATGATTTAACCCCATTTACCACCATCCAAACAACCACTTAATACTACATTGCTTCTTTTTCTTCTTTTTTTCAACCTATATTAAACCCAGATTTCTCACTTCACTTTTTTGGGCGTGCCCATATCTTTGACCGAAAACTAAGCCTGTACCTTTTTTGTGCTTATGTGGCTTTTTGCTAACTATGATCTGGACAACATCAGTGGTTATGATGATTTAGGGCCTGTTTGGTTTTCCAATTACAACCGTAAATGGCTCTAAATGGGTAATAATTATTTACTCTTGTAATTGTGTGGTAACATCTCTTACATTTGACTGCAATGATGATTTTGCTATATCGTTTGTTTGGCTTTCTGTAAAAATAGTAGTTTTATAATGTAAAAATGTAATGACTACAATTTTCTTTATGTATTACTACTTCCTCTACAAGTATTTTGACTCTCGATTTGATTTACGGCTAATCGGCTATGGGCAAATTCAAAAGTTTATGGGGGTGAATCCTTTTTGCTTTAGTTATATTCTGTCTATTTAAGTAATGCTGTATTATTTTGCCATCTGACAGTATGTCCACAAAATCTTCAGCGGTTGTTGATCACAAATCAAATACGCCATGGAAGGATTCTGCACTTGGGATGGAACTCTTTCACTGGATGACTTCCATTCAGCTGCCAAAACGCTTTCTGACAGATGGAAAGAGGTCAACTCTACTATATCTCCATGGACATGGATACCATGTCAGAGGTTACCTTGGGGTGATTCACGAAAAGTTAGTGGCATGGCTCCCTGCATGTAGTGTTCCATTCTGAAATCGTGTCCTCTATTGGAACTATGACTAATTTTATGCTAATTACTACTTTCTATTTTTCTTTTTGGCAGGAAGACGGGTATTTATCTCTTGAAAACATTCACCTTCTAAAGTTTAATGAGGTTGGTCATAGCAATTCCGTAGAAATACATAGATCTGTAGTGACTTGCTGATGTACAATATGAAATTACTGAGAGAGCACAAAGAGGTGACTTTGTGATTTGTTATAACTGTCTTTTACAGGAACATCAAGCTGAAGGAAGTTACGTTGGGGAAGAAGAGCCTTTAGATGATGCGACATTGGTATGCATTGTTTATCCATGGTCTGCTTTTATTAACAGAATACTTAGAATATGTATCTGATGTCAGACCGCACTTCTACAGGACATGAGACATGGATGTGTCTCTATGGCTGTGTGTTAATATTGAAAGTGATTATTATCTGAATATTAGTTTGTAGCAGCTTAACATGCAGAAAAAATGTATCGTCATGGATAAAAATACACTGAAACAATATAAATGGTATTCAAATGATGTGAACAAAATAATAAATAGATAAATTAAGATTTTCCTAATAGAATTTTGTTACGTCTGAAGAATCTCTCTCCGAGGCTTATATCCCATCTCAGGAAACACAAGACTAGTTTTTATTCAATCAAAATATAACATAATATTGTCCATAAAAATCAGGTACTTATTTAAACTCTCAAGGTCGGATATGTGGGTTCCAACCGGGTCATCAAGCAGGCCACTGCATCTTTGGGTTCCACAGTCAAACCGGACCATTGATTTGGTCCATAATACACATCAGGACCTCTTATCTGATCGAGATGGTCGATCAAGTCAATCTGGACCCTTGTTGCGGTCCAGGTCTTCAATTTGGATGGTTAGATGGTCCACATCTTCAATCTGGATGGTCAAATAGTCCCATACTTCCATTCTTTAATGAAGATGCTAGGATGAATAAATCAACCATCAATGGGACCACTCTTGGTCTCCCATTGGATGATCAGGTGGTCCTGCATCAAGGTATACTTATTTCTTTAATTCTGATTAGAATCTACGGAACTATTGGGTTATTTTGTGGCAATGATGATGATGATCATATTGGTAAAAGTATAGTTATCCAGCTCACTTTCAGTTGTTTTACATGATTTTAACTTCGTTACCAAAGAAAGTAAGAGAGAGTTAGACCAAACTAGATGATTTGTTAGATCATTCTTTTTTCCTTTCCATTTGGGGTGATTTGGATTGAATTCTGCAGCTTTTCTATATGAGTTTGCTAGGAACACCTCGTATTTGTTTATCATCTCCAGTTGATGACTTGACCATGGCTTGCTCTTTTTTTTAGGTTCAAAGCTACAATCAAGAATCCCATATCTATGATTTCCATATATTGTACAGTAGTTCTTATCGGGTCCCCATACTATACTTTCGTGGATATCGAAGTGGTATGTATACGTCTCTGTCATATTGATTCATCCACGACCTATTTTGGTATATTTCTGAAGTGTGCATCCCAGGCTAATTGCTATGTTGACGGACAACCTTTGGCATTGGATGACATTGAGAAAGACCTTCCTTCGTACTCCTCAAGTATACTCAAGAAATCGAAATGGACGTTCATGACTCAAGAGGAATCCTTTTTTTTCTTTTTTTTTTTGGTAATGCAACTTTTATTAAGAACGCCAAGGAGGCAAATATCCTTTTTATCCATCTATCAACAATATCTGGATCGCATGTTTATTTACTTACCAAGATTGCTGAATCTCATTCCTGGGAGTAGTTTATTTTTTTTGGTTTTTTTTTTTTTTTTTTTGGGTACTATCTATCTTGAGGAATGCTAATGTTACTCATGACTCCTTACAGCATGTGGACAGGGAAAGCACAGGTGAGCTCCAAGCCTCTCATCAAGAGTGGATAATTTGACATATCCAAAGCCAGGCCGCTTAGATAAAATCCTAACCAATGGATTTGGGGAAGAGCAAGACTGCCAGGTGCATTTTCATGATTTCCAAAATGACAGTGATTCGCCTATTTTACACATGACATGCATGTATAGGGTTGTCAATGAGCTGGGCCTGCAGTGGCTTTGGCCTGGAGTTTGAACTATTCGGGTCAGGCCTTTGCTAAAAAAATTGATATTGCTTGGTCCCAGGCCAATCCATCGACAGACCTACACGTGAGCAAATCCAGACTGTCCAAATAGTGGGCTCATTGCTGATGGAGATGTTCAAAATCACACTTATTGGACAGTCCTAACCATCTTGTTGATGGCTATCAAATGGATGGTTGAAAAGAAAATGTTTAGTGGTACAAATTCAATCATCAGTGTCACCTGGTTGAGACTCAAGAGTTGCTAATCAGTGTGATTTCAGGCGATGCTCCAACAACGAGACTAACAATTTGGATGGTCTAGATTGACTTCCATGTATGCCATGTGGGTTGAAGATGAATTAGCACTGTTTCATGGTGGACCCTTTTGAGGTAAAGGATGGACAATTAAAAGCTGTGACCAACTGCCTATGTCCACTGCTCGAGATTTGTGGTTAGGGTCATCTGTCCGGCTTGATTTTTGGATATAGTCACATCCATGGAGGGGCCCACTTGATGAGTGGCTTGTTTTTTGGATAGTTGTGCCCTGTTTGCACCATGGTTCAAAATCTTGAAAGCTTGGCTCGACTCGAGGTGATATCCAGCTGGGTTGGGTCGCAACTCAAAGACTTGACTCAATATTTAAGAAGCATCATCATCATCATCATCTAAGCCTTATCGCAACTAATTGGGTTTGGCTATGTGAATCCTATTCTGCCATTCCTCTCTACTAAAGGGCCATATCCTCGGTTAAACCATATGTCATCAAATCTTTTCTTAGCCCCTCTACCCATGCCCCCTGGGGCATTCCCTTTGCTTTTTTATACCCCCCTCCTCTCTCTCTCTAACTAAAGAAAACTAACCGGTGCAATTCTTAATCTCCATTGCAGATGGCCAAACCACCCAAGTCTACCATCAAATGCATTCATTTATAATTCATCCATGCCTCATCTTGCCACTTATCCATTGCAACACTGTCATTTATGCTACACCCATCCTATGAACTTGTCGATCCTTGATTTTCCAACATTGTGCACCATGAAGCATGAGTTGTCTTATAGCTATCCTATAAAATCTTACCTTCAGTTTGATTGTTATATGATGATCACTTAAAACTCTAGAGGCACATCTCCACCTCATCCACCCAGCTCTAATTCTATGAGCAACATCTTTCTCAGTCTCTCTGCTCTCTTAAAACTCTAGAGGCACATCTCCACCTCATCCACCCAGCTCTAATTCTATGAGCAACTTTTTCAGTCTCTCCGCTCTTATGAATTATCGACCCAATGTATCGAAATGGTCATTTTGGTTAGTTGACCAGCAATCTTAACTAATTCCTCATTTTGACTCCTATTGTTTCTAAAACTGCATTCCATACACTCTGTTTTAGTCCAACTGAATTTAAAACCTTTAGATTCTTAAGCATCCCTCCAAGTTCTAGCTTTGCGTTTACCCCCTCCTTTCCACAATCAAACCTATGCCATACCTCATCATGTAATGCCTCGTCAACTCATCCATAACCAATCAAAAGAATAGTCTGAAAGCTGAACATTGGTGTAAGCTGGAACTCACTTGTCTTGCTAAATTAAGAATCATCATACCATAATTACAGATACTAGTAAAAAAAAAGCTACGAGTACGCAGCTATGATGGACAGCAACATAATACATGGTGCATTGGTACTTGGTAGAAAACTTAAGTGCTCCTTAAGGTCATGAATACGAACCTCATACGTCACTTTAACCTTTTTATTAGGAAAAAACTCAGTGAGTGACTCTGTTGTGTTGCCTTGAGTCTTGCCTAGTTGGAACTGAGTCTCATTCATCATCATCAAGTTTTCTTAGTGATTCGGCTTGAAATCTCGTTAAGTCGAGTTGACTTGGCTGAGTTTCAGGTCAAGTTACCAAGTTTTAGAGCTATTGTTCGCAGGCGCGCCTTGAGAAAGTGTTAGTAAGATTTGAATTGTTTATTATTTTTATTTCTTTGATCAATCTTATTTTCTCTATAAGCTATTCATTCCATATTAGTGTTATGAATTTATGAGCGTTGTTAAGCCCACACATACTTTAAGGCATCTCATGTACAGGCCACGCGTGTACTGGCATGTCACACAGGGATCAGATCCGATCCATCCATCAAAGGGGTACTATCTAGATGCCCTAGCCCAAGAACCAGGTCAGTCCACTTGTTAGGCCATGGTTTGTAACCTGTCCGCCTGTTTCTAACACAGTGGCCCACTTTTTTAATAGACAAGCTTTATTTTTGGACAACAATCTATACAATTAGATGCACCTAATGGATGGCTATGGATATTACAAGAGTCTGCCATGCTGGCACATATGGTGGTGTTTAGATGGTATGCATTGTACAGCATGTGGGCCTAGCAAAGCTCTAGTATTTACATGCTATAGCTATACAAACATGTCAGCAGATTGGGTTTCCCAAAATCTTAGTGTGGGACAATCCATATCTGCATCAGATAACGTAAATGTGTGTTGTCGAATTTACATGTTACCCACTCAAGATCTGTGTGTTGATGGCAGGACCATCCCTACTTGAAGCGGCCATGGTTCACATTGCACCCATGTGGAACTGGTGATTGGATGAAACTTCTATTTCATGGTCACATGTTGCCGACTAAGGATGTCGTGGTCCACCAATACTTGTTATCGTGGCTATCGGTTGTTGGTCAGGCAGTTGGCTTAAGGATCCCCCTCAAAATGCTAAACAAGCACCTACAGCCAAACCTTTCAACTTAAAGAATCTGCACAAATCATCAACGGGTTTAAGAGGAAAAAAATGAAGACACTTTCATTTTTTTCATGCTCTTCACAAGTTAGTGTGATTTGATTGTGGTTATCTCACTAGTTAACTTGTATTGTTGATGGAAATTGCAATTACAATGTTTTAGAAAATCTAGATTTCTCCATGTATATTGTAATGATGATGATCAGCTCAATAACCATTTGGATAGTGGGAGAGAAGGAGACTGATTGTATTTAGTGTTTGCCGTATGTCAGCTGATATTATTGGGTATCACACCACAACGGATACAAAACACCACTGAAATACATCCATTTCAGCATATCGATGATGATATCGTGATATATTGTATTGATGATACGGTTGATACAATGCGATATTTTCACAATATATATATATATATATATATATATATATATATATGTGTGTGTGTGTGTGTGTGTGTGTGTGTGTGTGTGTGTGTGTGTGTGTGTGTGGACAGTACATTATAAGGCTGCATCGGCAATGCATTCAATTGTATTGTCCATATTATCAATACTGACAGGGATAGTTACCATTCTTACAAAAAAAAAAAAAAAAAAAAAAAAATCATTTCTCCCACTTGTACTCCCTTTAGAGAATCCGACCAACTCCCTTAGTCCCATCAAGTATTTAAGAGTAGAAACCAGTGTTTTCTTTTCTTTTCTTTTCTTTTCTTTTTTTATGTTTTTGCGGAATTCAAGATCAACAGTAAGTGGGCCCAATTTTGAAACAATGCATTTTTTTTTTTTGTGTTTATTTGTTTATTTTGATCATTTTTTTGTGTGTAAATCACTTGGGATCACTAGAACTAAGATGAAAATTCATAATTTTGCATGCTCAATCATGCAACCCTTGATTTTGAGGAAAACGGGAGAAATTACTTGTGTTTTAATACAGATATTCTTCATTGTTGTCATGTATGATCGCATATGCCATTTTTTTCTTTTTCTTGAATGATTGCTTGTGCCATCATGGCATATGCAATTCAGGATAATATGTGATAGCAAATTCGATATGCGATCACATTTTCTTTTATTAAATTCTATATAAATATAATATAAATAATTAAACATATAACTTAATTTATAGATGGTCTAATAGTATCAAACACTCAAACTACTGCAATGAAATAGGTAAAAGAACTCAATCCAATCACTTGTAATAATTAGGCATGGTTTTTTCTTTTCTATTATTTAAAAAAATTGATTTTTTCAATTTTATTACATTTTTAGTTTTTCATTTTTCAATTTTATTACATTTTTTGTTTTTCAAAAAAAAAAAAGTCAAAGAAATATGCGAACAGCATATGTTGGTCGCATAGGACATAATATGTGATTTGACAACATTGGTCTTCTTAGATTTAAATGATATGAATTTATTTTGAGTATAATTGGATCACTTTTGTCAGACAACACAGTTTATGACTCTATAAAAAGGAAACCTAATCTTTTGAGTACTGGTGTCTTTTTTAACATCTCCTAAAGTTTCAAGAAAAAATTCAACCAATTTACTAAAGTTCTTAATGAATAATGAAACATTATAGCATTTGATATTTCCATGCGATATCATATATTTTTTCATAGCCCAATGGTAGGGTGCAATACATTCATTGACGCTGATACTGAAAACAACGCTGGGGGTATGTTTATGTATCCTAGGGGTGTGATACATATGCCGCTACCAATAGTGAAAACATTGTGTATAATATTATAAGAGGCATGCTCGAGGAGATGCTACCCCAATTGTGAGCCCATGTGATGTATTAGGGCCATCGTCCATTAGGACATTTAACCCAAGATGTCAAAAATAAGTTTGATCCAATGCGTAAAGTGTGTGAAAATAAGGGAACTCCCACCCTTGATTTAAATGGGATCTACCTGAATTTTGAAACAGCTTAGTTTTCGGCCTGACCATTCATCCAGGCCAGATGGTCTGAATGACCTGGATTTCATATATACGGCATGGTGGGCCCCTATGCAAATCAAGGATGGAAGTTCCCTCCCAACTTGTTTCCTGTGGTATGGGTGGCCCACCTGATTGACCGATCAAACTGATTTCAGGGCCACGAGGGTGACATGCTTATGCATATCATGGACAGGTTGGGTTTCATGCATACATCAGGTGAGCTCCACATCTACCAGTACCACTGGAGAGCTTCCCATATCACAGTGGCTTCAGGCCGGTCTGCATGGACTTGAAGAAATGTAGATAGGAGAGCTCTCTCCGGAAATTGGCTAATTTGAGAATCTTGAGTTTGGGCTGAGGGGCTGTTTGGACGCACCTTCCAAAATAGCGTGAGGCCTAGATGTCGTTTGATCCAAACGGCAGTTGACCTTACGCGTTTGGGTGCACTTTGCAAACCTCCTCAACTCCCAATCGTCCAAATAGAACTCGGTAAAAGCCAATCCAAGACAAAGCAGAGGTTTGACACGTTGTTCGGATACCCGGTTTTGAGGGAGGCTGGCTATCTCAGCGTATCACCAGCTCTAGTGAAGCTACCTAACATATATTATCTTAGGCACTTTGTTCATTGGAATTATATGATAACTCAGCCTTGGGTCTGTTTGATTAAGACCCATGGTCGAGTCATCCAGATTGTTGATTGATGGGTCCCTCCATGGGTTAGACCACAGTCCAAAAAAACCTCCCTGATTGAACAATCCTAAACCTTCAAGTAGCATCCTTGAGATTGATCATTGATGGTTGAAAGTATTCCGGTGAAGGTATACAGGAGATGAAAATAAGGCTAATGACTGAATGGTTAATGATATTTGGGGCGTGCTTTTCAATTTAGGGGGCGCATTGAATGATAGTTTGGACACCTAACCAATGGGCCCTATTTTGTACAGACTTGATGTCCAAGGATGCCCCGCATTCTCAGATCGATGATCATAAAATTCCCTCTTCTAGGTTCAGAATGACCCACAGATGAGTGACAATTCATTCCTGAAGTTTCAATATCAGCAAAAAAGTTCCTGAGCTTCGTGTTTGGATGCCACTAAAAACGTGTTTGGAATGTGTGCGCACCACTAAAAATGTGTTGCAAGGCATTTTCTTCTCCAACTGTCAGAAGCATACCAATGGCCTGAATTAATAAAATGTAAGTTCGTGGCGCATTCAAGTACCAATGGGCCTAAAACATCATTGTATGTTTTTTTTTTTTTTTTTTTTTTTGTGACAAGTCTGATTAACAGATCAGATTTTCAAAAAAATATCGCATATTTTAACATGCAAAAGGCAATCAAGCAATGCCTCATCCCCATTCTTTGAGAAACAAAAAAAAAAAAAAAAAAAAAATGGAAGAAACTCTCGTACAAAAAGGTTCATGTAAATTTTCAAAATCTACATCATTTGCCCAAACGCATTCAAAAAATACATGGGGCTAAGAGCCGCTCAAACACCAACATAACTTCATGATCATCTTCTCACTCTTGATTCCTCCTCAACAAGCAAGCCACATTTATCGACCAGATGTAGAACCCATCACTGCCGCTTCCAATCAAATGATGGAAAACTCGAAGAAGGTGAGGTATGCAATCATTCAAAAGCCCCTCAACAAAAGCCACAAATCCATAACCAAAGTTGAATGGTGTATAGAGCATCAAACCATCTTCTTTGACAATTGGTTGCACCCCAAACTCGATAGATTCTTTAACAATGATGTATGCATTTGGGATCTCTACCCAAAATAAGGCTCTGAAGCTAGGTGCATGGAATTGTATTTTCATTAAGCAATGAAGATAAGGAGTCAGAAGATGAAAGGCGAGTTATGTCGTTTTCTCAGGAGATTCTATGGAAGCAAACCAGAAATTCTGTGTTTCCCTCAGCACCCTTTAGGGGAGACTCTATCCACCCTTTGTTGGAGAAACCAAAACCTTCTACGCCTTTGATGATCCTCTCAAGAACCTACACACAACAGAACCCAATAAACAAACTACATGGGTGCAGGAGAAGAAAAAAAAAGATTTCAGGGCGAGATTACAATGCGCAATTGCTGCAACTTGCTAGATCGTGGTGGCTCATCCACCATACACATGGCATAAAAGCATGCCAATGTGGACCAGCCAAATTGGGGTCACATTGTGAATGGAGCATAATAGCCGGAAAATCATACTGATCGGATGACAACAGTCTAATTGTTGGCCATCAGAAAGGACGGGTAAAAAGATAGTCATTTGTCTAATTGTCTAAATTCTAGAGGCAAACTCAGATCCTTACAATTGTCTGAGTAGTGCAACTTCCATGCATCGTGATAAAAGGTAAGTGACCTTCAGCAGCAAGAAATAAAAGAAAGGGCGGACACTGGACTGTGTCCACCTAAGGTGAAAGGTAAGTGACCTGCAGCAGCAAGAAAAGGTATAGGTCGGGCCATTTTATGTCAGAGGTCCACCAGAAAATACTCAAAGAAGGCACCATGATAAAAGAAAAAAAAGAAAAGAAAGAAAAGAAAAAGAAAAATATGCCACCAGATCTGTTCTTGGTAGAAGTACAAACTGTATCATGGCATGGCTCATCTCAACCAATGTTTTGACACTAGCAAATAGACTTGGAACTCGGATTAAATTCTACCGTGACATGAGTACCGAGTCCAACAGAAGATTATTAACTCAGCTTAAATCCTACTCTCTCTAAGAGAGAGAGAATTGGACTACTTTTAATTCATACATTGATTGATTCATTTGAGCTGAGGACCAGTGTTTTAAACACCAAGGCTCTCACCTATTATAACTTTTTCATAGGTAACCCAAGACAACCTCATCAAGCAATAAGAGGGAAGAAGTACATACTTCTTGATGGACTGCAGGATCTCTCACAATTCCTCCACCTCCCACCTGGAAAGCAATAAAATTTCACATTTAGTCATTACTAACCATTTTAATGAAATAGATTTGCAATGTAGTAAACATTCTTGTGCAGGTTTACAATTCCTCCACCTCCCACATCAACATAGTTGTTGTGCATGATTGCCATCATTTTGGAGTCTTGTGCCAGGTAGGCAGCCATTGCCATATATCCTTTTCTCATGTTTCAAGTACCGTGATACCTAGTTTACAAGAAGAAAGGAGCCAGTTGCACTGTTTATTGCGGGACTAAACTAATGAGTCACAGTATTCAACTTGGGGAGACTTTGAATGAGCAAAGATTGAGGCACAAGATGAATCACCATCATCATCCAAGCCTTAACCCAGCGAATTAGGGTTGGCTACATGAATCCTATCCTGCCATTCCACTCTAAAGGGATCTAACTTCAGTTGAGGTAATTAGGGAAATCTCCCATTTCTAAGGAAACTGTGTGGCCCATTTTCTTGCTTAGGAAGCGATGGATAGGCCTTCCACAAAGTTCGGGAACACCTTTTGATTTTGTAAAAATATTTCAACTCTAATAAGTAATAACTAATAACACATTCTCTTCGCTCATAAAAAAGGGGAAAACAGGGAAAGAAAAGAAAATCATCCATAGTTTGATTGGGGGCTTACAACTCTGGATGGACATAATAGCCAATTATTACAATAAAAAAAAGCAGAAGAAGAAGAAGAAGAAGAAGAAGAAGAAGAAGAAGAAAGAAACAGATGCAGCAGCTTGTTGAAATTACAAACCTGTGATCTGCAAGCCTCGAATTGAGGTTTGACCAGTGTAACCAATGTGGACTCATTCTTCATGACATTGACTACAGCAGGCATCACCTGCATTTATCCATGGAAAAAGGATCAAAAGCTGTCCAAATGGAGCACCATACACCACACAAATCAAGTTGCTCTTTGGTGGTTCCAGACGTTCATTGAACTTCCATATTCAAAAGGGCAATCTACTTCCTACACGTCAGTTTCTTCACAGTCCATGTATAAGGGAATGGATAACCAACTTTAAAGTATTAAAATCAACGGAAAAAAAATGGGTCCTTGATTCGCCAGTTCAACTTGGTCAAGTCAACAAAGAATAGTGTCAGGTCGCTACAAAACAACGGAAAAGAATAGGAAATCATGAAAAATAACATAATTAGGGAAAATTAAGAACAGTGTTGCTTGAATTTTAAATTCGGTGGAAGTGATGCTACAATCATGGAAGTGTACTAGGAGCGGGGAGAGCTTAGAAGAAATGGAAGGTTTGTGGTCTCTTGGAAATAGGACTCTAGAGAGCAGGGAGACAATTCTATCATGAGAACATCAACAAGTTGAATAGATGAAAATAACAAAAAACTACCTGCACATCAACAAGTTGAATAGATGCCAAAACTGGCAACATAGCCCTTGAAAAGGTCAAAAGGACCTTACATAGGGTGGCATCTCTAGTTTGCTTTTAGATGTTCCAAATTGTTGTTTATCATTTACAGGACACTTTAGCCCACATTTTTTGGCAAGTTTTTTTCTTGCTTTTTCTGGGGATTTTGGATGCTTCTCCCCTCCTAATGTAAGAGAAAAAAGCAGATGAGACATCTCTCTTAATCATATAGAAAATAACTGTGTGAGGGACATAATCTGTACACCATTGAAGATAAGCTTAATGGAGAAACAAGTACAAACGATGGCTTGTATGAGAAATGGTGCCAATTATTAGGGAAATCCATGTATTCTCTCTGAAATGAGTAATGAGACTTGTAATCATTGCGTCTTCAGTGACCAAGTAAGCTGGCGGTAACCAATCATTAGGGGCATAGATGAACATCTGCAAAATATTGGAAGGATCTTGAAATACTGATCAGATTATCAAGAAATGAAAATATTGTGATACTTTCAAGTTAATATTAAATTATTTTACATTCTTGCAATTTCAGGAAAATAATGATTTTTAATTTTACTAAATATTCGTATTGCTTATTTATTTTTCCCCACAGTTTCATAAGTTTTAGTTATTTTATTTTCTGAGATTTATCCATATGTATTCCAGGGCTCCAAACATTGAATACCTCTTCAGAGATTGCTGTGCTTGAAATAGCAATGAACAACATTTTTCACTTTGAGCTTTGGTCAGGATATGAGAAATTTATCTACCAATGTGATGGAAATTCTATTAGTGTAACAATCCAACTTTACTATCACTGGAGAGCATACCAAAAGTATGGAAATAAATGAAAGGTCCAGAGTCGCAAGGTCCACTTTTTGCGGAAGCCCAGGAAGGTATCTTAAGTTTGTCCTCTCTATGACAGAGACGCGCTCGTCCCGGCGAATTTTATCAGCCACCTATGGAAGCAGTCAAGGCATTAATTTCCAAAAGAAGTGAATAAGCGGAAATAATAACAGGAAATGCAAAACTTACCAAGAAAATTAGTAGGCAAATCAAGCTTTGGAGATAAAAATACCATAAATTTATACCAAAATGTGAACTTTTCAGATAAACTCTTACATTTACTGATGTGTATGTTATTGAGCTATTCCGAAATGATAAGCAATCTGGTTAAGTTATCGGTTAAAACAACTTGATTCTTTAGTAAATACAATGGTGGTCTGAGGTAGGAGATGGTAGGAGCAAGATTCCGAAGTAGCAGCAGTACAATGGTAGAAAAATTTTGCTGCTAAATATTGCACTCGAGTTGTGGTTCCAAAAGATTATGATGAAAAAGAATATTATAGTTAAATAACTAATTCACTAGCGGTACAAATGTAGAAAATTTTTGCTGCTGAATATTGGACACAACTTGTGGTTCCAAAAGATTATGATGAGAAGTGATAATATAGTTAAATAACTAAATCACTGGCCTGTTTGTTAAGCAGGAAAAGAAATTATTTCCTTTGACAACATTTTCCTTCTATTTGATTTGTAAAGAAAACCATGGATTCTATAAAGTAAATATTAGCCTTTTCCTCTAATGCAATTCTCTAGAAAAGACACGAGGTGGCTGTTGTCTGATGAATCGAAGATTTCTGCCTGCAAAACAGATATTCCCCTAAAAGTGGAATCCATTTCTCAATCGTGCTGTACTGAATCTACTGATGGAAATAATCATTACAAATTTCTGTTTTTGGTTTCTTTTCCTCCTTGTCACAATGGCCGTTAAAGAGATTGCATACTTGGAAATGTAAACATTGTAGGAAGAAAAATGGGTATGTAAAGCATTATAGGGGTTTTGATTGACTCACTGCATAAGTACTGGCATTTAATTATCTTTGGGTGGCCGGGCGGCCTAGAGTTTTTTGTGGCGTTTGGATTGTTTCTTATTTTCTTTAGTGAGTTGTTTTTCGAGTGGTGCAGGGTGATGAGATCACCTCTGCATCTGGTCTCATTTTCTTTGTTCTGTATCTTTTGGAAAGAGCTTAGGGAAATGGTTATCTTCTCAAGAAAAAAAGTAGAAAAGAAAAAGAAAAGAAAAGTTAAGGAAAGAAATGGGTATGTAAATGATCTCGACCTTTCTTCAAAAGAAACTAGGATTGGCGATGGAAACAAAAGGAAGACAAACATTACCATATAAACAATTACTTCACAATGCTTAACGGAGTGAAGTCGCCATTGTTTATATAAATATATCAAATTCACAATTTGATAGAAAATAGGTTATTAAGACCATTTAAAGTTCTGTCCACATGGCATTTCAGGAAACAATCTAAGAGCTCTTCTGAATTGATCTTTTTATGAGCATAAATAATAATACCTGTCCATAGCCCACGTCAACTCCATAGACAAACGATGCACCGTATTGAAGCAAACAATCAGTAAAGCCTCCAGTCGAAAGCCCTGAGTCAAGAGCAACTCTTCCCGCAACATCAACACCTAATTGTTCAATCGCAGCCTCTAACTTGTATCCTGCTCTGGATTAAAAGCATAAAAATAGAATCGAGACATCTTTTATGATATTCTGTGGTAGCTTAGAGCTTAAATTTTAATAATTCTACAATAAAAAAAGGTATGTCAGGAGGATCATCACCTACATACATATTTTGGAACCTCGGCCACTATCTCCACGACTGCTTTATCTGGTACCCGTGTTCCAGCCTTATTTACCACTCTTCCATCCACAAATACTTTTCCTGAAAAAGAGGTTACTGGAGTAAATACTAGAAAGAGGCCCAACAAGAACAAAAAACACGAAAGTTTCAAATGAAATATGGTTTTGAAGTGGTAAGGAAACAAAGAAGTATGTGTTGATTGCAAGCCTTTCACTGAAAAGTAGATAGAGATCTTAGAAAACCCCTGTTAAATGGGATTGTGAATATTTTAGTTTCCTATATGCATAAATGCATACACACAAAACATGTCTAGAAGGACAGAAACAATAGACAGACATGGTGCCACTGTATGCAAAGAATCCATGAATGTATGACTGTTAACAGATTTTCCATTAAAAATTCTAGCTTTTACAAGAAAATTTCATTAGATTTTTCTAGTCAATAGACTTTTGGGTTTAGTGTACAAAATTCAAATTCTCTTACGAGTCACAGGGTTTCTGGAATTAAACTCAATTTGATCTTGCTTAGTTTTTAGGGTTTAAGTCCAATTCAATTGGGTTTTCAGTTTTAGGGTTTCTATTTAGCCTCTATTACATACGATATGCAAGCACAAACATGTATTTGGGTATTATCTTAACATGTACGAGGAAAAGAGGAAAGATCAGGAAGTGAGGAGTATTGAAAGCAACATTATGAAGAGTATGAATGGGAGAGAGAAGAAACTTGGTTGGCGTGAAGTATGATTTGGGCAAGACAGAATGACTTTTGATGAACAGTAAGGAACAACTCACTCCTTTGCATAGGTCTGTTGAGAGTTGGAACTTAAAGTCTGAATGCTGGGTTTGGGACGCCATGTGAAGTTCTGAAACCAAATTTGGGGCGACATAGAATTTCCTTTCCTTGAACTGAAACGTGATCCTACATTTCTACATTTAATACGACCTTCTTCAATGAATATTGTCACGACCTGAAATCTGGACACGGTGTGCACCTTTAGGCCTAGGTTATGGGGTATGACTTGTGCACAAGTGGACTTTATTCAAGTGTTAAACTGTTGATGAGGCATAATTTTATATACACTAAATTCCAAAAACATCATTTAAGCATCAAATAACCAATTACTTTAATAATTCTGAAAACTATCTCTACGGTCCACCCATTTGGGACTTATTCATAATGTCATCAATCCGAAAACAAAAGAAAAACAAAAACAACTATCTAACTATCAAAGTCTATGTATCTTGATTTAAAACTATCACTTCTTCCTCCGTTAAGTAGTGTCAGTTGTTTTGCGGTTCCTCCATAGGTTTAACTTCATTTTCAGGAATAGTTTCTGATGCATAAATTGTTATGTCATCTGTATTTGTACTTTGTTTAATCCACAACCGTCAGCTAGAAAGCCCAATGAGTGAAACCAATCATAGTTCATATGCATAACAAATAAAATAGAACACCACAACTATATTTACCAATGTTAAATGTATGCATGATGCATCATGCATGGATCAAGTGGGAAGTCCATTCAC
Source organism: Liriodendron chinense (assembly GCA_003013855.2). NCBI lineage: Eukaryota > Viridiplantae > Streptophyta > Magnoliopsida > Magnoliales > Magnoliaceae > Liriodendron > Liriodendron chinense. Next base: position 10,789,306 of record ML058484.1, on the reverse strand, counting down.
TTGCTTGCGTTGGACTCCATCAACCCGCGCATCAACCATCCTAAGGCCGGCATCTACCCCTCGGGTAGACTTCCACTATTGTGTGGGCATCCAGGATAAGTCCCTGGGACATCGGGTACTTGAGTACCAACCGGTCTTCAGGAGAGATCCTCCGGATACACACCATGATGCATGAATTATGAGGTGCATGTAATGCCCATGTCTAATTCATCGTATCATCTCGTATCCCTTTATTAGATATAAACCACTTCAAACAGCCCATCTCATAATTTGAGAGTTAACCCACACCCATCGTTCCATTTTTCTCATTTTCCAACAATATACATATACAACAAATTTATAAGTCACAGCTCAACATGGATTCATAACATATGATTCGGAATTTACTTCAATTCAACACATCATCAACAATCACACTACCTTAATTATAATATATAGGAAATATGGTGGGATTACTCACCTCTAATTAAGGATGAGAATTCCACAAATTCTTTCTCAAATCCAACGTAACATCAAGATCCTAAAAAACAATCATCATATAACATTCCTTATTCATTCGGCCTATTTACTAATCACTTTCTTATCATCTATTCACTATTTAGGTCTATTTTAATCATTCAAGATAAAGAATAGTTGTTATAACTCAAGTTACTAAATTGATTTAATCAAAAGTTAAAGGTCAAGAGTCTCTCGGCTGACCAAGCCCTACGTTCGGTCGACCGAAGACCCTTCAGTCAAGATTCCATATTGTTCAAGACTTCGGAGAAATGGGTCCCTCGGTCGACCCATCCTTGTGTTCGGTCGACCGAATTTGTCCTAGGTCAACCAAACATTTCTTTGGTCAAGATTACAGTTTGTAGAGGCTAGGTTCCTCGGTTGACTAAACCACCCATTCGGTCAACTGAAGGTGTCCAGCACTATTCCCAGATCGGCCAATTTCTACACTCCTCACCCTTAATCCTAAATTATATTGGTTTTAAGGTCATCATGGGTTAGATCTGAACCGTCCATCTCACTAAGTTGGTTGTGGTTATCTTGGTTTAAATTTGGACCGTTCATCACATATCAAGGTGGTTTATGATTTTGCCAAGGTCCAATGCCTAAACCATGATAATCATCCTTATTCCCATGATCCACATTATTAACTTAAAATAAGCCAGATTCTAGTGGTCCACTGGACGATCTAATCCATTCATCACAATCTTACTAGTTTAAAGTGATGTGATGAATCAGATCCACCCGCTGGATCGTACGAGGGTCTACTTAAAACACAAATGGGATTGATGTGGCCCACCTATAGATGAGATCGATCTGAATTCTCTAGCCCTTATACAATTTGGCCTTAGGATCCTCATGATCCATTCAGATCAAATCTGGCCCACCCAAATAGTCCCCATCAATCAACTACTACATCTTAAGGGTTGAAATTAAAAGTGGTCCACCGATCTAGAAAATGAACGGATGACCGATCGGGTCCGTTCATTGGCTAAATCAAGGATGATTTATGCTAAGTAAAAGAAAAAGAAAGGCCAGGGCTTACCTGATCCAAGCCCCACAACAAATCTTTATCTCCTTCACTCTCTCTCTCCCTCTCTCTCTCTCTCTCTCTCTCTCTGTTAGTTCCTTCTACGGAAGCTATCACCATCTCTACCCCTCTCTATTTATTAAGGGTGTCAATGGGCCGGGCTAGGGCCTGAAAAATTAGAATTTTACATAGCTCCGGCCCGAAATAGTGCAAAATTCGAGCCGAGATCTAACCCAGGCCCAGCCCGCCCGGCCCATTGACAACCCTACTATTTATTGAGAAAGCAATTTAGGATGAGATAAGATAATCTCTATCTTATCATAAATTCGAATTTCAAATTTATGGCTAAAAGTAAAAAGTTATATTTTTTTGCTAAAGACAAGACTCGATCCCGAGTCTTTCCTTTCAACCAGTAGAACTTAAACCAACTAGACCATGTTTCACTTTTGTTTATTAATGAAAGATTAATTCATTTACACCCCGTTTTCTATCATTAAACAATTTTTAAATGGCTAGAATTTTCGGGTCGTTACAAATATTGCACAAATATAGCCTAGAAAACAAAAGAATGTCATGTAACCAAAATACTTATGTAATGGGCTAAATACAACACAACGCATTGAGGATGTGCTTGGATGTACCCCCAAATCGCTTATTTTGGAAGAACAGAGTGTTATCCACTCCACCATACTTTTGAGGCTTTGCTAAAAACCAAAATAACATTAAACACGATACGGTTTTTCCGCCTTTTTCTCTTTTCTTTTGGAAGGGTACCAAAGATATTAAATTAGAAAAAGTAAAAGTGTATAAAAAAAGAAAAGGATGATGAGACATCTTCAAATAGTACAACGGAAAAGAACTCCCAATAACCCATGAGGTTTCCCGGAGAAGCCGAACAAAAATAGATGACCTTGCCCAATCCATCACTAGCCTTTTCGCCTTAAGGAACACTACATCCACCATGCATGACTTCTATTGGAATGTCGATTGTTGCATCCTCGCCAAACCACCTATAAGGACTCCAAAAAAGAGGACCTCCAAAGGACAATCCTCCATTAACTCTCTTGCTTGCTTCCATGCCAAGCTCTACTCCTTAATTGAGGATGCAATGACCCATGCCACTTCAAACAGCCTCACGAAGTGCCACCATATCGCCAACGAGAAGAAGCAATGCATAAATAGGCCATTCACCGACTTTGCCTCTCTAAAGACAGAATGCATCCATTCATGACAATCACATTCATGCTCCTCAAGCGATCGCTTGTTAGCACTTTATTTTTGCTCACCAACCACCCAAAACAAAGAATACGCATCAACCCCATAAACTCCCAGATAGGATGGATTCTGGCAGTCTACAGATTGATTAGGAGTTGATGGCCAAGTAGTAGGATTTAACTGTAAAGTGGCTTGATCTATCAAATATCCCCCGGCCCCCCAGACACACACACCAAGGAAACATATAGGGATACAACTAGAAGGGACCTTTCCTCCAAGGTGATTATGAAAAGACTCGAGAAAGCAGCATTGAGTGGTGTATGAGTATCACCACACCACCTATTAAGCCAAAAAAAAATTACGAGAACTCATGCCCATATACTAAAAAGAATATTCACTTTTAGCAAAGCTTTCCATATGCCAAATGCCCTATATTGAGCCAATTGTCGGGGGTCCCACTCACCTTCCTCTACCTAGTGTATGCTAGCAATCTAATATGGTTTAATGGTTTTATTCCTAAACACTATTGCGGCCTGGATGGCTTTTCTTGAAAAATTCAAAACGAAGGACTTCCTTTCTTCCCTAAATATTATTGATGATAATGCATGTGTTTTTTGTCAACATGATATCAAACCCATTAATCATTTATTTTTCTCTTGTAGGTTCACTAGTTGGATTTGGAGAAATCTGCATTCTAAACATAACCATCTGCAGGGATTGCCGTCGTGCTCGTGATGGTTCTAACATCTGCATTTTTGATAACCATCTGCAGGGATTGCCGTCGTGCTCGTGATGGTTCTAACATCTGCATTTTTGGTGCTGATTATGTTGATGATATGGAAGACCCACATCATCCTCGTGATCTTATACGTCCTGATCATCGGCTCCGTTGAACTCCTCTATCTCAGCTCCGTCCTCAACAAATTTGATGAAGGCGGCTACCTCCCGCTAGTCTTTGCTGCATTCCTTATATCCGTAGTGTTGGTATGGAACTACATATACCGAACGCCCATCTTCAACCACTACATCACCAATGTCCCCGCATTGCACTCTGTTCTAGTGTTTGTATCGGTCAAGTTGCTCCCCATAAGCAAGGTCCTGCCGGATGAGCGGTTTGTGTTCAAAAGTGTGGGCTCAGTTGAGCTGAAGGTGTTCAGGTGTGTGGTGCGGTATGGGTACAAGGACGAGAAGGATGGGCGTGGGTCGTTCGAGCAAGTGTTGGTGGACCGGCTAAAGGAGTTCATCAGAGATGAGATGTGGGCCCCGCTGATGGAGGTGGCCCCTGCCCACCATGATGGGGAGAATGGTGGTGCAACACCAATGGTGATGTGTCACTGTGATGGGAAGAGTGGTGGTGCAACACCAATGGTGGGCCATGATGGTGCAAGCAAGGGTAGAGATGAAGAGGAGAAGAAGGGATCGATGGAGTTGGTGGAGAGAGAGATGAAGGAAGGAGTGGTGCATTTTCTAGGAGAGAGTGAGCTGGTAGCAAGAAGAGGGAGTGGTATTGGAAGGAGGATTTTGATAGACTATGCTTGCAATGGCCTGAGGAGGAATCTGAGGCGCAGGGATGAAGTTTTTGAGATTCCTCGCAAGCGTTTGTTGAAGGTAGGAATGACCTCTGAGCTTTAGGAAGAAGATTTAAATGAGTGATTCCCATGATCTGGGCCATTCCTGAAGTGGGTCCGTCCTTGAACTCGCTAATCAGGTGGGTCACAAGTGCATCGGTCGAAGGTGCATTGCATGGCCTTCATGGTGAGTGGATGTATGGACTGATATTTTGGGCCGTGGCATATTTAACGTAGACCCCACCTAACGAATGGCGCAGATTGTGTGAGTGAATAATTTATCCATTGGGTGAATCTGTTTTAACATTACTCAAAAGATAGAAAGAATCTCTCTCTCTGTGTCTCTCTCTGTGTGTGTGTGTGTGTGTGTGTGGAAGAATGAAAACTTGTATAAAATAGCTGCAACTTAAATATTTCTTAGTTATACTGATGAAATATATAAAATATGAGGATTTGATGATTCTCAACCGTGTTATCTTGGTCTATTTTTTTTTTTTTTTTCTAATGTGAACAAGTCACGAGAAATGTTCTATTACAGACATGATTTGGAGTTTGATAAGATGGCCAACTTAGTGAATGGCCCAGATATCTGCTATAGATATTGCATAGGCTTCGTGGTGGCTTTCAAGGCATGCAGGAATCGTGTTCGGATCATCAAGAGCTTATGAAAGCACGCACCTGAGGCCCGACATGATTGAGAAATAACGTGGCAACATTCTCCATGGCCAGCTTGGCCTGGCAAGCCCGGTCAGCTTTGAAACTAGGTTTAGACATATTAGCACGAGCCCCCAGTCATGAAAGTGCAAGCCTAAGGCCCGATGTGAGTGAAAAGTAAGGTCGGAACAGGCTCCATGGCCCATCGGCCCGGCAAGACTGGTCGTCTTTCAACTAGGCTTGGCTTGGGTTTGGCATGTATGGCCTGATCACTTTTATGGGTGGGCTTGATTTTAGGTCATTTTAGCCCGATCCGGCTCAGACCAACTTCATGTGTACATATAATTATGTTCTACATACATGCCATTCCAATCATTAACTGGGCAACGCATGCATCTTACATGTAGATCTGTGTTTTCATTTTATCGAATATCTAGTAGTTTGTGTGTGTGCAGCCCAACTGTTCAAGGGATGGACTAGGAACATTAACTGGAATAGAGTTTTCACTAGGTTTTGGGATGATCCACTCGCCCAAGCTCATGCTTGAGACTGTTGTGCTAGCACCATGTCGCACTCAGACCTTGGGCCTTATAGTGTTGTTCCAGTTGGCCGGATGCCAATTGTCTGTAAACGGGGTAACAATAGATATCCCAGTGACTCTAATATGCCCAATGAAAAATTGCTACATGATTGTGTCATGGGTGAAATTATAGCACACAAAGCAAAAATTATGTTGATCGAGTGCCTTTAATCAGGTGCAGTGTTGTTCGTTCCACCAACTGTAGATTCGGTCGACTGTTGTTTGTTTCGGTTGATTGACAGAGTCTGTTAATATATTATTCGATTGAAGGTCCAATTGGGTTAGAGCGGTACATCGAGCCAAACCGAATCGAGTTGAACCTAGCTTGGCTCGGCTCGGCTCGGCTCGGCCAGCAGGCAACGTTGGCTTGAGCTCAGCTTATCTTGGCCTTCAAGCTGGATTGGCAAGCTGGAGTTGAGGGTGTATATATATATATATATATATATATATATATATATATATATATATACTGTTTACACAAAAAGCTTAGGGTCGACCTCATGTGGTGGACAAACGGACGGTGGGGGTGTGGAGAGAGAGAGAGGGGACAGTGGGGTCAGGGGTGGCCTACTCGAGTGATGGCCGGCTGGCCGGACGAACAGGAGAGAGAGAGAGAGAGAGAGAGAGAGAGAGAGAGAGAGAGAGAGAGAGCTAGGGTCAGCTCATCGGTGAGGTGAGTACGAACGCTTGGTCGGACGGATGGGATCGGGTAGGGGGGCGCTCAGGCAACGTTAGGTCGTAAGGGGAATAGGGTTTTTGTTTTTCTTTTATGTTTTAACTTATATTATATTATATTATATATATTAAATATATTATAAATAAATATAACCGATCCGAGCAAAATGAATCGACCAACGAAAGAGTCGAATTTCGAGCTGAGTCAAACCGAATTAGGGTCATCTTGATCTCGACTCGAAAATCCTTTCGAGCATGGAAAAATGACTCGACTCAGTTCGAACCCAGCCTTCAAATCGAGCTCAATTGAGTTGGTTTGAGATGAGTTGAGCGAGCTAACCGAGCCAACTTAACTCATGTTCAGCTCCGGTTGGGTCGGCTGAATAAATTGTATCTCTAAGCATGATTAGGGTATACATAACAAGAAGAGCCTATACGATTTCTAAGGTTTTGCAAAGTAGAGAAAGCTTGGATTTTCTTATACTATAAGTTGTTCCATTTCTTGTAACTTTTTGATATAGTGGATTGAAGATGTAGTTTGGAGGTCCCCTGATCGTGGGAGAAAGCGAGCTAAATGAGATATTAAAGGAGGTAGACCATGCCTCAGAAAAACGACTAGTCGATTGGTCGCACACGCCAAGCGACCAATCGTACCTGCACTGATTGAATTTCGGCTGGAACCAACCAAACGTTGTGGAAAGTTTTGGACGCTGGGCAACTGATCACTAAGAGCCTGCGATGGGTCGCAGCTTAATAGCGACCGGCTACTCAGTTCCGCGGATTTACGCAATTTTGTGCGGAGTTTTTGATTTCTTTCCATTTTGCAAGATTACTTTCCTAGTTTGATTCAAACTTTTCTCTATTAAGTTTCTAAGGTTTTTAGGATAAATTTTTCTCTATTTAAGCTTGTTTAATTTGTGATTAATTAAGGACATCTATCTTTGATTAATATGGAATTTCTTCAATTTTAACTCTATTTTGCTTGGGGATTTGAGTTTTCCTTCGTGGATTCGAAGATGACTGGTTGATAAGTCACAATAACTCCGTGGATTCAGAGTATTTATCCCTGTGAGAGAGATGATATGATTGATCCCACCTCATCTACGCCGCGCCAAGTTGGTATCAGAGTAAAGAACAACCTCAAGAAGATGACATCTTGAGATAAAAACGATAAAATCTCCATTGACGGTGATCATGAGATTAATTATCTTGCGGAGAGGATGAAAGCTCTCCACCATGAGCTCGAACCGTTTGGAGTAGCCCTGCAATTGGCTGTCGGGAGTGCCCTACGAATCATCGGGTTGTTCTGTGCAACAACTACAAGAGATTGAGCTTCGCATGGGGCTCGGGGCGGAGTAATCACATCTGCGATCTAGTCGAGAGTGGCCTATAGCCCTTGCATAGCTTGATCCAAAACTTTTGTGGTCCCCAGGAAGTTTTTAATGCTGGGCATTCAATCCCTACTGTGTGGTCCACTTGAGATATGGATCTGCTTCATTTTTTGGGCCATGCCCAAAAATGAGCCGTAAAAATTGATGGACATCGTGGATATACATCACATACATCAAGATGGGTCCCACGGTCATTGAAATACCCACTAACGTGTTACCAGGTTACACCTAATCCACCCGGCATACTAAGCCACGCGTATGTATGTGGCCCGTTTGTCACCCTACAAGTGTCAAAATGGCACCATGTATAAGATCTTATGCATAAATTGAGTGGGCCGAACCATCTAAGTGCCCTTATTTAACTTGGACCTGACCCGAACCTGAAGCAAAACTAAATTCCATGGACCTGTTGAAGTACCCGATGGGTCCCGGAGTCCATTTGAACCTAGTTCTGGGTACCATAAACTAAAAAACCAGACCTGGACGCAAAGGGACACGGACCAAGAACAGACTCTGTTCAGCCCCGGGCGAGGATCCGACCTGAGCCCAACCTGTTGCCAGCCCTAGATTCATCTGTGAAAGAGGTACTGGACAATGCTGGACCCAACAAAATGTACATTTTTATCCAGCCATGGTTCAGTGATCCAAACCATTGATATACAATCTCGGTGCCCACCACCAAAATCATCCCATATAGGAAGATCCTATCCACCTATCGTCAATCTTTTATATAACTACTCTCATTATCAACCATCCATATTCTGGATAATCATCAACGGATTAGAATGCCACTTTTTAGGAGATTTTTGGTGCATGGCCCATCCGTATTCATGCACATGCCTATCATATCAATGGCTTGGATCACAAACAGAAAACCGGAGAAAATTTTAAATATTAGTTGATACTCTATCTGCATAAGACACGTGAAACGCAGGCACTCAAAAATTGTACACGTGGCATACATCCACTAAAACCAAATAAATTGTGGAATACGCTGTCACTAAGTTGTAGTCTCAAAATCAAATTGGTAGAACAATCCTAACCTTTGATTTGTTGATACTTGTTCGTTGAAATAGGACTATCTGATAATTTTTAACCGTCCAATAAATGTCCACCAATCTCATAGTCACATTATCAAATAAGCATAACTTTTGGTTAATGATACATCTGGACTAAGACTAATAATTTGTACAGTTTAATTTGAATTTCTTTTATGCCAGGTATGCAATTTATAAGTAGTATCTTGAGCGCTTGAGTATCATCAGCCACACCTGCCAGAGTATCAAAGAGTGAGGTCTGTACTCCAGCCCGTTTCATACCATAATTTCAGGTCACCCAGCAAATAATTTACAACCTTTGTGTGACATCTGCTCATTCATACTTTTTATTTATCAATGGGTAAATATTGTTTTTCAATGTTGTGGCCCATCTAATGAACGGATGGGGGTGATTTTCACACAAGGCCATCCTCATGGTGGGACCAATCTATTGAAATGGTTGGGTTGTGCACAAACATGATAGGTTGGAAGTTATCTCTAGTTTGGACCATGAATTATGGTCCAATGGATTGGATTCCATCCTTCTCCGTAAAAATGCCAAAGACACATGGAAATCCTTGTGGCACGACGTGGTCCAAGCTCTGTGGTGCCCACCTTGATGTAAGTGTTTTATCCATACCGTCCATCCATTTTGCCAGATCATGTTAATGCATGAGCCCAAAAATGACATAGATCCGAAGCTCAAGTGGACAGCACCACAAAAAAAGTAAGGATTGAACGCCTACCATTGGCAACTTCATAGGGGCCACTGTGATATTTTATTTTCCATCCCACCCATTGATAAGGTCACATAGACCTGGATGAAGGTAAAACACAAATATAAGCTTGATCCAAAACGTTTGTGGCCCCAAGAATTTTTCAAGGGTGTGGTTGTTCAATTTCCACTGTTTTCTATGGTATGGTCCACTTGAGCTTTGGATTTGCGTTATTTTTGCGCTCATGCCCTAAACTGAGCCAGCAAAACGGATGGACAGCTTGGATAAAATACATACATAGCTTGGGCCACATCGTGCCACAGTGAATCCACTTCCCTAGCTAACTAACATTGACCACAACCATCTTTCACTGTAGAGAAGATGGGAGTGTGTGTGTGTGTGTGAATGGGTCTTTGCTGACCAAAGAAAATCCTCAGGTATTTTTGTCTCCACCATAGAATATTCCTTTGATGTGGCACATATGCTAATGTAATAATAATACAATGTGGTTTTTTTAACAAGAAAAATCTTCATTGGTCAATCAAAACATGCTACATTCACAACTTTCTTAGTATGGAAACTTCAAAGAAAGTAACCATTTTAACCTATGTAATTGGCCTCACTAATCATTGTTTATTTTTTTTATAAAGACAGGGAAAGGCCTTGTTAAAAAACATGCAATTATTTTTAAACTCAACATCGTAATCTCTATCTCGCACCTATATTACTCGAAAATGAGTAAATGCAATTAGTTTTGTACTCAATATCATCATCCATCTCTTACACAGATTCTACACAAATGACAAGTCAGGTCCTGTCAATGGACCGGACAGTCATGCGGATTGCCTTATCCACATTCCACTATTATTATTTCAAAAGCGTGCATGACAAGAATAAAAATAAAATAGAAGAATACGAGAGATGCTGGGGTTTTAACTTGGCAGAGATGTCTTCAATCTGAACATTTCAGGGGTTATCGGTCCACCGACTGACCCGGCAGACCAAAACTAACTATCATGTATTGGTCAGTTACTCACTGGATATATTTGGCCGAGTTCAGTCGACCAAACTTACCTATCCTCTGGTATCAATGGTACGGATCACTGAACTGTGAATCTTATGTTATTTGAGCGGGTTACATAACCTATCGATTAAGAAGAAAAAAAAAATAAATCTTCTCCTCCTAGGCTTTTTTTTTAATTATTATTATTTTTTATTCTTAGAAACAAATCGTGGGTTCTATTGTAGACGGAGCAGGGGCCACCAGTGGAATGGTTAGGATCATGTTCTCAGTGCAATTTTTAATCTGTGCTCCATCCAATAATGGACCACACGACATGGACGGTCCGGCTTGTGGAAACTATTTTCCAGGTTTACGTTGGTTCAGTCGGTGGTGAGTATCAATGTGTTGTAGATGAATGCTCGATGGAGGAGAGAGCTTCGATGATCTGGACCATTATTCTGTTACGCACTACCATCAATCCTATCTTAAGTGGGCCATTCCCCAAAGTTTTGGGAAGATCCTGGCTACCAATGCTAGAAACATTTCCAACAGAATGTGGACCGTCACTCTATTTCTCTTATTAATTAACCGTCTATATTTAGGCCCCAACTAGAAACAAAAATAAAATAAATATTCAATTATTCCATCTTCTGGGCTTTGTCCATCTTGGTGGGTCTCATCGTACCGATGGTCCAGATTACTGAATCCTGGGGATTAGTGTACTATAATCCCGCGGATATCATGGGCCCGTGTGGTTGGGAAGACTATTCCCCTCCCAGAAAATCCCCTCATCTGAGGCGAATTTCCGGCGATTGTTTGTGGGAGCACAAAAAAAAAAAGAGCCTTGTGGGGCCCACTGTGTTCGCTACTTGATATCCACTCCGTTCATCAGCTCTGCCAGCTCATGAAGCCGTCATGTGGCCCAACGTGACGTCCGCATGCTATCAAGGGGAAAAAATGATAGGAACAAGACAAAACGTACGGTCGATCTGCTTCCTTTTGAATAACGTGAGTGATACGTGGAAGCAGTTGACAGTTACGTTCTCTGCCTTTGCCGTTTGTGAAGGGAAAGCGACTTATAACTACAAGTCTATAATACCCAAATTCAAAGGCCTTTCACATGGGAAGCGGATTGCCTGTGAACCCCGTCACAGACATATTCCTCTGCCCGGGGCTGTGTGGGCTCACAGAAATGTCTGTGACAAATCCACTCCGCCCATCTGTTTTGAAAATCTGCAATTGGACAGGGTTATAAAAACTGGGCAGATCCAAAACCCATGGGGGTCATACCACACGAAACAATGGGGACTGAATGCCCGGACTGACAGAAGTTTTGCATCAGGATGATATTTCTTCCTAGGGTTTATATGAGTGGTAATAACCCTATGAACGGTTTGGATGTCATATAAATATCAGATTCATATCCAGGAAGGTTTCAACGGTAGACATTTCTGTTCCCACTGTTTTTTTGGTGTGGCTCACATGAGTTTTGGATCTGTCCAATTTTTAGCATCATGTAGTATTTTGATCTTTCAAAACATATGGACGGAGTGGATTTATCACGGACATCTCTGTAGGCCCCACACAGCCCCAGAACGGGTATATCTCCGTCCAATCCGATTTACTACCAAGCGATCATCTAGTTGAAAACACCTTTTTGGCAGATAGAATATTCCACACGTGTGTGACACATTGACCGGAGGATATTGATGTACCATAACTTTGAATAAAAAAGTACATTGTATCAAAATAATTCTCCGTGACGCTGAAGGCAACCTGTTGAAAATTTGACATTGCTTTCGGTCCATCATTTTCTACCTTTCTTTGTACATTTCATAGCTCAGGCGTGAGCACTATTTTCTATTTGGATTTCTCTTCCATGTATGGTTTTTTTTTTTTGGTTAGTCATATAACGCACCCACCCTGTTAGCTGCGCAACACACCTAAATGGTTAGTCACACTATGCACCCACCCACTGGTGGGTTAGTGTGCCTTCTTAGCATTTGGAACCTAAGACCTATGGTTTAAACGCCTCGGCGTCTTCCAGCTGAGCTAGCAGGCGAGACACTCCTCTATAGATGTTGTTTACACCTATTTTCAACACCCTTACATGGGCCAATGAAAAGTTATCATGTGTTGATATTATGGGTTTAGTATTCAAGGAAATCCTACTCATGCCTGAAGATGTGATCAATGAATCTTTCTTCAATGATATGCATTCTATTATTAATGTGGTGGCACAGATTTTTATATATGCCTTTAAGGAAACAAATTAGCTGATGCTACATGGTCACGATTAGCGTGCTAATTAATGAGGAAGCTAGCATACCCGGCACGTATATATAAAAACCTATTGAGAGAGGACGAATCTTATCATGCATGGATCTGGTTATGATACACTCGATAAGGCCATCTCTTATAGTCCTTCTAAAATGAAAGATTTTTCCAGGGACGTTCGGAAAGTTTGCGAAGGTTATGAAGATATAGAATATCTGAAGATCGGACTGATATTCAAGCAAATCCAATTATGGTTTGAAGCCAACTCAGGAGAGGATAGAATGTTGAGTTAGGACTCGTGGTCATGCATTGATTGGAATCATGAGATGTCAGATCGGGATTAGGTCGATCTAGTTCATGTATCCCCTCCAACACTCCAAACATCAGAGAAAGTTCAAGTTAAATGTACGAAGTGGTTTGATTGGGTTATGTAAAAGCATGATCCCAATCGATTCGAGGTACAAGATTAGTGGTAAAGGTTTCCTTCATTAATTTTGAACCTAATTTGTGAGCCACATAGATCTTCCGTAGTATGATCAACTATGAGAAGAAGATTCGAGAAGCTAGAAGTTTTAGATCTATCTGGAATCCCTCCTATTTGAAATACGTGTTGAAAAAATACGAGGGATCTAGGATCAGTTAGGAAATCCAACGAGGGTTTAGCCGCCTTGACAAGGTATAAAAGCAACACACGAAGAAGAGCTTAGGGTCCTATGCCAAACACATCTATCTTCTTTTAAAAATTATTTTTCATTCATCTATCTTTACTCACTACAAGAAATTCCATTTTTACCGACGAATGATTTCGTCGGTAATAAGTAAAATTTTGTCGGGAAATCTTTTTACCAACGAAAATTTTCGCGGCTAACATCGTCGCAGAAAGGCCGTCGGTAAAGGTTTTTACCGACGAAATAATTTTTCGTAGGTAATAATAAAACCATTACCGACGAAACCATTCGTAGGTAAAACATATGAATTTTTGTCGGAAATAAAAATGATACGTCGGTGAAAAAACTTTTACCGACGAAATTATTCGTAGGTAAAAACATGAAAAAAAATTTTGCCGACGAATTTTTTCGTTGGTAATAAAATCTGGGATATTTTTACCGACGAAATCTTTCATCGGTAAAACTTTTTCAGATTTTATTACCGACGAAAAAATTCGTCGGCAAATTTTTTTTCCATGTTTTTACCTACGAATAATTTCGTCGGTAAAAGTTTTTCCTATCCCGGTTTCATTTGTTTTCAAAATTCAGGAAAATTCCTGATATACACCTGTAAAGAAACCTATACATTTTTCTCCTATTCACATTCACATACATACGAATAAACAGAAACTACACCATCCATACACAAATAATCTATTCCACATCCACAAACAAACAATATTCATCCACACACAAATACATACAAGTTAAAAGTCGTATATTAAAAAAAATAATCAGGAAGATGAAGGCGGAGGTGGCGGGGCATCGGCGCCAAGGCGTGCAGCGAGAGCCTGAAACATCTCCTGCATCCGTCGCTCATGCTCCTGCCACTCCTGCCGCAACTCCTCGATCCTCCTCTCCTCCTCCTCCCGTTGCCTCTCCTCCTCCTCCCTACGCCTCTACTCCTCCTCCTCCCTACGCCTCTGCTCCTCTCTCTGCCTCTCCAGCTGCTCTTGAATCTCATCGACAACGACCCGTAGCTGCTGAATCTCTCTCTCTGCGATATCAGCTCGGCGTTGAGCGCTCTCACCAACTACGGATCGGCTAGAGCCAGCTCTAGTTTGTGTCATGAGCTTGGCATCATGGCCAAGCCCACGCACATATCCAGAACGGGTGCCAAGCACCTCGCTCAGGATTTCTAGCTCACTCCGCTGACTACCATCGGGAGTGGGCTGACTGCGTATGGTGTCCATCGCCGCCTGTAATGAAAAGATATGAAATTTCATAAAAAATGACATGAATGACATTATTATCAATCAATGCGCAATTAAATTTTACAAAGTAAAGATTTTTACCCAATGCTCACTGGCTCTAGGATGAACCCAAGATCCCGTCGCCTGTCGACAGTGAGTCCCTCTGTAAAGGTCTACTGGTCCAGGCTCCTGGCCGGTGATAAAATCTCGCTGCGCAATCGAAAGGAAAAAAGACTTATAATAAATGTCAATCAAAATAATATATTAACTTAATAATCATCAATAATTTCTTACCATGTCGTAACGATGTCGTACAAATGACTTTGAACCAGCTACGTGGTTCACTTGTAACTTTTTCCTGTTCGGAGAATTTATTCTACTCCTCTTCTGAACACATTATACAAAATACATTTCTATTAATTGCGAATTTAATTGTTACCTTAAGATATCGTACATGTAAATATTACCTGAAAAGCCTCCGACGAAAATCTCTCGCAGAGTATCCGCCAGTCGTCTATAGTAACGTGTGGCGGTGCGGACAGTACGGCCTCATCGTGTGTCCTGCACCGCTTGTACCGCTGGTGCAACTCTCCGCGGTACTCCTTGAACTGCTCTCTAATCATGTCGTCGACGGCATGAGAAATGTAGGGAACATTCAAATCGAAGTCAAATTTATCCTGCAGTTTCGTAAATAATAAATTAAGGGAATAAACTTATTAACAATAAGACTTAACCGTAAATGAACTTTCACAAAAGAAAATTTCAATTTACTAAACTTTACCTGAAGGCGCTGACGGATGAGCTGTCGCACATCATCTGTCACGTCAGTCCAACGGGGGGTGGTGGCGGGGATCAGAGATCGGCATAGGACACCGACCTCAGACGTAAACAGTCTGGCACTGTCCCCAACAGGTCTAAGGCAGTCCTGTGGGAACTCTACCGCCACCCTACCCTCACGCGTAAGTCGCTCTAAAACTAACCCACGCATGGGTCCATGTCCTCGTCGGCTGGTAGAAGATGCTATTGCAAAAAGATATATGTAAGTAACAATATAAACAGAAATCACTAAATAAATGTCTAGACTTACATGCAGTGCCCGGTGTATGCTGAACCGAAGGATCAGATGACTATGATGCACCGTGCGACGTCGATGCTGTCTGCGTCGCATCACGGGTGGAAGGGGTAGATCCAGTGCGCGAACGACCTGATCTCCCACCTGGTGCCATGACTGAATATATCTGAAATACAAACTTATAAATTTAAACAATGTCAATGCAAGTTTATGAACATCATTGTAGAGTGAATTTGTGCTTATGCTTAGAGAGATGATAAAAATATGATTAGACCATTACACTATAATGCAAGCAGAATATAATAAAACCATAAACAGAATATAAAAGTTGAAAAATCCATTACACATTGTCATTATATATTAAATACATATATTTCATTGTAATACAAATCAACTTCGGATCAACTATCCGAAATACTCCCTGCGTAAGTTATCGTACGCTGCAGATGTATATGTCAAGCTGTATGAAGCACTCGACATTGTTGCAGCCAACATGTCAGTCACAATAGGAGAAATCTGATCTCTCGGGACTCCATTCAGATATGCAAGTGATAATGTCACATCTTCCATACGAAGTTTTTCGCGGTTATATTCCTCAATCAGGTCCGAAATTTATTTGAGATTGTATAATCTTTCATCTGAGTCATCGTCTTCCTCCCTACATTTCTCGACCAGACCGGGTATCTCTCTAGCCCTACCAGAAGAATATAGGGCCGAAAAGTCCATCTACAACAGCTAATGAAGTATGCTGCGTGCTTCCGCTACGCTCCAATTTGTGGAGGACATGATCAGAAAGTGACTTAATTGTAAATGTAGATTATAAATAAGTCAATTCAGAAAAAAAATCATGACTTGTAAAACATATATACTTGCAATAATCAAATTAATCGAATTGAAAATTACATGTACATCTTGTATACATTTAATAATCGTCGTCTGAATCATTATCGCTTACGACTCTTTCTTCTTCACCATCACTATCGCTGATCAGAATTTTCTCTTCATCGTTTGCAACGTTGTCATCGATGAAAGCGCTATCATCTCTAACAATATCATTTATGATTGAGACATCAACATGATCAGGTGGCACATCATCCCTATTCAATTGCACCACATCAATATCAACATTTGGATCATTCCCTCTATCCCAAGATGGCATGTCTTCTTGATATGCTTGTTCAACTGACGACGTTCTATTACTCCCTTCATCGTTATCTTCAACGTCTACTTCGGGAACGTCAAATATGTTCCTGGGCTTTATTTTCTGCACCACGTGCCAAGAGCCGCCTAACTTGGTGTCAGCGAGATAGAATACTTGTTCGGCTTGGCCGGCTATGATAAATGGGTTATCTTTAAACCACTTCCGAGATAAATTTACGCTCGTGAAGTAATTATCAGTCTGTATTCCCAACTTTTTATTTTCAATGTCCCACCAATCGCATTTAAATAAGTACACCCGCTTTCTCATGCAATAACTCAGCTCAATAATATCCGTCAAAACGCCATAAAAATCAATTTCGACCTCCTCATGGGTTCCCTTCACAACCACACCACTATTTTGTGTGGTCCTATATTTCTCACGCTCCTCAATGTGGAACCGAATCCCGTTTACAATACAACCTGTATATCTAGATACACGTCTATCAGGGCCACACGCCAGTGAGTAGAGCGCATCAGACACATCCGCAGAGTTGCTAGCGCGCAACATCTTCATCTATCATCACGTACAGAATATAAATGTACGTTTAGACATTTAAAATTACGTATAAATATTGTGCAATACAACAATATTGTAAGTGTAGTGAGATAGAAGGTAAATTAATCTTACACGTTTTGCAAACCATTCTGGAAATAAATCCTGATGCATTCGATCATAATTTGTAGGGTATTAGGACTTCATCTCCTCGATGTGTTCGCTATACACAATTGGTACGTTGTAAGCAAGAAATTTTGAGATTAAAACTGTCTGTAGATATACAATTATGTGCGAAGACTTACTCCAAGTACGACTTTATTTCTTCACAGTTATGCAACACATACCACCGCGCCTTCGCTTGATCCCAAGGGTCCATATCCTGAAACGTCGGCGATCCTAAAGGACGGACGTTATGTGCGAATACAGATATGAGTCCTTGTTCATGCTCCTGCCCTGCATCGGCATTCCGATCTTCTCGGTTGAATCTACTCTCTATGCAACGAAGATACATGGAGCAAAATGTCAGGCACTCATTATCAATGTACGCCTCAGCAATGGATCCCTCTAGATGTGCCTTATTCCTCACATATTGTTTTAATGTGTGAAGGTATCTGTACACAAAATCAATATGTTTAGAACATGAAAACATGGATATACGTAGTGTATGGAATGAATAAAAATTTATGATCATTGTTCTATCACCTTTCGATCGGATACATCCAACGATATTGTACTGGGCCCGCAAGCTTCGCTTCGTGCGGTAAGTGAATCGCTAGGTGTACCATGACATCGAAAAATGCAGGTGGAAGTATTCTTTCAAGTTTGCAAAGGATTACGATAATATCCTTCTCCAGTCGTTTGCAAAGGGTTTGGTTTTCATGTTTGGGTCAAGGTTTAGGTAAGGTGAATGTATTTAGGAGTAGGTGTAGGTTTAGTTTAGGTGACATGAGTTTAGGATTAGGTTTAGGGCATAGGTTTAGATTTGCGAGTTCGGGATCGGGTTTCGGGTTTGGTTTTCGTGTTAGGGTCAAGGTTTAGGTTAGGTGAATGGATTTAGGAATAGGTGTAGGTTTAGTTTAGGTGACATGAGTTTAGGATTAGGTTTAGGGCATAGGTTTAGATTTGCTAGTTCGGGATCGGGTTTCGGGTTTGGTTTTCCTGTTTGGGTCAAGGTTTAGGTTAGGTGAATGGATTTAGGAATAGGTGTAGGTTTAGTTTAGGTGATTTGATAGGATTAGGTTTCGGCATAGGTTGAGATTTGCGGGTTCGGGATCGGGTTTCGGGTTTGGTTCTCGTGTTTGGGTAAAGGTTTAGGTTAAGTGAATGGATTTAGGAATAGGTGTAAGTTTAGTTTAGGTGATTTGAGATTAGGATTAGGTTTCGGCATAGGTTGAGATTTGCGGGTTCGGGATCGGGTTTCGGGTTTGGTTTTCGTGTTTGGGTCAAGGTTTAGGTAAGGTGAATATATTTAGGAGTAGGTGTAGGTTTAGTTTAAGTGACATGAGTTTAGGATTAGGTTTAGGGCATAGGTTTAGATTTGCGGGTTCGAGATCGGGTTTCGGGTTTGGTTTTCGTGTTTGGGTCAAGGTTTAGGTTAGGTGAATGGATTTAGGAATATGTGTAGGTTTAGTTTAGGTGACATGAGTTTAGGATTAGGTTTAGGGCATAGGTTTAGATTTGCGGGTTCGGGATAGGGTTTCGGGTTTAGTTTTCGTGTTTGGGTCAAGGTTTAGGTTAGGAGAATGTATTTAGGAGTAGGTGTAGGTTTAGTTTAGGTGACATGAGTTCAGGATTAGGTTTAGGGCATAGGTTTAGATTTGCGGGTTTGGGATCGGGTTTCGGGTTTGGTTCTCGTGTTTGGGTCAAGGTTTAGGTTAGGTTAATGGATTTAGGAATAGGTGTAGGTTTAGTTTAGGTGACATGAGATTAGGATTAGGTTTAGGGCATAGGTTTAGATTTGCGGGTTCGGGATCGGGTTTCGGGTTTGGTTTTCGTGTTTGGGTCAAGGTTTAGGTTAGGTGAATGGATTTAGGAATAGGTGTAGGTTTAGTTTAGGTGACATGAGTTTAAGATTAGGTTTAAGGCATAGGTTTAGATTTACGGGTTCGGGATCGGGTTTCGGGTTTTGTTTTCATATTTGGGTCAAGGTTTAGGTTAGGTGAATGGATTTAGGAATAGGTGTAGGTTTAGTTTAGGTGATTTGATATTAGGATTAGGTTTCGGCATAGGTTGAGATTTGCGGGTTCGGGATCGGGTTTCGGGTTTGGTTCTCGTGTTTGGGTAAAGGTTTAGGTTAAGTGAATGGATTTAGGAATAGGTGTAGGTTTAGTTTAGGTGATTTGATATTAGGATTAGGTTTCGGCATAGGTTGAGATTTGTGGGTTCGGGATCGGGTTTCGGGTTTAGTTTTCGTGTTTGGGTCAAGGTTTAGGTAAGGTAAATGTATTTAGGAGTAGGTGTAGGTTTAGTTTAGGTGACATGAGTTTAGGATTAGGTTTAGGGCATAGGTTTAGATTTACGGGTTCGGGATCGGGTTTCGGGTTTGGTTTTCGTGTTTAGGTCAAGGTTTAAGTTAGGTGAATGGATTTAGGAATAGGTGTAGGTTTAGTTTAGGTGATTTGAGATTAGGATTAGGTTTCGGCATAAGTTGAGATTTGCGGGTTCGGGATCGGGTTTCGGGTTTGGTTTTCGTGTTTGGGTTAAGGTTTAGGTAAGGTGAATGTATTTAGGAATAGGTGTAGGTTTAGTTTAGGTGATTTGAGATTAGGACTAGGTTTAGGCATAGGTTGAGATTTTCGGGTTCGGGATCGGGTTTCGGGTTAGGTTTTCGTGTTTGGGTCAAGGTTTAGGTTAGGTGAATGTATTTAGGAATTGGTGTAGGTTTAGGTTAGGTGATTTGAGATTAGGATTAGGTTTACGCAATGGTTTATAGTTTCGGGTTCGGGATCGGGTTTATGGTTAGGTTTTTGAGTTTGGGTCTAGGTTTAGAGTTAGATGAATTGAGTTTAGGTTTCGGTTTAGCCGTAGCTTATAGGTTTTAGTTTTAGGTTTATGGTTTCGGGTTTAGGGTGTAGGTCTTAGAGACTCAAGCAACTCAAGGATAGCTCCGACGCACATCCGGGTCTGCTTTACACAAAGCGGGCCTGTCCAAATGGCCAGGCCACCCATATTTCTGTCCATAGGAAATGGACAGCTTCATCATGGTCATAACAGGGTTCCCACCTTCCAGGGACCCCCGCTCAACACCCGGATAGCTCCGACGCACATCCGAGTCTGCTCCATTAATTTCGAGCTAATACATAAACACGGGCCTGTCCAAATGGCCAGGCCACCCATATCGCTGTCCATAGAAAATGGACAGCTTCATCATCATGGTCATAACAGCGGTTCCCACCTTCCAAGGACCCCCGCTCAACACCCGGATAGCTCCGACGCACATCCGGGTCAGCTCCATTAATTTCGAGCTAATACATAAACACGGGCCTGTCCAAATGGCCAGGCCACCCATATTGCTGTCCATAGGAACAGGACAGCTTCATCATCATGGTCATAACAGCGGTTCCCACCTTCCAGGGACCCCCGCTCAACACCCGGATAGCTCCGACGCACATCCGGGTCTGCTCCATTAATTTCAAGCTAATACATAAACACGGGCCTGTCCAAATGGCCAGGCCACCCATATTGCTGTCCATAGGAACAGGACAGCTTCATCATCATGGTCTAAACCGCGGTTTCCACCTTCCAGGGACCCCCGCTCAACATCAACATCAATCAACTACTTTGAATTACAAGTATCATGTTCGTCATCTAATTTGCCACTAAATGATAATATAATAAAATCAGTCGCCCATCCAAGGATGGATAGATTGAAATGCGATCATTATTTCCATTTAAATGCCTAAGACTAAATTTCGACAGCATCTCCCCCTATCTCTCCAGATATATTTATCTTACATTTCATTTCCACGTCAACTATCCACACAGTGTGTGGATTAAATTGACAATGGAATTAAACATAAGAAACATATCCAGAGATAATAGGAGAGTTACCGCACGAAACTAATGACAGAGCATGTAAATGACAAACAACGAGAACATTCCAATCTATCCAACCTTGGACTGTCCAACAGGACAATTTGGCAGATTTCTATACCTCCAAAATACACTTTATCTATGCTCGACAATATAGAAATCTCCAAATGGGCTAACTGATTCTATTATACTACCATTTGTGGACAAAAAATAACTATTAATAATAAGCCAAATACATCCACAACATACATCCACATAAATCAACCACGGGTAGCTCCAACGCACATCCGGGTTTGCTCCATCAATTCTAGATACACAAGCACATGAAAATGACAGAATCATCAACACCATGAATCAAGTCTAATCAAATACCTAATGACTGCTATTTTCTGAACAAATAAGTATGTATGGGGCCCACCATGGGAATCGAATTGCGTGCGGAGTAACTCTGCACGCTAGCTCTTATCTCTTATCATGTAGAGTAAACTCAGTTGGGCCCACCTAGAATGTATGTGATTTATCTATTCCGTCCTTATGTTTTTTCAGCTCATTTTAGTGGTTGAGCCCAAAATTTAAGCATATCCAAATCTCAAGCGGACCATGCCATGGTAAACAGTGGGAATAATGATTTCCACCATTCCCAGGCTCCCCTATGATCTTTATTTGTCATCTAACCTGTCCATAAGATCACATGGATATGGATGAAGGGAAAACACAAATATCAGCTTGATCCAAAACTTCTGTGTCGTCCTAGAATTTTTCAATGATAGACATTTAGTTCACACTTGTGGTGTGGTCCACTTTAGGTTTTGATATGCTTCATTTTTGGGCACCATTCCTAAAATTACCTGCTAAGATGGATGGATGGAGTGGATAAAATACGTAAATCACTGTGGGCCCCACATAGTTTACTCCACACAAATATATGCTTAATCTAAAACAGTGGACAGCGACGTGGGCCCCACAGGCAGTGGACAGCGACGGTGGGCCCCACAGCCAGTGGACAGCGACGGTGGGCCCCACAGCCAGTGGACAGCGACGTGGGCCCCACAGCCAGTGGACAGAGACGATGCGCCCCACAGCCAGTGGACAGCGACGGTGGGCCCTACAGCCAGTGGACATCGACGTGGGCCCCGCATGCAGTGGACAGCGACGGTGGGCCCCACAATTTCATTTTTTCTTTAATTTGTAAATCACAATTTGGATTTTAAAATTTAAAATCCCTAATTAGGGATTTTAATTTCGAAATCCCTAATTAGGAGATTTTAATTTCGAAATCCCTAATTAGGGATTTACTAAATCAGTGGGCCCCACCAAATAATGGACAGTTAAGGCGGACCCCACATGCAATAGACGATGGAAATCGACGGTGGGACCCACATGCAATGGACGATGGAAAGCGACGGTGGCACCCACCCGGCCACATGCATTCGACAGCGACGGTGGGACCCACATGCATTGGATTTTGGAAGTGGGCCCCACAATGAACAACGAGGAGAGAGGGAGAGAGGGGAAATGGAGGAAGAAGGAAGGGGGAGAGGGTTACCGGAGGTGGCGGCGGCGAACGGAGGCCGGCGGACGTTCTTGGCAAGCGACGGTGGGACGTCGGTAAGAGATGGTCGGCTGAGATGGGTGGTCGGCAGAGATGGTACGACGCCGGTGACCGAACGCCGGACGCCGGTGGTCAGCGATGAGAGAGACGGCCGCGGACGGTGAGGGTCATTCGAGAGAGTGAGAGAGAGAGAGAGAGAGAGAGAGAGAGAGAGAGAGAGGAAGAAATGAGGGACGGTCGCGCTGGGTAATAACTTAAAAGACTTTTATCGGTAAAAGTAAGTAATTTCGTCGGTAAAAGTTTTTCTCACTCTTGGCGGGAATCAGGAAATAAGACTTTTACCGACGAAATTGTTCATCGGTAAAAGTGAAGACTTTTACCTACGAAATATTTCGTCGGTAAAAGTAAAGTTTTCTGTTATCTTTTTTAGCGACGGGTTACTTCGTCGGCAAGAAGCTTTTTACCGACGAAATTTTTATTTCGTCGGTAAAAGTGTATGGCGGGAATGAATTTGGTGGTGGCAGGAGATTTTTACCGACGATTTTTTCATTTCGTCGGGAAAAATGGTTTTTCCCAACAAAAATTATTTCGTCGGTAATACTTTCGTCGGTAAAAATCCGTTTTCTTGTAGTGAGGTGTAGGTTTAGTTTAGGTGATTTGACTTTAGGATTAGGTTTAGGCATAGGTTTACAGTTTTGGGTTCGGGATCGGGTTTCAGGTTAGATTTCCGTGTTTGGATCTAAGTTTAGGTTAGGTGAATGGATTTAGGAATAGGTGTAGGTTTAGTTTAGGTGATTTGAGTTTAGGATTAGGTATAGTTATAGGTGAAGATTTTCGGGTTCGGGATCCGGTTTAGGGTTAGGTTTGCGAGTTTGGGTCTAGGTTTAGGTTAGGTGAATTGATTTAGGAATAGGTGTAGGTTTAGTTTACGTGATTTGAGTTTAGGATTAGGTTTAGGCATAGGTTTAGATTTTCGGGTTCGGGATCAGGTTTCGGGTCAGATTTTCGTGTTTGGGTCTAAGTTTAGGTTAGGTGAATGAATTTAGGAATATGTGTAGGTTTAATTTAGGTGATTTGAGTTTAGGATTAGGTTTAGGCATAGGTTTAGATTTTCGGGTTTGGGATCGGGTTTTGGGTTAGATTTCCATGTTTGGGTCTAAGTTTAGGTTAGGTGAATGGATTTAGGAATAGGTGTAGGTTTAGTTTAGGTGATTTAAGTTTAGGATTAGGTTTAGGCATAGGTTTAGATTTTCAGGTACGGGATCGGGTTTCGGGTTAGGTTTGCGAGTTTGGGTCTAGGTTTAGGTTAGGTGAATTGATTTAGGAATAGGTGTAGGTTTAGTTTAGGTGATTTGAGTTTAGGATTAGGTTTAGGCGTAGGTTTACAGTTTTGTGTTCGGGATCGGGTTTCGGGTTAGATTTTCGTGTTTGGGTCTAAGTTTAGGTTAGGTGAATTGATTTAGGATAGGTGTAGGTTTAGTTTAGGTGATTTGAGTTTAGGATTAGGTTTAGGCATAGGTTTACAGTTTTGTGTTCGGGATCGCGTTTCGGGTTAGATTTCCGTGTTTGGGTCTAAGTTTAAGTTAGGTGAATTGATTTAGGAATAGGTGTAGGTTTAGTTTAGGTGATTTGAGTTTAGGATTAGGTTTAGGCATAGGTTTACAGTTTTGGGTACGGGATCGAGTTTCGGGTTAGATTTCTGTGTTTGGGTCTAAGTTTAGGTTAGGTGAATGGATTTAGGAATAGGTGTAGGTTTAGTTTAGGTGATTTGAGTTTAGGACTAGGTTTAGTCATAGGTGAAGATTTTCGGGTTCGGGATCGGGTTTAGGGTTAGGTTTGCGAGTTTGGGTCTAGGTTTAGGTTAGGTGAATTGATTTAGGAATAGGTGTAGGTTTGGTTTAGGTGATTTGAGTTTAGGATCAGGTTTAGGAATAGGTTTAGATTTTCGGGTTCGGGATAGGGTTTCGGGTTAGATTTTCATGTTTGGGTCTAAGTTTAGGTTAGGTGAATGGATTTAGGAATATATGTAGGTTTAGTTTAGGTGATTTGAATTTAGGATTAGGTTTAGGCATAGGTTTCGATTTTCGGGTTCGGGATTAGGTTTAGGGTTAAGTAAGTGAGTTTGGGTCTAGGTTTAGGTTAGGTGAATTGATTTAGGAATAGGTGTAGGTTTAGTTTAGATGATTTGAGTTTAGGATTAGGTTTAGGCATAGGTTTACAGTTTTGGGTTCGGGATCAAGTTTCGGGTTAGAATTCCGTGTTTGGGTCAAGTTTAGGTTAGGTGAATTGATTTAGGAATAGGTGTAGGTTTAGTTTAGGTGATTTGAGTTTAGGATTAGATTTAGGTATAGGTTTACAGTTTTGGGTTCGGGATCGGGTTTCGGGTTAGATTTTCATGTTTGGGTCTAAGTTTAGGTTTGTTGAATGGATTTAGGAATAAGTGTAGGTTTAGTTTAGGTGATTTGAGTTTAGGATTAGGTTTAGTCATAGGTTGAGATTTTCGGGTTCGGGTTCGGGATCGGGTTTAGGGTTAGGTTTGCGAGTTTGGGTCTAGGTTTAGGTTAGGTGAATTGATTTAAGAATAGGTATAGGTTTAGTTTAGGTGATTTGAGTTTAGGATTAGGTTTAGGCATAGGTTTATAGTTTTGGGTTCGGGATCGGGTTTAGTGTTAGGTTTCCGAGTTTGGGTCTAGGTTTTGGTTAGGTGAATTGATTTAGGAATAGGTGTAGGTTTAGTTTAGGTGATTTGAGATTAGGATTAAGTTACATAGGTTTACAGTTTCGGGTTCGAGATCGGGTTTAGGGTTAGGTTTTCGAGTTTGGGTCTGGGTTTAGAGTTAGGTGAATTAAGTTTAGGTTTAGGTTTAGCCGTAGCTTATAGGTTTTAGTTTTAGGTTTATGGTTTCGGGTTTAGGGTGTAGGTCTTGGAGACTCAACCAACTCACGGATAGCTCCGACGCACATCCGGGTCTGCTCCACACAAAGTAGGCCTATCCAAATGGCCAGGCCACCCATATTGCTGTCCATAGGAAATGGACAGCTTCATCATGGTCATAACAGCGGTTCCCACCTTCCAGGGACTCCCGCTCAACATTCGGATAGCTCCGACGCACATTCGTGTCTGCTCCATCAATTTCGAGCTAATACATAAACACGGGCCATGTCCAAATGGCCAGGCCACCCATATTGCCGTCCATAGGAAATGGACAGCTTCAGCATGGTCACAACAACGGTTCCCACCTTCCAGGGACCCCCGCTCAATATCCGGATAGCTCCGACGCACATCCGGGTCTGCTCCATTAATTTCAAGCTAATACATAAACACGGGCCGGTCCAAATGGCCAGGCCACCCATATTGCTGTCCATAGGAAATGGATAGCTTCATTATGGTCATAACCGCGGTTCCCACCTTTCAGGGACCCCTGCTCAACATCCGGATAGCTCCGACGCACATCCGTGTCTGCTCCATCAATTTCGAGCTAATACATAAACACGGGCCTGTCCAAATGGCCAGGCCACCCATATTGCTATCCATAGGAAATGGACAGCTTCATCATGGTCATAACAGCGGTTCCCACCTTCCAGGGACCCCCGCTCAACATCCGGATAGCTCCGACGCACATCCGGGTCTGCTCCATCAATTTTGAGCTAATACATAAAAACGGGCCTGTCCAAATGGCCAGGCCACCCATATTGCTGTCCATAGGAAACATAAACACGGGCCTGTCCAAATGGCCAGGCCACCAATATTGCTGTCCATAGGAACATGACAGCTTCAGCATGGTCACAACAGCAGTTCCCACCTTCCAGGGACCCCCGCTCGACATCAAAATCAATCAACTACTCTTAATCACAAGTATCATGTTCATCATCTAATTTGCTAGTAAATGATAATATAATAAAAATCAGTAGCCCATCCAAGGATGGATAGATTGAAATGCTATCATTATTTCCATTTAAATGTCTAAGCCTAAATTTCGACAGCATCTCCCCCTATCTCTCCAGATATATTTATCGTACATTTCATTTCCACGTCAACTATCCACACATTGTGTGGATTAAATTGACAATGGAATTAAACATAAGAAACATATCCAGAGAGAATAGGAGAGTTACCGCACGAAACTAATGACAGAGCATGTAAATGACAAACAACGAGAACATTCCAATCTATCCAACCTTGGACTGTCCAACAGGACAATTTGGCAGATTTCTATACTTCCAAAATACACTTTATCTATGCTCGACAATATAGAAATCTCCAAATGGGCTAACTGATTCTATTATACTACCATTTGTGGACAAAAAATAACTATTAATAATAAGCCAAATACATCCACAACATACATCCACATAAATCAACCACGGGTAGCTCCGACGCACATCCGGGTTTGCTCCATCAATTCTAGATACACAAGCACATGAAAATGACAGAATCATCAACACCATGAATCAAGTTTAATCAAATACGTAATGACTGCTACTTTCTCAAAAAATATGTATGGGGCCCACCATGGGAATCGGATTGCGTGCGGAGTAACTCTGCACACTCTTATCATGTAGAGTAAACTTAGTTGGGCCCACCTAGAATGTATGTGATTTATCTATTCCGTCCTTATGTTTTTTCAGCTCATTTTAGTGGTTGAGCCCAAAATTTAAGCATATCCAAATCTCAAGTGGACCATGCCATGGGAAACAGTGGGAATAATGATTTCCACCATTCCCCGGCCCTACAGTGATCATTATTTGTCATCCAACCTGTTCATAAGATCACATGGATATGGATGAAGGGAAAACACAAATATCAGCTTGATCCAAAACTTCTGTGTCCTTTAAGAATTTTTCAATGATAGACATTCAGTTCACACTTGTGGTGTGGTCCACTTTAGATTTTGATATGCTTCATTTTTGGGCACCATACCTAAAATTTCCTGCTAAGATGGATGGATGGAGTGGATAAAATACGTAAATCACTGTGGGCCCCACATAGTTTACTCCACACAAATATATGCTTGATCCAAAACAATGGACAGCGACGGTGGGCCCCACAGCTAGTGAACAGCGACGTGGGCCCCACAACCAATGGACAGTGACGGTGGGCCCCACAGCCAGTGGACAGCGACGTGGGCCCCACAGCCAGTGGACAGCGACGGTGGGCCCCACAATTACGTATTTTATTTTTTTTAATTTGTAAAACAAAATTTTGGATTTTAAATTTTAAAATCCCTAATTAGGGATTTTAATTTCGAAATCCCTAATTACGGCATTTTAATTTCGAAATCCCTAATTAGGGATTTACTAAATCAGTGGGCCCCACCAAATAGTAGATAGCTAAGGTGGACCCCACATGCAATGGACGATGGAAACCGACGGTGGGACCCACATGCAATGGACGATAGAAAGCGACGGTGGGACCCACCCACATGCATTGGACAGCGATGGTGGGACCCAAATGCATTGGATTTTGGGAGTGGGCCCCACAATCAACAACGAGGAGAGAGGGAGAGAGGGGAAATGGAGCAAGAAGGAAGGGAGAGAGGGTTACCGGAGGAGGCGGCGGCGTACGGAGGCCGGTGGAGGCGAGTGGCTACTGGTGACGGTGGTCGGCTGGGAGGGGGGGGGGGGGGTCGGCTGAGGCGGTGGGCAGCCGGTGACGTTGACTGCTGGCGGTCGGAGCAGAGGGAGAGCTGAGATGGGTGGGCCGGCCGCGGGAGAGAGAGAGAGAGAGAGAGGAGAGAGAGAGACAGAGCGAGAGTGAGAGAGACAAAGAGAAATGAGGGAGGCCCGAAAGGGTTAGTGATAAAAAAGACTTTTACCGATGAAAATTTTCGTCGGTAAAAGCGTAATTTTTCATCGGTAAAAGTCATCTTTTTCACTTGGGCGGGAATCAAACATTATTACCGACAGGCAATATTCGTCGGGGAAAATGACTTTTACTGACGAAAAATTTCGTCGGTAAAAGTCCTCTTTTTTTTACTTGCGCAGAAATCACACATTATTACCGACAGACTATAATCGTCGCTAAAAACGACTTTTACCGACGAAAATATTCGTCGGTAAAAGCCAAATTTCCTGCTTTATTTTTTAGTGACGGGTATCTTCATCGGTAATAAACTTTTTACCGACGAAATTCTAATTTCGTCGGTAAAAGTGTATGACGGGTATCTAATCCAGTGGTGGCGGGAAACTGGAATGTATTTTACCGACGATTGCTTTATTTCGTCGGGGAAAGGGCTTTTTACCAACGAAAATAATTTCGTCGGTAATAATTTCGTCGGTAAAACATCGTTTTCTTGTAGTGACATGAACCAGACAAAAATAAAAGAAAAGTCAATAAAAATCGACAATTTTCATATGGATAGATCAAAAGAAGGGGGATCATAAATCAGCCATAACTTTTGATCCGGGAGGAGTTATGGGATGCACAGCATATGGATTCTAACTGAAATTTTATTTTGAGATGAATCGACCCACAAAAGTGAGTCGTGTCCGTCTGTTTTTCCAGAAAACGTGTGGTTACAACAGAAAAGGGGGATTTTAAGAAAACCTGTTATTTTTAGTAATTCCGAATTTTAGTTTGTTTATTTCTTTTTCTAAAGTTTTTGTTTATTTATGAGTTTTATTTTGTTAAGCAATGAGTTCTAAAAAGGTTCTGTTTAGTCTTTAATTAGGACTTTACTATTTTTTAGTAAATTTCTATTTCAGGAAACTTATTATTTTTATTAAGTACGAAATTAGGGTTTAGTTTATTATTTAGTGCATTGTAATTATGTTTTTTTATTATTCATTTAATCTATTAAAAATAATTATTTAGAATTAATTTCCTCTTTTTATCCTTTTATTTCTTCACGTGTACTGTTAGGGAGATGGCGATCGACCTATCATGTCCTCCCTTCGTTAGTGGTATCAATGAGAGGTTTATTTCTCAGGATAATGACCTCTAATGAAGGGTTAGATCTTCATCCTAAGGACGGTGCTTCAAAGGATTATGTCATGGTGGCAGTTTTCGATGAAGCACGATGGAAAAATCGGTTGATCCTGCAAGGTATATAGGCAACCCTCGACTGCATCGTAGCGGCATTAAATATGCCCCAAGTCCAAGGCAACGGTCAACAATGTACATGTGCTTGCTGTACGAAACAACTTCAAATTTCGTAGAGCACCCCAGGTGGCTTATCGCAAGGCTACCCTAGACGATTCTAAACCCACCTATAAAGAGGTTGAAGACATCATCGTACGATGGCCTACATGTGGAAATGATCGCGGGGATTATATTAAAAGAGATTTTTGAGGTAACACAACTTCGAATGAGGTCTCTAAAGTACAATCCACCACTATCTTAGAGAATGTTCAAAATTCTAAGAAGGTGGAGGAGATCAATACCTCTATTGTGAATGATGAGGAAGGGCCTGTAGACATCTCAGACATTATGGATCCTGATTTTACAAGAATCCATGAGCATCCTAGAAGATGCCGACCAACATTGCCGAAACTCGAGGCGATCGTGGTCGCCGAACTTTCTGATGAATTGTTCATTGTGCAGGAAATTGTCTTTTCTCATATAAAGGCCAACTTTCGATGTGCCAGAGAAGGTTGCGATTATTCATATTGGTATGGAAAAGAAGTTGGAGAAATTTGTTGCAGAATTTCAAGACAAGGTTTGCAAACATCAACTTCCGAAGTTAAAAGCGGATGTGGCCTTAACCTAAAGCGAAACTCAAGGACAAGTTTTTTTCAAGTGGGGGAGAATGATGTAGAACAAGAGCCTCCTGATGAAGGGCGTGCATTAAGCACATTCCTATCACAAATGGACCGAACAAATATTAAAGCAAAGTCAATAAAAATCAATAATTTTCGTATGGATGGACCAAAAGAAGGCGGACTGTACATCAGCCATAACTTTTGATCTGGAAGGAGACATGGATTCCAACTGAAATTTTATTTTGGGGTGAACTGACCCACAAAAGTGGGTCGTGTCCTTCCGTTTTGCCAGAAAACGTGTGGTTACAGCAAAAAATGAAATTTTAGAAAAACCTGTTATTTTTGGTAATTTCGAATTTTAGTTTGTTTCTTTCTTGTTCTAGAGTTTTTGTTTATTTAGGAGTTTTTATTTTGTTAAGCAATGAGTTTGAGAAAGGGTCTATTTAGTAGTAGTCTTTAACTAGGACTTTACTATTTTTAGTAACTTTTTATTTCGGAAAACTTACTATTTTTAAAAAGTACAAATTTAGGATTTAGTTTATTATTTAAAGCATTGTAATTATGTTTTTTTTTTTATTATTCATTCAATCTATAAAAAATAATTATTCAGAATTAATTTCCTCTTTTTATCCTTTTATTTCATCCTCCGAACAATGGCCTCTAATGAAGGGTTGAATCTTCATCTTAAGGATCAGTGCTCCAAAAGGATTATGTCACAGTGGCAGTTTTCAATGAAACACGACGGGAAAATCGGTTGATCCTACAAGGCATACAGGCAACCCTCGACCGCATCGTAGCAGCATTAAATCTGCCCGAAGCCCAAGGCAATGGTCAACAACCACCTGTGCTATTTCAGGGCAAAAGATAAATTTTGGCAAGAGTGGGTGCTATTCCAGCAACAGAGTTCCAGCAGCCAGGTTGAGAGCCATCGAGCATAGGCTGGGGATTCCGGCTAAGACAGGGGATTTCTCTTACCTAGGCGTTCCAATTTTTCAGGGTAGATCCAGGTGTGTGTCCTTTCAACCTCTTGTTGATAAAATCAGGAGGAGAGTTGTGGGCTGGAAGGAGAAATGCCTCTCCTCGGCTGCCAAATTAACGCTAATTAACCATGTCATGGCCTCTATTCCCATCCACACTATGGCAGCCACCATGATCCCCATGCAGGTTATTCATTCGATTGAGAAAGCCATGGTCGACTTCTTCTGGGGATGGGAGCAGGGGAGAAAGAAGATGCATTGGATCGCTTGGAAGAGGATTTCTCCCGAAATCTGAAGGTGGGCTCAGGGAGAAGTGTTTGCGGGAAGTGTTGAGGAGCATCAAAATGAAGATGGCTTGAGGCGTCTTCTTTGGTAATCGTAAGAGTATGTGGGCAGATTTCTTGAAATCCAAATACCATAAGGATTTCTCTGGTTTTGCAGGAACTACCCGCTTCTCTGGTGGCTCTCCTTTGTAGAAGAACTTGTGCAACATGTTGCCCGACATTCAAAATCATGCAAGATGGCTGGTTGGCAGTGGCGAGTACAATTTTTGGGCAGTGGATTGGACCGGTCTTGGGCCTCTGCTAGGTTGGGTTCCTAACTCGGTTCCATCTGAGTTGCTGGATGTCAAAGTCAGGGACTGCCTTACCGTTTCGGGGCTCAAGGCCCCTCTGTCAGTCACTTCTCTGCTTCCTCAGACTGTGCTTGATCAAGTTCAGGATGAGGGCCTGTGCATGTCCGACTGTGAAGATATGTGCATCTGACCTCTTACGTCTTCAGGGGTGTTCTCTGTCAAATAAGCTTGGGAGTGTAGCAGAGCTGCAAGTGTTAAAACATTGTGGGCAAAGTGGATCTGGCATCCGTTAATCCCGCCAAAGATTGCCGTCTTTTCGTGGAAAGTGTTGCTGAATGCTGTTACCGTGGATGTGAATGTGCAACACAAGGGCGTCTTTTTGGCTTCCAGATGTGTTTCTTGTTCCACGGAGTAAGCCTGCATGGAGGATTTGGACCATCTGCTAGTGAGTGGGCAGTTGGCGGAAGCTGTCTCGAAGCATTTTAGCGATATTTTTTGCTTTGCTTTGATAAGGGGTTAGTCGCATATGAGTAGGGCTGCCCAGTGGTGGAGTGACGCTTCTTCGATTGACTTCTTCTCCACTCTGAAAGGTATGGCGCTAGCCTTGATCTTTTAGAATCTTTGGGCTGGAAAGAAATTCACGCAAGTTTCAAAGCCATTTGGGTAATCCGGCTAGGACCATCTGTAAGATCCAGTGGTGGATGATTAGGCTGAGCCCCTTTCTCAACCCCCCTAAGGAAAGGAATCTGGCCGCTTCCATCGCCCTTCAAATTCTCAGTATCGTCCATCCCCCCCTTAAGAAGAAAGAGATGAGGCTTTTGAAATGGGGGAGGCCGGTGGTTGGCTGGGTTAAGGTGAACGTTGATGGCTCAGCTAGGGGCAACCCAGGTCCCTTTGGAGGTGGAGGCATGTGCCAGGGATGAAGTAGGGGAGCTCTTGTTTGCGTTTTCCAATGGATATGGCCTGGGTTCTAGTGTTCAGGTGGAGATTAAGGCGTTGGAAGAAGGTTTAAGGTTGTGTGTTTCCCGAGGTCTCTCCAAAATTGAGATAAAGAGTGATTCCAAGATAGTTGTGTCCGTCTTGTCTAGGGAGCGCTCTTCGAGCTCAGTTTTTTGGTATTGGTGGGCCCACATTTTCAGCCTCTTCAGGCAAGTGGAGGCTAAGGTTAGCTTTGTTCCTAGAGAGATGAACGGTGTCACGGATAGCTTGGTGTGGCTCGGAAGCTCTCATCAAAGCTCCAGGATTTTCTCCTCGCCTAGGGATCTTCCTAGGGACATCAGGGGGAAGCTTTTCCTAGATAAAGTCAGGCTGGGGGTTGTAGGGTAGTAGTGGGGTGAGTGGGGCGATGTTGCTTCTTCTGTTTGGGTTATGATAGGTGGCTTGCTGGGGTCTTTTTTTCCGGCTTCCCACCCGAATGTGTATTCCTTTGCACTGTGAATAAAATTTCCTTCTTAAAAAAAAAAAAAAAAAAAAAAAAAAAACCCACCTGTGCTAGCTATACGGAACAACCCCATATTCCGTAGAGCACCCCAAGTGACCTATCGCAGGGCTACTTCAGACGATTCAAAACCCAATGATAAAGAGGTCGAATACATCATCGTACGACAGCCTACACGTGGGAAAGATCGCGGAGATTATGTTAAAACATATTTTCGAGGTGATGAAACTTCGGATGAGGTCGCTAAAGTACAACCCACCACCATCTCAGAAGTTATTCAAGTTCCTGAAGAAGTGGAGGAAATTGTTACTCCAGGTGTTGTGAACAAAGAGGACGATCCGGTAATCGTTTCAATGATTATGGATTCGGATTCACAGGAATCCATGATCACCTCTGAAGATACCACACCAAAATTGCAAGATTCCAAGGTGACCATGGGCACTGAATTTTTTGTTGATTTGTGTCCTCTGCAGAATTCTAGCTTCCATCAGTTTGAGCCCCTTATCAACAATATGGTTGGTATAACAGATCCGTTTGCGGTTTTCCTTGTTCATGGGGAGAAGAAGACGAAGATGATTGCTGCACTATACCAAGGAGTGGCCGAGGACACGTATCGCCAATCAATTTCTTTGGTGACTCTGAGCATGGGTCACAAGCCAAGGCCATGGAAGAAGATGAAAGTAAATCTTCACCATAACTTGAAGCGAAACTCGAGGATGAGTTTTTTTTCAAGTAGGGGAGAATGATGTAGGACAAGAACCCCCTGATCAATGGCGAAGATCACCCATATTCTTATCACACACCGACCAAAAAGCAATCAAGGAAAAGTAGGCAAAAACTGTCAATTTTCGCATAGATTGACCAAAAGAAGGTGGACCGTAAATCAGCTATAACTTTTGATTCGGGAGGAATTACGGGACGTACAACATATGGATTCCTATTGAAATTCCGTGTCGAGATGAACCAACCCACAAAAATGAGTCGCGTTCATCCGTTTCGCTAGAAAATTCGCCATTACAATAGAAAAATAAAATTTTAGCAAAAACTTTACTATTTTTAGTAATTCTGAATTTTAATTTGTTTATTTCTTTTACTAGAGTTTTTGTTTATTTAGGAGTTTCTATTTTGTTAAGCAATGAGATTTTGAAAGGGTTTGTTTAGTAATAGTCTTTAACTAAGACTTTATTATTTTTAGCAACTTTCTATTTTTGAAAAACTTACTATTTTTAGTAAGTACGAATTTAGAATTTAGTTTATTATTTAAAGCATTGTAATTTTTTTTTATTATTCATTCAATCAATTATTAACAATTTATTTGGAATTAATTTCCTCTTTATCTCTTAGTCTCCCTCCCTCTCTCTCTCTCTCTCTCTCTCTCGTGAAATGAGAAATAACCGATGAAGAAGACATGATCAACCTCCCACGTCCTCCCTGCGTCAGATGGACCATGAATTACTAAACAGCCAAATTTTCCCTCTGATGTATGACAAATGTCAAATGTTCTACCGTATAAAAGTTTTGATATTGCTTTCAGTCCACCTATTGTGTGACTCAGATAATGATCTGATATATCTGATTTTTGAAGATTTTCGAGGCATCTCATCATCATGATAGGGCTCAAGGGTTGGATGGGACAGTGTAGAATAATGGACCAAGTAAGAAATAGTATATAAACAAGTGTCATCGTAAGCTACGTACAGTGCTCTTAGTTGCATCTGAACACTTGAACGGTCCAATGGATCAGTCCAAACTGTCTATTACGTTCATAATACATTTAAAGGCTACCGTCCAAGACTTAAAATGATCAGATGAGTCAATCCATCATGGGTTTGTCCTTATTTACGTAGCTGTCTTTTTTTCATGCCATGCATGGGATGGTTAGGATTGATAAGTCGGAGAAAATCCCGCCAAAGTGTTGGATTGATAAAAGCTTTAATACTCGGCCAGCATGTGATGAATGATACGTGGTACTTACAAATTACTTAGAAATTGCATAGCAATAATTCAAAAATCATCCAATTAATGCATAGAAGTTCATATGTATCGTAAACTAAAAATTACACCGATTTGACTATCTTATCAGATTTGTGGACATTTATTGGACGGTTCAAAATGAAAAATATACAATTCATGCCTTATTTCAACAAAGTAGTATCCACAAATCAGAGGTTAGGATTGTGTAACTAATTTGATTTTTGAAATATAACTTAAAAACAGTAGGATCCACAATTTAGTTGTTTTAATTTGATTTAATGCATACCACCTGTAACATTTTAAAGTGGGCCTTTTGCAATAGGCCGATGGTTGCTTGAGCATTGTAGAGTCTATGAGCAGTACTATATATAACTACTTGTGGGTAGGGCTGTCTATGGGCTGGGTTTCCTGTCGGACTTTTGGGTCTTCTCGTCTTATAAGGCCAGACTTGGGCTGTGCCTGAGTCCGACCTGGCCATGGCCCATTAGTTTTGTAGGGGAATTAAAAAATAAATTATTGGGCCCACTAGAATTTTAATGTTCAATCCACTGTAACCATCAGGCAATTCACCCCATGTAAGAACTAGAGCTGAAAAATCAACCTGATCTGTGGTCCAAGTTGACCACACAATTAGAAATAGTGGACAGGGCAATGCTCACCCTCCAAACTATTTTCTCTGTGTGGCACACTTGATCACGTGTGGGCCTGTTTTTGGGACCTATGACTAAATTTTGATGTGGCATCTAATGGTTGGAGTGAATTTCATATGATCATCATAGTAGGTCCTCTGAAAACAAGGGTAGATATCTCTCTCCTAATTGCTTCCTTAGGTTAGGCCACATGAATCATACGTTAGTGTGATTTTTTAGCTGTGGATCTAACATGTGATTATACATCTAATAGTTGGAGTGGATTTGAAATATACATGATGATGGGTCTGTCAAAAATCAAAGTTGGCATCTCTCTCCTATTGTACGTCAAAAATTAAAAAAAAATAAAAAATAAAAAATAAAATTGAAGAAGAAGAAGAATATTTCCCTTACAAACGGTTCCCTGATTTCTGCTTATGTATTAAAAATGGTACTTACATGGGAGCAAATTAGGTGTTATCATGGTAACACACGTTAGTGGTGTTTCCCTGATGGTGGGGTTCACCTTGACTTATGTGTTGTATATCCACAAGGTCCATCAGTTTTCCAGCTCACCTGTCCCAAAAATGAAGCTGATCCAAATCTCAAGTGGACCACACAGTAGAGATTGTGGAATACAGTACTGTTGCTAAGATATAGTCCTAAAATCAAATTGGTCGAACAATTCCAACCTAATCAATACTTATTTGTTGAAATAAGACCATATATAGAATACTTTTTAAATGTCCAATAAGTGTCCACCAATCCCATAATCGCATAATCAAATCAGCATAATTTTTGGCTAATGATACATCTAGGCTAAAACCCAAAATTTATGCAGTTTAATTAGAATTTCTTTTATGCTTGGTATGCAATTTATAACTAATATCTTGAATGCCTGAGTATCATCGATCATACTTGCCAGAGTATCAAAGTTTTTCTCATTTATGATACATCTCTTGAAAGAAAGGTCTTAACTCCAACTGCTTTCAGACCATAATTTACAATCCACCCAGCAAATAATTTTCAAACCTTTTTGTGGCATCCAACACTTCTAGTAGATTGGTGCAATCATTTGGGATTATCTTGTGCAGAAATCAACCGCATCCGCTCACTAAGTGGACCATACTTTTATTTTGTTATTTTCTATGTTGGGGCCTATCTAATGAGTGGATGGGGCTGATTTCTTCAAAGTGGATTGTCATGGTGGGCCCAACTTACTAGAAGGGCTGGATGTTGCAAGAACATGATAGGTTGAAAGTTATCTCTACGGTGGATCATATATAAATTATATATGTTCTAACCTGTCCTCCTTGGAAAATGCCTAAAGGCCTAACTAACATTGTCCACAGCCATCTCTCACTGTGTAAAAGATAGAGAGTATGTGAATGGATCTTTGCCTAACCAATTGAAAATTCATGTGGGTATTTTTGTCTCCACCATAGCATATTCCTTTGATGTGGCACATATGCTCATGTAATAATAATACAATGTTGTTTTCTAACAAGAAGAGCCTTCATTTTTCAATCAAAAGATGTCACATTCACAACTTTCTTAGTATGGAAACTTCATAGAAAGCAACCTTTTAACCTATGTAATTGGCCTCACTAATCATACATTGTTTTTATTGTTAAACTCAACATTGTAATCGCAATCTCACGCTTAGATTACACGCAAATCAGTAAATGCAATTAGTATTCAACTCAACATCGAAATCGCAATCTCTTACATTGATTCCAAACAAAAGCCAAGTTGGGTTCAAACAGGTGGACCGGACAGGCAAGCAGATTGCTCGATCCGCATACAACTATTATTATTTCAAAAGCTTGTACCGTGTTCTCATCATAGTTAACAAAACGTATGTCATATGACAGAATAAAAAAAAAAAAAGAGTATGATAAATGTTGGCTTTTAGTTCTATTAAGATATGGTGAGACAAATGAAAGCACCAAAAATCAAAGAATTTAAAGTTCGGATTAATATTGTATGGCAGATATATTAAGTGACAGGAAGAGATCAAAGGGTTAGATTTTTCCAGTTTAAAGAGATTTTTATAACTTAATTATTTATTTATTTTGTTGAATATTCCCATCCCATATATTAGTACGACTTTGTGCACATTGTTGGGAACCGCAAAAGCACAGAGGTGAATCAAACGAGCAAAAACGCAAATGCATAAACAAATCAACATAGAGAGACAATTTGATTTTACGTGGAAAAACCCTTGCGAAAAAAAATATCACGACACAAAGCGATATGCACTGAAATTTCAGAAGTTACAAAAGATGAACTTACTCAAAACAAAGCCCTGAGAGAAATCCTAGCTTTCTCTCTCACCAAAACCGTCTCAAACCCTAGAACACGTCTTAGTCCTTCCTTAATCTTGATTACACCCATTTATATAACTAATAATCAAAATTAAAAACAACTTACGCAAAGCTACGTAAAACAGTGGAAACTGACAGTCGGTTGGTCGCTCGCTCGACACCTCCTGACCACCCCTTCAGTTGCCCAACGACCACATGGTCGATCGCCCAAATATACCAAAAAACGTCCAAAGAGTTTGCACATATTTTCGAATATCGTCGATCACCCAATCCTCCAAGTTTGGTTGTCCGAAGCCTATCCAAAATTGTACTCTAAAGACCAATTTGCAATGTACGGGATATTTTCAATCAGCCCAACTATAGTAGTCGTTCGACCAATTACCCCTTAATTTGTCCAGATTGAAAGCTCCATTCAACACATGTGTGACAAAAATGGCCTTAAAAGTATTCATGATTGCAACTTCCCCCCTTGAAAGTACCAGACTAGATAAGCGTCCATCCCCGCATCAGTGCTACTAAATTTTGAAAATTTAAGGGTTATTTCTCCAAAACCATGAAATGGGAAAAATCCAAACGTTAATAAAAATAAATATACATAGTAA
This sequence comes from Liriodendron chinense, assembly GCA_003013855.2. NCBI lineage: Eukaryota > Viridiplantae > Streptophyta > Magnoliopsida > Magnoliales > Magnoliaceae > Liriodendron > Liriodendron chinense. The sequence continues at coordinate 10,750,191 of ML058484.1, read as the reverse complement.
CCAATGAAAGAAAAGAGAGGAAATGAACGGAAGCAAAAAAATAGCAACATTTGTTGATATCTAAATCGGGCAGGCGACCCATAAGAAAATGGCATCTCCTTCGTCACTATAGCGATTCGTCAAGCACCAATATCATTGGATAGGTTGATCTTCAAATCCGTACAATGAGATCAATCATATAAACAATTTGCATCATTTATATGAGAACTCCACATCCAACGACTACAACCCCAACAGAAGAAAAATAATTAAACTATGGATTGAGAAGTTTGATAGATTAAACTTTGCCTCCTGGAAGATGCAGATGGAGGATTATTTGTATCAGGACCTTATATTCTTCTAGAAGGAAAAAAAGAAGAAATCGGAGAAGATGACTGATGATGAATGGTCTCTGATAGATTAATTATTGCGCAGCAAGCCAACAACGTCGGTGAACCGAGATCAAATATTCAATATCACCCACAAATGATAAACAGGAAAAAATAGCAAGTAGAAACGAAATTCAAACAAACCAACAACCACAAGACATAATTTTACGTGGGAAAATCCCAACAAGGGTAAAAAAAACCACGGATGCAATCTCCACTATGAATAAAAACGAAGTTACAATGATAAACTCATATTCTCATATGCTCTCATGTACAGAGATAGCCATTTTTACAAACATCTCTCTCTCTCTCTCTCTCTCTCTCTCTCTCTCTCTCTCTCCTTGGACGTATATAAACCTTAATCACATACCCCAATCCCGATTTACAACCCTTTATATAGTTTAAAATGAAAATCGATGATAAAAAAAAAATGCACTTAAGCAGTTCGCTGCACGGTCGGGCACCCACACAGACTTGGTCGAGCACTCGACAAATCTAAAATCTGTCCAGCGAGTTAACGAGAAAAACTGCCAAAGTTTAGGTATCTGAGCAAGCATGGTCGGGAGCCCGCTCTGGGCACCGGGCGCCCAATCAACATACCATTGGGTGCCTGACTGTATCAAAAACAGTCCAAAGACTTTTAATCTCTCTGGGTGAATTTTGGTCGCCTGATCAAATACCAGCCGGGCACCCGACCACCCCAAGCTTGCAAAACTGATGGTGTGTTGGCTCCACACTTCAACACCTTCGTCACTATGACGATTCGTCTGAGCACCAATATCAATGGATGGTTGATCTTCACATCTGTACAATGAGACCAATTATATAAACGATTTGCATCATTCATATAAGAACTCCACATCCAACGGCTGCAGCCCCAACGGAAGAAAAAGAATTAATGGTACATCTTAATGTATTGTAGCAAAATATTTGTTCATTTTTAACTTAGCACATCTGAATTTTAGATCTTCCTTAATTTTGGGCTCATGTCCTAACATGATCGGTCAAAACATATATGTACAGGTGGATTTCTCACAAACTATCATGGTGGGCCCCACCTAGCTTCTGACTTCAGAACTTCCCAGGACAGGTTGTGGCAGGCAATCCGCGTCAGCCCTTCACTTTGGCCCACCTTCGGATATGGATGCAGACAACGCCTTTTGACTCGTAATGTGTGACAATTTGCATCCAGATTCATGCATGGTTCCGGCCGGTCTCCACTGACATTGAGACATAAGCTAGATTGCACGTGACAGTCACGTGCAACATATTGTAATTGATCATTCTTCCGGGAGCTGTGGCCCACAAGTGAAAGGTTATGGAAGAAGCACAGACCGTCCAAAATAACAATATGTATTGGATAGATATAATCACCTAAACTAGGAATTTTTTGGGTGGTGCTTCATCCAAAATGAGGCTCACCATATCAACGGTACGGATCACTGTACTGGAGATTCCAATTGTAAAAAAATCACACACACACACACGGATGCATCGTGATGCTATTCACGTTCTTGTGGATCAGGAGTTGAAAGATCTCCAACGTCCTAGTCAACAAAGGTGAAAGGAAGAGAGAATCACGTGTATTGAATGAGTTATTCAATATAGCACAAACATTTGCAAAATGGTGGTGAATGGTGACTCATCAACCGCAAATGCCATGAATGGCTGGTTCCATTATGGACGGAGCAGGGGCCACCAGTTGAATGGTTAGGATCGTGTTTTCAATGCAATTTTTAAACTGTGATCCATCCAATGATGGACCACACGATATAGATGGTCCGGATTGTGGGGGTGTATGTTCGTTGAGTCACCACCGTTTTAAAAACGTTGGTGAGTATCAATGTAGTGTAGACGACTCGATGGAGGAAAGAGCTTCGATGATATGGACGATTATTCTATATTTAAGCTCGAAGGGAAAAAAAAAAAAAAATCAAATTAATCTGCAATTATTCTATCTTCTCTAGGCATTGTCCATCTTGGTGAGTCTCATCGTATGGATGGTCCAGATTACTGAATCATGGGGCCCACTTGTCTAAACCAAAAACCTGCGAATAATTTTCAAAGATTCGCTCGTGTACTATAATCCCGCGGAGGAGAATCCTGGGATATCATATCATGGATTCATGGGCATCATCAATCCGAGTGGATGTATAGAATTCATCAGAGGCGAATTTCCTGCACTTGTTTGTGGGAGCCCAAAAAAAGGACTTGTGGGGTCCACCGTGTTGCCTATTTGATATGATCCACTCCGTTAATCAGTTCAGCAGCTAGCTCATGAAGCCTTCATGTGGCCCAACGTGACGTATACGTCAGTTGTATGCTATCAAAAGGATACAAACAAATGCCAGCCAGATCAAAAACTTCAGTGGGACCCAAGAAGATTTAGACCTTGAGGAATTGGACTCCCTAATAGCAGGTGCTGTGGGGCTCACCTTGATGTATGTGTTTTATATCCACACTGTTCATCCATTTTGCCAGATGTTTTGAGGGCATGAGCCCAAAAACGAAGCAGATCCAAAGTTCGAGTGGACCACACCAAAGGAAACAGTGGAGATAATACCACCTACTGTTGAAACACTTCCTGGCCAGTGTAATGTTTATTTGTTATCCCACCTGGCTTGTTCATAAGGTAGCACACATCTGAACGAAGAAAAAGCATCAATATCAGCCCCAAAAAGTTTTAATGGTGGGCATTCAATCACCACTGTGTCCTGTGGTGTGGTCCACTTGAGCTTTTGATCTTCTTCATTTTCGTGATGGATGGACGACGGTCTGCTTCCCTTCGAAGAACGTGATTGACACGAGAAAGCAGTTGACAGTTGCGCGCCGCCGGTTGTGAAGGGAAAACGACTAATAACACCCAAAGCAAAGGACGCGGTTTGGCTGCCCGAACACCAGCCGGGTAGCTAGTGTCAAAGCTCTGTGGCCCCACCATGATGTATGTGTTTTATCCACGCCATCCATCCATTTTGCGAGCTAATTTTACGGCATGAGACTGAAAATGAGGAAGACCCAAAGCTCAGATTGACCACATCACAGGGATTGAATACTTACCGTTGAAAAATACCCATGGGCCATGAAAGTTTTGGATCAAGCTAATATTTGTGTTTTCCCTTCATCCAAGTCTGAGTGACCTTACCAACAGGTTGGATAACGAATAAACATCACTGTGGACCCTAGGAAGGTTTCAACAGTGGACATCATTCTCCCCGCTGTTTCCTGTACTGGTGTGGTCCACCTGATCTTTGGATCTGCTTCATTTTTAGGTTCATGCCATCATAGCTCGCAAAATAAATGGATGGTGTGGATAAAACACATACATCATGGCGGGGCCCAAAGAGCTTTGACATCGGCTACATTTTCTTTCCAATGTATTACATATCTTAAATATTCTACTCATATGAAATGTGGGGACGTGCCATGATAACCTGATATGAAGAACAGCTGATATACATCCAGAGTAGGACACAACATCCATATCAAAGTACAATTGATGGTATATATGAATTAGTGCACTGATCATGTGGCACACCCAATTAGCCAATCACCATAATTTTCCTACCAAGAGATCATCACAGTAGTACTCATCTTTTTCTTAGATAAGATATTCTACACGTGTGTGACATATTGACCCAAGAAAATCGATGCACCATAACTTGAATAAAAAAGTTGTTGTATCAAACATTGCTCTTTGACACAGATGGCTGCCTATTGTTTTTTTTTTTTTTTTTAATACCTATTTTTTTTAAAAAAAGTTATATCGCTTTCGGTCCATCTTTTCCTCCGTTTCTTCTGTATATTAAAGAGCTCCATTATTATTATTATTATTATTATTTTTTATCATTTTTGGGACACATGAACTCATGTAACTGTATCTCTCTGTGGTGTGGCTCAACTAATGATCTGATAACACCTTTGGGATAGTGGTAGACTGAGTGAAGATAACCTCATTTCAACTAGGGCTCTCAATGGGTCGGATCTGGATTGGATCCTGTTGGATCTGGCTCCAAGTCCGTATATTTGTAGATGGATTCGGATCAGATTCGGATCCAACTCCGATCTAAAAGGTGATATCCATATTCGATCTTATTAGATCCATTTCCGATCCAAAATCTATATAACCATCGGATTCAGGTTGGATCTAGGTCCGAATCCACCCTCATTACAAATATAAAAATATATATATATAATATAATATGTTTAATTTAGTAGAAAAATTATGCAAATCCCACTATTTGCTATGGTATGGTTAACCTAAGAGTGGCATGTCTCAATTTTGAGACATGGCCTAAAATAATTTGCAAAACGGATGGCCAGCATGAATATAACATATAAAGTAAGGTGACAATGAGTCGGATCTTAATCGGATTCAGATCGAACTTAGAGATGTTCCTATGAATCCATATCCGGTCCATTTAAGCAATCAAACCTATTTTAAGATCCAAATCCAGTCCATTTAACTATTTGAACCTATTTTAAAATCCAAATCCATATTATACGAATTCTGAACGAATCGGATTTGATCCGTTACTTTGAGAGCCCTAACTTCAACCCTTACACCCTAGTATCGATTCCCAACGTAGGGGTGGCTAACATTGAAGTGTGACGATCAGTATGCATGGGTGTGTGTACTAACATTGGGATGTGTGTACTAATCTAAAATATAAAATAAAAAAATAAAAACAAATGATATGATCATGGATTGGACGAGCGAGGTTTGGGTGGATCCCCAGATCCATTGAGGTCAGTGGGTCCCCAACTGTGGGGCCACTGTGATGTATATACCTTACATCTACACCATCCATGCATTTTGAAAGCTCATTTTAGGGCATTATCCAAAAAATGAAGCAGATCCAAATCTTAGGTGGACCATACCACATGAAATAGTAGTGATTGAATCCACAGCATTAAAAGCTTCATGTGGTCCACTGGAATGTTTATTTTCCATCCAACGTGTGAAAAGGTCACAAAGACCTGGATGAAGATACCAAACAAATATCAGCTTGACCCAAAACTTTTGTGACCCGAGAGAAGCTTTTAATGGTTGAGTACCACTGTTTACTGTATTATGGTCCACCTGAGATTTGGATCTACTTCGGTTTTTGAATCATACTCTAAAATGAGTTTTCAAAATGAATGGACAGCATGGATGTAATACACAAACATCATACAGTGGATGTCACGGTAAGGGATCCACCCACCTCAGTGGACCCAGGGATCCAGGAAGCCGCGCCCGGATGGGACAAGGTACATATGGTGGACCAAACAAGGAATAGTTTAAGTAATAATGCTTTTAGTTATATCTGACCACTTAGGACAGTCCAATGGATCAGTCCAAACTGCCTGTTGAGTTGAGTTTATAATACATTTATGAGCTACCGTCAATCCATTCGGGATTTGTCCTTATTTTTGTAGACGTCTTTTTTCATGACACGTATGGAATGGTTAGGATTGCCTAACAAAAATGACTATTTAGGATTATAAGCAATCTATGATGGTCCCGGTTGTTGTTTGGTGTGATCTAGGCCTTTTTTTTTTTTTTTTTTTTTTGTATAAATGATCTAGGCCGTTCATATTAAAGTATAATGATTATATTGTTACGATATTTATGTTGGAGTGATATATGCATGGTATACAATGAAATCTATCTGAAACTGATGGACAGTTTAGATCAATTAATTACATTCTTTAAATGTCCCAATGCAAAAGGAGGTGCGCAAGTCGTATAGTACCCCCACCAGTAGAGCTGGACATGAACTAAGTTTGATTGCTCGGATCGACTCTGATCAACTCGATTAAACTCTGTTCGAGCAAAAAGTCTTAAGGTCTATTTGAAAAAGGTGCAAGTCAGTTTCAATCACAGCCCTATTTGACTCAAATATTGATCGGCTTGACTCGACTCAGGTTACACACACATGCACACACACACTCTATGCGCTCGACCTCATGGAAAGTTCCCATGAGGTGGAGCTGTGTGGGCCCCACTATGATGTGTGATCGGAATCCACACCATGCATTTGGTGGGTCCCCTATTGGGTATGGGATATCCCAAAAATCAGCTGTATCCAAAACGCAAGTGGGCTATACCAATTGAAACAGTGTAAAGTCACGCCTGCAATATATATATATATATATATATATATATATATATATATATATATATATATATATATATATATATATAGAGAGAGAGAGAGAGAGAGAGAGAGAGAGAGAGCAGGTTGGATGACAAATAAACATGCGTGTGGGCCCTAGGAAGGTTTCAATGATGGACATCATTCTCCTTAGTGTTTCCTGTGGTGTGGTCCACTTGAACTTTGAATTTGCCTCATTTTTTGTTTGATGCCTCAAAATGAGTTGTACAAATGGATGGACGGAGTGGATAAAACAAATACATCATGGTGGGACCACAGAGCTTTGACACCATCTTGCTAGCCGTTGTTCGTGTCACCAACTAACTCACATTCATGGATTGAGTACCCGTCTACCCCACCAAGACCTATCTAGAGACGGATGGTCATGCCAGTGCTTTGTAGGGCCCATAGTGATATATTTGCTTATCTAAGTTGTCCGTCTGTCCACTTTTTAAATATCATTTATGGCATTATTCAAAAAATAAAGTGGATCGAAGGCTCGAGTGGACCACACCATAGAAACAGTGGGGATGTTAAGTATATATGTTATGGTCTTTTATCTAGTTAATTAAAAAATTTTAACCTTGTGCTTCGTCATCTGTGATATATAATTTGTGAATAAATCGATATTCACTATTCAGTAGTAGAAAAAATATTTTCAAGGGAAAAAAGTGAAATTGTTCAAACTTGTTCGAACTCGTAAAAATTGTTCAAAATCCATACGTTCGAACATGGTTAGGCCGGATCAAATTGAGTTTGAACAGAGCTACCATGTTCGAATGTTTGTTCGAACACACTCACCCAAGTAGCCGAACAATCCAATCTACTCCATGTTCTACTCGGATCAGATTGTTGCCCACCTCTTCCCACCAGAACCTAGCTAGAGATCAATGGGGCGTGAATTAGGTGTTACCTTGGGAACAACTTAGTCGGTGTTACCCCTACCATATGGCCCACATGAATGATATTTTGTATATCCATGCCAGTCCATCCGTTTCTCCAGACCATTTTAGAATGGGGTTCCAAAAATCATATAGATAAAAACCTCAAGTGGACCATACCAATGGAAACAGTTTGATTGAGTGCCCCACCATTAAAAATTTCACAGAGCCCATCTTAAGGTTTTGGTAATGTTTATTTTCAATCAAAGATGTTGATAATGCCAATAAGGTCTTGATGAAGGCAAAACTATAAAGATCAGATTGATCCAAAACTTTTGTGGGCTACAAAAAACTTTTAATGGTCATTAATCACTGTTTCTAGCCCGATGGTCCACCTGAGATTTGGATCTTCTTAGGGTTTTGGATCACATCCTAAAATGATATGAAAAGACAGATGGACAGAGTAGATATATAAAAAATATATTAATATGGGCCCCACACGGTTATTGTAACACCCACTAAGCTGTTCCCAGAGTAACAACTAATTTGCGCCCAGATCAATGGTCTTGGCAGGGATTATGTGGAGCCCACCGTGATGTATTTTATCCATGCTGTCCATCCATTTTGACATATCATTTTAGGGCATGAGACCAAATAGGAGTCAGATATCAAAATCTTGAGTGGACTACTTACACGACAGGAAGCAGTGGTGACAATGAAGCCTACTGTTGAAACCTTCTAGGGCCCACCATGATGTTTATTTGTCATCCAACCCGTTCATAAGGTCAGATAGATCTAGATGGAAGGAAAACATAAACATCAGCTTAATCCAAGACATTTATAGCCCCATGGAGTTTTCAATGGTTGGCATCCCATTCCCACTGTTTCTTGTGGTGGACCATTTGTTACCCCATGGAGTTTTCAATGGTTGGCATCCCATTCCCACTATTTCTTGTGGTGTGGTCCACTTGAGCCTTAAACCCTGTCTCTGTTTAGGCTCATGCCCTAAAATGATCTGCCAAAATGGATTGACGGCATGATAGAACACATACATCAAGGTGGACCCCACAGATCCCCTGCCAGGACCATCCATCTCTAGCCAAGTACCCACGTCCAACTAGGAGCACTAAAACTTTAGGTGCACCAGAGCATTTCTCTTATAATTATACTGCAGTTTTGGAGTGTTTTACTACAATTTGGTTCTTACAGGGCTAGCTTCTTCAAGATTAAACGGTTATCCATGGCCCGCTTTGGATGGAGAATAGTGAAAAAGTATACTGATCGGGATAATCCTGACCATCTGTTTAAATTGTTGAAGTTGGGTACTTGAACATTTTATTTTTAGCCGTCCATTTGTCACCATGCCACTAACGGTTGGAGTGAACTCATAGGAGGAAATGAGAGGCACTCATCTATGTGACACACAAGGGGGCGAGTGTACTTTCTATGTTTTTTGGGCCACAACTTGGATGGAGCAAAGCCAAAATACGGTTATGATTCCCTAATTTGTCTGGTTTTGGAAATGATATGGTGGAGCCAGTAGCAACATAATATGATAGAGCGATCTCTCTGCATAACATTGGCACCGTTTGGAAGCAATCAGTACCGTCCATCCAATTGGGTCTATGATGGATGGACCAAGGTTCAAAAGCAGTGCCAATTGGACGGCTGCTTTGACTGTCAACCATTTAGCATGTTGTTCTCGACCGGTGCCTCGAATCCCATGGTCAGGCAGCTGAGATAATCTGATCAAAATAGCTTTTTTCCCCACTACCTGTCCATAGCTGGGCCTACTAGATGAACGGTTACTGCTAGAAACGTATCAATTGCTAATTAGAGCTGAACTCGAGTTGAGTTGGCTTGGTTAGCTCGCTCGACTGGTCTCGTAACAGTTCGATTTGAATGCTGGCACGATTCAAGTTGAAACTTTTTTCCATGCTTGAAGTGAGCTTCGAGCCTAGCTCGATTTGGATCAGCTCAAAACTCGGCTTGATTGCAGTTGGATTACTCAACTCGAGTATCTGAAAATGAGGGGGTGGTTAGATGAAGAATGGTCTTGCAAAAAATGTGAGAGATCAAGGCCATTCACCAGCTGGCCCAACTGGCACTGAACAAATCCAAAATTGGGTTGGTTCATTTATCAGTTAGGCCACGAGTTTGAAGGAGGGACTTATGGTCATTGTTTGAAATTGTTGATTTGCTCAAATTGTTGGAGAGCCTTCAAATTATGTATGGTTTGGGTGCTCAGACTTTGGGTGACCAATTTGATCATTTGACCTATATGCACAGCGAGGCCACTAGACAGATTCCCTGTGCCTTAGATTGGTCGGGCGATCGATCTAAAGGGGGTCTTGATGAGTAACCCAGATCTCAAACTAGTGTACTGAGCTAGCACACATGCCGCGAAACCCTTCAACATGCCACGTGATGAATGGGCCGAATGATGCACAAATGTACCCTATAATCATGGGAGCGGATAAGGTGAAACCGCGGATCCACCAATGGAGGCGGATGGGATCCCTGACTATGGCGCTCAGTATGTACCCTAAATTTACACCGTCCAACCATTTTGAAAGCTCATTTTAGGGATGATCGCAAAAATGAAGCTGCCAAAAATTTTAGGTGGACCACACCATAGGAAACATTCGTGATTCAATCCCCACCATTAAAAACTCCATGGATTCAACCGGAATGTTTATTTAATTTCCATCCAAACTGTTGATAAGGTCACAAACGCCTATATGGATATACGACATAAATATCATCTTGATCCAAATCTTTTGTGACCCACAATAAGTTTTTAATCGTCAATCGCCAGTACTGTTTCTTGTATTATGGTCCATCTGGGATTTGGAACAGCTTCATTTTTTGGTTCATGCCCTAAAATAAGCTTTCAAAATGGTTGTACGGTGTGGATTTAAGGCACATACATCGCTGTGAGCCCCACAGTCAGGGGTCCCACCCACCTTGGTGGATCCGGGTTCTCACCTAATCCACTCCCTATAAGCATGTGCCAACATGGAACGCGTGTAAAATCCAAACGGTTCACCAGGAAGGGTGAACTTTATAACCCCATTTGAAAACGTTATGCCAGTTCTGCTCATCAGGTGGGCCATGAGTTCATTGAAAGCAGACGGTCGATCTATTTTAACCGTCCGTTTATTTGCACGTGGGACCCATGTGATTAACGTACCAGCCCAAACTTTTGGACAATGACTTCTACACGGGAGTACGTCACCTCTTTCTCCCATCTGACAGATCCGGTGGACCCCACCGTTGCCACCTTGGACGTCTCCATCGGAGTTCCCATTGCATTATATTTTCTTGTATTAGATTAGATACTCGTGAACGGCAGAATCTGACCATCCATCCTCACACACATAGCCCCTGCAGAGCCTTTAGAAATTAATCTCAATCCGAACCGTCCAAATCACAAGAAGAACGGTAGATGGACCACAATCTAAAATACCAACTTAAAGGAGTAAAATAACTATATAACTGATGGCCTTTAAATTGATGGTTAAAATGAAAAGATAAGGTGGCCAAACGGTCTTTCTCGTTTCTTAATTAGAGTATTCGGCATATGACAACACGTGGCACCTTTTAGGTGGCCAACATGCGGTCCATAACGCCACGTGGCACAACAAGCCGTCGTAAAACCTGTGGCTACTTTCCACCACGGTCCAAACGTGGGAGCGGATTAGCTGTTACTAGGGTAACAGCTCAGTGGGTGTTACCCTAACTGTGTGGGCCCACCTTGATGTATCTGTTGTATATCCATGCCGTCCATATGCTTTAAAATCTCATTTTAGGAAGCGATCCAAAATGTTAAGAAGATCCAAATCTCAGGTGGATTACACCATTAAAAACTTTTTGTGGGCCAAAACATCTATGGATCAAGCTGATATTTTTATTTTCCCTCCATCCAGGTCTTATTGACATTATTAACAGGTTGGATGGGAAATAAATATTAGGAAAACCTTTTAATGGTGAGTCACTCAATCACCACCGTTCGTGTGGTGTGGTCCACCTGAGATTTTGGATCTGCTTTTTATTTTTGGACGACGTCCTAAAATGAGCTGGAGAAACGAATGAACGACGTTGATATACAGCACATCATCAAGGTGGGCCCCACGGCAAGGGTAACACCCCACTAAACTATCATCCGGGTGATCTAATCCGCTCCCCCAAGCGTTCAAGCAGATTGCCTGTGACCCCGGGCACAGGGATATCTCTGTGCCCAGGACTGTGTGGGGGACATAGAGATATCCGTTGTAAATCCACTCTGTCCATTTTTTTGACAGACCACAGTAGGATATGATTATAAAAATCTGACAGATAAAAAAAAACTCAGATGGCCATACCAACAAAACAGTGGGAACAGCAATGTCCACCGTTGAAGCCATTTTGGAGCTGACCATGATGTTTATATTCCATCCAAACCGTTCATGGAATTATTAACGCTCATATAAACTGTAGGAACAAATATTATGCCGATACAAAACTTCTGTCACCACAAAGTATTTATTCCCCACTGTTTCGTGCGGTATGGCCTACTTAAGCTTTCGATATGTCTGCTTTTAGAATCCTGTCCTATTGTCGTATTTAAAAACATGGGGACGGAGTGGATTTGTCACGGACCTTTCTATGGGCCCCACACAGCCTCGGACACGAAATCCGCTCCAAAGCGGCATCCGTCCCCGAAGTAAATGACGCAGAAACAACGCGTCGGACTTAAAAGTCGAAGATAATCCCACTAAAGATATAGAAAAAAAGCTCTTCCACACGGGCGATGTGTGATGAATGATACTTGCCCTTATTAAATGAGTGCGGATCGTCTATGTTGGCCGCGCAGAAGAATTCAGCGCTTCCCCCTTCTTACTCGTCCACGTCATAAGAGCCTATGTCAGCTGAAGTCATCAATAACTTAAAAAAAAAAAAAAAGTAGGGATACATCTCCATTTTTATACATATCTACTCATTGCTTATACGAAATACCACTCATTCAAATTTAGTTTTACAGGCTGGCAAACCTTCTGACAGCTAGCACATCTACCGGAGGAGTGCATAGTTTGTGGGCCCACTATGATATATGTTTAGATCGTTACCGTCCAATCAGTTTTACAGATTATTCTAAGGCACTGTCCAAAAAATGAAGCTGATCTAGAGCTCATGTGGACCACATCATAGAACACCAATCATTTTAATTGTGAACGTTCATTCAACATTTTTTGTGTTGTGGTCCACTTGAGATTTGAATCTGCCTCTGCTTTAGTACATATCATAGAATGATCCAGAAAAAATGGATGGTCGGTATGGATGAAGCACAAAATCATACTAAAGCCTACATAGCATTGACCTCTGCGTCTAGTCTCCCCCATCACCGTCCACGCGGATTGCCATCCAATAGATTTCCCGTGAAAGCCTTTCCCACGAAGTTACTAAGCTGGAGACCAAGTTGGGGCCCACCGTGATGTTTTCGAGAAATCCACTCCGTCCATCTGCCTCGTGAGCTCATTTTAGTGTATTATACCAAAAATTAATAGGATCCAAGACTCAAGTGGGCCGAAAATGTGAGGATTGAACGTCCACAGTTGAAATATTCGTGGGGCCACAGAAGTTTTAAATCAGGCTAATATTTGTGTTTTCAGTTCATCCAATAGGAATGACGTTATGAACGGTATTGATGTCATATAAACATCCCTGTGGATCCCAGGGAGGTTTCAACGGTAAGAATTTCCCTACCCATCTTTTCCTTTAGTGCGGCCCACTTAAGTCTTGTATCCGGTTCGTTTTTTGTCTAGTATCCTAAAATGATTTAACAAGGCGGATGGACGGTGTGGATTTATCGAAAACATCACGGTGGGCCCCACCTAGGTTCCAGCGCAAGGCTTTCGCAACCTTTGGAGGTGCTGCGCGGGCGCGGCTTGGGTGAGACCCCGGAACCAGCGTTGTGGGTCGGATCCTGAACCCAGGGCCCACCTGGATGTGTTCTTTGTAAATCCATGCCGTCCATATGTTTCTTCATATTATTTTAGGATGCATTCCCAAAAATAAAGCAGATGAAAATTTTAGGTGGACCTGACCCCAAGAAACAGTTCTCATTCAACCGTGACCATTAAAACCTTCCTGGAGTCCACCGTAATGTTTATTGACCATCCAATCTGTTGATAAGGTCACGTAGACAGGGATGAAAGGAGAAGACAGAAAACAGTGGAGACAGTGACATCCACCGTTGAAAAGTAATTAGGCCCACCATGATGTTTATTTGAGATCCAACCTGTTCATAAGTTCACACAGATATGAAGGAAGGGAAAACACAAATATCAGCTTGATCGAAAACTTCTGTGGCCCATAAGAAGTTTTCAACGGTGGATATCACTGTCCCCGCTGTTTTCTATGGTGGGGTCCACTTGAGTTTTGGATCAACCTCATTCTCTGAGTCATGCCTTAAAATGATCTCTCCAACGGAATGGACGGTGTGGATACAACACATATCTCATGCTGAGGCCCACGTGCCATGGTGACGTCACTTCAGTAGCAATGTTTGCTACTCCGGTAGATGTGCTATCTATCAGAAGATTTGCCAGCCTGTAAAATCAAATTTGAAAATGTGGTATTTCGTATAAGCCATGAGTAGATACGTATGAAAATGGAAATGTATTCCTACTTTTTTTTTTTTAATTTATTGATAACGTCAGCTGACATAAGCTCCTATGACGTGGACGAATAAGAAGGCGCAGCGCTGGATTCTTCTGCGCGGCCAACATAGACGATCCGCACTCTTATTAAATACTCCACCTCGTTTGGCACCTTGGATTTAGATTTAGTGGTAAATAAGAGTATTTCAAATCATATAGCTGCTTTTTGTTGTTGGCAGCCTTGGATTTGTAGGCAGTTGAAATAGGAGGTATTTTAAATCTTCATTTTGTTGTGTTTAGAAATCCTAATAATATTTTGAGATTATGGTGGAATTAAGAGGAAATGACTTTTTTGGCTCCCTTTCAAGAGGAGGAGAGTCACCCATGCAATAAAGAAGTCTCTAAGGCACTAATTTATTGGACACATGGTACGTTTATGACTCTCCAAAATAACTCAATTATTGACTACAATACTAAAATCATATTAATAAAATAATCTGAACTATCCAAATGTTGAACATTTAAATGAATGGTTAAAAAATGTTAGTAAGTCGCCTATTTGTAATCCTTGCATTTGTGACCCATCCAAGCCTTAAAATTTTCTCTTTTTAGTCAAAGTATATATTTTAATGGGCCTATTACAACCATTCTATCAAATACCACACACACACACACACATATATATATATATATATATATATATATATATATATATATATATATATATATATATATATATATATATATATATATATATATATATATATATATATATATATATGCTAATTTAGAGTATAAAAGTTAATTTAGTTAATCTAAGTTATGTGAATATATATATATATATATATATATATATATATATATATATATATATATATATATATATATATATATATATATGCTAATTTAGAGTATAAAAGTTAATTTAGTTAATCTAAGTTATGTGAATATACCGAAAAAATTCCAAAGATCTTTCAAAGCACGGACGAGTGGTGAGACCGTTGGTGAGTGCTCCACAACGCAATCCAAGTCTAACACAGGCAATTCGCGTCCAATACGCGTCCCTTCCCCTCCCTATAAATAGAGATCCAGGGGTTTTGAAAAGAGAAGCTCATATCTGAAAACAGTAAGATATTCCTTCTCTCTCTCTAACAGGAAGATGTCGAAAGAAGAAGATGGAGTGTCCGAAGATGTGAAGGAAGAGATGGAAATTCCATCAAAGGGATTGAAGGAGAGGAAATTCTCGCGGGAGAAGTTGCGTAGATACGATTCTTGGGACGTTGAAGCAGCTACAGTCTCGGGTGGTCATGCTTCCAAGGTCTCTCTATCTCTCTCTAGCTTTTTCTCATATCCAATCTGATCATCATGTATGCCTCCTCATGTTCTCTTTCTCACCAAAAATATCAGGCCGACCCAAAACGCAGGTGGGCCACACCACAGGGAGAAGTTGGGTTGGGTATGCCCTCCGTCGAAGATTTCCAGACTCTGTGTGGGGCCTACCGTGCTTTTACTTGCCATGCAGTCCATCCGAAAGATGACGCCTTATTCATCAAACATGAGGCCATCTCAATACTACTGCATGGTTTTTTGCAGAAGTTTTTTTGACGTGATTTTAGATGGTGTGGTCCACCTTCATCTCATATCCGCCTGATTCAGGTGGTAGAGGATGAGGGGCCGGATATGATGAATGGCTTGGATGTCATGCCTGAATCATAGGGACATCTCAACATGTAGCGGGATCCTGAGTGGGCTAAATGAATTCTATCATTGTTGATGGTGAACCGCCGAAGAGTCCCACTTCTTGAACAATATCAACCATCTGATTTTTCCTGTTGAATTTGGACTGACCATTCATTCCCATTGAATTGGACGGCTAGGATCACTCGATCAGTCCACCTGGGTCCCACAAAAATGTACAGCTTATATCTCCGTGGATTCATGCCAGCGAATATTATGGCAACTGCATTGCGCGTGTATCTTGAAACGATAGAATCATCAAATGTTTGAATGGCATTTTTGTAATTTTCTGCATTTTCTAAGATTAGATGTTTGAGTAATTGTTAGATGGTCAGGATTACTTGGTCACTGCAATTTTACAGATACCCTACAGATACCCGTGGCCCATAAATTGGATGGTCTGGATAGTGGAAGGTGAGTGGCGAACGTGTCATTTAAGGGTGATGAGTCACCACCGATTTCAAAGCGGTGGTGAACTATCACAGTAGCCTCGTGAATTCTTGTTGGGTATTTGACTAAAAATAGCGAATCGCATTAAACTTATTCACGGTATGTTTGCAAGATTGGAGTCTTTTTCCAATGATCCAAACCATTTATGTCATGGGACCAGACAGTGGATGGGAAAGATGCAGAAAAAAGATCTCAGATTGAATGTTTTCATCCCTTTGATTGTTCAAAAGATAATGATACTGTCCATGTTCAAAGCAACAGTGTGAAATCATCAAATCCAAACCGTTTATGTCATGGGCCAAACAGTGGATGGAAAGATCCAAAAAAAAAAAAGATCTCGGATTGAATGTTTATCATCCCTTTGATTATTCAAAAGATAATGATACTGTCCATGTTCAAAGCAACAGTGTGAAATCATCAAAGGCTCTTTCATCTTTCCCCACCCAATTTGAGGGGGCCATCATATAAACGGTTTGGATATCGGAAATCTCGCAATATTCTAGCGAAAAGTAACAAAACGAGATTATCTCAGTAACATCGTGAGATTTTCAAAATATCGGCAGGTTTCAAATTTTCAGATTTTATTGCGGCAATATCCCAATATTAACGCGAAAATTATTTAATTTTTTATTAATTAATTAATAACTATTTATTTAAAACAATATACTAATTTATGATTAAAAAAAATTATTATTATTTATAGTGAGATTTTACGGTTAATATCAGGAGAAAAACCTTAAATTTTTATAATCTTTAAATAAATTCCCAAAAATGAGATTCGTCACAAGATTTGTGTCTCGCGTGCTAGCTAGCCCACTGGAAAACAGGTGGGTGGGTGCATCGTCTGACTAACCGTCTGGTGCATCGTGCAGCTGACAAGGTGGGTGCGTTGCATGACTAACAAAATAATAATAATAATAATAATCCAAGGGTGCTTTGGGTTACACCATTTTTCTAATTTTCTACCACTCATTGCGCAAAATTTCCATGGGACACATGTCACACGTGTACAAGATCCAGGGCCCTCCTCCAGCAGCCACCATCAAGGGCCATGGAACTAAGACCAGGTTGAATTAGACGATTGTAATGGTTCGGCTTGAAGAAAAGTTTAAATAAATGGCCACCATCCATTTTTGGAGCCTGCTACCATCAAGCTGTTAGGATTGTCTGACCATCCTGATGGCCATCTCTGCAGGGGTGCACACCGAACCGTTCCCAATGGTTATGGGAAAATTAGAATTGAAATTGAACTGTTTGCACCTAGAACCAAACCAAAACCGGACAGTAAAAAACAAGTTATGCTCCAGTAGGAATAGGCCTACCCACGGGGTCAAGTTGAGCCCATTTCCAGCCCGAACCTAATCATATTTTAAAAGTACGGATTTCGCTTTGGGTTGTGATCCGGGTTGGCCTAACCCAACCCTAACCTTATCTTACTTGCAAAAGGGTCAACCATAACCCTACTTAATCCTATATGTTGATACAAGTTGGGTCAGGTCGGGTTACGATCCAAACCTCATCTTCACCCTATAACCTAAGAATTATGATGATCCGAAACTCTGGCAGACCACAACAGGGGAAATAGTTGGGATGGAATGTCCACTAGGTTTTACTCGTTGGGATAAAAGAAGTACAAAAAATAACACTATTCCAAAACTCAGGGCAGTTCAGGTTTGGTATACACGGGTCGGGGCAGTCGGGTTTGGCATGTATCCTAAACCATACCTAGATTAAAAAAAAATCTAGGATTACACTGGTTTTTTTATATCAAATTTACATAAAAGAGTACTAGTTTTGATTGGATTTACATAAACGGGTACTAGTTTTAATCATATTGAATTCGGATTTGAAAATTTTAAACGGATCGGATTATATAAATCCTTAATCAAATCGAATTCAGATCAACATTGATCCGGTCTGAATTTAATCCGTTCACAGCCCTAGGTCCTAGTTCGATCGGTTCTACTATTTTAGGCTTTTTATAATCCAGTCCAATTGTATGATTTATTTTTATAATCCAGCCCATCCATACCTCAGGGCCCACCATGGGTATACCTTAATGTGTTTACATACCTTGATCGGCATACCTTAAGTGGACTACTTGACATAAAATAATGAGGGTTGAACACTCAGGGTTTGTTTCCACGGTCTGATTATATAGTCCAATTCTAGATTCGGTTCATGGTTTGGTTTGATTCTACGGAATCCCAAACTAAGAACCAAACCAGACTATCTGATTCTTTGATTTTCGGAATCGGTACGGTTCAAAACCCGATTGGACTGAACCGGTTCCACTCCGGTTCATCGCTTCCACCAGTTCCGTGTGCACCCCTACCCTCTTTGAGCCGATCCACCAGATGATCTGGCTTGATCTTTCACACATCTCTTATCTCTCCATGTGAACACTAGAATTGTTGCCAAGCACAGGTGCTCCACACGTGTATACATGCAACATGCGTGCGGGAGATCTGGGACGTTCATTGAACGTACTTATCAGTAAATTCTAAAATTCATGCAGAACGTTGCTTGGCCCACGATCCTACATCTAGCCTTTCAGAGCATTGGAATCGTGTACGGTGATATCGGCACATCTCCTTTATACGTGTACTCGAGCACCTTCACCAACGGCATCAAGCACAACGATGACATCTTGGGTGTGCTGTCCTTAATCTTCTATACCCTCACCTTGCTTCCGTTCATCAAGTACGTCTTCATCGTCCTCCATGCCAACGACAACGGCGACGGTTAGGATCTCATTTATGATTCATATTTCAAATGTGTAAGGTGATCATGGCCATTGATCTGGTGGGCCACTGCCCGGATATGACATGGCCCAATACTGGTGAGATTTGACTATCCTAACCATCAGAGAAGTAGACAATCAGTTGGGGACCGTTGGTTGGATCCTCACCATGATCTGATCACCTTGGTTTTGAGTCACGGTCCATCAACATGATGGCCCACAAGACCATTTATTTCTTATCAGGTGAGCCATACGTGTAACTGCTAGGAAAAGGAGGGCGCGCCTCAGTGGGTCCCTGACTGTGGGGCCCACCGTGAAATATGTTCATTACATCCAACCCGTCCATCCTTTTTGATATATCATTTTAGGGCAGGATCCCAGAAATGAGCAGATCCAAATCTTAGGCGAACTGCACCATAGGACACAGTGGTAATTGAATACCCACCATTAAAAACATATGAGGGGCCACCGGAATGTTTATTCGCCATCCAACCTGTTGATATGGTCACAAAGACCAGCTGGATGAGTGGACCACACAAATATCAGCTTGATCCAAAACTTTTGTGGTCCACGAGAAGTTTTTAATAGGTCAATCACCACTATTTCCTGTGGTGTGGTCCTGCTGAGATTTGGATCTGCTTCATTTTTGGGCCATGCCCTAAAATGAGCCATCAAAACGGATGGACAGAGTGGATCATGTAAGCCATACACATCAAGGTGGGCCCCACAGTCATGTATCCATCAAAGCCGCGCCTGTAAAACGTTAAGCAATACATGTAGGGCCCACCTGACGAGTGTGGTGCCATGATTTTAGTATAGGACACATGAAATGGGTGGCCCACTTGATGCTCGTCCTGGTTTTCTACACATCTGAAGAAGATCTAACGTTGGATTTTGTATTGGTTATTACTCTAATTTATACAATTTGAATGTGATTATAGGTGGGACTTTTGCATTGTATTCGCTGATCTGCCGTTATGTTAAGGTCAGTTTGATTCCAAGCCAGCAAGCTGAGGATAGAGACGTTTCGAATTTCCAGCTTGAACTGCCAAGCAATCGTCTTCGCCGGGCATCAAAGCTGAAATCAACGTTTGAGAAGAGCCCATTCGCGAAATATCTTCTATTATTCGTGACCATGCTCGGAACTTCCATGGTGATCGGCGACGGAATACTAACTCCATGCATCTCAGGTCTCATCTTCTTTCACTGTTTCTCTGATTGCGTAAATGTTGCACCGATAGGATGATGTTGTCTGTCTGATTGGTGGGCTTGTAAATGGATGGTTATGAAGTCAAATGATAATGGAAGTCCATGAGGTGGTCCATCATGGATCTACAATCGGATGATTTTCACCGTCCAATCTTTGACTAAAAAAATTGACAGTAGAAATGCCTATAAGCAGCTATAAAACTGACTGGGAAAATATCCCCCTACTAGATTATCCACTCCGTTTGCGGACAATAATCAATTTATTTTTGACAGGTCAACGGTTCAGATCATTCCTCTTTCATGCCACGTATCCAATTTTAATCACCAAATAAAGATTGCCCACTTGCATCATCATCAATGGTGATAGGTTTTGGGTCCTTTGCTGACGTGGAATTCTTTTGAAATTTTGTTTGTAGTCTTGTCTGCCGTGGGAGGGATAAAGAAAGCTACAAGCTCCATGACCGAAGGTATGCATTCTCTTCTGTGTTCTATCAAGAGTCTGGATCCTCTGTTGTGGACATGGACATTGATAGAAGAGTACTCCAATCCAAGGGTTAAGATTGTCCAATCTGTTTGAGTTTTTGGAGATGTCCCATCCGATGTAGGGTGGATCTGATGATCATTTTGGATCTGGTACACATTTGAACCGTGGATGAGAATAAATTAGCTGATAAGATATATAATGAGAGTGATAAACGTTTCTTTATGAAATATCACGAGAAATGGCCAATTTTTTAGGGTGTGTTTGGTTGCATGTATCATGGTATTTCATGATTTATTAGTCTGATTAATCACAAAGTATCATGATATTTGGTAAAACCAAACGCACCCTTAAAAATAAGGCTCATTTCATCCAATTCAAAGGTTAGAAATGGTGTGACATGACCCACCCAAGGTAGGACTCACATGATGGTTGGTTATGATCTTTTAATATAAGTGCACTCACTGAAGTACTCTTCTTCTTATTTTTCTTTTAGGAAGGATTGTATGGGTATCAGTCGGCATCTTGATCTGTCTATTCTTAGTTCAAAGATTTGGAACTGATAAGGTGGGCTACAGCTTCGCACCAATCATCATCGTGTGGTTCCTAATGATAGGAGGCATCGGCATTTTCAACTTTGTCAAATATGATCCGTCCGTTGTCAAAGCTCTCAATCCAAAATACATCATCGATTATTTCAGGAGAAATAAGAAAGATGCATGGGTTTCTCTGGGTGGCGTCGTACTCGCCATCACCGGTTAGTTACATCCCTCTCGCACATTTACGTTTTCTTACAAGAGAATGTGCATACCTGTGAGCTGTAAGTAGATGCTTACAAGAGAAATCTTGAGGTAAAAAGAGATTATCTACAACACACTTGCTAGCTTGGCACATGTGATCAATTCATTAGGTGGGGTAGGCACCGTTGCATCCACAAATTCATTATCTTCACGCCGGAACTTCTCCCGATCTGAAATTAAGAATGGTCCATCAGGTGGAGCAAATGTACGTCTAAAATATAAGTCATAGACCATCACTTATGTTTCATACCGACTTATGTTTCATACCCATTTTCTATTCGAAAATAATCTTAGAATGATGATATCTTTGCATATATTGATGGGAGGATTGATCTAGATTGTTGTCCAACATCTTAGAAAGGTCCAAATCACTGTCAACCTATTCTAATAATCTAGCGTAAATCATTGTCCATCATCCTGGATTGGTCCAAGTAATTGTTCAGATCTTTTGAATGTCCAAAGAGCTGTGCACTTTTAAAATATTCAAATCATGGGCCACCTAGTGTTGAGTAATCTGCAGGGGAGCCTTCAAACATGTGCACGGTTTGGGTGCTTAGACTGGTTGGGCGACCGGTCTGGCCGTATAGCCTAGATGCACAGTGAAGGCTGGACAGTTTCTGTGTTGCCTTGACCATTCGGGCGATCGGTCTGCAGGAGGCTCCGATCGTTCGGGCGATCGATCGGTGATGAGGCAGCGTAGATGTGTTTTCTCCCTGGACTATTTTTGTGCAAGGTGCGACCGGTCGACTGTGCACGCGGTTTCTTGCGCATTACGCGGTAGTGCGTAAGATATTTCTATTTTCGGAATTCTTGCTATATATATGGCATGCATCCGGACTTAGATGGTATCCTAAGGTGTTCAAGGTTTCCTAATTGCGTTAGGAAGAGGGAAGAAGTGTTTGTGAGAGAGAGAGCTTAGGTTTTCTATTTTTTTTTACTTGTTGGCTGTCAATCTTTGTAATTTTCTGTTAATCATAGTGGATTGCTTTGTACAGTGGTTTTTTACCCATCGAGGGGTTTTTACACATAAATTTGGATTCTCTTGTGGTGAATGCTTGTATGTGGTTTGATTTCATAGTATTTCTTGTTTGATCTCGCATTACTCTGTACGTTCAGCTTCTGCTTCCGCTGCCCTTTCTCCCAACATAATTTAGATTGTTGTCCACTATCTTGGAATGGTCCAAATCATTGTCCATGTACTTTTGAACAGTTTAAAAAGTTGTCCACCTTCTTTTAAAAGATCCAATTAACTGATTGCCTGATGTCCACCATCTTGGAACAGTCTAGTTCACTATCCATGAGCTTTTGAATGGTCCAAATTGCTATCCACAGCATACCACTTTGTAAAGATATTTTTGCCATTTTCAGAAAATCCACCGGCCTTATATTTCACATTAAGTGGTAAAATAAAGAGTCCCCTTACACTATGGGTGCTGATATCCAAAAGAAAATTAGTTCTTTTGTCGAATTTAGGACAAAAGACGGGTGTGTTTCATTTAAAAAAAAAAAAAAAAAAAATCTCATTTCACACAATTGGTGACTAGATTGGGCTGATTTTTGGGCCAAGACATGTTCGTGTGGGGCCTCACAGGATGAACGGCATGATTGTTTCACACTTTAGTACTGTTTTATGAGTAAATACATGCACTTACAATGATCTTATGCAACAGGTACTGAAGCGATGTTCGCTGACGTTGGGCACTTCACAGTCCGCTCCATACAAATAAGCATGTGTTCGGTGACTTTCCCGTCCCTCGTTTTAGCATATGCAGGCCAAGCATCGTATCTCCGTTCACACAACAACGACGTCGGAGAAACCTTCTATCGGTCCATACCAGGTGATGGAAGCCCCTGCTCATTGCTATAGTTTCACGTGGGACATTGAACAAACAGTTGATTTTGGACCACTAACATGCAACTAATCATGGTGCAGAACATTTATATTGGCCCATGTTCGTGGTGGCTGTCTTGGCGTCAATCATCGCCAGCCAAGCCATGATCTCCGGCACCTTCTCCATCATCCAACAGTCCCTATCGCTCGGCTGCTTCCCTCTGGTTAAGATTGTCCATACTTCATCGAAGTATGAGGGCCAGGTTTACATACCTGAGATCAACTACCTGCTCATGTTTGCCTGTGTTGCAGTTACCGCCGGATTCAAGACGACCGAGAAGATCGGCAATGCATATGGTATTTGCCCCATCACAACCCATATGCTTGGCAACGGACCAGAGTGGCCCATTAGCTTTTTGGTCCTGACCTATCATGGGCCAAGATTTGGTCTCGGTTTAGTCCAACTAGATAGGCACACAACTAAATTTCTGGCCCATAGTAGTATTAGAGGTGCATACGGTTTGGTTCGGTCCGGTTCTGGGATGGAACTGGAACTAAATCATTCCCAACGGCTCCAGGAAAACCAGAACTGGAAATCGGACCATTTGCACCTTAGAATCGAACCTGGACTAGACCATAAAAAACCAGTTCAGTTCCAGTTCAATTCTACGATTCTGGGCTTTTTATAACCCAGCTCAATTGCATCGTTTGTTTTTATAATCCAGCCCAATTGCAAGCTTTTTTCTTATAATCTAGCCCATTCATATCACAGGGCCCCCTATGGGCATACCATGATGCGTTTGTTAGATCTACACCGTCCATCCTCATTGTTAGGCAATTTTTAGGTGGGCCACATTAAAAAAAAAAAATCAAATAGATCCAAATTTTAAGTAGACTACTCGACATGAAACAGTGAGGGTTGAATACCTAGGGTTCGGTTCTACGGTCCGGTCTGGTCCTACAGAACCCCTAACCAAGAACCAAATCGAACTAACCAGTTCTTTGATTTTAGGAATCAGAACCGAATGGGTGTGCTTCCGAACCGGACCAACCGAACCGAACTAACCGGCTCCAGTCCGGTTTACCAGTTCCACCGGTTCCACTTCCACGTGCACCCCTAATATTTGACAGGTGGGCTGGGTTTGACAAGAACTTTCCACTGAGGCATGGCCCAAGCCCAAGCCCATTTATGGTTATTTGGTGGCCCACCTAAATTGATGGCCTATTGCATCCCTTGTTTGCTAGCTAGCTCCATGCTAGTGGATTGCCGACTCGTCCGAGTTGACCCAATCAAGTCTGGTACAGTTTCAAATCACGAGTCGGAGTCCGCACTGAGAATATGCCTCCCGACTTGGATGAATCATCCCCCAACTCGGCTGACTCAGGCATATTCTCAATGCATACTCATAGTGCCAAAACCATACGGGACTCCACTGATTTTGAGTCAACTAAGATGAGTTAGTCGGAGTCCCGAGTCATCAATGC
This sequence comes from Liriodendron chinense, assembly GCA_003013855.2. Taxonomy (NCBI): domain Eukaryota; kingdom Viridiplantae; phylum Streptophyta; class Magnoliopsida; order Magnoliales; family Magnoliaceae; genus Liriodendron; species Liriodendron chinense. The sequence goes on along the minus strand of ML058484.1, from coordinate 10,725,428 downwards.
ACAGTTTCTGTGTAAATGATTCTTTCATGAGATGGGATGGTCGATCCAGATCATTCATCTATTAACTCCCATCTATGGATGGCCACAATTGAAGGTCACTCCGGACATACTATCCTTAGCATACCTATTATCCCTTATAAATGTACAGTAAAAAAGAAAATGGCCAGCTTCGACGTTTGAAAATTGATGGCTAGGATCATTTGTTCTGAGTACTTTTTTTAGAGTTAACCATCTAGTTCGTAACACATGATGGGTGAGTATGTATTAATATTGATGAATTGGTATCCAACATGCAGGGATTGCCGTCGTGTTCGTGATGACTTTAACATCTGCATTTCTGGTGCTGATAATGGTGATGATATGGAAGACCCACATCATCCTCGTGATCTTATACGTCATGATCATCGGCTCCGTTGAACTCCTCTACCTCAGCTCCGTCCTTTACAAATTTGATCAAGGCGGCTACCTCCCGCTAGCCTTTGCCGCATTCCTTGTATTCGTAATGTATGTATGGAATTATGTATACAGAAAGAAGTACAACTATGAGCTTGACAACAAGGTGTCGCCGGACAAGATACAGGAGATCGCCATCGACCCCAGCTTCCACCGCTTACCGGGGATTGCACTCTTCTACTCGGAGCTCGTCCAAGGTATCCCGCCCATCTTCAAGCATTACATCGCCAATGTGCCGGCATTGCACTCTGTGCTAGTGTTTGTGTCTGTCAAGTCACTCCCCATAAGCAAGGTGTCGCCTGACGAGCGGTTCCTGTTCCGCCGCGTGGGCACGGGCGAGTTGGCTGTGTTCAGGTGCGTGGTGCGGTATGGGTACAAGGATGTACAGAATGAGCATGGGTCATTTGAGCGTGCATTGGTGGACCGGCTGAAGGAGTTCATCAGAGATGAGACATGGGCCCCACCGATAGCAGTGGCCCACCATGATGGAGAGAATGGTGGTGCAACACCAATGGTGGGCCATGATGGGGAGAATGGTGGTGCAACACCAATGGTGGGCCATGATGGGGAGAGTGGTGGTGCAACAGCAATGTTGGGCCATGATGGTGTAATCGAGGGAGGAGATGAAGAGGAAGAGAAGAAAAGATTGGGGGAGTTTGTGGAGAGAGAGATGAACGAAGGAGTAGTGCATTTGCTAGGAGAGAGTGAGGTGGTAGCAAGAAAAGGGAGTGGTATTGGGAGGAGGGTTTTGATTGACTATGCTTATAATGGCTTAAGGAGGAATCTGAGACAAAGGGATGAAGTTTTTGAGATTCCTCACAAGCGTTTGTTGAAGGTTGGAATGACATATGAGCTTTAGGAAGAAGATTTAAATGATTGATTCCCATGATCTAGTCCGTTCCTTAAGTGGGTCCCTCCATGAACGTGCCGTGGCCTAAAAACTAGGCTAGTTTGCTAATCAGTCAGGCCACAAATGCATCAGTCGAACTTGCATTGCATGGCCTTCATGGTCAATTGGGTGGACAGATATTTTAGGTCATCGAATATTTCGTGTAGACCCCACCAAATGAATGGCGCAGATCTTGTGAGTGAATCATTTATCCAATCTTGACTTGTGCCAATCTATTTTAGCATTTCTCAAAAGATAGAATATGTGAATAATCTTATAGTTTGTATAGTTTTTCTTTCTTTCTTTCTTTCTTTCTTTTTTTATTATGGAATAATCAAAACTTATATAAATAGCTGCAACTTAAAGATTGGTAGTTGTGATGAAATGAAATATGAGGATTTGATGATTCTCAACCGTGTTATCTTGATGTGTTTTATTCCAATGTAGACAAGTTAATTACGAGATACGTTCTGTTATAGATGTGATTTGGAGATTGATAAGATGGCCAATGGCCCTGACATCTGATATAGATGTTGCATTGGCTTCGAGGTGGCTTTCAAGGGCCGAATCATGTTTGGATCAGAGAGAGCCTGAGGCCCCACCTGAGTGTGAAATAGGGTCTGATCAACCAGCTCTATGGCCTGCCTGGCCTGGAGAGCCCATCTCAGCTTTGAACTAGGCTTAGACATATTAGCTTGGCCCATGGCCCAGCTTGAGGCTGGCATGTATGGCCCGGCCGGGTTTAGTTTTAGGCCATTTTAGCCCTGCCCTGTTTGTCTCGGATCAACTTCATGTGTGCATGTGTACTATTCTACATACATGCCATTCCAATCATCGGTCAGGCAGCACATGCATCTTGCATGTAGATCTTGATTTTCATTTTGTTAAATATCTTGTCATTTGTACATGTGCGGCCCACCTGATCGAGGGATGGATTAGGAACATTCAGTAGAAAATAGAGTTTTCACTAGTTTTGGGGCTATTCCAGGTTGGGCAAGGTCCAACCATTTTTTTGCAATTGGGCTTGGGACTGTTGTACTAGTAGGCCCATGACAGGATTCGCTAACAAAAGGCAAAGATTCATTTTAGGGTAGAAAAAATGTTTTTTCCCCAATACCACCATATGTCACATGCGCACATGGCGCTTTTTCATTGGCCCTGATTACAGTCAATTCACATCAGGGTATCCGGGCCTAAATAGGCATGACCTGATTAATGATCTGGATCAAGTTTCTATCGCTCAAATTTATACTTCTGGGTGGAGTTTGATTTAGCTCAAGTGGGAGAAAATTAGTTGGATTTATGCTGGAAATTTATGATCAGATGAGTTCAGCCCATGATACATGGACCTTTTGGGTTGGAGTCGGGTTCGCCCTAACCCCAGACCTCCTCACACAAGGTCGACTATATATGCAAAATAATACCATATGGTGAACTGTATAATGTATTCAACTTTATGTGGGGTGATTTTGATGTGATATTGTCAGACATCCAAATCATGTCTAAGATGGGCAGCATCATGAAAGTGGGGCACCCTAAAAATCAGCCAGGTACCCCATCATTAGGAATAGTGGAAATCATGCTTAAAAAGCCTCTAAATCACATGATGTTTGGTGTGCCATGCCCGGGTTTTGGAGTGGCATAATTTTCATGATGTCCATTCATCGGTGGGGCGCACATAATAAACATGTTGCAGGTGTATAAACAATATGGTGGGCCCAATTTTTTATCACCCAATTCAAGAATTTTGGGTGGAGTTCAAGCAGGATAACATGAAAATTGGTTGGGCTCAAGTTGAAAATTCAGGTCCGGTGAGTTCAGCTCATGTAGCTAGAGTGGGTTATATATGTGGAATGATCCCATATAGTCAACTGTATCATACAGTCGACTTTATGTGGGTCCACCATGATATGATGGTGTTAGGCATCCAATCTGTGAACAGATGCTCCTCATCATGAAAAATGGGACGCTCCAAAATCAGATGATTGATGAGCTTGACCTGGGCCCGACCCAATCATCGTTCATGAGCTTGACATGGGCCCAACCCTAGGAATCTAGAGCTGAGATTGATCGATCATAACGTGAACCAAGCTTAAAGGCCAAGTGGACCATCGTGGCCCACCAACCATTCATGAATTTGTTACATTAATGAACATTTCAGCAGATCCGTTTGGTGATTGATGGCCAAAAGAGAAACTAAAAGGGTGGTGATCATAATACAGAAAGAAACATGATTAGTGTATCTAAAGCTTTCACAGAGATGAGTAGTGTTGAAGTTTACTATAGTATCTTTTCATAGAATGCTTAAAGACCTGGACCCGGTTAAGCTAGCCCGGACAGGGTTATGCTCTGACTGGTTTGGACCGGAACTAGTGGCCTTTCTAGGTGGGTCACTATGGAACCGGATTTTGGATCGGAATCAACTGGGTTGAATGGCCCTTATTTTTTTTATTTTTTTTTGGGTTCAACCACCCAATTGTCCAACCCACAAAGTCTGGTTTTACTTAATTTGAGTGTGAGATCATGATTGCACCATGGGTTCGCCCAGTTGGACTGGACCGCCAGTGAAAATGCGACCAACCTGTCCTCTTTTTGAACCATTGGTGTGGTATATATCAATGGTTGGGCCTGGGCTGAGAAAATGAAAAATTGTTACGCGCCCAGTTCGATTGGCTGAGAAAAGGATGGCTAGGTCAAATCAAAGATGGATTGAATCATCCGATCAGGTTTTTGCAGGGTAGCCCATAAAATGTATTTTGGACGCTTCATATTAATCAATTGGACTGTCCAAGTGACTCTATTACAACTAAGAGCATTATAGCTTATAGTGCTCCAAGAGCACTGGATCATTCTCCTATATTTATATTGTTATAATTACATGCAATGATCGATGGGCTCGTTTCTCCTATATTTCTATTATTTTTACCATGCAAACAGTTGCATTTTGAGCATCCACTCATCTATCTGGACCCTCCTTTAGGTCCAGACCATTCTTCGTCGGCTATTTTGAGAAAATCATACTCATCGGATGATCTAAACTATCGAGGAATATGCATGGAAAAATTAATAGACAACCTCCTTTCTACAAGATATGTTGGTTTGGCTTTTTTTTTTTTTTTAAATGAGAGAGAGAGAGAGAGAGAGAGAGAGAGAGAGAAAAGAAGGGTTTTTTAGACTTTTTGGAAAAGTGCCTTTGGAATTATAGTCCCACATTAGAACTACAGGGTTAGAATGATGATTTTATCCATACCATCCATCCATTTTTTTCAACTCTTTTTTTTTTAATGACTGTGGCCTAAAATTGAAGCATATTGAAAGCTTAGGAAGAACACACCGAAGCAAACACTTAGAATAATGATTTTAGCAATAGACCTTAAATGAACCCTTTCTTATGGTGTGGTGCACTTAAACTTCAGATATGCTCCTTTTTTTAGCTGAAGCCGTAAATTTATCTTCTATAATGGATGGACGTAGTGGATAAAACACATCAATCAAGGTGGGCCCAACATACTGAGTGATATGTATGTTTATGGACTCACCAAAGATGGTGCAGCCCTATACTTCACAACCACTATGCATCTCTTACCATGGGCCACACCTTGATTTATTGATGTTGTTAGCGATGATTCATGTTGTTCGTTTGAATTTAAAGATTATATCGTGCCGATACTAAACAAATGAAGCAGATTAAACAATCAAGTGATCCACTTCATCTTCATTTACATTTAATGGTACATACTTAACACATTACTTATACTTTCTATGGCCCACCTTCCACTCGGATCCGGCTCATTTTTTGTGTATGATATAAAAGAGGATGAGAAAACCGATGGACGGTATCGATCAACAAATTAAATGAATGTGGGCCCTATTTTAGAGATTTAACGTAACTGACAATTAAATGATGTATGTGTTTTATATCCACACTGTCTGTCCATTTTGCCAGCTGTTTTGAGGGTATGAGCCCAAAAATGAAAAGATCCAAAGTTCAAGTGGACCACACCAAAGGAAATTAACAGCGGAGATAATACAGCCTACTGTTGAAACACTACCTGGGCCCACTGTGATGTTTATTTGTCATCCAACCTGGCTTGTTGATAAGGAAGCACAGATCTGAACCAAGGAAAAACAAAAATATTAGCCCCAAAAAGTTTTAATGGTGGCCATTCAATCACCACTGTGTCCTGTGGTATGGTCCACTTGAGCTTATGATCTTCTTCATTTTCGTGCTCATGTCCTAAAATGAGTTGGGATGGACGGTCTGCTTCCCAATGAAGAACGTGATTGACACGAGAACGCAGTTGACAGCTGCGCACCGCCGTTTGTGAAAGGGAAACGACTAATAACGCCCAAAGCAAAGGACGCGGTTTGGCTGGTGACCCGAAGCATAGCTGATGTCAAAGCTATGTGGCCCCACCCTGATGTATGTGTTTTATCCACGCCATCCATCCATTTTCCAAGCTCATTTTAGGCATGAGACTAAAAATGAGGAAGACCCAAAGGTCAGGTTGATCACACCACGGGAAGTGAATACTTACCATTGAAAACTTCTTGGCCGCCACAAAAGTTTTGTATCAAGCTAATATTTGTATTTTCCCTTCATCCAAGCCTGAGTGACCTAACCAAGTTGGATAACGAATAAACATCACTGGGGACCTTAGGAAGGTTTCATCGGTGGACATCATTCTCCCCACTGAGCCGAAGGTGCAACTGCCTTTCATGTGATGTGGTCAACCTGATCTTTGGATCTGCTTCATTGTTAGGTTCATACCAACATAGCTCGCAAAATGGATGGATGATGCCTATAAAACACATACATCATGGTGGGGCCATAGAACTTTGACATCAGCTACCTGGCTGGTGTTCGGGTCACCAGCCAACCAGCCAACTGGCGTCCTTTGCTTTTAGGGGGAGGGTGTGGATGTGTGTACTAACTCAAAAAATAAAAATAAAAACTAATGACATGATATATCTGATTTTTGGGACATCCTATCATCATGGTGGTGCTTACTTAATGTGATGGTTGGATGGGTCAAGGTCCATATGGTGGATCAAAGAAAGAATAGTTTATAAACAAGTGTCATTGTAAGTAATAATGCTTTTAGTTACATCTTACCAATTAGGACAGTCCAATGGGTCAGTCCAAACTGTTTCTTGAGTTGAGTTTATAACATATTTATGAGCTACCGCCAAAGACTTAAAATGATTAGATGAGTCAATCCATTCGGAATTTGTCCTTATATTTGTAGACGTCTTTTTTCATGACACGTATGGAATGGTTAGGATTGCCTAACAAAAATGACTATTTAGGATTATAAGCAATCTATGATGGTCCCCGGCCGATTGTTGTTTGGACCTATTTTTGTACAAATGATTTAGGCCGTTGTTATTAAAGTATAATGATTATATTGTTACCATATTTATGTTGGTGTGATATATGCATGGTATCCAATGAAATCTATCTGAAAGTGAATGGACAGTCTAGATCAATCAATTAGATTCTTTAAATGTCCCAATGCAACTATGAGGTGCGCAAGTTGCATAGTACCCCACCAGAACCTAGCTAGAGATCAATGGTCTTGGCAGGGACTCTTTGGGCCCATCCTGATGTATGTCTTTTATTCCTGCTGTCCATCCATTTTACCATATTATTTTAGGGCATGAGACCAAATATGAGGCAGATATATATCGCAATGAAGCCCACAGTTGAAACCTTCCTAGAGCCCCCACCATGGTGTTTATTTGCCATCCAACCTGTTCATAAGGTCGGACAGATCTAGATGAAAGGAAAGCAAAAATATCAGCTTGATCCAAAACTTTTGTGGCCTCATGAAGTTTTCAATGGTAGGCATCCCATCGCCACTGTTTCTTGTGGTGTGGTCCACTTGAGACTTAAATCTGTCTCCTTTTTGGGCTCATACCCTAAAATGATCTGTCAAAATGGATGAACGGCATAGATAAAAACATACATCAAGGTGGGCCCCACAGAGCCCCCAGTACCATCCATCTCTAGCCGCTACGCACATCCAACTTAGGAGTGCTCTAAGAGCACAGACCATTTCTCTTATAATTATACTATAGTTTGGAGTGTTTTACTACAATTTTTTCGTTTTGGTTCTCACAGGGTTATCAATATGCGAAAATCCCGGCCATGGCCCGCTTTGGATGGAGAATAGTGAAAAAGTATATTGATCGGATAATCTTGACCATCTGTTTAAATTGTTGAAGTTGGGTACTTGAACATTTTATTTTTAGCCGTCCATTTGTCACCATGCCACTAATGGTTGGAGTGCACTCATAGGAGGAAATGAGGAATATCTCTGAGAAATGAGAGGCACTCATCTCTGTGACATACAAGGGAGCGAGTGTACTTTCTATGTCTTTTGGGCCACAATTTGGATGGAGCAAAGCCAAAAGACGGTTACGATTCCCTAATTTGTCTGGTTTTGGAAATGATATGGTGGAGCCAGTAGCACCATAATATGGTAGAGCGATCTCTCTACATAACATAGGCACCGTTTGGAAGCAATCAGGAACGTCCATCCAATTGGGTGTATGATGGATGGACCAAGGTTCAAAAGCAGTGGCAATTGGACGGCTGCTTTGGCTGTCAACCATTTAGGGCGTGTTTGGATGGTCAGGCAGCAGAGATAATCTGATCAAAATAGCTTTTCCCCACTGCCTGTCCATGGCTATGAAAACTTATGTCCGCATATGAAAACGGCATGCCAGTTCTGCTCATCAGGTGGGCCATGGGTTCATTGAGAAATTAAGCAGACGGTCGATCTATTTTAAACGTCCGTTGATTTGCACGTGGGACCCATGTGATCAACGTACCAGCCCAAACTTTTGGACAATGACTTCAACACGGGAGTACGTCACCTCTTTCTCCCATCTTACAGATCCGGTGGACCCTACCGTCCGCTACCTTGGACATCCCTATCTGTGTTCCAATTGCATTATATTTTGAGAAATTTCCGCCTAGAAACAATGGTTTTCGCCCACTAGTAAAAGTAAACTTTTCCAAACTATTGCTTCTCATTTTAAACTTAAGTGGTACGAATGTAATTTTTTTGGACCTAAATACCCTTTGTTTATAAATTTTATTCATTTTCCAAAAATCTATTTCTCTTCCTCGCTTTTCTCTTCAACTGTACAAAAGAACTCATCCTTTCTTCGTATTCTCTCTGGCCATAATCCATAACCTATCTTCTCTTCTTTTTGAAATCGTGTTTCACTTCATTGGATTCTTCTTCTACTTTTTAAACTCGTATTTCACCAAAACGGCCGCTGTGGCTAGGTAAGAATGAAGAATGAATGTATTTTTTTTCGCAATAATGAAGTAGGGTCTTTGTTTGTTTTGCAATGAATGTCTTTTTTCGAAAGGTGTCGGCTATGAATGTTGTTTTTCGCGAGCATATAGGTGAACTCAATCAATTTCATCGATTACAGTGAACGTTAAAGACAACTCGGTCATTATCACTGAAAACAGTCAATTTGACCTAGCACTCAGTCAATTTGACCAATCGTATTGAAATTTCACCGAATGCAGTGAATTTCAAAGAGCGCTCAGTCAAATTGACCGAACACTCAGTCAATTTGACAGAATACTCAGTCAATTTGACCGAATGTACTAAATTCCACCTCTCACAGTGAAATTAATACAGTGAAATTCTACCTAATACACTTGGATACAGTGAAATTCCACAAAATACAGTGTAATTCAATGAGAGAAAACTTGAATTTGTGTAACGATTTAATTAGAATAATCTGTATGTTTTCACATTCATTATAGTCGGTGAAATTAACCGTCTTCATTGATTGTTTAACAATTTATTAAGAATATTTTTTTAAATTTATTTGCATTTAATGGCTGATAGAATCATCGCATACGCTTATTATGGAGAATAAATATGTGAAAACAATGGATACACATATAAAGGTAGAAAGTCAAAAAGTATTACTTTGAATGTCGGGACTCATATGAGGAACTCCTATCTAAAATGTACAGGATTTTGAAGACTACACAGAAGGATTATGATATTAGGATGAAAGTGATGTACCCATGCTCAAATTAATCAATCCCTCCATTTGAAATCGAAGATGATGAAGATGTACGAGTGTTCTTGGCAGCATAGTCGGAGCATCCGAATACATACGTGCCGTTAATCATAGAGACAGTGCATTACATTAATAAGATCATACACGAAGACCCCATCGGTTGGAGTGGTGTTGAATATGATGCCGTCGTTGAACATGATGCCCCTGCAGTGGGAAATCCGTGTGAGGAACATTGAATTAATTAGCTAGGCAGCTGACCTTAGCTTGAAATGTGAATATACAACATCACCTTTACCTACAAGAATACATGTTCATTTATCCTCACATTTACCTATAAGAATATATGTGCCTTCGTCCTCATGTCTACAAGACCACATGTACCTTTATTATCACCTTTACCTACAAGAATACATGTAACTTCATCATCTACCATTGATAATGAATGTGTACGTCTAAGCAAGAATCCATTGCTTAAGCCGCCTTAAACATCAAACTTCATGACCGATCTAGTTAATGTACATTTTAATGATGATGCATTGATCAATGCGGATTTGTCGAAATATTCAAATTCATTGGATGACACGATTGAGATACCCGTTGAACAAACATTTAAGGACAAGGCGTGTTACTAGTATTTTTTAAGTCAATTTGCAATTCGCAAAAACTTTCAATATAGGGTCTTATATTCATCATCCAAGATATTTACCGTGGTATGTTTCAAAGATAGTTGTCAATGGAGGGTTCATGCATCTAGGGTGAATGATGCAGGGATATTCGAGATAAAGAATTACACATCAAAACACACATGTGGCATGTCCTGTATGAAGAGCAATTACCGGCAAGCAAGTAGTAAGTTAGCCAGCGAGTTGGTTATTAGTCTTATTAAGCAGCGCATGGGATTAAGGCCGCGTGACATAATATTAACTATGAATGAGAAATATAATATTCTTATCAGTTACAAGAAGGCATGGCTGGCTAAGGAGATCGCAATTAAGCATGTAATGGGATCTTACGAAGACTCATACAATCAACTCCCAGTCTATTTACATGAGCTAATGAAAGCTAACCCAGGAACGGTGACGACTGTGCTTGTTAACCCAAAGATGAGCAGGTTCGAGAAATGTTTTGTTGCACTTGGATAGTGTGTTAGAAGTTTTCAAACTTCTTTGCAAAGGGTGTTGGCCATCGACGGGACGCATCTAAAACATAAATACAAAAGTATTATATTCGTGGCAGCAACCTTAGATGGAGACAATCATATCATACTGGTAGCATTTGGAATCGGAGAATCAGAGAACAGCAGCAGTTGGAATAGGTTCATTTCCCACCTCAATAATACGTTAGGGTATCTTCCGGGTCTTATCATTATATTTGATCGACATAAAGGTTTAATGAAAGAAGTCTTTGACATCTTTCGATACGCAATCCATGGCTACTGTGCCTACCATATCTACAGAAACTTGATTGACACATTTAAAGATAAGTCGTTGGAACAATATTATTGGCAAGCTGTAAAGACGTGTAGGAAGGTTGAGTTTGAAAAGGTAATGCGCGATATCAAAATGGCTAACCCCCAGTATGTGCATGGTTAACAGAAATAGGATATGAAAGATGGGTATCTTTGCATTTTCCAAGAAAAAGATTCAACTTGGTTACTACTAACATATCGAAGTGCGTTAATGCTCTATTCAAAGAAGTAAGAGAGTACCCTATGACTCTATTGATAGAAACGGTCAGATTAAAGATCCGAGAATGTTCTATTTGGAGAATCGGGTTGCTATTGAGACTATCGCAAATAATAATCTGTCCTTTTTAGGGGTGGATGATTATAAGGATCCAATGTTTGTTGTCGTGATTGACGAGTACATATATCTGTACATGTAAAATAAAAGAAATTATCATTTATGTCACATAATTTAAAAAGATATAAGAAATACCCAGTGTGAATTACAAAAACATTAATCGTCCATATTTCCACATGGCCTTCGTCCCATCTCATTTCTTTGCAATGCTAAAGCTAAAGTCTTTCTCTATAAGTTTTTTCAAACACTCTGAGTTGTTCTCAGATTTCTTTAAGTTGGGTAAAATTTTTATGAGACATGTCTGTCACAAACAGAATTACAAATGCTAGAAAAATTAAAAGTAGAATTACAATTTTACTAAGACATATCTATCACACAATTACAAAAAAAAAATGAGGCAAAATTCGCAATTCTGAGGATATGTTGTTGGACACTCATCCTTCCTTCTTTTTAAAAATTCAATGTATTTGTCCATCGCCTAACAAACGAAGATAATTTAGCTCTACAAGGTAAATAAATATATATGTAAATCAACTTATGAAAATTGAGAATACTTACAATACTATCAACCCATTGATGAATAGTTACAATACTATCAACCCATTGATCCTTCTTCCATATTGATTTAAACCATATTTTTGCTGCCTCATTTTTATTTGTATCATACCAACTACGCAATTCCATAATTTTCTCCTCCGATAGTTTTATAAATGGATTCATCTATAAATGTAATGATATCGAAGAAGTAATGAGGTCTCTTGCTTCTTCAGTGTCGGTGGATATGGTGAGAGTTACTTCAATGGCAGACACAGGTACAAATGGAGATTTCTTGCACTAAGAAGGATTCAAGTGCCTTTTTGTCTCCCTTAAATTGTAGGAATAGCGGCTTCCTTCTCGACCTTTGCCGCAATAGACGGAGTAGCAGCTATCTTATCGACCTCTATTGCAATAGGAGTAGCGTCTTCCTTCTCGTACTCCACTACAATAAAGGGAGTAGCGCCTTCCTTCTCGCACTCTACTATAATAAAAGGAGTAGTGCCTTCCTTCTCTTTTTCGTACTCCACGTCTTCCTTTTTCTACTTAAGTACACAGAATTAATCAAAATAAATTAATATATCCAAATATTATAGGATAAACACAACAATTAATATATCAAAACATTATAGGATAAACACAACAATTAATATATCAAAACATTATACGATAAACACAACAATTAATATATCAAAACATAGCATACTTCAATAAACAATACATCACTACAAAACATATTTCAAAAACTAATACATTCATACCTTATTCGACTTTAATTCTTCGATCTTCTTCTTCAGCTCCTCTTTCTCCCTTCTCCCTTCTTATATCTTCTCTCCCTCCTCGAATCTTCTCTCTCCATCCTTAAAACTTCTAACTCTTTCGTTAAATCTTCTCTCCCTTTTATTGAACTCTTCTGTATACTGCCTTAATTCTTCTACTACTCGGTTGAACTATTTCCTTTATTTCTTTAATTCTTTTATCTCTTTCTTCAACTATTCTCTCTCTTTTTTTCATTTCTTCCTCTCTTTCTTATATTCTTCTATAATTTATAACTCACCCTTCTCCTTCAAACTTCTTCCTTCTTCTCCTTCTCCTTCTCCCTCTCCCTCATTCTCATCTTCCCCATCTTCTCCATCATCATCTTCTCCCTTTCCATCATTCCCATCTTCTCCCTTTCCATCATCCTCATCCTCTTGTATATCTCTTACCTTTTTGTTTCGAACTTCTATAATCCTTTCAACAAAACATCATCAATTTCCTGAAAAATAATTAAAATTTTTTTGCGTGGAATTGATGAAAATTCATATCATGGAATCCACTTCTCATCACTTCCTCTCAAATCAATGGTGCCTAATGTTAAACTTTTTACTTGAATTCTTTCATAAACCAGACAAATAACCTCTAATTCTAGCTTTTCCTTGGTGGGTTCCAAAGTCCCAATTATTTCTGACCATAAAAATAAATTGCTTCAATATCAATATATCAAAATATAAATGATATATTAAACGACAAAATAGATAGAATACTGCACTTACTTCTTCATTCTTGATGATGTCGTATATTATGTTGTGCCTCCAACTATACCAGTCTTCATATTGCTTGAAGCATGGAATTCTGGAAGGAAGATACGACTTCACACTCCTTAGGGCCACAATTTTTTTAACGGCCCATATCTGTTATAATCGCATGAAATGGAACAAGATTAAAAGACTATATAGTGCAATAAATACATTAGTTAAAAGACTAGATATAACAACCCTTACCTGCAGAGGAAACATGCAGCCGTAAATGTTATAAGTGGGCCCGCCTTCACGTAATATCTAGGTCGTTGCTAGTACTCCTTTGGTCATTGTCTGAAATGTCATACTACCCTAAGGATACCTGTTGAACTCATCCAAATGGTCAACCAACTGGATAAATTTAGGCTTACAATGATATGTGTTGAACCTATAATTTATACATGATATAGCCTATTACATCACATTATATGCATGGTTTGCATGTTTAAAAAGCTCATCTAATGCATGTTTTGTGATTGTAGGAACGAGAACGATTTCGCCTAATTGGAGACCAAAAAGAGCGTATTTAGGAGCCTTTGAATGAAGATCCAAGGTGAACTAAAGAAGAAAGAAGAAAGAGGGAGAAAAGAGAAGAAAGAAATGAAGAAAAAAGAAAAGAACAGGGTCCTGACCGGTCGGCGAAGGGAGCCAGACCGGTCGGCCACCCTGCTGCCCACTCTTGTGAAGCCGCTGGATGAAGGACCAGTTTGGTCCGACCAGTCAAGACCGGTTGGCCATCAGGTCAGGGACCTCCCTGTGCACGCTAGACTTACGAAAGACAGGTCCAACCGGTCGTGACCGGTTGGCCAGCCGAGTCTGACCGGTCAAGATCAGTCGGCCTTGTGTAAACAACACCTTCTATTTTGAGCTCCGAAATTTTCTGCGCAAGTGCGTAATGTTACACAAATTTTGAAAGATTTCGACGCAGTAGAGTCTCCCCACTATAAAAGGACACATAGAGTCTCTTCCTAGGGCATAATAAAAGTGAAGGAACTTAGTGGGAAGTGAAGGAAGCCGTCGTGGAGCGTTAGCAACCCTCCCAACTTCAGATTTTTATGCTTTTTATGTCTTTTTCATTGAGTTCTAGTTGTAGTATGACAATGCTCGGTTAGAATCTCTCAGCTATGGTTGAGAGGTAAAGCTTGTAGCCAATTTCATGTTTAATTCAAGTAGTTTCACTTCAAGTTTGAATTTTGAATGTTCTAGTTCTTATAAAGTTAATATTTTTAGAATTTTATTAGAGTTCATGTGCTCCGGACATGGATTCCTTGCAATTCTCTGAGATTATCATGTTTTGCTTGATTAGATTCGAATTGTAGTAACCCTTGAGCATGCCATCGTCCATAGGCATGGCTGTTACTCTGAAGGCTATGATTTTGAATGCTATATGTGGTTGAATGGGACTAGAACTTAGAAGTTCAACTTAAGTGGGCTTGAATGTGTTTAATGCTTTATCTTCCAACTAGATGAGAGATAGAACTTCAAATCTAGTTGTGTTTATGCTTGGATTGATTGGATTGATTGGATTGACATGGGATTGTTACAAGTGGATCCTTGAAAGCCTTAGTTCTTTAATTACTGTTTTTCTTAAGTTACTGTTTTAACACAATCCTCTTAATTGAATGTCTTAATTATTGCAATCCTAGTTGCTGAAATAGCTTAGAAGTAGTTTTCTAATTTCCTGTGGATCGACTTCGGTCTTACCGAGATTTATTACTACATCGCAGCCTTGCACTTGAGGCGAGTGAACAAGTTTTTGGCGCCATTGCCGAGGAATTTAAATAACGGTTCTAGATTGTTTTAGTGGCTGCAGAAGTAGAAGTAGATATGTTTTTCTGATTTCTAGAACTAACACATTGTTTTGCTTTGTAGGATTTTTTCTCTAGTTCAAGTGAATCAGGTAATATCCTTCTAACTTAGTGCTTTTTGCAGATTTTCAATTTTAGATTAATTTCAGATTTTAGGACTTAGGATTAGTTTAGTTTTTAGTTGAGTGATTTATGTCCCGTTGGGAATGAGACCACTCCAATCGTCTCCAATCTGAAGGTGGTCTAGTTGGACCATTGTCAGTCCATAAACAAGTCCGAAAATACCAAAAGCATTGTAATAGTTTGGGGAGTATGGATCAAACACCTTTAAGGAATCCCCTCCACCCCCCTACTCCAACTACAAACGCAAATCAAGAGGGAGTAGAAGAGAATGAGGTACATAACGTTCCTCCAATGAGATCATTACGGGACTACCTACAACCGGCCTGTGCAACTACACCCTCGTGCGTGGTCTTACCACCAACTGGGGGAAACATCGATATTAAGCCAGGCATGATTCAACTTATACCAAAGTTCCATGGGCTAGACTCTGAAAGCCCATATTTGCACTTAAAGGAATTTGAAGAAGTGGTGGCTACCTTGCAATACACTAATGTGTCGGAAGATGCCATTAAACTTAAAATTTTTCATTTTCATTAAAAGAAAGAGCCAAGACTTGGCTTTACTCTCTTAGACCACACTCGATAGGGTCATGGAACGAGATGACCCAGGAATTTTTGAAAAAGTTCTTCCCGGTTCATAAAACAAACACCCTTCGAAGAGCCATAATGAATTTTTCGGCTAAAGAGAGTGAATCATTCTTCCAATGTTGGGAAAGGTTTAAAGACCTCCTACTTGCTTGCCCATATCACGGCTACAAAAGTTGGCGAATCATAAACTTCTTCAATGATGGATTAAGTTTCAATATGTGCTAATTCGTAGAGATGATGTACAACGGCGAGTTTATGAGCAAAAATCCAGATGAAGCTTGGAGTTATTTAGATATGTTGGCCGAGAATGCTCAATCATGGGATACCTCGGATAAATCTAATAACCCCAAGCCTACTCAAGAAAAAGAGAAATGAGGGATTTATATCCTCAAGGAGGAAGATGATGTGAATGCAAGGTTAGCCAGCCTCACAAGGAAGATCGAGGCCATTGAACTTAGTAAGAGTGGAGTTTCAAAGTCCAATGAAGTTATTGAGACCACGTGTGGGATTTGTTTCACTAATTTACACGCTACGCAAGATTGTCCTACAATTTCTGCGTTTCAAGAGGTGTTATATGAACAAGCAAATGTCAAATATGGTTATCAACGGCCTTTTAATGGACCGGTGGGTAATACGTACAATTCTACTTGGAAGAACCACCCAAATTTCAATTGGAAGAATGCTCCCACAGAAAATCCTACCAACTCTCAAGGAGGGCCACCCATGCAAAATATGGCCCGACCTCAATTCTCGATAGAGGATACCTTAAAAGCGTTTATGTAAGGGCAAACGCAAATCAATCAAACAAATCAGCAAATGTTCCAAGAGCTTAAAGTCTCGGTTGATGAGATTAAAGGACACTTGAATGCTAGGGAAGGGACCTTTCAAGCCCAACCTCAGCCCAATCCAAAGCAAGTACATGAAGTAAACATTCCTAATCTCTCCAACCAACATATGGAGCAAGCCAAATCCGTCACCACTCTTAGAAGTGGTAAACAAATTGACAAAACTACTCCGATGAAGGCCGACAAGCCTAATGATCCGGTAAATTCTGAGAATGAGGACAGATCCAACCTAGCCCCACAAGAAACGGAACGCGTTTACAAGCCCGTAACACCATTTCCTTCGAGGTTGGTTGCTCTAAAATCTCTCCCAAACTCTCATGA
Source organism: Liriodendron chinense (assembly GCA_003013855.2). Classification (NCBI taxonomy): domain Eukaryota; kingdom Viridiplantae; phylum Streptophyta; class Magnoliopsida; order Magnoliales; family Magnoliaceae; genus Liriodendron; species Liriodendron chinense. Next base: position 10,708,446 of record ML058484.1, on the reverse strand, counting down.
TATTTTAGAGATTTTAGACAAGTCAAGATAAACATTCCATTGCTAGATGCTATCAAACAAATCCCCTCTTATGACAAGTTTTTAAAGGACTTATGCACAACCAAACGTAAATATAATGTGTAGCAAAATGCCTTTTTGAATGAGCAAGTGAGTGCCATTCTCACTCAAAAGACCCCCTCAAAATTCAAAGATCCTGGTAGTCCCACAATCTCATGCATCATTGGTGACTACCGGATTGAGCGTGCATTACTAGACTTGGGGGCAAGCGTAAATCTAATCCCATACTCGATATATGAGCAACTAGGCCTTGGTGAATTAAAACCCACCAAAACTACGTTGCAACTCACTGATAAATCCATTCGTGTACCGAGAGGGATAGTTGAGGATGTGCTAGTCCAAGTTAACAAATTCTACTACCCGATAGATTCCATCGTCTTGGACACACAACCGGTTATGGATGCAAGCACCCAAATACCAATGATTCTAGCCCGCCCCTTCCTTGCTACATCAAACGCAATTATAAATTGTCGGAATGGGGTAATGCAATTGTCCTTTGGAAACATGACGTTGGAGGTTAATGTATTCCATTTGGGCAAAAGGCATAGGGATGATGATGATGTCCATGAGGTTAATATGATTAAATCAATCGTGGAAGAGGAATTCGCTTTAAATCAAAATTTTGATCCTCTAGATGTTGTTAGCTTCAATCCTTTTGAGGATTGAGATGACAATGATGGCCCTCATGAGGTAAACATGATACAATCTATGAAAGATGGGGAGTTTTTCCAACACGATCTACCTAGAAGCTTGGGGACATGTTTGACACACTCTAAGGATGAATTCAACTCTATTATTAATGAGATCTTGGAAGTGTCAATTTCTGAAAATTTACTTGATAAGTCACCAAATTCTGATTTACATAAATTTGTTATGCAGGAATTGGAAGAATTAGTGCTTGACTTACTTATAGAGAGGCCAATTTCTGAAATTGTAGAGGTTGAGGACCCACTTCAACCTACACAAAAGTTTGAGGAGGAAGACGAAAATGGTCCAAATCTGAAAACTTCCTCCGATGAGGTCTCCTACACTCTAGAGGAGTGTTTAGCGTATTTTGAAGATTGGGATGATCTCATGATTAAGGACATAGTGCATGCCTTGAAGGAGACCCCTTCGGTGCCAAAAAGCTTCCTTTCACAAAACGCCAAACTGAAAAATCAATTGTGGAAATACCGGTGAAATCTAATTTTGTGGAGATCATATCGACTTGTGAAGAAGAAATACAAGTCTCCACATCTCTTTGGGTTGCTCAAACCAAAGAACACAACTTCTGGGATGACCCATATTTGACAAATTTTTGCCCAGACAAGATGGAAAGGAGATCCATTTTCAATAATTTCCAACCAATGCAATTCTCCTTTCTTAGTACATGTGACAATTTTATTGAGGAACCTGCTGAAACTTTTCAGCAGGATTTTCAATGGGTTAGAATGATTAATGTCACCAATGTACTTTCTAAAGCAGGATGGTGGATAGTTCTACTGATGAATTTGTTACACCACTTGATGATCCTGCTCAACTTTGTCCTTTTGGATGATATAATGCTGATTAATCTCCTAGTCTGATGGAGATTCTCTTTCTAAAAAGGATAACTTCGGTTTGTTTATTGCTTTAAGTAGGATTAGGTCTAGTTTGTTTTTTTTTAATTCTATTTGCTTTAGTAGATTTAGTTGTCGGAGTTGCAGACTTCCATGATCGACTCTCTCAGGTAATATTGTTCTCACTCTCTTGTATTTTACGATTGCTCTCATGTTCATGCTCATTGCATATCTTTTTACATTAAGGACAATGTAAGATTTGGTTGGGGGTGAGATGAGATTCCTCATCTAGCAGTTTGCAACATTTCGAGCATCATATGTGCAAAAAAATTTTAAATTTTCTAAAAATTCAAAACTCTTTTAGAAAACCTTATTTCTATGCATTCGAGATAATACGAGTATAAGAAAAGGAGATACGAAGTGAGTGATGCTGCAAGTCTTGAACTTCTCTTAATATAATGGTTTTATATGTGAATTCCCCTATTTATGTGATTGATAGAAAATTTGAACACTCTTACAGCTAGTTCATATTACACGATTTTCATGGTTTGAAGGGATTATGTGATTTGTGGATTGGCTAAAATTAGATTTGAGGTGTTGAGGAACCAAGCCGGGGTACTTTGTCCATTCTTGTCCATGGAAAAATAACGAAAGATATGGATTTCTAAAAATCCTATCTAATGTAAAAGAAAAAGGAAAATGAATGATGAAAATTGGGAATGATGGAGAAAATGGTGGAAGATTTCAAAAAGGGCTACCTATTACCAACCGGGGGATGGTCTACCCGTAACCAAAGCCGAAAATGGGACGTAGTGTGAAAGCCGTCGGAAGGACGGTAAGGCAAATTCCTATCATAGGCTTGTTGTTTCTCTGTGCACCTCGAGATCCATAGTTTAGTTGATATATGAAGAAGATAATCCTAAAAATTCATGAGATGAACTTTCACTATGCACACTGGGTTGAATTTGTTCGAGTTCTTCTATTTATCAATCAATCAGCGGGAATTTCATATGGGCACTTATTATATTTTGAGAGTTTAAGGTTTCAACTTCTATCACCTCATTTTTCTGAATTTTACACTTGTATGTCATGGAATGGATAGAAACATAGTTTTTTAAGGAGAGTTGGTTTTTGGAGGTTTGAACTTGTTTCACGCATGTTTTGCTCAGGACAAGCAAAAAGTTGGTTGGGGGGTGTATTGAACCCCCAATTTATACATGATATAGCCTATTACATCACATTATGTACATGGTTTGCATGTTTAAAAAGCCCATCTAATGCATGTTTTGTGATTGTAGGAACGAGAGCGATTTCACCTAATTAGAGACCAAAAAGAGCGTATTTAGGAGCCTTTCAATGAAGGCCCAAGGTGGACTAAAGAAGGAAGAAGAAAGAGGGAGAAAAGAGAAGAAAGAAATAAAGAAAAAAAAGGAAAGAACAGGGTTGTGACCGGTCGGCCAAGGGAGCCAGACCGGTCAAGACCGGTCGACCACCCTACTGCCCACTCTTGTGAAGCCGCTGGATGAAGGATTAGTTTGGTCCGACCGGTCAAGACCAGTCGGCCATCAGGTTAGGGACCTCCCTGTGCACGCTGGACTTATGGAAGACAGGTCCGACCGGTCATGACCGGTCGGTCAACCGAGTTCGACCGGTCAAGATTGGTCGGCCTTGCATAAACAACACCTTCTATTTTAAACTCCAAGATTTTCTGCGCAAGTGCGTAATGTTACGCAAATTCTGGAAGATTCCGACGCAGTAGAGCCTCCCCACTATAAAAGGACACCTAGGGTCTCTTCCTAGGGCATCATAGAAGCGGAAGAACTTCATGGGAAGTGAAGGAAGCCGTCGTGGAGCGTTTGCAACCCTCCCAACTCCGGATTTTTATGTTTTTTATGTTTTTTTCATTGAGTGATCTAGTTGTAGTATGACAATGCTTGGCTAGAATCTCTCAGCTAAGGCTGAGAGGTGAAGATTGTAACCAATTTCATGTTTAATTCAGTTTAATTCAAGTAGTTTCACTTCAAGTTTGAATTTTGAGTGTTCTAGTTTTTATAAAGTTGATATTTTTAGAAGTTTTATGAGAGTTCATGTGCTCCGGACATGTATTCCTTACAATTCTCTGAGATTATCATGTTTTGCTTGATTAGATTCGAATTATGGTAACCCTTGAGCATGCCATCGTCCATAGGCATGGCTATTACTCTGAAGGCTATGATTTCGAATGCTATATGTGGTTGAATGGGACTAAGTTCTAGAACTTAGAAGTTCAACTTAAGTGGGATTGAATGTGTTTAATGCTTTATCTTCCAACTAGATGAGAGATAGAACTTCAAATCTAGTTGTGTTTATGCTTGGATTGATTAGATTGATTGGATTGACATGGGATTGTTACAAGTGGATCCTTGAAAGCCTTAGTTCTTTAATTACTATTTTTCTTAAGTTACTGTTTTAATGCAATCCTCTCAATTGAATCTCTTAATTATTGCAATCCTAGTTGCTGGAATAGCTTAGAAGTTGTTTTCTAATTCCATGTGGATCCACCTCGGTCTTACCGAGATTTATTACTACATCGCAGCCTTGCACTTGATCTGAGCGAACAATATGTTGCTAGTCCCTCGATTGAACCATTCGACACACATTAATAATGTAACCTTAACAACATCCTCGTACTTTTTACTATTTACAATCTTGTTGAACACCTCTCCTACATGTTGTTTCAATATCGGATACTGATGGTTTGCCAAATAATTTTTTTAATTGACTTTTTCGTAATAGCACCTAATTCTGAAAATATGAGGCCTTCGGACTTCAGCCCTATTATAAGGGCGAAGTCCATCTCAGTAAACCTCAACACGTTTTTCCTAATTTCAAAGATAAAGTTACCAATGTCCCCTCTGTGTCTCAAAAAGAGGATATGCCCTAGAGCTCCTAAATATCTAAACGATTTACGGTCTAAAAAAATCGAATGGGGACTGCGTAAATAGCCGCATCCTAGGCTCATTACTCTTTATTCTAACCTTAACTCTCCCCTTAAACCGCCAAGTGAGACTGCATTTAGCTAATAGGTTAAAGATTTCTTCAGTTCCTACACACAAAAATATCACATAACATGTAAAATCAAATTACCTCTGTAAATGTTGTAAATACAAAAATAAAAACAATTATAATTTTTGAACACCAAATATACTGAGTGAAATTTCAGTGAAATTGTAGATTTTTTCCTTCTGTGATCGGTCCATTCATAGTTGAGCTCTGTCCAAATGACCGATCACAGAGGGAAATCTAATGGTGATCGGTCAATTAACAGTTTTACTCGGTCATAATAATCGATCACAGAGGGTAACTTTACTGTGATCGGTGTTAAATCCTACATGAGAGGCCCAAGTTGCACCCACTATGATCGGTCACAGAGTGTAACCTAATTGTGATTGGTCATTTTGACCGAAATGACTGATCAAAATGAACGATCACAACGGGTTTAGGCCGATCACAGACGATTCTTTGGTTGTCAAGTCGGTTAATTATCAGTGTGAAATTTCAGTGAAATTGGTAATTTTTTCCTTTTATGATCGATCCATTAATAGTTGAGCTCGGTCCAAATGACTGATCACAAAGGGAAACCTAATAGGATCAGTCAATTATCAATTGTACTCGGTCATAATGACCGATCACGAAGGGTAACCTCACTTTGATCGGTCAAAATGACCGTTCACAGTGGTTTTCACATTGTAAGTTGAACAACCTCTCATGTAGGATTTAACAGTTGTGATCGGTCAAACTGACCAATCACAGAATGTAACCTAGCTGTGATCGGTCATTTTGTCCGATCACACCAGGTTTAGACCGATCACAACGAAGTTTAGGCCGATTACAGAGGGTTTTCACTGATCACATTTTCACCTCCATTTTCACATTTTCATAAATATTTCACATTCACCACCATGCCCACCTCCATTAACATTTTCACCTTCATTTTCACATTTTCACAAACACTTGACATTCCATTTCCTGTTTCCACCATTACCACATCCATTGTCACAATCAAATTGGCACACTCCATTCACACTTTCACATTTTCACTTATATTAGAAAAAGAAAATCACATTTTCAAAGCTTGGACGGGGGAGCCATCTTCAGCCACTCAAAGGAGGAAGACGATCGCTCGAAGGAGGAAGATGACAGGTAAGGAAGATGACAGAGGAGGAAGTTAACGGCGGTGGAAGATGACGGAGGAGGAATACGACTGGGGAGGAGAAAGAGAGAAGGATAGAGTATTTTCGTCCAACAAGTTTCCAAAAGTTTAGAGTGGAAACAATAATTTTGAGGAGTCTACTTTTACGGGTGGGTGAAAACCAGCGTTTACATATGGAAATTTCTCTTATATTTTCTTGTATTAGATTAGATACTCGTGAACAGCAACATATGACCATCCATCCTCACACACAGTCCCTAATCCAAACCGTCCAAATCACAAGAAGAGCGGTAGATGAGCCACAATCTAAAATACCAACTTAAAGGTGGAAAATAACTATATAACTGATGGCCATTAAATTGATGATTAAAATGAAAAGTCAAGGTGGTCAAACGGTCTTTCTCGTTTCTTAATTAGAGTATTCGGCATATGACAACACGTGGCACCTTGCAGGTGGTCACGTGGCACAACAAATCGTCGTAAAACTTGGAGAAAATTTTTGCTACACCCACGGATTGCGTACTCTACGTACGTGCAAATCTCAGCTGCAGGCGAGCTCCGCATCTCAAATGGATTTAAATGCTGTGAGAGCGAGCCTCTCCTCGTTTCTCTCTCTTTGTGAGGAGTGAATTAGGTGTTACCTCGGGAACAGCTTAGCAGGTGTTACCCCTACCGTGTGGGGCCTACTTTAATCTATTTTTTGTATATCTATACCGTCCATCTGTTATTTAGTCTAATTTTAATGCTCGATCCAAAATTATAAGAAGATCCAAATCTTAAGTGGACAATACCAATAGAAAGAGTGATGAATAATCATTAAAAACATTTTACGGGCTATGAAAGTTTTAGATCAAGCTGATATTTAAATTTTCCTTTAATCCAGACCTTCTTGACATTATCAAGAGCTTGGATTCCAAATAAACATTACCAAAACCTTACAATGGGCTCCTTGGATTTTTTAATGGTGGAACACTCATCAGCACTGTTTCCAATGGAATGGTCCACTTGAGATTTATATTTTAATAATTTTTGGGATCCCATCCTAAAATGGAACGTAGAAACATATGGATGGTTTGAATATACAAAATATCATCCATGTGGGCCACACGGTAGGGGTAACACCCACTAAGTTGTTCCCTGGTAACACCAAATTCGCTCCCCTCTTTTCAAGAATCCCTTTTAAAGTCAAGCAAAAGTAGGGCTCTGAGAACTGATTCACCCTGAATCCGTATAATACAGATTTGGATCTTAAAATAGGTCTGAGTACTTACATGGACCGGATATGGATTCACAGGATCATATCCAATCTGAATCCGATTAAGATCCGACTCATTGTCACCTTATTGTATATGTTATACTCATGTTGGTCATCTGTTTCACATTAGGCCATGTCTCAAAATTGAGACATACCACTCTTAGGTTGACCATACCATGGTAAATAGTGGGATTTGCATCATTTTTCTACTAAATTAAATATATTATATTATATATTTTTTTAGATTTGTAATGGGGTGGATTTGGAACTAGATCCACCGAAATCCAATGGTTATATGGAATTTGGATCAGAAATGGATTTAACAATTTATAAATGGATAGATATGGACATCACCTTTTGGATCCGAGTTGGATCATCTATCCGTCTACATATGTATAGACTTAGAGCTGGATCCAACTGGATCCTATCCAGATCCAACCCATTGAGATCCCTAAGCAAAAGGGATGCCGATTTTTTGGCGAAGCCTTTGGCAGGGCTAGAACCTAGGTGGGGCCACTGTGATGTTTGTGAGAAATCCACCCGTCCATCCTTTATGCAATGACATTTAGGATGTGAGACAAAAAAACGAGTCTGATTCAAGGCTCAAGTGAGCCGCACTAGAGAAAAAGGTGGGTAGGGAAATTCCTACCATTGAAACATCCCTATTCCACAGTGATGTTTATATACCATCGATGCTGATCATAATGTCATTTCTACTGGGATGAACTGAAAACACAAATATTAGTCTGATTCAATACTTCTGTGGCCCCACGCATATTTCAACTGTAGACGTTTGGTACTCACGTTAACAGCCCACTTGAGGCTTGGGTCCTGCTCATTTTTTGTCGCACTACCTAAATTGAGCTCACAAAACATACTAGGGTGAATTTCTCACAAGCATCATGGTGGGTCCTACCTAAGTTACCAGCGCAGGAACTTCCTACCAAGACCTCCTTAAAAAATCCACATCCGGTGCCTGCAAATGGGTACGCTTTTATTGTACTGAGTAAACTCAGTTGGGTCCACTGTGAATGTATGTGGTTTATACATACCGTCCATCTGTTTTTCCTGCTCATTTCAGTGGTTGTGCCGAAAATTGAAGCATATCCAATAGGAGTAATGATTTCCACCATTGAAACCTTCCTAGGGCCCACAATGATGTTTTTTTTGTCATACAACCGTTCATAACATCACAAAGACATGGATTAATGGGGAAAAAAAAATCAGCTTGATCCAAAACTTCTATGGCCTCTATGATTTTCTCAATGGGTGTGGTCCACTTAAGCTTTGGATATGCTTCATTTTTGGGCTCAAGCCTTAAAATTATCAGTCAAAATAGATGGACGAAGTAGATAAAATAAATAAATCATGGTAGGCCCCACAAGGTTTACTCAGTCTCCGTTCATATGAGTGGGGTCCAGATACAGTGATCCAAACCATTGATATGGTTTAGATATCTCTTGGTTCAAATTTAACGGTTAACCTAATTTTTTCCTTAACCGTCTATTTCTTGGCCACCTATGGCCACCTATGGAATGGTTATGGTAATTCCAATCCACTGATCATTTGGTGCAAGGGTCACCCACAGTGAGGAACATCATTCAACAGTTTGGATTACTGAGCAATATATGAACCTAGCATTCTCATCAATGATTTTCGGAAATTAAAATGAGGGATGATCATCTACAATCAATTGTAAGTTAACATACAGACCCATCTATGTCCCAATGTCTCTAGTGTGCACGGCATCTCAGCCATGAGAAATGTGGGCCTCATCATGAAAAAGACCGTCCAATCTTCAGGCAGACCACCTGGTAAAAAAACAAAGGACGTTTAGATCAGACCAACCAACACTTTCATCCAGAGTACAAATGCGGCCCCACCTGATAATCGTGCTGGCCTGATCAAACCAGTGCACCCAACATCTTGCATGGCATATATGCCATCGTACACATTAACATATATAAGATGGAGAAAATTCAAGGGTAGGAATTTCGCTACCCACCTTTTAATCTATTGCGACCCACTTGAGCCTTGAATTGAGCTCATTTTTTTTTTTTTTTTTATCTCACGTCCTAAATGTCATCATATAAATTGGGATGGACGGGTGGATTTTCACAAACATCAAAGTGGCCCCACCTACGTTCCCCTGCAGTAAATTCATGCCAAAGGCTTCCGCAAAAGGCGCAGATTGCGTCCTTTCTCAACATGGAAGCGTACATACTGATATATCTGGCCCACACCAAATAGTAAGCTTTGTCTCATTAAATGCAAGTTGCATTAAAGGCAAGAGTAATTTCTGGTGTGGCTCATCTGAGCGTTGGATCTGACTCATTCTTGGCAACATGGTTTAAAATAATCTTAGAAAATGAATGGACGGCGTCGATAACCAGATAAGTCACGGTGGGCCCCTTCACAGATCAGTATGGATGCTTTGCGTCCATATTGAGGGAGGACGCGGCACAAAAAAAATCCTTGAGAACCTCGTAAGAGAGAGAGAAACGAGGAGAGGCACGTAGTATTTAAATCCCTTTGAGACGGGGAACTCACCTGCGGCGGATTTGCGCATACGTAGTGTATGCAAACCGTGGGTGTAGCAAATTTTTTCTCTAAAACTTGTGGCTACGTTCCACCACGCTACAAACGTGGGAGTGGTTTAGCTGTTACTAGGGTAACAACTCAGTGGGTGTTACCCCGACCATGTGCGGCCCACCTTGATGTATCTGTTGTATATCCATGCCGTCCATATGCTTTAAAATCTCATTTTAGGAAGCGATCGTAAATATTAAGAAGATCCAAGTCTCAGGTGGATCACACCATTAGAAATGTAATAAATGGCCATTAAAAAATATTTGTGGGCCAAAACAGTTTTGGATCAAACTGATATTTTTATTTTCCCTTCATCCAGGTCTTATTGACATTATTAACGGGTTGGATGACATTATTAACGGGTTGGATGGAAAATAAACATTAGGAAAACCTTTTAATGGTGAGGCACTCAATCACCACTGTTCCTGTGGTGTGGTCCACCTGAGATTTTGGATCTTCTTTTTATTTATTTTTATTTTTTTGTATCACGTCCTAAAATGAGCTGGAGAAACGGATGAACGACGTGGATATACAGCACATCATCAAGGTGGGCCCCACGGCAAGGGTAACACCCACTAAACTATTATCCGGGTAACATCTAATCCGCTCCCCCCAAACGTGCAGGGAGCGGATTGCCTGTGACCCCGGGCATAGGATATCTCTGTGCCCAGGACTATGTGGGGCCATAGAGATGTCCGTAACAAATTCGGATGGGCCATACCAACAAAACAGTGGGAACAGCAATGTCCACCGTTAAAGCCATCCTGGAGCTGACTATGATGCTTATATTCCATCCAAACCGTTCATAAAATCATTAACGCTCATATCTGATTTAGGACGGGTCGCTGACTATTTCATGGCCCAGATGGAGCAAAAGAAGACCGGACGGGGCCGAAAGTGATCCGGACCGTCAGGACCGTGAATCGGTCGTATCTCACAATCCGGAATGAGTTACGAGACGTATAATATATCAATTTTGGGGTAGTTCGAGCTACTTTAGCCAACCAACCCCGCTATGCCGGGTTGCCCAACCCGGAATCGTGAGAATCGACCGTATCGACGGTCATTAGGCTAGTTTATTTTCATTTTTACTATTTATTGTAAGTTTTAATTCGATCATAACTTTGCATCTGTAGGGTTTTAGAGTTAGTGCCCAACATGAAAAGGGCTTAGAATATTTCGTAGAACAACGTGGTTGAGGTCGTTTGATAACTTTTTATTTTTGGCCGAAAACCAAGAGTTCTAGTAGGATTGAACGACTTCTATAAATAGTAAGTTTACTATTTATAGTAAATTGCGTTTTCTAAGAGTTTTAGTTGGAGTTGGATTTTGATACTTTACCTAGGGTTTAGTTTCCTATTTATATGCATTGTAATTCCGATTTTATTCATTCAATTATCAATAAATCAATTATTCGGAATTTATTTCCTCTTTTTATCTTTTATTTCTTCTCGTGGATTCGAGAACTATCGGTTAGGAAGACGGTGATCGACCTACCACGTCCACCCTGCGTCATGTAACCCATTTGATTTTTAGATTATAACTTACAATAAAGCTCCACAATTTAGTCGATTTAATTTTAATTAATATACTCCACTCATAGAATTTTAAAGTGGGCCGATGATATCAACGGTCTGGATCAGTGAACATAGGGCCTCGCTTGTGCAAACTAAAAACCAATGGTTAGTTGAGCATGTATAGTCTGTGCCGTACTATAATTAGTTGCAAGTAGGGCTGTCAATAGGCTGGGCCTGTTCCATCAGACTTTCAGGATTGAATCGCCAACGGCCAGACTTGAGCCGGCATTAGGCCTGAGGGTTGGTCTCAGGTTTAAAGTTGAAGCTCACTTAAAATCAGGTCGGGCTTGGACTGTGTACAACAACCGGCCATATGGGTGGAGTATGGCCCGGCCTAGCCCATTAGTGGTCTCATTTAATGTTAATGTACAATCCGCCCCAACCACAAGGTGATGTAGAGTTGTAAAGTCTTTCATATTACAGTCACGAAGATATTATAATATATATTAATTACAGTAGCTCTTGGACAGAATCTAATAACATTTACCATAATAACCTTACACTAACATTTCCCCTCAATCTAAACGTGATGAGAAACAACATTGAGATTGGAACACAAAATATGAAATTTCATAGATGATAAACCTTTTGCGAAAATATCTGCAAGCCGACTATCTGTAGGAACATAGTGACCTAGAAGATCACCAGTGGCAACTTTTTCCCAAACAAAATGATAGTCGATGTCAATGTGCTTCGTGCGAGCGTGGAATAGAGGATTTGCTGTGAGATATGTAGCACTCACATTATCACAATATACAGTGATGGGTTTGGGAAGAAATACATGAAGATCCTGAAGTAGTTGACGTAACTAGATCGTGTCTGCTACAGCATAGGCTAGAGAGCGATATTTTGACTCTGCACTTGAGCGAGAAACAGTTGGTTGTTTCTTGAAAGACCATGAGATTAAGTTCTTGCCAAGAAAGATGCAAAATCCAGATGTTGACCTTATCGTATCCGGACAACCAGCTCAATCGGCATCAGAATAGGCTTTAAGTAACATAGGAGATTGTCGATGAAGCATCAATCCGTAATTCTGTGTGCCCTTAATATAGTGAAGAATGCGCTTAACTGCAGAAGATGTGGTTCACGAGGTGCATGCAGAAATTGAGATACCATGCTAACAACATAAGCAATGTCAGGGCGAGTGAACTTTAAATATTGTAAGGATCCAACCAAGTGCCTATAACGTGTGGGATCCAGAAGTAAATCACTTTCAGAGTTTGAAAGAGATGCAGTAGTATTGATCGGTGTGGTGACGGGTTTAGATGAAGCCATACCACTTTGATTGAGTATGTCAGATATGTATTTTCCTTATGAAAGAAAGATGCCGCTTGAAGAATGAGAACACACGCTCTTAGCTTTTCCCCGTCCAAAAAAAAAAAAAAGCTACTTCAGACATAAGTAGCTTATCTTAAGTAACTTAGAATCCAAACCTCCCGTAAGAGACATCGAATCCCGATCTAACTGTCACTGGTATCATCCAAAATTCGACACTGCATCCAACAACAGTTGTTGGTTTTGCATGGGATAATTGTTTTAGTGTGGGCTAATGGTGCGTTTAGGTGAGCCATGAAATGGGCATTTGGGTTGTCAAAGGGTGTAGCCGGAGGTTGGTTCTGGCCCAGATTTTGAACTGGTGGGGGTGGCCCTGCCCTATTTAAAACATTGGTTTTACTTGCCCTAGGCCCAGCCCGTTGATTTTGGCAGCTTGCTGTTTAACCGCTCTGCCAGAATAGTAGTTGATCTTGTCACATGAAATTCCTCCAAAGATTCGAGTGGTGTTCCTTTGCAAAGACAAAGAAGACTGTTAAGGACATGAGATCCATATCGATCACACATCACATCAACAGAACTTTCAACAACCACCTGTCAAGAAATAAATAAGCAACAAATAAATGAAAACCAAATCACTCGACGAATAATCAATAATTAAAGGCTCGTTTGGACACCCTTCATCAAAAGGAGGTTTAAAGCTTTGCCTTTTCGGTCAACTCAGCAAAAACCAACTGGATTGGCATTTTAGCACCAATTTTGCCTTGTGGGAGATATGATAGGGGTTTGAAAAGTACATCCAACTTCAATTGCTGTTTGGATCAAAACGATGTTTACACCTCAAATGCCCCTTCAGAGGGTGAGTCCAAACAGACCCTAAGAGAGGATCAAGTGGTGTCAAGTTTGCCTTAGTTAAAAAGCACACTTTTTTCTGTACATGGGGCACATGTAAGGGATCTGAACCTTTTATCTAGCAGACTTACCATGGTAAACTTGTGCTGCAAAAATCACATTGGTTGGTGATCTAATTTCCAGACACCAAATGGCCTGTTTGAGGACTATGAATGGGCAGTTAGGAAAAAGGGGAAACCAACAGTCAGGGTTCACTCTAGTTGATGGGTAGGATTTTCTAACTGGAAGGATTTTTGGTGTATGGCCCATCTGTGGTGCAAAATAGATGAACACTTCAGTATATGTGCACCAGGTGTACAGAGATTGAGTGCTTGATGACGGACTTAGGTATTAGCCTTTAACACCAAATACTTCACAAATATTGACCTTAAACCTAACATAATGCGATTTCTAATGACAATGCAGTGATCTACAATGGAGTTTCCTACTGATTACCAAAGCTTGTGGATATACTGGAGACAAAAACGCATAAGGCTGATCCACACACATCAGCCTGTTGTTAAAACCCTCCAAAATTGTGCAATGCTGCTATTAAAACAACAGAAGTACAAAGACCCAAGACTGTTCACACCATGCCATCAAGATCCAAGAGCGTTCACACAGGGCATGTGAATGCAGTGTGGATTCTGGATTGAGACAACAGGTTTTTACCTTGGGCTTGGATTCAGTTCTCATGCAAAGCCTTCATTAAATATAATCTGCTGAAACTCTGGCCTGACACCCTGCAAAATCCAATCGAAAAATGATAACGGTGACAATCAGGATGATAGATTCCCCCCCCCCCCCCCCCCATATTTTGGAAAACATAAATCTTATTCAACAATAGAAAAGCTAACAAAAGGGTCACCAAGTCCACAAACAAAGCATTAGCTTGTTCGAGATCAAAGAAAATGATTTTTTAGCCTTCCAAATAAAGCACGAATCTCACTAATAGAAAATGCTCATCACATTCTCTGGACACTAAATTGAAAATGTCCAGATTGGCACCTTCAACTATTAAAGCTAACATAGAATGTAGTGTATAATTCATTCAATCTGTACATTACGCGTGGCCCATTATAGTGATGGGATTCCTAAAGATGAGCACTATTAGGCCATCATTTCTACATGTAAAATTCACTGTCTATCAAGTTCTATCATCGATTCTAATCAAGGCCGTGAGGAAGAAAATCAGCCAAATCCACAGATAAGGTAGCCACCATAGAGAAAATGAAGATGGGATGCTATCCGTATAATTGATTGTGTGGCCACGGTGGTGTTTATTTTTTGCCAAACCCATTCTTATGCAGAAACACCGAGTGGGTACTAATTGGGATCAGCTAATAAGTTCAGGGCATACATGTACAGCCAGAAATAAATTTGCAGTTTCTCTTCAGTTCTTCACTGGTTGGTGTTCTGCGACTGAAAGACATAAATCAAGTGCTGTTTGCTTCCATCAATTCTCTGTGCATTGAACATGCCGCTCATCTATTTGTATTAGGCATTTTCTTGACTTCAGAGATGAGGTTTGTTTAGCTGATTATTATCTGCATTTGGGATAGATTTCCTGAATATTGATGGACTAATTAGGTCTGATCAAAGTCTTATGATGTTAATAATATTAGAGGTCAGTTATGCTTTACATCAAGAGGTCAATCTTCTGCTTGTCCAACTTAATGCCATGCCAGGCCCTCAGAAGATCACCCGTAGAAGAAGAGAAAGCCCAAGCCACTTGAAAGCGAGAGAGGATTATAAATACCTTGCAGCTACCGGTAATTTGCTTCCCTAAAGTAACAATGACTCGTTCAAGCGACTGAAGAAGCTTCTTGTAAATTATCCTGAGTCAGGAATCTTCATGAAGATAAAGAAGGCCTCGAGCATTCCCGCTGATGATCTTGTATCGTGTGACCCAGTCTAGTTGTAGACACTTGATCAGATCTGTACCAGTCCAATAAAACCCATATGACTTGTAGATAACAATGTAACTGTAATCAAATTAACAAAAATATGTCTATTGAAGCTGGTTTAGCATGGTTGTTTCTCAAGCATAAGTGAAAAAACATAAGAACATTGGAGCCTAATTTACATTAAAAAAAAAAAAAAAAACCTATCCCATGTACCAATGTGCAACATATGTAGAAGATTAAAGCCGTGCAAAGAGTGGGCCCACCGAAAAGATCACCCGGCAAAGAAAAACAAGGAGGCGCCCATGGTATGCAAGTTCTTTTAACTTGTTTATTTGTATGTAAATTCTGTTCTAACTGAATTTGTTTGTTTGAATCACTGCATAAGCTCCTTCCTATTTAATATGGAACTGCATACGAGGAAAACATATCTAATAAATGGTCACTGAATGACTGTTTTGTTTTGTTTTTTCCCTGTTTTTGGGTCTTAGAACTAAGATCAAGTATCGAGGCTTGGAAATTCTGTTGATTTCCCACTTCTAATAGTATCATCAAGCTTTTATTTTGAATATATCATGACTTGATTTTATTGTAATTGACAGTGCAATGAAGGATTAAACTAGGTGTGGAAAAATTTGTGTATTTCTGCTACAAGATGTTCTACTTTTATACTTATATAAAAGAGAGATTTTTTTAACAATTCTCTAAAAGAGGTACCTTTCTCAGCCTTTTGGCTAAGATCAAGTGTAGTATTTGTTCTTATTAGTTTAACAATTCCCTTTCCACCTGTTGATTTGAGCCCACATTGCATGGGTGATGGGACTGACTCTTTCCGGATGGTCCCAGTTAAAACCTCAACACCAGATAGTGTATACTGAAATCAAATCCAGAACAGCTGAAAATCCTCTGAGAATAGACTTCTTTTGGCCACTAGTGTATACTGAAATCAAATCCAGAACTGCTGACATATGCATGACATCCAATCCATGCATCATGCTGACCCACTAATGTCGTCGCTGAGACTGATGTAAAACTTCAGTGGGCGGCACCATGTAAAATCATGTGGTTTGGGAGCTGATTATTAGTGGGGCTGGTCTCACCCAACGGGGTGCGGTCCGAACAGTGGTGCCCACCTTAATGTGTGTATTGCATATCCACGCCGTTCATTGTATGGCATGAGCCCAAAAATGAAGTAGATCCAAATCTTAGTTGGACAGCACCACAAGAAACAACTGTTATTGGCAATAAAAGCTTCTTATGAGCCACAAAAGTTTTAGATTAAGCTGATATTTGTTTTTCCCTTTCATCCAAGTCTTTGTGAGCTTATTAACAAATTGGATGGCAAATAAACATTACATAGCCTTTAGGAACTTTTTAATGATAGTCGTTCTATCACTGTTTCCGATGGTGTGGTCTATCTGAGACTTGGATCTGCTTGAAATTCAGGCTCATGCACTATAATAAGCTGGAAAAACGGATGGATGGCGTGGATATGCAATACAATACATACCTCAAGATGGTCCCCAAGATCATGCCGCACGGTGTTGGCTGAGGCCAGGCCACACCTAATCCACTCCTGTGGTGTTGCCAACGTGATCTTTGGCCTCATTTTTCGGAAGCGGACCCGCCAGGCCGATTGGTCATTTTTCTTGTAGTGTGTGTGCTACACAACGCGTCCAACACATGCAATTTGCGTCCAATGCGCGTCCCTTCCTCTCCCTATAAATAGAAATCCAGGGGTTTTGAGAAGAGAAGCTCATATCTGAAAAATAGTAAGATATTCCTCCTCTCTCTCTCTCTCTAACAGGAAGATGGAAAATCTATCAAAGGGAATGAAGGAGAGGAACCTCTCACGGGAGAAGTTGCGTAGATACGACTCTTGGGACGTTGAAGCAGCTTCAGTCTCTGGTGGTCATGCTTCCAAGGTCTCTCTATCTCTCCCTATCTTTCTCTCATATCCAATCTGATCATCATGTACGCCTCCTCATGTTCTCCTTGGCATCAAAAAATCAGGCCGACCCAAAACGCAGGTGGGCCCCACCACAGGGAGCAGTTGGTTTGGGTATGCCCACCGTTAAAGATTTCCAGATTGTGTGCGGGCCTACCGTTCTTTTACTTGCCATGTAGACGCACCAAACACAGGAGCGGATTAGGTGACCACCGAGGTGGGGTGGGACCCCTGAATGTGGGACCTACTGTGATGTATGTGACTACATCCACGCCGTCCATCCGTATTGAAAGCTCATTTTAGGGCATGATCCAAAAAAAAATGAATCAGTTCCAAATCCCAAATGGACTATGGTACGGGAAACAGTGGTGATTGACCATTAAAAACTTCTTATGGACCACAAAAGCTTTGAATTCAGATGATATTTGTGTGGTCTCTTCATCTGGGTGTTTGTGACCTTGTCAACAGGTTGGATGGTAAGTAAACATTCTGGTGGAGTCCATGAGGTTTTTAATGGTGTCGATTTAATCATGACTGTTTCCTGTAGTGTGGTCCACCTAATATTTTAGTCAGCTTCATTTTTGAGATCATGCCTAAAATGAGCTTTCAAAATGGTTGTACGGTTTGGATTTAAGGCACATACATCACTGTGAGCCCCACAGTCAGGGGTCCCACCCACCTTGGTGGATCCGGGGTCTCACCTAATTCGTTCCCCCCAAACATGAGGCTATCCCAACAATATGGTGGGCCTCACTGCATGGTTTTTCAGAAGTTTTTTTTCCATGATTTTTGATGGCGTGGTCCACCTTCATTTCATATCCGTCCGATTCTTGGAAGGCAGAAAGTAGAGGATGAGGAGCCGGATATGATGAATGGCTTGGATGTCATGCCTGAATCATTGGGACATCTCAACATCTGGCGGGATCCTGAGTGGGCTAAATGAAAATAACAGCCGAAGAGTCCCTCGGACAATCTCAACTATCTGATTTTTCGTGTTGAACTTTGGACTGTCTATTCATTCCCAGTGAATTAGACGGCTAGGATCACTCTATCAGTGCACCTTTTACTATATGATCTATCCTCACTGGGTCCCACTCCGTACATTTATGTGAGCGAACATTATGGCAACTGTACTATTGCGCGTGTATCTTGAAACGATGATTATTGGATGGCATTTTTGTAGTTTTCTGTATTTTGGTCAGTATTAGTTGCTCACTGCAATTTTACAGATACACGTGGCCCATAAATTGGATGGTATGGATAGTGGAACGCGAGTGCCGAACGTTTCATTGAAGGGTTATGAATCAACACCGATTTCAAAGCGGTGGTGAACTATCACAGTAATCTGAGGCGTTCTCGCTGTACATTTGACGCGTTTGACTAAAATAGCAAATCGCATCAAACTTATTCACGTTGCCTGCCAAAGCCTTTCCAGGCATCTCCTGCACTCGGAATCTAGGTGGGGCCCAAAGTGATGTTTTTGAGAAATCTACGCCGTCCAACCGTTTTCTGAGATCATTTTAGGCGTTTCGACCAAACATGAATGGGATCCAAGACTCAAGTGGGCCGCACTAAAGCAAAAGGTGGGTAGGGAAATTCCTACTGTTGAAACCTCTATTACACCATCCATACTGTTCATAATGTCATTACTATTGAGATGAACTGAAAACACAAATATTATCCTGATTCGAAGCTTATGTGGCCCCACGAATATTTCAACTGTGGAAGTTCAATCATCACGTTTTAGTCCCACTTGAGTTTTGGATCCCGTTCAAGTTTGGTCCAAACGCCTAAAATGATCTCACAAAACGGTTGAATGGCGGAGATTTCTTACAAACATCACGGTGGGGCCCACCTACATTTTGAGTGCAGGAGATGCCTGCGAAAGGCTTTCACAGGCCATCCGCGTGCTCTGCACATTAGCAGCTGGATTGGAGTCTTTTTCCAATGATCCAAACCGTTTATGTCATGGGCCAAACAGTGGATGGGCATGATTCAAAAAAGGATCTCAGATTGAAAGTTTTCATTCCTTTGATTATTTAAAAGATAACGATACTGTCCCTGTTCAAAGCAACAGTGTGAAATCATCAAAGGCTCTTTCATCTTTCCCCATCCAATTTGAGGGGGCCATCTCTAAACGGTTTGGATCACCGGAAGATGTATCGTGAGGGATTTTGAGACCGAGATATTGAAAATATCGCGATATTCTCGCGAAAAGTAATAAAACGACATTATCGAAGTTACGTCGCGAGATTTTCAAAATATCGGCACAGGTTTCGAATTTTCTGATTTTATTGAGGAAATATCCCAATATTAACGAGAAAATTATTAAAATTTTTAAGAATTAATTAATAACTATTTATTTAAAACAATCTACTAATTTATGATAATTTTATTATTATTATTATTATTATTATTATTATTATTTTATTTATAGTGAGATTTGTCACATGATTTGGTAGTTAGTCAATTTAATCCAAGGGCGCTTTCGGTGGGCGGGAAATGGGTGAGACCCGGAACCAGCGATGTGGGTGAGACCGTGAACCTAGGGCCACTTTAATATATTTGTTGTATATCTATGCCGTCCATCTGTTTCTTCAGATTATTTTAGGATGTATTCCTGAAAGTGAAGCACATGCAAATATTAGGTGGACCACACCACAGGAAGCAGTGCTCATTGAACGGCTACCATTAAAAACTTCCTGGAGTCCTCCGTAATGTTTATTGACCATCCAATCAGTTCATTAGGTCATGTAGACACGGATGAAAGGAAAAAACAAATGTCAGGTCGATAGAAAACTTTTGTGGCCCACAAAAGGTTTTTAATGATCATTAACCAATGTTTCTTATGGTGTGGTCCACCCGAAATTTGCGTCTGATTTATTTTTGGTACCATGGCATAAAAATAAGCCGAAAAAGAAGATGAACGGCATGGATATACAATGGGCTCCTACGGTCAGGTTCCCGCCCAAATCGCTGGTTCCGGGTTCTCACCCAAGTCGCGCTCGCTTTGGGTTACATCATTTTTCTAATTTTCTACCGTTAATTGGGCAAAATTTCCATGGGACACATGTCACACGTGTACAAGATCCAGGGTCCTCCTCCAGCAGCCACCATCATGGGCCATGGAACAAAGACCGGGCCGATCAAACGATTGTAACTCTTCTGCTTGAAGAAAAGTGTAAATAAATGGCCACCGTCCATTTTTGGACCCTGCTCTCATCAAGCGGTTAGGATTGTCTGATTATCCTGATTTTCAAGCTGTTGCCCCTCTGTGAGCCGATCCACCAGATAATCTGGCTTGATCTTGCACACATCTCTTCTCTGTGTGAACACTAGAAGTATTCCTAAGCACAGGTTCTCCACACGTGTATACATGCAACATGCGTGCGAGAGATCTAGGACGTTCATTTAACCTGCTGATCAGTAAATTCTGGAATTCATGCAGAACGCTGCTTGGGTGACGACCCTACAGCTAGCCTTTCAGAGCCTTGGAATCGTGTACGGAGACCTTGGTACATCTCCTTTGTACGTGTACTCGAGCACCTTCACCAACGGCATCAAGCACAACGATGACATCTTGGGTGTGCTGTCCTTGATCTTCTATACCCTCACCTTGCTTCCGTTGATCAAGTACGTCTTCATCGTACTACATGCCAACGACAACGGCGACGGTAAGGATCTCATTTATGATTCATATTTCACATGTGTAAGGTGATCATGGCCATTGATATGGTGGGCCACTGCTGGATAGGACATGGCCCAATATTGGTGGCGATTTGACTATCCTAACCATGTAGACATTCAGTTGGGGACCGTTGGTTGGATCCTTACCATGATCTCATCACCTTGATTTATGAGTCACGGCCCATCAACATGATGGGCCACAGGACCATTTATTTCCTATAGTGACATCCCAGGCTGGTCCACTCATCAGGTGAGCTAGAGGTTTCAATGGGTTGGGTCCGGTTCAGGTTGGGTCAAGTTTGGGTAAGGTCGTTTCCACCTCAACCCTAACCCGACCCAAATTGAATTGGGGCTGGATTTTCCCCGCCCTTATTCGGGTCGAGTTGATCTACAATTTAAAGATCAACTAAATAATGGTTACACACATGAGCGTCTACACTTAATATCAATTGGGTTTAAGTTAAAAATGATGCTAGAAACTAATAGATGGTTTGGATCGAGCTACGGTGGGCCACATTGATCTTAGTGGTTAGGTTTTGAAAGGCTTAGAAATACAAAATCAATTACCCACTGTCATCTTTGGCTTCTAACTGTGTATACCATACAACAATACCTTCAATGCAAGCACCTGAGGTTTGCTAGACTCCCATGTCTGAACCATATGAACGGATTGGATCAGCCGGACTGCTGTTCAACAGTGGGCCGCACAATCTTGAAAATGGACAGCGTATGTTTGAGACGTTTCGACGTAAACTGAGTTAGAGAAGATTTTCTCTAGGTTTTGGTTTTGATCGGGTAAACAGATATTGACTTATCCACACAATTTGGTGTACAACATGTGCACCAATTGTTAGTGCACACTCCCTAACAAAAATGGGACCCACTTTCATCAGAAGTGAAATCCACTCCATCCATCATCCAGTAGGGTGTGTGAGAAAAAAAAATATCTATGATTTAAATATTAAGAAAATTAATATATAATAGTCTACTTTAACCCTATATGATTCGGGGCAAGTCGGGTTGTTGAGGTGTGGAGCCAATCACATCAAGGGATGGTCGGAGGCCCCAACGGTCTTTGGACCAGGCGCCCGATATTCATGTATTAGAGACAGGATGTCTCTGGACTGTTCTGTGAACAGTCGGGCGCCCGACGGTCAAGAGGACCGGGTGCTCGATATTCGGGTAATTTCACCCGTAGCTCGCTGGAGGATTTCTACATTGGGCGGATCGCCTGACCAAGCTTGACCGGGCTCCTAACCGGATGTGACCTGTTTTGCGGGCTTTCCTGTTTTGGGTTCTATTTCCTTATTTTACTATAAAAATGGTTATAACTCGGGATTAGGCCAGGGGATTAGGGTTTCTATACATCCAAGGTGAGTAAAAAAACAAGAGGTTAGTAAAAAGGGCCATCTTTATGCATGGGAGCATCAGAGGAGGTAAGTGTATTGCTTGTAACTTTATCTTCTTCCTAGTGGAAGTTTGCACCGTGGTTTTTTACCGTTGTTTGGGATTTTTCCACGTAAAATCTGTCTTGTGGATTGTTGGTTTGTTTCGATTCCTCTTCTAGTTATTATTTCTTCTTGTTTATTGTTTGTAGGTGAGACCGGAGATTGGATCTCGGTTCACCGGCATTATTGGCATGCTGCGCAACAATGGGTCACCTTTAACCCTAACTCGACCCATAAAAATCCAGGTCCGGTTTGGTCGGGTCAACCCAAAAATTGAATTCGGGTCAAATTTTCCAACCCTAAACTGTAAAAAACCAGGTTAGGTTAGGTTAGGTTGGGTTAGCTGGTCGAGTTGAATTTTGCCAAGTCTAAGGTGAGCCATACGTGTACAAAAAATAAACCGCTAGGAAAAGGATGGCACGACCACAGTGGGTTCCTGAGCGTGGGGCCCACCATGATGTATGTTCATTACATCCAACCCTGTTCATCTGTTTTGATAGATCATTTTAGGGCATGATTCCAGAAATGAGTAGATCCAAATCTTAGGTGGACCACACCATAGGACATAGTGGAGATTGAATTCCCACCATTAAAAACATATAGGGGTCTACCGGAATGTTTATTTTCCATCCAACTTGTTGATATGGTCACAAAGACCCGGATGAGGGGACCACACAAATATCAGCTTGATCCAAAACTTTTGTGGTCCATAAGAAGTTTTTAAAGGTTAATCACCACTATTTCCTGTGGTGTGGTCTAGCTGAGATTTGGATCTGCTTCATTTTTGAGCCATGCCCTAAAATGAGCCATCAAAACGGATGGACAGAGTGGATCATGTAAGCCATACACATCAAGGTGGGCCCCACAGTCATGTATCCATCAAAGCCGTGCCCGAAAAACGTTAAGAAATACATGTAGGGCCCACCTGACTGTTGGGGTAAGGAGCCCTGCAGCAGAAGCAATCAAAGCAAGCGAGGAATGCACCACAATGGCAATCAACAAGCAAATCATCACACACAAGAATGTAATCCGAATTTAACGTGGAAAAATCCCTCACGGGTAAAAAATCATAGCACAAAGCGACACCAATCCACTATGATATCAGAAGTTACAAGAGATTATAGAAGAAAACCCTAGATCACAGCCCACAAGAGAAATCTCAAGCTACCCGAAACTAATTCTCACATGAGAAGGCTGAACACAACCCTTTCCCTCAACCCAGAGAACTCCAAGCTTCCTCCCTAGCTCTTTCTCTCACCCTAGAACCCTCTCAATCCCTTGGCCCATAGGCGGCACCCTAATCTCGGATTACATCTCCTTAAATAGAAGAAAAACTGGAATTAGAAACTGCTTGCGCAAAACAGCGCAAGAGACCCGGTCCAAAAAGGAAACCTGTCGACCGGTCGGAACTCACCGTCAACTAGCCGACAGCCCTGCTGACCAGTCAGCAGACTGGTCGACAATGCACAGAAAAGCCTAGTAAACCTGCTGTCTTGTTCTCCAACGTGACCGATCGGCCAGCCGCTGGCCGGTTGGTGGTCTTCGTGCTTAAAGGTTTGAGGCGTCCAAGCCCAACACTAACGAGTGTGGTGCCATGATTTTAGTATAGGACACATGAAATGGGTGGCCCACTTGATGCTCGTCCTGGTTTTCTAAACATCTGAAGAAGATCTAACGTTGGATTTTGTATTGGTTATTACTCTAATTTATACAATTTGAATGTGATTATAGGTGGGACTTTTGCATTGTATTCGCTGATCTGCCGTTATGTTAAGGTCAGTTTGATTCCAAGCCAGCAAGCTGAGGATAGAGACATTTCGAATTTCCAGCTTGAACTGCCGAGCAATCGTCTTCGCCGGGCATCAAAGCTGAAATCGACGTTGGAGAATAGCCCATATGCGAAATATCTTCTATTATTCGTTACCATGCTCGGAACTTCCATGGTGATCGGCGACGGAATACTCACTCCATCCATGTCAGGTCTCATCTTCTTTCATTGTTTTTCTGATTGCCCAAATGTTGCACCGATAGGATGATGTCTTCTGTCTGATTAGTGGGCCTGTAGATGTATGGTTATGAAGTGGTTGGTGTTCCATCATGGATCATTCCAGTAGAAATATCTCTACAATGGGATGATTTTCACCGTCCAATCTTTGACTAAAAAAATTGACAGTAGAGATGCGTATAAGCAGCTATAAAACTGACTGGGAAAAGTTCCTACTAGACTAGTAGGATCGAACCATCCACTCCGTTTGTGGACAATAATCAATTTATTTTTGACAGATCAACGGTTCAGATCATTCCTCTTTCATGCCACATATCTAATTTTAATCACCAAAAAAAGAAATGGTTGCCCACTTGCATCATCATCATCATCAATGGTGATAGGTTTTGGGTCCTTTTTTGACGGGTTGGAATTCTTTTGAAATTTTGGTTGTAGTCTTGTCTGCCGTGGGAGGGATAAAGAAAGCTACAAGCTCCATGACCGAAGGTATGCATTCTCTTCTGTACTCTATCAATGTCCATGTCCACAACTGCTCCTTACTCTTTTATCATAAAACTAGACTTTTCTTCCTAAATAATCCTCCAATCCAAGGGTTAAGATTGTCCAATCCGAGATCATTTTGCATCTGGTACACATTTGAACTGTGGATGAGAATAAATTAGCTGATAAGATGAGAGTGATAAAAGTTTCTTAATTTCTGAAATATCACAAGAGAAATGGCCAATTTTTTAGGGTGTGTTTGGTTGCACTTATCATGGTATTTCACGATTGATTAGTCTGACTAATCATGAAATATCATGGTATTTAGTAAAACCAAACGCACACTAAAAATAAGGCTCATTTCATCCAATTCAAAGGTTAGAAATGCTCGGACATGACTCACCCAAGGTAGGACTCACATGACCTGGTGCCTGTGGTATTGGTGGAATCGGGTTGCTTCTCCTTCGGGGAGGGTGGAAGTCAAAATCTTGTTTGCGCCAAGAGAAGTCACTGGTGCTGCCGATGGCTTGGCTAGGATGGGTAGTGAAACCCAATGCAATAGGTCCCTTCTTAATCTAAGAGACCTTCCAGACCAGTTCGTGGGAGTGTTTTCCTCGACTGTCGAGCTACCCCAAATTGATATATTATACGTCTCGTAACTCATTCCGGATTGTGAGATATGACCGATTTACGGTCCTGACGGTCCGGATCACTTTCGACCCCGAACGGTCTTCTTTTGCTCCATCTGGGCCATGAAATAATCAGCGACCCGTTCTACATCAGTCTCCTCTACTTCGAAAGAACTCGACCCCGAGTTCTCGTCCAGCTTTGGTTCATGATATTCGTACAGATTTGCCACGTTGAAAGTCCTTGAAATCTCCATGTCATCCGGAAGATCAACAACGTAGGCATTGTCATTGATTTTGCGAATGATCGGTACCGATCCAATCTTCTTTTGCTTCAACTTGTTGTAGGTCCCGGTAGGAAATCGCTTTTTACGTAGGTGGACCATTACCTGATCACCTATTTCGAACACTTTGGCGCGCCGATGCTTGTCGGCCGCTTCTTTGTACTTTTCGTTCGAAGCCTGTAATTTGTTGCGCACGTCTGCATGTATGTCCATGATTCGGTCTGCCATATGTTCGGCTGTAATGCTCATGCCCGGAAGCTTGGGCAGGGGAACCAAATCGAGTGTGTGACGAGGAACGCACCCATAAACAATCTGGAATGGAGATTTTCCTGTCGATCGGTTTACCATGTTGTTGAACGCAAACTCTGCTTGAGCCAGGGCCATGTCCCATTGCTTCGGTTTGTCACCTGAAAGGCAACGGATGAGATTTCCCAATGTGCGGTTGACGACCTCAGTCTGTCCATCTGTTTGTGGATGATAAGCACTACTGAAGTGAAGTTGTGTACCGAACCGATTCCACAAGGCTCGCCAAAAGTGGCTAACGAACTTTGTGTCCCGGTCTGAAGTCATCGTCTTAGGAATCCCATGTAGTCATACAACCTCTCTGAAGAAAAGGTTCGCAACGTGTATCGCATCAAAGGTCTTCTTGCACGGAATGAAGTGTGCCATCTTGGAGAATCAGTCTACCACCACGAACACTGAGTCCATGCCGCGTTGTGTTCGTGGGAGCCCTAATATAAAATTCATAGATAAATCCTCCCAAGGGGCATCTGGCACGGGTAATGGCGTGTAAAGACCTGTATTTTGAGATTGTCCATTAACGGTTTGACAAATATGACATCGTTGTACCGCCCTGCCAACATCACGAGCAAGTTGCGGCCAGTAATACCGCTCTTCCACCATCGCTCGAGTCTTATCTCGTCTTAGATGACCGCCGAGGCCACCGCCGTGCAGCTCGATAATAATTTTGTCCCGTAACGAACTCTGCGGGATGTAAAGTCAATTTCCTTTGAAGAGGAAACCATCTTGAATTAGAAGGTCACTCGGGTGCCCCTCTTGGCACTTTTTCCACGCATCTGCAAAATCCTCGTCTTTGGCATAAAGTTCCTTGAGACAGTCGAATCCGATCACCTCATTGCTCACTGTAATAAGAAGGGATGCATGTCGGCTTAGTGCATCTGCCACCTTGTTTTGCTGCCCTGATTTGTGTTTCAGAACGAATGTGAATTCCTGTAAAAACGAAATCCATCTAGCATGCATACGATTCACATTAGTCTGAGTATTGATAAATTTTAAGGCCTGATGATCAGTGTACAGTATAAATTCCCTTTGAATAAGATAATGGCGCCAATGGCGCAGTGCCTGAACCATTGCATATAATTCAAGTTCATAGGTCGACCACTTCTGTCGTGCGTCGCTGAGTTTCTCACTGTAAAAGGCAACCGGCCTGCCCTCCTAAGAAATGACTCCCCCAATGCCGACAATAGATGCGTCGCATTCTACCTCAAATAGCTTATCGAAATTAGGGAGTACTAGGACCGGGGTAGTGGACAACCGATGTTTAATTTCTGCAAAGCTCTTCTCAGCCCCATCGGTCCATTGAAACGGACTCTTCCTCATACAGTCGGTAATCGGCGCGACGATACTGCTGAAGTTCCGCACAAATCGACGATAGAAGGTCGCCAACCCATGAAAACTTCGTACCTCATGAATGTTTGTCGGAGTCGGCCAATCCCGAATAGCTCGAACTTTTTCTTCGTCCACTCGGATACCCGTGGACGACACAATGAACCCCAAAAACAATAATTGATCAGTTAAGAAGCTACACTTTTTCAGATTTAAGTATAGCTTGTTGTCGGCCAACACTTGTAGCACTTTTCTGATGTGGGTCATATGCTCCGTTTCATCCTGACTGTATATTAGAATGTCGTCAAAGTAAACGACAACGAAACGGCTAATGAATGGCTTCAACACTTGGTTCATTAAAAGCATGAAGGTGCTTAGTGTGTTGGTCAAACCGAAAGGCATAACCAGCCACTCATATAGCCCTTCCTTGGTCTTGAAGGCCGTTTTCCACTCGTCACCTGGCCTAATACGGATTTGACGGTATCCACTCCGTAAGTCCAGTTTCGAGAACACCTTGGAGCCCTCGAGCATGTCCAGCATGTCATCCAACCGCGGTATTGAAAATCGATATTTAACTGTTATTTTATTGATCGCGCGGCTATCAATGCACATACGCCATGTTCCGTCCTTCTTTGGGGTAAGGAGTGCCGGAACGGCACACGGGCTCATGCTCTCTTTAATAAGACCCTTACGGATCAGTTCCTCCACCTGTCCCTGTAAAATTTCACACTCTTTCGGACTCATCCGATAGTGCGGTCGGTTGGGTAGACTGAACCCTGGGATAAGGTCGATGTGATGTTGTATGTCTCGCATGGGAGGCAACTCATCAGGTAACTCTGCAGGCCAAGTACTTCGAAATTCTTCCAGCAGCGGTTTAAGGCGTTGTGGAATATTAGAGGATCCTAGCTCCTCGCCTTTTACCATAACAGCATAAATCTCACCTGTTTCCTTTGATTCCTTAACAAACTCGCGAATGGTAAGGAGAGAGTTCCCCTCCACTTTAGAAGCTTCAGGGTGTTTGTCTGGTGTCATAGGGGCCAAAACAATTTTCCGACCTTCCTTAGTGAACATGTATATGTTTTCCCGTCCACTGTGGGTCACATCTCGATCCGATTGACATGGCCGCCCAAGTAACATGTGGCAGGCTTCCATATCAACTACATCACTGAGGACCTCGTCCTTATAGCTTTTACCAATGAAAAACGAAATAATGCATTGATGAGTTACCTTGGTTTCGTTCACCTTCTTGATCCAACCGATAGAGTAAGGGGTAGGGTGCTTCGTCATAGGCAGATGTAACTTATCCACCATAATTCTCGAGACAATATTTTTGCTACTCCCACTGTCTATGATCACGTCACAGACTTTGCCCTGCACGGTGCACTTTGTGCGAAAAATATTATGTCGTTGTGGGTGCACTTCCTTCCTGGGGGCGTAAAGTAGTCGTCTTACTACTAGCGATTCCCCATGATCTTCAGTCAGCCAATCGACATCTTCTGTGTCCCCCTCTTCGGCCTGTTCCAATTCAGGGTTGTCTTCTGTTGACTCACCTTCCACGCCGCCTTCATTCGTAGTTAAGTGTGCTGCAGGGTGTTGAGGGCAAGCGTTTGACCAGTGACCTGGTTGGCCACAACGGAGACAATGGTCTGGTCTTGGCCGACCATATGGGTTGGGGATCCTGCTGGAACCCGCTGTGGTGGAAGCTGTACGTTGAGGTCTTGAGGAACCGCTTCCCCAGTCCCGGTTCGTGACTGTAGGAGGTTGAGGACGCCCTCCTATAGGCTCCTTGCCTTTGGCCAACGTTGTATCTTGAGTGGGTCCGGTGTTGGGATTTCATGTTGCCAGATAGGGTCGAGCAGGGGGCCGTGACAACTGTGTTTTTGCTCGAGTGGCCAATTGGTTGGCCTCACTTAACGTCCAAACTGGATGCATCTGAACTCGATCCTGGATTGCAAATCGCAACCCACCAATGAATCGTGATACTTGTTGTGCCTCTGATTCCGATAAATTATTCCGTATAGCCAATCGTTGGAATTCTTCAAGATATTCGGCTACGGTTTTATTTTCCTGACGACAATTTTGGTATTGTTGGAACAAAATTTGTTCATAGTCGTTAGGGAGGAATCGAGCTCTAAGAAGTTGTCTCATCCGAGGCCATGTTCGGATGGGTGTCTTATTCTGACGGGTGCGGGAAACCTGTAGGTTTTCCCACCATGCTGAAGCACCGGATTTAAACTTATATGCAACTAGTTTTACCTTCTTGTCGTCCGGCACTTCCATATAGTCGAAGTATCGCTCGACCTCTGCCAGCCAGTCGAGGAACTCCTCTATTCGAAGTAGGCCATTAAAGCTGGGAAGATCAGCTTTGCCCCGATAATCTCGTTCTGCTCGTTCCATACGCTCATTCCCTAGCGCCGGTCGTCGTACAAATGTCTTTGACCTCGTCATCGCTTGGTTCCGAATTGTCTGGCGTAACCCTACGGTTATCCACCTGGGGTGTTCTACGGACAACAGGATTGTCCCGTATAACAACTGTTGGTGGTTGTTGGTCGCCTTGGGCTCGAAGAGGAGCTAGCGATGCTGCAATCTGGTCGAGGGTTGCCTGTATACCTTGCAGGATCAACCGGCTCTCCCGTCGTGCTGCCTCGAAGGCTGTCGCCGTTAGATAGTCCCTTGGAGCACCGTCCTTAGGATGAGGATCCAACCCTTCATTAGAGGTCATCGTTCTGAGGAAAAAACCTCTCTCTGATACCAATGACGCAGGGGGGACGTGATAGGTTGATCACCGTCTCCCTAACCGATAGTTCTCGAATCCACGAAAAGAAATAAATGATAAAAAGAGGAAATAAATTCCAAATAATTGATTTATTGATAATTGAATGAATAATAACGAAATTACAATGTATATAAATAGGAAACTAAACCCTAGGTAAAGTATCAGAATCCAACTCCAACTTAAACTCCTAGAAAACGCAACTTACTATAAATAGTAAACTTACTATTTATAGAAGTCGTTCAATCCTACTAGAACTCTTGGTTTTCGGCCAAAAATAGAAAGTTTTCAAACGGCCTCAACCACGTTGTTCTACTAAATATTCTAAGCCCTTTTCATGTTGGACACTAACTCTAAAGCCCTACAGATGCAAAGTTATGATTGAATTAAAACTTACTATAAATAGTAAAACTGAAAATAAACTAGCCTAATGACCGTCGATACGGTCGATTCTCGCGATTTCGGCTTGGGTAACCCGGCATAGCGGGGTTGGTTGGCTAAAGTAGCTCGAGCTACCCCAAATTGATATATTATACGTCCCGTAACTCATTCCGGATTGTGAGATACGACCGATTTACAGTCCTGACGGTCCGGATCACTTTCTACCCCGAACGGTCTTCTTTTGCTCCATCTGGGCCATGAAATAATCAGCGACCCGTTCTACATCAGTGTTGGTCTGGGCTGTATTAGGGAGGCTTGAGGTCTTGGGGATGCCTCGTCTTTTTGCTTGATGTTTTCTCCAGTTCAGTATATAATAGGGGTCCTTGGCAGTGTTTTTGTGTGCCGGACTGCCTGAATGTAGAAAACTTTTAGGGAGCAATAAATTTTCTTTAAAAAAAAAAAAAAAAGAAGAAGGTAAGACTCACACGATGCTTGGTTAATTATGATCTTTTAATATAAGTGAGCTGAAGTTTTCTTCTTATTTTTCTTTTAGGAAGGATTGTATGGGTATCAGTTGGCATCTTGATCTGTCTATTCTTAGTTCAAAGATTTGGAACTGATAAGGTGGGCTACAGCTTCGCGCCAATCATCATCGTGTGGTTCCTAATGATCGGCGGCATCGGCATTTTCAACTTTGTCAAATACGATCCGTCCGTTGTCAAAGCTCTCAATCCAAAATACATCATCGATTATTTCAGGAGAAACAAGAAAGATGCATGGGTTTCTCTCGGTGGCGTCATCCTCTCGACCACCGGTTAGTTACATCCCTCTCGAATAGGCACATTTAAGTCCTATGAGAGAATGCGCATACGTGTGAACTGTAAATACATGCTTACAAGAGAAATCTTGAGGTGAAAAATGATGATCGGCGACACAATTTTTTTTTTTTTTTTTGGGTTAGTCATGCAACACACCCACCCATTTAGCTGCAACACACTTGCTAGCTTGGCAAATGTGGTCAATTCATTAGGTGGGGTAGGCGCCATCGTATCCACAAATTCATTATCTTCCCACGGGAACTCCTCCCGACCCAAAATTAAGGATGGTTCACTCATCAGGTGGAGCAAATGTACGTCTAAAATATAAGAGTCATAGACCATCACTTTTGTTTCATACCCGTTTTCTATTAAAAAATAATCTTAGAATGATCATATCTTTGCATATATTGGTTGGAGGATTTGTCTAGATTGTTGTCCACCATCTTGGAACGGTCCAATCACTGTCAACCTATTCTTGATTAATCTAGTCTAAATCATTGTCCATCATCCTGGAATGGTCCAGTTAATTGTTCAATCTTTTGAATGGTCAAGAGCTGTCCACCTACTTTTGAAATATTCAAATCATTGACCACCTAATGTTGAACAATCTATATTGTTGTCCACTATCTTGGAATGGTTCACATCATTGTCCACATACTTTTGAATAGTTATAAACTGATGTCCACCATCTTGGAACAGTCTAGTTCACTATCCATGAGCTTTTGAATGATCCAAATCCCTATACACAGTATACCACTTTATAAAGATATTTTTGTCATTTTTAGAAAATCCACCGGCCTTATAATATTCCTACATTAAGTGGTAAAATAAAGAGACCCCTTAAACTATGGGTGCTGATATCTAATAGAAAATTAGCACTTTTGTCTAATTTAGGACAAAAGGTGGGTGCATTTCATAAAAAATAAAATCTCATTTCACACAATTGATGACTGGATTGGGCTGATTTTTGGGTCGAGACATGTTCCTGTGGGGCCTCACAGGATGAACGCTTGATTGTTTTACACTTCTACTGTTTTATGAGTAAATACATGCACTTACAGTGATCTTATGCAACAGGAACCGAAGCAATGTTCGCGGACCTAGGGCACTTCACAGTCCGCTCCATACAAATAAGCATGTGCTCAGTAACTTTCCCATCCCTCGTTTTCGCATATGCAGGCCAAACATCGTATCTCCGTTTACACAACAGCGATGTCGGAGACATCTTCTATCGGTCCATACCAGGTGATGAAAGCCCTTGCTCATTGCTATAGTTTCATGTGGGACATTGAACAAACACTTGATTTTGGACCACTAACTTGCAACTAATCATGGTGCAGAACATTTATATTGGCCCATGTTCGTGTTGGCTGTCTTGGCGTCAATCATCGCCAGCCAAGCCATGATCTCTGGCACCTTCTCCATCATCCAACAGTCCCTATCGCTCGGCTGCTTCCCTCTGGTTAAGGTTGTCCATACATCGTCGAAGTATAGGGGCCAGGTTTACATACCTGAGATCAACTACCTGCTCATGTTTGCCTGTGTCGCAGTTACTGCTGGATTCAAGACGACCGCGAAGATGGGCAATGCATTTGGTATTTGCCCCATCACAACCCGTATGCTTGGCAATGGGCCAGAGTGGCCCATTAGCTTTCTGGTCCTTACCTATCAAGGGCTAAGATTTGGTCTCGGTTTAGTCCAACTGGTTGGGCCCATGGCTAAATTTCTAGCCCAAGTAGTATACTTGCCAGGCTGAGCTGGGTTGGACATGAATTTTCTATTGAGGCGTGGCCCAAGCCCAAGCTCATTTATGACTATTTTAGTGGCCCATTGCATCCCTTGTTTGCTATCCCTGTGCTGGTGGAATGCCGACTCATCCGAGTTGACTCAATCAAGTTCGATATAGCTTCACACCACAA
Organism: Liriodendron chinense; assembly: GCA_003013855.2. Classification (NCBI taxonomy): domain Eukaryota; kingdom Viridiplantae; phylum Streptophyta; class Magnoliopsida; order Magnoliales; family Magnoliaceae; genus Liriodendron; species Liriodendron chinense. The sequence goes on along the minus strand of ML058484.1, from coordinate 10,675,176 downwards.
GTCAGCATTGAGATTATGCCTGACTTGTCCTGACTTGGACGAATCATCCCCCAACTCGGCCGAGTCAGGCATATTCTCAATGCTGACTCATGGTGCCAAAACCATACGGGACTCCACTGATTTTGAGTCAACTCAGATGAGCTAGTCGGAATCCGAGTCTTCAATGCACAGTCTTTGTGTAAATGATTCTTTCATGAGATGGGATGGTCGATCCAGACCATTCATCTATTGATTCCCATCTATGGATGGCCACAATTGAAGGTCACTCCGGACAGACTATCCTCAGCATACCAATTATCCTCTATAAATGGACAGTAAAAAAGAAAATGGCCAGCTTCGACATTTGAAAATTGATGGTTATGATCATTTGTTCTGAGTACTTTTTTTAGAGTATTAATCTTGATGAATTGGTATCCATCATGCAGGAATTGCCGTCGTGTTCGTGATGACTTTAACATCTGCATTTCTGGTGCTGATAATGGTGATGATATGGAAGACCCACATCATCCTCGTGATCTTATACGTCATGATCATCGGCTCCGTCGAACTCCTCTACCTCAGCTCCGTCCTTTACAAATTTGATCAAGGCGGCTACCTCCCGCTAGCCTTTGCCGCATTCCTTGTATTCGTAATGTATGTATGGAATTATGTATACAGAAAGAAGTACAACTATGAGCTTGACAACAAGGTGTCGCCGGACAAGATACGGGAGATCGCCATCGACCCCAGCTTCCACCGCTTACCGGGGATTGCACTCTTCTACTCGGAGCTCGTCCAAGGTATCCCGCCCATCTTCAAGCATTACATCGCCAATGTGCCCGCATTGCACTCTGTGCTAGTGTTTGTGTCTGTCAAGTCACTCCCCATAAGCAAGGTGTCGCCTGACGAGCGGTTCCTGTTCCGCCGCGTGGGCACGGGCGAGTTGGCTGTGTTCAGGTGCGTGGTGCGGTATGGGTACAAGGATGTACAGAATGAGCATGGGTCTTTTGAGCGTGCATTGGTGGACCGGCTGAAGGAGTTCATCAGAGATGAGACATGGGCCCCACCGATGGCAGTGGCCCACCATGATGGAGAGAATGGTGGTGCAACACCAATGGTGGTGGGGCAACATGATGGCGAGAGTGATGGTACAACACCAATGGTGGGCCATGATGGGGAGAATGGTGGTGCAACACTAATGTTGGGCCAGGATGGTGTAATTGAGGGAGGAGATGAAGAGGAAGAGAAGAAAAGATTGGTGGAGTTTGTGGAGAGAGAGATGAACGAAGGAGTAGTGCATTTGCTAGGAGAGAGTGAAGTGGTAGCAGGAAAAGGGAGTGGTATTGGGAGGAGGGTTTTGATTGACTATGCTTATAATGGCCTGAGGAGGAATCTGAGACAAAGGGATGAAGTTTTTGAGATTCCTCACAAGCGTTTGTTGAAGGTAGGAATGACATATGAGCTTTAGAAGAAGATTTAAATGATTGATTCCCATGATCTAGTCCGTTCCTTAAGTGGGTCGCTCGATGAACGTGCCGTGGCCTAAAAACTAGGCTTGTTTGCTAATAAGGCAGGCCACAAATGCATCAGTCGAACTTGCATTGCATGGCCTTCATGGTCAATTGGGTGGACAGATATTTTAGGTCATCGAATATTTCGTGTAGACCCCACCTAATGAATGGCGCAGATCTTGTAAGTGAATCATTTATCCAATCTTTTGTAGCATTTCTCATAAGATAGAATATCTGAATGATCTCATATAGTTTTTCCTTTTTTTTTCTTCTTTTTTTTTTCTTTTTTTAATTATGGAATAATCAAAACTTATATAAAATAGCTGCAACTTGAAGATTGTTAGGTGTGATGAAATACATGAAATGTGAGGATTTGATGATTCTCAACCGTGTTATCTTGGCGTATTTTATTCCAGTGTAGACAAGTTACTAGATATGTTCTATTACAGATGGGATTTGGAGTTTGATAAGATGGCCAATGGCCCAGATATCTGATATAGATGTTGCATTGGCTTCGTGGTGGCTTTCAAGGGCCGATTCATGTTCGTATCATCAAGAGCCTGGGTCATGAATGTGCGAGCCTGAGGCCCGACCTGATTGAGAAATAGGGTCTCAACAGGCTCTGTGGCCCGGTCAGCATTGCAAGCCCAGCTCGGCTCTGAACTAGGCTTGGACGTATTAACTTGGCCCATGGCCCAGCTTGATCAACTTCATGCTGTGCATGTGTCCTGTTCTACATGCATGCCATTCCAATCATCGTTTGGGTAACACATGCATCTTGCTTGTAGATCTTGATTTTCATTTTGTTAAATATGCTGTTGTTTTTAAGTGTGAGGCCCACCTGATCAAGGGATGGATTAGGAACATTCAGTAGAAAATAGAGTTTTCACTAGTTTTTGGGCTATTCTAGGTTGGGCAAGGTCCAACCATTTTTTGCATTTGGGCTTGGGACTGTTGTACTAGGTCCATGACAGGACTCGCTTACAAAAAGTAAAGATTCCTTTTGGGTAGAAAAAAAAATGTTCTTTTTCTCCTTTGAATTATAGCACCATATCTTATATGCACACATGGCACTTTTTCATTGGCTCTGGTTACAACCAATTCACATCAGGCTAACTAGGCCTAACTAGGCATGACCTGATTGATGGTTGTATCATGTTTGTATCGCTTAAATTTATACTTATGGGTGGAGTTTGATTTAGCTCAAGTGGGAGAAAATTGGTCGGATTTATGCTGGAAATTTAGGGCCCATTTGGATACTACCAAATAAGTTACTTTTCGACCGAGCTTAAGATGTTAAGTTACTTTTGGTACTTAAGTTCGTTTGGTAAGTATAATTGAAAAGTTACTTATCATAATAAGTATTTTTTTTTTTAGATTTTTGACTTTTGACTTTTCTACTTATCTCTCTCATGTCAAGCTTTTATTCTTTTTTTTTTAATTTTTTTTAATTATTATTAGGGTTAGTACACACCCACACTGTTAGTCACCCTCCAATGTTAATTAACCACCCTCCAACACATGTCAAAGTTTTCTCTCATGATTCACTCAATTACTGCTCTTTCATACCGTCCATATTAAAGGAGGCTGCACATGATGGACTGTCCCATCAAAGGTGGGGCTCACAGAGTGGACAGCCCACATCAAAGATGAGTCCTACATTAATTGGTGCAAGATCCAATCTACCAATCAAGTTGATCTGATGTTCTACATGTTTCCCAAAAATGGTTCTAGTCCACTCACCTTGTTGACCGACAAGTGGACCGGCTATTGGAAACAAGTGAATGAGTTAGAAAATTCAGCCAAGTCTTTCAGAACCGTACATTTGTTTTGCAAACTATGGCCCACCTGACCAGTGGATCAACCTGATTCTTGTGCCAGGGCATCCATATAGTGGTCCTGTTCTGATGGATAGAATGTATCTTGTACCAATTGTGCTATGCTAGCACATGTTGTGTCACACCCAAAAGGCTAACCTATTAGGTGGAGGAACCCCATCATATATAAACACATATCTTGCCCCCTCCCAACCGATGTGGGACAAACCAACAATCCCCCTCCCCACAGCGGAACTGGGGCGTGCAACATGCATGCACGGGGGCCTCCCCTCCATCCACATGGGCCTGGGATCACCATAGTCTTGGGCAGATAACCTGGGCTCTGATACCACTGTTGTGTCACACCCAAAAGGCTAACCTATTAGGTAGAGGAACCCTAGCATATATAAACACATATCCTGCCCCTCCCAACCAATGTGGGACAAACCAACAACACATGCATGGCATGTTCATGAGCTTTATTGCACGCATGTGGGATTAGAAAAGCTCCTTCGGTTAGGAAAACTGCCTCAACACTTATTATATGTAGATTTGAAATTTTCTTTGCAAAGGTTACTTATCAATGTGTTATTACCAAACATACTTATTTACTTATTGACTAATAAGCATGTTATTTACCAAACATACTTATCTGCTTAATAAGTAAAAAACCAAGATAAGTAACTTATCTGATAAGTAGCTTATCTTAAGTAACTTACAATCAGATGAGCTCAGCCCATGATACACTGACCTTTTGGGTTGGATTCAGGTCCGAGACCTCCTTATGCAAAGTCGACTATATATGCAAATTAATACCATATGGTGAACTGTATAATGTATTCCACTCTATGTGGGCCAAGGGGCATCCCAAAACTTAGGACATTCTTATGTGATGGTATATGGTGCAAATGATTGATGAGCTTGACCTGGGCCCGACCCAACCATCGTTCATGAGCTTGTCGTGGGCCCAACCCTAGGAATCTAGAGCTGAGATCGATCGACCATAACGTGAACCAAGCTTAAAGGCCAAGTGGACCATTGTGGCCCACCAACCATTCATGAATTTGTTACATTAATGAACATTTCAGCGGATCCGTTTGGTGATTTATGGCCAAAAGAGAAACTAAAAGGGTGGTGATAAATAAAGAAAGTCTGACGGCCAGTGGGACCCATGGTTCGACAACACTGACCATTAAAATCATCCGAGATGCACTGAGATGTGAGATCTAAATCTTTCGTAGAGATGAGTAGTGTTGAAGTTTGCTATAGTATCGTTTCATAGAATTGATGCTTAAAGACCTGGACCTGGCGGTTATGCTCGGAATGGTTTGGACCGGAACTAGCGGCCTTTCTAGTTGGTCACTGCGGAATCGAATTTTGGATCAGAATAGTTAGGGGTGAAATTTATTTATTTATTTATTATTATTATTATTATTTTTTGAGTTGAACCACCCAATGTTAATATACATTCTTGGGCCATTCTCAACATGCTTTTGGAGTAACTGGTTGCTAACATGGTATCAAAGCCCCAGGTTTCGAGTTCAAACCCCTGAGAGGAGTATTAGTGTGGTATCAATGGTTGGCCCTGGGCTGAGAAAATGAAAAATTGCATTTTGAGCATCCACTCATCTATTGCATTTTAGATCATTCTCCTATATTTATATTTTGAGCATCCACTCATCTAAAATTGCATTTTAGATCATTCTCCTAATTGCATTTTAGATCATTCTCCTATATTTATATTTTGAGCATCCACTCATCTAAAATTGCATTTTAGATCATTCTCCTATATTTATATTATTATAATTACAGGCAATGATCGAGTGGGCTCATTTCTCCTATATTTCTATTATTTTTACCATGCAAACAGTTGCATTTTGAGCATCTACTCATCTATTGGACCTGTTGTGCAGCACACCAACAACGCTGGTGAACCGAGATCCAATCTCCGGTCTCACCCACAAATGATAAACATGAAGTAATAATAACTAGAAGAGGAATTCACACAAACCAACAATCCACAAGATAGATTTTAAGTGGAAAAACCCCAAATAAGGGTAAAAAACCACGGTGCAAAACTCTACTATGAAGAAGAACGAAGTTACAAGCAATACACTTATCTTCTCCTATGCTCCCATGCATAGAGATGACCCTTTTGCTAATCCTCTAGCCTTTTTCTCACATTGGACGTATAGAAAACCTAATCCCTTAGCCTAATCCCGGTTTACACCCCTTTATATAGCAAACCCCGCAATTAGAATACAAAATAGGAAACCCCGTACTTAAGTCTGCGGTTAGTCAGGCGTCCGGTCAAAACTGGGTCAGGCACCTGCCCATAATAAAATACGTCCAGCAACAAATAGCTTAAAACAGGCCATTATCGGGCGCCCGGTGACTTTGACCGTTGGGCGCCCGACCGTTCATAAAACAGTCCAGTGGCTTTTGCTCAAACAACATGAATATCGGGCGCCTGGTCATCAGACCGTCCAGGCGCTCGACTATGTACAGGTGAGTTGGCTCCATACTCAACAATCTCCTACTTGGAGACACATCACCACATGATCCTTCATCTTCTACATCCGGAGTGCACCACATCCCAGTCTTCAAGCCTGAAGACCAATCAAAGCTGAACAAAGCTTCAGCTTCTCCCGTGTGACCACTTAGTCAACATATCTACAGAATTTTCACTTGTATGGATCTTCATCAAAGCAATCGATCCATCTTCCAGTAACGAACGTATAAAGTGATATCTGATGTCAATATGCTTGGTTTTCGAATGAAAGGTTGAATTCTTAGCCAAGTGTATTGCACTCTGACTGTCACTGTACAGCTTGCAATCTACTTGCTTCTTCCCCAACTCTTCCATAAGACCTTGCATCCATACCATCTCTTTACACGCTTCTGTAGCTGCAACATATTCTGCTTCCATTGTACTGATGGATACTATCTTCTGCAACTAAGAGATACAATTGACTGCAGCACTACCCAGGGTAAAGACATACCCTGTAGTGCTCCTTCTGCTGTCGATATCCCCTTCCAAATCTGAGTCGACTTAGCCTTGTAGCTTGATTTTCAATCCTCCATAACACAACCCTATATCCACAGTACCTACCAGGTATCTGAGGATCCACTTCACAGCTTCGCAATATTCCTTCTCGGGGTTGTTCATGTACCTGCTAACAACTCCCACTACTTGAGCAATATCTAGCCTTGTGCTAATCATAGCATACATGAGGCTCCCTATAGCTGACGCATAAGGGACTTTATCCATGTAGTCCCGTTCCTCCTACGTCTTAGCTGCTTGCTCCTTAGAAAGCTTGAAGTGGTTGGCCAATGGAGTGCTAACCGGCTTAGCACCTCCCATGCTGAATCAATCAAGTACCTTAGCTATGTACTCTGCCTGTGACAAAACTAACTTCTTATTTTTTCTGTCACGCTTTATCCTCATGCCCAGGATTTGTTTTGCAACTCCTAAATCCTTCATGGCACACTGTCTAGACAGTTGTCTTTTGAGATCTAAGATGTCCTTCATGCTTGATCCGGCCACAAGCATTTATCAACATACAGAATAAGAATGATGTACGACATATCAAACTTTTTCAAGTAACAACAGTGGTCTGCATGACATCTCTTATACCCGTTTTCCGATATGAAACTGTCGAACTTCTTGTACCACTGCCTTGGGGCCTGCTTCAGGCCATATAGACTCTTCTTCAGTCTACATACCTTGTTCTCCTTTCCTGGTGCAACGTATCCTGTCGGTTGATGCATATATATCTCTTCTTCAAGGTCTTCATGAAGAAAGGTTATCTTAACATCTAGCTGCTCTAGATGTAAGTCCTCTGTAGCCACTATACTTAAGACCATGCGAATCGTAGACATCTTCACCACAGGTGAAAATATTTCTGTGAAATTGATACTTACCTTTTGTTGGAACCCTTTCACAACCAGTCTAGCCTTGTACCGTTTCGAACCATCGTGCTCCTCCTTCAGTCTGTAAACCCACTTGTTATGAAGAGCTTTCTTACCCTTAGTAGAGTGACTAGCTCCCACGTACGATTAGACTCAAGAGAGTCCAGCTCATCATCCATGGCCTGCTCCCACTTAACCCGTGTATCTGATTGTAAAGCCTCTTCAAAACACTTTGGCTCACCATTATCTGTCAGCAGTAGATAATGTAAGGAGGGTGAGTATCGGACCTTGGGTCACTCTCCCGGGTAGACCTCCTCACAGCCGGTGTCTGCGGCTCTGCCTCATCATGCTCCTATGCATGCTCGTCCTGTGCCACTGTAACTCCTGTGTCCGGTAACTCTTCCAACTCTACGAATTCCTTTTCATCGGCCTTGTTCTGCTTTTGCTGCAATCTGTCCTTATGCATCACTTTTTCAATGAAGAGTACGTCCTTGCTTCTGATGATTTTTTCGTTCTCAGTATCCCAAAACCGGTAGCTAAAATCATTCTGTCTGTAGCCTATAAACGTACACCTTCTGGACTTCGCATCCAGCTTGTTTTTGTGCTCTGCATCCATGTGAACATAGGAAGTGCAACCAAACACTCTGAGTTGTATAAGGTTCACCTCTTTTCCAGTCCACATTTCTTCTGGTAGCCCACCATCCAATGGTGCTAAGGGACTTCTATTGATGAGGTATACGGTGGTATTCACAGCATCTGCCTAAAAGGTCTTGGGCAACCCTGCATGTAGCCTCATGCTCTTAGCGCGCTCAAGGATGGTCCTGTTAATGCGCTCAGCCACACCGTTTTGCTGCGGTGTCCCTGAAATCATTTTTTGGTGTTTGATCTCATTTACTGCACAATACTCCTCAAACCTCTTATCACATTACTCTCCCCCATTATCCGATCTAAGACACTTCACAGTTTTACCGGTCTCATTTTCTACCGTAACTTTCTACTTCTTAAATACATCAAATACTTCAGACTTGTGCTTTAAGAAGTAAACCCACAGTTTTCTACTAGCATCATCAATGAAAGAAACAAAATAACGTGAGCCACCAAGAGATAATACCTGTGCCGGTCCCCACACATCAGTGTATACAAGCTCCCACAGATGTGTCTTTGGAGCGCATCCTGTCTTCTTAAAGCTTACTCTCTTCTGCTTGCCGTACATGCAATCCTCGTAGAATTCCAGATCGATTGCTTTCAACCCTGATAGCTTCCCCTTTGACAATAGCACTTTCATCCCCTTCTCACTCATATGTCCCAACCTCTGATGTCATAACTGCCCGTTCACTTCAGTTGATGCGACTGCGAGTGAACTATCCGATCCGAAAGTCACGTACAAGGTACCTTCCTTCTTGCCTCGAGATATTACTAAGGCACCTTTTGTGACCTTCCATGCATCGCTCGTGAATGTCGTCACATATCCGGTATCGGCCAACTGCCCCACTGAGATCAAATTCTGTCTCAAACTCGGTACATGTTTGACATCCTTCAGCTTCAAGACCGTTCTGTCTTTCTAACTTAGGTGAACGTCTCCCTTGCCAATAATACTGCATGGCTCATCATCGCCCAGGTAGACTCTTCCAAAGTTACCTGACACATAATCACAAAGAACTTGTTTTGACGAAGTGGCATGAAACGAAGCACCCGAGTCTATAACCCAAGACTCATTCCCCGCATCAAGAGACAAGATCAATGCCTCTGTGTCACTCTCCTCAGATAGATTCACTGAATCCTTCCCACCTTGAGAACTTCCTTCTTGTTTCTTAAGCGCCCTGTAATCATGCTTCATGTGCCCCTTCTTCTAGTAATGCTAACACCCGTCCTTGTCTTCGGTTCCTTGGAATTGTTTCTCGACTTCCGTGTTTATTACCTCCTTTGTTCGAAGATCTTCCTCTTCCTTCAACATTTAGAGCGTTCCCGAAATTCCCTGAAACTCCTGATGCCTTCCTTCTAGATTCTTCACTGAGAATTAGACCGGCCACATCATCGAATTTCAACTTCGTCGTTCCTGAGGAATTGCTCACGGCAATCACCAAACCATCCCAACTATTTGACAAACTTAACAAGATCAATAAAGCCCTGACCTCGTCATCAAAAGTGATGCTAACGGATTCCAATTGGCGCGTGACTGTATTGAACTTGTTTAGATGTTCAGCCACGCCCCCACCTTCTGACATCTTCATGTTGAATAACCGTTTCATAAGATGAATCTTATTAGACGCCAAGGGTTTCTCATACATCGTTGCCAAAGCCTGTATTAATTCTTTTGTGGTCTTTACTTTGCTCTTAGACAAAGAGAGTCGGATCATTCCTAAAGCCTTCCGATCTACTAAAGCCCATTCATCATCTGTCATCTTCTCTGATTTCTTCTCTTTTCCTCCTAAAGGAATGTAGAGGTCCTTCTGATACAGATAATCCTCCATTTGCATCTTCCAGAAGGCAAAGTTTGAACCATTAAACTTCTCAATTCTAGTTTTCTCTTCTTCCATCATCTCTCCCACTTGAACTAAACCAATAGCTCTGATACTAGTTGTTGCGCAGCATGCCAACAACGCCAGGTGAACCGAGATCCAATCTTCGGTCTCCCCATAAACAATAAACAGGAAGAAAAATAATAACTAGAAGTAGAATCACACAAACTAACAATCCGCAAGATAGAAATTTACGTGGAAAAACCCTAACAAGGGTAAAAAACCACAGGTGCAAACTTCACTATGAAGAAGAACGAAGTTACAAGCAATACACTTACCTTCACCTATGCTCCCATGCACAGAGATGGCCCTTTTGCAAATCCTCTCGCCTTTTTCTCACCTTGGACGTATAGAAAACCTAATCCCGGTTTACACCCCTTTATATAGCAAACCCCACAATTAGAACACAAAATAGGAAACCCCACACTTAAGTCTGCGGTTGGTCGGGCGCCCGGTCAAAACTAGGTTGGGCACCCGCCTATAACAAAATACGTCCAACAACAAATAGCTTAAAACAAGCCATTATCGGGCGCCCGGTCACTTTGACCATCAGGCGCCTGACCGTTCATAAAATAGTCCAGTGGCTTTTAGGGCTGTAAATGGGTCAGTGGACCCGATGGGGTACCCGGACCCAACCCATTTAGACCCGACCCAAACCCGACCCATTTGTTAAATGGTACGGGTCTGGGTCCAAGAATAGACCCATTTGTTAAACGGGTTTGGGTCTGGTTTCCTTTATATTAGGCCCGAACCGACCCGACCCGACCCGACCCAAACCCATTTAGTAAGTGGGCGGGTTTGGTCTATGTTACAGGGGACCCGTCCAGCCCAGACCCGTCCAGACCCGGTTTTAAGCCTTGTAAAATGCTTGCATACTTGATCCAGACCCGGACCCATTAGACCCGGCCCATTTATAAATGGGTCTGGGTGGATCTCCCTCTACCAGACCCGGACCCATTTATAAATGGGTCTGATGGGCTGACTCAGACCCGACCCGGACCCGCCCATTTAGTAAAAGGGTCTGGGTCTAAAATTTGGACCCAGACCCGTTTAGTAAATGGGCGGGTCTGGTTTTGGCTAAACCCGCCCCGAACCCGACCATTTACAGCCCTAGTGGCTTTTGCTCAAACAACATGAATATCGGGCTCCTGGTCACCAGAGCGTCCGGGCGCCTGACCATGTACAGGTGAGTTAGCTCCATACTCAACAGGACCCTCCTTTAGGTCCAGACCATTCTTCGTAGGCTATTTGGAGAAAATCATACTGATCGAATGATCTAAGCCGTCCGAGAATATGCATGTAAAAATCAATAGACAACTTCCTTTCTACAAGATATGCTGGTTTAGCTTTTTTTTTTTTTTTTTGTTTTTTAAATGAGAGAGAAGAAGAAGAAGAAGAAGAAGAAATGTCTTTTAGACTTTTTGGAAAAGTGCCTTTCGGAATTGTAGTCCCACAAACATTAGAACTTCAGGGTTTTTACCCCTTCATATATAGTTTCTGATGCAGGGAGGACGTGGTAGGTCGTTCACCATCTCCCCACCTAATAGATATCTTGAATGCGCAAGGTGTTCTCGAGTCCACGAGATGATAAAAGGGAAATAATTCCTAAAAAATTTATAATAATTAATTGAATAATTAGAAAATCATTTCTACAATGCTTTAAATAATAAACTAAACCTTAGGAAGGAGTATTAGACTCCAACCACAAGTAAAATTCATAGATAAAGAAAAACTAAATAAACTAAAATTCAAAATTACTAAAAATAGCAGGTTTTTACTAAAATTCTATTTTTCTGTTGTAATCGCGAGCTTTCTGGCAAAACGGACGGACACGACTCGGTTTACCCCAAAACGAAATTTCAGTTGGAATTCATATATTGTGCGTCCCATAAATCCTCCTAGATAAAAAGTTATGACTGATTTATGGTCCGCATTCTTTTGGTCCATCCATGTGAAAATTGACGATTTTTGTCGAACTTTCCTTGTTCTTTTGCAGTTCATGTGCGATCGAAAAATGCTGGATCCACGTCCTTCTTCAGGGGGTTCTTGTCCTACATCACTTTCATGTGAATAGCTTTTGTATTGGCTCTTAGTAATGGTATTTCTAACATTACACACGAGCATGCCTGCTCTCTCGCCATGATGTGCCAGGCTCACGCTTGTCTACATGATCAATTTTGTTTTTTTGTTTTTGTTTTGTTTTGACCAAGTCGTGCATGGTTTACTCGGGTCCACATCATATGTTTGAAGCAATAGTGTTGTGACCATTTATACATGCTGGCTACCACCTCAATGCCATGTGTCTACTATGTATACTTTGGGTTTTATATATAAACTCTTTTTTTTTTCTTCCATAAAACCTAAAAATTATCAAAAAGAAAAAACAAAGAATGCACTCTCTCTCTCTCTCTCTCTCTCTCTCTCTCTCTCTCTCTCTCTTCTCTTTGCATAAAGAAAAAGTTTTCTTTTCATCTCTGATTTATTATTATTATATTATTAATATATTGAACATGAACTGCTATAGTGGTGGAGTCAGCGATTTTCATCAATCAGTGGTTGTATCTCAAAGGTGGTCGCAAAAGGGCAACTGAAGGATTCATCTATTTTGAGATATATGCATGAATTATCTTTAGGAAAGCGACTTGGTTATGTTCTTCCGCTATCCTTTTTTCTTATTTTTCCTCATGACTTTAGGTGCACTAGTTCTAATTTATTTATTTGATTATTTCATATCTGCTATTGTCATCATCCTTGCAAATAGTATATTCTTTTTTATAATTATTTGAGCATTGGAACAACAAAAGAGGTCCAATCATGGATGAATAGAAAACTTGAAAACTTCATAGGCTAGATCGTTATGAATCAGAGTAGAAGTACATCTCATATATACATTCATCCTAATATGCATCACTCATGTTTGTATGACTATACAATGGTCTATGCTATGTGATAAGAGGACTAAGCTTTTAATTAACAAATATGGGTCACACCTCATCATGAATATCAATCTGAATACCTTGCATACATTATCATGAAACAATGACATTCATGCATACAAGCTCGAAAAATAATAATATAATATAAATAAATGTAGGAACGGAGCCACGTGTGGGGGGGGGGGGGGGGGGGGGGGGGGGGGGGGATGCCTCCCTTGAGTTTTCAATAATAAGAGTTTAATCCCGATTGGTTCATGTGGTGTGGTCCAATTGAGCCTTCGATCTGCCTCCTTTCTTGGATCAAGCCCTAAATGATCTTTCAAAATAGATGGACGACGTGGATAAAACATATATATCACTGTGGGCCCCACAGATCCCCTGACAGGACCCAGGAAGATTTCAACGGTGGGATTTCTTTTCCCACTTTTCCATTAGTGTGAGTTTTGGATCTACCTCATTTTTTGTTTTCTGTCCTGTAATAAGCAGGAAAAATGGATGAACAATATGGATTGATTGAAAACATCACGGTGAGCCCCAGGTAACTTTTCATAACAAGAATTTCTTACCGCTTTAGCAGGAAATCTACGTCCGTCCGCCAGAAAATCTCCAGACGCGGATTAGCAACTGATAGCGTGAAGTGATGTCACTGGGTTTTGTAGGTCCCACCATGTTGTATGTATTGCATCTACATTGTCCATCCATTTATATATATCATTTTAAGGCACTAGCCAAAGAATGATGCATATCTAAAGCTCAAGTGGACCCCACCACAAAAAATAGTGGGGACAATGACTCCCACCGTTGAAACCTTCCTGCCCCCTGGAAGATAATCCTAGCTCTGTTGGGAAAACTGGCAGCGGAAGCGGAAGCCAAACGCGCAGACTAATGCGAGATCAAACGAGAAACAATATGAAATCAAATCACACACAAGCATTCACCACAAGAGAATCTGAATTTACGTGGAAAAACCCCTCAATGGGAAAAAAACCACAGCACAAAACGATCCACTATGATTAATAGAAGATTACAAAGATTGACAGCCCACAAGCAAGGAATACAAAGAAAACTCAAGCTTTCTCTCTCAAAAACACCTCTCCCCTCTTCCTAACGCAATTAGGAAACCTTGGACACCTTAGGATATCATCTAAGTCCGGATACATGCCATATATATAGTAAGAATCCCGAAAATAAAAGCATCTTAGGCACTACCGCGCAATACGCAAGAAACTGCGTGCACAGTCGACCAATCGCCCGACCGGTCGCACCTTACACAAAAACAGTCTAGAGGAAATACATCCATGTTGCCTCACTTTAGACCTGTTGCTCGACCGAATTAAGCCCCCTGTAGACCTGCCCCCAAATAGGTCTAGGGCAACACAAAAACTGTCCAGCCTTCTCTTGCATCTTGATCAAAATGCTTAGACCGGTCACCTGACCGATCTGAGCACCCAATCCGTGCACCACGTTTGAAGGCTCTCCAACAAGCTCTATCCTTGTATGTACACATGTCCATAATAGTTTGATAAGTGGGGTTATTACACGAGTAGAGCCTAATAATCCATTTTAAGCCCATAAGTATTCTATTCCTAACTTGATAGATGTGGTAATATTGGAAAGTGGCCATTCCAGTTGCATCTTCAGGTTAGTTTATCTTATCAGTTGAATTGATGGATTTGAGCATTGATTATTTTGTGTCTATATCTGGTGCTCGGAAAGGAATTTAATTTATTTGTGCTAAAATTATGATGCTATATTCATTACCTGTTGACTCCAAATCTAGTGTGACTGAAAGTTTGGATATAGCTAAAAACATAAGATGGCTAAAATAAATAACTTTGTAAGCTAAGCATATCTTACACACCTTTGTAGTAAAATCGACCTCTAGAATATATTGTAAACAAAAATTTAGTTGACCTGTTGATTATCTTACTATCAGATTTGTGGACATCTAGGCCCGTTTGGATACAACCAAATAAGTTACTTTTTCTACTTACAGCAGTAGATAAGTAACTTATTTCAGACAAGTAAACTTGGTTTATGCTTAATATTTTTAGCTTTTTCACTTTTTCACAATTTCCTAAGAGAGGAACAGGCGAGGCCAAAGATGGGCAAATGATAGGCATGTAGTTTACCTCAAGGCAAGCTCCGCATGAATAGACACGGTTGGTGTGCACAGTGGGTGCACATGGGCAGTAGATATTGAAGGTCGGCCCCACATGATGGAAAATAACATTGACAGTTGGCTCTACTCGATAGATGACCAACATCAAAGGCGGACCCTACATAATGAATGGTGCACATTAAAGGTCAAGCCATAATGATAAATTGCCCACATCCAAGGTGGGTCCTACATGATGGACGGCCCACACAATGAATGGTCCACATTAAAGGTTGGTTCCACATTGAAGGTGGGGCCCACATGATGGATGGTCCACATCAAAGGTGGACTCCACATGATGGGCAATTAATAATGGTGGGCTCCACATGATGGATGATCCACAAGCAAGGTGGGCCCCACATAATGGACGATCCACATCAAAGGTCGGGCTAATGAGAATGGCCCATATCCAAGGCAGACCCCGCATGATGGACAGCCCACATGGGGGGTGGGCCCAAATAATGGATGGTTTACATCAAAGCTGGGCACCACATGGTGCGTAGTAGATATTGAAGATGGGTCCCACATGATGGACAATAACATTGATGGTGGACCACACATGATGGATGGCCAACATCAAAGGCGGCCCCTACCTAATGAATGGTGCCCATTAAAGATCGGATGCTAAATGGCTCACATCCAAGGTGGGCCCCACATGATGGATGACCCACATTAGTAGGGCACACAATGAACGATACACATCAAAGGTTGGCCCCACATGATGCATAATGGATGTGAGGGGAACCAAATAGACTTGAGGGATGGTTACTTATGATGTTGGAAACCATACATGCTTTTCTGCATTTTCGTTGATAAGTATGTTATTTGACAAACATGCTTTTCTGTCGATTAAGTAGAAAACAAGACAAGTTACTTCTTGGATAAGTAGCTTATCTTAAGTAACTTACAATCCAAACAGGCCCTTATTGTATGGCTAAAAATGAAATATGTCAAATTGTTTTATTTCAACAAAGAAGTATCCACAAATCAGAGCTTAGGATGGTGTAACCAATTTGATTTTTAGAATATAACTTACACTAAGCTCCACATTTTAGTCGATTTAATTTTAATTAATGTATTCCACCTATGGCATTTTAAAGTGGGCCTTTTGCAGTGGGACGATATTATCAACTGTCTGGATCAGTGAACACAGGGCTTTACTGGGGCAAACTGAAAACCATTGGTTGGTCGATCGAGCATGTATAGAATACGAGCTGTACTATAATTACTTGCTGAGTTGCAAGCGTGGCTGTCAATGGGCTGGGTTGAACCATCAGGCGTTCGGGACTGTCTCACCTCAGGCCCACTTAATAATCAGGCTGGCTTGAACTGTGTACAAAACCCGTCATCCGGCATGAGTTCGACCCAGCCCAGCCCATATTGTATTGTTAAGGTAAAATCCACCTCAGCCACAGAGTGAGTCCAAAAAGCAGCCTCGATTCAAGTGGACCTTACGATTGGAAACAATGGACAGGGTAACACTCACTCTCCAAACTGTTTTCCCTACTGTAGTGCCCTTAATCACATATGAGCCTGGTTTTTAGACTCATGCCTAAATTTTAGTGTGGCATTGAATGGTTGGAATGGATTTCATTTGATCACATAATGTATGAGCCTGATTTCATAATGTTTTCCACTCTATGGTGGGCTCTGTAAAAATTCAAGGGTGTCATGTCTCTCTCCCAACTCTTTCCTTTTGTGTGGCCCATATGAATCACACATCAGCCTGATCTTTTAGCTCTGGGGCTAACGGAGAATCGCACATCTAATGGTCCGAGCTTATTTCAGTTACACATCATGGCGAGCCTGTGAAAAATCAAGACTTGTTTAACAAAAAAGCAAATGCACAGATTTTCTTTACCAATGCTTTCCACGCTTCCCACACTTCCGCTCATGTATTAAAAATGTAACTTTTATATATGGGAGCAGAGTATGTGT
Organism: Liriodendron chinense; assembly: GCA_003013855.2. Taxonomy (NCBI): domain Eukaryota; kingdom Viridiplantae; phylum Streptophyta; class Magnoliopsida; order Magnoliales; family Magnoliaceae; genus Liriodendron; species Liriodendron chinense. The sequence continues at coordinate 10,658,406 of ML058484.1, read as the reverse complement.
GACCCGGGTAACACGTAGGTGTTTCCATGGTGGTACTGGTAGGGTCCATCTTGATGTACGTGTGGTATATCCACACTGTTCATCAGTTTTCCTAGCTCATTTTCCCCAAAGATGAAAGAGATCTAAATGTTAAATAGACCACGCAATAAAGATAGAATACCCACCATTAAAAGCTTCTCGAGGCCACAAAGTTGTTGGATCAAGCTGATATTTGTGTTTTCTCTTCATCCATGTCTAGATGGAAAATAAAAACGTTTTTCCTTCTCCAGGTTTATTTGACCTTACACATTCTAGATGGTGGCAACGTTTCTGTGTGCCCTAGGAATGTTTCAGCGGTGGGCATCATTATCCCCAATGTTTTCCTGTGGTGTGCCCCACTTGAGTTTTGGATCTGCTTCATTTTTTAGATCACGCCTTAAAATGAACTGTCAAACTGGATGAACGGCGTGGATAAATCGCTTGCACTATAGTGAGGTCCATGGAGATTTTCCAGCAGAGACGAGTGTTGACGCGTTGCTGTGTGATACACAACGCAATTCTAGTCCAAGACAGGCAATTCGCGTCCAAATCACGTCCCTCCCTCTCTATAAATAGAAATTCAGGGGTTTTGAATAGAGAAGCTCATATCCCAAAAACGATATAAGATATTCCTCCTCCTCGATCTGAAAGGAAGATGTCGTCCGATTCTTGGAACGTTGAAGCAGCTACAGTCTCTGGGGGCCATGGCTCCAAGGTATTCCCTCCGTTAGAGACTTTCCAGCTTGTGTGTGGAGCCTACGGTGCTTTTACTTCCCTTGTAGTCCATTCAGAAGATGCGGCCAACCTGCAATATGAATGGACGCCTCAAACATTAGGCCATCCCAATACTATGGTGGGCCGCACTGTATGGTTTTTCAGAATTTTTTGGCATGATTTTAGGTGGCGTGGTCCATCTTGATTTCATATCGGCTTGATTCTTGGTGGAAAGTAGAGGGATGAGGAAGCGCATGTGATGAAGGGCTTAGATTTCATGCTCACATGTGTAAAAGATCCAGGGCCCTCTTCCAACAGCCACCATCAGGGGCCATGGAACTAAGACCAGGCTGATCAGACGATTGTGACGGTTCAGCTTTAAGAAAAATTTAAATAAATGGCCACCATTCATTTTTGGACCCTGCTACCATCAAGCTGTTAGGATTGTCTGATCATTCTGATGTCCAAGCTGTGGCCCCTCTGTGGGCCGATCCACCGGATGATCAGGCCTGATCTTGAACACATCTCTCTTATCTATCTGTGTGAATACTAGAAATGTTGCCAATCACAGGACGTTCATAGAACGTACTGATCAGTAAATTCTAAAATTCATGCAGAATGTTCCTTGGTTTACGATCCTTCAGCTCGCCTTTCAGAGCATTGGGATCGTATATGGTGATATCGGCACATCTCCTTTGTACGTGTATTCCAGCACCTTCACCAACGGCATCAAGGACAACGATGACATCTTGGGTGTATTTTCGTTGATCTTCTATACCCTTACCTTGATTCCGGTCATCAAGTACGTCTTTATCGTCCTCCATGCTAATGACAATGGCGAAGGTAAGGATCTCATTTAAGATTCATGCTTCACATGTGTATGGTGATTAAGGCCACTGCTCGGATAGGACATGGCCCAATACTTGCGGCAATTTGACTATCCTAACCATCAGAGACATAGACAATCAGTTGGGAACCATTGGTTGAATCCTTACCATGATCTGATCACCTTGATATATGAGTCGCGGTCCATCAACATGATGGCCCACAAGACCATTTATTGGCTAGTGACGCTACCAGTACCCAGGTTGCTACTCGTTGGTTCTCTGTGGGCCCGACCATAATCCTATGTATTTTATCTATGTCGTCCATCCATTTTCCCATATCATTTTAGGGCTTGATTCCGAAAATTGAGCAGATTGAAATCTCATGTGGACAACCCAAAAAAAAAAAAAAAAAACAGTAGTGATTGAATGTCAACCATTAAAAACCTCCTAGGGCCAACTGTAATGTTTATTTGACATCCAAACTGTCAAATATCAGCTTGATCTAAAACTTTTGTGGCTCATAAGAATTTTTGTAATGGTAGGTTTTCAACCAACACTGTTTCCTATGATGTGGTCCACTGGAGATTTGGATCTACTTCATTTTTGGGCTCATACTGTAAAACGATCTAGAAAAATAGATGGATGGCATGTATGAAACACATACATCATGGTGGAGCCCACAGAGCACAAATCAGTAGGCGCCACTGGCTACTGGCAGCATCACTAGCCAAACCACGTCCATTTACTTCTTATCGCGACACACAAACTGGTCCAGAGCCATACGTGTACATAAAACTATGAAAAGGATAAGCAATCCATGTGAGGCCTACCTGATGAGTGACACATGAAATTGTTGGCCCACTTAGTGCTCGTCCTGGTTTTTCGTTTAACGTTGGATTTTGTATTGGTTATTACTCTAATTTATACCATTTGATTGTGATCATAGGTGGAACATTCGCATTGTATTCGCTGATCTGCCGTCATGTTAAGGTCAGTTTGATTCCAAGTGAGCAAGTTGAAGATAGAGACGTTTTAAGTTCCCCGCTTGAATTGCCAAGCAATCATCATCAGCATGCATCCAAGCTAAAATCTACATTAGAGAAGAGCCCCTTCGCGAAATATCTTCTATTATTTGTGACCATGCTTGGAACTTCTATGGTAATCGGCGATGGAATCCTCGTTCCATGCATCTCAGGTCCTATCTTCTTTCACTGCCGATGCCCAAAATGTTGCACTGATAAGATGATGTCATCTTTCTGATTCGTGGAAGTCCGTGAGGTTGTTCATCTTGTATCATTCTAGTAGGAATATCTCTACAGATTTTCACTGTCCAATCTTTAACTCAAAAATTCACAGTAGAAATGCATATAAGCAGCTTCAATACTCCCGGGAGCTTTGTAGACTCCAAGAAGAAAAAAACTGACTGGGAAAAGATACTCCTACTAGACTAACAGGATAGAACCATCCACTCCGTTTGCTGCAATAATCAATTTATTTTTTACAGATCAACGGTTCAGATTATTTCTCTTTCATGCCACACATCCAATTTTAATCACCAAATAAAGAAATGGTTGCCCACTTGCATCATCATCATCATCAATGGTGATAGGTTTTGGGTCCTTTGCTGACGTGGAATTCTTTCCAAATTTTGGTTGTAGTCTTGTCTGCGGTGGGTGGTATAAAGGAAGCTACAAGTACCATGACTGAAGGTATGCATTCTCTTTTGCCCCCTGCCAGCGTCCATGTCCACACCTGGTCCTTACTATTTTATCATAGAGCTAGAATATGATGTTTGTCACTTTGTTTTTTTAGCAAGATTCACCTAGTAGACAAGATCTGAACCGATCATCGAACATGCTAGCTACACCTTTGATGGGGCAGACCCCAAACAATCCACCGATCTGACAATCCTATCTATTCTATCAAATGACTTTTGGAGGGAAAAAATTCAATGGTTATAACAAAAAAGAAAAAGAAAAGAGGAAGTCAACAAAACTTCCTTTGAGGGTCCAATTTCTTCCTAATAATCCTCCAATCCAAGGGTTAAGATTGACCAATCTGTTTGAGCTTTATAGAGATGGTCCATCCGAGGTAGGGCCGATCTGATGATCATTTTGGATCTGGTTCAAATTTGAACTGTGGATGAAAATAAATTATTTGCTACGATAAGGAGAGTGACAAACGTTTCTTTATCATGAAATTTCACGAGGGCCAAATTTGTAAGTTGTATGGTTGCACCTATCATGGTATTTCTTGATTGATTAGTCTGATTAATCACAAAATATCATGATATTTAGTAAAACCAAACACACCCTAAAAAAATAAGGCCCCTTTCATCCAATTCAATGGTTAGAAACCAAGTGACCCACGCAAGGTAGGACTCACATGATGCGATCTTTTAATATAAGTGAACTCACTGAAGTCTTCTTCTTCTTCTTACTTTTTTTAGGAAGGATTGTATGGGTATCAGTTGGCATTTTGATCTGCTTATTCTTAGTTCAGAGATTTGGAACTGATAAGGTGGGCTACTGCTTCGCGCCGATCATCACCGTATGGTTCCTAATGATTGGCGGCATCGGGATTTACAACTTTGCCAAATATGACCCATACGTTATCAAGGCCCTTAATCCCAAATATATCATCGATTATTTCAGGAGAATCAAGAAAGATGCTTGGGTTTCTCTAGGTGGCATCGTTCTCTCCATCACCGGTTAGTTACATCCTTCTCGAATACACCTACTTTTGAAAGATCCAAATCATTGACCACCTAGTGTTGAACAATCTAGATTGTTGTCCACTATCTTAGAACGGTGCAGATCAATTTTTACATACTTTTGAGCAGTTTAGAAAGCTGTCTACCTTTCGAAAGATCCAAATCATTGATCTTCTAGTCTTCAACAATCTAGATTGCTGTCCATCATCTTGGAACAGTCTAGTTCACTACCCATGAGCTTTTAAACCATCCAAATCACTATCCACAGTATACCACTTTGTAAGAGTATTTTTATCACACAATTGGTGACTAAATTGGGCTGATTTTTGGGCCAAGGTGTGTTCGTGTGGGCCTCACCAGATGAACGGCATGATGGTTTGACACTTCTATTGTTTTATGGGTAAATGTATGCACTTAGAATGATCTTATGCACCAGGAACCGAAGCGATGTTTGCCGACGTTGGGCACTTCACTGTCCGTTCCATACAAATAAGCATGTGCTCGGTCACTTTCCCATCCCTTGTTTTAACATATGCGGGCCAAGCATCGTATCTCCGTTTGCACAATGGTGATGTTGGAGAAACCTTTTATCGGTCCATACCAGGTGATGAAGCCCTTGCTCTTTGCTATAGTTTCATGTGAGACATTGAACAAACACTTTTTTTTTTTTTTTTTTTTTTAAAGAGATTGTAAGATGCTGAGACATTGAACAAACGCTTGGTTTTGGACTACTAACATGCTACTAATCATTGTGCAGATCCTTTATATTGGCCCATGTTCGTGGTGGCCGTCTTGGCATCAATCATCGGCAGCCAGGCCATGATCTCCGGCACATTCTCCATCATCCAACGGTCCCTATCACTCGGTTGCTTCCCTCTGGTTAAGATCGTTCATACATCCTCGAAGTACGAGGGCCAGGTTTACATACCTGAGATGAACTACCTGCTCATGTTTGCCTGTGTTGCCCTTACCGTCGGATTCAAGACGACCAAGAAGATCGGCAATGCATACGGTATTAGCCCCATCATAACCCATAAGCCGAGCAATGGGTCAGAAGACTCAGAACTCAGAAGTGGCCCATTTGGTTTCTGGTCCTGTCCTACCATGGGCGATCGGTATACTTGTCAGGCTGGGCTGGGTTTGACAAGAACTTTCCATTGAGTCATGGCGCATGGTATTCAATGAACAGTGGGAGTCCGAGTCATCAATGCACAGTCTCTGTGTAAATGGTTCCTTCTTGTGGTGGGATGGTCGATCCAGACCATTCATATATTGACTCCCATCCCATCAATTGATGGTCACAATTGAAGGTCATTCCAGACATATTATCCGCATACCAATTATGTCCCATAAATGGAAAATAAAAATGAAAATGGCCAGCTTCGCCATTGGAAAATTGATGGCTAGGATCATTTGTTCTGAGTACTTTTTTAGAGTTGGCCATCTAGATCCTGACCAATGATGGGCGAGTCCCGATCTGGTGGATCGGATCAAAGCAGGCCATATGCATTAGTTTTGATGAATTGGTATCCATCATGCAGGGATTGCCGTCGTGTTTGTGATGACCTTAACATCTGCATTACTGGTACCGATAATGGTGATGATATGGAAGACCCACATCATCCTCGTGATCTTATATGTCTTAACCATCGGCTCCGTCGAACTACTCTACCTCAGCTCCGTACTTTACAAATTCGATCAAGGTGGCTACCTCCCGCTAGCCATCGCTGCATTCCTTGTATTTGTAATGTGCGTATGGAATTATGTATACCGAAAGAAGTACACCTATGAGCTCGACAACAAGGTCTCGCAGGACAAGATATGGGAGATCGCCACAGACCCCAGCTTCCGCCGCTTGCCGGGGATTGCACTATTCTACTCGGAACTCGTCCAAGGTATCCCACCCATCTTCAAGCATTATGTTGCCAATGTGCCCGCATTGCACTCTGTGCTAGTGTTTGTGTCGGTCAAGTCACTCCCCATAAGCAAGGTGCCACCTGGTGAGCGGTTCCTGTTCCGCCGTGTGGGCTCGAGCGAGTTGGCTGTGTTCAAGTGCGTGGTGCGGTATGGGTACAAGGACACAAAGAACGAGCATGGATCTTTCGAGCGTGCATTGGTGGACCAGCTGAAGGAGTTCATCAGAGATGAGACGTGGGTCCCACCGATGGCAGTAGCCCACCATGATGGAGAGAATGGTGGTGCAGCACCAATGGTGGTGGGGCACCATGATGGGGAGAGTGATGGTATAACACCAATGGTGGTGGGGCACCGTGATGGGGAGAGTGATGGTATAACACCAACGGTGGGCCATGATGGGGGGAGTAATGGTATAACAGCAATGGTGGGCCAAGATGGGGAGAGTGATGGTTTAACAGCAATGTTGGGCCATGACGGTGTAATGGAGGGCGGAGATGAAGAGGAAGAGAAGAAAAGATTGGTGGAGTTTGTGGAGAAAAAAATGAACGAAGGAGTAGTGCATTTGCTGGGAGAGAGTGAGGTGGCCGCAAGAAGAGGGAGTGGTATTGGGAGGAGAGTTTTGATAGACTATGTTTTCAATGGCGTGAGAAGGAATCTGAGGCAAAGGGATGAAATTTTTGAGATTCCTCGCAAGCATTTGTTGAAGGTAGGAATGACCTATGAGATTTAGAAAGAATACTTAAATTGAGTGGTTCCCATGATCTGGGCTGTTCCTTAAATGCATCCGCCCATGAACGTTCCGTGGCCTGAAAACTAGCTTAGTTTGCTAATCAGACGGGGCGCCATAAGTGCATCAATCCTATGTTTTGTGTATAAATACGTGAATAATTTTATGTCCTATGTTTTGTGTATAAATACGTGAATAATCTTATGTTTTGTATAGTTTACTTATGGAAGAATCAAAACTTAGATAAAATAGCTGCACTTAAAGATTGCTAGTTATGATATAAAATACATGAAATATGAGGATTTGATGATTCTCAACTGTGTAATCTTGGCGTATTTTATTCCAATTTAGACAAGTTACGAGATATGGTCTTTCACAGATGTGACTTAGAGTTTGATAAGATGGTCAACTTAGTCAATGGTCCAAATATATGATATAGATGTTGCATTGGCTTCGTGGTGGCTTTCAAGGCACGAATCATGGTCGGATCAGCGAGATCTAGCCTGGGTCATGAATGCGGGAGCCTGAGGCCCGACCTAATTCAGAAATAGGGTCTCGACAGGTTCTGTGGCCCACTAATCCCATAAAGCCCAGCTCGGCTTTGAACTAGACTTGGACATATTTGTAAGAATCTGTATATTGCGGAATTCATAAGACCGTGCAGTGCATCGGGTATATAGATCTAATAAACTGAAATAAAGACATACCTGTTTGGTGGGCCATCTCTAATATCTGAGATCTGGATCTTCCTCTCCTGAATTGCTGTAGAGAAAACCTTAGATGGGCTTGTTTTCAAGTGTAATCCCGGATTGGGGACCCAGCACCCTTTAAATAGGGTTTGTAGTAGGTGTGGCAGTGTTTGAAACCCATCAAAACACTGCCACCCTTGCTCTACACGAATTTTGTTAACAAGAATCCATGTTCAACTACAATACTGCCATAGGCAGTGTAGACGAGCAACCCCTCTTAATTCTATGGATCATGACTGTAGTGGGGTCCACTGATCAGTCCACACATGAATCCGCATCTGTATTCAAATCTGAACCATTGATCAGTCGGCCCACTATATAGAAAACTTACATTCTCCTACTTGGGTTATACTGTTCAATGTTACGGATTTTAAATATACTTAAGTGGTCAACTAATATGTCAAATTCTGTGGACAACGTACTTTTCCAATCTAGTGCATTAAGACTACTAATACCTAATTGTGGATAGTCTACATAACATTAATTGAGGCGAAGTGAGACGAATCACAGGTCACTAGTATCATCAATCTTAATGACATAGATTATGAACATGGTCGTGTGGTATGAAGGTTACACTCAAGTGTGATCGAAAGTGCCTACCTTCAAGAGGTCCTACGAACTTTCTTAAAATATTTCTAATGAGACAATACCGAAATTCTACTATTCTCAAAACATATTGTGCACACCAAATGAGAGAAATACGTATGAACCAAAAGATGGAATCATCAAAGTAAATGAGATCTCTATGAGTGTCTGAACAAAATAGATGTAAACTGAATCTGAAAACTCCCATTAACTAAATGTATCTGTGAGGTCAATAACTCCCATGGACACTACATGCTCTTGAAATGACGCCACAGGAAGCCCTTCAGTGAGAGGATCGGCTATCATCTCTTTAGTACCGATAAGCTGAATCGACACCTGATGATCCCGGACTATATCCTTTACAACATGATACTTTACGTCAATTTGCATCGACATAGATGAGTGCTTATTGTTATACGAGAAACTCACCGCAGCTGAGCTGTCATCAAAATATTCTCATAAGTTTCGGAATATGCTCTAAGATCCGTAAACCAGTGAGAAAACTCTGTAGCCACACCGCCTGATTTGTGGTTTCGCGACATACAATGAATTCTGCCTCCATAGTGGATGAATTTGTGATAGACTGCTTAACGCTTTTCCAGGACACAGCTCCTCCACTCATAAGAAAAATGTAACCGAACATTGACCATCTTGTATCAACGCAGCCTGCATAATCTGCGTCTGAATATCTGACCAAATCCAAATGATCGGTTCTGCTATAAGTGAGTGCAAAGTCTTTCGTCCATTGCAGGTAGCGCAATACTTTCTTCACTGCAGTCCAGTGCTAAATTCTTGGATTAGAGAGGTACTTGCCTAACATTCCAACCATAAAGGCAATATCCGGGTGCGTACAGACCTGAGCATACATTATACTCCCTATTGTTGACACGTACGAAATTTCTTTCATGCGATCTTTTTTCAAATCACTCTTGGGGCACTGAAAACTTCTGAATTTGTCACCTTTAATTACAGGTGATTGACCAGGAGAGCAATTCTACATGTCGAACTGCTCGAGTATCCTACCAATGTAGGCTCTCTATGACAAACCAAGCAGTCCTCGAGATCTATTCCTATGAATCTCGATACCTATGACAAAGGAAGCATCACCAAGATCTTTCATCTCAAACTTTTGAGATAAAAACTTCTTGGTATCACGAAACATCCCAATATCACTGTTGGCTAATAATATGGCATTGACGTACAAAATCAAAATAATGAACTTACTCCCACTGATTTTAATGCAGGTACACTCATCTGCCATGTTTTCTACAAAATTGTATGAGGAAGTCATATTATGAAACTTTAGATACCACTGACGTGATGCCTGTTTCAATCCGTATATGGACTTCTTGAGTTTACATACTAGTTGCTTTAAGCTTTCAACTTTAAAACCCTCCGATTGTAACATGTATACGTTCTCATCAAGATCCCCGATTGAGAAACGCAAGTCTTAATGTCCATTTATTATAATTCCATATCCATATGGACCTACAAGAGCCATTATTATTCTAAATGAGTCTTTCTTTGAAACTGGAGAGAAAGTCTCTTTGTAGTCAACGCATCACGCATTTTCGTTGGTTGAATCCCTTAGCAACTAAGTCTGGCTTTATACCTTTCTATATTTTCCTTGGAGTCCCAGTTTGGTTTTAAATACCCATTTACAACTAACTAGACTTAATTCCTTCAGATAACTGAATAAGGTCCCAGACTTCATTGTCCCGCATGGATTTCAACTCGTCTTTCATAACATTGTACCACTGAGAGGAGTTAATGTTTTGTTTGGCTTGTGTGAAGGATTCAGGATCCTTTTCCACCCCTATGTCAAACTCACGTTCCTGCTAATAGACTGACGTAGTCATTAGGGATTGCAGGCCTCCTCTCCCTGTTGGATCTTTTTAATGGCTCAATCGGATCAGGATTTTGATTTCCTTCCTCAGTAGGTTGTACTTGAGGTTCATCATGGCGATCTGCAGCAATTGCAGGGTTTAATGCCTCATCTGTAGGAATTACTTTCATGGAAATTATGACTCGTTCCTCTCAAATATAATCTCTCTAATGTTCATGCTCCCACTATCTTCAGTGTCCTCAAGAAATCTGGCATTCCCGGTCTCAATGATCTTCAGAGAATGGGAAGGATAGTAGAATCTATAGCCTTTTGACCTTTCAGGGTAACCTATGAAGAAATAGCTTACAGTTCTTAGGTCAAGTTTATTCTGGTGCGGGTTATAGGGTCTAACTTCTGCATGACAACCCCAAACATGGAAATAGGTAAGACAAGGCTTTCTCCCATTCCATAACTCGAAAGGGATTTTCAGAACAAATTTGCTAGGAACTCTATTAAGGATGTGGACTGCAGTCTTAATGACATCACCCCACAAGGATAGTGGCAATGTTGAATTACTTATCATGCTTCACACCATGTCCATAAGGGTTCGGTTGTACCTTTCGGCCACACCGTTTTGTTCTGGAGTCCCAAGCATGGTGTACTGAGTGACAATGCCACATTCCTGCAAGTACCTAGCAAAAGGTCTTGGATTCCTGCCTGATTCGTCATATCTCCCGTAGTACTCACCACCACGGTCAAATTTGACGACCTTAATCTTTTTATTGAGTTGGTTCTCGACTTCAGCCTCATAGATTTTGAAGCATCTAGGGTATCCGATTTCTCATGTATCAGGTACAGGTATCCATAATGAGAGTAGTCGTCTATAAAAGTAATAAAATATTTGTGTCCACTCCATGAAGCTATAGGGAATAGACCGCAGATATCTGTATGTATCACTTCTAGCAGACCTACGCTCCTAGTGGCACCATTTTTCCTCATTCTAGTCTCTTTTCCCTTAATGCAATCTGTACATTCTTTAAAATTAGAGAAGTCTAAGGATTAAAGTATTCCATCCCGCACAAGCCTCTCCATTCTCTCGCGAGAGATATGGCCTAATCGTCTGTGCCACAGTATGGAGGAAACTTCATTTCTCTTTCTTCTTTTGATTCCTAATCCATTATTAAGCTGCAGGTTCATGTCCAAGACGTTTGCGCTATGTAAGTTTAACTGATATAGATCATTCACCAAAGTATGATGACCAACTCCATTTAAATCAAAATAGATATTAAAACCTTCATTCTCAAATTTAAAAGTGTACCCACCTTTAACTAAGCGAGAGACCTGAAATTAAATTTCGTATTATTGAAGGTACATCGAAAGTGTCTATTAGGTCTAAGTAATGGCCAGATGTTAATCTAAGTCTGCAAAGTCCTATTGCCACAATGTTTACCTTTATGCCATTGCCAACGTACACTGATTGCTTTGTGCGAGTTGACGGTTGGCTCTGTAACATATCTTGCATGGAAGTGCATATGTGAATAAAAGTGTCAGAGTCTATCCACTAAGAATCTGCCAATACATCAGTTAGATCGCTTTCAAAACAGACAAGAATAGAATTACCCTTTTCTAAAGTCTATTTTCTTTTCCTATATTCCAAAAGGGGTATTAAAATAGAATCGTTTAGAATGTTAACTGTAAAATAAACTCACATTAGACTTTATATTATAAAGTTTCAGGCGATTAAACATTCAATTGATTAAGGGCCTTCAATTGAATTATTTAAGATGAAGGTGGGCCTAAAAATCAATCCTGGCAAGAATCGGTCACATCATCATGACTACTCCTGTGGGTGGTAGTTATAACATGCAGATAATTCTCCTGAATCTTAAATCTAAGTGGTGATCGTTTGTGTTTTCATCACCGTTTGCATGTGTTCATGTCTTTCCTAAACGGTGATCGTCTGTGTTTTCGTCATCATCTACATGTAATATTGAGACTATGCAATCCTTAAATAGTCTCAATATTACAAGTCTAGATTCATGCAAATCTTCATTGGTAAAGGTCACTGTGGTGGCTAACACTACTAGATCCAATTCCATGATATTAGACTTAGGATTGTGATTTTAATCCTGCCCTCAATGGATTAAGGTACAAAATAGTCTGATTTGGACATCATTAATGAGCATTCAAGGTCTGACCCTTAATATTCACAAGATGGACAAGATGTATGCTCAAGGTCCATATGATGGAAGGTCCAAATGGCTAAGTGTCCATCTAGTGAATGAATCAAATTGTACACTCATTTTAATTTGAATAGATGGGCCAAATACTAGTGGAAGTGGGCTCATAGGCTGACCCCAAAGAAGGGTGACTAAACTAGGGCCTAAACTAAAGGCTCAAAATGAGCCCAAAACAAACTTCAATTAGGCATAGGTCCAACTAGCATGGGCCCATAAAAAAACACCAATGTGGTCTAAGCAAAGGGTCTAGAACGACTGCTGACCCAAATAGGGCCTTGATGTACAATTGTAGCCCACCATGACTAGTGCATGAGATGGCCTGTTTAACACCATTGAACAGGCCCAAGCAGAATGCCCACACTCGTGGCCTAATACGTTAATAAGATCTGAGGCTGGTGGTCTACTGAAGAGATCCATAAGACTCAAAATACATCACAGGGCCCACAAAATCCAAAGCAGGTACCAAATCTCATGGCCCTGTGATGTGACCCGTCAAGCAAGAAAGGGAACGAAACCGCCCTTAGGGCTCCATTCAAAACAAGGGCTGGACGACCTCTCATTTGACCAGAGGAAAAAAAGGGGGGTTTTGATAAACCCTATCCCCAAAAAAACATCTCCATACGCCTGGCCCCCACTGGACAGTACAGCTACCACGGCCGGCCACCACTGGAGAGTGCATCCACCACGCCCGACCGCTGCTGGAGAGCGCAGCCACCACGCCCGTTCACTGGCCACTACTAGAGAGCGTAGCTGTCGCACCCGCCACTGCAAGAGGAGACAAGCCAAACCCTAACTACTTCTCGACGCCCCGCCACAGTTGCCTCTATTCCTTTTTAGGAATCATCTTTGTCAGAGAAAAGAAATAGCTGCAAACATAGTGGGAGGTCGCCGAATTCTATGGCCCATCTGCTCCATTCACGGCGACTAGCAGGGTCCACATCCATGGTTGCCATCATCGATTGCCATAAGTAAGGGGTTTTCGCTAATATTCACTAAAATTCGGCTATCCCATCGGCTCCTATGACAAGGGCCCATTACATCTAGGGTTTGAGAACTGATGGCCGATCAAAACTCTCCTAATGTGGATTATCTATTATAGATTTGATATCCAATGGGCAGGGGCAGCTGAAAGACGGATTCCAATGCTAATACAACTGAAAATCAATGGCCCAGGTCTGAGACTGGATGTCTATGGGTGGACTATTCAGATCTGGTCCATAGGGTTTCAGATTCAATAATCTGTAGATCCACCATATTCAATGCACTGTTGGCTTTGATACCAACTGTAAGAATCTATATATTGCGGAATTCATAGGATCGTGCAGTGCATCGGGTATGTAGATCTAATAAACTGAAATAAAGACATACTGTTTGGTGGGCCATCTCTAATATTTGAGATCCGGATCTTCCTCTCCTGGGATTGCTGTAGAGAAAACCTTAGATGGGGCTTGTTTTCACTGTAATCCTGGATTGGGGACGCAGCACCCTTTAAATAGGGTTTGTAGTGGGTGTGACAGTGTTTGAAACCCACCAAAACACTGTCACCCTTGCTCCATATGAATTTTGTTAACAGGAATCCATGTTCAATTACAATACTGCCACAGGCAATGTAGATGCGCAACCCCTCTTAATTCTGTGGATCACAACTGTAGTAGGGTCCACTGATCAGTCCACACATGACTTTGCATCTGTATTCAAATCTGGACCATTGATCAGTCTGCCCACTATATACAAAACTTACAATATTAACTTGGGCATGGCCCTCTCAAGCTCTTAATTTCAGGACTTCTCATGTGTTGCGCAATGCAAACATGGTCGCAGATGCGCTTCTTGCCCCAATCAGAGGTCTCATCACCCCAGACAACGCAGGCTTGGGGGCAATTAGAAAGATATAGAAAGGGATAGTGTTCCTTATGGTAGTGTCATGTACAATCTTAGATTATGTTTATTTTCCATTTTGGAGGGATGTGCGTTTATGATAGGTGAGGTGCCACCGGAAATGTTTTGGCTGTCTTTTCTTTGAATAAAATTATATGTTGAAAAAAAAAAAAAAAAAAAACTTAGGCCATGGCCCGGCTTGGGACTAGCATGCATGGCCCGATCACTTTTAAGGCTGGGTTTAGTTTTAAGTTACTTTTAGGGCTGGGTTTAGTTTTAGATCTATTTATCGAGGCAAAAGCCTGGACCGGACTAATCTCCTCCTTCCAGGTTACCAGACTCAGCTGATCACTGATGTCACCGATGCCGCCACAGGCCCTGTCATACTCATCATACTTTCCGCAGGAGGCGTCGACATCACATTCGCCAAGACCAACCCTAAGATTAATGCCATCATCTGGGCTGGGTACCCCAGCCAAGAAGGCGGTCGGGCAATCGCAGATGTTGTTTTTGGACATTATAATCCAGGTGGGAGACTACCCATCACTTGGTACACTGCGGATTATGTAACCAAGCTTCCAATGTCATCCATGCAAATGAGGCCAGTTGATGTGTTGGGCTACCCTGGGAGGACGTACAAATTCTTCAATGGTCCGGTGGTCTACCCATTTGGCTATGGCCTCAGTTATACTCGGTTCAACTACAAGCTCACATCTGCACCAGTATCTGTAATTAAAAAGAAGTTGAAGGTGCACCAACATTGCCATGACATTGGCTTAAAACCCAATGCATTTGTGCCAACATGCCCGTCTGGGTTGATTGAAGAGACAAGATGTGGCGATGCAATCGACGTTGAGATTGAAGTGAGTAATGTGGGGCATCGAGATGGGTCCCATGTCATCTTGGTCTACTCGAAGACACCTGCAGATTTGCTTGGAGCCCCTGTTAGGCAAGTGGTGGAATTCAAACGGGTGTTCGTACCTACTGGTGCGACCAAGACAGTGAAGTTCTCGATCGATGTAGTAAGAGCTTGAGTGTGGTGACAGAAACAGCTTACCTGGTTTTGCCAGCAGGGGAGCACACGATCATGGTTGGTGATGGAGATGAGGCTGTATCATTCCCGGTCCACATTAGCCTGTACCCTTAGTCAGGAAGAGGAATGAGAAGATACTTCTCACAAATTATCACTTCCCCTTCCTCCCCGTGCATTGCATGAGCAAATCTGTTGTTGAATATTGTTGAGAAAAAAAGAGGCCTCCTGCCATGTTACTAAACAAATAAAGGCTTCCTTTTCTCACAAAAAAAAAAAGTCATTTTAGCCTGACCCGGCTCAGATAACTTCATGTGTGCATGTGTCCTGTTATACATACATGCCCTTCCGATCATCGGTTGGACAACACGACTCACATCTTGTGTGTTTTTATTGCCCAAAATTATAATTGTGGGTGGATTTTGATTTAGCTCAAGTTGGATAAAACTGGTTGGATTCAAGTTGGAAATTACGATCAGAGGAGTTCAGCCCATGAGCCGCTCATCTGACCAAAAAAAAAAAAAAAAGTTAGCTCAGCCCATGATACAGGACCTCTTGGGTTGGATTCAGGTTCGCCCTAACCCGAGACTTCCTTGCACAGAGTCTGACTATATATGCAAAATAATACCATACGGTGAACTTTATAATATATTCGACTCTACGTGGGGCAACCGTGATGTGATATTGTTAGACGTCCAAATCATGTATATATAAGATGAGGGCTCAATGAAAGTGGGGCACCCAAAGATCAGACAGATCTAAAACTCAGGTGCACCCATCATTAAGAATAGTGTGAAATCATGCTTAAAACACCTCTAAATCACATGATGTGCTGCGTGCCCTACCTGGGTTTTGGAGTGGCATAATTTTCATGATGTCCATTCATCGGCATATGGTGGATATAATAAGCATATTGCAGGTGTATAAACAGTATGGTGGGCCCAATTTTTTATGATCACCCAATTTAAGAATTTTGGGTGGATTTCAATTAGGAACATGAAATTGGGTTGGCCTCAAGTTGAAAATTCATGTCAAGTGAGTTCAGCTCATATACATAGACTGCTCGCTGGACTGTTTATGGGTCTTCTTCGGTGCTATGATGGTTTGTCGATGCCATTGACAGTGTAATTAATTTTGCGCGATTTGTTTCTAATTCTGATTTAGTGCTATATAAGCACTTGTAATTGCAGGATTGAGTGTTCTAAGATGTGTTTAAGGGTTTGAGAGTATTTTGGATTGAAAAAAGATAGAGTTTTCTCTTTGAGGCTTTGATCTAGGTAAGGTTCCATCTCGCGTAACTTCTGATTCATAATATATTTATCACTTTGTACCGTGTTTTTTTTTTTTTGGCAAGGGTTTTTTCACATAAATTTGGATTACTCTCTTATGTGGGCTTGTTTGTGCGATTGGCAGTACTTTATTTGATTCTACTCTATGCTTTGGTGAGTTCTCAGCAGTTTATATATGTGGAATGATCCCATATAGTCAACTATATCATGCAGTTGACATTATGTGGGTACACCTTGTGTTAGACATCCAATCTGTGCACAGATGCTCCTCATCGTGAAAAATGGGACTCTCCAAAATCAGCTAGACGTAGAACTCACACTACAAGAAATTCCATTTTTACCGACGAATTATTTCGTCGGTAATCAGTAAAATTTCGTCGGGAAATCTTTTTCCCAACGAATTTTTTCGCGGCTAACATCGTAGCAGAAAGGCCATCGGTAAAGGTTTTTGCCGACGAAAAAAAAGTTTTGTAGGTAATAATAAAACCATTACCGACGAAAAACTTCGTCAGAAAAACATATGAATTTTTGTCGGAAAAAAAATGATACGTCGGTGAAAAAACTTTTACCGACGAAATTCTTCGTCGGTTTTAATACTTTTACCGACGAAATATTTCGTTGGTAAAAGTATTAAAACTTTTACCGACGTAATTGTTCGTTGGTAAATAGTTTATTACCGACGAAAAATTTCGTCGGTAAAAAACTTTTCCATTTTTTACCTACGAACAATTTCGCCGGTAATAGTATTTCCTGTCCTAGTTCCATTTGTTTTCAAAATTCAGGAAAATTCCTGATATACACCTGTAAAGAAACCTATACATTTTTCACCTATTCACATCTACATACATATGAATAAACAGAAACTACACCATCCATACATAAATAATCCATTCCACATCCACAAACAAACAATATTCATCCACACACAAATACATATAAGTTAAAAGTCGTATATTAAAAAAAATAATCACGAAGATGAAGGCGGAGGTGGCGGGGCATCGGCGCCAAAGCGTGCAGCGAGAGCCTGAAACATCTCCTGCATCCGTCGCTCATGCTCCTGCCGCAACTCTTCGATCCTCCTCTCCTGCTCCTCCCGTCGCCTCTCCTGCTCCTCCCGTCGCCTCTGCTCCTCCTCCCAACGCCTCTGCTCCTCCTCTCTCTGCCTCTCCAGCTGCTCTCGAATCTCATCGACGACGACCCGTAGCTCCTAAACCTCTCTCTCTGCGATATCAGCTCGGCGTTGAGCGCTCTCACCAGCTACGGATCGGCTGGAGCCACCTCTAGTTTGTGCCATGAGCTTGGCACCATGGCCAAGCCCACACACATATCCAGAACGGGTGCCAAGCACCTCGCTCAGGATTTCTGGCTCACTCCGCTGACTACTAACGGGTGTGGGCTGACTACGTATGGTGTCCATCGTCGCCTGTAATGAAAACATATGAAATTTCATAAAAAAATGACATGAATGACATTATTATCAATCAATGCGCAATTAAATTTTACAAAGTAAAGATTTTTACCCAATGCTCACTGGCTTTAGGATGAACCCAAGATCCCGTCGCCTACCGACAGTGAGTCCCTCTGTAGAGGTCTACTAGTCCAGGCTCCTGGCCGGTGACGGAATCTCGCTGCGCAATCAAAAGGAAAAAAGACCTATAATAAATGCCAATCAAAATAATATATTAACTTAATGGCTATCAATAATTTCTTACCATGTCGTAACGATGTCGTACAAATGACTTTGAACCAGCTACGTGGTTCACTTGTAACTTTTCCCTGTTCGCAGAATTTATTCTACTTTCTCTTCTGAACACATTATACAAAATACATTTCTATTAATTGCGAATTTAATTGTTACCTTAAGATATCGTACATGTAAATATTACCTAAAAAGCCTCCGACGAAAATCTCTCGCAGAGTATCCGCCAGTCGTCTGTAGTAACGTGTGGCGGTGCGGACAGTACGGCCTCATCGTGCGTCCTGCACCGCTTGTACCGCTGGTGTAACTCTCCGCGGTACTCCTTGAACCGCTCTCTAATCATGTCGTCGACGGCATGAGAAATGTAAGGAACATTCAAATCAAAGTCAAATTTATCCTGTAGTTTCGTAAATAATAAATTAAGGCAATAAACTTATTAACAATATGACTTAACCATAAATGAACTTTCACAAAAGAAAATTTCAATTTACTAAACTTTACCTGAAAGCGCTGACGGATGAGCTGTCGCACATCATCTGTCACGTCAGTCCAACGGGAGGTGGTGGCGGGGATCAGAGATCGGCATAGGACATCGACCTCAGACGTAAACAGTCTGGCACTGTCCCCAACAGGTCTAAGGCAGTCCTGTGGGAACTCTACCGCCACCCTACCCTCACGCGTAAGTTGCTCTAAAACTAACCCACACGTGGGTCCAAGTCCTCGTCGGCTGGTAGAAGATGCTGTTGCGAAAAGATATATATAAGTAACAATATAAATAGAAATCACTAAATAAATGTCTAGACTTACATGCAGTGCCCGGTGTATGCTGAACCGAAGGATCAGATGACTGTGATGCACCGTGCGACGTCGATGCTTGTCTGCGTCGCATCACGGGTGGAAGGGGTAGATCCAGTGCGTGAACGACCTGATCTCCCACCTGGTGCCATGACTGAATATATCTGAAATACAAACTTATAAATTTAAACAAAGTCAATGCAAGTTTATGAACATCATTGTAGAGTGAATTTGTGCTTATGCTTAGAGAGATGATAAAAATATGATTAGACCATTACACTATAATGCAAGCAGAATATAATAAAATCGTAAACAGAATATAAAAGTTGAAAAATTCATTACACATTGTCATTCTATATTAAATACATATATTTCATTGTAATACAAATCAACTTCGGATCAACTATCCGAAATACTCCCTACGTAAGTTATCGTACGCTAGCACATGTATATGTCAAGCTGTATGAAGCATTCGACATTGTTACAGCCAATATGCCAGTCACAATAGGAGAAATCTGATTTCTCGGGACTCCATTCAGATGTGCAAGTGATAATGTCGCATCTTCCATATGAAGTTTTCCGCGGTTATATTTCTCAATCAGGTCCGAAATTTCTTTGAGATTGTATAATCTTTCATCTGAGTCATCGTCTTCCTCCCTACATTTCTCGACCAGACCGGGTATCTCTCTGGCCCTACCAGAAGAATATAGGGCCAGAAGTTCATCCGCAACAGCTGATGAAGTATGTTGCGTGCTTCCGCTACGCTCCAGTTTGTGGAGGACATGATCAGAAAGTAACTTAACTGTAAATGTAGATTATAAACAAGTCAATTCAGGAAAAATATATGACTTGTAGGTTTAGTTTGGGTCAGGGTTTAGGGTCGCATTTTCGTGTTTGGGTCAAGGTTTAGGTTAGGTGAATGGATTTAGGAATAGGTGTAGGTTTAGTTTAGGTGATTTGAGTTTATGATTAGGTTTAGGGCATAGGTTGAGATTTTCGGGTTCGGGATCGGGTTTAGGGTTAGGTTTTCGAGTTTAGGTGAAGGTTTAGGTTAGGTGAATGGATTTAGGAATAGGTGTAGGTTTAGTTTAGGTGATTTGAGTTTAGGATTAGGTTTAGGGCATAGGTTGAGATTTTCGGGTTCGGGATCGGGTTTAGGGTTAGGTTTTCGAGTTTGGGTGAAGGTTTAGGTTAGGTGAATGGATTTAGGAATAGGTGTAGGTTTAGTTTAGGTGATTTGAGTTTAAGATTAGGTTTAGGGCATCGGTTGAGTTTTCGGGTTCGGGATCGGGTTTAATGTCGCATTTTCGTGTTTGGGTCAAGGTTTAGGTTAAGTGAATGGATTTAGGAATAGGTGTAGGTTTACTTTAGGTGATTTGAGATTAGGATTAGGTTTAGGGCATAGGTTGAGATTTTCAGGTTCGGGATCGGGTTTTGGGTCACATTTTCGTGTTTTGGTCTAAGTTTAGGTTAGGTGAATGGATTTAGGAATAGGTGTAGGTTTAGGTTAGGTGACATGAGTTTAAGATTAGGTTTAGGCCTAGGTTTAGCATTTCGGCTTCGGGATCGGGCTTAAGGTTAGGTTATCGAGTTTGGGTCTAAGTTTAGGTTAGAGTTGTGGATTTAGGAATAGGTGTAGGTTTAGGTTAGGTGACATGAGTTTAGGATTAGGTTTAGGCCTAGGTTTAGCATTTCGACTTCGGGATCGGGCTTAAGGTTAAGTTTTCGAGTTTGGGTCTAAGTTTAGGTTAGGTGAATGTATTTAGGAATTGGTGTAGGTTTAGGTTAGGTGATTTGAGATTAGGATTAGGTTTATGCATAGGTTTATAGTTTCAGGTTCGGGATCGGGTTTAGGGTTAAGTTTTCGAGTTTGAGTCTAGGTTTAGAGTTAGATGAGTTGAGTTTAGGTTTCGGTTTAGCCGTAACTTATAGGTTTTAGTTTTAGGTTTATGGTTTCGGGTTTAGGGTGTAGGTCTTGGAGACTCAAGCAACTCAAGGATAGCTCCGACGCACATCCGGGTCTGCTCAACACAAAGCGGGCCTGTCCAAATGGCCAGGCCACCCATATTGTTGTCCATAGGAAATGGACAGCTTCATCATGGTTATAATAGCGGTTCCCACCTTCCAGGGACCCCCGCTCAACACCCGGATAGCTCCGACGCACATCCGGGTCTGCTCCATTAATTTCGAGCTAATACATAAACACGGGCCTGTCCAAATGGCCAGGCCACCCATATTGCTGTCTATAGGAAATGGACAGCTTCATCATCATGGTCTAAACTGCGGTTCCCACCTTCCAGGGACCCCCGCTCAATACCCGGATAGCTCCGACGCACATCCGGGTCTGCTCCATTAATTTCGAGCTAATACATAAACACGGGCCTGTCCAAATGGCTAGGCCACCCATATTGCTGTCCATAGGAAATGGACAGCTTCATCATCATGGTCTAAACCGCGGTTCCCACCTTCCAGGGACCCCCGCTCAACACTCGGATAGCTCCGACGCACATCCGGGTCTGCTTCATTAATTTCGAGCTAATACATAAACACGGGCCTGTCCAAATGGCCAGGCCACCCATATTGATGTCCATAGGAACATGACAGCTTCAGCATGGTCACAATAGCGGTTCCCACCTTCCAGGGACCCCCGCTCAACATCAACATCAATCAACTACTCTTAATCACAAGTATCAAGTCAAATTTATCTAATTTGCCACTAAATGATAATATAATAAAATCAGTCGCCCATCCAAGGATGGATAGATTGAAATGCTATCATTATTTTCATTTAAATGCCTAAGCCTAAATTTCGACAGCATCTCCCCCTATCTCTCCAGATATATTTATCTTACATTTCATTTCCACGTCAACTATCCATACATTGTGTGGATTAAATTGACAATGGAATTAAACATAAGAAACATATCCAGAGAGAATAGGAGAGTTACCGCACGAAACTAATGACAGAGCATATAAATGACAAACAATGATAACATTCCAATCTATCTAACCTTGGACTATCCAACAGGACAATTTGGCAGATTTCTATACCTCCAAAACACACTTTATCTATGCTCGGCAATATAGAAATCTCCAAATGGGCTAACTGATTTTATTATACTACCATTTGTGGACAAAAATTAACTATTAATAATAAGCCAAATCCATCCACAACATACACAAGCACATGAAAATGACAGAATCATCAACACCATGAATCAAGTCTAATCAAATACCTAATAACTATTTTCTGAACAAATAAGTATGTATGGGGCCCACCATGGGAATCGGATTGCGTCCGCATGATCGTGTAAAGTAAAGTCAGTTGGGCCCACCTAGAATGTATGTAATTTATCTATTCCGTCCTTATGTTTTTCCACCTCATTTTAGTGGTTGAGCCCAAAATTTAAGCATATCCAAATCTCAAGTGGACCATGCCATGGGAAACAGTGGGAATAATGATTTCCACCATTCCCAGGCCCTACAGTGATCTTTATTTGTCATCCAACCTGTTCATAAGATCACATGGATATGGATGAAGGGAAAACACAAATATCAGCTTAATCCAAAACTTCCGTGTCCTCCGAGAATTTTTCAATTATAGACATTCAGTTCACACTTGTGGTGGTCCACTTTAGGTTTTGATATGTTTCATTTTTGGGCACCATACCTAAAATTTCCTGCTATGATGGATGGATGGAGTGGATAAAATACGTCCGGCCCTCACAGTGGACAGCGACGGTGGGCCCCACAGCCAGTGGACAGCGACGTGGGCCCCACAGCCAGTGGACAGCGATGGTGGGCCCCACAGCCAGTGGACAGGAACGGTAGGCCCCACAATTAGGTATTTCATTTTTTTTTAATTTATAAATCACAAATTTGGAAATTAAAATTTAAAATCCCTAATTAGGGATTTTAATTTCGAAATCTCTAATTAGGGATTTACTAAATCAGTGGGCCCCACCAAATAGTGGACAGCTAAGGCGGACCCCACATGCAATAGACGGTGGACAACGATGGTGGGACCCACATGCAACAGCAACGGTGGGACCCACATGCATTGGATTTTGGCAGTGGGCCCCACAATCAACAATGAAGAGAGAGAGAGAGGAAATGGAGGAAGAAGGAAGGGATAGATTTTTACCGGACGTGGCGGCGGCGTACGAAGGCAGCCGGTGAAGTGTCTTGGCTAGCGGCAGTGGGACGCCGGTGAGATGGTCGGCTAAGATGGTGGGACGCCGGACAACGGACGGTGGTCGGCGGTCGGTGACGAGAGAGACGGACGGTGAAGGCCGGAAGATCGAGAGAGAGAGAGAGAGAGAGAGAGAGAGAGAGGGAGGGAGAAATGAGGGCCAATCGCGCTGTAATAAAAATTAAAAGACTTTTACCGACGAAAAATTTCGTCGGTAAAAGTTGGTTCAAAAACTTTTACCGATGAAACGTTTCGTCGGTAAAAGTCTTTCTCACTCTTTGGCGGGAACTTGGCTTATTATTACCGATGGCAAGTAACCGTCGGCAATAAGGACTTTTACCGACGAACTATTTCGTCAGTAAAAGTCATAGTTTTTGTTTTCATTTTTAGCGGCGGCTTACTTTGTCGGCAATAAACTTTTTGCCGACGAAATTTTTATTTCGTCGGTAAAAGTGTATGGCGGGAAGCAATGGAACGGTGGCGGGAGATTTTTACCGATGATATTTCGATTTCGTCGGGAAAAGTGGTTTTTTCCAATGAAAATTATTTCGTCGGTAATACTTTCGTCGGTAAAAATCCATTTTCTTGTAGTGTGATCAAGTGAGCCACACCACAGTAAAAGGTGGAAACGGAACACTAATAAAGGCGTATATTGGGCCGCTGCACCCTGTTATATATATGCCTACAGCCCATTTCTTATGTGCACAGTACGTGGATGAAGGGACATCTCATAAATTAAGACATTCACTAATGTCATCGTATATCAAGCTCTGTCCAAATGATTGATGAGCATGGCCCTGCTCAATCATTGTTCATTAACCCTAAGAATCTAGAGTAGGGATTGATTGAGCATAACGTGAACCAAGCTTAAAAGGCAGAGTGGACCATCACTACGAGAAAATAGGTCACTTTCGTCGGAAACAAAAAAAAAAAAAAAAAAAAGCGTTAAAAACGACGGTTTTGGACCGTCGAATAAAATAAACGACGGCTCTAAACCGTCAAATAAAAACGCGTTAATAAACGACGGTCTTAGGCCGTCGAATATTGCCTGTTTAGGGCAAAAAAAATAAAATGAACCCCACGCCCCGACCTCTCTCTCTCTCTCTCTCTCTCTCTCTCTCTCTCTCTCTCTCTCTGCCGTTGTGGGCCACCCGAGCGCACTGCCCCCCCTCTCTCTCACCCCGCCCTCGCACCCCTCCTCCCTCCCCCTGTCGGGCCGGACAGGATGCCCCCGCCGGCAGCACCCGCCTCCCTGTCTCGTGAGGGTTACACCCTTCTGATTTGGGCATGATTTTGAGCTTGATTTGTGCATGGGCTATGGCCCTAATTTGAGAGGTGGCAGCGGCAGCAGAACCCTCTGTCAGATTCGATCACAATGGGTGGTGTAGACGATGAAGGTTTTTGGTTCATTGACGGTGAAGCACTAGGGATTGGCATGGGTTTTCGATTCCGGCTATGGAGGGAGGCAACGATGCAGGATACGGGTGTGTGATGGAGATCGTCCTCAACTCTGATGCCAGTGAAGTTTGGAGGGGTGTTACACAGCCATTTGGTGACGAATCTCTAGTGGGAGGATTTTTCAACCAGACAGGTAATCTCTCAATCCCTTTCTCTGTTGTATTTTTACCGTATAAGAATCCTTTCATGACAGCCCTTTTTATTGAGTTTGAGATTATTACCATTTTGGGATCATCCAATTTTAACCAAATTAGGCGTTTTTTACTATGGAAGTATATAATGTAGAGATTATGATTTTTTTTTTTTTTTTTTATTCTCAAGGCTATATAAACACCGATTCCTTTTGGATGCTTTAACTGTAAGTGATCATGAAATATTCCGTCAAGGATTGAAGCCTGACCATCTCACGTACAATACACTATTCTTTGCATGTGTCAAGTCTGGAAGAATGGATTCTGCAATGCAGTTGTTTGAGGAAATGCTGCAGTTACATAAGCATTGCCAGGTTGTTGCATTTCATGTCATTGGCATGGTTCTCGCTTTTCTATTATGCTTGCAAAACTGACATGGCTGTGGTTGACATCCTTTAATTGGTCATATATTAATTCTCCATCTTCAAGTATCCAACCTGACTTCTAGAGGACTTACCCACTAGTTTCTAATTTATATGCATCTGCCACTCTAACCCCAAATTATTTGGAACCATGTGATGGCCAGTTTTGGCCAATGATGGAAGTAAGTAGTAATCATTCTTATAAATATGAAGAATCTGTTATTTCAAGTGGTTTGATTTTCGTAGTTTTTTTTTTTATCTATCCCAAAGTTGAATTTCTTGGCTACTCTTTATTCATGTTAGAAACTAGGCATCCATTATTGATTTTCCTTGGAGTTTCTTTGAATGAAGTTGCTATTAGATTTCAAAGATATTATATATATTGGCCCCAATCTCCTAAAGAACCTGAGAATAAGAAGTCGGGGATTTTTTTTTAATATTTGGATATGATGCACCCTCTCTAAAGCTAAAGGATCCCATTAGACGACTGCTGATCTCAGGCACAGATATTGTATCTTTCAATGTGAACAATGTTTGAGGCGGGGCAGAGTCTTAGTTCAACATTGGTCTTCAGATTTTTAGGTATCAATCTGGCCACTTAGGTCAGATGTTCAGGTTCATATCTCAACATGGTGTGTGTAGCATGATGATTCCCATGATATGCTTTTCAAGAACATCCTGTATCTTTTAAAATGTGAGATCTTGTGTGCATCAGTAAGCTGTAATAGCAGTGCCCCTACATTGAAAATTCTTAAGTTATTATTAGGCTCTCTGCAAACAACAACAATGCAATTGCACCAAATTCTTGTATTTATCTGTACAAAGGTTCTTGCACTTGTTTACACAGGTAAATTCCAATTGGCATATAAAAATAGGATTTGTGTTGATTATTCCACATAAACATTTTCACATCTTACTAATTCAGGGCAATTTCTTGTTTGGATAATCTTGTTTGTTGAATTTGGGGTTTATCTGATAGAGCATTGTTTTCCTTTGTATGAATGCATTCATTGATAAATGAAAATTTTCATTAAGGTAGCATTTTGGACAAGCCAATTTTAAGAACAGGTTCTCTTTTGTTTGAAAAACATGTATGTCCTGCTGCAATGGCAATATTTTCTTTGATGATACTTTGCCTTGGTTCGTCTGAGTAACCAGTTTTCTAATTTCTCCTATGGCTTGTACTTCCTTTTCTGAAGGGTAGCTTCTTCTTCTTATTCCTTTTTTCTTTTCTTTTCTTTTTTTTATTATTATTTGAAACTGCTCAGGAGGCAACCATAAAATGAAAACCATCATGCTGTTTTGTTGCATTCCCATAGCTGTTATCAGTGTGGATAGCTAACTAGCCTCAGACCTGAGACCTCAATTTTGAAACTCACCCTGTCTACCATTGAGCTAAGGCTCCAACCCTTTTATTTTAGCTTACATCTTCCCTGTGATTCTGGAAAGTTGCATTCCCATAGCTTTTATCATTACCATGAAGCTCGAGTGAGCAAGCAAGCTCCAATTCAAATACCTTATGATATGCCATTGAAGCTTTTGACATTGGACCTGCACTGTTTGGTTGCTATTGGCTCAAAACCTGGTAGTAGCAAATTCAAGTTGTTTTTTTTTTTTTTTTTGGCAGGTTACAGTGGATTGTTGGATCATCTAAGTAGCAAGGATGTTCTACAAGCTGCGTTGCCCTTTGGAATAGTGAGCAGAGCACCAAAGGTTCAGTCCACATGCTCTATTTCACTTCTCACCATTGACATATTGTTTATAGTTCTAGTCTTCTAGAGGCATAGATATTGGCATGTTTGATCAAGAGGGGATGTTTGTTGCCAAATAACATGTGGTAACTGGTAAGGTGAATCCAAGTCATCTATCTGGTGGGGCCCGAAAATCAAATTGAATGAATAATCCTATCCATATGAACAGTGGCCATCAAATGGCTGGTCATGGTGACAATGGATTTAATAGTGGTTCACTTACATCGGATGGGCCATGCCACTGACAGCCAACTGCATAAAAAATCAGATTGAGGGACATTCCCATTACCTGATTTCCACTGTGGCCTTTGAAAAAAAAAAAAAAAATTAATTCCCCGTTTGGAGGACGTCAACCAAACAATCAATTCTCAGATGAATGTGATATTACATGGTTCCCATCTACAGCTAGGCCCATCAGATGAAATTTTGCATCGTTCATCCAACCAGGCATTTTAAGCAGAATGTAGTCCTATGTTTAAATCCAGAACTGTTTTGGGTAGAAAATAGGATTTAAGGAGTGTCAGCATTTTATTGTGCAGACCTCAAAGATGCATAGACAGAGTCCACCGACCGGTCGTCCGACCGTTCGGCCATTGGACAGAGTGTTGCAGTTTGGAGCCCAAGCTCTCTGGACGTTTTTTGCTGTTTTGAGACCAATCGTTAGACCGGTCACTGGTAGCTCAGACCGGTCGCCAAACCGGTCACAGAGTGCTCAGACCGGTCTGGGGACAGGTCTGAGGTGAGACAACAGGCTGGCCCAACTCTTTGGACTGTTTGCGACCGGTCTGTGGTCTGCGAGATTTGATAGCGTTGCGCAGTTTTCGCGCTACTTGTTTCTAATTTCGGGTTTCCTCTTATAAATATCTTTCCTAATCGTGTTTGGAGTTATTTTAAGCAATACCTAGGGGATCTAAACGGGTTAGGGTTATTGGGAGAGAGGATTTGAGAGTTTTGTAGTGCCTTGTTCATCTTTGAGATCTACTCGGATAGTTCTAGCTCTATAATCATCTGAATTCATAGTGGAAGGTGTCGCTTTGTGCCGTGGTTTTTTCCCGCAAGGGTTTTCCATTTAAAATTCGTTTGCTTTTGTGTTAATTTCTTGTGTGGCTGTGTGGTGATTGTTTGATATTCTTCGGTGCTTCGCTGACCAGATTTCCAACACATTTTGCCTTGAAGAAAGAAATGTCCTTGAAGATAGTTTTTCATTGATTTTGTTGTTGTCTAATATGAACTGTCAAACATAGGTTGTGAGACCAGACTCCTTTGGGTCGTCAAACATGGACTGTCAAATTTTGAAAGAATCTGAGGTTCTACCCTTTAGTTGTCGTAATGCCATGTCTGTCAGTTACTGAGATAATCCTTGATCTTGAATCAAACACCGGTGTCATGTTATATGATCATTATGTAAGTTAAACAAGGAAAGGTAGAATCAATGTTTTTGTTACTGGCAATAAAAAAATGTATGTATGCATGTATGTTGTATTTATATGGCTGCTGGATTCATGAGTATCTGCATTGTATGTTCTGTTATTTATGTGTTATTTATTTATGAAACTTTACATGTGAGCATCTTAAGAGTTGGGGAGTTTAGTCATGTTGGGTTCCTGTTTTTTGAAGATCCCGGTAACGAGTTTTGGGTGATTCTATGCATGCTACAGGCTGTTGATGATGGAAGATGCTTATTATAGTATCATTTTCCTTCTCTGCAAGGTTTGGACCATTCAACAAGTAGTTCCAACTGATAAGTGACAATTGTAGAAAAATCTCATTTATCAGATGATCTTAATTCTCGGAGTGTTGTCTACAAGTGGATGGTAGAAAATATTGATAGTGGTTCACTTGAATGGGAAAAAGGTCCACCAATTGGATAGGTAGGATAAAACAATTGATGAAATTTGATGGAAGTGTCCATCTGAGTGGTCGGTTTATATGTCTATGTGCCCATCTAAACTTACCATATCTCATTAATTCTAAAAAATTCTTGAGTTAAGAACCTAGCAGGTTCTATGCTACTTGGTTTCATGCTTGTTTTGAATGCATTGTTCTACACTGTTTTTATTTAAAGATTCTTGCATTTGTTGATTTAGATTTTTCTATAAATCTCTGGTATTTTTACTCTCAGCTTTTTTTTCTTCTTTTTTTTTTTTTTTTTTTGTAGTGGTCATTCTTGATAATACTGTATGGGTTTAACTTTCCAAAAACAAAAAAATTGTATGGGTATGAAAAAAGTTGTAGACACTCAGTTTGGTTTTGTAGATATTGGTGCATAAGGAATATGATATTCATTCATTAACTATGAGCATGAGCTACCAGCTTTGAAGCTGAATCTGTCATTAGTTTCTTCACAGAAGGGGGGTTTCCTGTGCTAGAGTTGTTGTTGAATCATTTTTCTGTTGATTAGTTTTGGATCTTTCATGGTTTCAAAGGAATGACACTTGAGTTGTTTCATGCTTTTTAGGGAAATATATGGTCATGATCTTCCTTCTTTTTTTTTTCTTTCATGGTTCCAGATAAATAGACCTCCATGATCCTTGTCAATTTGGTTCTTGACCATTTCAGAGATTGAGATGGCGATTATCTATCAATGCTAATATGGAGGGTTCTTTGTTTCATTATTGTAGAAGGGGGTTTTCCGATGAATGTTCTTTCGTTATGCGTGTGTTATGTTGCTCGTTGTATGCATTTAAGAGGTGTTCTTATTTGGATCTCAGGGCTACCCAAGTGTTCCATCAATTAATGATTACAAGATTTTTTTTTTTTTTTTTTTTTTTTTTTTTTTTTTTTTTTTTTTACATACAAACTTCAAAGCTCTTTCTATACATACCTTTTTAGATACATAATCAAATTTGATACATTATCAAATTTAAACATAGTTTTAAACTCCAAATCCTTTGGTAACAAAGGAAAAAAACAAGTAATGATTAGAAGATTGGCAGCATGGTTTGCTGCTTGCTCTAAGAGGGTCTCATGCAAAGTTTGATTTTGCCTGGCCTGAGTCCAGCCCATTAACAGCCCTATATGGATTGCATATACTACTATTGCATATACTACCCTGCTGGTTCTGGTTAAACTAGGCTAAAATGGCATGTCCAGACCCATTCGCTAAACATTTGTTTCAAAATTGAAGTTCATTTTCTGGATTTCAGCCTTTGTAACTGGGTTTCCATGGCGTATAAAATTTATAAGTTAAAGACATTAAAAGCCCAAATGTAGTTGGCTTCAAAAGATCTCAAGGTAAGGCACTTTTTTTAAATTATTTTAGTTAATGGCAAACATTCATTTTATCATTAATTGTGTTTATTTCTTTTGATTTAAAAAAGAGCATGCTCTCTCTCTCTCTCCTCTCTCTCTCTCTCTCTCTCTCAAAATGGTAATTCTAATAGTGTTTCTTTCAGCATGTAGGGTTTCCCATCATTCATAATTGAAGCATTTGCTTTTTGCTTTTTCTTGCGGCCTTAAGGAAACTCCATATTTGTTATTGCTAATATAGAATGAAAAAGAAAAGATAACTGATTTACCCACTGGACTGATTATGTCATATTCCTTTCTTTATATGTATGAATCTCCACCAGAATTCCTGGAGGTTTAACATCTACTTGTTGGAATATCTTCTATGGATCCATCTGGTAAGTACAGTAATAACCTGATTTTTGCATGAAGTTATCTTCACAGCGAGACTTGAAATCCAGATTTACTGAGATTATGAACTCATAAGATTAAGAGAAGAATCAAAATTTCTATTCTAGAATGTTTTGAGCTTGTTAGCTATTTTGATGGTAGCCACGGTGGTCATTCAAATGAAATCAAGTATAGATTCATCTATGAGTACCTTTTATCACATCATTGGGAAGCTTACGTGCCCACGGGCTTAAATGAGATCGCCATGCTCATGTTGATGACTGCTGAACTTGTTCCAATTTCTTAAACTAAAATAGTCAGATTCATTTTGTCAAATATAAACTCAATTTGGATTTTGAACATTTAAATGGTAATCTGTTTTAGATGTATCACATTGTGAGAGAATTTGGATGTGATGTATAATGTTGTGATGGATGTATTGTGTCGTTTTGATGGATTTGGATTGGAATAAATGTGTATAAATTTAAGTTGTAATGAATGTGAATTTGGATTGAAATGTACGTGTCTATCAGGTTTTGGGCTCAGCTAGATGCCTCAAGGCACCAATAAACGGATATTTTTCTTAAAAAATTTTCATAAATTCAGCGGCTAAAGCCGATGAAATTTATTCCACATATGGCGGCTAGGATGGCCGTTTATAATAAACGACGGCTTATCGTCAAATAATTAGTATTAAAACAATGGCTTGTAGCCGTCGAATTACTAAAACGACGGCTACGAGCCGTCATTTGTTTTGTAAACTGGACAGCCTTAGCCATCGAAAATGGAGAGGTACAACTTGAAATTCAACAGATTATTCAACAGTAAAACTTTCGTCGAGCTCAGGCTGCCGAAAACCATTTTCGGTGACAAAAAATTCGGTGTGCAAAAACGTTGCCAAAGTCCGTCGAATTTTTTAAAAAACGACAACCATGGGCTGTCGTTTTTAACCCTTTTTCACATAGTGCATCATGGCCCACCAACCATTCATAAATTGGTTACAATGAACATTTCAAGCGAATCCGTTTGGTGATTGATGGCCAAAAGATGAACTAAAAGGGCGGTGATACATAAGCATGATTAGTGTCTGACGGCCTAGTGGGGCCTATGGTTCGACTACACTGACCGTTAATTGCATCCGAAATGCCCTAAAATGTGAGACCTAAAGCTTCCATAGAGATGAGTCTTGAAGTTTACTCGAATATCGTTTCATTGAATGCTTAAAGACCTTGACCCAGGTGAAGCCCAGACAGGGTAATATTTAGACTGCTTTAGACTAAAACTAGTGGCACAGATGAATGGTAACCTTTACAAGTTGATTAGGATTACTTCATCAGGTGGAGCTGCAGTGTCTATAGTAAATTCCACATCTGGACGTATATGGAATACATGCTTAGGCCACATAAGCAGTGGGGCATGAATATACTTTCTATTCGTTCTTTGATTTCCTCATTTAAAAGTTTTAATATTAGTATATGCGAGCATTATATGTATGGTAAATAATCTAAAGTTTCATTTAAATAGGACAAACATGTATGTAAGGGTGTTTAAAGTATGTGCATTCTAATCATGTATGGGGGTCGTCGCCCATATAGTTTCTGATGGTGGGTCGTCATGGTTTGTTTCATTCATTGATGACTATTCCATAAAGGTATAAGCCTATTTATTGAAAAATAAATCATAGGTTTACACCTCCTTCAAGCAATGGAAGGCTGGAAAAATGATCAGGGCAAAAGGTGAAAGTGTTGAGGACTGGTAATAGTAGAGAACTCACTTATGGAGAATTCAATAAATTTTATAAAAAGGAAGGGATCATGAGGTACAACATAGTACGCCACTGTGGACAACGGCCTCGTGGGCTCTTCCACACAGCTTTGCCTTCATCGAGGGCTTTTTCACATGTGTTAGGGATATTGGTATATTTGAAATAATGTTGTGTAAGATTAGAGTCGCTACTAGCTAATTACTACAAATCAACGGTCAACTAGACCTGACGTGTAGAAACGCTTAAAAAAGGGATTAGAAGATTCTTAATCCTAAGATGATTCCTTGATCTACGTCTAGAGATTTGAGATAAGGACCACAATTACGAAATGGGAAGGTACACTCTGCCTGTACAAATGTTTGATCTCTACTTCACAGGATTAAACAAATTCTAGAGATTAGTTATGGTTCTTACACTAATGTTATATGATGCTATATCATGCTATGATCAGTCAGTCAGCACAAATTTTTGGTGGGCAGGCTCCGTTTGTATAGGCAAGCTTCAGAGCATAAATTCGTACTACAGTGTCATGCCCTGAAATTCAAGTACTCGAATAGGGTATTCAAGACCTGAATCCCAAACCTGTGAACCATTTATTTACATTACTTCAATCTACAAATATCACATTCATTCCACACAACATTCAAGGCTAACAAAAAGAAATAAGTGAAACCATTCATATGAATAACATGCCCACTATCCATCATCCATACTTTAGTAAATCACTATTACATTGATACTTGAATTCAACTAACTTAATAATCAACATAAAATTTAAAATCATCTAGTCCTAATAAAATGAAGTAATTTAGCAATAATGTCTAGCGTCCTCGTAATAGTCTCATTATGCACCTACAAAACTGACTAAGGGGGCATGAGCGTGACGACTTGTGGGATCATATCTAACCAACTACTGAAAAATGCTGAATTAAAATCAGATAGTAAAATAACATTAAAATGGAATGAGCAAGACTATAATAATATAATTGTGAGGCACATCATAGGAAATAAAATCGCAATGCAATACTTTCCACATATCATAATATAAACTTAATCACTTAATAGTTATAAGTGGTTAGCTAGCCCTACACTCTATTTTGCGGCCTTACGGGGATCACTATGCCAACTTGAACTTGATCAAGGTATGCAAGTATCCACGTCTAGGCATGTGTAGGTAACCCTTTTTCATGTAATCTTCTGGTTTTAACACTTAGGTTAAAATTTGTCTTTTCCACCGTTTTGACGGATTCTCCTAACCAGTTTTAGGCCTATTGTCCTTCCTTGCATTAGTATTTGGTAAGATGGATCTAACACTGGAGTTCAATCCTATCGTACTTTGATGTGCATTTGGATTCGATAATCTCCAGGAAACCATGAGACACCGAATCTTATTTGTTTTTGCGTGGGTTCCCACCGAGAGATATGGAAGATCTCTTAATGCCTCGAAAATCTAACACTCTATTGGAAATATGTTTTTAATGTTTTTGAAAGCCGCCCCACTTTGGGGAGTAGTACTCTATGAGGATTTTATTGTAGAATGATTTTGTAAAGAGGATTCAACCCGTGGTCACCTCCACTGGGGATGCCTGTGTGATTTCAGCAAACTAGTTTTTGTTGTAGGATGATTTTGGAAAGGGTTATCCAGTATGTATTTACCTTCATTGGGGATGCCTGTGGGGTGTTAGCAGACTAGTTTTTATTACAAACATGCCAGAGATTGGCCTTTTCTTTTGATGGTTTGAACCATATTCTTTATTGTGAACACTGCTTTTAGGTTTTGACGAGAGGTTTTGATCTGTTATCTCACACTTTGATGGCTGCGATCGAGAATAGACCCGCTAGGGATTTTGATGTTTTTAAGGTATTTTGAGATAATGGTTTTATTGCTTTGGTAATTGGATGGCCATGATCGAGCCAAACTTCACTGGGATTTTGATTTAATTTTTTTTATGATCGTGACCAGTACTAGAATCCATTGGAGGTAATTGGGAGTCTGATTAGTAGTTGACTAGCATTAGCAATCAAGATTCTATGCAAGATTGATCAGGTCTGTCGTCCCACTATGATCAGATTTCTTGGAGATGCGATTGTGTTCCCTTGGGATTGGAGTATGGTATGATCTTATTGGGGCGATTTGTTGGAAGGAACATTTCTTTGCAAGTTAGTGAAAATATGTGGAATTTTCATCCACTCTCAACTTCTACTGCCAGTAAGGCATTTGATCTATTTTATGTTAGCGAGCAAGACGAGCACACACAATTAAGTATCATAGTTTTACATCTTCGGATGATAAGTTGAGGGTTTACAGCCAACACACCCACAAAGTTGCTTGCTCCTTCTGTGCAATACACATAGACCATGTATCATTCAACGGACTCCTTTAGTCACAAGATGGACCACATC
The DNA here is from genome assembly GCA_003013855.2 of Liriodendron chinense. NCBI lineage: Eukaryota > Viridiplantae > Streptophyta > Magnoliopsida > Magnoliales > Magnoliaceae > Liriodendron > Liriodendron chinense. Next base: position 10,623,660 of record ML058484.1, on the reverse strand, counting down.
CTCACATTTCCCATGATCAATTCAGTTTGAGGTCTTATACTGGTCATAATGCCATGAGGGTGTGCTTCACCTCCCAGCTACCTTAATCCCATTCATGACATCTAGGAAAAGAGAATATCCACCGGCTTCAACAGTGACTTCCAATCAAGGTTGTCTATCATGGTGCATTTAACATGAGCAAGTTTAACTATTTATAAATCATAAAAAAAAAGGCTCTAGACACCTATATAATTAAGTGTCAGCCATATTTAGAAATGATTTAGAAAGCCCCTGAGAAATTGATCACAATGTAGTTTAAGGTCTTCAGACCATCAGATCGCAACTTGGATGGTCGGGATGATGGTAATTTTATGCTTGGAAAATGTTTTTGATTTTTGAAAGTTGATCTAGATCATCGGAATGTGATCACGATCAATGCCATCTTTTATTGGGAATGCTTGAAAATCTTTCTGATTTTTTGGCAAAATGACCCCGATCATCAGATTGCGATCGGATGGTCGCAATTGATGCCGATTTTTATTAGAAATGCTTAAAAATATTTTTGATTTTTTTAAAGATGATTCAGATAGCAATCGAATGGTCGTGATTGATGCAGGTTTTATTGGAAATGCTTGAAAATATTTTAGATTTTTTAGAAGATGATTTGGATCATCAGATGGTGATTGAATGGTCACAATTGATGCCATTTTTATTGGAAATGCTTGAAAATATTTTTGATTTTTTGTAAGATGATTCGAGTCATCGGATCGTGATCGAATGGTCATGATTGATGTCTATTTTTATTGGAAATGCTTGAAAATATTTTTAATTTTTTGGAAGATGATCTAGATAATCGGATCGTGATCAGATGGTCGCGATTGATGCCAGTTTTTATCGGAAATGCTTGAAAATATTTTTTTATTTTTTAGAAGATGATCCGGGTCATTGGATCGTGATCAGATGGTCGCAATTGATGCCAACTTTTATTGAAAATGTTTGAAAATATTTTTACTTTTTGGAAGATGATCCATACGGTTAGATTAGGGTTTAACGACAATGATCATGATTAGGGCTTTTGAAAGCACTTTTTTGGCAATTTTTAAAATTTCTTTTTTCTCATCTCAATTTCTCCTTAAAATATCACAAGGATTTGAAATTTTGAACAGAATTTGAAATTTTCCATCTTTCCCTCTCATTTTCTCTCTTCCTTCCTACTCTTTCTTGTAACCTCAATCTGGAATCCGTGCAAGATTCCACTGCCGCCACTACTACCAGTGCTCACCATTTACCAAGGGGAGTCACCCTTTCCCATCATCCGAAAAGTATCTGGCGGTAGCTAGGCTACCACCAGACACCCTTTTTCCCATCGGTTCTTGGTCGTGATCAGTCCATGGATAGATGCTTGATCTCCTTCTATAAGATCTGACTCCTGGTGGGGCTTCTAGCGTGCTCTGTCCAGCTTCTTCTCTTGCTCAAGCTCTCCTTCTTCTTTCAAGTTCCCTTCTTCGTTTCCATTTTGCTCTTATTTTGCTAGAGTGTGGGGGCCCCACTTATCCACTGATCAGCAGGGAGGAACCTCTGACGTACTTGGTGAATGATTTCCTATCTCATGCCTCTCTTTTCCTTCTTCATTTTCTTCATTTCTCACTTCTTCTCTTTACCTTAATTCTCATCAACTCTTATCTTCTTTCCTTATAGGTGTGACAAGGTGTGGTGTGTTCAAGTGTGGGTTTGAGATCAAGTGCTTGCCAAGGGCTCATGAGCTGGAAGGGAACTCAAGTTTCAACCATTTTGATGCTTCATTTCCTTTACATTCTTTCCTCCCCAAATCATTTGTTCAAGTGAAATCTTTCTTATACATAAGCATGTGTGGGGAGATTTCATTTTTTTTGAGCATTTTTAGGCTCGTAATAAATGGTTCCAAAGTGAATTTATGGGCCCCATGTGCATGTGGGTGTTCCCATGATTCATTTTGGTGCCTCAGGCTTTCCTTATTCCCATTCTTTTCATATTTATTTCCCTTTCTTCTCCTTTCTTTCTTTTGAGATGAGAATGGGCCCAATGAACTGAAGAAGGCCCATATCATATTTTTAGATTTCCAAATCCCATTAAGTGGGTCTATTTGCATGTTGGGCTCATTTAGGTAAGTTAAAGAAGGGCCATGCACCGTTTGGATGACGATTTCATTAATGGGCCAAATTCCTCAAGTTGGGCCCATTAGAAAATATAGATGAAGCCTCTTGACAAATTTCCCTTGCTTGGTGTTGAGCTTTGAATTATGCATATATATTCTAACTCTAATTCATCACACATTATGTATAATTTATAGTGTTAAAGAAGGCATCTTATATGTATATTTGTGTTTGTAGGAAAGAGAGAGAGAGACCTCATGATTTTGATGATAACTGAGACTTTTTAAAGCACTCAAAAGATAAAATGATGAAGAACCAAAGAAGTGGAGGAAAAAAGCAAGCAATGAAGGAAAGAAATAAAGAAAAAAAAATTAAGAAAATAAGTCATCCACGATCGGTCGCTCGCTGCCACCGACCGATCAGACGACCGGCCAAATTAAATTAGAATGGAGAAAAAGCTTGCTGGACAGTTTTGGACCTCCCAAGACCGGTTGTTGAGAAGCCAGGACTAGTCGTCCGACCGGTCTGAAATTCATAAGTAAAGAACAGTTTTTTCTAGACCTTGTTGGACTGTTTTTGTCCAATCCCGACCGGTCAGTAATGAAGAACAAATTTCCAAAAACTGTCAAGTTTGTCGATTTTTTAGCACCGACCGGTCGGCTAAGGGGCTTAGAGCGGTTGGCCATTGACTCCAACTACGTAAGAGTGATGCAGTCTCTCGAAGATTCCAAGGCGATGGCTAATTTTCTCTATAAAAGGACACATCCACATCCTTCCTAAGGCATTCTAGAAGAGTCATATAAGTGCTAGAGGTAAGAGATTCGAAGTTGAGTTTCTACAACTCTAAGTTCTTCTAGTTAATTTGTTCTAACTTTTATGTTTTCTTTTATTTTTCTTTTGTTTTCTAGTTTAATCATGTCTTTGATTGGCTAGAACCTCTTAACTAGAGCTAAGAGATGAAACTTGTAATTAATTTTAATGTTTAATTCATTCATACAAGTACTCTAAGCTTTTGTTTTGGATTTTTCAAATTCTGATTTGAATAAACTTGATATTTTAGACAATTCTGAGAGTTTGTGTGCCAAGTACATGAGTTACTTATGAGTTTATGATATTGATCATTATGGTTTTATGATAATTGGATTATAAAAATTCTAGATCCACCATGATCTCAGGATATGGTTGATGCTTCGAAGTGCCACAAGTTCAAGTTCTTCATGCTTAAGTAGAACTAGAAGTTGAAGTTCAAATTTAAGTTTGGACTATTATATGCTTTTGAATATTATATCTTCAAATTGGATAAAGATAGGACTTCGATTCCAATTATGATTGTGCTTGGTGAATGAATTAACATTAAGATTACTACAAGTGGATCCTTGCTGCTCTAATTACCTTTAAATTCTAAGATTTTTCTTATTTGAATTCCTGTTTATGATTTCTACTGAATTTGTGATGATTATAGTCTAGTTGTTAGAACAATTAGAATTGGTTAGTTACATAATCTTTGAGAACAATCTCGGTCTCACGATCGATTATTACTACATCGCGGCCTTGCACTTGGGAATGACAAATAAGTTTTTGGCGTTGTTACTAGAGATTTTTGTAGGCTAAACAGTTTTAAAAGTTTTAAAAGTGTTAGATTAGTTTCTAACATAGTTAAATAAGATTTTCAGGTTTTTTAGAATTAGGTTTCCTGAATTTTTCTAGAACTAACATTGTTTATTTGTTTGTTTTGTAGGATTTCTATTAACCTAGTTTAGCAACTTCAATAACATCCTTCTAACTTAGTTTATTTCATTTTCTCATATTTTTTTCTTTTTAAGAGTTAAAATTTGGTAGATTGAGAGGTTATGTGGTTTATGTCTTATTAGGAATGTGATCACACAAAGTGTCTTCAAAGTAAAGGGGTTCTAGTTAAAGGACTCGAAATCCATGTGTTAGGAAATATATAGAAGTTATTAAGAGTTTGGGAGGCATGGCGGCTAATCAACAAACACCGATAAGGAATCTTCCCACTCCAAATCTGACTCAAGAGGAAGTAGGAGAGAATGAAGTTCGGAATGCTCCTCCGGTTAGAACTTTGCGTAATTTCCTACACCTGGCTAGGGCAACCACACCCTTATGCATGGTTTTCCTCCACAATGTCGGAACAATTGATTTTAAACCAGGGGTGATTCAACTCTTACCAAAGTTCTATGGGCTAGACTCCAGGAGCCCATATTTACACTTAAAAGAATTTGATGAGGTTGTAGTTACCTTACAATACACTAATGTCACTGAGGATGTGATCAAGCTTAAATTGTTTCCCTTCTCTTTGAAAGAAAGAGCCAAAACATGGCTTCACTCTCTAAGACCGATGTCCATTATGACGTGGAATGAAATGACTCGGGAGTTCTTGAAAAAGTTCTTTCCGACTCATTAAAAAAACACCCTTAAACTAGCGGTAATGAATTTTTCAGTCAAAGAGGGTGAGACTTTCTTTCAAAGTTGGAAAAGATACACAGACCTTTTATTTGCATGCTCTATGACTTCGGAATTTGGTGAATCATAAGTTTTTTCTATGAATAATTGAATTCCAATATGGGCCAATTCGTAGAGATGATGTGCAATGGTGAGTTTATAAGTAAGGATCTTAAGACGCATCGAGCTACCTAGACATGTTAGCCGAGAATGTCCAATCTTAAAATACCTTGGACAAATCTAGTAATCTCATGCATCCTTAACAAAAAGAGAAAGGAGGAATATACATCCTCAGGGAAGATGACGACATGAATGCTATGATACCTAGCCTCACGAGGAAGATTGAGGTCATGAAACTTAAGAAGGGTGAATCCTCAAAATCCAATGAAATCGTTGAGAACGTGTGTAGTATTTGTGCCACTAATTTACAGTCCACACAAGATTGTCCAACAATTCCTGCATTCCAAAAGGTTTACATGAGCAAGCGCATGCTGCATATGGTTATCAACGGCCCTTCAATGGACTAATGGATAACATGTAGAATTCAAATTGGAAAAACCATTCAAATTTCAGTTGGAGGAATGGTCCTATGGCCAATCCTACCAACCCTAAAAAAGGACCATCTGTGCCTAAGGTTATACCTAACATGGCCCCACCTCAATTGAGTATGGAGGACACCTTGAAGGCATTTATGCAAGGGCAAACGTAAATTAATCAAACCAATCAACAAATGTTCCAAGAATTAAAAGTTTTGGTTGAAGAAATTAAGAGACACTTAAATGCTAAGGAAGGGACCTTTCCGGCCCTACCTCAGCCGAACACAAGACCAATATATGAAATAAGCACCCCTAATCTCTCCAACCAAAGCAAGAAAAATTCATTATCACTCTTAAAAGTGGAAAACAAATCGATAAATGAGGCCGATCCAAAGCTTAGGTGGACAACACATCAGAAGGCAGTGGGAACAATGATGACCACGATTGAAACCTTCCTAGGGTTCACCATGATGTTTATTTTCCATCCAACCTATTCATAAGGTCACAAAGACCTGGATGAAGGGAAAACACAAATATCAGCTTGATCCAAACATTTTGTGGCCCCAGGAAGTTTTCAATGGCACGCATTCAATCTTCATTGCTTCCTGTGGTATAGTCCACTTGAGCTTTAGATCTACTTCATTTTTTTTCCCATGCCTCAAAATGAACTCGCAAAATGGACAAACCACATGGATATAACAAATTCAGCATGATGGGGCCACAAAACTTGGTGACTTCTACATACACAATTGAGGTCGGTGGTGTGTGCCTCACCATGCAATTCGCACAAAAGTAGATTGCCTATGAGATCAAATGGGGCCCACAGTGATGTTTGTGAGAAATCCACTCCGACTGTCTATTTTTACATATAACACATTAGGACGTGGCACAAAAAATGAGGGAGATCCAAAACTTAAGTGGGTCACACAATAAGAAACAGTTCAATCTACCATTGAAACATTCATGGCATCAGAAGTTTTTATTTAGGCTAATATTTTTGTGTTTTCAGTTCATCCCATATAGGAATGACCTTATGAACGGTATGGATGATATTACCATCATGGTTCACCCCAAGGAGAATTCAATGGTAGGCATTTTACTGCCCGCTAATTCATGTCGTGCAACCCACTTGAGTTATGGATCAACCTCATTTTTTATGCCACGTCATAACGAATGATCCGAAAAATCGGATGGATGAGGTGGATTTCTCACAAACATCACAGGGCCTACCTAATTTTCCTAAGGATTTCACAGCCAATCCACGTTCCAGGCGGCTTCACCGCTTTAGTAGGCAATGTGCATTCCAGGTTGGTGTACAACGCACCACCGGCCTCGGTTAACGTCGCGAAGTTTTGTGGGCCCTATCATGATGAATGTTTTATATCCAAACCATCCATCCATTTGGCGATATCCATGTACCATGTCATCCTAAAAATAAGGCAGATCTAAACTCAAGTGGACCACACCACAGAAAGAAGTAGGGATTAAAGGTCTACCATTGAAAACTCTATGGGGCCACAAAAGTTTTGGATCAAGCTGATATTTGTGTTTTTCCTTTGTCCAGGTCTTTGCAACCTTATGAATAGGTTGGATGGCAAATAAACATTGTGGTGGGCCTTAGAAAGGTTCTAATGGTGGACATCATTGTCTCCACTACTTTTAGTGGTGTGGTCCACCTGAGCTTTGGATCGGCCTCTTTTTTGGCTCATGCCCTAAAATGATATCGCCAAATGGATGGATGGCATGGATATAATACATATATTATGGTGGGGCCCACAAAACTTGGTGACTTTAATTTCTTAGGAGAGAAGATGCAACATACGGGGAGATGAAAGACGGAAAATCTTGTATTTTTTAAATGTTAGTAAGAGTACTTTTGTCCATCATCATCAAAAAATTTAAAGAGAAATCACTTAGTGCATTTAGCTACAAGCGTTAACAGTGGGGTATAATGATCGTCCATCATCATTATTTAACTATACTTTTGTCCATCATCATCCAAGAATATAACTTACGGCATTTAGCTACATCCAAAATTCAGGTATACCATACCACAAGAAACAGTGGGTATAATGATGTTTCTTTGTCATCCAACCTGTTCACCAGATCACACAGACATTGATGAAGGAAAAAATCAAATATCAGCTTGATCCAAAACTTCCACAGCCAACAGGAATTTTTCAACGGTACAGGTTCAATTCACATTATTTCCTGTGGTGTGGTCCACTTAAGCTTTTTATATACTTCATTTTTTGTGTCAAGCCATAAAATTGTCTGTTAAAATGGATGAAGGGAGTGGATGAAATACATAAATCACGGTGTACCCGGCAGAGTTTACTCAGTACGCTTTGAGTTAGTACCCAATCCGCTTCCCACAATGTTAGCCAACCCCCCTTGGGCCACACTTCGGAGTCGGTACCAGTGTTGAAATGAGTCTATCTTCACGCTGTCTGCCACTTGAGCTATGGATCCGGGTGTAGTCTGTAGTGTAATGCTCGGTTAAAAGCTATGTGGCCCACAAAAGTTTTGTATCAAGCTGATATTTGTGTTTTTCCTCCGTCCAGGTCTTTGCAACCTTGAACAGGTTGGATGGTAAATAAACATGACAAACAAACATGTGGGACTTACCTTACCCCGTACCTTATCAACTGAAGTGTTATTTTCGAAGCTCAGCCAATCCCAACAAGATTGACAACCCATGCTCAGACCACAGCTAGACTGCACTAAGGTGTTAGATTTTAGGGCATGATAACAAAAATAGGCAGATAAAAAGCTCTCGCAGACCGCACAACACCACACCACAGGAAAGGGCTGTTGAAAACTTTTTGTGGGCCACAGAATTTTTGGATCAAGATGATATTTGTGTTTTTCGTTCATCACGTTTATTTGATTTTACGAACTTAGATGGAAAATAAACATCGCAGTGTGGCTAGGAACGTTTCAATGGTGGGCATAATCATCCCCTTTCTTTTTCCTGTGGTGTAGTCTACTTGAGCTTTGGATCTATTGCATTTTTTAGCTCATACCTTAAAATAAACTTTCAAAATGGATGGACGGCGTGGATAAACCACATACACTATGGTGGGGTCCACAGAGCTTTTTCATCATCGGACGATTGCTGATGCCGTTGTTGCGTGCTACACAGCGCAATCAGAGTCCAACGCAGGCAATTCGCGTCAAATTCGCATCTCTCTCGCTCCTTATAAATAGAAATCCAAGCTTACGAAGAGAGAAGCTCAGATCCGAAGAACCGTAAGATATTCCTCCTTCCGATTTCTAGCGGTATTTTCTCGAATTGTAGGAATAATCTTCTTCTTTTTTTTCTTTTTTCTTTTTTTTTCCTTTTTTTGAAAAATAGGCTTTTATAGGCAAAGAAGAGATGGAAATTCCATCAAAGGAATTGAAGGATGGGAAACTGCCGCAGGAGAAGTTGCGTAGATGTGATTCTTGGGACATTGAAGCAGCTACGGTCTCTGGTGGCCATGGCTCCAAGGTCTCTCTCTATCTCTAAGTATCTACGCCCCCTCATGTTCACTTTGCCATAAAAAAAAAATCAGGTGTGGAGCCTACCTAATCTAGCATCTCTGCTACATCACAGTGGGCCCCACCTAATTTCTCAATCCAGGAACTTCCGAGGAAATCCGCCGAACCCACCAAATTTCTCAGCCCAGGAACTTCCGAGGAAATCCGCCGAATATTGACTATAAATTAGGCGTTACCCGGGTAACAGCTATCGTGGGGCCCACCTTGATGATTTTCTGTATGTGAATGCCGTCCATCCCTTTCTCCTGTTAACAATCCCAAAGGACCCATCGTAACCTTTTCTTAATGTCTATTTACAATCAAATTAGAAACATTAGATTGATACAAAACTTTTATGGCCTGCAAAAAGTTTTTAATGGTTATTTCATACTCTAAAATGAGATGGAAAAACAGATGGACTGCGTTGATAAATTTAGGGTAACAACAACTAAGCTCTGACCTTACAAAATTAGATGTTTAAGTGATTAGTAGATGATCAGGATAAATTGGATGGTCTGGACGTTTCTTCACGATGTTTGCATAAGTACATCCCACCCTATTGCAATAGGGTATGTCTGCACTTTACAGCTGGATTGGAGTCTTTTTTAATGATCCAAACCGTTTATTCATGTGCCAGATCATGGATGAGAAAGACCCAAAAACAAATCTCAGATTGAAATATTTCAACCCTTTAATTATTCAACGGATACCAATACCGCCCATGCTCAAAAGGAACGGTGCGAAATGATCAAAGGTTGAAACGGTCTAATCTCAGATTTTACCTTTTCATCAATCTCCCATCCAAGTTGAGAGCCATCATATTAGCGATTTAGATCACTGAAAGATGTATCCTGCAGTCTAATGGCCAAGTGGGTGAGAGATAAGTGTCTCACCTGCTAGCCCATTTGCGTTTCAATAGAAGATCTGACATTCGATTGCTAAGGAGACACCAATTGCACCAGTGGATGTTCATCATATGACTAACTGTTTAGTGTGCTTTGCATGACAAAAAGTGGGTGAGGGATTTTGGGCGTAAGATATTGACAATCTCAACATTATTCAATATATAACATCGCAAGATGTTAAAAATATCGGCAATTTTCAGATTTTATTGCGGAAATCCCAATAATCACAGGAAAATTATTTAAATTTTCAACATTTAATTGATAACTACATATTTAAAATGATTTACTAAATTATGTTAAAAAAAATTTATTTATAGTGAGATTTTCCAAAAAATATCCTGAGGAAAACCTCAATTACTGTCCAACCAGTTGGACCACAAATGTCTATCCAAAAGATACCTTCCAACCAATCATGGGGCACCTAGATTTGCATCTGAGATCCACTCTGAAAATTAGAAATGTTCCGGGGACAAAAAGTCAAGCTGACATATGATTAAGGTGGGCCACACTAAAGGAAACGGTTGGGAGAGGGCCTGTTGTGACAATCATATGAAATCCACTCCAACCATCAAATTCTAAACTAAAATTTAGACCTAGATCCATGATTCAGATGGGCCACACCAAGAGAAACAGTGCAGAGCGTTGCCTTGTCTACTATTTCCAATTGTGTGGTCCACATGATTTCATGGTTGGGAATGATGCTTGGGCCTTGGCCTTGGGCTTAACATGAGTGATACACGTTGTGGTCAGAGTGGATTTCATAGTGAAGCCCACCTAAGCCGCCCACCCCATGCTCGCTAGGCTTTACTCCTTTTTCCTAATTTCTACTGTTGATTGTGCAAAATTTTCATGGGATACATGGCACACATGTACAAGATCCAGGGCCCTCCTCCAGCAGCCACCGTCAGGGGCCATGGAAAAAAGACCAGGCAGATCAGACGATTGTAACGGTTCGACTTCATGAAAAGTGTAAATAAATTGCCACCGTTCATTTTTGGACCCTGCTCTCATCAAGCTGTTAGATTGTCTGATCAATCTGATGTTCATCTATGTGTGAACACTAGAAATGTTGCTCCCTACATGAAGATCCAGGAAGTTGATCCCTAATCAGTAAATTGTGGAATTCATGCAGAACGTGTCTTGGGTGACGATCCTACAACTAGCCTTCCAGAGCCTTGGAATTGTGTACGGTGATATCGGCACATCTCCTTTGTACGTGTACTCGAGCACCTTCACCAACGGCATCAAGCACAACGATGACATCTTGGGTGTGCTGTCTTTAATCTTCTATACTCTCACCTTGCTTCCGTTCATCAAGTACGTCTTCATCGTCCTCCATGCCAACGATAACGGCCATGGTAAGGATCTCATTTATGATTCATGTTTCACATGTGTAAGGTGATCATCTGATGGGCCACTAATTGGATAGTACATGGCGTGATTTGACTATCCTAACCATCAGAAGCTTAGAAAATCAGTTGGCGGCCATTGGTTGGATCCTTACCATGATTTGATCACATTGGTTTATGAGCCACGGTCCATCAACATGATGGTGCTTGCAAGACCATTTTTTTCTTATTGTGACGCCTCAGGCAGGTCCACTCATCAGGTGAGCCATAACTGTACAGAAAATAGACTGCTAGGAAAACGAGGGAGCGGCTTCGGTGAATCACTGATCCAATAAGGATTCCTGACAGTGGGGTACACCGTGATGCATGTTCCTTGCATCCAAGCCGTCCATCCGTTTTGACAAATCATTTTAGGGCATGATCTCATAAATGAAGCAGATCCAAATCTTTTGGTGAACCACACCATAGGATGTAGTGGTGATTGAATATTGTAGACACTCCACCCTATGCCGACAAGCTGATTTAGATTGGACGGTTATGATGGATGGTGACCTGTAACCCTAACCTATGTCAAAACCTTAACCCAATCCTAAAACCTAATCCTGGAGCTCGACTCAACCAAACTCAACCCAATTAGCCCAGCCAGTCTAATTTCCGAAACCCTAGAACCCTTAAAGCAGGGCTTCAAGTCAATTCTTTAAGGTAACTTAAAGAGTCAACCTTTTGACTCAACTCACCTAATTAGTCAACGCACCCCATAATCCAGTCAACTCACCTAGTCAAGCCTGCACCAAAAACTAAAGCCCAAGCCCAAAATCGAGCTTAAACGAAGCAGTGAGAGGGGTAGCAACTTCACATAACTAATTAAGGAGGGAGCCCCCGTACATGAGGGGAGGCCTCATGCTAAAATTGAGGGCCAGCTGAGGCGCCCTCTCTTTCTTGGAGTGGGCCTTGTGTACACCGCAACGTCTTACCCTTTTTTATCTCTCCAAAACATTTGGAGATATATATTTACAATGTTGACCTCTTCTTTTACCCAATTTACATCTTTACCAAGCCATCCAACCAATGAGATGCCGCCACGTGACGATCTCAAATCCCAACCTTGCAACCACTTTTAACCTTAGTCCCACCTAGAATTACGTACAAAAATGTTAAGGTTGGAAGCTATAAATAGCCCCCTCCCCTTCTCATTTCCACATCCATAATTCACTTCAATCCATTCCAAAGCCTCTTCATTCTTAGCCCTAACCTAGCCACCCCTCCACCAAGGAGAGTGAGAGTGAGGAAGTGAGCCTAGCCTTAGTCTGGTCTAATTCAACCCTAGCCTTAACCTCTTGAGTCAACCAATTTCTAATCCAAGCCACTCGAGCTAACTCTCGTGGTATCTCCATCCATCCAACCATCTAACCCTTAGTCAATCTCGTCCAACCTTGCATCAACATTTGTGTAACACCCATTCTCTTCTCAACCCCCTGCTTCTCATTCATCCATAGTTCATATCATCTCGCATTAATACCGACTTAGGAAGTATGCTCCGTGGCTTGCCGATTTGATCGAATCATGCCCATCAGTAACTCCAGTTGGTATGCATAGCATTCATACATAACATTTCACCCAATCTGTTTGAATTCATACTCTAAGGCTTGCCAAGTTACTTGGACCCTGCCTATACAAGAACTCGAGTTAACTGGTTGATTTGCTAGTTGGATAAAACACATGCATCATAATGGGACCCACATAGCACTCACGTTTGACCATGTCTTGATGCAAGATGCATCGAGGAAAGTTTTAGGATCTTTTTTTTTTCTTTTTATAGAGTTACGTACAGATCGTTAATGATAATCAAATCTAGCAACCTTTTCAATTTTTCCATGCATCTTCATTAATTAAGTGGGCATTTTAGTCATTTGAGAAAAAATATTACGAAAGCTAAAGAAAAATTAACAGAAGGTATCCCTTTGACAATAACTCAAATATTGAGATATTTTGACGAAAAACTTATTTAAAAAGGTACTTGGATGTAAATACGGTATTAATGAGGTTCTATTATGTAAAATTCCTAAGTTTAATAGGCCAATCACCACTGTTTTCTGTGGTGTGTTCCAGCTGAGATTTAGGTTGCTTCATTTGTGGGATCATGTCCTAAAATGAGCTGTCGAAACTGATGAACAGAGTGGATGTAAGCTACATACATCAAGGTGGGACCAAAGTGAGGGATCCACCGACACCTTGCCGGGAAAAGATTAAGAAATACATGTACGGCCCACAAGACGAGTGTGGTGCCTTGATTTTAGGATAGGACAAATGACATAGGGATCTAACGTTGGATTTTGTATTGGTTATTAATCTAATTTATACAATTTGATTGTGATCATAGGTGGGACATTCGCATTGTATTCGCTGATCTGCCGTTATGTTAAGGTCAGTTTGATTCCAAGCCAGCAAGCTGAAGATAGAGATGTTTCCAATTTCCGGCTTGAATTGCCAAGCAATCGTCTTCGCCGTGCATCGAAGCTAAAATCAACGTTGGAGAAGAGCCCATTTGCGAAATATCTTCTCTTATTCGTGACCATGCTCGGAACTTCCATGGTGATTGGCGATGGAATCCTCACTCCATGCATCTCAGGTTTTACTTCTTTCACTGATCCAAATGTTGCACCAAATAATGTCATCTGTCTGATTTGTGGGCCTGTAAATAGATGGTTATGAATTAAAATGATGGAAGTCCATGAGGTGGTCCATCATGGATCATTCTAGTACAAATATCTCTACAATTGGATTAATTTCACGGTCGAATCTTTAACTCAAATCTGACCTGGAATAGATCCTCCTACTAGACTAGGAGGAAAGAACCATACGCTCCATTTGCAGACAATAATCAATTTATTTATGACAGATCAATGGTTCAGATCATTCCTCTTTCATGCCATATATCCGGTGCCTACTTGTATCATCATCATAATCAATGGTGATAGGTTTTGGTTCCTCTACTAACGTGGGATTATTTGAAATTTCGGTTGTAGTCTTGTCTGCGGTGGGAGGGATAAAGGAAGCTACAAGTGCCATGACTGAAGGTATGCGCTCTCTTCTGCACTCTCTCAGTGTCCATGTCCACACCACTCTTTTATTAAAGAGCTAGACTATGATGTTTGTCACATTGTTTTTCAGCAAGATTCACCACGTAGACAAGATCTGAACCAATCATCGAACATGCTACACCTTAGATGGGGCAGTCCCCAAAAAACGGACGGATCTGACAATCCTATCCATTCTATCAAATGACTTTTGGAGGAAAAAAAAATCAATGGTTGAGATTATCCACTTTTCAAATAATCCTATCCATTCTATCAAATGACTGTCCACTTCCTAAATAGCCTCCAATCCAAGGATTACGATTGTCCAGTCTGTTTGAGTTTGTTTTGGAGATGGCCCATCTCAGGTAAGGCCTATCTGATGATCATTTTGGATGTTGTAGACATTCGAAACTTGGATGATTTTAAATTAGCTGGTAAGACCAACATGTCTTTATCATGAAATACATATCACAAGAGAGAAATGGTTTATGATTGATATTAATCTGATTGGTAAAACCAAACGCACGCTAAAAAGTAAGGCTCATTTCATCCAATCCAACGGTTAGAAATGTTCACTCGCGCAAATGGTGGGACATGACCCATCCAAGGTAGGACTCACATGATGCTTGGTTATGATCTTTTAATACAAGTGAACTCACTGAAGTCTTCTTCTTACTTTTCTTTTAGGAAGGATTGTATGGTTATCAGTCGTCATCTTGATCTGTCTATTCTTAGTTCAAAGATTTGGAACTGATAAGGTGGGCTACAGCTTCGCACCGATCATCATCATGTGGTTCCTAATGATCGGAGGCATCGGCATTTTCAACTTTGCCAAATACAATCCGTCCGTTGTCAAAGCTCTCAATCCAAAATATATCATCGATTATTTCAGGAGAAACAAGAAAGATGCATGGGTTTCTCTTGGTGGCGTTGTCCTCGCCATCACCGGTTAGCTGCATCTCACTTGATTACGCACATTTACAATTTCTAACAAGAGAACATGCATGCGTGTGAATTGTGAATACATACTTACAAGAGAAATTTCTCTTGAGGTGAAAAGAGATGATCTGCAACATACTTTCTATCTTGGCACATGTGGTCAATTCATTAGGCTGGGTACAATGGGAAGTACACCTGACCCAAAATTAAGGATCGTCCACTCATCAGGTGGAGCAAATGTACATTAGATTGTAAGAGTCATAGACCATCACTTATATTTCATAACCGTCTTCTATACTAAAATAATCTTAGAATGATCATATCTTCGCATATATTGGTTGTAGGATTGGTCTAGATTGCTGTCCACCATGTTGGAACGGTCTGAATCACTTTCGACCTATTCTTGAATAATCTAGTCTCAATCATTGTCCATCATCCTGGAATGGTCCAGGTAATTGTCTGGATCTTTTGAATGGTCCAAAGAGCTGTCCACCTACTTTTGAAAGATCCAAATCATCGACCACCTGGTGTTGAACAATCTAGATTGTTGTACAGATCATTAACCATGTACTTTTGAATAGTTTAGAAAGCTGTCCACCTTCTTTTGAAAGAATATCCAAATCACTGATAGCCTAGTGTTCAACTATCTAAATTGCTATCCACCATCTTCGAACGGTCTAACCATGAGCTTTTGAATGGTCTAAATTGTTGTCTACAGTACTATTTGTAAAGGTATTTTTGTCATTTTCAAAAAGCCCACCAGCCTTATATTTATATAAGTGGTAAAATAAAAAGAAATTTAGTGCTTTTATCTAATTTAGGACAAAAATGGTTGCACTTCATTAAAAAAAAAAAAAAAAAAAAAATCTCATTTCACACAATTGGTGACTAGATTGGGCTGATTTTTGGGCCAAGGCATGTTCATGTGGGACCTCACGGGATGACTGGCATGATAATTTTACTATTCTACTGCTTTATGAGTAAATGCGTTCACTTACAATGATCTTATGCAATAGGAACTGAAGCGATGTTCGCAGACCTTGGGCACTTCACAGTCCGTTCGATACAAATAAGCATGTGCTCGGTAACTTTCCCGTCCCTCGTTTTAGCATATGCGGGCCAAGCATCATATCTCTGTTCACACAACGGCGATGTTAGAGAAACCTTCTATCGGTCCATACCAGGTGATGGAAGCCCCTGCTTATTGCTATAGTTTCATGTGGGATATTGAACAAACATTTGATTTTGGACCACTAACTAGGGTTGTGCGCGGTTCAGTTGGATAGGGGTGATATCCAACCGAACTGACTCAGTCAGTTTTGAATATTTAAAAACCGAACTGATGAAACCTCACTAATTGAACCGAATCGAACCGGATAAATTTTGATCGGTTCAATTTTGTCAATTTATCCATTTCATGATAATGTTCAAAAAATTAAGAAGATTCAAATCTTTGCTGAACCACACCAATGTAAAAATTGACGAATGATCATTAAAACTTGTTATAATTATATAGACTACAAAAGTTTTGTTTCAAGCTAAAAGTGAAACTTGACTTTTCCCTTCATTCAGGTTTGTTTGACCTTATTAACGGGTTGGATGGCCCTAGGCCATTTTTAATGGTGAGCGCTCAATTAACAATATTTCTTATGGTGTGGTCCACCTAAGATTTGGATATGATTAATTTTTTGGAACACATCATAAAATGGGTTGAGAAAACGAATGGACGGTGTGGATTTATAAGGTATTATCAAAGTGGGCCGTACCGTAGGGATAACACACACACATATATACATATATACACACACAAGGAATGCTCACATGCAAACCATCTCTCACGAGAACTCCTGAGAGATTTTTTAAGACTCATCACACGTGATGTGTACCCAAAATCTGATCCGTCCACGTGATGCAGCACCTCGAAAAACACTCAAGGCCCAACTTTCAACCTGATCCGGAACTCTTGTGGGATTCGGTTGAAAATGGTTTATAATTGTTACAAACCTACAACAGAACCGACATTCTAACTGACCCGACTCGGAATAGAATGGAAAACCGACCGAAACTGACTGATTCAGTCAGTTTTATCAGTTTGGTCAGTTTTTTTAACAGCCCTACCACTAACATGCAACTTAACATGGTGCAGATCCTTTATATTGGCCCATGTTCGTGGTGGCAGTCTTGGCGTCAATCATCGCCAGCCAAGCCATGATCTCTGGCACCTTCTCCATCATCCAACAGTCCCTATCACTCGGCTGCTTCCCTCTGGTTAAGATCGTCCATACATCCTCTAAGTATGAGGGCCAGATTTACATACCTGAGATCAACTACCTGCTCATGTTTGCCTGTGTTGCCGTTACCGCTGGATTCAAGACGACCGAGAAGATCGGCAATGCATACGGTATTAGCACTGTCACAACATATACTCCCGGCAATGGGCCAGTGTGGCCCATTAGCTTTCTGGTCCTGACCTATCATGGGGCGAAGGTTTGGTCTTGGTTTAGTCCAACTGGTTGCGCCCATGGCTAAATTTGTAGCCCAAGTAGAATACTTGCCAGGCTGGGCTCGGTTTGAAAAGAATTTTCTATTGAGGCATGGCCCAAGCCCAATCCCATTTTTGACTATTTTAGTGGATGGCTCATTGCATCCCTTGTTTGCTAGCTCTGTGCCAGTGGATTGTGACTCGTCCGAGTTGACCCAATCAAGTTCGGTATAGCTTCACACCGCAAGTCAGCACTGAGAATTAGATGTGGGCACAAACAAAGCCAGCTCGAAAGCTCGGCTCGGATTGTTTCGAAAAAGCTCGGCTTGGATTGGTTCGAATGGAAGTTCAAACCAAACCAAGCCTCCGAGTCAAAGCTCGTTTAAAAAAACAAACCAAACTCCAACTAGGGCAGTTCTGGCTCGGCTCGACTCGAAGCTTGATTTGATTCAGCTCGGTTTGATTCGGCTCGTACATTATAAGCACATTGTTTCCTGTGGTGTGATCCACTTGAGCTTTGGATATGATTCCATTTTGGGATAATGTCCTAAAATGACACGTAAAACATATGGATAACATGGATAATACATATACATGATGACATGGATGATACATAATACATTTACATGAATACACACTGTTTCCTTGCACTTGTAAGATTATGCTTGTGTACTTTTGTTTGGAAAATACTCTTACATGTCTATTTTGAAGTTGCGCTCTTTTGAAGGATGTTAAACATCATATGGTAAGATATGTTTGTACTTTTTTTTTCTAAGTTTTTAACTTCTTTTCTATTTAAATGAATAAGGAAAAAAAGAGCGACTGTCTGTTTGAACTCAGCCCAGCCCTGATTCGAAATTTTCAACCAAGCCGATCTCGGCTCGAACCAAATTTTTCTGGAGCAAACCAAACTTGGGCCGCATGGGTCGGCCCGAAACCCAAACCAAACCGATCCACAAACTGTGGTGGTACAAAAACAAACCAAACCAAACTAGGGCTAACTCGACTCAGCCCGGATCGTTGCCCACCTCTACTGAGAAAATGCCTGACTCGTCCTGACTTGGACGAATCATCCCCCAACTCGGCCGAATTAGGCATACTCTCAATGCTGACTCATGGTGCCAAAACCATACGAGACTCCACTGATTTTGAGTAAACTCAGATTAGTCGGAGTCCGAGTCTTCAATGTACACTCTCTGTGTAAATGATTCTTTCATGAGGTGGGACGGTCGATCCAGACCATTCATATATTGACTCCCATCTTTGACATTTGAAAATTGATGGCTAGGATCATTTGTTCTGAACACTTTTCTAGAGTTGGCCATCTATATCGTGACCCACCATGCGTGAGTCCCGATCTGGCGGATCGGATCAAACCTGGCCATAGTTATTAATATTGAAGAATTGGTATCCATCATGCAGGGATTGCCGTCGTGTTCGTGATGACTTTAACATCTGCATTGCTGGTGCTGATAATGGTGATGATATGGAAGACCCACATCATCCTCGTGATCTTATATGTCTTAACCATCGGCTCCGTCGAACTCCTCTACCTCAGCTCCGTACTTTACAAATTCGATCAAGGCGGCTACCTCCCCCTAGCCTTCGCTGCATTCCTTGTATTTGTAATGTGCGTATGGAATTATGTATACCGAAAGAAGTACATCTATGAGCTCGACCACAAGGTCTCGCAGGACAAGATACGGGAGATCGCCACCGACCCCAGCTTCCGCCGCTTGCCGGGGATTGCACTATTCTACTCTGAACTCGTCCAAGGTATCCCACCCATCTTCAAGCATTATGTTGCCAATGTGCCTGCATTGCACTCTGTGCTAGTGTTTGTGTCGGTCAAGTCACTCCCCATAAGCAAGGTGCCACCTGGTGAGCGGTTCCTGTTCCGCCGTGTGGGCTCGAGCGAGTTGGCTGTGTTTAGGTGCGTGGTGCGGTATGGGTACAAGGACACACAGAATGAGCGTGGATCTTTCGAGCGCGCATTGGTGGACTGGCTGAAGGAGTTCATCAGAGATGAGATGTGGGCCCCGCCGATGGCAGTGGCCCACCATGATGGAGAGAATGGTGGTGCAACACCAATGGTGGTGGGGCACCATGATGGGGAGAGTGATGGTACAACACCAATGGTGGGCCATGATGGGGAGAATGGTGGTGCAACACCAATGTTGGGCCATGATGGTGTAATCGAGGGAGGAGATGAAGAGGAAGAGAAGAAAAGATTGGTGGAGTTTGTGGAGAGAGAGATGAACGAAGGAGTGGTGCATTTGCTGGGAGAGAGTGAGGTGGTAGCAAGAAGAGGGAGTGGTATTGGGAGGAGGGTTTTGATAGACTATGCTTACAATGGCCTGAGGAGGAATCTGAGGCAAAGGGATGAAGTTTTTGAGATTCCTCACAAGCGTTTGTTGAAGGTAGGAATGACCTATGAACTTTAGAAGAAGGTTTAAATGAGTAATTCCCATGATCTGGGCTGTTCCTTAAATGGGTCCCTCCATGAACCTCCCGTGGCCTGAAAACTAGGCTAGTTTGCTAATCAGACGGACCATATATATAAGTGCATCAGTCGAAGTTGCATTGCATGGCCTTCATGGTTAGTGGGGACGACTGATATTTTGGGCCATGGGATACTTCGTGTAGACCCCACCTAATGGATGTCACAGATCTTGTGAGTTAATCATTTATCCAATCTTGACTTGTGTGAATCTATTTTAGCATTTCTCTAAAGATAGAATATGTGAATAATCTTATATTTTATATAGTTTTTCTTTCTTCATCTTTTTTTTAATGGAATAATCAAAACTTATATAAAATAGATGTAATTTAGAGATTGCTAGTTGTGATGAAATATATGAAATATGAGGATTTGATGATTCTCAACCGTGTTATCCTGGTGTATTTTATTCCAATGTAGACAACTTACGAGATATGTTCCGTTACATATGTGATTTTGAGTTTGATAAGATGGCCAATTTAGTCAATGGCCCAGATATCTAAGATAGATGTTGCATTAGCTTCGTGGTGGCTTTCAAGGGCCGAATCATGTTCGGATCACAGTGAGAGCCTGGGTGGTGAGAAATAGGGTCTCAAGCTCTGTGGCCTACCTGGCCCAGCTCAGATTTGAACTAGGCTTGGACATATTAGCTTGGCCCATGGCCCGCTTGGGTCTGGCATGTATGGCCCGATCACTTTTAAGGCCGGGTTTAGTTTTAGTCCATTTTAGCCCGGCCCAGCTCAGCTTGGATCAACTTCATTTATGCATGTGTCCTGTTCTTAGTAGAAAATAGAGTTTTCACTAGTTTTTGGGGCCCTCCAGGTCGGGCAAGGTCCAACCATTTTTCAATTGAGCTTGGAACTGTTATATTAGGCCCATGACATGACTCGCTTACAAAAAGCAAAGACTCCTTTTGGGTAATAAAAAACAAAAAATGTTCTTTTCCCTTTTAATTGTAGCATCATATCTCACATGTATCTCACATGTGCACATGGCCTTTTTTTTTTTTTTTTTTTTTTTTGCCCTTATTACAACCAATTCACATCAGGCTAACCGGGCCTAACTAGGCACGACCTGATTAATGGTGTGGATCAAGTTTCTATCGCTCAAATTTATACTTATGGATGGATTTTGATTTAGCTCAAGTGGGAGAAAATTGGTTGGACTTACGTTGGAAATTTACGATCAGATGAGTTCAGCCCATGATACACGGGGACCGTGATGTGATATTGTCAGACATCCAAATCATGTATAAAATGGGCCTCATCATGAAAGTGGGGCACCCCAAAAATCAGCCAGATCTAAAACTCAGGTGTACCCCATCATTAGGAATAGTGTGAAATCATGCTTACAAAACCTCTAAATCACATGATGTGCGGTGTGCTCTACCCAGGTTTTGGAGTGGCATAATTTTCATGATGTCCATTCCTTAGCGTGGGGCACACATAATAATCATATTGCAGGTGTATAAACAATATGGTGGGCCCAATTTTTTATCACCCAATTCAAGAATTTTAGGTGGAGTATAAGCAGGATAACATGAAAATTGGTTGGGCTCAAGTTGAAAATTCATGTCAGGTGACTTCAGCTCATATACCTAGAGTGGGTTATATATGTGGAATGATTCCATATAATCAACTGTATCATGCAGTCGACTTTATGTGATTCCACCATGATTTGATTGTGTTAGGCATCAATCTGTGCAAAGATGCTCCTCATCATGAAAAATGGGACGCTCCAAAATTCAGCTAGATATAAAACTCAGGTGGGCCACACCACATTAAACAGTGGAGATGGGACGCTCATTAAAGGCTTTATTGAGCCCACCGTGCCGTCTATATGCCTCAGCCCATTTCTTACTTGCACCATACGTGGATGAAGGGACATACAAAAAAATAGGACATTCTTATGTCATCGTATATCAAACTCCGTGAGAATGATTGATGAGATTGACCTGGACCCAACCCTAGGAATCTAGAGCCGAGATCTCGATCGACCATGACATGAACCAAGCTTAAAGGATGGTCTCCTAGGGTCGAGATCGATCGACCATGACATGAACCAAGCTTAAAGGCCAACCCATCGCGGCCCATCAACCATTCATGAATTTTTTACAATGAACATTTCAGCAGATCCGTTTGGTGATTGATGGCCAAAAGAGAAACTAAAAGTGTGGTGATCATGATACATAAAGAAACGTGATTAGTGTATGACCGCCAGTGGGGCCCATGGTTCGACGACACTGACCGTTAATGTCATCCAAGATGCCCAGAAATGTGATATCTAAAGCTTTCATATAGAGATGAGTGTTGAAGTTTACTATAGTATCTTTTCATAGAATGCTTAAAGACCTGGACCCGGTTAAGCTAGCCCAGATAGGGTTATGCTCTGACTGGTTTGGACCGGAACTAGTGGCCTTTCTAGGTGGGTCACTATGGAACCGGATTTTGGATCGGAATCATCTAGGTAGTTTTTTTTTTTTTTTTTTTTTTTGGGGGGGGGGGGGGTTTCAACCACCCAATTGTCCAACCCACAAAGTCTGGTTTTACTTAATTTGAGTGTGAGATCATGATTGCACCATGGGTTCGCCCGGTTGGACTGGACCGCCAGTGAAAATGCGACCAACCTGTCCTCTTTTTGAACCATTGGTGTGGTATATATCAATGGTTGGCCCTGGGCTGAGAAAATGAAAAACTGTTACTCGCCCAGTTCGATGGGCTGAGAAAAGGATGGCTAGGTCAAATCAAAGATGGATTGAATCATCTGATCAGGTTTTTACAGGGTAGCCCATAAAATGTATTTTGGACGCTTCATATCAATCAATTGGACTGTCCAACTGACTCTATTGCAATTAAGAGCATTATAGCTTATAGTGCTCCGAGAGCACTGGATCATTCTCCTATATTTATATTGTTATAATTACAGGCAATGATCCATGGGCTCGTTTCTCCTATATTTCTATTATTTTTACCATGCAAACAGCTGCGTTTTGAGCATCCACTCATCTATCTGGACCCTCCTTTAGGTCCAGACCATTCTTCGTAGGCTATTTTGAGAAAATCATATCATCGGATGATCTAAACTGTCTAGGAATATGCATGTAAAAATAAATAGACAACTTCCTTTCTACAAGATATGTTGGTTTGGCTTTGTTTTTTTTTTTTAAATGAGAGAGAGAGAGAGAGAGAGAGAGAGAGAAAAGAAGAAGAAGAAGGGTCTTTTAGACTTTTTGGAAAAGTGCCTTTGGGAATTATAGTCCCACATTAGAACTACAGGGTTTTAGCCCCCTCATATATAGTTTCATGTGAATAGCTTTTGTATTTGCTCTTAGTAATGGTATTTCAAACATTACATACAACCGCGATTGCCCGCCCGCTGTGACATGCCGGGCTCAGGCTTGTCTGCATGATCAATTTTGGTTTTTGTTTTTTTACCGAGTTTTACACAGTTTACTGGGGTCACGTCACATGTTTGAAGCAATGGTGTTGTGACCAGTTACACACGCGGCTGACTACCACCTCAACGCCACGTGTCGGCCGTGTATACTTTGGGTTTTACATATAAACTCTTTTTTCAAAAAAAAAAAAAAAAAAAAAACTAAAAATTATCGAAAAGAAAAAACAGAGAATGGAACCGCCATCTCTCTCTGTTCTCTTTGTATAAAGAAAAAAGTTTTATTTCCATCTCTTCTTTTTTTATTATTATATTATTATTATATTGAATATCAATCGCTATGGTGGTGGAGTCAGCGATTTTCACCGATCAACGGTTGTATCTCAAAGGCGATCGCAGAAGGACATCTGATCCATTCATCTATTTCGAGATATAGGTGCGAATTGTCATTAGGAAAGCGACTTGGTTACGTGCTTCCGCAAACCCTTTTTTTTCCCCTCATGACTTTAGGTGCCCTTATTCTAATTTATTTATTTGATTATTTTATATATGCTATTGCTGTCATCCTACAAATATTGTATATATTCTTTCTGATAATTATTTGAGTATTGGAACAACGAAAGAGGTCCAATCATGGATGAATAGAAAACTTCATAGGTTGGATCATTATGAATCAAGGTAGAAGAACATCTCATATATACATTCATCTCAATATGCATCACTCATGTTTGTATGACTATAAAATGGTCTATGCCATGTGATAAGAGGACTAAGCTTTTACTTAACAAATATAGGTCATACCTTATCGTGAATATCAATCTGAATATCTATGCATACGTTATCATGAAACGATGACATCCATACATACAAACTCAATCATGAAAAAATTAATATAATATAAATAAATATGTACACATATCCATAATAGTTTGATAAGTGGGGTTATTACACGAGTAAGGTCTAATAAAAGAGACTAGACCATGTTCCATTTTAAGCCTACTAGTATTCTACTCCTAACAATTGATAGGTGTGGTAATTGGACAGTGGCCATTCCAGTTGCATTTTCAGATTAGTTTGTCTTCCTGATTGAATTGATGAATTTGAGCAGTTGCATTTTGTGTCTATATCTGGTGCTCGAAAGAAATTTAATTTGTTCATTCTAATATTAGGATGCTTTATATCCGTTGGTGATCAAAACCTACCTGCATGAGAGATAGACATGTCTTGCCTTCAAAATAGTTAAAATCAAGATCTTATAGCAATTATGTACATGATTTCTCTTAGAGCACTACAAGTTGCATGCTCATGGTTGCATTAGGACAAACAAATGATCCAATCCATCCATGTAGGAAATGGATTGTTTGTGCCCTCTATTGTCAAAAGTTTTGTGGGGTCCACAAAGATGCCTATGAAAAATCCACTCTGTCCATCATTTTTGCAAGACCACAATAGGACATGATTCTAAAAATCAGCCACATCTAAAACTCAGGTGGGTAATACCACAAGAAATAGCGGGAATCGAATGCCCACCATTGGGAACTTTATAGAGGCCACAAAAGTTTTGTATCAGGATGATGTTTGTACATACATTTTCTATGAGGGGTAATAATCCTATGAATGGTTTGGATGACATATAAACATCATGATCATGATCATGATCAGCTCCAGGAAGGATTTAATGGTGGATGTTTTCAGTCCCACTATCTAATCTGGTGTGGCCCACCAGAGCTTTTTATCCTCCTGATTTTTAGATTCATGTCCTATTGTTGTCTTAAAAAACTAATGGATGAAGTGTATTTGTCATGGGCATCTCTGTAGGCGCCACACAGCTTCCAACAATAAAGGGCACATGAATATCTCCGTACTTGGGCACATGCAATCCACATCCTCCATCTAGACATTTTATTGGACCCAACATAGATTTAATAGGATACCATGCATATATTAGACCAATATGACTATGGTAACAATATAAAGATTAGCCTTAAATATGGATGACCAAGATAATTTACACAAATAAAAACCAATCAACATTGACTTTCATTAATCTATTTGTTGGGACCATCATAGATTGATTATGATTTTAAAGAGTTCCTTTCGCAATCTCAAACATCTCATGGGTGGCTGTAAAAAAAAGATGGATTAGTTCATCTAATTAATATGATGTTTACATGGTAGCTTACAGAAAGTATTTCTAAGCTTGATAGACAGTTCAAATAAATCAATTAGATTATCCAATTGAATTAAGAGCATTGTTATTTTTATTTCTTTGTTACTACTCTAAATACTATCAAAAAAATATGGTGGAAACCGAAATAATAAAAAAAATTCAAACTTCAAACCAAGCTCGAAGCACGTACAAATATACTTTTCTTAAAGCATTATTTCTCCCCTCTCATCATATGAGATCGCTCTAGCTAACCGCTTCCAAGATACGACAAGCCTTGATGGTAGAGTGTCGGAATCATGAAGAAACCCCAGCAAAAACTTGATATATAATTTTACAATTCTAGCATACTAAATTTATAAATTGATAACCTAATTCGACAACTTCTAAAGAGAAAATAATAGAGAATCTAAATTGAGAATTTCTATCTCTAAAAAGTACAATACAAGATTGATTTTATTTTTGAATTTCACTAGGTTTTATAGAGAATGAAAGGTTGTGCGTTTTCACAAAGGGTTTCTTCATAATTACTTATGTAACTGTTTAAAATGCTCATATCTCTATTAATGAAGAGACGCGTATGACTTAAAACGGCCAAATTAACCATTTCTTATAGTTGAATAATGCAATATCAAATTTTATCAACCGAAACTTCAGAACAGTCAAATTTTATCGACCAAAAACTTCACAATAATTGATTTCTTCTAGCTAATTGGCACAATGGCCGATTTGATCTGTTGATCGATCGTTAAAATGACCAATCTCACGATGAACTTACTTGTTATGACCGATTTAGGAATAATTTAGCCTAGTCGCATCATGACTCGCATTAGTTTATGGTATGTCAGATGGGAATGACATTCATAACATATGTGAGTGAAAAGTGCATCTTTATAACCTCACTGCCCATGCGTGCCCATGCACAAGCGCCAACACTAGCGAGAACGTGATCACGTGCATGCATTCCAATGTTCCGCATTGGAACATGTAAGCAATCCTTCTTCTCTCTACAACTTCCAAGTAAAAATATTAGAGAACTCAAAGTTGATAAGCCCCTCTAACTTTTTTCCTCCAAGTAATGTGAGGCTAAAGAGTTTCAAAGAATTTAACTTTATTAAAAAAAAGTTTTAGAGGAAAAATAAGATTCAAATATATTTGAATAAAGTTAAAGAAAAAGTGTATGTGCAAGGACTTTAACATTTCTATTATAATATTTAACCAATTTCAATTAAGATAAAATCTTAACTATCTCCCACTAAGTTATATAAATATTATAGAAATTTTT
This sequence comes from Liriodendron chinense, assembly GCA_003013855.2. Lineage (NCBI taxonomy): Eukaryota > Viridiplantae > Streptophyta > Magnoliopsida > Magnoliales > Magnoliaceae > Liriodendron > Liriodendron chinense. The sequence goes on along the minus strand of ML058484.1, from coordinate 10,596,934 downwards.
ACTAGAAAATAATGTTCTTATATATGTATACAAAAATGTATCTTTTAATTTGAACATTTCCTTAGTATAATCGACTCAAAGTATTTTTTTCGAAATTTCTGGTAGCATAGGCTTTGAATTAGTTATTCCTTAATACATAATTTGAGACCACATATAATCACGTTTACTTATACGAGATTCCTAATTTTATACTTAGTACTTTTAATGGTTATGTGTTTCTTCTTTTATGAGTGATTTTGAAAATAATTCTAACTCTCATTAAAGGCGGCATTACCTCTATACTCATATAGGAAAAGTCCTTCCATTGTCTCGATTACATTTTAGACACTTGTCTTAAGATTGGACTTCATTAAGAGTTCTATGACTCAACCCTCTATTTGTAACGGTCAAAACTATCCATTCCAAATAACGTTCTTAATTTCAATGCTGAAACTAATCATGTAATGACTTATTTTTATCCATTAAACTAAGAACTAATCATTTTCTAGTGTTAGGTTAGGTTTCTATCACTAGTGAATATTTAATCAAAGAGTTTCAGCCTCATCCTTTTGAATATATCGTTATCACTTCTTTTGTTAGAGGCTCTATGAAATGATCAACAAAATTATTGCTTGAGTTCACATATAAGTGATAGTAATAATTTCATCTTGAATCAATTACTCTACATAATCATATCTCAGAATAATGATTCTGGATTTTCCATTATGTGTAAAATTATAGGCTCTCCCTTAAAAGGTGGCTTCATTATCACAATGAAGTAATACACCTGATACAGGCTTTGGATAAAATAAAATTTCTAATAAAAGATTCTTTGGTTACTCATCTCTTTGTCTGTTATAGTTAAACTATAAACTATGACTTCATTGTCGAGTGTATTATTTAGGTTTGCTTCTTTGATCCCCAAAAGACCACTATACTTCCTATAATAAATATCTAACCTGTTGTGGACTTATTGTCCCCCGCACTTGATATCCATCTCACATCTGTAACGGCCCAAATTTCAAGAACTGAGTATAACCTCGATCCTCGAGATTTCAGGTGTTACTATGCCTTTGTAGAAGCGTGATTAGTGAGTTTAATGTTAACGGTACCATAACACAAGTTTAAAACTCAAACAAGCAATAGAGAAATGGCTAAAGTTTAAATGATTACTTAACCAAAAAATGATATGTTACATCATCATCTACGTAAGGGGGCCCACATAATGGGTAGCCCACAATACACGTCCAAAACAAGTAACCAAGTCAATGAGCTCATGGCTCTCAAAATACACCAAAAAGGCCTAGCACCACGTGCTAATCCCGGCCATCCAAAAATTGAAAATACGAGATGTCCTCAGTAAAGCCCTCGAACTTCGCCTGTAAGACGTTCAACTCCAGATATCTGCATCTAAGACAAGGTTTGGTTCGTGTTTTAAAACATTATCCCAGGTAGAAGTGAGTGACCAACTTAGTGATATTATAATTCTAAGTTAAGCATGTTATCAAATCAATCAGGTTTAGGTAATGACTAGAAACCAAATATACATGTTCCCAGTCTAGTTTACTTAATACATGAATGTTATGATTTCGCACACAATGCATGTCTCGAAAGTTACATGAGGAATACAAGGAGCACTAGTGCCGCATTGAGTAGCCAGGCACCAACAATCCTCCACATATGCAAGCATGAGGGTCATTTTTTGGCATCCTAGACTTTCTAACAGTCGAATAGTTACTTGGAACGCCCATAACATATATGCATGATTAATTTGGCCCTTATTAGATCATTCTCACCCAACATAATTGGCGAAGCTAGGGTACTACTGTTTTGTCTTGAGTCTTGAACTAGACCATCTGGCTTCTTGCAATGTGCCCCCAATCACCACCGATAACTCGCAAATCGCTACTTCATCCACATAACCGGTATAGTTCCATACTTCCTTTTTTTCTTATACACGATGGCTCATCAACCATCTCAGTTTACACCAATAGGGTTCGTTACCCTCACAATTGCTCCCTGGACTCTACGGAGAGGCTAGTCATCCCGGCATAGGCCGACGACTTGGGCACGATGTCCCATACCACCATGCTCGGCCCAGGGTACTTGGCAGGATCGCATCACACTTAATGATCGTAGGTGGACTCATTTCCACCAATAACCATAGTATTTTGAATTCAATAAAATGTGTGTCAACAATGACTAACAATCAACTATGCCATGCATTTGACAGATCTGATTGCCACAAGGGAACATCGATCAAACCGACATGGGCGCAAAGTGATCCACGTAGTCCAGTTATTATCGATAGGCCGGGTTCACCCCGATCAATCAACCCCGTCTTGGGTAGCCATCTCAACCGGGCTACCTCAACCTAGTACGTTTGGCCAGTCATGTCCTACTAAAACTCTACATCAACTTACGTAATATAATATATTCACAAGCATAGGAAATATATTATTAAGTGACCAACCAGGCACAACATCAACGTTTCAAAATTCACGTGTTATGTAAGCATTAGGTCATAGAAGGCATGTCAACATATGTAATAAATGTCATTCAAGCATTTCATCAAACGCCCATGCTATATAAATGCACGAAATTCAACAATTTGCAACAAATAAAATAATATAAGCATTTAACACCCATAAATCCAACTTGCAACTACGCATCATTTCCTAACACCGAATAAGGTTGATAAAAGTAAACCTAAAAGTATAATCCACACCTTAGGGTTTTAAGATTTCTCAATCGAGCGATCGCCTAGGGTTAGGGTTTAACAGGAATTACAAACTTGTATACAAGGTAAGCTTAGGGCAAGGTTTACATTATAAATCCTATAATGATTTAGGGTTAGGAGGTATGATTCTTATCTTACCTCCGATCTCAACGAACTTGACGCCTTCACGAAAACACCAAAACTAGGCTAGTAGCTTAGGCTAGGAGATACAATCGCAAGCACAAGAGTACACCCCACCACAACTCTCTCTTCTTCTCCTTCTTTTTCTTTCCCTCAACTTCTCTCTCTCTCTCTCTCAATCTCAAATGGCTTGAGATTTGAATGGAGAAAAATGCCCCAATCCATCTCTATTTATAGTGTCAAATGAACTCTTATGACCTTAGTGAGTGAATTATTATGTATATATTTCCCTAGGAAAAGTTAATTCCATCAGCAGGAGTCCATCGGGACATACACGAATCTATCTAAACCATAGGAATACTACCACTCGACGAGATCTACCACAAGCCTCAGCGTCACGTAATTCTGGTGTGGAGATCATCAATTACAACACGATACTTGTTTAACGGTCACCAATTTTTTATCAGGGCCACAACTTTAAGGAACTATACAAAAAATTTATTTAGTCTCGGATCTTAAGTTCCACATCATTTCGATGGTTCCAACCCCACAACTTAGGGAATGTTCAAAATGACATAAATCACTTACCTATTGGGCATTTGTTAGGCAAACTCACACATCACATGTACCATCACCCTAAGCCCAAATTATTCATTCGACACCTCACTGTGGCTCAATAACTCGTGAGGGTCATCAAGCCCATCGAGACGAAGGTTCCCGCTTAGTTTCGCACTAGTCGATACTTTAATGAAGAGCCCACAAACTATTAAGGTAATCGAGGCACTATTCACAATAGGTTGGGCATCAGGATTTGACGGGTATAATAGTATAGGTCTAGCCTTGATGAGTTTAACATTTAGCGTCCACGCGATTAGCGAAAACGCCATCTCGGCTTAAGTCAATTCATTTAGGGGTTTCTAGGTTAACGTCGAAATATTCAAGTTGTATGACCATTCTAACGTCATCACCCGAGTACGCACTCGGGTTTTCGATATTGAAATTTACAAGATGTTACAACATCATTATATTATTCCAATAGGGCAAAAAATTCTAAGTAAAATAGTCCTAGTTCTTTATTTCCTCTAAGGTAACTTAGAACACTAAAAATGGCCTTTCAATATTTTATACCGTGATTGCTTGTAAACATACTCAGTTTACTCACCGTGAATACTATGTCAAGTCTAATACACCATATTGCATATATAAAATTAGCGTGACATCACATATTCGAATAATGTAATTGCTCTTCTATTATTTGTTATTAGTTTAATACTTTGATTAAATGGGGTATTTGTTTCTTTAATTTTTAAGTGATTAAACTTATTTAGTACTTTTTCAATATAATAAGATTCACATAATGCATAATTCTTACTTTTGGGGGGGGATTAATACACACACCCCATGGTTAGTACACCCACCCCACTATTAGTCACATGGCAATGTTGGCCACCCCCACTTGAGAATTAATATCAAGACCTCAGTGTTGATCGAAATGAGGTTCTTCACTCAGTCTACCACTTAAGCTATGGATCAAGATGTTAATGCATAATTCTCATTATGTTGTTTAACTTTAATACCTAAAATTGCATCAAATTTAAAAAAAAAAAAAAATCCTTAATTTTATGTGTGAAAGAAAGAAATCTCTGTTTCAATCATATCTTTCATATTATTACTTATGATTAACATGTTTTTAACATGCAAACATATTATAATAATGCAATCATTACATATATACTGAAATATATGCATTTATCAACTATATGATATATGAAATCATGATAGAGCACTTTAGAATGAAACTTTTCATGCCACTATGGTACTTGTTTTAATTTATATAAGGATTTAATACGTCCATAAATCTTATTTTCATTTTCTAGAAGAATAATTTCTTCTGATTGTTCCATGTACACCTTTTCATTAAGGCCATAATTTAAAAATGAGTCTTCACACACATTTAATGAATGTGAAGATGATGAATGGATGTTAAAGTAAATAAAATCCTGATAAAAGTTTTTCTAGCCATAGGTATATGTGTGATAAAGTAATTGATTCTTTCTATCTGTCGGAATCATTTAGCTACTAATTTAGCATTGAACATTTGAATTATACTATGAGTGTGATATTTTCTTCTAAATACCCACTTAAAACCTATAAGTTTGAAACTTGGTGCTAGATCTACTAATTTTCATGTTTAATTTGACATAATGGAGTTCATTTTATAATTAATGGTCATTTTTAAAAAATAAAATCACTATGAGATATTGCTTCACTAGACTTTTTGGGATTATCCTCAATATTAAGCACTAAATGGATCTTTCTTATGACATTTTCTTTATCACCTTTAACAATGTTAAAGGAAATGTGCTGAGAATATCTAATTGCGATCCAGATTCTTTTCTACTCATTTAACTTTTATGAGGTTCACTTTAAAGATCAATAGGTTTTGGAGTTATTTTGATTTAAAATTCATCTACAAAGTCATAATTTGGAGTTTAAATCTTGAAATTTTTATACTCTTCTAATAATAAGTTGTAAAAGAACTCTACATCTCTACACTCTATTATCATGTACTTTACTATTTTGTGCATAACATACAAATGTGCATTTAATAGCTTTAGGACTTAGTTTAGTTATTTTAAAATTAAAAGTTCTACAATACGCTAGACACCCTCACACTTTAAAATAAGTAAAAGTTTTTTTTTTTTTTCCTTTTCATATCTTATATGATGAGATCTTAGTTTTTTCAAAAGAAAATTTACTTAGAACGCAACATACTACTAATAACATTTCTCACTATAAACTAAAATGCAATTTCGCATGTAAAGGCATAACATTTTCTATTTCTACTAAGATAAGATTCTTCCTTTTCAACCACATTATCTTATTATGATGTAATGGTATTGTGCAATAGCATACTATGTCATGTTCTTCATAGAAGTTAAAAATCATTAAAGAAATATTCTCCTCCTCTATAATTATGGAGAATTAATTCGATCTTCTTATCTAATTAATTTTCTACTTCAGTTTTATGGTATTTAAAAGCATAAAAGAACTCCTTTTTTTTTATCTTAATAGGTACACATATATAAATTTAGAACAATTATCTATAATATAATGAAGTACCTTTTTTTCTCCTATGATAAGAATGTCATTCAATTCACATATATCGGTGTGCACTAGATCCAAAACATGATAGCATCTCTCAACATTTGAAAATGACTTTTTAATCACATGCGTACTTCGTATCTATAATTCTCATTTACATTACATGAGATTAATCATTCTTTATTATTAATTTAATGGTATTATAGCTTACATGTGCCAATCTATCCATAAAGAAACAGACATGATCATATAAATATAAGAAGAATTATTTTCATTGTTAGATAATTTGACCATCTATTACGAGAATATTTATTTCCAATGAAGTTTTTATTCTTAGACAAAATTAATTTGTAGAACTCAGACACAACCAAGATATCAGGTTCATCATGAAGATCTTTAGAAACTCAGCTTTTTTATCAAGTTTGGGACATGTAACACATTGGACAAGGTAATATTCTTTCCAAAAGTAAAGAAGAATTTCATAATTTCTTTACTGACTACTTTTGATCGACCTTCATTTCTCATTTGAAACTTTTGTCCAGTATTGATGTCTTCATATGTTTTAAAGGTCGATTTGTCATAGCAGATATAAATTATAGTTGTAGTATCATACCACCAACCAAGTATCTTTCTTTGACCATATTGATTTCAATTACCATGGCAACTATATCTTCATCCACCACATTTTTCATAGGTTTCTTTTGAACCCTACAAGCACGATTGAAATACCCGTTCTTGCCATAGATGTAGTATAGACCTTTAGACTTTTATTTTTATTTTGGAACTTCTTAAACTTATCTTGATTCTTATTAGGTTTCAAGGAGTTGTTCTTATCTACTTCACTCTTGTTTTAAAATGATATTTTTGATGCATTGACCTTGTATGAACCATTAGAAGTTGTGTCATCTTTCATGTCTCTTAAACGAGACTCTTCGTCAATTCGAAAATATTTCTAAATTTGTTCTAATGAAAAGTCTTTAAATTTATGTAGTATCTTCTTCCTATATTATTTTCATGTTGAAGGAAGTTTAGAGATAATGATAACAACTTGAAAAGACTCAAGTATGTCAATCTTTAAGGCCTTAATTTTATTGACTATCCCTTGCAATTCATACATTTGAGATAAGATAGGCTTGTTATCTATCATAACAAAATCAAAATACCCAATAATGAGAAATTGCTTAGTACCTTCTTTTTTAACCTTGTACTTGAATTCTAGGGCGTTTCAAATGTCTTTAGTCGAAGATGTATCTATATATATATAGAGAGAGAGAGAGAGAGAGAGAACGTTAAAACTGTGTCCACGGTAAATTAGTTTTTCTTCTCTTTTTTTTTAAAAAATTCTCTTTGGAGAATCATGATCAGTCAGTGAAAGAATTGCAGGCAGATTTGAATTTAATACACATAAAAAAGTTTCAATGCTGTTAACAAAAGCCTAAGTTTATATTACCAACATGTGAAATTTGTGTCATCAAATTGTCTACTTTGAACGAATCCTACTTCATCAACTTGATGGAAGCTATTCTAATTTCAGTTTCCATGAAATAACATTTTAAGATTGTTGGGAGAAATATAGTGAAAATTGAAATAGAACAAATAAAAAAAACTCAAGCTTTAAAACAAGCTCTAAGCACGTATCAGATACACTTTCCTTAAAGTATTATCCGTCATCTTTCATCCGTATGAGATCGGTGTCGAGATTCTAGCAAACTACTTCCAAGATGTAATAAGCTTTACCGATTTTGGGCACAGCAATTACAAAAAAAAAAAAAAAAAAAAACTCGGTATGCAATTTTGCAATTCTGACAGATTATGATTATTATAAATAACTCACTTCGACAACTAGTAGGGAGAAAATACTAAAGAATTTAAACAAATGATTTCTACATCTAAAAAGAGCAATGCAAGATTGTTGTCTATATTTTATAATAAAATTTATTTTTTTATATAAAAAAAAAAGAGCAATGCAAGATTTGTTTTATTCTCGAATTTCAATATATAGGTTTTATAAAGAATGAAAGTATACATTTAAAAAAAAAAAAACCATTTTGAACAGTCATTTATGTAATTGTTCAAATAATCATGTCTATTAATGAAGAGACACAACTTAACTCAAATCGGTCAAATTTTGTTGGCTGAAACTTCACGACAGTTAATTGATTGGTGCGATAGCCAATTTTTGTTGGCCAATCATTAAAATGGGCAATCTCATTATAAACTTACTCGCATTGAATCACTTTAGTTCGTGATAAGTCAGTGGGAGCGCCACTAACGACACATATGAAGACAAAGTACGTTATTAGCGCCTCTATAACCTCATTGGCCCACTAACGCCTTTACTGTTGGGACTCGCAGAAGCACACTGAGTAGAATTAAATGACATAATCATAATAGTAAGCAAATCAACAAATGAATACAATCCAATTTTACGTAGAAAAACCCTTGCAGGAAAAATAACCACAATACAAAGAGAATCAGTATGAAAATGAAGTTACAAGAGATGGACTCACCCAGATCAAAGCCCCACAAGAAAAACCCTAGATTTCTCTCTCTCTCTAAAGCTCTCTCAACCCTTAAGCATGTCTTAGAATCACTTAATCCCGCAATTATAAGTGTTTATATATCACTAAGCCTGGATTAGAAACAAAACACATAAAACCACACTAAACAGTGCGTTGTCGTCGATTGACCAAAAACCAAACTTGGCCAAAATAGTCCAGCGAGCAAACAACAAAATCAAAGGAATTTCAGTCAACCGAGTAAAGGGGGTCGCCCGACCAATGACCCCCAAACTGTCAAATTGAAGACATCTCTAATAATGTCCATCATGGCTTCAATCTTCCATGCTCCACTGATCCAAAGCTTCATCCTTCATATCTAATTCGTCTCCATCATAACTCCACCACTTCTCATGCACATATCGTCTTCACTCCAACACCTTCATGCCCAGCTTGTTCATGTGACCTAGGTGCGCGTGCCACATACATGTAGACGTGGAATCCATTACAAACGTTACAACTCCACCTGATGAAGTGCTCCCAATCAACTTTTAAAGATTGCTGGTCCTCTACGCTTTCATCACTACAAGTGCCCCCTTTGAAACTTTACAAAATCGATCGAACCCGATGAATTTGCACCCATTACCTTAAGTGCACCAAGAGATATCAAATTCTTTTTCAGCCTAAGGACATGCCTCACATTTGTTAGGATGCATTTGATCTCATCGAACATCCTAATGTGCACCGAACTAATACCCACCACATTTCAGACGTAGTCATTACCCAAGAACACCGAACCACTATCACACTCCCTATATGCAGTGAATGAACTCCCTGATAATCCCTCTTCATGTGCCCTGTCTGTCTACAACTCTAGCACTTCAACTTGCCATTACTTTTACCCTTGGATATTTATATCTAGATCGAGAAGATCCCCTATCTCGCTCAGAATTTCTTCTCCTCGTAACTAGTGCATCTGAAGACATACCCATGTCACCGCTCTTCTTTAATCATTACCTTCGATTGGAGGGTTGAGATGATGGTCTCAATGATGGTGGTCATCCTAATATCATAGCACAAAGTGTCTTTAAATTACCCATACGATTCTATAAGAGAATTCAACAAGATGCATGCTTAATCTCCGTCCTTCATTGTCTCTTCCACATCCAACAGTTTGTAAATAAGTCTATTGAAGTTACTAATATGGCTTTCAACATCAGCCCCTTCTGCCATCTTCAGATTGAACAACTGTATCTTCAAATACAAATTCAAGATATTTCTTCACAAAGATATTCTAACTTTGCACATGTATCAGTCGCAGTCTTCTCTCTCATGACGTTATAGAAAACTTCATCTGTTAAACACAATTGGATTGAGATATTAGTCTTTTGATCCATCTTCTTCCACTCTTCTTTCATAGATTATAATTGCTCTCCAAGTAGTGCATCTTTCAATCCTTGCTGAACTAGGAGACCTTTTATCTTTACCTTCCATAGTTCAAAATTATTTTTTCCGGAATACTTCTCTATGTTGAACTTCACGTCGGATGTCATCGATACGTTGTCTTAGATTTGAATCTACTTCCCAACGTTAGCTTTGATATCATTTGTTAGGACTCGCGGAAGTACACAGAGTATAATCAAACGAGATAATCACAATAGCAAGCAAATCAAAACACGAAGACAATTCAATTTTACGTGGAAAACCCTTGCGTGAAAAAAACCACGACACAAAGCGAATCACTATGAAAATGAAGTTATAGGAGATGAACTCACTCGGATCAAAGCCCTATAAGAAATTAAAACCCTAGATTTTTCTCTCTCCAAATCTCTCTTAACCCTAAAGCATGTCTTAAAATCACTTAATCCCGCAATTACAAGTGTTTTTATAGGACTAACCTCGGATTAGAAACAAAACGCATAAAATCACACTAAATAGCATGCAATCATCGATCGACCAGCCTGAAAGTTCGATCGACTGAACTTGGCCAAAATAGTTCAACGTACAAACAACGAAACAGGAGGAATTTCGGTCGACCAAGCCAAAGGGATTGGTCGACTGATGACCCACAAACTGTATGATTGAAGACATCTCTGATATTTAAAACCTCACTGTCCACGTTGCAGGTGTGTGCATTTCAGTGTTCCGCACTAGAATACACTTCTCTCTACAATCTCCAAATAAGAATAGTAGAGAAGTAAAAGCTTATAAATTCCTCTAGCTTTTTCCCCGAGCAATATGAGACTAAGGATTTCCAAATATTTTTACTTTTTCAAATAAAGTTTTGGAAAAAAAAAATGAAATTAAAACACATTTAAATATAAGTTAAGAAAAAGTGCATATATGCAAGCACTAACATTTCTATTATAATATTTTATCAATTCCAATTAAGATAAAATCTAAAAAATACTTTCGTGTTCTCAGAGCACTATGATTCATGGTGCTCCTAGTTACATCGGTTCACTTGAACAGTCCAATCAACCGGTTTGAGCTGTTCATTAAGTTTGGAGCACATTTCAGCTTTGATGCAAAAATGGCACTGATGGGACAATCCAATCTATCTGGGATTTGGCACATTCTCTGTAGCCATTCTTAGATGGAATGGTTCGAATTGCCTAATGAAAGGGTTTCTTTAGAGCCATAATCGACCCATGATGCTCCTATCCAATAGGTGGATCAAATTGTTGATTGGACCTTTTTTTTTTTTTCTGTGGAAACTATTTTGATCCTCAATATATGCAAAAATCTGTCACTTGTTAAAGCATTTTCATCATTTTCATAAACAAAAGAATGGCCACTACTCAAATATGAGACCCCTCAAAATATGATTGCTATGTCTAAAGCAAATTTTCATGGATGTTTATGTCTAATCAAGCTAGAAAATGGGCCGCACTCCAAAAAAATCCAATTATTTTCATGGTGACAGCAATCTGAGTCATGTTGGTGGGTAAGAAATGACTGAACGGAATAGATCATATACAGGTGTAGCATGTGATCATCCAAAGAAAGGACAGTCTGTCACATATACAGCATTTCCGATGAGTGAAAAATTGTTGGCCACACCATGATGATCACCTGATGTGAAGATCCGACCCATCTAGCTACTCAATGAGCGGGACAAGCTTAAACACGTAAAATCGACTGGAGTCGGTTATATGACTCGGTGGACTAGTGTGCACCCAAATGAGTGAAAACAGCCCTGATTTTCATTCAAGTTGACTGTCCAGGTGTGGCCCACCTTTTTCACGGTTGGATATTCTGCACATGTGACATGTTGGTGGGATAGAAATGGTTGTATGTGGAAAGTTGCAAGGTTGACCCAATCTGAATTGTCGGCGCACGGTTTGAAAACACGAAAACTCGACTCAACTCAAAACATGTCGACTTCCGTCAACTTGAAAACTCAGACGAGTTTCTCAGAAACTTTTATGAGTTTTTCTTATTTTGTGTGTGTGCGTGTGTAGCTGTTTCTTGTCCGCCGAGTTTTGCTGAGTTTTTTAAGTTAAGTTTTGACTGAGTCGTGACTAGATTGAGTTTTCATCGAGTCTTGGTGGATGGATCCGTTTTTCTTCATCATCAGCATGGTTCTGGTAGACACTACGTGAGATCAGAGCAGAAATTCAACACCAATCCAGCAGTGTTGACTGTCCAATCCATCATCTTCCAATCAGACGGAGAAAATAATAATAATAATAATAATAAACAGTCAATGGTGCACATTAAAAGAAGATAAAAGGCTAGTATCGTCCAATTATTCTGTTTTGTGGTACCGTGGGCCATCTTTGCCAGGCCTGCAAGATGGACGGTAATGGATTTCTAACCATTGAGATAACAGACGATCTAGAATGGTGTAATGTGCTCATGTTAGAATTCCTTACCCGGGCATCTACACTCAAATATGACACGTGGCATAATAGATGCAATCCCACTGTGGATGGAACATCAGCGAAGGATGGCACAGATTGGAAGAACCAAACTGTTCAACTGGACCATTAATTTCATGTTCATTGCAGTTAGTGTCAATATCATCTCTCACCGTCTGTTTGCATGTCATCAATCAGGGATGGCCAAGATAGACTAATTATTGAGATTTTCAACTGTGATCAATCCATGGTGGGACCCACCCAATAAATAGCGCACACGATGAACTAGTATTGCAACTTGTCCAGTAATGCCCCATCTGATGATGCATCACACCTGAAAAACCATCCCAACTCATGATGAGATGGGTCACATCAGTATGTCCCCAAACTAGACCGTTGGAACACTATCAAATTGAATTTCAATAATCAGTCTAACAAAGTGAAAATAGCCAAATTGCAATTTCGTTAACATTCATTTTGAGGATTTAGGCTCCAAAGCAATTGCATTACCTTCAATTCAGCCCCCAACTGCATTTCTAGGGCTACTTCCCTTATTATAAATAGTAGAAAAGTTCCTCTTTTCTTTTATCATTTCCTTCTTATTAAACTGAAAGTTGGCAGTTCTATTAAACTGTGTATCCAAACGCAGACTCAGAAACCAATAACCCAAATTCAGATGTTTAGAGACGAAGGGTTTGGCTGCACAAGTGAATTGAATTGGAATGTGAATGTTCAGTTTAATCAAGAGGAAATAACATCAATATGATAAATTCTCTTGCATTGGTAATAAGGAAGCAGCCATCAAATTGAGCTTATGATTCTTCCAAAACCAGCTTGAAAGTATCAAAACATCAATCTGGAGGATGGACTTTAACGCTTGTAATATGAATGCTAGAGAAAGTACTATTGTACATCCAAACGTGGCCTTTAGGAACCAAAAACCCAACTCAGAAAGTTTAGTGAGGAAGCGTTTGGCTGCTCAGGTGAATTGAATCCACCTTGAAAGTTAGACAGCATCAATTTGGAGGACAGACCTTAACATATCGTAATATCAATGCGAACATCTAAATGTATGTAGTCTTTAGGAACTAAAAACCCAAATTAGAAAGTTTAGCATGGAAAGCACAGGTGAATTGAATTGAATTGAATTGCAAATGGTCTGTTTAATCAAGAGGAAATAACAACAACACAATAATTTCTCATTGCATTCATAATAACGAAGCATCCCTCGAATTGAGTATACAATTCTTTCAAATCCAGCTAGAAAGTAACACAATATCAATTTGGAGGACAGACCTTCATGTTCCATATATGAATGCTGGGGAAACTACAATTGTGCATCCAAACGCAGCCTTTAGGAACCAAAGACCCAATTCAGAAAGTTTAGTGAGGAAGCGTTTGGCTGCACAAGTGAATTGAATTGAATTGTGAGCGTTCAGTTTAAGCAAGTTCAAATGACAACAATATTATGATAATTTCTCTTTGCCTCCATAATAAGTAAGCATCCTTCAAATCATTATCCTTAAAAAAAAAAAAAAAGCATCCTTCAAATTGCACTTCTGATTCTTTCAAATCCAGCTTGAAAGCAACACAAAATAAATTGGAAGGATGGACCTTTATGTCCAGTAATACTGTAGGGAAACTATAGTTGTGCATTCATATTCAGCCCTAGAAACCAAAAACCCAATTAAGAAATTCAGTGCAGAAGTAACAATGGACTAATCATCTTCCTTGAAAAAAAAAATAATAATAAGAGATAAGAAAATAAAAAAAAATAAAAAAAAGTACGGTGAAGAAGTTTTTGTATGTGCAAGCGAATTGAATTGAATTGAAAACATTCAGTTTAACCAAGAGAAAATAACAACAATATATATTCTTCAGATCCAACTTGAAAGTAACACAATATCAATTTGCAGGTCGGACCTTTACATTCCGTAATATGAATTCTAGCAAAACTACTGTTTTACATCCAAATGCATTAGGAACCAAAAACCTAATTCAGAAGTTTAGCAAAGATGCATTTAGCTGCACAAGTTGACTTGAATTGTGAACTTTTAGTTTAATCAATAGGAAAAAAAAGTTTAATCAATAGGAAATAACAACAATACATATTCTTTCAAATCCAACTTGGAAGTAGCACAAAATCAATTGGAAGGCCAGACCTTAACATCCACTACTACGAATATTAGGGAAAACTACAAATTAATTATTGCCAAATTTCAATCACGTGAGTTTCATGTTAGACATCAAAGAAACACAATTCCAATTTGAGGGTTGCTTCCTCGTCACAAATGCTAGGAAACATCGTTATTAATAACTTTTTCATCATTTCTTCCTTGATCGAATTGAATGTTTGCAATTCATTCACCTGTGCATCCCAAACACAGACTAGTTTCTAAGTTTCAAATATCCAACTCACATCACAGAACCCTATCATAATAAAAAAATAATAATAAAAAAAAAACTACTAAAATCCTAAATTAAACTACTTGCAAAGGTTGAGTAAATCCCTAACTTCCAAAACTCAATCAAGATCATATTAAACTACTAAACTTTAAATCTCTAACTTCCAAAACTCAATCAAGATCAGATTAAACTACTAAACTTTACACTTAAACCACATCACATGACATATTATTTGCACCATATTACATGGCTTGAATTTAATTGAAACTCAAATGAAGATCAAATTGAATGTTTGGAATTCATTCACCTGTGCATCCAAACACAGCCAACTTTCTAAGTTTCAAAAATCCAACTCACATCACAAAACCCTATCAATAATTAAAAACCTGCTAAAATCCAAAATTAAACTACTCGCAAGGGTTGAGTAAATCCCTAACTTCCAAAAGTCAATCAAGATCACATAACAGTATCAAATACGAAAACTACTAAAATTTACACTTAAACTACATCACATGACATGTTTATGTACACCATATATATTACATAGCTTGCATAAGAAATGCCAGTTTGGCCTATCTTTAACCTAATGAAAACACAATTTTAGTTATTTAATTGAAACAGAAATACCATTAATTGAAATAGCACGCTATGAAAATATCTGGGCATTGTTCTTGATAGAATGCATCACAAATGATACGCCCATTTCTAACCATGTGCAACACGCCAAGTCTAGTAGGTAACATGCAGTGTGCACTGTCACTTGCGCATGCCACATGGCATTCCATGATGTGCGGCATCATATTGAGGTAATGGCTGGCAGGTCACAGAAAATTGGCACCACACTGTCATCCATGACAAACCAACGAGGCAAAGGCCACGCCATGCCATTTCCTATTTAAAAATAGACATGGTTTCCAAAGCGATAGCTTGCCAACAATCTGTGCGATGCCAACGCATGTGGGGGTGTTGATTCCCGCACTGACTGTCTGAGTCCATGGCCATGGCACTCCCATGGCTAAGGAAACTCATCATCTATATGGAAAACAAACCATGCCCAAGTGCACAAATCAAGAAACCTTCAAAATGGTCCCCCGGGACAAGCCCTTTTATTTTATTGCAAGCAAAGCCCTAGATAGCATAACAAACAAAAACACACACATGCACGCTCTCTCTTTTCTTCTTTTGTATGTATACATATATTATTACTTCTACATGTAATTTTAGCGCAGGGCTCTCAAGACATCCTTGCCTGTGGGAAGGAAACCAACTGTCCTCTTTCAATGTATCGATTGTCAGCATGCTCGAAATTTCAAGGGTTCTTTAACAATAATGAAGAGAAATTTTGAGCCACTAAAACCGTGGTCCCCCCAGCCCACACACACATAAAGGGTGAAGAAAACTCCAAGCCTAGATCTATGTGTAACCATGGCTCACTTTGACTAGAATGGATCCTCTTCCCATTATTTTCTTCTAGAGGGATGGTTGGGGAACCCTAGGTGAAGTTTGGTACGGGTTTTCTATATGGGGAAACCGAGAAGATTTTCTTCAGCTAGGGTTTTCTACATTGGGAACCCTAGATGAGATTTTGTACTAGGGTTTTCAAAGTATTGGGAAACCCTAGATGAGATTTGTACCATGGTTGTCTCCATGGGGAACCCAATAAGAAATTTTGAACTACGGTTTTCAATATGGAGATTCCTAGATGAAAGTTAAACTAGGGTTTGCTAGAAATACAACTGATTATAGGCCACAAAACCTGTGCTTAATGGCCCATATCAAGTGGAGCATCAAGAGAAATTTGAAGATAACAAAATGTAGGTCTTGAGGGGGGAGAGTTAGCTACTAATGAGATTAGATATGCATTGTAGAAGCTAAGGGCCCATTTGGATCCTTGTACTTGTCAATCCAGGATTGGCCACTACAAGCATTTTAAACTATATGAGCACAAACAAAAAAAATCTAAAAAATGCATGTGTCGGCCAATCTGGAATAGACCAATACAAGGATCCAAATTGGGCCCTATAAATTAAATTAAGATATAATCAAAGATGCAAATTAATCAAGTGTCAATTTGAATCAACGTATTTTGTTCCTGATAAAAATAGTGGGCAAAAACCCCAGCAATGGGCAAAACCCCAGCAATCCCCTATCGAGATTGCAGATAAACTCAAAGCTCTGACAATATTCAATCCAAGCTATATTTAGTTCGATATGTTTCCTGAGTCCCTAGTCATAACCGACGGCATTTGCATCCATGGGATTTCGATTACATATTTTTCTAATAAATACAATTACCCAGATAGGACATAAATCTTTGAAGTTTCCGAGAATTGACGATAAATCGGTAGAGCAATAATGTTCCTCTCTGGCAATAGGTGCCTAATTTAGATCTTGACCAAAATTAATGAAGGAGATGATCATTTTTCAGAATATGCAATGATTCATGAGGAAGAAGTACTAAAAGTCACAACTCCAACTTTCATATTTCAATAACCTAACACAAGAAAATCTAGAACACAATTCTTTGAGGTTTCTGTGAACTAACAATACATCGGTAAAAGAATCAGTTTCCCCTGTGGCAATAGATACTTTATTTAGATCTAGACCAAAATTAATGAAAGAGAATTAATTTTTGCAATATGCTATAATAATATAATTCATGAGCAAAAGCTAGAAGTCACTCAAAACCAAGCTTTCATAATTAGATAACCAAAGACAATAATCTAGAAAGAAATACAAAGATTAGCTTCCAATAAGCCCATGAAATTAAGCCAATCTCCTACAAATAAAACCAACTCATAAATTTAAACCTCTCTCTCTCTCTCTCACTACCATCATCACCATTAGCTTCATCATCAAAGGACTAGATAATATACAACAATAGCCCTTCTCTCCAAGGACCTAAAATGGCCTTGAGATGGAACCATCATTCCTATCAATGGCGTTAAACTTCAAAGAAGTGGACCCCAAAGGTTGGTTTCTTTGTGGGTCATTTCTAAAGATGGATGGCTCATCTCTAGCATTTGTGTCACTAGCCTTGTTGGAGGAGTTAGCTTTCTCCCCCTCTATTTCTCTATATTTGTGTAAATACCTCCTTAGGGGCTCAGCATAATCGTCGAACCCTAGCGTCCCAAGTGCCCAACAGATATCGTCACCGTTGACGGTCTTGCGCTTCTCCTTATGGCACTTATCAGACGCTTCACCCGTTACAAAGCTGATGAACTCAGACACACATTCTTGCATCGTCTCTTTCGCCTCTTTGGAGATCTTTGCATTGGGTGGCAAGATCTGCTTCATGATCCTGCCAACATTGGCGATGGGCAGCAGGCGGTCCTGCTCCTTGATGGTGCACCCATCGCCTGATGCAGTACTGGAATTGGCACCTGTGGCGATACAGTTACGGCCTTCGGACTCCGGGCTACTCCGTATGTTATCCACCATGTTTGGAAACAAACAAACCTAGTCCTGTGACATGCGGACACGTCGCCCCCTCGGCGCCAATATATATATGTACATGTATGTCTTATGCATCCATGCATGTGTGGACATGCATCTGTTCCATTGAATGAGAAAGCATAAGGCAAGAGCTTTGAGAAAATGATTCACAAGTCACACCCTTATGTCTTCTTGTGGGAAGTGGCACCATATGATGTAGGCAAGGTTGGCCATGGTTGAATGGTGAGGTGAGCCGCGGTAGACCACCACTACCCCGGCCCACCACTCAAACATGGACGTACATGTTGGTGTCTGGTCATCCCACAATCTTTTCTTGAATTGCTTGTTAGCTAGGATTCTCTTGCCTTTGATCAATTGGATCTTTCTAATGTGAAAGTTGATTTGTATGCATATCTAACTTATTACACAAACATGCCCATGTGTGCACACGCATGGAATAGTGGGTGCATACACGACCGTGCACTATCACACGTACACACGCATCTGTGGCCTGCGTCAGTCTACGTGGCGCTGGTGTGGTTGGGTGCTGAAAAAATAGGTGGTCCAAAAAGGTCCTCATTCCCATGCCCCACTCCTATGCCAGCAAGTAGATGTTGTCTCCAATGTAGATAGTATTATAGACAACCGTAGTAAGCATATGCATGGTATCCTCGGGTTTTCAGTTTGTCTATGTAGGCAGACCATGGTTCAGTGAGAAACTGCTCATGGGGTGGGCTCCACCATGGATGGATCGTGACCCAAAAAACAATTTCAGCCCTGAAGATCCTATCCGTCCATCTTTTTCAGGATCAAATACGCCGACCACAGCCGTACATCCCATCATAACTGTATCGTAGCCCACTGATCAAAAGGTCAGGATTACCCCATTAACGAGATCTTCGGGTCACGATCCATGTACCATTAGATCCATCATATCAACGGTCTGGATTACCAAACTATGGGCCCCACTTGTACAAACTAAAGACCCACCCCAAGGACACCAAACATACATGTCCTCAGGTCCAGGATCATATGATTTTCCTTTTCGGACAAAGGCATCACACCATCCCAACTCCCAAAAGCTTTTAACTGTTTATGAGAAGTAGAAGTGGGCCCCACCAACCTCTTATTGCTCCCAATAAGTCTAGACCACAAGCATAATCTATTCAAATCAGACCAATGGATTACATCCATACACGTGTGTATGTGATGCTGTGTATCCAACCAAACCAAACCTACAAAGAAGCTACAGAAAAACCATAATGAATCAGAGAAAAGAAACGTTGCTAATTCCACACGCGTGTGGAGCCATACACATCGACTTGCAGTCACACGTGCTAATATGGAATACGTGTGTGATATCTGAGCTTTCCATAAGGTTGGAAATAATGCTTAGATCTTCTGCATAAAAAAAAAAAAAAATCAGACAATTTCACTCTTCATGCAAGCCGTAATGTAAAAAGTAAATTTTGCACGGTTAGAAATATTTTTTCTACTCATTCATTTGTTTTTATATGACGTGGCCCACCTAAGGCGTCAAGTAGCCTGTTTTTTAGGCTAGAAGATCTAAACAGTGTAGCTCACCTGATGGAAGGCTCAGATCTCATACACATGTCACATTGTGACACACACACCTGCGTGTGCATTTGAAGGTCTCCCACACGCGTGTGGGATTAGCAAAGCTCAGGAAACAATACAAAAACACACTGCAAACCCAGTGTTGGATTACCTAATCCATCAGCTTAATTATCTAAGACTCACCAATCAAATCAATCACTGGGTATAACCATTTTTTAAATATGGACGGTCCAGATCGTGCCTCGGAGCTCCATATTTACTAATATAAAACATCGATTAACGAGATGATACCACGCGTTGGTCGTAGCTT
This sequence comes from Liriodendron chinense, assembly GCA_003013855.2. Taxonomy (NCBI): domain Eukaryota; kingdom Viridiplantae; phylum Streptophyta; class Magnoliopsida; order Magnoliales; family Magnoliaceae; genus Liriodendron; species Liriodendron chinense. The sequence goes on along the minus strand of ML058484.1, from coordinate 10,576,900 downwards.
TGATGTTGGCCGTGGCTGTGATCGATGGCCCCCAACTGTCAGCACATGGTGATTATTAGATTATATAATACCTAATAAACACCGGTGCTTCCGGGTCTGTAACACAGGATCCTGGTCTTGAATATCAACAGTATTCCTCCTCTGAAAAAGCCCTTTCGAGCTTTGAGCCGGCTCTTTAGGCCTACTGATCATGGCCCACATTTAAGAACTTCTGATCCGTTGATTCTATAACAAAAAAAAAAAACATGGATTTGTTATGTGTGCAAAACCTAGCCCCCCATACGAGCTGTGTGTGGCCCACCATGATGTTTGAGTTCCATCTAAACCGTCCATTAGATGCGCCTCACAATGTTAGGAGCCTAGATACCAATATCCATGATGACCCATAACTCAGGTGGGCCACACCAAGCGGAATAATGGAGGACGTTGGAGAGTGGGTCGCCCACCATAGAACTTGCAGGTGGGATGTGGGGTCCATCTTGTTGTGTATATATCATTTGACGACCCACAAGGATGAAGGGACCCACCAAAACGCAGGGCGTTACAGAATTTTGGTGGGCCCAGCTGAGCTTTTAAGACGAAGGATTCTTGGGATGTACGGTACGAATGAGGAGGCAGACGAGATTAACACTTTGGATTCTATATATCCATCATTGGTGGGCCCAATGCATTGTGATCATTCCCCCAACGAACATCCACGCATGCGCCCACGTGGCTTGAGTGTGGAACGTCCTATGCCTCGAAAATCAGGGGTGATCCAACGATCAGGTGGGCCACAGTGTCAAAAACAGTGGAGATGTGCCAACGTGGACCGCATTTTGAACATCCTATATATATCTACCCATCAAGTGGGGCCCACCATATAGATGCCGGCAAGAAACACGTGGATGGCTGAAAACAAGTTTTTTTATTAGTATTATTTTTAGCCATCCATTTGTTTCGTACAGTGGCCCATCTGATGAGTCGACCGGCCAGAAATTTGGGCCTATGCCAGCCATGCCAATGAGATGCTTTGGGGACATTTTTATTCACTTTCTTAATGAAATTAGGTATGCTACTTTTGTTCTACCTTCTTTCATATGTTAACATAGATTCTGTATCTGGTCTGTGAGTTGATGCAGGCTGAAAAAGAAAAATAATTTTCTTTCATGCCAAACAAGCCAATGATCGTGGGCCGGCGATTTACAATTCCGAGTAGAAAAAAGCTTACTATGTAAGTGTTGGGCTTGGCCTACCATGGTGTTCATATGGCATCCACCGTGTGCTGACTTGAGCCTCATCATGACAGTTGGACACTCCGAAAATCATGTCCTCGCCCCACATGGAACCCACTTGAATTCGAAGATTTTTAAATTACTTTGTCTTTTTCTTTTTCTTCTTCTGTTTTTTTTTTTTTTTTTTAACCATAGCCTAGGCCACCATGTGAACTTCGAGGTTTAAAGTGTTTTTTTTTTTTTTTTTCCAAAAGTTGGGAGCACACTGCGTATAATGCTATTGTAGTAATAAGGAAAGGTTTTGGATGGTTGTCTAATGTTGTTTTCTTCGGTAGGCCGTTAAGGTGTTCACATAGTGTCCAACCTGTGCATTGCATGACCACATCTTCATAATGGAATGCCCTACCTATTGGATCATTAGGTAAGCCTCATCAGAAAAAACAACAAACAATCGTAAAATAAATAAATAAATAAATATATATATATATATATATATATATATATATATATATATATATATATATATATATATATATATATATATATATGTATAAACCACCAGATTCACATGATTGTTGGTCGGCCTGATTTTTTAAATATCCAGCTTTCATGTTAGGTCAACCTTGTAAAATAGGTCTGATGCATAATAAGACTACAGTACATGAGTTATGTACACCTTCATCTTATTAATTGCAATTAGAAATGTTTGCAAATGACAAATAGTGAAAATGAAACAAATTAAATCAGATCTACTTTTAGGTATGCATGAATTAATATAACTTAAAATGTATTTTTATAGAAAACGAAAAGCGAACAACACACACACACACACACACACTCTCTCTCTCTCTCTCTCTCTCTCTCTCTCTCTCTCTCTCTCTCAAACCAGCCACCTCATGTTCTCTACTTTATGTGCTAAGGAAACTTTTCTAGGATGCATAATTTAATGGGTCTTACTAAGCTACTTCATATATTTATATAGACTTATAAATGCTTATCACTAAGCTTTCCTTGTCATCAAGGGATCTCTCTAGAACAATTCTTATAGAGTATTTAAACTCCAAGTAATAGCCACAATATACTTACCTAACTATGTAAGAAATTTGATCAAACCTATCACAGTTTGGACATTTCTAACTATACACCGCATGAATGTTCATGACCACCATATTATATGCTATCATACATGTTGACGCTAAATCACGTCACCAGATGTTGATCAGGGACCAACTTGAATCTCTGCCGTCTGATTGATGATTGAAGATAAAAGCTGTAAATCCAAAAAGCCTACAAGCACCACCAAAGGTTAGGATAGTCGCCAGGGGTTCTGGCTGATGGCTCTCCGATGCTTGAGTTAGTGATGGTGAGGGAATAATTTCAGAGTCGATGAATGTATTTCATATCTCGTACCTTTGATCGTAGCATGGAGGGCCTTTTATAATGTATATTATTACCGTATTTTACTAGGATTCTGATTCTGTCGAGATTTGATCTCCTACACAGGATGGGTTATGATCATAGCTAGATACGTGATTGTTTCGAAGAGATAGGCTAGAATATCTGCAAAGTACGGATATCTTTTACGGTAATTATGGGAAGTAAATCCCATGACTTGCAGATCATGTCAATCGGATCTCGGTTGTTCGAAGAATAGCGTTCGGGAAGCACTGCTCGATCGGACGTGATGTCATTACGAGCGCTCGGTAATCGTCAATTGGTTATGAATAAAAGAGAGTCGTCCACTTGAATTTGAGACGATCGGTCGGGAGTTGGAGAAAGCCGAGCTCTGAAGTCTAATGTGATCGTTCAGGAGCTGGGGAACACCGACCGCTCGAGCCCAGTAGATGACCGAAGGCAGTGAGATATTCTTGATAACGCACAAATGTCATCAACCAAATGCTTTAGCGTTCAGGTGCGAAAATAGAGAATGTCAGTACACACTCGTGCGTTGCTTTGACCGTACAGCTTTTGGGTTACTTCAAATTAATCCATAACAGTCAGCCCCCCTGCTCTCAAGTCCAATTTCAATTGATTTGAAAGCAAGAAGGTAAAAAAGAATGATTGTCGATTTTCGCGCCCTCGATAGTACATTATGTAGCAAGGTAAAAATAGCTTATTATGTAAGTGTTGGGCTTGGCCTACCATAGTGTTCATATGGCATACACCGTGTTCTGACTTAAGCCTCATCATGAAAGTTGGACGCTCCGAAAATCATGTCCTCGTGCCACATGGAACCCACTTGAATTCGAAAATTTTTAGATTAGTTTGTCTTTTTCTTTTTCTTTTTCTGTTTTTTTAACCATAGCCTAGGCCACCATACAAACTTCGAGGTCTAAATTGCTTTTTTTTTTTTTCGAAAGTTGGGAGCACATCACCTATAATGTTATTGTAATAGTAAGGAAAGGTTTTTGGATGGTTATCTAATATTATTTTCCTCGATAAGTAGTTAGGGTGTTCGCATAGTGTCCAACCTGTGCGTCGCATGACCACATCTTCATAATGGAATGCCCCACCTATTGGATCATTAGGTGAGCCTCATTGGAAAAAAAAAACAAATAATCGTAAAATAAATATATAAAAAAACCACTAGATTCACATGATTGATGGTCAACTTGATTTTTTAAGTATCAATCTTTCATGTTAGGCCAGCCCGTGGGTAAGTCTGATGCATAATAAGACTACAATATATGAGTCATGTGCACTTTCAACTTACTAATTGTAATTAGAAGTGTTTGCAAATGATGAATAGTGAAAATGAAACAAATTAAATCAAATATACTTTTAGGTATGCATGAATTAATATAACTTAAAATATATTTTTATAGAAAACGAAAAGCGAACGACACTCTCTCACTCTCTCTCTCTCTCTCTCTCTAAACAGCCACCCCACGTTCTCTACTTTATGTGCTAAGGAAATTTTTCTAGGATGCAGAATTTAATGGGATTTACTAAGTTACTTCATGTATTTATATAGACTAAGCTTTCATTGTCATTAATGGATCTCTCTAAAACAATCCTTATAGAGTATTTAAACTCCAAGCAACACCCACAATATACTTACCTAACCACGTAAGAAATTTGATCAAACCTATCACAATTTGGACATTTCTACATATACATCGCATGAATATCCATGACTATCCTGTTGTATGTTATCATATATATATATCTTTCTATATAGCATTTTAAGACTCATTGTATTAGGCTCATTATATGTATTGTTACTATTGATGATCCAATAATAAATTCAAACCAATAATTTTATAAAACAATATATATGATGATTTCTAAATCATTTATTTAATCAACATAATTCATAAAACTAATTTAGCCATTCACATTAATTAATTAACTTGACTTTTCATATAAGACTAAACTTATAAAGGTCCATAAATCCTTTGTTGAGAATCCTCAATTCCATGAGAATATAATTAACCCCCCAACTCTCCATAATTTACCTAAGAGGCTCATATAATAGTGAAATAAAGTAATTGATCAAATCACTATCAGGACCATGGGTCCTCTTAAGCCTGAGGATAAGCATAACAAATATATAAAGTACAAGCTAATACCAGACAGTTAAATCCAGCTTGAATTTCTAAATATAACTAATCTATACACATGCACACACCTACATACTTGCGAGGACGATCCTCCATGATATAGATTCACCATATGCATAATAGTGATAGCATGTATAGTGGCTCATGGATTAAGCTATTTGTTGCTCATGACAATATCTAGATCTACAAAAAACTAAACAAGGTAGGCCTTACAATGCATTTTATATCGAATTTGTCTTATTTCATTCCTTAAAGATACAAAGACCTTAATGAAGTCTCCCAACTAATCCATCATGATCGTATTCATTCCATATATACAATAGCAATGAAAAATAAATAAAGTATTAATAATATATATATATATCAGTGGAAGGAAAAAAAATGGCGTACATCTCAACAGTAATATAATACATGAGTTATGTGCACTTCCATTTTGATTTACAATTGGTAAGATGTAAGTGCACATAGCGCATACTCATGTTCTACTATTAAAAGATTATGCATGCCTAGTGAACCCCTCCATGGTCTTATAACTTAATGGGCTAATGGTAATATTATCACGTTTATTTTAGGACAATTGCAGGCACCCCTCCTTTTTATTATATATGTACATTCTTATATTTTAAAGATCCTTAGCAGATTCTCCCATACAAATAAACATTATTATTCTCTTTAAATAATTGGTCATTTTACCCATATATATCTCATACGAAATTACTCGTAGGCATCTGGGCAAACCACAATAGTTGCATGTCATCTAACTCGATCAGCAATCATAAAAATCAAGTTGATCCAACTATCAGGTGATCCATCATATGAAAATAAGACATACCGAAAGTTAAGCAGATCCAACTATCAAGTTTTGATTTGTTGCCTATTATTTTTTATGGTATGGCCTACCTTGATTATTAGATAAGTCTGATTTTCAAGGCATCTAATTTTTATAATGAAGTGATGTTGTTTAACTGGTTGAATGCAATTTATAACAATGGGACCCACACGTACAAAACAAAACTCCAAAAATAATAGTATTTTTGTAATTTTGTATAAGTTCTTCTAACACCTCTAAGGGTGGGGAGGTGTGCAATAATCTTAAATATAGGAACGGAATTTGCAATTGTCATAAAATAAGGGGAGGTGTTTACATTTATCGCATAATTTATTCCATAAGATAAATTCGAGTTTTGCTTTAATACAAACCCATGTATTGAATTTTGGTTATCTTATAATAATCCAAACTGTTTATATGACAAGTAATTCACTTTGTATTGTGAAAAATCAGCAAACAAAATCTTTCAATTAGATTACTTTAACTTTTTAATAATTTGACTATTTTGCTTGTAACAAGTTGGTCACTACAACATCTTTATAATTAAAGGGTTGAACTATTCAATCCTAGAATTTTTTTCAAACAGAATCTATTCAAGGGGAGTTCTATTAAATAAAGAGTTTTGGTCATTGAAACACATCCAAATCTAACATTATAATCTCAATGTATTACAATGTGTCAAGATGTATTTCACGCAAACTCGTGTCCAAAACATATCACCTTGCCACCACATGCACTAGGTTGGAAAATATGTGCAATATTTAAGTCATCCATTAGATGGTGTAGATAATATAAACATGTTAGTTTCTAAATATCATCAAGGTCTACCCAACAAGTGAGTTATAATGTTATCACAGGTGAACAATTTAGTAATTCTGGCCAAGTTCTTTTTAGATGTGAATTTATTTGGTAAATTAATTAATGGAACAATATGATTCTTATGTCAGATCACGAATGCATTTGCACATGATAGAAATAAAACAAATGAAATTAGATCTATTTCTATGTATGTAAATTAACATGAACTTAAAACTAACCATACCTTGTATAGTGAACATAAATTTTTTAAAAAATTGAAAATGATCGGTGCTTGCTCTTTTTTTCTTATTTTCGTGAATTGACCACTCTAGAATTTTTTTATTTTCTGTAAATGAAGTTTTCCTAAGATGTAAAACTTTGTAGGGCTCTTAGGCTACTCATATATTTATAAACTTATAAGTCTTTGCAACCAACTTTTTCTTGTCATGGAGGAATCTCTCTAAAGAAATCCTTATAAGTTTCTTATAAACTGCAAGTAACACCCACAACGTGCTTACCTAACCATAAAAGAACTTTGAATCAATTAAATTCATTTAAGTTTGAATGTTTACATGTGTATACTACATGGATGTACATAATCACTTTGTTTTATGCTATCAAACACAGATCCTCTTACATACTGCCTTAAGACTCACTGTCCTGGGCTCATCATGTCCCACGACTACAATTAATCATCCAAAAACAAACTTGAACAATTAATCTTTTGAAATAATTCATATATTAATATTGTTTTCTTCGGTAGGCCGTTAGGGTGTTCACATAGTGTCCAACATGTGCATCGCATGACCATATCTTCATAATGGAATGCCCTACCTATTGGATCATTAGGTAAGCCTCATCAGAAAAAACAACAGACAATCGTAATATATATATATATATATATATATATATATATATATATATATATATATATATATATATATATATATATATATATATAACAACCAGATTCAAATGATTGTTGGTTGGCCTGATTTTTTAAATATCCAGCTTTCATGTTAGGTCAACCCTGTAAGATAGGTCTAATGCATAATAAGACTATTGTACATGAGTTATGTACACCTTTATCTTATTAATTGAAATTAGAAATGTTTGCAAATAACGAATAGTGAAAATGAAATAAATTAAATCATATTTACTTTTAGGCATGCATGAATTAATATAACTTAAAATGTATTTTTATAGAAAACGAAAAGCGAACGACACTCTCTCTCTCTCTCTCTCTCTCTTTCTCTCTCTCTCTCTCTCAAACCAGCCACCTCATGTTCTTTACTTTATGTGCTAAAAAACTTTTCTAGGATGCATAATTTAATGGGTCTTACCGAACTATTTCATGTATTTATATGGACTTATAAGCCTTATCACTAAGCTTTCCTTGTCATCAAGGGATCTCTCTAGAACAATCATTATAGAGTATTTAAACTCCAAGCAATAGCCACAATATACTTACCTAAAAATGTAAGAAATTTGATCAAATCTATCACAGTTTGGACATTTCTATATATACACAGCATGAATGTTCACGACCACCCTATTGTATGCTATCATACATGTTGACGCTAAATCACGTCACCAGATGTTGATCAGGGACCAACTTGAATCTCTACCATCTAATTGATAATTGAAGATAAAAGCTGTAAATTTAAAAAGCCTACAAGCACCACCAAAGGTTAGGATGGCCGTCAGGGGTTCCGGCTGATGGCCCTCCGATGCTTAAGTTAGTGATGGTGAGAGAATAATTTCGAAGTCGATGATTGTATTTCATATCTCGTACCTTTGATCGTAGCACGAAGGGCCTTTTATAATGTATATTATTACCATATTTGACTAGAATTCTGATTATGTCGAGATTTGATATTGTTAGAACTAGAGAATGAACATTCTCTGGAATGTGGTGTTTTGTTGCTCTGGGGTTCTGAATAATAGAAACATTCGTAGACAATCACAAACATTCACAAAAATACACAAGAGAAGAGATTTCGCAAGGCGAACTTTATTCCAGAGATTCTGAGATCTTGTACATTCCAGGCCGTGATCTGGCACGAGCCCTTAATTACATCGAATGATCGATAACCCTTGATTAAAAGGCAAGAGACTAGTCAGCGGGGACTCTGGTTTCAGAGTTCATGGTCGCGGAGACCTGTGTTTTGACGGTCGTAGAGACCTGTATTTGTACGGTCGCGGAGACCTGTATTTGTATGGTTGCGGAGACCTGTATTTATATGGTCGCGGAGACCTGTATTTGTATGGTCGCGGAGACCTGTATTTGTTGTGTTTTGTTAAGGACTAACCCTTCTTTGTACGAGTTGGATGTCTATGTCCCATGTTCTGACCGGAGATCCGGGCTAAGACTGTCAGGGTTTATGGCCGGGAAGGACGACTCTGGGCCCGCGCCTGTCAATGTATGGACAGGTGAACTCGGGAAGTCCATTCGCAGTCGTGTGGACCTGAGCAGCTCAACCAGCGGATACCGTTTTGGATGGGTAGGGCACCGACTGTTCTTGAAGTGTCAATCTCTAACAAATTGTGTGTGATAGTTTAGAACTCTCCTGGTATGGTTTATCGTGGTAACCATAGTCCCCTTTGCTTAGTCCGGGCCTGAATCCGGGTCATGTTGTGATAGTACATGTAATGATGATGCATCAGTATGATTCTGGGCACTGGCGGCCTCTTTTCAGGAGCATTGCTCCGTTCAGCTCGTTGGATCGGATTAGACTCCGAAGGCTTGTATTTCGCTCCCTGGGCAGCCCGGACGAGTCATTTGACTGCTACATCGCGTCCGGAATACTCGAAATACCCAAAATAGGCTCAAACGGGGCTTGAAAACGTTGTAAAATGAAGATTTAAGGGTGCTGAAATGAATGCTCATGGTGCTGTTTTTTGCGATCCGCTGGCCTGATTTTACTGATGCGCTGGGGCCAGCGCGTCCAAAAATGTATTTTTCTGATCCGCTGGCCTATTTTGCGATGCGCTGGGGCCAGTGCGTCCTAAAAATAACTGTTCGTGTATTTATCCAATCTACTGGCCTATTTTACGACGCGCTGGGGCCAGTGCGTTCAAAAAATGGCATTGTTTATGAATGATGTATTTTTCTGATCCGCTGGCCTATTTTAGCGATGCGCTGGGCCCAGTGCGTACAAAAAATGGCATTGTTTATGATTTATTTAATCCGCCGAGGATTTTTCTGATGCGCCGGATCACTTTTACGATGCGCTGAGATCAGTGCGTCGAAAATGGTGACTTAAGTTATTCCTCCGGACCTGGTATGATCGGAGGTGCGATTTTCGGCGAGGGGTTCCCGTGGTCGGAGAAGGACTCCGGTGATCGGAAAAAGGTTTTTCGGCGACGAGGTTCTCTCTCTCTCTCGCTGACTCGTGCAAATGAGGCGGTGGGGGGGGTATTTATAGGCAAAGTCGCCCAATAGGCGGTCGACACGTGTAGCGCGTCGAGAAATTGGGTCAGCGCGTCGATTAAAGTCACTCGGCGCGTCTCAAAATGGCTGAGTTCGGAAGCTGATTTTCAGGGCACGCTAGCCGTCAGTGCGTCCTGAAATTGGCTGATTTTTTTGATGCGCTGGAGGTAGTGCGTCCTGTAATTCAAAATGACTGAATTACACGATGCGCTGGGTGAATTTGTGGATGCGCTGGAGGTAGCGCGTCCTGAAATTCAATCCGTCCGAATTTCCTGATGCGCTGGAGGATTTTTATAATGCGCTGGGGGATTTTTATGATGCGCTGGGGGCAGTGCGCCCTTAAATTAATTTCTGGATGCGCTGGAGGTATACGTGTCTCCCAAACTTGGGTTTTGCAATTTGGGGGATTTGTGGGGTCCGCCTCGCGATGAATGCTGATGCACTGCTCCTATCTTTTTATGATTGAGGTAATCCCCCTACATTTTGACAGTTTTGATCATGATGACCGGTGGGGTCCACCACTGGCTCAATTCCCTGCTCTTGGTCAAGTCTGATGCGTGTCGCGATTCGTGCCGCGATTTCCGATGCACTGACCCTAAATTTGACCGAGTGATGGTTTGGGCATTTGGAATCATCGTTTCGGGGACCCTCACTTTTGGGACCCCAACAGATATCCTACATAGGATGGGTCACAATCATGGCTAGATACGTGATTGCTTCGAAGAGATAGGCTAATGCGGATATCTTTTACAATAATTATGAGAAGTAAATCCCATGACTTGCAGATCATGTCAATCGGATCTCGGGTGTTCGAAGAATAGCGTTGAGGAAGCACTGCTTGATCGGACGTGATGTCATAACGAGCGCTCGGTAATCGTCAATTAGTTATGAATAAAAGAGAGTCGTCCACTTGAATCTGAGACGATCGGTCGGGAGTTGGAGAAAGCCAACCTCTCAAGTCTAATGTGATAAGTCGGGAGCTAGGGAACACCAATCGCTCAAGCCTAATAGACGACCGAGGGCAGTGAGATATTCTTGATAACGCACAAATGTCATCAGCCAAATGATTTAGTGTTCGGGCGCGAAAATAGATAATGTCAATACATACTCGTGCGTTGCTTTGACAGTGCAGCTTTTGGGTTACTCTATATTAACCCATAACAGTCAGCCCCCCTGCTCTCAAGTTCAATTTCAATTAATTTGAGAGCAAGAAGGCAAAAAGGAATGATTGTCGATTTTCGTACCATCGATAGTACATTATGTAGAAAGGTAAAAAAATCTTATTATGTAAGTGTTGGGCTTGGCCTACCATGGTGTTCATATGGCATCCACCGTGTGCTGACTTGAGCCTCATCATGAAAGTTGGACCCTTTGAAAATCATGTCCTCGTGCCACAAGGAACTCACTTGAATTTTAAGGTTTTTAAATTAGTTTGTCTTTTTCTTTTGTTTTTTCATTTTTTTAACCATAGCCTAGGCCACCATGCGAATTTCGAGGTTTAAATTATTTCTTTTTTAAAGTTGAGAGCACATCACCTATAATGTTATTATAGTAGTAATGAAAGGTTTTTGGATGGCTGTCTAATACTATTTTCTTCGATAAGCAGTTAGGGTGTTCGCATAGTGTCCAACTTGTGCGTCGCATGACCACGTCTTCATAATGGAATGCCCCACCTATTGGATCATTAGGTAAGCCTCATTGGAAAAATAAAAATAAAAAACAATCGTAAAATAAATATTTTAAAAAAAACCACTAGATTCACATGATTGTTGGTCAGCTTGATTTTTTAAATATCTATCTTTCATGTTACGTTAGCCCCGTGAGATAGGTCTGATAGATAATAAGACTACAATATATAAGTCATGTGCACTTTCAACTTACTAATTATAATTGAAAGTGTTTGCAAATGACGAATAGAGAAAATGAAACAAATTAAATCAAATAAACTTTTAGATATGCATGAATTAATATAACTTAAAATGTATTTTTATAGAAAACAAAAAGCGAACGACTCTCTCTCTCTCTCTCTCTCTCTCTCTCTCTAACCAGTCACCTTATGTTCTCTACTTTATGTGCTAAGGAAATTTTTCTAGGATGCAGAATTTAATGGGATTTACTAAGTTACTTAATGTATTTATATAGACTAAGCTTTCCTTGTCATCAAGGGATCTCTCTAAAACAATCGTTATAGAGTATTTAAACTCCAAGCAACACCCACAATATACTTAACCACGAAAGAAATTTGATCAAACCTATCACAGTTTGGACATTTCTACATATACATCTCATGAATATCCATGACTACCCTGTTGTATGCTAGCTATCATATACATATCTTTCTATATAGTATTTCATGACTTATTGTATTAGGCTCATTATATCTATTACTATTATCGATGATCCAATAATAAATCCGAACCATTAATTTTATAAAACAATATATATGGTGATTTCTAAATCATTTATTTAATCAACATAATTCACAAAATTAATTCAGTCATTCAAATTAATTAATCAATTTGACTTTTCATATAAGGCTAAACTTATAAAGGTCCATGGATCCTTTGTTGAGAATCCTCAATTCCATGAGAATATAATTAACCCCTCAACTCTCCATAATTTACCTGAGAGGCTCACATAATAGTGAAATAAAGTAATTAATCAAATCCCTACCAGGACCATAGGTCTTCTTAACCCTGAGGATAAACGTAACAAATATAAATAGTAAAAGCTAATACCAAACAGTTAAATCCAGCTTGAATTCCTAAATCTAACTAATCTATACACATGCACACACCTACATACTTGCGAGGACGATCCTCCATGGTATAAATTCACCATATACACAATAGTGACAACATGTATAGTGGCTCATGGATTAAGCTATCTGTTGCTCATGACAATATCTAGGTCTACAAAAAACCAAACAAGGTAGGCCTTACAATGCATTTTATATCGAATTTATCTTATTTCATTCCTTAAAGATACAACGACCTTAATGAAGTCTTCTAACTAATCCATCATGATCGTATTCCTTTCATATATACAATAGCAATGAGCAATAAATAAAGAATATATATATATATATATATATATATATATATATATATATATATATATATATATATATATATATATATATGTCATTGGAAGGGGAAAAAATGGCATACATTTCAACAGTAATATAATACATGAGTTATGTGCACCTTCATTTTGATTTACAATTGGTAGGATGTAAGTGCACATAGCGCATACTCATGTTCTCCTATTATAAGATTATACATGCCTGGTGAAGCCCTCCATGGTCCTATAACTTAATGAGCTAATGATAATATTATCACATTTATTTTAGGACAATTGCAGGCACCCCTCCTTTTTATTATACATGTACCTTCTTATGTTTTAAAGATCCTTAGCAGATTCTCCCATACAAGGAAACATTATTATTCTCTTTAAATAATTGGTCATTTTACCCATATCTCATACGAAATTACTCGTAGGCATGTGGGCAAACCACAATATTTGTATGCCATCTAACTCGATCGGCATCATCATCCACTATGCATGAAAATGGATTATCCTGAAAATCAAGTTGATCTAACTATCAGATGATCCATCACATGAAAATGGGACATACCGAAAGTTAAGCAAATCCAACTATCAAGTTTTGGGTTGTTGTCAATTATTTTTTATGGTATAGCCTACCTTGATTATTAGATAAGTCTGATTTCTAAGGCATCTAATTTTTATAATAGAGTAATGTTGTTTAACTGATTGAATACAATTTATAACAAGAGGACCTACACGTACAAAACAAAACTCCAAAAATAATAGTATTTTTATAATTTGGTAGAAGTTCTTCTAACACCTTTAAAGGTGAGGGGGTGTGTAATAATCTTGAACATAGGGACGGAATTTGCAATTGTTATAAAAATATGAGAAGTGTTTACATTTATCTCATAATTTATTCCATAAGATAAATTTAACCTTTGCTTCAATACAAACACATGTATTGAATTTTGATTATCTTATAATAATCCAAACCGTTTATATGACAAGTAATTCACCTTGTATTGTGAAAAATCAGTAAATAAAATCTTTCAATTAGATTACTTCAATATTTTAATAATTTGGCTCTTTTGCTTGTAACATGTTGGTCAGCACAACATATTTATAATCAAAGGGTTGAATTATTCAATCCTAGAGTTTTTTTCAAGCATCATCCATCCAATGGGAGTTCTATTAAATTAAGAGTTTTGGTCATTGAAACACATCCAAATCTAACAGTTATAGTCTCAATGTATTATAATGTATCAAGATGTATTTCATGCAAACGCGTGTCCAAAACATATCACATTGCCACCACATGCGCTAGGGTGGAAAATATGTATAATATTCAAGTCATCAATTAGATGGTGTAGATAATATAAACATGTTAGTTTCTAAATATCATCAAGGTCTACCCAACAAGTGAGTTATAATGTTATCACAGGTAGACAATTTAGTAATTCTAGCCAAGTTCTTTTTTAGATGTTAATTTATTTGGTAAATTAATTAATGGAACAATATGATTCTTATATTAGATCACGAATGCGTTTGCACATGACAGAAATAAAACAAATGAAATTAGATTTACTTCTAAGTATGTATGTAAATTAACACAAACTTAAAACTAACCATACCTTGTATAGTGAATATAAATTTTTTGAAAAATTGAAAATGATCGGTGCTTGCTCTTTTTTCCTTATTTTTGTGAATTGACCACTCTAGAATTTTTTTTTATCTTCTGTAAATGAAGTTTTCCTAAGATATAAAACTTTGTAGAGCTCTTAAGCTACTCATATATTTATAAACTTATAAGTCTTTGCAACCAAGTTTTTCTTGTCATAGGGGAATCTCTCTAAAGAAATCCTTATAAGTTACTTATAAACTGCAAGTAACGCCCACAACGTGCTTAGCTAACCATAAAAAAACTTTGAATCAATTAAATTCATTTAAGTTTGATTGTTTACATGTGTATACCACATGGATGTACACAATCACTTTGTTTCATGCTACCAAACACAGATACTCTTACGTACTGCCTTAAGACTTATTGTCCTGAGCTCATCATGTCACTACAAGAAAACGGATTTTTACCGACGAAAGTATTCCCGACGAAATAATTTTCGTTGGGAAAAACCATTTTTCCCGACGAAATGGAAAAATCGTCGGTAAAAATCTCCCTCCACCACCAAATTGATTGCCGCCATACACTTTTACCGACGAAATTATAATTTCGTCGGTAAAAAGTTTATTGCCGACGAAGATACCTGTCGCTAAAAAAGAAAATAGCAAATTTTACTTTTACCGACGAAAAGTTTCGTCGGTAAAAGCGAAAACTTTTACCGACGAAACGTTTCGTCGGTAATAATGTGCAATATGTGATTCCCGCCAAGAAAAGAGGTGACTCTTACCGACGAAAAGTTTCGTCGGTAAAAGTTTTGAAAAGGAGTTTTACCGACGAAACAAAACTTTTACCGACGAAAATTTTCGTCGGTAAAAGTGGTCTTTTTAACTTACCCGATCGCCCTCTTCTCTCATTCGATCTCTCTCTCTCTCTCGCTCTCTCTCTCTCTCTCTCGCGGCCATCTCTCTCTCTCTCCCGCGGCCATCCCTTACTGCCGACCACCGACCCCCAGCCACGCCATCGTACGCCGTCACCGACGCCGCCCGCGTGAGCACGCTCCTCCACCAGCCACAGTACGCCGCCGCCTCCGCCGGTAAGCGTCTCCCCCTTCCTTCTTCCTCCATTTCCTCTCTCTCTCTCCTCGTTGTTCATTGTGGGGCCCATGTGGGTCCCATGCGCCATCTCTGTCCAGTGCATGTAGGTCCCACCGTTGCTGTCCATTGCATGTGGATCCCACCGTTGCTGTCCATTGCATGTGGGTCCCACCGTCGCTATCGCTGTCCATTGCATGTGCGTGGGGTCCGCCTTAGCTGTCCACGATTTGGTGGGGCCCACTGATTTAGTAAATCCCTAATTAGGGATTTTGAAATTAAAATCCCCTAATTAGGGATTTCAAAATTAAAATCCCCTAATTCCTTCCTTAATTAGGGATTTTAATTTGTGATTTACAAATTAATAAAAATCATGATATACAATAAATGTGGGGCCCACCGTCGCTGTCCACTGCTCGTGGGGCCCACAGTGATTTACGTATTTTATCCACTCCGTCCATACATCTTAGCAGAAAATTTTAGGTATGGTGCCCAAAAATGAAGCATATCAAAATCTAAAGTGGACCACACCACAAATGTGAACTGAATGTGTATCGTTGAAAAATTCTTGGAGGACACAGAAGTTTTGGATGAAGCTGATATTTGTGTTTTCCCTCATCCATATCCATGTGATCTTATGAACAGGTTGGATGACAAATAAAGATCACTGTAGGGCCTGGGAATGGTGGAAATCATTATTCCCACTGTTTCCCATGGCATGGTCCACTTGAGAGTTGGATATGCTTAAATTTTGGGCTCAACCACTAAAATGAGGTGGAAAAACATAAGGATGGAATAGATAAATCACATACATTCTAGGTGGGCCCAACTGAGTTTACTCTACACTCCGCACACAATCTGATTCCCATGGTGGGCCGCCCATACTTATTTGTTCACAAAATAGTCATTAGGTATTTGATTAAACTTGATTCATGGTGTTGATGATTCTGCCATTTTCATGTGCTTGTGTATCTAGAATTGATGGAGCAAACTCGGATGTGCGTCGGAGCTATCCGTGGTTGATTTGTGTGGATATGTATGTTGTGGATGTATTTGGCTTATTATTAATAATTATTTTTTGTCCACAAATGGTAGTATACTAGAATCAGTTAGCCCATTTGGAGATTTCTATATTGCTGAGCATAGATAAAGTGTGTTTTGGAGGTATAGAAATCTGTCAAATTGTCCTGTTGGACAGTCCAAGGTTGGATAGATTGGAATGTTATCGTTGTTTGTCATTTACATGCGTAGGGTCATTAGTTTCATGCAGTAACTCTCCTATTCTCTCTGGATATGTTTCTTATGTTTAATTCCATTGTCAATTTAATCCACACAATGTGTGGATAGTTGACGTGGAAATGAAATGTAAGATAAATATATCTGGAGAGATAGGGGGAGATGCTGTAGAAATTTAGGCTTGGGCATGTAAATGGAAATAATGATAGCATTTCAATCTATCCATCCTTGGATGGGCGACTGATTTTATTATATTATCATTTAGTGGCAAATTAGATGACGAACATGATACTTGTGATTAAGAGTAGTTGATTGATGTTGATGTTGAGCGGGGGTCCCTGGAAGGTGGGAACCGCTGTTGTAACCATGCTGAAGCTGTCCTGTTCCTATGGACAACAATATGGGTGGCCTGGCCATTTGGACAGGCCCGTGTTTATGTATTAGCTCAAAATTAATGGAGCAGACCCGGATGTGCGTCGGAGCTATCCGGGTGTTGAGCGGGGGTCCCTGGAAGGTGGGAACCGCTGTTGTGACCATGATGAAGTTGTCCATTTCCTATGGACAGCAATATGGGTGGCCTGGCCATTTGGACAGGCCCGTGTTTATGTATTACCCCGAAATTGATGGAGCAGACACGGATGTGCGTCGGAGCTATCCGGGTGTTGAGTAGAGGTCCCTGGAAGGTGGGAACCGCTGTTATGACCATGATGAAGCTGTTCATTTCCTATGGACAGCAATATGGGTGGCCTGGCCATTTGGACAGGCCCGTGTTTATGTATTAGCTCGAAATTAATGGAGCAGACCCGGATGTGCGTCGGAGCTATCCGGGTGTTAAGCGGGGGTCCCTAGAAGGTGGGAACCGCTGTTGTGACCATGATGAAGCTGTCCATTTCCTATGGACAGCAATATGGGTGGCCTGGCCATTTGGACAGGCCCGTGTTTATGTATTAGCTCGAAATTAATGGAGCAGACCCGGATGTGTGTCGGAGCTATCCGGGTGTTGAGCGGGGGTCCCTGGAAGGTGGAAACCGCTGTTGTGACCATGATGAAGCTATCCATTTCCTATGGACAGCAATATGGGTGGCCTAGCCATTTGGACAGGCCCGTGTTTATGTATTAGCTCGAAATTAATGGAGCAGACCCGGATGTGCGTCGGAGCTATCCGGGTGTTGAGCGGGGGTCCTTGGAAGGTGGGAACCGCTGTTATGACCATGAGGAAACTGTCCATTTCCTATGGACAGCAATATGGGTGGCATTGCCATTTGGACAGGCCCGCTTTGTGTGGAGCAGACCCGGATGTGCGTCGGAGCTATCCTTGAGTTGCTTGAGTCTCCAAGACCTACACCCTAAACCCGAAACCATAAACTTAAAACTAAAACCTATAAGCTACGGCTAAACCGAAACCTAAACTCAATTCATCTAATGGCCCGTTTGCAACCATGGATTTGAGGAGAAGTGGATTCCATGATATGAATTCTCATCAATTTCAGTTCTTACCAATTCCAGATTTTCTGTTTGGGAGTCATGATTTGGAGAGAAATCAAACATGAAGGAATGGACGGTGTAAATTTTAATCCTCTCAAATCCACTTCTCATCAAATCCATGGTGCCAAACAGAATAAAGCAACCAGTTTCTCCTCCTTTCTCCTCCTTTCTCCTAGAATCCATGGTGCCAAACGGGCCATAACTCTAAACGTAGACCCAAACTCGAAAACCTAACCATAAACCCGATCCCGAACTCGAAACTATAAACCAATGCGTAAACCTAATCCTAATCTCAAATCACCTAACCTAAACCTACACCAATTCCTAACCTAAACCTTGGTTTGCACACGAGAACCTTTTCCTAAACCCGATCCCTAAACTCATGTCACCTAAACATGAGTACCAAACCCGAAACCCGATCCCGAACCCGAAAATCTAAACCTATCCCCGAAACCTAATCCTAAACTCAAATCACCTAAACTAAACCTACACCTATTCCTAAATCCATTCACCTAGCCTAAACCTAGACCTAAACACGAAAACCAAACCCGAAACCCGATCCCGAACCCGAAAATCTCAACTTATGCCCTAAACCTAATCCTAAACTCATGTCACCTAAACTAAACCTACACCTATTCCTAAATCCATTCACCTAGCCTAAACCTAGACCCAAACACGAAAACCAAACCCGAAACCCGATCCCGAACCCAAAAATCTAAACCTATCCCCGAAACCTAATCCTAAACTCATGTCACCTAAACTAAACCTACACCTATTCCTAAATCCATTCACCTAGCCTAAACCTAGACCCAAACACGAAAACCAAACCCGAAACCCGATCCCGAACCCAAAAATCTAAACCTATCCCCGAAACCTAATCCTAAACTCATGTCACCTAAACTAAACCTACACCTATTCCTAAATCCATTCACCTAGCCTAAACCTAGACCCAAACACGAAAACCAAACCCGAAACCCGATCCCGAACCCAAAAATCTCAACTTATGCCCTAAACCTAATCCTAAACTCATGTCACCTAAACTAAACCTGACTCTAATCTTTGCATTGTAGATATGGATAAGAGTTGGATGCAAGCTAAGAATCGGTTTGGCCCAAAGTATAAAGAAGGTGTTAAGGAGTTCATGGAATTTGCAAGAGATCGGACAGATTCAGCTAATAGAATTAGGTGTCCATGCCGAAAATGCAAGAACATGATTCACAAGACATTGGACAAAGTGGAAGATGATTTGTTCATAGTTGGGATTGACCAGGGTTATACTTGGTGGATTCATCATGGTGAAGACTTCCACCAAAGAGTTGAGGCCACTGAAGTCCTTGCTGACCCAATTGTGTCTAATGACGAGGATGAAGATGTTGACGATATGCAAGATATCATTGGGGATGTGTTAAGAGGAACCATTGCAGATACTGATTTTGCAGCGACAAGTACTAGCCAGGATATTCCTCCTATGGGTGATGCCGAATCAGAAAAGTTTAGTAGGTTGTTGAGGGATGCGCAACGTCCACTCTTTCGGGGTGTCGGAACTTCTCCAAGTTGAATTTCCTTACAAGGTTACTTCATTTAAAGACAATAAATCGTTGGAGTAACAAATCGTTCGACATGTTACTTGGCTTGTTGAAAGAAGTATTACCTGAAGGTGAGACATTGCCTAAGTCTCATTACGAGGCAAAATCCTTAATGCGAGACTTGGGCCTTGGTTACATCCTCATACATGCATGTATAAATGATTGTGTATTGTATTGGAAAGAACATGAAAATGTTGAGGAGTGTCCACAATGTGGAGAGTCTAAGTGGAAATATGACAAAGCTAAGCGTAAGAAAATTCCACAAAAGGTGTTAAGGTACTTTCCATTGAAACCCAGATTACAAAGATTGTTTACGTCGAGCAAGACGGCTGAAGATATGAGGTGGCATAAGGAGAAACGCCTTCATGATGATAATACATTGAGGCATCCCGCTGACTCTGAAGCCTGGCAACATTTTGATAAGCAATATGACTGGTTTGCAGAGGATTCTCGCAATGTTCGGCTAGGTCTTGCAAGTGATGGTTTTAATCCATTTGGTAATATGAGTAGCTCGTACAGTATGTGGCCAGTGATACTTATGCCCTACAATTTACCTCCTTGGTTGTGTATGAAGGAATAATTTTTTATGATGTCGTTGCTTATTTCTGGACCCAAGTCACCGGGGAATGACATTGATGTGTATCTCCGACCGTTAGTAGATGAGTTAAACGAGTTGTGGAGTCAAGGTGTCCAGACGTATGACACTTTTGCAGAACAGACATTTCGATTGCATGCAGCTGTCTTGTGGACAATAAATGACTTCCCTGCATATGGAAATTTGTCTGGGTGGAGTACGCAGGGAAAGTTGGCTTGTCCTACATGTAGTACTGAGACTTGTTCATTGTCATTGAAGCATGGTAAGAAAACATGTTATATGGGCCATTGTCGCTTCCTTCCGAGGGATCATAGTTGGCGCAGGAAGACGGTAATCTTTGATGGCAAACAAGATCATAGGCCACCACCGAAAGAACTATCTGCAGAAGATGTGTTACAACAGCTGAGAAACATTGAAGAAGTTAGATTTGGTAAGGCACCGCACTTGAAGAAGAGAAAACGTACAGTATTGGAGTACAACTAGAGGAAGAAGAGCATTTTTTTTTAGTTGCCTTATTAGAGTCAGCTGAAATTACGACACAACTTGGATGTCATGCATATTGAGAAGAATATATGTGACAATGTCTTTGGAACATTAATGAACATAGAGAAGAAAACAAAAGACAGTTTTAAGGCTCGATTGGATCTACAAGCAATGGGTTTAAGGAAAGAGTTGCACTTGCAACCACATGAAAATTCATATACTATACCAGCAGCCTGCTACACATTGACAAAACTAGAGAAAAAACGTGTATGTGAATGGTTGAACAAGGTGAAATTTTCCGACGGGTATGCATCGAATATCTCTCGGCGCGTCAACATTACGGACTGTAAGGTAACAGGAATGAAAAGTCATGACTGTCACGTCCTTCTGCAACGCCTACTACCGGTTGCGATTCGTGGATTCCTTAACAAGGATGTCAGTGCTACGCTGATTGAGTTGGGGATATTCTTTAAGGATTTGTGTTCGAAATCTTTGAATGTAGAGGTTATTAAACAACTAGAGAAGGATATTGTCGTAATCCTTTGCAAACTTGAAAGAATTTTTCCACCTGCGTTTTTCGATGTCATGGTACACCTAGCGATTCACTTACCGCACGAAGCGAAGCTTGCAGGCCCAGTACAATATCGTTGGATTTATCCGATCGAAAGGTGATAGAACAATGATCATAAAATTTTTTCCATTCCATAAACTACGTATATCCATGTTTTCATGTCCTAAACATATTGATTTTGTGTACAGATACCTTCACACATTAAAACAGTATGTGAGGAATAAGGCACGTCCAGAGGGATCCATTGCTGAGGCGTACATTGATAATGAGTGCCTGACATTTTACTCCATGTATCTTCGTGGCATAGAGACTAGATTCAACCGAGAAGATCGTAATGCCGATGCAGGGCAGGAGCATGAACAAGGACTCATATCTGTATTTGCACATAACGTCCGTCCTTTAGGATCGTCGACGTTTCAGGATATGGACCCTCGGGATCTTGCGAAGGCGCGGTGGTATGTGTTGCATAACTGTGAAGAAATAGAGTCGTACTTGGAGTAAGTCTTCGCACATAATTATTGTATATCTACAGATAGTTTTAATCTTAAAATTTCTTGCTTACAACGTACCAATTGTGTATAGCGAACACATCGAGGAGATGAAGTCCCAATACCCTACAAATTATGATCGAATGCATCACGATTTGTTTCCAGAATGGTTTGCAAAACGTGTAAGCTTAATTTACCTTCTATCTCACCACACTTACAATATTGTTGTATTGC
Source organism: Liriodendron chinense (assembly GCA_003013855.2). NCBI lineage: Eukaryota > Viridiplantae > Streptophyta > Magnoliopsida > Magnoliales > Magnoliaceae > Liriodendron > Liriodendron chinense. The sequence goes on along the minus strand of ML058484.1, from coordinate 10,554,625 downwards.
ACAATATTTACATGTAATTTTAAATGCCTAAACGTACATTTATATTCTGTACGTGATGATAGATGAAGATGTTGCGCGCTAGCAACTCTGCGGATGCATCTGATGCGCTCTACTCACTGGCGTGTGGCCCTGATAGATGTGTATCTAGATATACAGGTTGTATTGTAAACGGGATTCGGTTCCACACTGAGGAGCGTGAGAAATATAGGACCACACAAAATAGTGGTGTGGTTGTGAAGGGAACACATGAGGAGGTCGAAATTGATTTTTATGGCGTTTTGACGGATATTATTGAGCTGAGTTATTGTATGAGAAAGCGGGTGTACTTATTTAAATGCGATTGGTGGGACATTGGAAATAAAAAGTTGGAAATACAGACTGATAATTACTTCACGAGCGTAAATTTATCTCGGAAGTGGTTTAAAGATGACCCATTTATCATAGCAGGCCAAGCCGAACAAGTATTCTACCTCGCTGACACCAAGTTAGGCGGCTCTTGGCACGTGGTGCAGAAAATAAAGCCCAGGAACATATTTGACGTTCCCGAAGTAGACGTTGAAGATAATGATGAAGGGAGTAATAGAACGTCGTCAGTTGAACAAGCATACCAAGAAGACATGCCATCTTGGGATAGAGGGAATGATCCAAATGTTGATATTGATGTGGTGCAATTGAATAGAGATAATGTGCCACCTGATCATGTTGATGCCTCAATCATAAATGACATTGTTAGAGATGATAGCGCTTTCATCGATGACAACGTTGCAGACGATGAAGAGGAAATTCTGATCAGCGATAGTGATGGTGAAGAAGAAAGAGTCCTAAGCGATAATGATTCAGACGACGATTATTAAATGTATACAAGATTTACATGTAATTTTTCAATTCGATTAATTTGATTATTACATGTATATATGTTTTACAAGTCATGATTTTTTTCCTGAATTGACTTGTTGATAATCTACATTTACAGTTAAGTCACTTTCTGATCATGTCCTCCACAAACTGGAGCGTAGCGGAAGCACGCAGCATACTTCATCAGCTGTTGCGGATGGACTTTCCGGCCCTATATTCTTCTGGTAGGGCCAGAGAGATACCCGGTCTGGTCGAGAAATGTAGGGAGGAAGACGATGACTCAGATGAAAGATTATACAATCTCAAAGAAATTTCGGACCTGATTGAGGAATATAATCGCGGAAAACTTCATATGGAAGATGCGACATTATCACTTGCACATCTGAATGGAGTCCCGAGAGATCAGATTTCTCCTATTGTGACTGGCATGTTGGCTATAACAATGTCGAGTGCTTCATACAGCATCGAATATACATTTGCAGCGTACGATAACTTACGCAGGGAGTATTTCGGATAGTTGATCCGAAGTTGATTTGTATTACAATGAGATATATGTATTTAATATAGAATGACAATGTGTAATGAATTTTTCAACTTTTATATTCTGTTTACGGTTTTATTATATTCTGTTTACGGTTTTATTATATTCTGCTTGCATTATAGTGTAATGGTCTAATCATATTTTTATCATTTCTCTAAGCATAAGCACAAATTCACTCTGCAATGATGTTCATAAACTTGCATTGACATTGTTTAAATTTATAAGTTTGTATTTCAGATATATTCAGTCATGGCACCAGGTGGGAGATCGGGTCGTTCTCGCACTGGATCTACCCCTTCCACCCGTGATGCGACGCAGACAGCATCGACGTCGCACGGTGCATCACAGTCATCTGATCCTTCGGTTCAGCATACACTGGGCACTGCATGTAAGTCTAGATATTTATTTAGTGATTTCTGTTTATATTGTTACTTACATATATCTTTTCGCAGCAGCATCTTCTACCAGCCGACGAGGACGTGGACCCACGCGTGGGTTAGTTTTAGAGCGACTTACGCGTGAGGGTAGGGTGGCAGTAGAGTTCCTACAGGACTGCCTTAGACCTGTTGGGGACAGTGCCAGATTGTTTACGTCTGAGGTCGGTGTCCTATGCCGATCTCTGATCCCCGCCACCACCCCCCGTTGGACTGACGTGACAGATGATGTGCGACAGCTCATCCGTCAGCGCCTTCAGGTAAAGTTTAGTAAATTGAAATTTTCTTTTGTGAAAGTTCATTTACGGTTAAGTCCTATTGTTAATAAGTTTATTCCCTTAATTTATTATTTACGAAACTGCAGGATAAATTTGAATTCGATTTAAATGTTCCCTACATTTCTCATGCCGTCGACGACATGATTAGGGAGCGGTTCAAGGAGTACCGCGGAGAGTTGCACCAGCGGTACAAGTGGTGCAGGACACACGATGAGGCCGTACTGTCCGCACCGCCACACATTAGTACAGACGACTGGCGGATACTCTGCGAGAGATTTTTGTCGGAGGCTTTTCAGGTAATATTTACATGTACGATATCTTACGGTAACAATTAAATTCGCAATTAATTTCGCAATTAATAGAAATGTATTTTGTATAATGTGTTCAGAAGAGGAGCAGAATAAATTCTGCGAACAGGAAAAAGTTACAAGTGAACCACGTAGCTGGTTCAAAGTCATTTGTACGACATCGTTACGACATGGTAAGAAATTATTGATGATTATTAAGTTAATATATTATTTTGATTGGCATTTATTATAAGTCTTTTTTCCTTTCGATTGTGCAACGGGATTCCGTCACCGGCCAGGAGCCTGGACTAGTAGACCTCTACAGAGGGACTCACTGTCGGCAGGCGACGGGATCTTGGGTTCATCCTAGAGCCAGTGAGCATTGGGTAAAAATCTTTACTTTGTTAAATTTAATTGCGCATTGATTGATAATAATGTCATTCATGTCATTTTTTATGAAATTTCATATCTTTTCATTACAGGCGGCAATGGACACCATACGCAGTCAGCCCACTCCCGATGGTAGTCAGCGGAGTGAGCCAGAAATCCTGAGCGAGGTGCTTGGCACCCGTTCTGGATATGTGCGTGGGCTTGGCCATGGTGCTAAGCTCATGGCACAAACTAGAGCTGGCTCCAGCCGATCCGTAGCTGGTGAGAGCGCTCAACGCTGAGCTGACATCGCAGAGAGAGAGGTTCAGCAGCTACGGGTCGTCGTCGATGGGATTCGGGAGCAGCTGGAGAGGCAGAGGGAGGAGGAGGAGAGGCGACGGGAGGAGCAGGAGAGGAGGATCGAGGAGTTGCGGCAGGAGCATGAGCGACGGATGCAGGAGATGTTTCAGGCTCTCGCTGCACGCCTTGGCGCCGATGCCCCGCCACCTCCGCCACCTCCGCCTTCATCTTCCTGATTATTTTTTTTAATATACGACTTTTAACTTGTATGTATTTGTGCGTGGATGAATATTGTTTGTTTGTGGATGTGGAATGGATTATTTGTGTATGGATGATGTAGTTTTTGTTTGTTTGTATGTTTGTGGATGTGAGTAGGATTCAAAATGTATAGGTTTTTTTACAGGTGTATATCAGGAATTTTCCTGAATTTTGAAAACAAATAGAACCGAGACAGGAAAAACTTTTACCGACGAAATATTTCGTCGGTAAAAGCAAGGAAAAACTTTTTACCGACGAAATATTTCGTCGGTAAAAAGTTCTTATATGCTTTTACCGACGAATTATTCCGTCGGTAAAAGTTTTATCATGTTTTTACCTACGCATTATTTCGTAGGTAAAAAGTTTTTCCTTGCTTTTACCGACGAAATATTTCGTCGGTAAAAGTTTTAACATGTTTTTACCTACGCATTATTTCGTCGGTAAAAGTTTTTTCACCAACGTATCATTTTCAATCCCGACAAAATTCATATGTTTGGCCGACGAATAATTTCGTCGGTAATGGTGCAATTATTACCTACGAAAAATTATTTCGTCGGTAAAAACCTTTACCGACGGCCTTTCTGCGACGATGTTAGCCGCGAAAAATTTCGTCGGGAAAAACATTTCCCGGCGAAATTTTACTAATTACCGACGAAATCATTCGTCGGTAAAAATGGAATTTTTTGTAGTGGTCCCACGACTACAATTAATTATCCAAAAAAAAACTTGAACAATTAATCTTATAAAATAATTCATATATTATTTTGAAATCAATTATTTAATAAAAATGATTGGAAAATTAGTTTGGTTGTCCATCAATTAATCTTTTTTATTCCGTATATAAGGTTAAATTAGTAAGGTCATAAATCATTTCTAAAGTATATCTTAATCCCCATAATAATATGATTGACCTACTCAACTCATCACGATCCACCAAAGAGACTCACATATTAGTGAATCAAAGCAATCAATTAAATCATTACTAGGACCCTAGATCCTTTCAAGTCAAATGTTAAGTGTAATAAGTCATGGAAAGTAAAAGCTAATACAAAACAGTAAATCTAGGTTGACTTCTTAGATTAAGTCAATCTGTACACATGCATACAATTACACGTGGGGGGAACAATCTCTCAAAGAAGAGACTCACCATATGCAACAAAACACCATGTATAATAGCATATGGATTAAGTTATTTCGACTTATTTATTAGCCATAACAATATTCTTGTTTTATGAAAAATCGAACAAGTTAGGCTTCACAGTATATTTTATATTGAACTTGTCATATTTCATTCCCTAGAGATACAGAGACCTCAATCAAGTTTTTAATAAATCTATCTCAATTATAATATACATTACATTTATACACGATAACGATGAGTAATAGAAAAAAATTAATGAAAAATATATATAATTTATTAGACTAAAAATGGCATACATTTCAATAGATTACCAACATGGTTAGACACTTATGATAGATGGATTAGATCTCATTCCTATGTGGAAGCGGGACATAAATGAGATACATGCTTCTAAAGTATGAGACAGTTGCCTAACAGATGAGTGGATGTATAAGAAGCCCCCATTTTCTTTTCCTATGGAGCTTTGTTAAGCCCCCATGCATTTGCAATAAAGCTCACATATGTTTTACTTTGACTATGGAGCTTTGTTAAGCCCACACGAATTTGCAATAAAGCTCACATACATGTTGGATTTTCTCCAAAATAAAAAAATGAAAAAAGAGTTAGACCTTTCCAAATATAAAAGGAAAATGAGAAAAAAGGATTATTATTTTTTGCATTTGTTGGTAATCATTTAATTGTGAATGGTCGTATTTTTCGGTAAATGGAACATCCTTTGATTTAGAAATAATGGTGAAAGGAGGCCATTAATGGTAGTGGAGAAATGCCATTAATGAAATAACATCATGAAAGACAATGTCTTTTCATGTAAAAGTACTCCATGTAACCCTTACGACTCTATAAAAAATCACTTTGAAGTCAATCCGAATTACCATAACTCCAGCAATTTCATCTCCTTCTTCTTCTTCTTCTTTCTCCATTTTTCAGTTTTGGTTTATTCGAGTGGTTGTAGCTTTTTCAGGGGTTAAACTGCAAACAAGAAAAACATCAAGGAATAAGATGTAACAACAAAGAAGTTACGAGTCTACGCTACAAAAGTATGTTCGAGGTACAATTTTTCAGCTTTGTAAGTCAAAGCCCATTTTTTTTCTAGTTTAGGAGAAGAGATTTATTATATCCTAGAGGTAGATTTGTTGTAACCTTTTTGCGAACTAGTTTAATCACAAGTAATGTGTAAATATATTCTTAAAGATAGCGACATCGTAACATATCTTAAGCCTATCTTTAAGTGGATGTTTTCTTCTTCTTTTTTATCTCTGTTCTTTCAATTTTAAGGTGATATTATGGCCTCTTCAATGGGCCATGCCGACTTTTTTCAAGTAACACCTTTCTACAACTCGAATTTTTTTCAATGACAATCAGCATCTCTTCCTCACATCCTCAAGTTGGATCACGTGCTTACTCAAGATCCTTCTACACTGTCTTCTAATAATAATACAGGTAGAACAAGTTCAAAAGTGTCAACATTGTGAGCGTAACAACTACCTATGTAAGGGTCACATCTTCAACACTCTTTCCGACTTACTATACGTTGTTTATTGCTAAAAGAAGACCGCTAAGAAATTATAACAGTTGTTACTTGCTAAATACACATCACAGAATGAGGGCAATAAAAAAATTCATTTGTACTTGAAAGATATAGTGATGCAAATTGGGTCACTGATTCTAATGAATCCAAGTCTACCAGTAGATAGATTTTTACATTTGGAAGAGTCACAATTTTTTGGATCCAAGAATCAAATTTGCATATTTCATTCTACTATAAAATTTGAATTCATAGCTTTAACAACTAGTAGCAAAAAGGCAGAGTGGGTGCGAAACTTGTTGTTAAAATATCATTATTGTCAAGGTCGTTTGCCACCTGTCTTTATTTACTGTAACAGTAAAGCAACATTGTCAAAGGCATATAACAAGACTTATAATGAAAAATCTAAACATATTAATCTATGACATTACTTGTTGATGGTGTTATAATAATATTATATGTGCAGTCCATTCAGAATCTAATGAACCCAATCACCAAGGAACTAGCAAGGGATGTTGTTAGTAGAACATCAAGAGAAATAGGACTTAATTCAATTTCACAGAAATTAGATGAGGAAAACTCAACCTAAGTTAATAAGTTCAATGAATAAAGTGTCTTATACGAAGTGGCCTGCAGTAGTACTGTATGTTTTGTATTATGTCTCATTCCTACATGTATATATAGTGCTCGATACTTACAATGATTAAAAGAATATTAGCTTTTGCTCTTAATGAATCTTTTTAATAACTATTATTATAGGGGTCATTCATAAATACTCACCTATATGAGTATTGAAAGTGAGGCCGCTTCCTGATGTTTAAGAGTTTTGGATGCTCTAATGAACTTATGAATTTAAAACTGATCACAAGACCGTTAATGTTTTATAATTTTAAAACACATGGAAATTGAAAATATAAGTGTGTGATATGTCTGGTTGTGTCATATAGAATACTTAGTTCAAGACCACGATCACTAAGGATTCTGATGCAACTTTGATTTATCTACATTAAGTGAAGGCCCAAGTCCACAAGACACATTTTCTTATGCACATATCTTATTTATATACTTTGACATCTTTATTTTAAAAAATAGTGGGGATTATTAGATTTTTTTTCAAAATAAAGAAATAAAAAAAAAGAATTTGCCTTTTTCAAATATAAAAGGAAAATTAGAAGAAATGGTCGTAGTTTTTAGTATTTGTTTGTGACCATTCGATTGTGAATGGTGATGTCTCTTGGTGAATGGAGCATCATTTCATTTCAAAATAATGGTGAAATGATAACATTAATAGTGGTAGAGTGATGCCATACATGAAAAAACATCATAAAAGAAGCTATGTATTCTCATATAAAAGCACACTAAGGGACCCTTATAACTCTATAAAAATTCATTTTCAAGTCAATATGAATTATCATAACTCCAGGAATCCCCTCTCCTTCTTCTCCATTTTTCATTTTGGGTCTGTTTGAGTAGTTGCAGTTTTTTCAGGTAGTGGACTGTAAACAAGAAAAATATTAAAGGATAAAATGTAACAGCAAAGAAGTCAATGGTGTACATTGTAAAAATATATTTGAGGTGTGGCTTTTCAATTTTATAGACTGAACCCCACATTTTTTTATTAGGAGAAAAGACCTATTGTATTTTGGATGTGAATTTGTTGTATCCCTTTTACAAATTAGTTTAATTACTACCTAGTAGGGTGCGAATATCGTTTTAAAGATAGAGACATCACAATATACCTTAAGTTTATTTTAAATAAGTGTTTCCTTTCTTTCCACCTCTACTCTTTCACATGCCAATATGTTCTAGCATGGAATGTAACGACCCGAGATTTTCTACTCTCGTGTATAACACGACGGCCGAATTCCCAAGTAATTTATAGAATAATTAATTTGTCAAATAATAAAATATAGCATTCAAGCACAATGGCGGAAACAATTATCATCTTATTCTATCAAACTTACTACGTCATCATCAATGTTTAAATAAGGGAACTAACCAATATCCATACTGATTAATTAAAATACAAAACCATATCTTCTCTTGAAGACTTATTACAATTTCATAAATGTATCAACTACTCAAAAGAAATATTTAATAAATGATAACACCAACTAAGTTTCTCTAACATCGTCATCCGCAATGTGATCATACGAACCATCGAACTCTTTTCCTTAAAAATAGGGTTCAATACCTGAATTTTCACATGCATCATCTAAATTGTGTTTGGGATAGCGTTAAACGCTATCATAGTGGGGAATATTTCCTCCAAGACAATCAAGAATAATAATGTACAAAACTCAGAGTAATGCAACACAATGATATATTTATTCAAACAAAACAATCCAGTAAAAATCTTTGTTAATACGATGCATGGAATGCATGCTCTGGCTAAGGCACCCTGGCTACAATCACAATACATAAAGTGGGAGACTCCCTGTTACGACTTCACGCTAGCCACTAGTCACCAGAGTTCCTAGGACGCACAAGCCCATAGTTTTGCCCGACCACATGAGAAATGGGATGCTCATAGGCCAAATTTACATGTGATAATGTATGGGAGAAGTAGGACGCGCCTATTCTCAATTCCATACACCCACATGGAGCCAAGTGAATGCATGACTTTAGTTTCACTATTATTTAAGTAATTTCACATACAACCATTTTTAGCAGCTCACTGGACACTATGGGGAGTCACAAGTGACCTAGCATGGGCCAACAGCTCGGGCTTAGTGTCCATGGCACCAACCCCGGCTCATGAGAATTTGTATACCATTTGCGTCCACTCATTGTCTCGTTTTATGATTTCATCATGTCCCAAAAAGTCAATGTTTACATCATGACCAAATTCATTAAAATACCCATGTAATGTAAATAGATCCAATCAAGCATCATGCACATGTAATGATATATTAACAAACAATCACTTCATTCTCTTAATTAAGCCAAGAGATATTCTTCCATCATGGACACCTCTCATAGGTTCCATCTCTCTACATCGAATAATTTTACCATCTTAAGGACAAAGAGTATACAATAATGGGATGTCTATATGATGATCTTATACACATATATCACAATATGAAAACCAATGTTACTTATAACACATAGACTAAGAAAATAAGAGCATAGATTTCACAAGATAAATAACACAAATACACATGCTTCTTAGTCAAAAATCTAAATAAGGAATCACATCATTATATAATGATATTCATTACAAATCCTACATTAAACTTCATATTATATGGATCAACAATTCAAAATAAAATAACTTCATATGCCACAAAAGAAACTTATGATAATCATGATATTATTAATGAAAGGCTTGAAGGAAAATTCTCGCCTTAGGATGGACTTAGAAGAGGGTTGTAGAAGATCCTAGCTGCTGGAAAAATATGAGAAAGAACTCCCTTCTCTCTCTCTCTCTCTCTCTCTCTCTCTAAAGCATGGATGCTAGGGTTAGGAGAAAGGCTTGGAGGTGTGTAGTAGGAATATGGAGAGGGATATGCGCACATGGGGAGAGAAAAGAAGGGTGTGCGAGGTCTTGTGTAACAACCTCTCGAGGTGGGTTTCTCAAATCTCAATATTCAGGTGATTTTTTATCAATTTCAATCCATTCATCTTATTAAGCTCAAAGAGTAGAGTCAGAATAGAAAATTTCTTGATGATCCACATTCTAGATTGGCCGATGCTTGAAAATGGCCTGACGGTTGCTAAAATAGGCTTGATCTCAATTAACGGTTTACGCTTGATGATCAGGGCCCAAATTTTTGAAAAATATGTAGTCATGATAGGCAAATAATTTTACAAAGTTTAGTGATTGATTGATGGTGAGAAATACCTAGATCTGAAATCCAACTTTTGGCTGAAAAGGAAGCTGGACTGGCTTTGTGGTTCAACGATGTAGAATTATAGATCGGGGTCCAAATTTTGTGTAAACTCGTAATCATATGAGTATAATAGGTGGTCCAAATTTGAGAAGTGATTGATGGTGAGAAGTGGGTAAATTGAAATGTTCAGATTTAGAAAGAGTTGGTAACTTGTTAATTTCTAGAACGGAATAACTTCGCGCATAAGAAAGAGGCTTATCAAGGTGGGGCACTCAAATCACATTATTGGTCCATAATAAAGACGATCCAAGTCACTCATATGAAGAGAAATATTCGACTACAACTAACCATCTGCTTTCCTCACTCGATGGACATGAAAATCAAGGGTTAATGGGCTAATTTGACAATTAGACCACTTCTACTATGATTTAAGGGCTGAAATTTGACGTGTATGGTTAATATGTGCCCAAAAGCTTAAATTCAAGGTTTTGCGTGAAAGTGATCGTCAGAAACTATAATACTTAAAAATGGCATCTTCACCTAAGTTTAATTAATGGCATTTTCAGTAATTATTTAAAAAGTGCTTGATTTTTTAAATCTGATCTTTCTACGATATTTATGGGATCATTCTAAGCAACTTTTGTAAAAGGTCTCCTATCAGATCTCCTACGAATGTCCCGCTATTCGCAAATCAACAGTGAATGTACGATAATTAACAAAAATAAATTAAAAATGAATTTCAAAAATTTTCAAATAAATCTCGAAAATATGGTGCGTTACATAGAATAATAGATCTAAGATCCAAACACCACTATTTTGATACTCTAGCCCTAAGAATCAAGTCAATCCATTTGTCAAGTGGGCCATAATTTACAAAGCAAATTGCAGTTTGAATCTTGAAGTTTCCTAATGGAATTAGCAAACACTCATTCATAACAGTTTTCAGGACTAACTGTCTCCTCTTATTGTCATTCCAACTAAGCCCTACTTTTGAGAAATTCTTCTTAAACATCCTTGATGAAAAGATGCGAGAAATTCGACAATTTTATAAAAATATATATAATTACACCATAATACATTAGCCAAGATTTTAATAAATATTTCTGCAAAAATTTTAAAATGGTGATGACTCTTCAATCATACACATGGCATAGTTTTACAGTAATTTAGACTGTTTAAATCAATTACACAATTGTTGATGGTACATAACCTAAGAAAGAACTGACCTTAAGATCTTTTCACCATTTTACTTTTAAGCTCCATTTGATAGCCATTAAACGAATGGTTTAGATTGCAAAGTTAATGAAAGATACGATCTGTCCACAATGTGTCCCATAGTTTGGATGGCCTACGTAGCTTAGTTGAGTGCCACATGTGAGGCATCTTTAAATGTTGGTGACCTATCATAGGAGTTCAGTCCCTGTGCACAATGACAAGGACTGGAATCAAGTCCATCTTCATGGCTCAGTGTAGACAGACTCTATTTCAACATTGAGATCATTGGATCAAGTGCCCATGTGGTGTGGGTGTGGGGGTGTGGGGGTGTGTATGTGTGTAAAAAAAGAACTATAACTATCTACAGTACCGGTTTAGGTAGCCAGATGAAAGACACTCCAGATAAAAGATCGAGCTCTTTTTGCCCACCATATTGGGCATGTGAAGTCAACTCGATCCATCAGGTAATGATCCTTCTTATGTTCACCACACTTAGCAAAAATCAACCTGATAAAAAACTTAAATAGGCTCCACCAATGAGAATAATGTAAAATTTTACCTAAACTTTTTAAGTTAAAGAGGAATGGGCTACCTAAGTTTTGCCTATTCCATTCACCATAGTGAATCACACCTGATGAACAAGTTTGATGAAAGATATACACAATGGTAGTGATGCATAAAAATCTATGGTTAGCATCCCATCTCCATTGTTCTCTATGGTGTAGCCTACTTGAGCTTTGAATGTGGATTATTTTTTACCCCATTACTGAGAATCAAGGAGTGATCCTGATAGACAAAGTTGATTTTACATATACAACATGATGGACCCAACAAGCTTAGTGTTTCACACATTGCTTAAAACGATTGTGATAATAATAATATTTATTATTTTATGAATTTTCTCTCTTATTCATTCTTCATTTCATTTCATGTATTTATAGAGTATAAGAGTGACGCATGGATATCCATGTCATCATTGATAGTTACAACTACTTGTCTACATGGCACCCGGTACTTAACATAAGAGATAACTTCTATAACTATTATAACTTCAATAACTACTAATCTACATGGCACTTCCTACATAATACAAGTATGGAAAGAAGTTAACATAATTACTCTATGCTTAAATGACTTATTTTCTTCTACACATGTGTCAAGGGATAATTGTGTGAGTAATTATCTTTATCAGTAGGTGACTTTACTTCGTACATCAACCAACTAAGAGAATTTGCATTGATGTTTTGGGATTAGGATAAGTCAAGACTATGCCCACAAAGACTTGTCGTTGATTTAAGAGATACGTGATACATGGCTAATGGTGGGTGAATTTAAGATCTTTACAATTGGAAGAAACTAGAGGGGTGTTTGACTTTTAAGAAATATAATTGAAATTTATAAAATTATAATAATGACTTCTACGCATGTTTAGCAAAGAGGAAAAAGGGCTAGTAATTTCATCTTGATTTTTGTAATTGCACATGTTGAAATTGACTTATTTAAGTAACGAACAAAATTTATGGGGCCCACCGTGATGTATGTCTTATCCATATTGTCCATCCGTTTCACCATCTCATTTTAGGACATGAGCCCAAAAATGAGGTAGGTCCAAAGATAAGTGAACCATAACATAGGAAATATTGGTCCTAATAACATCCACCAGTTGAAAGTTGTTTCCTTCTTAGGGTCTACATTGATGTTTGTTTGTCATCCAACCAGTTTATAAGTTCACATAGTCATGGATAAAGGGAAAACACAAATATCAGCTTCATCCAAAACTTATGAGGCCCCTAAAAAGTTTCCAACAATAGGCATTCAATTCCCACAATTTCCTATGATGTGGTCCGCTTAAGCTTTAGATCTACCTCATTTTCGGCTCATGCCCTAAAATGAGCTAGCGGAACATATGGACAGCGTGGATTAGACACGTACATCACAGTGGACCCCCATAGTCATTACAATATTTTCCCCAAATTTAGAGATAGGAATGCTATCAAACAAGATAGGCGTCAACGTCACGTTGGGAGCAGTGCTAGGAATACAAAAGTAAATAATGATTATTTATTTAAGATGATTTATCATGGGAATTAAAAATTCAAACATCCCCTAAACTTTTAATCAATGGTCAACAACTAATGGCCAATAATATAATTTCTATTAAAAGGTAGATGTAAGGGTTTAAATATTTCGACCCAATAGTTTTTCTTTTGGGTGTCTCAACATCTATTAGATCCATTATATAAATAGTTTCAATCAATGAAATATGACTTGGATCCAAATAGTATGATGTATGTTAGAGTTTTAGATATGTATGTGCAGTTTTATGTATAATAAAATGTTATATTGATGGATTTATGTATATATGTTAAGATCTCCTACAAAATTTCATAGATCTCCTACCTTTCTATATATTTCTATTATTTTTAATTAAATAAATACAATATACAATTTCCACAATTTAACCTCTCATGATCAACAAGGTATCAGAGCGCTTAATGACATAGTATTAATTTCCAGGAACCTTAGCTAGTTATTATTGCGAGCGAGAGATAGAAGGTAAGTATGTTGTTTGGATGCCTAATTTGGGATTTGTGTCCATGCGGGGGAAATAACAGAATGGCCAGGAAAAATAGAAAATTTAATGGTGGTAAAGTCATCCCTTTAACGAGGGGTGACTAACGATGAGTTTTTTTTTTTTAAGAGGCCAGGGTTAAATAGAATCTAAGAACTTGTTTGGTAGCGTAGAATCGAAGGGATTTGTGGGGCTTTGTTGTTTTTTTGGTCATTCGGTGGTAAAGAATTTGAGGATTTGAATTTGAGAGGAATCCCCTCATAAAAGCTATTTTTGAACTCTTACCTCAGATATTATAATTTCAAATTCACTGGATTCCATATTGACTAAAATACACCCAAAGGAACCCTAAATATAACGGTAGTTGGGGCTGAAAACATGTAACCCATCCACCTGTATCTAATATTGGGCCTCATGTGATGAATGAACCGGATTTATTTTGGGGAAAACATGTGTAAGGTCAGACCAACCTGGTGGATGGATTGGATCTTACCATGGCAAATGTATGGCATGTCCATGAGATTTATTGCACACCCACGTGAGATTAGCGAAGCTCTTGCATATGTGACTCTCCGTTGGGCCCACAAGTAGAAATGGTCAGATTATAGGATCCGTTCATTTTTCTTTGAGTGACCACATTTTAACTGAACGTATCAATGGTCAGAATCATCCTTTCCGCATAAGTCAGATCATTAAAATTTCCAATCATCCGAGGATCTGTGCTATCATTCCTTTACGTGGTGGTCCACCAGATTAACGGCCCTGATTACCTTCGACAATCGGGAGCGGATTAGGTGAGACCCCGGATCCACCGTGGTGGGTGGACCCCTGACTGTGGGGCCACTGTGATAAATGTGACTGCATCACGCCATACGTCCTCATTGAAAGATTATTTCAGGTCATGATAAAAAAAATGAAGCAGTTCCAAATCTCAGATGGGCTATAGTACAGGAAATAGCGGTGATTGACCATTAAAAACTTCTCAGGGGCTATAAAAGCTTTGGATCAAGATGATATTTATGTGGTCTCTTCATCAAGGTATTTGTGACCTTATAAACAGGTTGGATAGAAAATAAACATTCCGGAGGAATCTATTGAAAATCCATGAAGTTTTCAATGGTAGAGATTCAATCACGACTGTTTCTGTGGTGTGGTCCAAATCTTAGATGAGTCTGCTTCATTTTTGGAATAGTTCGCTAAAATAAGATTTCGAAATGGTGGACGGTGTGGATTTAAGACACATACATCAATGTGAGCCCCACAGTCAGAGGTCCCACCCACCTCGGTGGATCCAGGGTCTCACCTAATCCGCTCCCCGACAATCTATCACGAGTACGGAAGAGAGAGAGAGAAGAGAGAGAGAGAGAGAGAGATGGGGGGCAAAATGTTAGTCCGAGTTAATGCGGGTCAGAGCCCTGCTAAAGGTACTCGCGCGAGTAGGACAAGTAATCCGTTCTGCACGTGACTCACGTGCTAAAGATCCTGGCTGTTCATCAGGTGAACGAGGTACATGCGGATGGCTCAAAACCTAAGGCTGGTTTATTAGGTGGACCACACGAGTACATTTAATATGGATCGCAGGTTCAACAATTCATTCATTTTTCCATTGAAGGATGACCCACTGATGAACGGACCAGCCATTTTCTTGGGCGAGGCAGCATCCATGGTGGGTCCCATGAATGGTCCCGATCTCTCACCGTTTCCATATTGACACTGTGTGCAAGCGTGTAGATTCTTCATGCCACTCGCTCGTGTAGCCTCCGCATGGACCAAAGATGGTGAAACAAGCACTAAGCAGCTTCCATCACCTTTTGCTTTGGCCAATAACAATATATGTGGGACTGATATTTGGTGATCCAACCCGTTCATACAGTGGGCCCCATTATGGATGGCAATACAACAATAACTTCCTCATCAAAGAATCCAAACTGTACGATGGGACTGCCAACTACACAGCTCCCAACATTCAATCGAAGAGTAAAACCCCATCAATCATCTGGCTAGGATTGTTGACCACCCATGATAGGGCCCAACAGATGAACGGCCTAGATCGCCAGTTAGTATGGTCTCTCTCTCTCTCTCTCTCTCTCTCTCTCTCTACATATCAAGGTGGCTGGTCTCGTTCATGACATCAGACCATCCACGTGTACGAATTACGATCTCCATATCAAGGTGGACGGTCTCGATCATGACATCAGACCATCCACGCGTACGATAAAGGAATACTTCTAATATTTGTTTTCTTGCTTCAATATATTGAGCACCATAACTGATGTTAGCTTTGCACAGTTTAAAAGATGGTGATTACTCATCCTCCTCACACGTGGCACTGATGTACAAGTTATCTAGACCATCCAAATTATGGGTCCCACTGTGGATTGAGCAATCCTAACTATCCAATTCATGCCTATCAAATGGATGGTTAAAAGTTAAAAAAAAAAAAAAAAAAAACTGCACGGTCCAAAAATCACACGTTCGATACTATCTTAACTTTTCATTTATGCTCCATCCACAGTCATTTCAGTGATTTGGACGGTCTTGGATTGCCGTATAACTATGCCATGTGTACATTTGAAGAGTCACTACCGTTTTTTAAATCGTGCAGAGCCAAAATAGGAGTCCAACCCTATAATATTCCGATCGATAATTGATCACCTGCAGCCGGTTGTACGTTAACTTAGAATGCAACCCGTTATCCCTTGCCACGTGTCACCTTTCTAGAACATATGATCAACCTAAATGGTGGGCCCTACCATGAAGATCATCTATCATGAAAACCAGGCCGATCCACATAGCAGGTAGGGCACACCATCAAAATCAGTGGATGGCCGATGTTCTGAATCAGCCTAAAAATGTGGCCCACATAACTGGTCGATGTGGATTACTTTTGAGACAGGAAATATCCATGGAGTTACCCTACGATTACATGGCTCAGATATCCTGCGCAAGCAACAAAAATCATGAAAACATGGGCTTCAAACTAAAGTTAAGATGAACAACCTGTATGGCAATAATCGTAAGTTCTCCATTGATCCTGTCTATGGATTGGACTTTGGGTTAGACTCCAAAGGTAGTTCTGCCCTTTTAAAAGGTGGCTTTGGGGATTCCTAACAATAGATTATTTGCAAATAATAACATTATTAATTCACCATTATTGAAAATACTCTTATTCTCGAACTTTACTAGAATAATTAAAATGCCCATTTTGAATTTACCACAAAATTCTTCTAATTTTATTCCATATTGAGTGTAACCTAAAATAATTTTAATTGAGATTTTTAAAACCCATTTGGATGCCACCAGAGAAGTTACATTTTCTACTGACAGTAACTTATTTGAGATAAGTAAGTTTATCTCAAATAAGTTTGGTTTATGATATATTATAAATAGCTTTTTTATTTAAAGTTATCTAATCACTTTAGTTTAATAACTAAAAAACAAGATACGCTACTTAAGGCATAAGTAGCTTATCTTAAGTAATTAACTTACTATCTAAATGCCCCCTTAGTTACAAAGAGAATAAGGTTTTGAGTTTAGTATAGTTTCCTTACTTTTTAAAAATATATTAAATAGTTAATAGTAGTTAGTTTTGACTAACATAAAGTAGGTATTTATAATATTAAAAATTAACAATGTGGTTATCTGCAAACGTATTATTTTTATGTTGGCATTTGTAACAATATGGTCATGTATCATGGCCTATACTTGTATAGCGATCCACCGATCCACCTGATCAAATCACTGACTAATTTAGATGGAGCATAGTGAAAAAAATAAAAACAATAAAAAATAAAAATCACCCAAGAGGATGATAGCAACCATATGATTTTACCCTTAGAATTTGTACCACTCGCTATTAAACTTCTGACCATCCATTTGATGCGCGCGATTTTGTAGATATGGATCATCCACAACGTGTACCACAGCCTGGATGGTCCGGATAGTCGGATATAAGCCCCATTTTCAAAGGGCGTAGCTTCAGTGGATCCTCGATCCACCAAGGTGAGTGGATCCCTGAATATGCGGCCCACTGTGATATATGTTCCTTAAATCCAAGCCGTCCATTCGTTTTGATAGCTTATGTTATTACATGTTCCTGAAGATCCAAATCTCAAGTGGACTGCATCACAGGAACAGTGGTGATTGATCATTAAAAACGTCTTGTGGGCCACAAGATTTTTGGATCAAGATGATGTTTATGTGGACACTTCATCCATGACGTTTTGACCTTATGAACAGGTTGGATGTAAAATAAACATTCTGGTGTCCACCATGAATTTTTTAATGGTTGGCATTCAATCACAGTTATTCCCTATGGTGTGGTCCACCTAAGATTTGGATATGATTCATTTTTGGTATAATGCCCTCAAATGACATTTCAAAACGGATGGACAGAGTGGATGTAAGTAAGATACATCAAGATGGGCCCCATAGTCAGGGATCCACTGACCTCGGTGCATCCAGGGATCCACCGAAGCCCCCATTTTCAAAATGGTGGAGAAGTTGGACTTTATTTTGGATTCCATTTTGGTTGGAGAAAGATTCTCCAGTGCACTAGAGCACTATTAGTTATGGTGCTCCTAGTTTCTTTAGAGACACTTAGAGAGCCCAGTGATCGATGGTCCATTGAGTGCAGATCACATTTCACAGGGCACCATGTAAAAATCGCATTAATTGGATGATCCAATCCACCTTTTATTTCTACTTATTTTCTACAGCCATTTTTCCCAAGTTGGATGGAATGATTACAATTACCTAACAAATAGATGGATCAAATTTCTGATTGAACCTGTTTTGCGTAAATGATCTCGCCTACCATTTATCACATGGCTAATATTTGTTAGAATAGTAGCCTATTAAACGTTGCTGGATCTAATGAACCGTCTAGATCAATGGATTGGAGTGTCTAAGTGTCCCAATCATTCTAGGAGCACTATAACTTACAGTGCTCCAAGAGCACCAGAGCATCTCTCTTGAATAGAATGGGATTTGAGAACTGGATGTACCAAAGAAAGTGGCAGTGGCACTACTATCATGAAAAGGACATGAAAGCCAAGAAGCATAGTACTAAGTTCAAGTCTTTTGAGGTTCTATCATTTCTTTAGCTTATATTTTCATTGCCACTAGAGGTATATAATGAATTGGGAGTTTATTTGATACTCTGGCTGAGTGTGATGGTTGATACTCAGGCATTCAAAAAAATGTACACATGGCATACATTATCTTAATCTAAATGACCCAAATTGCAGAATTTACATTGGATAGATCATTATCTTGAAATTGGACCGAGCGAGCAATCCTAAACATCGATTAATGAACATTTGTTTATTGAATATAGGCCACTGAAAATATCCACCAATAGCCCTGCTAAAGAATATAATCATTGGAATATATTGAATGTGAACCAACTAAATTAGGGCCCAAGATTTGGATGGTTTAGTTTGAGTTACTTCTGTGATGCTTGTAAAACTCCTGAGTGCCTGTGTATCGACAATAAGACTTGCCAGAGTATCAAAGTGTTCCTCACAATGAATCCAAATCTCAGCAGACAAGGGTTTCAACCAATATTAGCAAGTGTACCTGAGTGGAATATCTTCCCTTTCTTCTTGTGCTTTAATTTAACCTACTTTAGAGTAATTTGATACACAGGTGGACCACGACAATCAATACGCATGCACCGCGCACACATGTGCCTCAATTCAAACCATCTAAATCATGGGGATGTTACAGATTGCACATGAGTGGATCATCCTAACTGTCCGATTCGTGGTTATGAAATGGATGGCTAGGATGAAGAAAATGTTGATTGACTCTATCAGAATCTAGGATTATCGAATCGATTGGATTTTTGGTGTTGTATGTTGTGTCCCACTTACAGTGGAGCCCATGAACTGTGTTTGCTTTGCTTTGATTTATTTTCATGTAGACAGTTTGAAACGTGGATGTGTGCATGTGTATGGATGGTCATGCTTATCTGGAGTAACAATATTTTTTAGTGGGCTCTAAGCTTTTGTTGCCCAAATACAAAATGGATGAAATAGGGCAGCATCTGTACGGCCTCACCTGAGCTTACCTACATTGGAATACATCTTTTTGTTGTGGCACTTAAAAAATTGTAGCCTTTTATGATTCTTTGGTTCTTCCTCTTTTTCTTGTCTCAAGATAATGAAGATTGCTAATTCCACACGCGTGGGAGCCGTACATCCATTTGTGGGCGCATGTGTCACAATGTAAGACACGTGTGATATATTTTCTATCAGGTGAGGGAGGATGCGGATTTACTAAGTTCCTAGGTGGGGCCCACCGTGATGTTTGTGAGAAATCCACCCCGTCCACCCGTTTGTTGAGCTCATTTTAGGATAGTCGACAGAAAATGAGCCATATATAAGACTCGAGTGCGCCAAAAACGTGAGGATTGAATGTTCGCACTTGAAATATTTGTAGGGCCACATAAGTTTTGAATCAGTCTAATATTTTTGTTTTCAGTTCATCCCAACAGGAATGACGTTATGAATGGTATGGATGGCATATAAACATCTCTGTGGACTCCAAGGAGGTTTCAACGTTGGGAATTTCCCTGCCCACCCTTTCTTTTAGTTTGGCCCACTTGAGTCTTGGTTATGGCTCATTCTCGGTCACATGACCTAAAATTATCTCAAAAAATAAAAAGAGGCAAATTTCTCATAAACATCATGATCAGCCCTACTTAGATTCCCAGCACAGGAACTTTCTCCAAAGACATTAGCAGGAAATCTGCATTCAGGACTGCAGGTGAGCTACATTGTTTATGGGGCGGATTCCCTGGGAAAGCCTTTTTGCATGAAGTTCCTACGCTTGGATACTATGTGGGCCTATGGTGATGTTTGTGAGAAATCCAACCCATCCATCCATTATTTTAGATCATTTCAGGACATGAGACAAAAAATCAGGTGGACCCAAAACTCAAGGTGGCCATACGACAAGAAAAACTGGGGAAAGAGTTTCTTACCGTTGAAACCTTCTTAGGATCTACCTTGATGTGAAAGTGAAAACACAAAAATCTTTGCCTGATACGAAACTTTATCGCCATACGAAGGTTTCAAATGGTAGTCACTGAATCCCCGCTGTTTCCTCTCGTGCAGCCCACTTGAGAGTTGGATCCACCTCAATTTTAGTCGCGTGTTCTAAAATGATCTCTCAAAACGGATGGACCGGGTGGATTTCTAACAAACATCACCGTGGCCCCACATAGCATCCAAGCACAGGAACCTCCTACCAAAGGCTTTCGCAGGAAATCCGCGTCCTTGTTTATACCTTCTGTCATGAAAATTGAGAAAATTCACACCCAGACCACATTGTATAAAAAAACGAATGAATGGCTGAAAAATTAACTATTGTTTTACTTTTCATTTTGTGGCCCACCCGAAGAGAAGATCTAAGCATTAGTTACAAGCTAGTGTGGGAAGCTCAGATCTCAGACGTATGTCTCATATTTGTCGCATGTATCCACTTGTGGATACATCCGTACGGCTCTACTTGCTTGTGGAATTAGCAGCCTAGTCTAAAGATTTTTAGTCTGTATATTTTTCAAGTGGGCCCACCTTTGATCATGAGAACCATTGGATTGGAGGGGGTCTAACGTGTCTGGCACATTACCTCAATTATCACCCCACTTTAATAATCATAGCTAGTAAAATAATGACCCCCCAAGTTAGACGGTAACATCAATTTTTACTCTTACCGACCATTTTTCATGCCCTTACATGCACGGCTGTGATTACCCGATCAGGCTTAGTATTCGGTCACGTGAAATCTTCAGTGGACATCACCTATCCAAATAGTCTGTCGTTTATCACAGCTGGACCGACTTGGAGTCTATATATATATATATATATATATATATATATATATATATATATATATATATATATATATATATATATATATATCATGCATCCAATTATCATGTGAACAGTATTGAGTATTAAATGTAGGATTTTCACCGTCCATTCAATCCCATCTTACCCATCAAACATTAGGCCTGATTAGATAGCTCACCAACTCAGTGGTTCACCAATCCAATGGCCTGAATCATTTGCAGATGCACACAAATCAACTAAAAAGGATCTCGAGGAAAGAAAAAGAACATATCGAAGCCTACTAGTGGCCCCTATCATGTAGGCTTGCAGCACATTCAGCATGAATTGATCTAAAGCTTAATTATTAGATTCTTTATAAAGGTTCATTTACAGCTTTCAATAACAGAAAATCCAGGGTTATATAAACCTAAAAACCTAACTCTCCGCATGAGCAACATGAGGCTGAGTAAATGTAATATTCTCCATGAGAGTTGTCATGGAATTTATTGTTGGGCATGGAAATAATCTCAAACAGAATCAAACAAGCAAAATAGAAAGAAAAATTCCATAAATATTTTTCATGAAAAACCCTTATGGAAAAAATTATAGCACAAATCAACGATCAATCAACTATATCAAAAAGTTACAAGATACGAAACAACTTACAAAATATGAAAACCGTAGTTTTCTCCCATTGCAAAACCCTAGAAATCGTGTAGGCTCTAAATCCAGAACGTACCTCATATTAGTTAGAGTATACTCCATCCCATCAAACATCCTAATGTGAACCAAACTAATTCTTACTATCTTATAAGCATAATCATTTACCCATAAGAATTAGGCCACAATTATACTCACTATATGTAATGAACCAACTCCAGTGAGGATATATATGGTACGATGCCTCTGTATTCAAAATCCACTCGTAACTGAGAAAACTGGACTTGGACACTAATAATATGTCACAACCACCTAATTTCACTAAATTGGCTTCCTTCGGTTAATCATCTAACATCTCCTCCTTTCGAATTTTGGGATTCTGATAATCCTTCTTCATATGTCCCATCTTCCCACAATTTCAATACTTCAACTTGCCTTTACCCTTTAATTTGGATTTAAATGACGACTTATCCTTCTCTCACTTAGACTGCTTTCCCCGATCAAATATGCATCCTTAGAAGTTCTTCGCCTCCGTTCTTCTTTCTCAACTGCTTCGACTGAAGAGTTGAGATAACGGTCTTGACATCCAAGATATCCCTACCATAGCATAGAGTAGCCACTAGATACTCGTAAGACTTGGGAAGATACGTCGACAAAATTAAGGTTGTCTTCTTCTTCGATCTTCACTTCTACGCTTGTCAGTTTGCAAACTAATATGTTAAAGACATTGATGTGCTCTGAGAGATCCAACATTTCTGTCATCTTCAGAGTATAGAATTGTCTCTTCATATATATACGATTGATGAGTGATTTCGTCATGTGGATGCTCTCCATCTTCGTCTATAATCCTGTGGTAGTAGTCTCATCAATGACATTATAAAGAACTTCATCAACCAAGCATAATTAGATAGTGTTAATCGCCCTCATCCCAATCCCCTTCTTTCATAGCCTCCGAACAATGCGCTTTCCCAAGGAGTGTATACTACAACCCTTGCTGAATTAGGAGTGCTTTTATCTTCAACCTCCATATTCATAATTGTTTTTACCTGTAAACTTCTCTGTCTCGAACTTCACATTCGATCCCCTCGATGTCATGTCTATCAGACTCAATCTAAACCCTCAATTGTGCTTTGATACCACTTGTTGAGCGCGGAAGTAATCTCAAACAAAATCAAACAAGCAATAAAGAGAAAAATTCAAGCACATAGAAATTTTTACATGAAAAAACCACGGCACAAAGCGACAATCAATCCACTACATTAGAAAGTTAGAAGAGATGGAACAACTTACAGAATATGAAATCACTAGCTTTCTCCATTGCAAAATCCTAAAAATCGTGTATGCTCTCCTTGTTCCACCCTAATTGTGCTTAGAGACTCACTTATATATCTCTATATATACAAGATTAGGAAATAAAACCCGCACTTTCTAAAAAATTACTTACACAAATTGTCAATTGAATCGACAGGAATCGACACATTGTTGATCGAATCAATAACCCTGTCGATCGAATCAATAAGAGTTAAAAACCTCCGGCAAGTAATCTTTAATTCCTGGAATTACTCGATCGATTGACAGGTCTTCAGTTTCACTAGCTTTAAAGGCACTCGATCAACATTTATTTAGGTCAACAAACTGACTGATCAATGAATTTAACATTTTAATATTTTAGGTAACATTTGTGAATTGTTACTTGTCCAGACTTGGCCAAGTAAACTCGACACAAATACATTTCATCAAGACTCAACTCGATTTGGTCATGATTTGATCAAACTCGAAAAATAAACTCAACCCAACTTGACAAAACTCAGAAAAGGCTTAATGAAACTCAATCGAACTCGACCCAACTGGCCAAGACTCAGACAAACATATTATTAAATTTTGGATAGTCAAACATTACTGAGAATATTTAAAGAAACTCATCCTAGTTACTCAACCTGATCATAGACGTTCAAGTTGAATCGAGATTTTATTTTAAACCATAAATCAACGGGACACACTACAAGAAAACGAATTTTTACCGACGAAATAATTTTTATTAGGAAAAACCATTTTTCCCGACGAAATGAAAAAATCGTCTGTAAAAATCTCCCGCCACCACCAAATTCATTCCCGCCATAAACTTTTACCGACGAAATAAAAATTTCGTCGGTAAAAAGCTTATTGCCAACGAAGTAACCCGTCGCTAAAAAAGATAACAGAAAACTTCACTTTTACCGATGAAACATTTCATCGGTAAAAGTCTTATTGCCGACGGTTCTTGGTCGTCGGTAATAAAAGTCCTTATTCCCGCCAAGAGTGAGAAGGACTTTTACCGACGAAAAATTTTGTCGGTAAAAGTTTTCGTACTTACTTTTACCGACGAAATTTTCGTCGGTAAAAGTCTTTTAAGTTCTTAACCCGCGCGATCGTCCCTCATTTCTTCCTCTCTCTCTCTCTCTCTCTCTCTCTCTCTCTCTCTCGAACGGCCCTCACCGTCCGCGGCCGTCTCTCTCATCGCCGACCACCGTCGTCCGGCGTTCGGTCACCGGCGTCGTACCATCTCTGCCGACCACCCATCTCAGCCGACCATCTTACCGGCGTCCCACCGCCGCTTGCCAAGAACCTCCGCCGGCCTCCGTACGCCGCCGCCACCTCCGGTAACCCTCTCCCCCTTCCTTCTTCCTCCATTTCCCCTCTCTCCCTCTCTCCTCGTTGTTCATTGTGAGGCCCACTTCCAAAATCCAATGCATGTGGGTCCCACCGTCGCTTTCCATCGTCCATTGCATGTGAGTCCCACCATCGCTTTCCATCGTCCATTGCAAGTGGGGTCCACCTTTACTGTCCATTATTTGGTGGGGCCCACTGATTTAGTAAATCCCTAATTAGGGATTTCGAAACTAAAATCTCTTAATTAGGGATTTTAAATTTTAAAATCCAAATTGTGATTTACAAATTAAAGAAAAAATGAAATTGTGGGGCCCACCGTCGCTGTCCACTGCCTGTGGGGCCCACGTCGATGTCCACTGGCTGTGGGGCCCACCGTCGCTGTCACTAGCTGTGGGGCGCACCGTCTCTGTCCACTACCTGTGGGGCCCACGTCGTTGTCCACTGGCTGTGGGGCCCACCGTCGCTGTCCACTGCCTATGGGGCCCACGTCGTTGTCCACTGTTTTGGATGAAGCATATATTTGTGTGGAGTAAACTATGTGGGGCTCACAGTGATTTACGTATTTTATCCACTCCATCCATCCATCTTAGCAGGAAATTTTAGGTATGGTGCCCAAAAATGAAGCATATCAAAACCTAAAGTGGACCACACCACAAGTGTGAACTGAATGTCTATCATTGAAAAATTCTAGGACGACACAGAAGTTTTGGATCAAGCTGATATTTGTGCTTTCCCTTCATCCATATCCATGTGATCTTATGGACAGGTTGGATGACAAATAAAGATCATAGGGGAGCCTGGGAATGGTGGAAATCATTATTCCCACTGTTTACCATGGCATGGTCCACTTGACATTTGGATATGCTTAAATTTTGGGCTCAACCACTAAAATGAGCTGAAAAAACATAAGGACGGAATAGATAAATCACATACATTCTAGGTGGGCCCAACTGAGTTTACTCTACATGATAAGAGATAAGAGCGTGCAGAGTTACTCCGCACGCAATCTGATTCCCATGGTGGGCCCCATACATACTTATTTGTTCAGAAAATAGCAGTCATTAGGTATTTGATTAGACTTGATTCATGGTGTTGATGATTCTGTCATTTTCATGTGCTTGTGTATCTGGAATTGATGGAGCAAACCCGGATGTGCGTCGGAGCTACCCGTGATTGATTTATGTGGATGTATGTTGTGGATGTAATTGGCTTATTATTAATAGTTATTTTTTGTCCACAAATGGTAGTATAATAGAATTAGTTAGCTCATTTAGGAGATTTCTATATTGCCGAGCATAGATAAAGTGTGTTTTGGAGGTATAGAAATCTACCAAATTGTCTTGTTGGACAGTCCAAGGTTAGATAGATTGGAATGTTATCGTTGTTTGTCATTTACATGCTCTGTTATTAGTTTCGTGCGGTAACTCTCCTATTCTCTCTGGATATGTTTCTTATGTTTAATTCCATTGTCAATTTAATCCACACAATGTGTGGATAGTTGACGTGGAAATGAAATGTAAGATAAATATATCTGGAGAGATAGGGGGAGATGCTGTCGAAATTTAGGCTTGGGCATTTAAATGAAAATAATGATAGCATTTCAATCTATCGATCCTTGGATGGGCGACTGATTTTATTATATTATCATTTAGTGGCAAATTAGATGACGAACATGATACTTGTGATTAAGAGTAGTTGATTGATGTTGATGTTGAGCGGAGGTCCCTGGAAGGTGGGAACCGCGATTTAGACCATGAGATGAAGCTGTCCTATTCCTATGGACAGCAATATGGGTGGCCTGGCCATTTAGACAGGCCCATGTTTATGTATTAGCTCGAAATTAATGGAGCAGACCCGGATGTGCGTCGGAGCTATCCGGGTGTTGAGCGAGGGTCCCTGGAAGGTGGGAACCGTTGTTATGACCATGATGAAGCTATCCATTTCCTATGGACAGCAATATGGGTGGCCTGGCCATTTGGACAGGCCCGCTTTGTGTGGAGCAGACCCGGATGTGCGTCGGAGCTATCCTTGAGTTGCTTGACAGCATCAACGTCGCACGGTACATCACAGTCATCTGATCCTTCGGTTCAGCATACACCGGGCACTGCATGTAAGTCTAGACATTTATTTAGTGATTTCTGTTTATATTGTTACTTACATATATCTTTTCGCAATAGCATCTTCTACGAGCCGACGAGGACGTGGACCCACGCGTGGGTTAGTTTTAGAGCGACTTACGCGTGAGGGTAGGGTGGCGGTAGAGTTCCCACAAGACTGCCTTAGACCTGTTGGGGACAGTGCCGGACTATTTATGTCTAAGGTCGGTGTCCTATGCCGATCTCTGATCTCCGCCACCACCCCCCGTTGGACTTACGTGACAGATGATGTGCGACAGCTCATCCGTCAGCGCCTTCAGGTAAAGTTTAGTAAATTAAAATTTTCTTTTGTGAAAGTTCATTTACGGTTAAGTCCTATTGTTAATAAGTTTATTGCCTTAATTTATTATTTATGAAACTACAGGATAAATTTGACTTCGATTTGAATGTTCCCTACATTTCTCATGCCGTCGACGACATGATTAGAGAGCGAATCAAGGAGTACCGCGGAGAGTTGCACCAGCGGTACAAGCGATGCAGGACACACGATGAGGCCGTACTGTCCGCACCGCTACACGTTACTATAGACGACTGGCGGATACTCTGCGAGAGATTTTCGTCGGGGGCTTTTCAGGTAATATTTACATGTACGATATCTTAAGGTAACAATTAAATTCGTAATTAATAGAAATGTATTTTGTATAATGTGTTCAGAAGAGGAGTAGAATAAATTCTGCGAACAGAGAAAAGTTACAAGTGAACCACGTAGCTGGTTCAAAGTCATTTGTACGACTATCGTTACGACATGGTAAGAAATTATTGATGATTATTAAGTTAATATATTATTTTGATTGGCATTTATTATAAGTCTTTTTTCCTTTAGATTGCGCAGTGAGATTCCGTCACCGGCGAGGAGCCTGGACCAGTAGACCTCTACAGAGGGGACTCACTGTCGGCAGGCGACGGGATCTTTGGTTCATCCTAGAGCCAGTGAGAATTGGGTAAAAATCTTTGCTTTGTAAAATTTAATTGCGCATGATTGATAATAATGTCATTCATGTCATTTTTTATGAAATTTCATATCTTTTCATTACAGGCGGCGATGGACACCATACGCAGTCAGCCCACTCCCGATGGTAGTCAGCGGAGTGAGCTAGAAATCCTAAACGAGGTGCTTGGCACCCGTTCTGGATATGTGCGTGGGCTTGGCCATGGTGCCAAGCTCATAGCACAAACTAGAGGTGGCTTCAGCCGATCCGTAGCTAGTGAGAGCGCTCAACGCCGAGCTGATATCGCAGAGAGAGAGGTTCAGCAGCTACGGGTCGTCGTCGATGAGATTTGAGAGCAGCTAGAGAGGCAGAGAGAGGAGGAGCAAAGGCGTAGGGAGGAGGAGGAGCAGAGGCGTAGGGAGGAGGAGGAGAGGCTACAGGAGGAGGAGCAGAGGCGACGGGAGGAGGAGGAGAGGCGACGGGAAGAGCAGGAGAGGAGGATCGAGGAGTTGTGGCAGGAGCGGCAGGAGCATGAGCGACGGATGCAGGAGATGTTTCAGGCTCTCGCTGCACGCCTTGGCGCCGATGCCCCACCACCTCCGCCTTCATCTTCTTGCTTATTTTTTTTAATATACGACTTTTAACTTATATGTATTTGTGTGTGAATGAATATTGTTTGTTTGTGGATGTGGAATGGATTATTTCTGTATGGATGGTGTAGTTTCTGTTTATTCGTATGTATGTGGATGTGAATAGGAGAAAAATGTGTAGGTTTATTTACAGGTGTATATCAGGAATTTTTCTAAATTTTGAAAACAAATGGAACCGGGACAGGAAATACTATTACCGACGAAATTGTTCGTAGGTAAAAAAATGAAAAAGTTTTTTACCGACGAAATTTTTCATCGGTAATAAAACTAGGAAACTTTTACCGATGAAATTTTTCGTCGATAATAAACCTGGAAAGATATTACGGACGAAATATTTCGTCGGTAAAACTTTTACCGACGAAATATTTCGTCGGTAAAAGTTTTTTCACCGACGTATCATTTTTATTTCCGACAAAAATTCATATGTTTTTCCGACGAATTTTTTCGTCGGTAATGGTTTTATTATTACCTACGAAAATTTGTTTCGTCGGTAAAAACCTTTACCGACGGCCTTTCTACGACGATGTTAGCTGCGAAAAATTTCGTCGAGAAAAAGATTTCCCAACGAAATTTTACTGATTACCGACGAAATTATTCGTCGGTAAAAATGAAATTTCTTGTAGTGACATTGTGTCGAATTTGTCACATGGTGAATTCATTATGGATATGCACTAACTATTTTTGGTGACATGAAAAGTAAAACCCAAATATGCAAGTTGGTTATATAATTTTATATCTATTTCTAGCTAGTACCACAAGAAACTGAGAAAAGAATGAATCTTTACATATTGGAAAGGCAATCCTAGGGATGCTTGTGGACTTCTAGCATTCTTGTAATTGCTTTTTATCATGTAATAATGATATCGTCAACATAAACTAAGGACCCGTTTGGATACCACCAAATAAGTTACTTTTTCTACTTATGACAATAGATAAGTAACTTATTTGAGATAAGTAAGTTTGGTTTATGATCAATTGTAAGCAACTTTTTTATTTAAAGTTACTTAACCACTTTAGTTTAATAAGTAGAAATCAAGATAAGCTACTTAAGGCATAAGTAGCTTAAGTAACTTACGGTCCGAACGCCCCCTAATCATGTGATTGCATTTTATGAAATTTGCTCGATGAACAACGAATAGTCTGCAGAGCTTCGATGAAATGGCATATTTGCCTTTGCCTTTGTATAGTTTGTCGGTATGAACTTTACAAGCATGAGATGGTATGCATCTAGATTAATTTGGACATTTTATTATATGAACTTGCATTGGTGTCGGACAAGCTGCATTTCGACCATGATTGTAGCAGTTGGATCTTAAAGCCTTCTAATTTGTCTAACACTAAAGGAAGTGGAAGATGAGAAGAGAAGATGAATAAGAAACTTCCCTCGAAGAACAATTATACAAAAGCATGGATACATGAGAGGCATCTAACATAATTATAATGCATGAAAAGGGCTATTCATTTGCAAACGTGTGGGAAGTTTCATAATTGTAAGCTACCTTACATCTAGGTTGCGAATCCTAGTGTTGCTATGACGAGGATAGTAGTCTCATTCATACTTTAAAATCGCAAAAACTTGAATTGACTATTCGGCCAGTCAAGTTGATTTGATGACTCAATTCAACTCAACGTGATGTTTAAAACTAAGGTACTAAGTATTAAAGTACCTTGATGCGCCATCCTCTTAGAGCTTGAGCTTTCAGAGAAAGTGGTTGTTTGACATGGTATTGGAGCGGAAGGTCCTATGTTCGAATCTTGGAAGTAGCAAATATGACACTCGTAATATAGAGGATCCTCATAGATCCTCCACTCTTGAGTGTGAATATAAAATTATGCAATTTTGAAGAAAGAACTAGCATGTGGTTAACTGATAAATGCTGCTACGCGGGCTTGGTTGTTTGGGTCATCCCAAGTCATGTCAAGTTGACCCAGTTGGCAAGTAGACTCGACGATTCAAGCGGAGTCCATACCGAGTCAAACTCTTCAGTGAGTTTCATATTGACTCAGATTCGGCCGAGTTTTGAGTCGAGCAACCAAGTTTTAGATCTATGGTTTCATCAGTGGTTGGCATGTATAAAAATGTGTCTGTGGATCCAATGGGACCATCTATCTAGTGTAAGGTGTAGGGTGAAGGAGAAGATAAAAAACCTTCTAGTCTTCTGTTTTTCTACTAATGAAGAAGAAAGATCTGAGTTGCCCCATGGATGTAAGCAATCTTGCCGAATGTGTCTTTTGCTTCTTTCATTCTTTTTTTTTTTAGTTTTTGTGATCAATTACACCAGTTGTATGTGGGATTTTCATAACAAATGCATCAGACTCGACATATATAAGCAGTTAGGTTAATTTGGAGCTGTTACATGTTATAGTGGCCAAATTTTAGAGTTGGTGATTCAATAGATGAAGATTTTTGCAAGGGATTAAGAACTACTGTTATGTTTTTCCTTTATTTGGTGGTGCAGTTAGTTGGATGTCAAGAATGTAAGTATCTGGTGGCCTACCAAGTACATATTCATGTCAAGGAGGTGTTTGGCTGAAGAGGTTGGTTAAAAAGTTACAAGAAGAGAGTGGTGGTGATTAATTGTAACAGTAAGAGCATATTACTTAGCTAAAACTTGAGTATTTCATGCTCAAATTAACTAAGCATATTGACATACAATATCTTTATTCATGATGATGTAGTGAAAGATGGATCTCATTATATAGATAGATATTCATCGTAGAAGAATTACACTAAGAAGGATAGAGCGGATATGCTAACAAAAGCTTGTCCAAGTAGTCGTTTGTTTGGTATGGGAGGATATATATAGCAGATATGCTAATAAAGCTTGTTCAATGAGTCGTTTGTTTGGTATAGGAGGATATAGCAGATATGCTAACAAAGCTTGTTCAAGGAGTCGTTTGTTTGGTATAGGATTTTTAGAGCTTGCTGTTAGCAATGGTTGGTGATATTTGAGCAGCATTTTCTAGGAGTATTTTTCACAATATAGAAAAACTAATATTTAAGTGTTAGAATATATTTGGGGGTTACTGGTCCTCGACAAAGGCTGGGAATGGGATTGTTAGGCGCTAAAAGCCACGAGGAGGAGGTCCGCTTTTTTGCGTAAGGTTTTGGGGTTTCTAAGGAGATCGAGGGATGATTTTGTATATACTATAGGCAGGGCCCTGGTTTTTTCTTTTTTTTAGGGGATCCACTTGAATGTCTGTGTACATCTTTTTTATGAATAAAATTGCTCCTTATGGTTTTAAAAAAAGTGTTAGAGTATAAGAAGTGCCAGTAATAAAAATGCTATTGCATAGAATCTTTGGGAGGATTTATGGGACAACATAGAACTTTGAGAGGATTTATGTGACACCGAGTTCACATCTTTGCACACTATACATAGGGTTTCAATTCTAACAAATGTCCCCCACAATTAGATAGTGCAGATCTCTAGAAGCAAGTTTTAAGTATGGCCAGCAACAGGCCTTTTTCCAGTAGCTGATCCTCGCTTGTATCTGAGCTCAACAACAACATTTCGTTGTTGCTAGAGCTAGTGTTGTGCTCTCCACTTCCTGAACTCAGCTGGAGGTGTTTGTAGGCCCGAGTCTTCGGCTTCTCCCTTGCGGCTTTTGCTCTCACCATCCGCTGCTGTCCTAATGATAAATTCTATTCCGTCATAGTATCTTCTATTCAAAAAAAAAAATGAGCTGCCTTTTCTCAGAAAAAAAAAAAAATATCCATTCCCTCATAGTAAATGTTTGTATGCATAGATATGCTAGCCAATATCTCTTGGTCAGTCTCTGGTACTTTTTTCTGTTGGAAGAGGCTCCTTGACCTTGTATAGTGATTGTGCATTGATTGATTCCCCATTGCTAGATTTAATCTTTTTTATTTCATCAATAAAATTACAAGTGGTGTGCTCCCACCTTTCCCGAAAAAACAAAGTTAGTGCAAACAATTGGTCAGTCATGTCCCATCTCAATTCGACAATCTTTACCTTATAATCTTTGGGCTATTAAATTCATGGTTAAGAAGAGAAGAATGATGACAATCTAAACACTCCGTTTTCAACTAAAAAAATTCCCAATATCAGTCAATTGATGTGTCAATCCAAGATATATTTGGGGCATGCTACGTTAACAGAGGGACTCAACAGACCAATGATTGAAATTAAAAAAAATTTTAAAAAAATGGCCTAGGGCCATTCATCAAAGCTAAAAAATGAGTGTATATCAAGCTTTTAAAGTATTTTCTTCCAGTGTCGTCCATGGATGATACGGCTCATATAATCCCATATCAACCTGAAAATCCCAATACAAGGCAACATATGTGGCCGCATTGGTGGTTAACGATATGGTAGTCGATAAACCGTGGAAGCGCTAGTAGCCAAGCTGGTTGAGTCCGAGTTTATCATCCAGCTGGTCTAAGGTTCGAGACACATTGACAGCACCTTTAGGTGCTTCGGGCAAGCGATCAGGCCAGGCCTAGGTCGGGTCACTGGCTCGGGTTTGGGCAGGTTCGAGCCGGAAAAAAAAAATGGTGGTCGATAAACTGATTTAAACCATGGTTTATATTGTCCAAAAATGCCAACTATGTATCATGTAATCCCTCAAACTTGGGATCCCTTCAAGCGCAAGTGAGCTTATAAAGAAAAGAAGACCATGTACATTGGTAGCAGATTACAATAACTGAGCCCATGGTCCAAAAAGCCACACCATTGATCCATGTGTAGCACAATTGATAAAAACATTGCTCAAAAATCTCCTTCATAGGATGATACTAGTATGTGGCCTATCAAACCGTTATTGATGCGTATATGTATGTATTCATTGGATTTTACAGAGATTTTTCTATGTTTGAATTTATATATATGATGTAATTATTTCACCGATAATGTATATGCATAAATATTCAAATTGCTCATCATGATAAAATCTAGCCAACTAACCTCGTCTAAAGGCTTAGTCCACTTCTCACATTGCATAGACAATTATGCAGGTATGCATAACAGAAGTGATGCATAATATGCATGTACATATCACTCCACGCTTATGTATGAAATGATCAGGATGATATCATATCATACAAGTTACAAGTTAAAACGATTGGCTCTATACCGGTCATATTGTATAAGCCTATATGTTGCAGCATGGATAGATCATTGGTTAATCGGATGGATCCCAAGTGATGATTGCATAGACAATGAACACTGCATCATTCATGATATGTGAATTGAGCCACATGTGCTATGAGACTAATTATCTATAAATGACAAATTAATTCAAGTTCAATCATTTTGTGAGTATGCTATGCTTGTAGGTGACTCATTTATCCTCATTACCTCATTACTCTACACTATATAACAAGGTCACAGTGAAGTGTCGTTATTTTAGTATGCATTCTCAAGGTTATGCTTGCAAACTCTACAGGGTTATAAGTACACTGGAAAGCAGTTGAGTCAAAATTGAGTCACAAAAATGGGAAAACCATAACTGGTTGCATGGTAGTGACGATTCAAACTATTTTGGAAAAAATATTTATTAATATTTTTAATAGATTTTGATCAATTAATTTTATAAAGATAAAATCCATTAAATTACAAAAGTAGATCATGTGCATCGCGATCAGATTTTTGAAATTTGTGCACGAACACATATAAAATCAAATGTGTCCAATTGAGTGTGATCAAATCAACAATTTAGCATAAGCAATTAGAGATTGGGACAAATCATTTCTTACCCACTTATGCATTTAGTGCGATGTCATCCCTTAGAAAGGATTATGGTCTCAAAAGTCTTACATGGGACCTACTTGATTGAGCAGTGTAAATTTAATTTTTTTTAATTGAGAATATATGGTTATTTAATTAGTACACTTCAAGTTCCTCTCAGAAGCCTTAATCCACCAAATTAAAGATCCCATGCATAGTACGTGTAGTGTTCTCTTCCTTTTAGTGGTTGAGAATCAAAATCTCTAACAGGCTTTCATTTGGATTCATGCGTTGTTGGGTTTTTATTTTTTTTTTAATTATGTATTTATAGTGATTCTGCTTTCAATAAAGAAGACGACTTCGTTACACATTTGAAGTAATTTTGTTCCTGAACATTTTAAAATTAGTGTATTTTATAGTGATTCTGCTTTCGAATACTGACCTTACCTGTAGATAGACAATTAGCTAGGAAGATAAGTACAGCGACAGTCCACATTCAACCAAAAGGGTCCTAACATTCGTCACTTGTTAACTTGGGTTTCTTCCAATCTTGGAAGTTTTTGGAGAATGTGATACATCCTCAGTGGAAGTCAACCGACCAATGATATGGATCACCCAAAAATTGTGAAAATTAAAAACCATGCATTCTGTGAAAAGATGTGAGCCACTGTAATCACCAAAAAAGTTGATAGTCAAACATTATAGTTTGTGCTCTTTTCACTCTACAGTACAACTCATACACATGATAAAGACACTACAGTGTTTCCTTCATGTGTATACCAACATGTCATATATAAGGAATTAAAGGACTACATCTCAAACACATTCACCATGAATTTCTCCATCTTCTCTTGTTCTAGAGCCATCCACACATTGACACCTCCACCTCTCCCCACCCCAATACCATCAGAGAGCAACAGCACAAACTCATCCATACCACTCACAACTGGACCGCCATAGGTGGGCATCCCATACCCAAAATCCAGCTCATGGAAAGGCAGCTTCCACCAAGCTGAAACATAGAAATTCCCATCAAAAGTGGAAGGGACCCCTCTATAAACCTCCAACCAATCCACCACTGATCTCACATACTCATCTGTCACCCTCTCTATTGCTTCCTTCACCTTCTCAACACAAAACCCCAAAGACTCCTTATTCAAGTCCACCACCTTTGCACTTGCACAAGCTGTTACAACAGCATTCCCAACAAACCCATGTGGCAAAGGTGGAGTTAGCTTGCTCCTGATGTCCACAGCGAAAAGGACTGATGAAACCCCACATGGGTCTTCAAACACAGCCCTTGTCCTTGATTTCCACAGGTGGGCCACCATGGCCTCAAAGGTTGAGCACTTGATCATGGCCTTGTATTTTAGGGTGGTGATCATTTCAGCTGTGAAGTGGAAAAGTTTGTGGCTGTGATTGTGTGAGAGTTTGAAGAGGGATTGGGGTGGGGAAGGTTGGTTGGGTGATGTGAATGATGAGGGAATGGTAGTTATTTCAGTTAGCTTTCTGTATTCCTTGTGTGGGAATTTGATCTGAGGTGGGATTCTTGCTTTGATACATGTCCTGTCATTGTTGAGGAAATGGGTCTTCAGGCCTTCACCCCTGCAGATGGAGGCCAGGTTGTGGAACATCTCAGCTGCTGATTTCCCATCAAGTATGCTGTGGTTGGTCACAAACCCAATTGAGAAACCTCCACATTTGAATCTTGTGACCTGAAAAAATAAATAGATAGGAAGATCAGAATCTTATTGCAATTGCTGATTGATCATGTGGTGTTTTTTTTTTTTTTTTTTTTTTATTTCTTTTTTTTTTTTTTTTTTTGGGGGGGGGGGGGGGGGGGGGGATGAGTATTAACAAGATAGGAGGAATTATCTGATCCATGCATTGTACCATGGTCCATACATTTGGGCCTATGGTCGACCAATTTTACCGGTGATACTATGGGGCCCACACTATCAAACGGTATTCTCCAAAAACCTCCCCAATCAGAATACCATAGGTCATCAATCCACGGCCCACAAACAGACAGCTGAGAAAAAAAGCATAGCGATTCACCACATGTGTCTAAAAACAATGACAAAGATTTAGATACTGTTATCATCCAATAATCAGGAAGATTTTCAAGGCAATTCACATCCATAGTGGACTGTATCAGATCAATGGTCTGGATCACCACACCATGACCATTGATCAGATAACTCCATAACAAGAAAGTAGCAAGGTTACCTGAATTGTAAGAAGGGGAATTTCTTTGAGACTCTTAAACATATCAGTCCTAAGGATCAGATGCTGAAATGATGGATTTGGTAGAGAAACATTCCCAAGATCCTTCAATCTAAGCCTTGATGTTGCACCGACAAATGGTACTCCTGCATTGTTGCAGACCAGCTCCAACCTGTTGCTTTCAACGTTGAAATTCAACCTACCCGCCATGAAATAGTATGGTACAAGCAGGACTACAGAAACTGATGCCTTCACCCTCTCCACAATGTCTGGTTTTGGCACACTGGGGAGAGCCTCAAAGAAGAAAACAGTCTCAACAGGAAAAGCTACTGTTTGGTCTATGTTTGAAAGGAAAACTGTTTCCATTGGAATTGGATTCTTTGGAGAAATGAGTGTATCAGATTCCTCCTTCACTATATCTTGATCTGTTATCTTGAGACTTTGGTCCATTGAAAATGTGGATATGTTTGGCTTTACTTTGATGGTGGGTCTTAATCTATCCAACGGATGAGATTTATATGGTGGGTAGGAGATCGATTGATGAAGAGAGGGTGGGAAAAGCATGGGTGAGATTTTTTCTGATGTGGATTTTTTACTTTATGAGGCCCACTTTGATCCGTCGTGCAGATGAATCAGCCTTGGTTCATCAGAGCTCCAGGTACACCTTGGTTGTACAATTGGTGATTCTTGACCGTTCGAATCATGGGACTACTGCTGATGATACATGGTAGGAGAAAAAACACACCGAACTTGGAATCATAGTCGTCAATTTTTGTTGTCCAAATAAATGGTGGAAATTGAAAATCATTGACGGTCAAGATTTTAAAGGGAAAAGTCTAATTAGAGTGGTTTTGAGAACAGGGGGCCATTGTAGTAGTACGGCCCACCAAATGCACAGTCAAGATTTACCAGCCGTCCAGCCAATATACTTTATAGTGGCAATGAACCATGATGGGTTAGTCGCACAAACCAACTGCAGAACTCCTATTTAGTTTATTTCTAAGATGAGAAATTCCAGCCCATTCGCCCTACATGCATCCCATCTAGGGTTCATGACATTGACATTTCTTTGTTCCAGATGACAGGTCCAAACCATCCGTAACATATCTCTTTATCTTTCTCAAGTTTGGAGAGGGGAAGTCGGGAAGAATTTCGTGTGAAAAAAATTCTATCTATGAGATCTGAACCGTGCATCCAATGGGATTCAACTCGGTGATTGACCATAATAAGCAAGAAAAGGTGATGGTCACTTGATCATTAACCATTAACCATTTGCGTTTGTGAACATCCAATGTCAAATCTTAAGTGTACCACACCACAGGAAACAGTGGTGATTGACTATTAAAAACTTCTTGTGGGCCACAAGTTTTGGACCAAGCTGATATTTGTGCGGTCCATTCATCCAGATCTTTGTGACCTTATCAACAGGTTGGATGTCAAATAAACATTCCAAGTCACAAATATGTTTTCTAATGGTGGGGATTCCAACCACCACTCTTTCCTGTGTAGTCCACCTAAGATTTAGATATGCTTCATTTTTTGGGATCATGCCCCAAAGTGAGCTGTCAAAACGGATGGACCGCATGTATGTAAGGCATTCACATCACAGTGGGCCCCACGGTGAGGAAACCACCGAAGCCACGCCCTGGTCAATTGCATGACACCAGAATGGAATTTCCACCAGACAAACAAATTCTCCCATCAAGTGACAAAGAACCCCACCACCGAACACGTGGCAGGGGAGATGGTAGATCAGGACCATCCACACAGTAGGCTCCCCGTTAGATGACCATGATTCTAAATCACACGAACAAAAAATCCTAGCTGTCGTTTTCCCCTCAACGCTGAATGTCAACCGTTAATTTGTACATTTGAACGGACCTATGTAGTATCACCCAGTTTTTGTGACTTTCATATTTTCTAAAAAGCCATTCATGGTAGGGAAAAAGATCCACCATTGGGTAGGCCCGCGCCTATAATAGTGTGCATTTGCATTGCAATATCCGTCATCGACCGATGGACCATTCAGCTCCCATAGAGAGCCCACCATCGACCAGGATGATGGCTCATTCTGCGGACAGGTGGGCCAGACCCTGAGGATAACCAAATTTTCAGATTGTACAAATGGGCCCATGGTTCTATGTTTAGACCTCTGGTCCTACACGACCTCCATGGACGAACTGCAGAAGGTTGCCCAGATTGGTCCTCTTTTCACTTTAAGACTGCACACGTGGGGCCCACAGTTCAGTAATTTACATCGACCAGGGCCCACATTGAATTTTTGCCCAAATCAGATAACCTTAAGAGCCGGTGGGAATTTGTCTGAATCAGGCTAATACCAAGCTGAGACACCTAATCCGTGGCCCGCTCCTTCAACAGGAAAGAAATGGAGACGCAGCCATTTGGTAGTCCCACCATCAGATAATGACATCTCTAACAGCACCATCCATTTGATGATCCTGGCTACTTGAACAAAACAACCATCTAGCAAGAGATATTTTGGACCATGGACCACCTATGATGGGTTCTGGCAGGTTTGGTTGGAATTAGGTGGGCCTCTGATTACATATAAAACATGTATAAAAAGTAAAGATGCAAGCAGTGCTACTGTTGTCTTCACTTTCTTTTTGCCTTTTGATTTTTTGTTAGAATTTGGATCCCTGTGACAACTAAGAGCTCATAAATTAGTGTACAACATAGGATACCAAAAAAAAAAAAAAAAAAGGGGGTCCTCAAATGGGCCGACGCAAACCGGCAAAAACAGCTTTCCTGAAGAGCGGATGTATCTCTTCCACAAACACCTCCGTGTCCAGCTTCTCGATATGAGTCCAGATCTGTACACACACAAAACCAAATGGAATTTAACTAAGAAAAACAAATGATGATTAAATATGAGAAAAAGATCGACGGTCAATAATGCTTGAGGCCCCCAATAATGCTTGAGGCCCCCTGAGAAGCAATCGCAATGCAATACTGCGGAACTTCTTTTTAGGCTCGCCTCATTGGAATGGAGGAGCCCCGCTGCAAACATGCCACCCAGGCACATCAGTAAAATATCCAGAGCATTCCTCATGCAGGGACTATGTGACATGAACTATGGAAAACAACTCAGCGACTTGGAACGGCTCATCTCGTCTCAAGCTGAGTTGCAGCTCGCTGAGTCACAGGGCTCATGCAGGTACTAGTGAGGCATGAACCATGGTGAAATTACACGGTGACTTAGACCGGCTCATCCTGTCTTGCAGTCTTGAGCTGAGTCACAACTCAGCCAAGTCAAAGGGGTGATTCAGTTAAACTCTACCGGGTCCAGGTGTGTTGAAAAAGATCGGGTCCAACTGAGTCCAAGTCGACTGTCTGAGTCTTGCAACTATGACATGAACATACTGACCCCAAATTAAGGTGCTCCACCCATCAGGTTGGCTCACTTCCGTGACGAAAAGGACAATAAATATGACCAGTGGTCCGTCTTCAATAAACACTTGTGGGACAACTGATGAGAATAACAGTCAAAGCATGCTCATGATAGGCCCCATCTGACAAATGACAAGGATCTCTCACACATGTCCCACTGTCAGGTTTCGTGCTGTCCTTGGTGGAGATTGCTGGATCATTGTCCATATGGCCACAAACCCAGGTGTGTGTATTTTTCAATTAGTGGCAGTAACAAACCAGTCCTTCAAGATTAAGATTCACCTCAGCAGCATATTGCCTTGAAAAGGCCTTGACATAGCCCAAAGTCGTTCGGCACCACTGCGCTTGTTCTCCTATTTTGTAGACATTGTTTGTGCCATTCAACTCACTGCCCATGGTTATTAGAAGAGATTCAGATAATAAAAAATAGCCAACAACAAAAAAACAAAAAAAACAAAAAAACAAAAACAAAAACAAAAACAAAAACAAAACAAAAACCAAAGGATTAAGAGATGCTATCTTCAAATGAATAATAGATTCACCTTCTCTCAGGATTTCCGTTCTCTTTGTCCACATCCATCGTCGATAACAGTTCATCAGACTCAACAACCGTTGCATCTGTAGAACCAGGTCGTGGGCCATTGACTTCTTCTTCAGCAGATGCATGGACCAGGCGTTCCATGAGCACATGTGCGAAGTTCTTGTACAAAGAGATGAACAATGCCTGTATAGTGCTCTCAGTGTTATCAAAGATAGCCCATTTAAAAATAATTATAAAAAAAAAAAAAAAATAGACTGCAAGAAATTCAAAGAGTACAAATACACAGACATCTCTCTGTGCAGGCAGGTGCATGCATGTGTGTCTGTGTCTATGTTGCCCGCATGCGTTCGTGTGTGTATGTGCGCACCCGTGTGCATTTGGGAGTATAAAAATAAAAATGCATGTGCGCATGGCTGCTTTAAAACACACAAGCATGCAATGCAGTGTTACCTGGACACTTCTACTTTCCGGGTGTCTGCCATGCCGATAATTGGGTACACTTGGACACTGCTAGACACGACACGACACTTCAAGATCTGTACAGATGGTGTCTTGGTGATTTCATTGAAAAGTGCTGCATGTTGGACACTTTTTAAGTTAGTGTCAAAACATATTCTTCACAAAGCTTTCCTTTCATCTTTAATGCGAACAACTTTTGTCAAAGCCAAAATATGTCTGGTTCCTAACCCTCAAGCTTGCCTCCATTCTCGTTGTTGAAGAAGGTACTCATAGAAACCTCCTCTCACTCCCTAGATTTAAGTTCATTTTTCATTGAAGGTACCATAAGCCGTATAACAGAAAAACACAAGCTTTGTTCTTCTTTTTTTGCTTTTATTTTGTTGTGGTTCTCTAATCTTTTAAGAGAGTAACATTCATGCAAAATACCATTTTTTGTCATGATTATAAATGATTTTCAATATTTTGTTTATCAATTGCTTCATCATCATCATTGTACAATTACGTAAAAGAGAAAGGAAATATCAAGTAAAACAAATATTCCAAAAATACCCCTCACTAACTTACAATGACGTGTATATTAAGTGCACCAAATACTACATAAAGGGACACATTAACAAAACTCAAGACTAGGTGGGATGTACCACTGTACGGCTCCTTATTACATTCATCTAAGTGGGCCGCACAATCATACAACCCACAATCACAGTCATTAACAATGCCCCACAAGCTGGAGCATACATGTCGCTAATGCCTAGCTTGGGATAAATACATGTAGACTAACTACAGCAAGTTGATCCTGAGTTCGAATGTACAGCGTAAAAATTTCACTACTAAAAACTTTATCACATATGAAATGACAGACTTCAATATGCTTGGTTCTCTCATGATAAACTCAATTGTTTGCGATATAGAAGGCTCGTTGATTATTGCAAAATAACTGCATTTGTAGTCTCGCTACAAGAGCCATTTCCTACAACAATTTCTTGATCCACAGGCTCAAAAGTAGTGTAAGCCACCGCTCTATATTCCACTTCAACACTTGATCGGGCTAAAACACTCTACTTTTTACTCTTCCATGTGACCAAATTCCCTCACAGAAATGTGCAATACCTAGTAGTAGATTACATATCAGTCAAGGAACCTGGCCAATATGCATCAAAATACACTGTAACTTAAAGCTGATTATACTTTTATATAAAACTCCCTGGCCCGATGCTCACGGTATTCCATAACGGTACCATTGCAATATGGGTTGTAATGGTTGTCACGGCCTTCTTGAATATATATATATATATATATATATATATATATATATCGAGAGAGAGAGAGAGAGAGAGAGAGAGAGGAATGCACACATGCACACCAGTTCTCACGAAAACTCGTGAGCACTTTTTAAGAACTCATCTCAAATGATATGAGCCCAAAATCTGAATTGTCCACGTGATGCAACACCCCAAGAAAACCCTAGGGCCCAACTTTTACCTTGATCCAAAACTTTAGTGGGCCATTTCCACAAAGAGAGGCAAATAAAGGGAGGAAATTGTTTCCTTTTTCCGTGGCACACCAAAGTTCTGGATCAGGGTAAAAGTTAGGCCCCAGGGGTTTCTTGGGGTGTTGCATCACGTGGATGGTTCAGATTTTGGGTTCATATCACGTGGGGTGTTGCATCACGTGTGTGTGT
Source organism: Liriodendron chinense (assembly GCA_003013855.2). Taxonomy (NCBI): domain Eukaryota; kingdom Viridiplantae; phylum Streptophyta; class Magnoliopsida; order Magnoliales; family Magnoliaceae; genus Liriodendron; species Liriodendron chinense. The sequence continues at coordinate 10,512,127 of ML058484.1, read as the reverse complement.
GTGTGTAACTTGTTTCCGCATTATGGTCGTTACATTTCCTTAAAGAGTAATGCGTAACGGTCATATATCGGTTTCCACTGTTACTGTCATATAAATGGCATTACGGTCATTACATAAGCATTTTTTAATACCTTGTTTGTGCTTTAACATATTAAAAAATCCTAACAGCAGCATCCATACGAAGCACCATAGGAGAACCCATAAACTAACTTCTTATTTTACCCACGCCCTCACACCACAATGGGTAGTTGGAACCCATGACCTTGTGTTAAAGCTCATGTGAGTCTACCACTGAGGCATGAGTAAGGCCCCGACTCATAAACTGACTTACCACACTCACTACATATGATACATCTGGTCTAGTGATTGTTAGTTATAAGTTTTCCAACCAATCTTCAATACCCTCTTGGGTCTTCAACCATGTCTCCTTCATCATCATCTAATCCTTAGCCAATTAATTGAGGTTAGCTACATGAATCAAATTCCTCCATTCCACTCAATCAAGGACCAGACCTTCAGTTAGACCATACGTCATGAATTCTTTTATTGCTACCTCCATCCACGTCCTTTTGGACATTCCCCTTGCCCTTTTGAAGCCTTCAACTTGTACCAACTCACTCCTAACAGGCACGGCTCTTGGTCTCCCATGCACATGGCCAAACCATCTAAATCTATTTTGCCTCATCTTATTACCTATTGGTACTACTAAATACCCTCAAATGCATTCATTTCTAATAGCATCCTTCCGCATCTTACCACTCATCCATCTTAACATCCTCATTTCAATTACACTCATCCTATAAACATGTTGTTCTTTAATTGCTCAACATTTTGTCCCATAAAGCACAGCCGTTCTTATAGTTATCCTATAAAATTTCCCTTTTGGTTTGAGTGGTACACAAATAAATAATATTTAATTAAATAAATAAAATTAACAAATGAATTTAAAAAAACAAAAAAAAAACAAAGGGAAGTAGAAAAGACTATTTACATAGTTATAACAAAAACTAATTACTGGTAATCTAAACTAGACAATAATTGATTAATAAAACCACCAAAATCACACAATCATCCCAAGAAGTATTAGTTTGTATAAACATCACTTGCACTGTAAAAAATTAATAGAACCCCAGTAAAAGTAAAAAGAAATAAAACCCAAAAAAAAAGGGAAAGAAAGAAAAGCAAAGCTTGTGCTACTTTGTTATATAGGTCATGATACCTATAATGTAAAATGTCAAGATGAGTGAGAGGAAATATGTACAAGAAGCTCTTTTAGCAAAACGAGAATGGATATGAGCTTGCAAGCTAGGGCCTAGGAGTGAGAGATCGAGAGATCTTTAGCTTGACAAAAGAAATTTACACGAGAGAGAGAGAGAGGGAGAGAGATGAAAGGAAAGCTTTGCAGAATATCTATTAGGAAACCTCACTTGAAGTGTCCAACATGTAGCATTTCCTGATGACTTCACTGGGACACTTTGTACAGATTTTAAAGTGCTGTGTCATGTCTAGGATGTCCAAGTCCATGTGTCCCAAAGTGTCAGCATGGCAAAAATCCAAAAAGAAGAGGCACCCAAGCAACGCAGCTTGTGCATATACGACTGCATTTCAACAAATCCGCCATACCAATAATTATACTAACGATAGCTACAATTTACAATGATGAAACTAATACCTCACTATCATCACGTGCCCGAGCAAGGAGAGCCTCCTTGGCCTCTAAAGAGTCCCGTGCATTTATCTCCTCCTCTTTCACTCTGTCAGCATGCACTTTTAAACGCTTCAACCTCCCTGGGTTCTCAGATTGCACTGGTTCCCCATCCACAATTTCAAGCTTCGATTCAGCAGCCTCTAAGTCTGCTTTAGCCTTGGCAGCAGAATCCTCAGCTGATAAAACAGCTTTCTCAAGAGACAAAATCTCTTTTCTTAGATCTGAGATGCGATTGTATGTCTTATTCACTGTATTTGTAAGAATCTGCCAAGAAAATATTTATAAATTTGCAAAGACAAGAAGAATACATTTGAAAAACAAGACATGACCCACAGTGACAACTTTATGGACACTTGCAATCCCCAGTTGGAAGAAGTTATGGACATCACTCAAATAAAGACAAGCACTCGTATCCACTATCCAGTGTAGCAAATATCACCGAGATTTTGAAAATATCGCAATAATATCACGAGAAACACACTAAACAATATTATCACGATATTGTCAAAATCTTGGAAGATTTTAAAATAAAACATTTTTATCATGATATTAACACAAAAAATAGTAAACATAAAGCTAGATTTTCCCAATAATATCCCAAGAAAACCCACAAATTTTGAAGATCTCTCGACAAATTTCCGAGCCGAGAAATCACCGAAATTTGTCACAATACTTGGATGTAGACAGTAACGTGGAAGAGTTTATCCAAAGTATTCAATAACAGAAACGGTGGATGTAATGGCCATAACTACCTCGTAACGGTCAAAGGAAGAAAATGTATTGGTCCCTTATTGGACTGTTATGGGCCCATATCCTCCCGTTACAACCATTACAGGCCCGTCACAGGCAATTTTTTTCAGAATGGGCATTATATTTATAACCCCATATCACATAGGCTCCCACCGTTACCGTTACATAACAGCTGTTACATAACCATTTTTTAATACCATGCTGCTTATGCCAAGAACAGCTTAAAAAAATTGTAGGTCATAAAATATAAGAACACACCTCCCATGGGCAATCTGACACATGGAATTGCTCAATGTTAGTTGGAGAGAAAACCCAGTTAACAATTGCCAAATTAGATACTAGGCGGTAACCCATCATTCGGTCAATAGCTATAGCCGTCATCTGAGCACTGTTCTTCCAAAACAAACTGACTTCATGTATTAGCTGTACTTGCTTATCCTGGTCTGGACATAGTTTAGCAATCACTTGGCCATATCTCTCCAACACAGTAATTAGATGAGTGAAACTTTTTGACCCAATGTCAAGAAGCGTCTGGATGATCACTTCCAGTGCAACTGTTGAGCCATGAAGAGGAATAACATTCTCTTCAACCCAAGAAATAACTTCACGGGCTGTTTTCCTTCCCTTTACCATGCTGTTGAGTTCTGTAGAAAGTGTGAGTTCCGTGCTTTCTCCACCATCTTCTGCACTGTATTTGAAGCTAGGTCCACCCTTAGGCGGAAGCAACTCCTCTAATGCAGGGGCATTCTCTATGCTCTGCCGAAAACAAAGGAAACAATAACATAATGAAATGATCTTCACAATATTAGTAGAAAAGAAGCCTTACACAGAACAAATTGATCATTATTTTAATAAAATAAAAAAATTCACAAGCATCACATTCCCATCTACCTGAATATCAGTTTAAATAGGCAAGATTATTGGATCATTTATTTGAAAGCTAAATGGGTTCATAGCATATTTCATACCTGCTTGATTTTGTCCCAGTATGATAAACGAACTTCTCTCTCTAGTACTTCCTGAACAAACACCCGCTGTGGGGCCCATCTTGGGAGGTCTAATACATGGGCCCACTCTTCCCATGGCCAAATGAATTGAAAATTTGCCCTGCAGCAGCAGATATTACAGTCAGGGAAAAAAACTCCCTTCTGATTTTTTAGAACAAGAAAATGTACACAAAATACAATGTTGAATTTTAAGAATAACCACCATTTCCTTTTCATTTACAAATTACAGGGATGTAGATGATAACCAGCTCGATTCTCCTACTACTTATCACTAAAGATAATGAAATCAAATAAACGGTTTAAGATTTTCCTTTTGACAATGAAATGGTAACAGATGCAATGGATATGTTAGTAATCACAATTTGAAGTGTCAAGAGGAGCTACCTGCCTTTTCCTTTTATAACTAACAGGAAAGCATGTGATAGCAAGCTAGATTTTTCAACAACCTATCACTAAAGATAAAGACCCTCTAGAAAGGGCTTGCAAACTACAACGTGTAGAGGTATGGGATAAATGGCTTGAAGAAAAATAAGAAAGCATCTTAAATAGTAGTTGCACGCGCCTGAAATGTTCTCTCAAATTTTTTTTAGCATTTCATCACTCGTAGGAATTTTAACCATCTCCATAGAAGATGACACATTTTGAATTCTGCCCCAATCATGAAAAAACATTGACTCAAATCTTCTGAAACCCATACTTACAAATGATGTGAAAACCAGAGGATAAGCCTTGTGCGGCACTCCATATCCAAATCAGCTATTTTCTCAAAGAGAGAACGGACAGCCCCAGCTACAACTGCAGGAAAAGCACCTGGAAGAGCCTAAAATTGAACCTCAAAGTAAGCATTTGTATAAGGAAACACAAGTAGATTGAACGGTTAAAAACAAAAAGGATGGCCATAGTCAAGGGACCATGGTACACCCCAAGACAGTCTCAAGATATGTGATTACTTGTCAAAGAAAAAGTATCAACGTATGTTTTTATGGTCATGTGCCTATAATACCCTGATACAGACACAGATGGGAACATACTGGTGTAACTCACCAGTTTCCTTGAAATTTGGATACAGATATGGGTACACGGATCCTTCCAGTATATGGAACACTGTTATATTCATAACATTTTAAGACGAGATCATTAGCAAAGCTGTTAAGATCTGATAGTTGTCCAAACAAAATAAGATCGATGCAGTACAAAGTGGGTCCCAGAAAAGCCCAAGAGTGACTCCCCCGATCTGTCCTGACAGTTTTTTATGCCCCTAGTGGTTGTCCAATAGGTCCACAGGCCCACAGTAAGGTCCAATCAGTTTGCGGACCCTGTGATCCACAACTCTATAGGACCATCCTTGAGTCTTTAGTAACTTTATTATTTAATTAATTGTTAAAGTCATTCTGCCAGAGACTTGCTGACCATGCTTCCCTTTAGTATTTCCATCACTTATTTAATATACTACTTTTCAAGTGTCAAACAATGTAGGCATAAAAGGAAATTAGTTTTCTTTTCTTTTCTTTTTTTTCTTTTTAGAGATAACAGCACCTTGTTAAAAAGCTCGCAAAACACAAGAAAAGAATGCACTCCAAGAACCAAAAAACTAAAGACTCAAAAAGAGAGGGCAGCCAAAATTGCCTTTACATGGACTGCCCAATCCAATACAAGGTCCTTGATTTTGGAGATGACCTTATTCACCCCCTCCCTCTCATTCCGAAAACAACAGCCATTCCTTGATCCCCAAATAACCCAAAACACCGCCATAATCAACAACCGCCATATAGCCTTCTCAGACTTGCCAGCTCCTCCTCTGTGCCAGGCCCATAACAGGTCTTCCACTGTCTTCAGCATGACCCAATAGGTGTGAAACAAACTGAGAAAATGATCCCAAACTCTCACAGCAAAAGAACAATGGATGAAGAGATGATCAATCGACTCCTCATCCATGCACATCAGACAAATATTGGGAAAGGAGGTTGAATTATCATGGATTCTGCCACAAATTTAGAAGTCATGACTGATTCACAATAGGATGTACAGTGGAAACTTGAAACCTGCAGAATTCCTTTCAGGTGGAAGGTTTGCAAGCTTCAAACTTTATAAAACATTTAAGCTTCTCAAAGGAAATTTGATAAACTGGAAAAGGGAAGTTCTAGTGGAGAGGGAAGCAGAAGTGGAAAACATTCTAAAGGAAATCCAAGATATCGACCTTGGGGTGGGCGGGGGGGGGGGGGGGGGGGTGTAGATAGAATATTGGTTTTTAAGGAGGGAGATAGAAATAAGAAATTTTTCTGCAACATTGCAAGTGCAAGAGCAAGGAACAATCGAATTGGTAGTGCATCAGTGCAAGGCAAAAGGGTGGAGAATAGAATACTGGTTTGCCACACCATCGTGCAATCCTACAAGAAGTTGTTAGAAGACGAAGGGTGAGAGAGGCGTCAGTTTGATAACCTGTCATTTAGGCAAATTTCTTCGGTGAAACCAAAAGATCTTGAAAAACCCTCCTCCATGAAAGATATTAAAGCGATTGTAGACTCTTTGGGGACGAACAAGGCACCAGGCCCAGATGGTTTTCCCTTTGCTTTTTAACAAGTCTTTTGGGAGGTAGTGAAAGCGAACTTGTTCTACTTTCTTTCGAAATTTAGAGAGAGAGGTCAGCTCTCGTCAGAGTTGGGAGTTTCCCTTATCACAATCATTCCCAAGGTAGAAGGTGCCGAAAGTTTTCGTGACTTTAGGCCTGTCAGTTGATCGGGAACCTTTATCCTGGCCACTAGGTTTCAAGTGCTGCTGGACAGGGTGATCTTTGATCCTCAAGATGCCTTTGTAGCAGAAACGAAATTTTGGACACCGTGCTCATCGCTCGCAAATGCCTCGATGCTCACCATAAGGAAAAGAAGAAAGGTATTGTGCGTAAATTGGACATAGAGAAGGCATATGATCACACGAGTGTCTTCGTGGATTCACTGTGAATCAAGGAGGGAGATTCGATGTTGTGGCCGTTGGACAAGTCCAGTCGCTTTTCGGTCCGCTCATTTTATAGACACTCTTCAGAAGAGATCAATGGTGCTACCTAATGTTACGTGAGGTGTATATGGGATGCAAAGATGGTGGATCACTTGTTTATTCAACACTCCTCTCAAAAGGTACAGGAGAGAGTTTAGTCTCCTTTGGTATGGCATGAGTGATGTAGGGGACCATTGCAAGCATATCCCTTGCATGGCATCAAGAAGGGTTTGGAAAGAAGGGGAGAGTGGTGTGGAGATTAGCCTTATTGGCGGTCATTTGGGCCAATTGGGGGAAAAGGAACAACCATAATTACCGGAACAAATGTAGATCAGAGTAGGATACTTATAATAGAGCAAGGCTTGATGTAATTAGTTGGGCATCCTATCATAGGGATTTTAGTCAAGATGATGGGCCTTTGCTTTCTAAGCTTTAGCTGTTTGTCATTCTTTGAGCTTTTTCTCCTTTTTTAATGAAATTCATTACCTTTCAAAAAAAGAAAAAAAAGAAAAAAAGTCCACGACTATATATGAATTTGCAACCCATGTAAACATTTGAAAAGAAAATTCAAGTTTCTATGGATTTTTCGTCACTTTTAAGTTCCGGCCTGTCTTCATTTCTAGTGAAGGATAATGCAGCCTAATGGTGGTCCCACAAAAACCCAAGGATGGACCCGTTCATCTGTCCAAAAAGTTTTTTGGTCCCCTAATGGCAGCCAAATTGATTTATGCACCCATACATTTGTCCAATCAATTAGTGTACCAACACATGGTGTTGTGGCACCATGGGTCCACAACCCATAGGTTTTCCTTACTTTAGTAGGGTTATTATTTAATTAGTTGTTGGAGTTAAACACTTACCTGGTAGGCAAGTTTCCAAGCCATTCTTCAAGCATTAAACATTGTCACAAAGACACAAAATTGGTTATGTTTTTGAAGACCATTGAGTTATTTCTCAAATGAGCCCAAGATCATGCAATTTTTCATGAACTGAACGACTCTTATGCCTGATTCCGTAAACGGTCATATCACATATGGTTGTGACAAGATTTAGTGGGGTCTAATGCTACTAAAATAAATGGTTAGGACCAGATTACAGTTTCTTTTGCTTCAGAAAATGTAAAGACTCTTTTATTAATGGTATATGGTGAAGTAAAAAAATTATACTAATAAAGTTTTCTTTGTTAATCCTGTCTTTGAATTAACTTTTGAGAGTGATGCACAGATGGGTGGCATGAGTCGACTGGAAGTCCAATGTTTGATGTGACTTCAATCAGGTGTCAGAGCGTTTGCTTTGATTCAAACCTGAAACATCAGATATGCATGACTCATATTCCCCTCTTGGAGGAAAAAGATGTGTGATATTCATATCTATATTCATTTATCTTTATATTGATATGTTTCCAATATAACATATTGATAACTCCGCCTGGTAGTAATTGCACCAGAAGGTCCACCTAACAGATCAATAACTTTTCACGAAACAAGGTGAAAGCCAACCCCAAATAGCTGGGACAAGCTATGATGATGACGACAACGACGATGACGACGATGACAATGATGATAACACAAATAAAATATACAATGTGTTATAGATATTCTACTGGAATGTATTAATAGTTTTTCCAAGATCAAAGTATGCAGTAATTACTTAATAGTTATAGCTACGAACACAGCAGGGTAAAGCTAGGGATGCATCCATGACGGACCCTGACATATTCAGTACTCATAGCCATATTGTATCCTCTTGATGAGATATACAGGTAACGAGGTATCATAGAGATGCGCACTACTATTCTAAAAGAACAGAGAAGAGCACTGAGCCAGGAAGGAATTCTTGTAAGTAGGTTTGTCATCTCATTACCTTGCAAAGGTCAATAATAACCAATGTGTAGTATATAGGTCTGAATGGTGGTTGAGGTAGTAAAAGTAGCTGCAAGAAGACGAAAAACAATACTCTATCAGATACTTCTAATAAAATAGCACCAGCTTAGATTCAAAAGCTGAGATAAATTGATAAGAACTCTGACCCCTAATCATACATTATAATCACATGCAAAAGACGCTTCCTAAAACATAACATCACCCTCAAAAATCATACTCTTTAAAGCCATTTTCCAAAAAGGGCATATGCACCAGTAGTAGTTTCACCAGTACATAATCTTAAACCTGCATGCATGGCATTCATAGATATTAAAATCAATCAAATCAGCTCAAAAGGTGTGGGACCACTTTCTAGATGCGTTCCATATTGCCTAGGTGATGACGAACTCGGTTGCAGATCTATTATGGGCGCTCTTCGGTTCAAGAGGTCTTCAAGGAGATAAAATGTAATGTTTTGGGTTGGGCTCATTATGTAAAGGCAGTTAGATCTACTAATTTCCCTCTTTTTTTGAGGTGTAGAGTGGGTCATGTTCTTTTGTGCGCTTTGCGTGCTTGTTATTATCTCAATACATACATACATACCAGTGTTTTAAATAGCAAATAGAGTGTAGTGTAAGATTTTTATTCAAGGTTGCGCTTGGTTACACCAATTTCATGATATTTTGTACCAAACATACTGATTAATAATGAAATTTAACAAAATTGCTTGATATTTGGTGCAACCAAATGCAACCTAAAGTAATAAGAAAGGACAATGATTGAGTATAAAGGTATTTTTGGACAACGAAACTGATTTAATATTGTTGCTTATATTATTTTATTAAAAGCATTGAAAAGATTATCTAATTTTTATTGAAAATAGAAAAATGTAAAACAAATCACTACAAGCTACATAGCGAAGCTATTTAAAATATTGATTATATATATATTAAATAGGGCTGTCGACGAGCTGGGCCAGCGGTAGGTCTCGACCCGGATTTTGAACTGTTTTGGGATAGGGCCGTCGGGCCGGGTCTATTCCAAATTCTAATTGTTCAGGCCCGAGCCCGGCCCATTGACCCCCGAAGGTTAACAAACCTCAGAAAGAGGTGGGAAAAGATTAACACCCTATACCTATGTATGTTGTTTATGTATAGGGAATGTGACACTTTTAAGATATGAAGGAGAACCGGTCATTGATCTGGACTGTCCATTAGTTCCATATCGCTATTGGAAGGCCATGATGCAAAAATTACACCGATTGGATGGTCTATTAGTTCCATACAACTATTGGCAGGCCATGATGCAAAAAGTACACCAATCAAATGACCCTTACCATCCAATCAATTGCATGAAAAATGGTGATTCAGGATCCACCAAAGAAACAGAGCAGGTCAAATCACCATATTGAGATATATATCCAATAGGCCCACCATGGATTGCTTATGGTTCAAAAGAAGAACATTGGTTAGATGTGCCAACCATCCAACCTAGGTATGTCAAAATGGACATCTATAACAAAATTGTCAACTTTCAAATGGATAACATCATCTGATCAGCATGATTTTCTCCTTCTAGTCTGCCCCTTGGGATATGATTATCTTTCAAAGGTACAGATAATCTTGGTCCTGAGGTTCCTTTGTTGGGTTGCAGCCCCTTACTGCATTCACTATTGTTGTCTTCCTTTTAGTACGCCCCATTGATTCCCGCTGCCAGGTGCTGTTGCAGTTTTCATCCTTTTCAATTTTCAATACAGTTTGGATTATCCACCAAAGAAAAGGATCATCTTATCCATGTGGAACTTGCACCACGGCCTTCCCCTACTTTTAGGGAATGACTAAACTGTCTAGACTGATGATAGACTATCCCCAAAGACATTGCTGACTGATATACGTGGAATATTGATAGTTCATACCCCTGAAATTATGATTGTTAGTGAATTATTTTAGGTTAATTTCATTTGATTTTGTGATTTTGATTATTTTTGCAGATAGTGGAAGTTGATGTGAAAATACAGATAAGACGTGGAAAGATGTACTTTTTCTCAGATCTGCGGTCCAGATGATGAGGCCCACTTAGTGAACGGCTTGAATTTTATACATGTTTGAGTCCCGTGACCAACACAACTCAGGAACTTATGGTTTGAATGCGTACCCAGCCATCCTCAGTTCCCACTCAATCAGTTGGTAGAGATCAAGTGTGCAACCTTCATCAAGCAGACTACGCCATCTTCTATTTAATGGTCCAACAGTTGGGACACTTCCAATCTGCAGGACATGCCAAATCAGCAATAAGTCGTCCATCAAATTTCGAGATGGATCTGTTGTCCATCCATTTGGTCCAGCCACTCCCAGGACCACCCATTTTAGAAATCCAGCAAACAGTGGAGATATTCACCGTCCAGCTGTTGGCCCATCTTCATCTTCATCCAACCAAGAGCCACATGTGCAACAGCAACATGCAAGACCATCTTACACGTGGAACATGATCAACAGTTGGAATCAGTTGTCGTGTAGCTGTTTTGAAACATCCAAGTATACATCATCCAACATCCACATTCAACACATGTGTGGAGCTAGCATAGCTCGTCCATCAGACATCCATCTCTCCATCTGCCATTCATTATCCACCGTCCATCTTCATTTTTTTTACCATCCAGCAGGCCATTAAGACCTTCAGCTGGGACACGTGCGGACCTGATGACCGTCCAGCAGTTAAGGATTAGTCCACATCCAACTGCCTTACGTGTCAGATAAGCAAGTGGACCTCTCCATCAAAGCTACAGAAGCTAGTTCAGCATCCAAACCACCTCCACACGTACATCCAGCACATTCAACGATCCAAGCAGGTGGACCACCTCATGAACGGACTGGATTTTACGTGTGTATGGCTGTCAAAACAAGAAAGGAAAAAGAAAAAAAAAAAAAAAAAAAAAAAGGAAACAACAGCTGCTGCCCGGTTTTGGTTTTCTAACAGAAAAGAAAACAAAGAGTTTCCGTTTTGGGGGATTTCAAACAGAAAAGGAAACAAGTTTCCTTTCTACGCACGCTGCCCACTTTTGGCCCAATTCGTGGGGTCTACCTTGATGACTTTTGTTCCCAAAAAGTCAGGGACTACGGTTGTCAAAAATGACAATAATGAGTTAGTGCCAACCCGCACGACCACAGGGTGGCGAGTTTGTATTGATTACCGTAAATTAAATTTGGTCACAAGGAAGGATCACTTTCCTCTTCCTTTCATAGATCAGATGCTTGAGTGATTAGTAGGGCATAGCTACTATTGTTTCCTGGATGGTTATTCCGGGTACAACCAAATTCCCATTGTCGTTGAGGATCAAGAGAAAAACACATTTACATGTCCTTTTGGCGAGTATGCCTATTGGCGTATGCCATTTGGCTTGTGTAATGCGCCCACTACTTTTTAGCAGTGTATGATGAGCATTTTTTCTGACAGGGTGGAGCGCTTCCTTGAGGTTTTCATGGATGATTTTTCTATGTTCGGCTCTTCAATTGATGAATGTCTATACCATCTATCTCGTCTTGGAAAGATGTAAAAAAACGAACCTAGTATTAAATTCGGAAAAGTCTCATTTCATGGTTCATAAAGGGGTTGTACTAGGGCATGTTATTTCTAGTAAAGGCATTGAAGTTGATAAAGCCAAGATTGATCTAATTTCTAATCTTCCTCCACCCAAGACAATGAAGGAGATTAGATATTTCTTAGAGCATGCTGGATTTTACAGAAGATTCATTAAGGATTTTAGCCAAATTTCTCGACCCTTATGCAATCTGCTTGCTAAGGATGTTGCGTTTGTCTTTGATAATGATTGTCTGAAAGCATTTGACAAACTAAAGCATTTATTGACTTCAGCTCCAATCAAATAAAAAAAACTTGTTCTTTTTAAACCAACCTGATTTAAAGTAATTTTAGACTCACAAGTATACGAATCGAGTGTAGACACGGCACGTATTACAAGATCGTTCTCACGAAGATTGGCTGTCCCAATATGGTATTTAGAATTCAACTTAACTAATTCAATGAATGCTTTGATTATCAACTAAAAAGAATGAGAAAGTTAAAAATAGACGGAAACAAGAGATGAAGTTCGCAAGGATGAGAGTACTAAGACTTTGAATCCACCCATAATTATCCTAACCCCTTTTCACTTAATGATTCACTCAAATACAGATATACCAAAGATAACAAAATAAAGTCAAACCTATGTCATTGTTTAGGCACACAGATTGCATAATTCAATGGAAGCGCAATGAGTTTTTCTAAAACAATGATTATCCCTAATGCAAGTATCTCAATGATCATGCAAATACAAGTATCAAGAATTAATCAAATCCACATTCATCATCTATTGATGTAATCAAACAACACAAACAATGAAATTGGGAAAAATCTCATCGATTACAATTGCCGTGTCTACACTCGATTCGTATACTTTCAAGTTTAAAATAACTTTAAATCAAGTTGATTTAAAAAGAACATCATTGACATCCCATGAAAGGCTGGATGTTAGCATCTCCCTTTTACATACATACACAAATCATGGTATTCCGTAATAGTAGTGGTGGCTGTAACAACTACCGTCGTTAGCGTTATGATACAAGTCGTAACTGCCCCCAAAACAGCCATTATGGCCTTTTAAAAATTAAAAAAAAAAATGCATCGGCCCCGTAACAAGCCGTTATGGGTCAATTTTTCCTTAACGATCATTACAACCCCTTAACAAAGACAGAGATCTGAACATACAGACAGCACCTATCACTGTCAGAGATCCAGTATCCATTGGGTTGGAAGTTACAATACCATCAAGCAAAGTGGGCCCCACCATGATGAGTTTTCGAAATACACTCTCTCAAGTTCTTCCTAGAGTCCAAAAACCAGGCAGAATAGAAACCCAGATAGACCACACCACAAGGGAAAGTTGGGAGGGGACAACCAACCAATAAAACCTTCTAGATTATCCTTGGGGCACACAATCCAAGGAACAGCTAGGACAGGGAGTTTTTTTTCCTTGAAGGATGAAGCAACTTTATTAAGGACAAACGACCAAAAGGAAAACAAAACAACAAGAATGGAAAAACAAAATAAAAGAAAGGAAAATACAACCCCCCCCACCCCAAAAAAAAAAAAAACAAAACCAACCCCGAAAAAACAGCTAGCTGCCGAAATATCTGCATAGTATCACCACACCATCCCAAAACCTCGCAACAGCCTTCCAAAGGAAAGAACCTCGGTAGAAAGAGGAGTCTTTAGTCCGCCAACCCAAGGTGGTGCCATACTTGGCTGCCACAATTTGTCTCCACTAACACGAACAATAAAACCTTGTAGATTGATTGTGGGGGCAAACAACCCAAGGAACAGTTGAGACTAGGATGGCACCATTAAAACCGTCCAGATTGTGTGTGCAGCCTATCGTGGTGTTTGCTTGCATGCATATGCCAACCAGTCCATTCATCACCCCCTTTCCAGGTAACAGGACGCCCCAAAAATGAGGCCATTCCAAAAATCAGGCAAGCCACACCACATGAATCAAGGTTTTATGCATGATTTTACATTGTTCCATATGGCGTGGCCCACCTGTGTTTTGAGTCGACTTGATTTTGGGCTCTAGGATGAACATGAGGAGCAGCACACGATGGACACAGTAGACGTCATGAACTCCTCATAATGGGACCAACACAGCTAAACACCATGTAACTTTAGTATTGAGTCTATTGACAATGGATTTTTCATCATTGTCATTCCCCAATATCTACAGCCCTACCCACATGCACAGCCCCGTACATCTACACACCAGTGCACATCTTAATGTCACATGCATCCGCATTGGGTAGGCCAGACTGTAAAGTATTTTTTTTAGTCCATCCATCTACACACCAGTGCACATCCTAATGTGGCATACATGTGTATTGGGTAGGAGTAGGACAGCCTGCAAAGTATTTTTTTTTTTAGCCCGAAAAACTGGCAGGTTTACTTATCCAGTGGACCAGTATAAAAAACAAACGAATGGCTAGGAAAAAAAACAACCTCGTTTTCTCCATGCAATTGTTTCATTCATTCCGGGCCCTTTCATAACTGGATAGCCTGATGTTAGGTTAGAATAATGTACACATTGTGGTCCACATGATGGACCACTCAGATCTTGCATGCGTTAGACATATTGGCACATAAACTGGCGCATAGATGGACAAGGTTATCTATGCTTGCAGGCTTCGCAAACCTATCTATCCATCTGTACATATATATAGGGTAATGATCACAAGGTGTAGACAAAACCATTATTAGTGGTGGTGTCAACCTTGCTGGGACATTTCGATGGTCCAATCAACGAACCACAGTTGTCCATTTGATCTAGAATACGCTTCATTGCTACAACCCAAAAACCACGCCAACCAGACCATTCCAACCATCCGATAGCTTATAAAATGGACATCGATATCATTTTAATAGAAATAGGCCCAATCAACAATTCGAGCCACTTAATTGTTGGAACTCATAATGGATCACTTTGTTTCTGAAGAATCACTTTTTTTATCAAGCAATCCCAACCACGGGATGGTAGCCCAAGAAATGGATGTGAGACCTCATGGACAGTCTGGATCAGTCGATTGGGCTGTCGTAAGTACCCTAACCTCCCAAGCAGGTATTGCAGCGCACGCTAATACCTGCTCGGGAGGTTAATATTTCCACCTTCATGTGGGTCAGCCAGTCTCATTGATCTAGTGGGTCAACTAGTCTCATCATCATCAGAAACATCCCCAATGCTCTATTGGGTCAGCCAATCACATCGATCTAGACCATGCATTCATTCACACCACTAGGTACATGCCATGGTGCAAAAAATCAGGCCGATCAGATGATCATAACCTTCAGAATTTTGGAAATTTCTTTACAACCATCTGTTTTTATCAGTAATTGATCGGATGGTTATGACATTAACTAAAATGGTTCTTTACACACTATGGTGAGGCTTACTGGTACATGTTTGCGGATGATGATTTGACCTATCTTCTCCACTCAACCTTGAATGTCCATTCATCATGCTATTGATCGGATGATTAGAATCATCCTGTTGACATAGCTTTTTGTACCATGGGTTGCCTCTAGCAGTAAATAAAGGGACAGTTGAATCACTAGCCATCAATGTGTCATTAATAACTTATTCAGTGCTGCTAAAATCCCCATTAACGTAATGGACATAAGCATTCCCCTGTGTGTGCGTGTGTGTGTGTGTGTGCGTGTGTATTGTTTGATCCTAAAACCACGTGCATAATGTGGCTGACTGGCTGTTCAACGATTTCCTAGCAGGGATATGGCAGGCATCAATGGTAATAAATAATTTGGGTCTTTTTGTTTCCTGTTTCATTGCTTTTTCCAATTGAAGCATAGAGAAATAATATAGATCCAAGGCTATCCTTGGACAAGTGCACCAATCCATGCTTCAATTATTTTATGGCCCGTTTGGGACCATGGATTTGAGGAGAAAGGAGGAGAAACCAGTTGCTTTATTCTGTTTGGCACCATGGATTTGATGAGAAGTGGATTTGAGAGGAATCCAGGAGAACTCAAAAAGGCACTTTTAGCCCTTTTTCAAATCCTCAAAAAAAGGTGGGATTTGAGGAGAAATCCTTCCCAACGTGGGACCCACCGTAATGTGTCCCTAACTATGGGACCCAACATGATGTATGTTTTCCATCCAACTTGTTGATAAGGTCACAAAGACCTAGATGAAGGGACCACACAGATTTCAGTTTAATCCAAAACTTTCGTGCATCATAAAGGTCTCACTCTCCATTTTTTCTTGTTTTATGACCCACTTTAGATGTGGATTTGCTTTATTTTTTGGTTCTTGGCATAAAATGATCTGTAAAAATGGATGAATGGCATGGATTTAAAAATCGAGGCTAATATGGTGGGCATACGGTGGGATTAAAATTTACACTATCCATTCCTTCATGTTTGATTTCTCTCTAAATCTTGGCTGCCAAACAGAAAATCTGGAATTGATGAGAATTGGAATTGATGAGAATTCATATCATGGAATCCACTTCTCCTCACTTCTCCTCAAATCCATGGTGCCAAACGGGCCATTAGGTAATCACGCCTTTGATTATTTTGAGCTTCTGCTATGTCCAGTGTGCAGCCAATTGATAAACTTTAACAATCTACCACTTACACACCAACCACAAATTGATGGAAGGCTAAGATTATGATGATTATGATGATCTATGCTGTGAAGGGTATGCCCTACATTCACGATGACTATCTACCACTTTTCTATTATAACAATATGAATAACCACAGTAAGAATAGAAGCACATGACCTTAGATAACATTAAGACTCACCTGAGAAAATATTGTCTCTGCCATCAAATACTCATAGCGGAAGGGCACAGGCAGAGCAACCATGTATAAAGCACATTCCTTACGGCTAGCTTTGCATTAAACAAAAAGACATAAATAAGAAGCCAAGATATCAGAAGCTCAAAGCATACAAGAAACCACATAACATTAGGGAGTAATTAAGGTTTAAATCTTAGAAGTAAGAAGCAAAAGGGAAATCCCATAACAATTTCAATTACAAATCTTTACATTTATGGACGACTGCTATCAACTACTAATATGGATTGCAGAAGTTATTTTCCATTCTAGAGACAAGAATTCTAAGATGACAGCTCAGAAACTAGTCAACAGTTTCCACACCAAGCACTATATTTTGAACAAAAAAGTATAAATGGTTCAGAATGATGACTTACTAATTCAATATGGGAAATAAGGAAAAGGCCAATATGGATCGTGATTTGACATGGTCACTCACACATAAACTTGGGTAAACTAGATGGTATAAACATTAATAGATGTAGGTGGTGTATTAAAAATTGTTGGAAAATGATGCAGCAAGATATGGAAAAAGGTCACGACTATATGGTTTGGGAATTCTTAGAATCCATGATGGGCGGATTCAGAATCAGCACCAAATGAATAAGATGGATCCAGGTGTCAATCTCTTTGGAGACTTTTTCGGTCCTTGTCAATGGACGTTGCTTTCTGCAGTTTCAGAGGCCCAAGGCAAGGAGATTTGTCCCCTTTTTCTATTTGTCTATTTGTCATGGTAGCATGATTTGGACTCATCTCAGTCTACCTGCCAAATTTGA
Source organism: Liriodendron chinense (assembly GCA_003013855.2). Classification (NCBI taxonomy): domain Eukaryota; kingdom Viridiplantae; phylum Streptophyta; class Magnoliopsida; order Magnoliales; family Magnoliaceae; genus Liriodendron; species Liriodendron chinense. Next base: position 10,494,639 of record ML058484.1, on the reverse strand, counting down.
CTCAAGCAGGTCAACTCAGTGACACGGGTGAGTCATGTTTCCCTAATTATTACTATTACTATTACTATTATTAATTTTTATATCTGAGTATTAAAAAAATACTGAACTATATGAAATTTAAATGCATAAAACCAAGAAGCACAGGCATCCATGGCCAGTGTATAAGAGTTCTGGGACGTTTATCAAGCAGGTCCTGACCAATGTATCCTATCTTAGTTGGTTTATAGTGACTTGCCCTTCATTACTGAAATGTTGAATCTGTGAGTTTTCATCATTTCATGTTTGATTGCCTGAGCAAGGGCTGTAGCAGTCATTAGAGTTGCGAGTACCAATTGAAAATCGAAGGGAATGAGAGAAATCAAAATGAAAGAGAAAGTCCTACTAAAAGAATTTTTTTATCATTTTAAGTAAAATATTATATCAAAATAAAATATTTTAGTAGTTATTATAACCAGTGTTTTAAATAGCTACGTTATGTAGCATGTAGCTTACGCTACGTAGCGTAGCTTAGCCTAAACGCTACGTAGCTCATGAAAATAGCTTAAGTTGTGTGTAGCCTACACTACATGATTAATTTGGATACACTCCATGCTACAGAGCTCACATTACAAGTCATTTTTCACTATAACATTAAAATCAATAATGTTTTTAATGATTTGTTACATTTTTCTATTTCAATGAAAATTAGTTAGTCTTTTCAATGCTTTTAGTAAAATAATATAAGAAATACTTTTAAATAATTTTTGTTGCTCTTTCTTCACTTTTATATTTAATCACTTTTATCTAGCATGTTATGAAATTTTGTCAAATTTTATTACTAATCATCTAATTTGGTGCAACCTTGATTAAAAATCTAAGTAGTGTGTAGCTTACGCTACACGCTATGTAGCTTACACCTCACACTTCAGAGGGGTGAAGGCTACGCTACACGCTAATCGCTATTTAAAACACTGATTATAACATAATATTAGTATCATGTGTTAGGTAACTTCAATGCAACATGACTCAACCAAGTTTCTTTTGAGTTGGCCACAACATCAAGTCACAAAAGAACTCAGAAAAACTCGCATGAGTCGCAACATATAAAAACTAAAAAGCCTTGAAGATGATTGCTCCCCACACATTAAGCATCTTATAGAATTCCGGTGTGCCAAGTTGGTAGCCAATTTAGAGTCGGTATTTAGATTAGATTAGGTAATGGATCCAGACTCATCCGGTTCTAGGGGGACATTTAGTTCTCTGATCATGGATATTTCGGTCAAACAATGCCTCAGTCCTAGTGATGATCGAATTGTGCACAGATCTCCTGTGATGAGGAACTTAAGAGAATGAGACCAGTTCCATTGTATAGCTCCTCAGCATCTTTGAAAGGATACTCAGCCCAACGCAGGCATCAAAAGAAAGATATGGTTATGGCAATTTTACCAAATCATTGTACGGGTATCCATATGTCTTGGTTTGTAGCAGCAATCCTACTCCTACGGCTAGATTATGGAGCTACAAGAGTCATCGGGTCATTGCTTTTTGTTGGGAGCACACCCAGACAAGATCTTTCACCATTGACCACCACTACAAAGGTAAATGGAATCAACCAATCATTTGATTGTTCATTGTCAGTTCTTGGGAGATGTTTGGTGCTTCTTTAACTTTGTCAAAAGGGACCAGTTTATGCCTAACTCAGTTGATTGTATGTTGGAAGCGTGGACTCCAAGAGGAAATCTCTGGAGGAGTCTAAACCTCTGTGCCATTTTGTGGCTGATACGAAAGAGCGTTATAAGGGCACCTTCCATAACAAATCTGAAGGTTCTAGTGTTTTTCATTCAGTCAATAAGAGGATTATATCTTCTGTTGTAGTTTGTAAAGAATTTGTGGGGGGTTATAAAGAATGATCTGAAGAGAGCTTGGTTGGAGGTCATTCACGATCACAAGGGAATTATTTGGGATGAGTAGGCAGAACTCTTAAAGGTTTTTGCAGGACCCACTGGAATGAAACAAAAGGGCCCTTGCAAGTTGGGATGAAGAAGCTGATTAGACTGCAACCTCCATTGTAACAACCCCAAACTTTTGTACGTATGAAGGACACATATAACCTCCACATAAACAATTAAACCGATTTATATACATATTTCTGTCTTAAAGAAACAAAACCAACCAGCTAGGCAACATAAACAATTAAACTGATTTATATGCATATTTCTGTCTTTAAGAAACAAAAAACTATCCTGCTAGCCAAGTGGTAAAAACTCTCTTGGTTGTAGAACAGGTCGAAGGATCGACACCAGTAACTACAATAAAATACGCTTTTTGCAAAATTCAAATTTTAAACTTAAATTTTGAAAGAAAAGATGAGATCATTCAGTTGCAATCTCCCCTAATCCCGAACTCCAGAATTCTCCAAAACTCTATCAGAAGAGAAACGGAGTGACAAATTGGAAAAGCTCCTCCAGGTAGGTTATGTTATTTTTTTTTTATGTTGTTACTTACTATTTACAAATACGATCTACAAGATGGACAGGTCGGATTCCATAGATCCATCCCCTGCACATGGGTAGTTGTGTGGGTACGTGTTTGGTGTACAATGGAGCATCATACCCATGAAACCCCAAATCTCCAAGTACTGCACTTTTGCTATTTGGCATGGGAAACCGTGTTGGGCCCACCCTAATGTGTGGGATCCGATCCACACAGTCCATCTGATTATTGAGATCAAAATATGATGGAACCTCAAAGATCAGGATGATTCGACCATCAGGTGGACCGTACCGATCTAATGGTGATTGTTAACAATCACCATTAGATCGGTATGGTCCACCTCTCTCTCTCTCTCTCTCTCTCTCTCTCTCTCTCTCTCTCTCTCTCTCTCTCTCTCTCTCTCTCTCTCTTCTGATAGATTTCTGGAGAATTCTTCCATTCTATCCTTAAGAAGGGAGTTTGGGATAAGGGGAGATTGCTACCGAATGATCTCATCTCTTCTTTCAAAAATTAATTTTAAAATTTGAATTTATTTTAGGATTTTGCAAAAAAGGTATTTTATTGCAGTTGTTGGTATCCATCATTCGACCTATTCTACAACCAAAAAAGTTTTTACTATTGGCTAGCAAGTTAGCTTTTTGTTTCTTAAAGACAGGAATATGTATATAAATCGGTTTAATTGTTTATGTTGGCGAGCTAGCTGGTTTTGTTTCTTAAAGATACAAATATGTATATAAATCAGTTTAATTGTTTATGCAGCAGGTATATGTGCCCTACCTACATACAAAAGTTTGGGGTCGTTACATCCATCCTCGCCAACTGAAGGCAACTCTCTAACTCTATAAGATGGGCATCCTCGGGCAAAGGATGTCCTCGGAAACTGGTGAATCTGATGGAGCAAATAAGGGAAATCCGGGATGTCCTTTTCTGTTCCCATATCCTTGGGAGGGGCTTTTCAAGGAAAGTCCTAGCAAGGATAGGGGTCTAGCTTAACACCTATTTGGAGATTATCTACCCCCGTTGTAGTTTTCTTTCCTTTTCCATAAGGTTCTAAGTTGCCTATTGAAAAAAAAAAAAAATACACGATTTATCTTCAAACTCCAGTTTCACAGGAAGGATTGCCTATAAAACATTACAGGCATGGAAACTTCAAATGTTTGTTGTTTATTCTTTTGTTCTTGTTATCTTGGTATGAGTAATTGTTTTATAAGGGTGTGTTTATCACCCTACATTCCTTAACACATATGGAACATTTCTTTTCTTCAAACCCGATGCATACTAAACATCAATTGAATGGAACTAAGCTTTCAATCTTGTGGCTGTCCAAACTTGTGTGCTTCTATGCCTGTTTAGAAGTTCCATAGAGGAAAACATTTGCAAGTAACATGCATGACTGAATATTGTACATCTTTCTTTGCTCAAGTTAACTGAACTTATTGAGTTTCACTGTCATGAAGACTAGAACACAACAAACGGGTAATTGAAAATGAAAAAGAAAAAAAAGGCTTAAAGATTCTACGAACCAGCCATTGAAGAAAAAAAGCACATCCAGCAAATACTCTTCCACAACGAAACGATCTATGGGCTGCATGTTCTGCCATCTCAAGAAAGGGAGAAGAAAGGTATAAGTAATAAGAAACGAAGAAGCGACAAATTGCCAGTTTCAACACAGATAACTAATTCAAGGAAAAGCTAAAGAAACAAAGCTGAAGGGATATCCAGAAGTCACACTATAACCAAATGCTGCCCCTTTGAAGCATGTTTATCTCCAGAAGTTTGGAATGTGAGAGAGAGGCAACTGGTTTGCCATCATTTAGGAAATTAAATTGAAGAAATAGTTTAGGGACAGCATGTTCAGTTTCTCCAAAACATTTGCACAAAAATTTGTCCAACAAGCAACTAATTCAAATTTAGGAGCTGCTACATATGATATCAAGGGTGTGATATTCTTGCCAACCAATACATATATCATAGACATTAAGTGGTGTAGAAAATAACCAATGTTTTGAGCTCTAGCAACTCAACGGTTAAGTGCATAGAACTTGCAGAGGAGACATCAATATTTCAGCTAGGTCTAATGATTTGCAATTTTCACTACCATTGAAAGGATAAAAATAATTCAAAAAATCAAACAGCTTAAATTCTGTCCTAAATTCAAAAACTGAAGTTCATCTATGACAAATGCCGATGAAGATGGAAAATTAATGAGACCCAAGAAAGAAAAATCAGTACACATTATGCCATTTTTATTATTTTTGGAATTATGCCATTTTTATTATTTTTTCCCCTGTATTAGCTCTTTCAGTCTTTATTTAAAACAGATTTGGAATTAATGTCAAGGCCTCGACTTGAGCATTGAAGAGTATCAGTGTGCCTCTATCAATCAAAATATTCTAGGGTGAGCCACAACTTAATTCCCACTACAGGTATGGGATAATGATCTGCAAATTGATGGTTAAGTTAACATCAACACAACAAAAGAATAACCCCAAATTCATAGTCATATACTGAAACATATGAAGTTTTTTTTTTTTCTTTTTTTCTTTAAAGGTAATGGCAATTTTATTAAAAAGCACCTAGATGGCACAGAGGCTACAGCCCAGATAAGGGGAAATTACAATCTTTCAAAGCATCCATACAAGAAGCCCATTCACTACATATAAATATGCCCTGCTAGTGGCCTGCTCCAACATGTTACTCTCATTTTCTGAAAGCATCTTTCATTCCTTTCTCCCCTAATCGCCACACTCCACCATGTTGCTCCCATTCCAAAGGCAACTTCCATTCCTTTCTCCCCTAATCACCCAAAGGGCAGCCAACATGCAGAGTCTCCAAAGGGCCCTCGCTTGCTTCCAAAACGCCATGCCATAAAGAACCCGCTGACTGAAATTGGCACTGTCCAAGCAATATTGAAACTCCTAAGGAATCCACTCCACACTTGTCCTGCGAACGGGCAGTGGATGAAAAGATGATTGACCAATTCGACATTTTCCGTGCACATGAAGCAGACATTATGGATCATCATGACCCTTTTTAAGACAAATGGTCAAGAACCTTTCTAAAATATATGAAGTTGCATACAACTCTTCCATAATCCTGAAAGATTTACACTATAACCACTATGTTGAAAGAAGGTAGCAAGAATGGGACCAAGCGGGGTGTGTGTTCGCATGCATGCATCTACACAATAATATTAAATCATTTTGATGAATAGTGTGTTCAAAAATCACCACCACCACCATCATTGCCCTGTCCAAGATATTTGGGCCAGCTTTATTTTGCCACTCATACATATCTAAAAGACCCAATCATTTAAGTGAAAAAGCATTAATATCCTTTGTCACAAACTCGATCCACATCCTTCAGGTCTTCCTCATCCTCATTTCAAGCCCCCAATCACCAACCAACTTCCCTCCGTACCAGGCAGTCTAGAGACTCCAGCTTTTGTTCCACTTTACCAAACCATCTCAATGTTGACTCAGTCCTTACAAGGCTTCCTGCACATCCATCTCAACATCCTCATCTTCATAATGCTCATTTTACTAATGTTGCTTCTTAATTGCCCAACATTTCGGTGCCCATAGCATAGTTGATCAAATAGCCATTTACAAAATTTTCCCTTCAATTCTTTTGGCATACAATGATCACAAAACACCAGAAGGAGCCTAGCTGGGACAAGGCTATGATCATGATGGTGATGGCATACCATGTTCAAAAATAAATAAATAAATAATAATAATAATTTTTTTTAACAGAGAGAATTTAAAGTGATTGTTTGTAGGAAATTGGGAGTTCTTGGGGAAATAGGAAAAAACCAGTAGCATAACCGACAAGCTAAAAGGTGTTTTCAATGGAAGCGTGAAGACAGCAATTGATAGTAGGAGCAATAGGGACAAAATGTGTTTTTGGAAGAGTGGCAATTTGGGTGGAAGGTTCTTGCACCTAACTGGTGGTACAGTTAAAAAACAGATGGTGTCAGTTATAATTAAATGAAACCATAATCTGTCCTTGATTAGGGAGAAACCAAGGTTCAATTTGGTAGACTTCAAGTGGCTACACAGTTATGTTGCATGCATTGGCACGATATGAGGGTTGGAATATGACACCATCATAGAGTATTGGTATCATGCAAACACTTCAGACTAAACTGATTTATTTCAATAACACCCAAAAAAAAAAAAAAAAAAAAAAAAAGCAAATCATAATGTTCATGAATAACGAACTAAACATTCACATTTCATGAAAGGTAACAAAATATTTAAAAGTATCATTTATCCATAAATAAATGGTAAGATATTAACCTAATAAACTACCTCAGCTTTACTTGCAGGAAATATATTAAGTCTACGAAGCCTTTGGGGATACTTCAGCTCAGCTTCATGCTTCTGTTTATCACTAACGATGCCAGAAATTGACGGAGGGTCAGGTTGCTCAGGGCAGCAAATAGGGCCAAAAGCATGCGACTTTCCAGCCACCAACTGAGCCTCAAATGAAAGATGTGGTTTCGGAACTAGAGAAAGTAAAGGAGTAGAATATCAGTTAAGAAAATGCTGAACAGACATATAAATAATGTAAGTACTAAAGACAAACCAGGCTTAAGGTTTTGGGATCAATTAAATACTTGTGAGAATAGAAATAAGAGGTAGCCAAAAGTATTTACAATAGAAGGTATTTAGACAATGCAAGAACCATGATTTATAAGAAAAACAAATTTTGCTAAAACAAATAGAAAACTGAAGTGTGTAAGATAGGTATCTCTGCTACATTATCAATCATGAGAATAACAAAACACCTCATAAGCATTCCAGTTTGAAATACAAGGCCATCTCTGCCAGCAAGTCAGGCCACAATGATGGGTATCAGAGAGAATAATTATTAATTAATTTACATGAGGATAAAGAAAATAAACTGCATTCGATGCTATAAATATGTCCTCACCTAACACTGGTGCTCTCATCTTGGGTATTTAGGAATGAGATTATAAAAAGAAAAAATTGTGACAGTGAGGGTATTATGCCCAGGGTTTGTCCAAAGCATTTACAGGAACGAAAAGAACAAAAAGGCTGCCACTTTCTGATTTTGTTTCTGCTTTGTTTATGAATGGATCAGAATTTTATCAAAAAAACAAAGATAAAGTACAATACAAACAAAGAAAACCAGCAGCTCTAACCACCACAGCTGCTAGACAAGAAAACAATGAACACGTTACAACTTACAACCCCAACACCAGGGGAAGACTCGCCTGTCAATAGTTATAAGCTGGTCCCCAGAAACACACTCCTTAGCAAGTAGATCTGCATCCCTGCCTGCTTTATGCTGGACATGGGAGAAAGACGCAGTTACATCAAGGCATAAATTCATTGCTAGTTCTGTAAACTTTGCTAGGCCCCAAGGACAGCCTGATTTATCCATCTGACAGCATTGCATGAATCTCCAAGCTTGCTGCAAGTCTGATGATCCGATCCCCAGGAGAAGAACTGCAGCTTCAGCAAAATATAATTCACGAATCCCACAGGGCCTGAGAATGAATCAAGATTTCTCACTCTTATTTTCTAACTAAACCACTCACCCCAGAGAGGCTTGGATTGCCATTCGAACTTCCATCAAAATCAGACTTAAAACAATCAACAGGCAGGCATTACCATTTTTTTTTTTTCAGAACTGTTAAGATTCCCCAATGGCATCTCATCGATTCTGCCCAGTTTGAAGTGAGCAGCTAAACTGGGAACCCTCTCATCTTAAACAAAGATTTGCTTCAATCGACTCTGCCCAGTATTTTTTTTTTTTTTTTTTTTTTCGAAATGGTAGTCTCAGGACCAAGCTTTACCCTAAAGTTCCTCTTGTTTCTTTCAACCACAACCAGCAAATAGATGTTTCAATTGCCAACTTGCACAGATACCGCCCAATAGAACCCCATGCACTCAAGCACCATCCAAAAAAAGATCACCCACCAAATACGGGAGCACCCTAGCAATAGCAAATTTTGAGAAAATCCACACCCAGATACTCCTAGCAAAATGGCTATGCAGCAAGATATACGTGACTGTTTCTTTGGCTTCAAGTCGCATCAGGCAGTGATTGGCTTCAGCCTATTAAGATTTTATCTACCCATGTAGTCCAACAAAAGGCGCTTATCGTGAGATGGGGCCCAGCCAACAAAACTATGGATTGCCAAGCTGCACCAGTCCAATCAGTGCATCATTGAAAGATCGAACCAAGAATCGGCTGTCTGATTTGGAATCCTAGAGTCTCCTGTCTTTCACCCCTAAGCAGAATGTAGACCAATTTAAGACAGCAACCAAATCAAGAAGGAAATCTCATACTCCCTAAGATTGCAACTGAATATTGGCTCCAAATGGTTTTACCCCTAACCCGCTGAAAAAACAAAAAAAACAAAACAAAACAAAACCTAGTGGCCCGTCACTGTTCCCTGCTAGACTAGAACCTGGAGTAAAGTGGAGAGTTTCTGCACCACAGGTCCTCCCATAACCGAACTATGAATCCATTCCCAGCCTTGTATCTGATATGACTGAAGAATTCATTTCAGACCAAAGCAATTGCCCTCCATACAGCTCATCCCCTTCTGCGATTAGCCTCATTAGCATCGTAGCCTCTTTTTTCTTTTTCTTTTTCTTTTTTTTTTTTTGAAAAGTATCACAGCCATTGTTTGATAGGCCATATTTTGCAATCAGAATATTCTTCAGCAATAGAACCTCACAATTGCTAGTTCTCCCACACATGGTGTGCCATAAAGGCCATTACATGAAGGTAAAGGTGGCAACCATTACACATTACGGCGTGGTAAAGGCCGTAACAACCGTTATAGAAAAAAAATGACCCGTAAAGGCCGTCACAGCCCCCGTAACGACCAGTTACGCCCCCCATAATGGCCCCGTAATGGTCCATTACAGGGCTGATACAAGTTTTTCGGATTTAGAGAGAGAGAGAGAGAGAGAGAGAGAGAGAGAGAGAGAGAGAGAGAGAGAGGAACCGCAACAGCTGTTACACCCCGTATCATAACAGTGGTGGCCATTACCGTTACGGAATACCTTGCTCCCACACCATTTTCCAAATCATGCTCAATTAACTTACCACATCTGTCTAATTACAAGACTGCCAGAAGTGTTTTTTGTTTGCAGACATCCTTCTGATCTACAAAATGAAACAGTGAGAGATTTGCACTCTCGTTGCTAGTCCCAACCCCAAAGAAAGGAGGGTTTGGTCGGGTTGGCAGCCAGTGTCAAACTTTAGCCACATTTTTTTCCAAAGAATCATGACAATCTGACAGTTCAATAGCCTGCCCCAATTAGTGGGGGATAAGGTCTAAGATGGTGATGATGATTAAGTAGTATTGATTGTTTCAAATGTCAATAAAGGAATTTGCTAAAAAACCAACCCTAAGAGGGAAATAGGTGGATTTACATTTTTTCACATTTCTAGAGCACAAAGAATATGGCAAATTGGCCACCAAGAACATCCTCAGGCCCCTTTATGAAGAGATGAGAACAAAGAGAAGCTATAGCAGCCTAACTGGCAGCATGCTTCTCATGGTAACAGCTTAACAATACGCTAGTATTAGCCTCCTTCACCTGTATCGTATACAAGGAAAACCATGGAAATCCAAGGAAATGGAAACGGTTTTCCATTGATGTGAACTTTTGTTGTTTGGATAGCAAAGAAAATAGTGGATTCCTCTAAGCAGTCGTTAGCCTTTTTCCATAGTTTGGATTCTGAACCACAAGGTGAGATGCAACCATTTGAGAGGAATATGAGATTTTCACTTGCTAGTTGCTATCCTAACAAGACCCCTAAAAATAGAATCCATGTTTGAATAGTGCCTTGGGAAATAACCATTACATTATGATTGAAGTTTCCAATACCACACCAAGGATTCCTCCAATATCAATATGCCCCAATGGCCTGTTTGGATTGTGAGAAAAGAAAAGAAATGAAAAGTATAATGATTATCCAATGATGGAAACCCATCGATTCCATAAGCACTATCAAAACATGGATTCCCATGGATTCCATATTTGGGAGTCTTGTTTGTACAACAAGTGGAAAACCCATATTCCTATCACAATGGTCACCTCGAATCTTGTGCGCAAAAATTTAACCATGGAAAAGGCTGATGATTGTTATTTCCAATTTCACTATTTCCTTTGCTATTGAAAAAATGCAAAGGGTCCAAATAATGGAAAACACTTTTCCTTTTTTTTTTCTTTTCTTTTCCCACAATCTTTGTGGTTGTGAAGAGCAGACAGAAAAAAATTGGATTGTCACCAAAAGCTTATTCCTCCTTTACTTCATTTTATTCAAAAGAACATCAGTAAAGCATGCCCACCATTCAATATGCACTTTACTTTTCTTCCACATCAACACAGTTTGCTGTGCGGAATTCAGACTCTCTTAATGGTCTCCACATCAAAGATATTTTCCTCATTACTTCTCAGAAATTTTGCATCTCTAAATACTGCTTGGTATGGGCTTTCAGCAGAACAACATGATACTTGGATCCTTCAGCAGAACAACATGATACTTGGATCCTTCAACAGAAAGAAAGAATGAAAAACACACAACTTGGTTCAGAGAAACTTGGTTAACTCAAAGTGAATGCCTTGAGTTCCCAATTATTGTCGGGGAAATATTTTAACATGATTATTTAAGTTTGACCAGTATCTTTGTCATGCTAAAAATACCTGCATCTGTACTCAAGTAACATTCATGAAACCCATCCACTCTGTGTATGGGGCAGCATGGAAAAGGGAACTGAACTGCATTAACCTGAATGTACCTGGATTACATTCAGGGTTTGCATTGTCGACGAATTGTCGATAATATCGCCGATATTATCGGTGTCGCTGCACTAGCGACATCGAGACCACAGGAATTCGTTTCTCTACCAAATATCGGCGAAATATCGACGATATTTTCGATATCCTCGATAATTTGGGTTATTGCCGAAAATGTCGACTGTATTTCACGATAAAAGAGCGTAGTGGTTAATGCATTTTGGCATCGTAAGAAAATTGGAAAAAGAGAGAAGGAAAAAAAAAATCTCTATTTTTGTAAAGATTTGAGAGAGATATTCGCACCTGTTTGATTGGAACTTGGAAGAATACAATCCCGTGGGCATCATCCATCGATAGCGCCGGTCTTTGATAGAGGTAAGAAAGAACCGGGATTTTGGAAGGATTTCAGCCCAATTTGGTTGCGATTTTGGGTTTTGAAACCCTCTTTCAAAACCCCCCCAAATATTGGCGAAAACCCTTGCGAAGATGAATGAGGGTTTTTTTTTTTTTTTTTTTTAAAGGGGAAAGTCGAAGCGGCTTGCGTACTAAGTAACTCAGTACAGGAGTAAACTCTCTTGGCCCACTGTGAATGTATGTGATTTATCCACGCCGTCCATCCGTTTTCCAGCTCATTTTAGGCGTTGAACCTAAAATTGAAGCATATCCAAAGCTCAAGTCGACCATGCCACATGAAACAGTGGGAATAATGATCTCCACCGTTGAAACCTTTCTAGGGCTCACGGTGATGTTTATTTGTCATCCAAACTGTTCATTAGATCACACAGACATGGATGACGGGAAGACACAAATATCATCTTGCTCTAAAACTTTTGTGGCCCCAAGAATTTTTCAACAGTAGACGTTCAATTCACACTTTTACTATGGTGTGGTCCACTTGAGATTTTGATATGCTTCATTTTTTGGCTCCAGGCTTATAAGTATCTGTTAAGATGGATGGACGGAGGGGATAAAACACTTAAACCATGATGGGCCCATAGAGTTTACTCAGTACGCAATCCGCATCCCTTCTTTACGTGGAGAACGGATTAGGCGAGACCCCGGCCAAACGCAAGACAGTGCGACCCTTGCAGTGGGCCCACCTTGATGTATGTATTATGTATCCATGACGTTCATCCGTTTTTCCATATCATTTTAGTATATTATCCCGAAAATGAATCAGATCCAATTATCCGGTGGACCATACCATAAGAAACAGCGGTGGTTGACCATCTTACCATTAAAAGCGTCTTAGGGCGCACATTAATGTTTCCGTAGTGTTTATTTACCATCTAATCTGTTGATAAGGTCACGTAAACCTGAATGAAGGGAAAAAAACAAATATCAACTTGATCCAAAACTTCCGTGTCCCATTAATGGTCAATAACCACTGTTTCTTATGGTATGGTCCACCGGATAGTTGGATCTGCTTCATTTTGGCATAATGCCCTAAAATGATATGAAAAGCCAGATGGACGGCGTGGATACAAAATATATACATCAAGGTGGTCCCCACAGTAATCCCACGGTAAAGGCTGGACCATGTTAGGTTAGGTCGGGGTGTCCGTCTCACCTAATCGGACGCGGGTTGGCTGGTGACATGAACACCAGCCAGCAAGCTGGGGTCAAGTTCAATGGGTCCTACCATGATGTATTTGTTTTATCCATGCCGTTCATCCATTTGCACAGATCATTTTAAGGCATGATGCAAAAAATTATGCAGATACAAAGCTCAAGTGGACCACACCATGGGAAACAGTGGGTATTGAACATTCACTATAGGAAAAATTTTGGGGCCACAAGTTTTGGATCAAGTTGATATTTGTGTTTTCCATTCATCAGCTCTTTGTGGTCTTATGAACAGGTTGGATGCAAATAAACATCACTGTGGGTCCTAGGAAGGTTTCAACAGTTGACATCATTCTACTCGATGTTTCCTGTGGTGTGGCCCACTTGAGCTTTGTATGTACCTCTTTTTTGCTTCAAATGGATGGACTGCGTGGATAAAATAAATACATTATGGTGGGACTTACTGAGCTTTGACACCAGCTTGCTTGCCGGTGTTCGCGTCACCAGCCAACCTACGTCCCACCTAATCCTCTCTTTTATGCGAGGGTGCTTAGGTGGGGCCCACAATGATGTTTTTGAGAAATCCACACCATCCATCCGGTTTGCAAGCTTATTTTAGGACATGATACCAAAAATGAGGTGGTTTCAAATCTCAAGTGGACCAAAAATGAGGGGGATCTAAATCTCATTGAATCCCCACTCTTTCCTCTCGTGTGGCCCACTTTAGTTTGGCATCCTCCTATTTTTTGGTAACATGTCCTGAAATCCCCACTGTTTTGGTTGCTATTGGAGTGATTTCTTAGGCAACGCATGCTTTTTGGGTCCCATTGAATGAAAACTTGTTATTTAATGTATTATTTTTGTAATTTTTTTATTCCTGAATATGCAAATATGTGTATTTAGGCATTTCCTGAAGTTTCACAGAAAAATTCCACAATTTTCCTCATGTTTTCCCCCATTTTCCCCACATTTCCAGTTATCGGTGATATTATCGACGATAATGATATTATATCTTTATCTCTGACCAGCGAAACTTGTAGCGATACCGACAATGCGAACACTGATTACATTCACCCTTTTTTAAATCAATTTCACATGAGAAATCAATTTGGGAGTGGGTATCCTGAGGGTCTTCTGTATTTTATTTCTGTTTCTTTCTCCTGTTGAGATTGGGTTTGTGGCCGCTTTATTTTCTTTTCCTTGTGTGAGGTTTTTCTTTCCTTTTGGCCTTCGATCTGAATAAACTTAATATCTTTTTTCTTTTCTTTTCTTTTCTTTTCTTCTTTTTTTTTTTTTAGAGAGAGAGAGAGAGAGAGATAACAGCCGCTTTATTAAGAAGCTCGCAAGATGCGAGAAAAGAATACAACAAAACGGAAAAACAAAGGACTCAATGGGGAAGGCCAGCCGAAGTGCCCTTCACAAAAACAGCCGAACTAGCAACAAGATCTTTACTTTTTCTAATAACTTCCTTGACACCCTAAAAATCATTTATAAAACAACGCCCATTTCTAGCTCCCTAGATAACCCATAAAACAGCCATGATAATCAATCTCCAAATAGCTTTCTCTGATCTGCCGACTCCTCCATGCCAAGCCCAAAGCAGGTCCTCCGCAGTCTTCAACATCACCCAATCAGTATGATACAAGGCAAGGAAATGTCTCCGAACCTTTCTAACAAAAAGGCAATGAATGAAGAGGAGGTCAATCGTTTCCTTGTTTTCCATAGACATGAATCATATATTTGAACAATCAAGGCCCTTTTCTGCAATTATCTAATGTGAGAATCCTCTTCCATCCCACTAGCCACACAAAGACAGCAACACGAGGGGGGGTTCCATAGAACCAATGGCGAAAAGATGAGGAGGAAAGGGACAACGGCCTAGCTTAGAATTCAATCTAAAGAAAGACTAAACCAAGAACTTCCTTGAAGGGTTTCTCAGCCAAACAATCGAATCCACTTCATGATCAACAATCTTGATTTTCCTTAGGACTCTTAAAAGACCCACGAACTTTTCGACTTCACCCTTCAACAAATTCCTGCAGCAAGGAAGAGCCCACACCACCAAACCCCCAATAATTGAGAAGCAATCCACAACTAAAATGAATCGATTGGGGGCAATGCGAGCAATCCTAGAGAATAAATCTTGCAACGCAATATCTTCGCACCACACATCAACCCAAAAACGGATTTGAGACCCATTCCCAATAGCAAAAGAGATCCCCCTTCGAACTAAATGTCCTATCGTCGCCGTCACTTTCCAAATTGTTGAGGCCCTGTACAATGAAGAAGCCTTAACAAACCAACCACCTTCCGGAGTGCCATACTTAGAAGCTAAAAGCTCCCTCCATAGCCTACCCTCTTCCACTCCAAATACATTTCCCCAAAAAAGCCGTATCCATACCCCCCTGGCGATCCGAGGTGAAATTTCTTCCCTTCGCTTGCACCTTCCAAAGGAAACCACGTCTCAACAAAAAAAAAAAAAAAACCAAGCATATTGGAAAAAGTCGTCTTAACAAGAGTTAATCAACCACCCGTAGTCAAATATCGACACTTCCAAGAAGCTAATTTCCTCTCAATGACCCTATCCCATAGGTGTTTAGCCAACATCCCAATACAAAGAAGCAACCCTAGATAAGTAGAGGGGTAAGAACTGACCTTGTAGCCGAAAAGTCTAGCAAAACTATTAAGCTCCTCTTCCCCTACATGGATACCAAGGATTTCCAATTTTCCCACATTTATCTTCAATCCAAAAACAGCTTCGAAGCACACCATTAATTTCCAAAGGTTATCAACCGCAACCGCATCCGCCTCACAAAAAAGAAACACATCATCTGCATACTGAACGTGGCAAAAAAGAAACACATCATCTGCATACTGAACGTGGCTAATATAATTCCCGACACTTGACACCTTGAAACCAGAAAATAACCCATTATCCATACCTTTATAGAGCATCATACTTGGGGCTTCTCCAATGATGACGAACAGGTAGGGGGTTAAAGGGTCACCCTGCCTAAGTCCTCTAGATGCTTTAAAGTACCCTTTAGGAGACTTGTTAACAAGAACAGAGAAAGATGAAGATTGAACACAAGTTCTCATCCGCCCCCTCCATTTCCTACTGTAGCCCACCCTATCTAGCATATAATTCAAGAATCCCCAATCAACATGATCATATGCCTTCAATATGTCCAGCTTACATACCAATCCACTTGTCTTCTTATGGTGTGCCATAAAGGCCGTAACGGGACCGTAAAGGCCATTACGTAAAGGTAACGGTGGAAACCGATACACATTATGGGGTCATAACGGTCGTAACAACCGTTATGGAAAAAAATAACATGTAAGGCTGTAACCACAATTAACAGCCCGTTACACCCCCTGTAAAGGCCACAACAACCCCATAATGGTCTATTACGGGGCAAATATAGGTTTTTCAAATATATTTTTTTCAACATTACGAGGCAGATACAAGTTTTTCAGGGTGTTTTTTCCAATAAAAAAGAGACTGTAACGGCCGTTACACTGCTGTTATGACCCGTATTGTAAAAGTAATAGTGGTGGCTTTACCATTATGAAATGCATTCTCCCTATACTTATAATCAACGCATTCATGAACCAACGCGTTATCTAAAATTTGTCTCCCTACTACAAAAGCACCTTGATTTTCGGAGATAACTTTAGATAAAAACCCCACTGAGCCTTACAGCAAAAATCTTAGCTAGAAGCTTGTAAGGGCTCCCTATGAGACTGGTGTGCCTAAAACATTCAAGTGCTCAGCTCCTTCCACTTTAGGAATCAGGGCAATAAAAGAAGCACTGAGCTCACTAGCAGCCCCACTCAAAAAATTCCATCACATCCTTTTTTTATAATATGCCAAAACTTTTAGACAAAAAGAATAGGAAAAACATCTAGGTCGGGGGCCTTATCCCCACACATGGAGCGTAAAGCAGTGTTCAAAATATCGGTATCACGTTACGTATCGCACCCTTGGGATACGGATACATATCAGTTATCGCACGGGATATATCGGTTGTATCGCGTAATGTATCGCTGTTGTTGGAAACATGGAGAACATTGGGAAATTGGTCGAATTTTTCAATGAAACTTCAGTGATTGTTAAAAAGACATCAATACAAACTTAGGAATCAAAACATTACAAAAAACAAGTGCACATAATATGTTTTCTTTGTATGGGGTCCTAATCTGTGTGCAGTCTAACTGAATTGATGCAAGTATATTCAAAGTCTATTTATATAATTCATAAATGTAAGAAGACGTGTGGAAACACAATCGATACATTCAAAAGCAAAAGAAGAATCACTAGACTAGGTTACATACATGTTTGATTTTATGTTTGGACATAAAGATTGCAACCGATTTGCGAGAAATTGAAAATTTTTAATTTTTTCGATTTTCCACAACTCAGCCCATCTCCTCCAAATCTCGAAATCGAAGCTCCCAATTCATAATTTTTCATGTAAAACATGAAAACTCATATACTTGTAACAATTTGACACTGATTTAACATGATTTACAGAAGAAGAAAAGGATCGAAAATGCTTACTGGATCGAACCTATGGGATATATCGCACTACTTGTGTGTTTCGTATCGCACAGGTGGGATAAAAGATATATCGTGGGATATATCAACCGATATCGTCGATATTTAAAACATTGGCGTAAAGCTACTACGACTTCCTTAAAAATAAGCGCTTCTAGAAAAGAGGCATCCTTGGCAAGTATCTTGTTAAACTCGAGGTTATCCAATCTCACCTACTCCCACTGCTCACTAGACAACAAGCTCTTGTAGGAAGACCCAATAGAATTGGAAAGTTTTTTACCCCGAGCGCAGGCGCTAGCAATGCTATGGAAGAAGCAAGTTTTCTTCTCCTTCTTTAAGCCCAGTGCTCTTGACCTCTAACGCCATTTAATTCCTCTTTTTTAGTGATAGCTACAAATATAACAAAATGATTGGCCCTCCTTGTTCTACTTACCTCCGATGAGAACCGTCCCTCCTCTAAAAGGTCAAACACATGAATTTCTTCCACTATTCTGTCAAAACTCTTCCTCCCTCACCCCCAAGAACCTTTTTCTCCTAAGCTTAACTTTTTCCTTTAGCATTTTTTAACTTCCTAACTAACTGGAATCCATCGAATCCTTAACCGCAAAACAGGACCACCAGTCCACCACTAGCAACTCAAAACCATCCACTTCCAAGCACGACATTTCAAATCTGAAGGGTCTCGAACCCCAGTTTTCTTCATCCACCTGCAACGCGATGGGGCGATGATCTAAAGTTAACCTTGGAAGTCCGCGTTGGGATACCAAAAATCTATCAACCCAATCAACGAACACTAAAAATCTATCCAAACAAGACTGGAAGCTTTTTGTTGCCCATTTGTCCCAAAACCCTTCCAAAGGCAAATCCAACAACTTGTGACGGTTAACCCAATCAAAAAAAGCTCCATACTTCTAGTCACCCTTCTCCCTTTGGATTTTTCATACAAAAACCATACCACATTAAAGTCTCCCCCGACACACCAAGGGGCCCCCCATCTGTCTAACAATGTTGAGTTCATTCCAGAACTGATCATGCATGCCATATAGACATGGTCCGTAAATTGAAGAAAACATCCACTAGAAACTTGTTGAAATCTCATGTAGCAACACAGAAACAGAAAAAGATACAGAAAAGGAATCCACTTTCTTCCACAATTCAGAATTTCAAGCAACAATAATTCCCCCCCCAACCCCCACAGCATAAACAGAAACTCGTTCTTTATTTTTTAATCCCCCATATTGAATCAAGTGTACATGGATCCACTAATTGAAGCTTAGTTTCCTGCACCACAATGATGTCAACTTTCAACTTCTTGCAAACCTTCCTAACCTGAGCCATTTTCTCTCTACCTCCCAAACCGCGCACATTCCAAGACAAAATTATCATTTGTCATCACCTTTACCTGCTCTCACCCTCTTTTTGTTGCTAACTTTGGCCGCAGAATCATAGTTGATGGAGCACTCTAAGTTCAAAAGCTCACTCGAACCCTTGAGGACCTCCTCTTAAGCTTCAAACCTTGACAATCTTATTGGTGCTAAGCAGCCTTAGTCTGCACGAATTGGAAGAAATCGCACACATCCTTGTCCCTAGGACCGTAGGACAACCCTGCCAGACCCCTCATCCTCACCGGAACATCTTTGGCCCATCTAAATTGATCTTCCATGATTGACCCCTTCCAACCAATCATCTACGGATTTGCTTCACTTTTGTCCACAACTTCTGCATGCACTTGGGCATCCTCTACCCTCATTTTCTCAAAGCAGAGGAGCATTACGATCATTGCTTCCTCTAGAAAATCTCCTTTTGGGAACTTAGCAGCCACCGCCATCTCCCCCGACTCCGACTCTACAATAACTACTGTTATATAGCCCCTTCGTAGGACTCTGTAGGTTCCCACTGAATGCATGTGCTGCCTTCTTCAAGGATTCCCTTCCCCAACTTGAACGAAGCTCATGGTTGAGATTTCCCCGTGAGACTCTGCAAGCTCGAGGCCCACATGCGAACCTGCTCTTGGGACTTCTATTGGAGATCCCCTCTTCAGAAGGCATCAAGGGCTCAAAATGCCCTTTAATACCTCCTGATAGATTTCACACGTGGCTTCATAAAGCACTCGTGTGTAGAAATAAGAAGCTTTCGCATGTGCTAGAGATAACATCAAAGCCCGAAGACCCTTTTAAGCTCCACACGTGCCTCCAGCATCAGTCCTTCATCAGACGAACCTGCGAACTACCCCTATCGCATGTTAGCATCTGAATAATGTACGTCGTCTGATAGAAGAGAAGAATTCGAAACTCAAGACGAAGGTAGAGATTTTGTCTCGTCACGACATGTCCAGATTGGCTTCCTAAACTAGCAGAAAGTTGACAGCAACGGCACCAAACGAACAGCCCGGCCCAGGCTCCAAACTCGAACCTAAAGAAGAGGCAAGCTTCGGCACGGCGCACAAGATCAACAAAACTCCTACACTACACTCTACTCCACATGTTGTCACCAAATCCCATCCCATGTGCACCTACCCCTCTGTTGCACAGCACCAAACACACGTCCATATTCCGAAATGGAGTTTCAACGGAGTATAGAAACCGAACTCCATTGTTGAGACCCAACCGGTAGCGATCGCTACCCGGTGACCCTTCTCCCTCCCAAGACCTCCATAAGCCTCCCCAGCGATGCAAGGGAGAACCTTGCGACTCTCTCTGGACCAACATCGACACCAGACTCTCTCCGATGATGGTCATAACAACTTGTGAAACTTCCAAGCCCTTCTTCCACCATGCACCCGAGCACGGATGACACCCAGCTCCTCCCCATCCACCATCACTTCATCAATCTCTACAACTTCCCCCAAACATGAAATAATCGCAGAGAAAAAATCGCAAAACCTAAATTCCAGAGGCACCCCCCAAAACAGGAACCACGACTCTTCGATCCTGAATGATGAGAACTCCTCCGACCTCTAGAACTGAACTATAGGCCCATCTCTATGTAATGCATTCCGTCATGGACAAAATATCAATGTTCACCTCTGGCACCAACCATAACCACACTTCGTTTTGGCCAATCGTTTTTAACAAGTAGTTCTCTGGTTTCAGTCTGCAGCAATCGTCCAACCATTACGCAATCTAAGGGATTGTACAGTCGCTCCTGGTAATGGCTACAACAGATCGTTGCAATCATTCCCAAGATTTGGGTACCACCGCCTATTAAAGAAACCGATTTGGGAAGAGAGATCCCATATGACGCCAAGAGTACTAGCCCCCCCAATACACACTAAGTTGAGTACAAAAAATATTTCCCCTGATTATAAATTGGGCGAGCAATTAAGAAAAGGAAACGAAGCTCTTGCCATGGTTTGCTTCAAGAGTTCTACTAGTGATCCATGACAAGCTAATGCACACCGATGCATGTGCACTTACTGTGACATCACATCATTTCATCAATACACATGGAAATTATAATTAACTTGAATGAACACTATGTAAATGAATATAAGTTGCCCATGTGCATACAAACTAAGACCAAAACCAGCCTTTTACTCCATTCAACTTTGAAATCATATAACACCACTCAGTACAATATAATCAGTAGAAGCATTGAAAAAAAAAAAAAAATTCATACCACTATCAACTTTCCATTCATTGTTGGCTAGTACTTGTATACGATCCCATAGATCTTCCAAGAAGTCCTAACAAAACACGTAAATTAGAAAGAGATTATCAGTAAAGCAATATTACTATTGTCAAGAATATGATGCAAAGTGCAGCAAATCCATATAAGAAATAGGATGATATTTTACTTGATGGTCAACTCAATGTCTTTATACCAACCATTCTGAAAAGTTTACATACATGAACTTGAGCATTAATTAGTTCTAGAACCACAAAATAAATAAATAATCATGAAACTTCCAAATCCATTTATTGGCATTTGACTATGGATCTTCATGTCATGGTAGATAACAAAGGGTCATAGGCACAAGACATATAACCTAATCCATACATGCCCTACAATACTTGTCTATACTCTACAGACCCTATATTACATAATATAATATTTGGACAAATCAACAACATGATATGATATCCATTAAAAACCACTAAATTTTGCTAATTATAGTATATTACAACTTTTAGAGGGAAGCCCAAATGAATGTAGCGCTGACCTATATGCAAGCATGGTAGAATTATGGAACGTATAAGAGATCAATTTTCATTTCCTTTAGTGGGTAACACAATTTAGATCCTCTGGCTGAGAATAGGCCGTTCCACTCCTTGGATTTGCCAAACTGTCCCAAAAACAAAAAAATGGATGGAGTAAAGAAGGTGAGGGTGCATGTCACATATTGGCTTGTACTCCTGCGGGTGCACCATATAGTCAATTTAAATAAGAGCTTTAGGTGTGGGAGATATACTCTCTTTCTTCTCTCCCTTCTCCACCTTTCCTTTTCTCTTTTCTCCAACAGCATGGATTTAAACATGGTATGAGAGTATGGAATAGGTTAGATCTTCGCCTTTTCTTCCTCCCTCTCATTCCCTTCTTCCTTTCTTCTTTGTCTTTCATTCTCTTTCATTTCGCTTCCTAGCTGGCAGCCCTTCCAGAGCCATCAATGACCACCGGTAGGTCTTACAGGGATTAATGCTACTACCACAGGCAACGGCAGCCCCTCCAGGGTCACCCGCAGCCACCAGCAACATGGAGATCCAACCACAACCACCAGCCCCTTCTAGGCTACCTGGAGTCACTAGTAAACCCTCCAGGGGACCATCTACAGACCCATTCCAATATTCTGGACACCAATCTGGATTCCCTACCAGTCTTGGACCTCCTAATAATGGTGAAAGGTAACTAAATTCTTCTCCATTGTTTTGATGTTTTAACCACTCCTTTAAAAAAATGGCAAATAATATCACGAGTGGGATCAAAATGCCCAGGGGTTGATTGGGGTTAGTCAACATGAGTACCTCAGATTAATGATCACTATAGTTAAACTAGACAGGAAAAACTATTTGAGGTGGTCTTCATCAACAAAGATGTTTATTGAAGGTCGAAGAAAGTTAGGTTTTATTACCGGAAACAAAATGGAGCTAGCTGCAGATGATTCATCCCACACGATTGAGAAAGCGATAATATGTTGGTTATGTCATGGTGGTTGATTCACCCAATGCAACTAAATATCAGCTGTGGATCATTATGCCTAACGATTGTGGAGGAGATATGGGACTTTGTGGCTAAAATATATTTTCAGTCAGAACATATGGCTTCGATTTATTAGTTACATCAAGAGATAGCGAACATGCAGAAAAGGGAGATTTCAATTGAGGACTATCTCACAGTCACAGCAATGAGACAGAAGTGGGAAGAATTATAACACCTTTATTGCTACTACCCCTGTGGATATGAAGCAGTGGACAGAACAACAAAGAACTTTCAAATTATTTGTTGAGTTACATTCTAATTTCGAGTTGCAAAAGTTCTTGGAACCATGGTATGCCATAATGGCCATTACAGGGCCATAAAGCCTTTACATAAAGTTAACGGTGGCAACCGTTACACGTTGCGGGGTCGTAACAGCAAAAATGATCCTATAACGGCCGATACAGGTTTTTCAGGGTTTTCTTTTCAATAGAGAGAGAGAGAGACCGTAACGACCGTTACAGCCCATATCGTAAAGGTAACATTGGTGACCATTATGACCACCGTTACGGAACAC
Organism: Liriodendron chinense; assembly: GCA_003013855.2. NCBI lineage: Eukaryota > Viridiplantae > Streptophyta > Magnoliopsida > Magnoliales > Magnoliaceae > Liriodendron > Liriodendron chinense. The sequence continues at coordinate 10,471,538 of ML058484.1, read as the reverse complement.
CTTGCTTGGAAGAGATTCCCTACTTTCCTTAAAATCAGTGTACATTTACATCAGAGGAGAGGCTAGTCGGCCAGCTAGCACTGTTAGACATAATTCTAACCTTCCTGAGAGAACTACTCTAGCTAGGGACTCCAAAATCTTGAAGAGGACAAATCAAATCATCCACCTTTTTCTTCCACAGACATTCAATATATCCATTGTGAAAAGGCACAAACATCTCAAAGGAGAATTGTTTTGATTTAAATCCTCAAATGCATCTGAAGCCTAGGAGTGATGTTGCCAACAATGCTACTATGCCCACAAAGAACTCTATGCCAAACCCAACAGATAAGTCATAAATAATCTTCAAAAGCAAGTGCCTTCCCTTAAAGCAACTGTTCAATTCACTACTCTGAATGGCCATTCGTGTATGTTTGCAACCATTAACAATGCCTATGATTCTAAGCATCATTCCTCCACACACTGGATCACTGATTTAGGAGACTCTAACCATGTGACTGGTAAAAAGGAAGGTTCTGTTTCATATTTACCTATCTTTGTCAACATCAAAATCGATGCTGACTGATGAGTCATTTCTGCAAAGGGACTTGTCACCCCTGGCTCTCTAAGTAAATTGTCTTTACTTTCCATTGTGCATGAACCTTCTTTTCCATCAAATTTGCTTTCTAATCCTCTGGATAAGGGACTTATCAACTCTCTCCGTCAATTGTCTTTAGCATTCATTGTTTGTGTCTCTTTTTTCATCAAATTTGCAATCTTTTAGTACTCTAACAAAACAATTAAATTGTAGTGTCACATTCTATCCTCAATGCATCATCCAGGACCTAACAAAGAGGAGGAATGCCATTGTTCATAAAGACAGCAGGTAGAATGTTCAAATCAAGAACATTTATTCTTCTATTATCACTAAGTCAATTTGAGAGTTGAAGTGTGAGTATATTTGTGGCATACTCACTAAGTGCTTTTCGATTTACTTGGTCAGATTTTAAACTAGACTACAAGGCTTCTCAACAATCAAAGGTAGACAAATGATGCATCAACAAGTAAACTAGTGGCCTTGAGAAGAAAAGGTATGTTCCAGAAAAAGTGAATTCTTTAGAGTCATACATTCTTTCTGTCTGAGGACGATAACACTTGATCCATTTTGAGAATGTAAGTATCGCAAGGAAACAATTTTGTAGCTTAACGGCTTGTTCTGTGAAGAATCAACAACATGAACAAAACATGCTCACCTAAAAACTTTGAATGAATAGAAAATAAGGAAGAACAATACCACATGTGGGAGTTTTGTGCTCTCATTGCCGGTCCCAAACCCGGATGGAGGAGGGTTGTGTCAAGTTGGCAGCTAACATAAAACTTTTACCACAACTTTTATCATGAATCCTGACAATATCCGTGATAGAAATAGTAAAACGGGATTCGCGTAGTTGACTCCGTTAAACTTAGATGATGATCATGACACACCAACTAGGATATCCGACTCAGCTTGTGCATATCACTGACATGGGCCCAAGATCAAGTCTTACCACATGCGTCCAATGAACACCCAACCAAAAAAAATCATATGCTTGCTTAAGATATATATCATTTAAAACTCTTCAGTTATTATTTCCAAATAAAATTTGTAAATGAGTCGGAATTTCAATGTAAAGTCTCCACATTTCTAAACATTGAAGAAATTCATTTCCTTTCAGCAATATGAGAAGTTCTAGTCCTTTTAACCTTATTCACTCTGATGTGTGGGACTGATTATTTGTGTTTGGTTACAAGTATTACATTTTTTTTATGGATGATTATTTTAGATCTACATGGATTTATCTCATCAAAGGCTAGGATGAAGTAGTGTACATTGTCAAAATGTTTCACAAAGTGGACCAAACTCAATTTGACTCGAACATAAACGTTATGACAATGCCAAGGAGTACCTTCATCATGATTTTCGAAAATACATGGATCATGGAATGGAACTTCAAACCTCATCTGCAAACACACCCAACAAAATGGACAGCGAAGTAGAAAACTCGCCACTTGTTAAAGATCAGTCAATCCTCTTGATTGTGATGTTATTTTCTAAATCTATTGGGATGAAGCATTTCTCATGGTTGCGGTTAATAAGATGTTGACTCCCATTCTAGATGGTAGCCATTCTCTAAAACTTTTGAAACTAGATTTTTCCTTATTCTCTCATCATCATCATCTAAGCCTTATCCCAACTATTGGAATCAATTAATTAGTTGAGGTCAACAACACAAATCCTATTTTGTCATTCTTATCACAGACGTTGTCAGGATTCATGATAAAAGTCGTGGCAAAAGTTCCACGCCAGTTGCCAACCTGATGCAACCATCTTCCTTTATCTGGGTTTAGGACCGGCAATGAAAGCACAAAACTCCCACAGGTGTGTTATTGTTTTTCTTTATCCCTATTCCTTCAAAAGTTTTGTGCAAGTATGTGTTGTTCGTATCCTTGGACCTTCATGGAAAAAGTTCAATCCCCAAGCTACAAAGTTGTTTCCATAGAAAACATTCTCAAAAAGGGAGACAAATGTTTCGTCCTAAGACGAAAGGACAGTATTTCCCCAAAGAAGACATTTTTCATAATGTGCCTTACTTTTTACCCTTTCCTTTACCAGTAATCAAACTTATAGTCCTCACAGTTCAAGTTTAAGATCAGCCCAAGTCCATAGAAAAGCAGTTGAACGTGTATGCTTGAAGGAAAGAAAAGGATAAGCCTCAGAAAAACTCATTGATCACCAATTGTCCTCATACTCAATGTCTCTGTCTTCCTCTCTTGAATTATTGATTGCTATTTTAAGAGCAAAACAGTCATGTACATCTCATCCCATTAGTAAATTGATATTGTGCAATTTCCTTCTCAATCCTTTCAAGCATATATCGCTTCCATTTCCTCTATTGCAGTTCCTTCTGCAGCTGCAAACGCCCTAGCTGACCCTTAATGGAAAGCAATCATAATGGAGGAAATGGCGGTCTTAGAGAAACAAGGAACATACGATCTAGTAAAGTTGCTAGAAGGAAAACAAGTAGTGGGTTGAAAATGGGTGTTTATCTTAAAATATAACCCTCGTGGTTGTGGATCAATAAAGCGATTAAAAAAATTTCATTGGATCGCAAAGGGATTCACTCAACAGTATGGCATAAATCATCAATAGACAATTTCGCCATTACAAAGTTGAATTCTGCGCGAGTTCTCTCATTTGTTGCCACTTATGTCCCTTACAAGTTACATCAATTCGATGTAAAGAATGCATTTCTCCATAGAGATTTGCAAAAGGTTTACATGTCTTCCATGGAGATTTGTTGGTTAAAGAATGCCATTTGTGGGTTGAAACAATCTCCATGGCCTAGTTTGACAAATTCAGTGTTGCATCTCAAATTGGCTTTTTAAGGAGAAAGTCTAATCATTTTTTGTTTATAAAAAGAACTGCTCCATCTACCACTATTTTGATCATATATGTTGATGACATAGTTCTCTGAGGGAGCAGTGATCTTGATATTGAAAATGTCATATCATTCCAAGCTGGAGTTTTTGATATCAATGATTTGGGCCCTTTAAAGTACTTTCTTTGGGTCAAAGTTGCAAGGTTTAATCAAAGCACATTTACTTCCCAAAGTATGTTCTGAATCTCCTCAGTGCTGCAGGCAAGGTATGCAAAAACGGTTGCGTTACGCCCATTGAGGCCGTTACGTAACAGTAACAATGGCCACCATATTGCGTTGCGGAGCCGAAATGGTCGTTACAGAAAAAACAACCCATTATGACCCCCGTGACGGGCGTAACTGCCCCATAACGGTCCAATACAGGGGCCGATACTAAAGACCGTAACGACCATTATTGCCACCGTTACTATTACGAAATACATTGGTTGCAGGCATGTTGGGTGCTAAGTCATCTGACACTCCTATTGAAGTGAATTATCTCCATAATAAGCAATATGAAGCCCTAAGTGATCCTAATATGTAGTGTTGTTTGGCCGGCATAAGTTGCATGAAGTGTGAAGCTAAGCAGCAACAAATTCAAGGGTGAGAGCAGGCAACCGTCTGTTTTAGAATGTTGGCAAGTATAAAACAACTAGGAAGTAAGACGTGAGCACGACTCGAAGAGGGAGCGGCGCCTTGATGGAAGGATTGTGCAACAAGGGCCGCCAATTTAGTGACCATCAAAGTTGTGTTTAGGTAGAACTTTTTGAATACATTTATCCAACCAAGGGTGTCAGAAAAAGCTTTTGTGAATGGACGATTTTATTTTTTTTTTTTTGTTGTTTGGCAAACACCTTGTCTGAACAAGCATTTTTAGCTCCTGTACATATTAGGCACATCAGCACACAGCAAACCTGTAGATTAACAACAGCATATGTGACACATATGGGTTATTTGAAGATGCACGTTAGCAAATATTAATCCCTTGAACATGCATGGCAGCACCTGGCGTATATATGCAATGGAATTGGCACATGTGGCACATTTGGGTTGCTTGAAGGTGTAACATGGCGCGTGGGGTGGTTGGCGATGAGTTGTCTCACTTATCGCATATTTACATATGCGGTTAATATAGCAAATATGGTACATGTGCAATACATGTGTACAAAAGGTCATTACTCCTTTACGTATTTCATGAAAAATGGGCTAAAACCTTGTGTCCAGATTGCCCAATCCACAATAACGGCTAGTTTTGCAAACAACCATGTCTTTGTTCTTATTGAAATTAGTGCCATGGCCGAATAATTGTTGTTGACAAACCATGGACATATGCCCTGTCTAGACAAGGTTGTCTGCATGAAACTTTTTCAGCAACAAAACGGCCCCTAAAGGTCAACAAGTTCATTTAATTAAGAGAGTGCCATATAGACACCTATGTTTGGTTGAATTCAAAAAAAAAAAAAGTTTGCTTTTAAGCTTTCCTAAAACCCGCCTAAGGTTTCCAAATATAGTAAAAAAACCACTCATTTTGACTTTCAGCTATGACATAATTCCATCTATAATACTCCTAAATGATGATTATGCCCTCTTTAACCTTTTGTTCCTTACACAAGGGTCACAAAATCCACTTCAATAGTGGATTACGCTATGCGCCCCACAATGGTGCGTTTGTTTAATCCACACCATCCATCCTTCTTGGATCATGATTTGAGGGCATGAGCCCAAAAATAAAAAAGCTCCAAATCTCAGATGGGGCCTACAAGAGTTAACAATGGAAATTAAATCCTACCATTAAAAAATGCTAGGGCCCACTGTAATTCTTTTTTGCCATTCAACAAATTCATTAGATGACGTGGACCTAAATTAAGGGGCCCACTATAATTATTTTTTGCCATCCAAGTTATTTGGCCCCTAAGAAGCTATCAAGGGTAGGCGTTCAATCCCTTTCGTTTCCTATGGTGTGGTCCACTTGAGATTTGGGTCTTCCTCATATTTGGGCCCATGCACTAAAATGACCTCACAAAATGGATGGACGCTGTTGATGTACCACATACATCATGATGAAGCCCACAACTTTTGAAAACACCAATAGGGAAGGTGGCGTTGGAGGAGCGCCACTTGGCTGCGACCCTAGAACCAGCGAACACAAATTTCCTAAGAAAGGCTTTCCTGCGCAGGGAAGCTAGGTGAGGCCTATCATGATCTTTGTGAGAAATCCACCCCGTTCATTTTAGGACATGCAGCAAAAAATTAGTTGTATCCAAGACTTAAGTGGGCCACACGAGAGGAAGCAATGGGGATTGAACAACCATCGTTGAAATATTTGTATGACCACAAACATTTTGTATCAGGGTAAGCATTTTGTGTTTTTAGTTCATCCCAATGGGAATGACCTTATAAATGGTTTGGATGGCACCTAAACATCAAGGTAGAGCCTAGGAAGGTTTCAATGGCAGGCATTTCTTTTCCCACTTTTCCATCTCGTGTGGCCCACTCGAGTCTTCGATCTGGCTCATTTTTTTGTTGCATGTCCTAACATGAGCTCGCAAAACGAGTGGATTACTCACATAAATCACGGTGGGCCCCACCTAGCTTCCCAACGCAAGAACTTCCTGATAAAGGCTTTCACAGGAAATCAGCTTCTAGAAGGAGCAATGTGGGTGGAACTGAACTATAGGCCCCACCTTGATATATGGAGTGACGCTAGGAAGATTTCAACAATGGATGGTGGTGTGGCCCTATGAAGGTTTCAACGATGGGTGTCATTATCCCCACTTTCCTGCGCGACTGAGAGGGAGCCTTCCTGTGAAGGCGAGATTGGGGGGGGGGGGGGGGGGGGGTTTGCAAGTAGGGTTGCGAGCTTGGTGCATTCGATCATGAGAGAGAGCGTGAGAGAGCACAAGAGGCGTTTTTGGATTTATTTATTTGTTCAAGGGTAAAAATGTCTTTTAAAAAACACAGTATCTCATACGCAACAGATAAGACGGTAGGCTTTTTTTGTCCAACGGCAGAAACATTACATGGGTTTTAGGAGAGAGTTTAAAAGCAAGCTTTTTTCCAATTCAACCAAAACATAGGCGTTTGTATGGAATTCTCTCTTTATTTAAACAATACTTAGCAAGGCCTTGCATATGCCATCAGTATGACAACTCAATTCATGCACGCCTCATCCTTTCGTCATCTAAAGGAAGTCTAGTAACGGTTTCCTCACTACTTAAAATCTGCTCCTGGAAAAGGCCTTCTATACTCCAATCAAAATAATTTAGATATGAGTGGCTAATATGATGTAGATTGGATAGAATCCTCAAATGATAGTAAGTCTACAAGTGGCTATTGTACCTTTGTGGGAGCCTTGTCACTAGGAAAAGCATGAAACAAACGGGAGCGACTCGCTCATCCACTAAAGCTAAGTATCATGAATTGGCTCATGCCAAGTGTGAAATTGTTTGCCCCCAGTCTCTCCTTTTAGAAACGAATTTTCAAGTTCTTGCACCCATTCCATTAACCTAAGATCATTACGTTGCAATTCAAATTGCCTCTAATCAAGTCTTTCATGATAGGAACCAATGTTGTCAAAATCCTACGATTTATCTACGATTTGAGCTGAATCTTATGCAAAATAATTTGAATCCCACCTTTGAATCCCTTTTTATATGAATCCTATGATTGTATGATTTGAATATTTCGATTTACGATTTAAATTATACTTGGTTCTTTTCTTTTAGGCTTCACTTGGCTTTCATTTTATGTTTTTAAATTGGTTGGGGCTTTAAGAATCATTTAGAAAAAAAAAAAAAAAAAAAACCTTTAAGAAAATCGTTTAAAAAAGATAAATTATTTTATTTTCTTCCTTATAAGAGATTAAATGATATATATTCTCTTCAACATTAAATCGTAGATTTTTTTTTCCAATTTCTCACTTTTTAACTAGTCAAAACACGAAATTGATGTATGACTTAAATGGAATGTTTTTATGGATGGTTACGATCATGTTGACTTATTTATTGTGTAATGATGTAAATCAAAATATCTTTTTTTGTTGGTCTACATTATCAAATGTTGCTCTTCCAATGTGATTCTAAATTCAAGAAAGATAACATGAACATAAATTATTAAAGGATCATTGTAACTGTTTTTTAAGAAAAAATTCTTGAAAGACAAGAAAATGAAAGATAAGAATCCTTTAACAATATCATGACATAGTATTACTTGGTACACATTGATGGCAAAAGGATGATTGCTAAGTATTTTATTTTTTCTGATTTATTTATATTTTTCATTTTTTTAAGAAAATGGTAAAAAAAATCTTATGATTTATGATACGATTTGCGATTAGATATGATTCAACCCCTATTATGATTTGTGATATGATAACGATTTTGACAACATTTATAGGAACAAACATATCGGGTTGACAGTCACTTCGTTCTATAGAAAGTTGCCTCCAAGTTACTACGCACTCCATTCATTCACTAGTACTTCACGTTTTCATTGTACCTTCAGCAAACCAGGCATGAAAGATATCTATGTTCCACCTTGAGTGTAAAGAATGCGGATGTGTGCATCACTTATCTCCTGCACCCCTACAGTGTACCATATTGTGACTAGGGTTAAGCCAACATGTATAACAACTTTTCTAGGCGTGGGGGAGATATCTCTCTCACAACCCCTCTTTCTTCTCTTTTCCCTTTCCCCTTTCTTTTCTTTTCTTTTTCTCCAATGCCATGAACTTAAACAGGCAGCTAGGTGCAATTTTGTTATCTGTTTGTTTATACAGAATGGCCACCTAAGTGAAGCGACCTGATTTTTAGCCAGAAGATCTAAACAGTGTCTCATTGACATGTGTGCTTGTGTAGATGGCCAGGACTCTACACATGTGTGGGCTTATCAAAGCCACAAGATCGTGATTTCTATTTTTTTTATTTGAGATATGAATTCTTGTCACCCAGAAATTTCTCCTCTCAGTCTCAGTCCATTTCAGCGATTAGAATTCTGTTTTAACCTGGGCAAAGACACCCTCCAAAATGCCGAGTCCTTGAAATGATTAATATCTCATGACACAGTAACAACCAAGACAAGAGTATGCAATTTGACAACCAATGGAACAGAGAAAAGTAAATCATTCAAAGAAGAGGAGCTAATGATCTCAAGAGGATAAGAAGGCTGCATCCAAAACTGTACCTTTTCAGCATGAACTTTGTCACTTTCTTCATCACTCTCAAAAACTGTTAAACCAACATCATAAGCATGCCGTCTAATGCTTAAATACGCCTCTACACCGACCAGAACTCTGTCAAGCTCTTCAGGAACTTGCTGCACATTTATATGTTGCATTTTCATGAAACAAGGAAGCTTTATCAAATTTTAAACATGTTTAATCAAGCATCCATTAAAAAAATGCTCAATCAAACTACTGATGACAATGTAATACCAAGTGCACAAGTGGCAAATAAATTAGGAATCAAGGACAGAGGATGCAAATACAAATTTCTTTAGTTACAACCTAAAACTATAAACGTTCCTTGATCAAGTAAACCTTCACAAAGATGCCTATGGCGCAGGAAGGAGTAAAATTCCATATGATACTTGATAATCCAACCCCACCTCCTGTTTGTCATTGGCTCAGTGTCATAGGTTTTACCTTCCTAGCAGACTTCACACAACACAATAAGCCACAAACCAGAAGGTGCACCACCCAACAACGTAATCAATATTACCTCAAACAAATCAGGAGCGCCCCATGGAAGGCAGGATAAAATGCAGGTTATGTAGAAGTCAGCACGTGGTTGCCAAGAAGGATTTCCAGCCTCCTCATCTACAGTCGTGGCAGCTGACGACAATAGTGTCTCAAAGACTTCCACCACAGAACCTGGTTGGAGCACTTTGCTGCACATCTGCAGAACATATGAAGCATACCAGTAAATAATAGGAAGTTATTGAAAGATTACAGAAAAAATTAAATTAAATTAAATTGCTGCCTACTTTAGAAGGCAATAGATAAATTGATGCAGGACAGCCCTAAATATGATGCATGCTCATGAACACAATTATTCAGCGGAAATAAAAGCAATAATAATAATGAAATGTAGCATCAATCATCATAAACTAAGAAAATCATAAAGGAAACATGCAATGGGACGGGCCATCATCACAACCATGGAGTATGGGATTCAAGTAGCGTATAGGTTGGATCCGGCGAGGGATGGAACCTCCCGATCTTGCATGGTCATACCCAATCGATCAATGATGATCACTAGTCCGAAGAATCAGAAAGTTTCTCGGATTAGGGATTTGAGAATTTGGGGGTTTAGGGTTTAGATCGATTCTCAAGGTTTAGATCGTGGGGAATAAACAAAACAGAAGTTTAGAAGGATAATAATAGAAGATGAAATACCTGGAAGAAGTTGGAGGGGCACAAGAAGAATAGAGAAGAAGGAGATCAAGGAAGAAGAAGAAGCACCATGAGAGAGAGGGAGAGGAAGGAGGCAACCAAAGGTTTGCTCTTTTTCATAAATCAACAACTAATAAAAAAGGTTTAGGGCAACACCCTTATAAAATTCGGAATTAGCATAATTACCAAAATACCCCTACTAACAAAATTTCAAAAAAAAGACATTTGTATGAAAAAACGTACCCACACTAACCCAAAACTCAAATAAGTAAAAAATGCGTAAAATAAACTCAAATCTAAGATGTCCAATGCGCTCCAATGATGGTGTGATGAAAGTGGGCCACAATGAACCAACGGTCCGATCACATCATCATCACGATCCAACGGTCTAATCATCTCCTCAAAGCAACTTACACATGTCTTCCCAAGGTGGGGTCTTTTCAAATGTCTCGGACTACATGTGTAAGGTCTTCAATGCTCCTCAATAGTCGCCTATCCACAAGGATGGTACTTGTGGTTGGCGCTTTCTTCGTTGGTACACCTTGAATGCTTTTGTTCCGCATCATAAATAGTCCCAACAGAATAAAAGCATCATCCTTTTCAATAAAGGTGCTAGTTGACAGGTACAGGTGTGGGGATTGTGGTTTGGCATCTAGCGGGAGGAGCTCTGTTGTACAGGTTCCTATGCAAAGCAATAGAACAGATTAGCTTCTCTTTCTGTTCTAGGATCCCTTGTCCTTGGGTTTTTCTTCGCATGTCCCATGTTGCTTTTGATGATGGAAGAGAATTGGGGTCCTAAACCTTTTAGGTTCGAACCAGCCTAGATGGAGGTGGTTGGTTTTGAGCAGTTGGTTATTGAATGGTGGTCTTCCTTTGTGGTCGAAGGCTTTGCAGGTAAGCAGAAAGCTCAAGTTGCTGAAAGAAAAGATAAAAAGTTCAAAGAAAGATATGCTTGGGGCTCGGGAGTCAGAGTTTGACATATTGTTGAAGGAGATTAATGATTTAGATACGAATCATATGATAGAGGGATCAGGTCAGATGACAGCTGAAGAGGGTGAAAAGAGAGATGCTTTAAACCCTAAGTATTCCAATCATATTAAAAAAGAAGAAATCAGGTGAAGACAAAGATCAAGAGCTATTTAGTTAAAAGAGACTGACAAGAACACTCGCCTCTTCCATAGTATAGCTATTGCGAGGGCTCGGAGCAACAAAATTGGAAGCATTGTGATTGAAGGTAAAAGAATATCAGAAAAGGGAGAGATCTGTGATGCAATAGTTTTTCTATAAAAATCTGTTATCTTCTGAGCAATGGAAGAGACTGCAATTAGATGACTTGGAATTCCCTTATCTTCCAGCAGAAGAGGCGGTGAATCTTGAGAATCCATTTTCTGAAGAAGAGGTCAAGGAGGCTCTTGATTTGATGTGTGATGACAGGGCCCCAGGCCCCGAATGTTTGCCGATGTTGTTTTAACAGAAGTTTTGGCAGACAGTTAAAGGGGATTTGATGGCGTTTGTCTCCTAGTTCTTCAAGCGAAGTCACCTTTCTAAAGATCTTGGGGCTTCTTTTATTGCTCTCAGTCCCAAAATTGAAGGTGCAAAAGAAATTAAAGATTTCAGGCCTATAAGTTTAACTCGAGGCCTGTACAAAATTTTAGCTGTTCTAGCTCTAAGATTTCGGGGAGTTCTCTCTAAAGTTATATTGGAGAATAAAGAGGCTTTTGTGTTGGGTAGATAAATTCTGGATCGTGCTCTTATTGCACATGAATGTATTCACTCCAAGCATAGAGAAGGGAGGAGAGGCTTAGTTTGTAAGCTCGACATCGAAAAGGCTTACAATCATGTTGATTGGGAGTTTCTTGACTACGTGCTTGATAGACTGAGGTGCAGGCAGAAATGGAGGGGGTGGATGTGCTTTTGTGTTCGGTCCATTTTCTTCTTAGTGTTGGTGAACAGATCACCTAAAGGATTCTTTAACGTGTCTAGGAGCATAGGGCAAGGCAAGTCTACTTATCTCTTTGTAGTAGTTGGGAAGGCTTTTAGTAAGATGATGCAAAAGGGGGAGGAGGTGAGGCTAATTAGAGGCTTCAAAGTGTTAGAGTTAAGAATGCAAATTAGTCACCTTCAATATGCTTATGACACTCTTATATTTTCTGAAACAGACTCGATGGTCGTTGATAATCTTCAAAAGATTGTGGTTTGCTTTGAGGCGGTCTCAGCCCTCGCGGCTTGGTATTAATGTCACAAAGAATGAAATGCTTGGAACCGATTTGGAGAATGAGGAGTTGGTGCATCTAGCTTCAAGGTTTGCATGCAAAGTTGGGTCTTTTCCGTCAACGTATCTCGGGATGACATTGTGAATTGGGAACCGACAAAATTTTTATGGGATAAAGTTATAAAGAGAGTCAAAAGGAAGTTGTCTAGTTCAAAACGCCAATATCTATCTTCGGGGGTGACGCCTCTAATAAAAGATGTTTTTTTTTCTCTAATATGCTGGTTTACTATATGTCGTTGTCCAAATGTCCTAAATCGGTGCTAGATAAGTCGGAAAGTTGCGAAAGAACTTTCTTTCTGTTTTTTTTTTTTTTTAAACATAACTGGAGGTTTTATTAAACAAAACAGGACAAACAACAACAGAAGGGGGCGCCGAGAAGGCAACCCAGGCTAAACAAGAAAATCCTGATTGCATCCCATCAAAGATGAAACAGCCCCAGCCCATTCTATGATTAGCCCTCTTGCCCATAGCGAAATACCTACAACGGGCTTACTAACATTCTTGAAACACCGACTGTTTATTTCTTCCCAAATGGCCCACCAAACACCAAGCAAAGCCATTCTCCAAATGATGATCTTCGGATTCCCAGGACTCACCCCATGCCAAGCATGAAGCAAACAATCCACCGACACCAAGGTGGACCACATCAACTAAAACTAACCTAAATATATGCCCAAATAGAAGTAACAAACAGGCAATGTAGGAAGAGATGGTCCACCGATTCCTCGTTTTGCATACACGGGCTGCAAATATTTGGAATGATCATATCTCTTTTCTGGGGATTGTCAATGGTGAGGACTTTCTTCCTACCCGCCAACCACCCAAACGCCAAAATCTTAGGAGGGACTTTGTATGACCACACAAAGCTAGTGCTCCCTACTTCATGTTGTCGATGACATGTTCTCACAAGAGAGAGTAGGACTTAACTGAGAACATCCCCGATTTATGCATCGTCCACATTAATTTATCTGGCTCCAAATCAATTGGATTTAAAAGGTGGATACGCTCTAAAAGAGCCACATATTCCTCAATTTCCTCGTCCCGAAGAAACCACCTACAAGGAGGCTCCCACACCACCGCCCCTCCTAGGCGAGAGTGGTTGTCTGCGATCATAACGGACGGATTAGGAGCCAGACAAAAATTCTTGTGAAAGCGACCTTTAACCCTCCCCACACATTCTCCCAAATTTTGATATTATCACCATTACCCAACGAGAAAACAACACTTCCCTCAAAAGCGGTCTTCACAGAAGAGACTCCTTTCCATAGGGCTGACACTCTATAAGTCGAGGAATCATTTGTCCACCATCCTCCTATTGAGGTACTGTACTTGCACTAAAGCACCTCTTTCCAAAGCATGTCCCAAAATCCGATATTCTCGCCATTACCCAACGAGAAACCTACACCTCCCTCAAAAGCAGTCTTCACAGAAGAGACTCCTTTCCACAGCGCCGACACTCTATAAGCCAAAGAATCCTTTGTCCGCCATCCTCCTATTGAGGTATTGTACTTGCACTCAAGCCACAAATGACGACCCCTACAAGAAGCGAGGGATCTCTCGAACCTTTCCACCACCCTATCCCAAAGGTGCTTAGCAAATTTTCCAATACAAAGAGGAATCCCAACAAACTTTGTCGGAAGATTCCCGACCGCGCACCCAAACACCTCAGCAAGACTATCCACCTCATCGCCTCCAACCTCAACCCGAACAATTTGCTCTTGGCCAAATTAACTTTTAAACCTGACACCACCTTAAAGCGTTTGACAATAGAACTTTAGCCTATCCACCATGGCCGAATCGGCATCACAGAATAAAAAAGTATCATCAGCAAACTGTAAATGCGAAATTGGCCAAGACATACCTTCCACCTTGAATCCTGACATGAAGCCTTCCTCTTGACCCTTAGCAATCATTCTTCCTAGGGCTTCCACTACCAAAAGAAAGAAGAATGGGGATAAAGGGTCCCTTTGCCAAAGACCCCTAGAACTTTTAAAAAAGCCTTTCGAGGATCTGTTGAGAACGACTGAGAACTGGGCAGATCATCTAACACGTTCCTTGATCCAGTCCCTCAACTTCATCCCACATCCGAACCTCAACATCATATATAGTCAAGAAAGGACCAATCCACATGGTCATAAGCTTTCTCGATATCCACAGCTTGCATATAACACCTTTCATTCCGCTTCTATGTTTAGAATCGAGGCACTCATGTGCAATCCTTGCAAAGGTCCTTGCCTCTTGTCTTTAGAAGATTATTGTCATTTTATAAGGCCCGCCTATAAGACTGATAGGACGAAAGTCCCTAAGCAACTCAGCTCTCGAAATTTAGGAATGATATCAATAAGGAAGCACCAAGATCAACCAATAGACGACCTCTTTCATAAAACTCAAAGAAGAACTGTATAACATCCTGTTTAACAAACTCCCAAAAGGTTTTAAAAAATAACGAAAAACCATCCGAGCCTGGTGCTTTGTCTCCAACCGGCCGCCTTCACTTCCTCTTCCGAAAATGGGGCCTCTAGCGAGATAGACTCATCAATGGAAAATTGATCAAATGGAAAATTGTCTAGTCTTGGTCTTTGTCATGTCTCCCCTCTCAACAAGGATTAATAAAAGTTGCAAATTGCCTTGGCAAGATGGCCTTTGTCTTCAATACGAACCCATCAATCACGAGGCTACTGATTCAATTATTTATCGCACGCACGCTAGCAAGTAGCAATATTGTAGAAATATTTAATATTCTTGTCACACTCCTTAATTCAGGTGCTTCTTAACCATTGCCTCCACTCTACTTCATCTTCTCTAACCCTTCCCGCATATTCTTGAATAAGCTTCAATCTGGATACTGCCTCATCAAAATCTAGGACAGCTTCTTCCACTTCGATGTCAAGAGCTTGGAGCCTCATTAGAATTTCAATTGTTTCCTCGCCCTATTTATCGAGCTCCTCCTTCCAAGATCTGATTTTATCTCCCTACATTTTCAGCTTCCGCGAAAGCCTGAAGCCCGCAAAGCCCTCCACTTCAAAAGAGGACCGCCATTCTTTTATCTTTTGCTGGAACTCGTCCACAAGAAGCCAGCTAATCTCGAACCCAAAGGGCTTGGGGCCCCAATTGTCTTTACCAACAGACAACAACAAACGGCGGTGATCCCAGGTGGGTCGGAAAGGGCTTTCTAGAAGATCAAGGGAAATCTCTCAATCAAATCTGGAGATAGCAAAAACCTATCAAATCTATAACTAGAGGTGTTCGCCTGCATGTTAATCTACGTAAATCTCCCCCTTCCGTAGGCAAGTCAAGAAGATTGTGCAACTCGATAGTCAGAGAAAGCTCGCATACTACCAATAACTCTCCCCCACTAGACTTTTCTAAAGAAAACTGAGTAATGTTGTAATCCCTCCCAATACACGATTGCCACTAAACCTCTTGCGGCTAGCAAACAGCTCGTCCCAGAGCTCCAGCCTTATATCCCCTTAATTAGGACTGTAGACGGAAGCGACTAACCATAAGAAGCCAAAAGAATTATCCTTCAACACCACCGAGACTGAGAAAACTCCAGCCCACCAATATGCTTTAGACTAGATTAAAGCATACCAAGCCACCAAAATTTCCACTGATCTACTGACGACAGGAGAGGCGACCCAATCAACACTCATGGTTCCCGAAAGAATTCCCACCAGCTTTCGATTGAAGTCTTGCACCTTAGTTTCCTGAAGAGTAACCAGTTGCACCTTAAATCTTCTACAAACATCCTTGATTTGGCTTCTCTTAACCTTGCTCCCACACCCCTCACATTCCGGGTGAGAATTTTCATTTAGGAACAAATCGACCCCACTTCCCTTTCCTGGGACCCCCAGCTAGCCCCTTTGAATGATTGTTGACATCTGAGGATAACGTTACCAAATCCTTATAGCTCCTGGACGTGCGGGTTGCTTTACTTGAAGAGGGGGAACTATCCTTAGGGCGGCCACGCTCTTCTACCAGATGAAGCAAAGCAAAGTAGTCCTCCGGGAGATCCCCGAATGATAACCCAATTTGTCAGCAAACCTGCCAATCTCTGTTCTGACTGAACTTCAGAAGCAACTTCCTTATACACTCCAACTTCGACAACTTAATCATGCGTAGGCATCACTAGCAGGGGGACTACATCAAGTATGTCTTTGGAAGAGCTCTCAAAGCAGTTGGGATTGAAGGGAATAGCGAGACTTTCCCGAGCAAACTCCACAAATGCATGACCTGCGAGGGGAGCACAATCGTTTATGGATGACAGCAATCTCCCATCCGACTCTGAATATATCTCAAAGTCGAGAACCGACTAACCTACTTCCGCATAGGACTGAGAAGCCAAAGAAAGAAGTTTTAGGAAAAGAGAGGAGTTGCATCTATAAGGAGATAACTCGCACATGTTGAGTGGTAAGTTAAGTTGCCAACATGTGAAATCGAGCGCGTCTTCCACACAAGTGAAGTGAACATGCACACTTCAAATGAGAGCCCAGGTCTCGGACACATCGACCCCCTCCATATTTATAGGCTGGACAAATGGCAATGATCTAGAGGCCCAATGTTGCACCCTCAGGTCCCGACCCAGCTTCCAAGCCTGAGAGGGAGTCATTGGCGAAAAGTGGAGGCTCAGGGATAACCGAAGGAATAGGTTCCGACCCGAAGGAAAGTTCTGAACCAAAAAAAAAAAAACAATCTACAGCTAGAGCTGGGCACAAACCAAGCCAGCTCGAAAGCTCGGCTCGGATTGGTTTGAAAAAGCTCGGCTTGGATTGGTTCGAATGGAAGTTCAAATCAAACCAAGCCTCGAAGTCAAGCTCGTTTGAAAAAACAAACCAAGCTCAAACTAGGGCAGTACCGGCTTGTCTTGGTTTGAAGCTCGATTTGATTCAACTCGGTTTGATTCGGCTCATAGGTTGTAAGCACACTGTTTCCTATGGTGTGAACCACTTGAGCTTTGGATATGAATCCATTTTGGGATCATGTCCTAAAATGATATGTAAAACAGATGGACAATGTGGATAATGCATATACATGATGACATGGATAATACATAATACATATACATCATGAATGCACATGGTTTCGTTGCACTTGTAAAATTATGCTCGTGTACTTTTGTTTGAAAAATGCTCTTACATGTCTATTTTGAAGCTGTACTCCTTTGGAGGATGTTAAACATCATATAGTAAGATAAGTTTGTATTTTTTGTTTCTAACTTTTTAAATTCTTTTCTATTTAAATAAACAAACAAAAAAAGAGCCGCCACTTGTTTGAACTCGGCCCGGCTCGGTTCAAAATTTTCGACCAAACTGATCCCGGCTCGAACTAGATTTTTCTAGAGCAAACCAAACTTGGGCCGCATGGGTTGGCCTGAAACCCAAACCAAGCCGATCCACAAACTGAGGTGGCACAAAAAAAAAAAAAAAAACCAAACCAAACTAGGGCTAACTCGGCTCCGCCCGGATCATTGCCCACCTCTATCTACAGCTTCGAAATGCAACCACATGTCTTGTCCTGAGGGACACATGTCGAGACCCCTGATAACGAGCCGACGGCTGAAGCTGGTTGGAAGTGCTCTGTTTAGCACGAAGCTTCGAATGTTGTCTCCTTTTGCCACACGTCTATCAGAGCCGAGAGATGCCTCCACATAACCCTATCCAATAATCGTGCTCCACTGGAGTATGGAATAGGTACTCCTTCCAAGCTCCTCTCTAGTTCGACTCCCACAGTCGAAGCCCGCGATCCCTCCTGCTAGAAGACGAGGCCTCTTCCTCCAACCAAATACGAGTCATGACCCGCTCGCCTTCAACCGCATCAATCCCTCCCCGGGGAGCTCCTTGCATCTCCAAAGCTTTCGATCCATGAATCCTTTTTCCTCTCTACCCATACACCTTCCCTGCTGATGAATATCTTCTCCCTGATAATGGGTTTATTCTCTAGTCTTCTCCACCCTAATCTGCTTTGCCCTCTATCCCTCCCAATGCTCCGCCTTGAGCACAGAGACTCTTTGCTCCAATCTCCGCTCCGCTCCACCTCTTTCAAGCCGCAACAGAGGCAGAAACACTTCTTCTCAACACTAGCATTGGTGTTGGAAAGTAGAGTTACAATGTCAGTCAAAGCTTAAAGAAAAAAAGCTTCATCTCCTCAGTTAGGAGGAGGTCTATAAGCTGGTTCACGAAGGAGGGGCGGGAATTAAGGATTTGGGAACAATGAACTTAACACTTCTTGGCAAATGGTTGTGGAGATTTGGATATGAAGAGGGCAGAATATAGAGGGAGTTGGTTGAAAGGAAGTATGGTTCTCAATTGAGAGGTTGGGGAGTAAGGAGTTCTTACTGAGCTTCTAGTATTTGGAAAGCGGTTGCTTCGATCGAGAATTTGTTTCATAGAAGGATTTCTTTTTTTCTCAGGTCCAGAAATCACATTCAGTTTTGGGTGGACGTTGGGTGTGGAAGATTGCTACTACCTTGAACAAAAATGGGAAACTCGCTAATTGTGTTAATTCAAGTGAATATAGAAGCAGTGCATTGATGAACAAAGAATATGCATGAACAGATTGCACGTGTGGCATCCACAATCTGACCAGATCACCTGCTGGGCCTGATTGTACAGACATACATGTGTCCAGGCCCCTCTTTGCTCACTGATGTGTATTATCAGGGCCCACACTCTGATCAGACCTAGAATCATGCCTATTTTCAAGGCCTGAATATTAACCAGACAGACCCTGCAGCAGTATGCTTTGCTGGGGGTTGTTGTCCCCCATCATAACAGACAGTATATCAAATTAAAGCACTAAAACGTAAACAGAAGCAAGACGATACCTGTCCAGTTACAAAATATCAAAAATACTTTACTCAAATTTCTACAATGCAATGATAACTTACATCCTCGATATACAATGACAGATGATTCAAGCTACAACGTTTAATATACAGGTAATGCACACCAACATTTCATGGAAGCATCAATAATGTAAATACATTGCAACATGATGGTTTATGCAGAACTCCTAGCACAGCATCACAAGTTGCCAAGGGATAAGTCAACTTGCCTCTGGGGAAAAAATTAAAACAGGAGCAACATTCATAGCAAAGACCTACCAGCACAGTGAGAAACCGCATCGAAATACGTATTCCATTGCAATCCCCCAAATCTAAAGCTTCCTGCCAATCAAATCACAAGCATCATGAGTTCCAAGGCAAGCAAAGTTACCTCCAGACGTAACAACACATCCAAAAATAAATTCTATAAAATGCCACTCACATTGAGTCCTCAATAAACAGGTAATAAAATCAACTATGAACCAGAAAAGTTAACAAGAATAGTTTTACAATACAAAACCTCTCCCAGAAGATAAACGATTTCCGGAAGAAGAAGAAGATAGGGTCTCACTTTGCAAAGACATGCTTCCTACTTTTACAGTAGCATCTCTTGTTTTCAGAAACATTTTTACTTCAAACCAAATACATGATTCCTGTTTGAACACTTGTTATGGCACTAACTAATAGTGTTAAAAAGCCTCAAAGTAGCATAATCAAAAAGATAAAAGTCTACAACGACAGTGATAAACCATCTAATTATGTCACAACCAATTTCTAGTGTAAACTATAACCGCAATATATATAAGAGGGGGAGGGGGGGGTGTTCACATTCCCACTTTTAAATGACATGTGGGATGCCCAATCATAAATCGATATGGTTCATCAAATGGTGCCATTGGGCGCAAAACATGGTGCAAGAATCACGCCAATAAGATAATTCTAACACTTTTAATGGGGCCAATTTGTTGCAACCGTCATTATCTTACAAGACAGACCACATGGCTAGAATCATTAAACCAGAGTGCTACTTTGGAATCAGAAGCAACAAAAAGTGGATCTACTGAATAGATGTTTCAAGATGATGATTGGGCCTATTTTGTTTCTCCACTCGATCCTGAATGTCCAGTTTTCATACTATTGATCAGATGTTTAGGATCATCCTTTGGTGCGATTTTTACATCGCGGCATGTTCCTAGTTGTATGAATGAATAAACGCTTTCAAATCATTGAAACTAATCCCAAGTGTCATTTAAAAGCATCAGGGACGTTGCTAACGTCCCCATGAAGGCATATGATATATACTAAAAAAAGGTATACTTAAAATTAGATCCCATTGCCTATAGTAACAGTATATTTTAAATATCCAGCATATTTTTTTTAGTGCTAATTTCTTTTGATATCTACTAAACAAGATTATGCTTAAAAGGAGTGTTAGCTATGCATATTATTTTTAGTATTAATTTTTTATGATATCTACTGAAAAAGGTTGTGCTAAAAAATCATCGACAATAACAGTATATTTTAAATACCCAGCATGGTGTTCTTGTTTTTGCTCTTGTTCTTGTTGTAAACGATGAATGTATGGACATGATTTACAAATTACAGTACTACATGCCATTATAACATGCATATAAAGGAAGATACAAAACCAAGACCCTAACAAATCCAGGATGCACTTCCAGGTTCCAGATTGAGCAAACATTAATATTCTCTATGATAATGGTGTTTCTTGTTAAACAGGGAATGCATTCAATGTTAAAATTGATTCATGAATATCTCAACACAATCCAAAATATTCCAAAAACTTGTGAGATAGAACTCAAGCACATATCGAAACTAACCAGCAAGTACATCAAGAGCTAAATGCCAATTGCCAAATCTGTCTAGCTCATTTCCTAAGTGCCCAATGACATGGGAACAAAGGAAAGCCAAGGTAGAATGTGGCTTCCTAACATCTTTGCTATTCCAAGCAACATTGAATGTATAAGTAATAACAGAAGAGAATTGAATTTCACATATGCATAGAAAATCAAAACAAAGAGGCTGAACCATGCAATGAGAACCCATCAGGAACTAACTCGATATTAAGAAAATGCATCACCACGCGAGAAGTCAATCATGTTTTCTCCCTACATTAGACTGCGTCTTTATTGAACTCCTAACATTCTAGTGCATCCTTCATCCAACATACAAAAAGCATACTTCAATACGATAGCTTCAAGAGTAACAGAAACAAAGAAAGGCATCCTATCAGAGAAAGATAACTTGAACTAATATTTAAAAGCCCATTTTATAGCAATTGATTTGCCAGCCAGAACATGAAGACGGAAATATCAGCAGCCAACAAAAGATGCAAATGCAATCAAGATAAGGCCACAAAGGTAATCAGGAGTCGCGAATTGCAAACCTGTAAACTAGTTTGCGTAGCATCTACTACTTTCTTGGCGAAGTCTTCACTTTCCAAATTCAACAAACCAACCTGTATAACAAAGAAAGGGATGTAAACATAGATCCAATCTTTAAAAGTAAAAAAGTCCATAATGTTCGAATTATATAAGCAATAACAGACAATAAAAGGATATAGCTAACAAATTGCACTAGATCTCCAATTCTTCAGATGGTCGGTATTGGACAACTCAAGTTCATTTTCCTGTTCTGAACATGTAAAAAACACTAGCAGGAGATAGCTAACTAAAGAAATTGTGGAAGTACTTAAAAAGCCAAGAATGTAAATAAAATAAAATTTAAAAAAAAAAAAGATCCTAGAGAATGAGCGGAGAAAATTTTTCCACAGTAATCAATTAATTCAGCATAAGTAAAGTTTACAAACTCCACTTTCCAAGAAAAGCCTTCCAAAAAAACAAGTTTCCTAAATCCAAGCGGACGTGATTAAGGCTATCGATGAGCTAGGTTGCCCAATGGCTTTTACTGCCATGTTGGACCTTAACTTTGTGGCCCACAAATAGACCTTGGCCTCCTCGCTTGTAACCCAATGAAAGATGCACCTGTAGCCTTAAACATGTTCTTTTCAGCCCAAAGCTCTATCTTTGAAAGACGTAATTTCAATAATTCATTTTATTTTTGTTATTTCGGTAGTTTATTTATATACCTGAGTTTTTTTTCTTTTTCTTTTTCTTTTTTTGGAAAGACATGAAGCTATGATATTAAGAAGAAGAAAAAGTAACAATATTTGTCACACTTATGGATAAGAAAAATGGAAAATTAAATAGACAAAACATACAATCGTGACCAAATAATTGTGTTGCCACTAGCATTTTCAAGTACCGCATCCGCAATGCAAGAAACACCAGACTAGCTTTCACTTGATTTCTCACATCAACAGTGTACATGCCATTTCCCTTTATCCCACCATGCAAAACTTTTCAAAAGTAGTACTTGCCATTTTCTTTAATCTCATATCAATAGTCTTGAGCAGCTAACTCAACATGCCCAAAGAGTGATTTAAATATCAATAGTATCAGCCGATACCATCGATATCACGTGTGTCCCCTGTGTCCCCCAATATATCACGAGATAGCCCATGTAACGATATATGGATCCATTGCAGTATTTTAAATTTATGGCAGTTACAAAATCCACAATATCGTCGATACATGAGATATGCATCAATGATATCAATCAAGTCAGCCCGTCTTGCAAAAAAAAGAAAAAGGAAAATCAGAAAAAAATAATAATAAAGAAAAAACTCTACCAAATTTTTGTTTGGGGATTACATTCTTAAGAGGATTCCAACCCGTCCTTTTGAATTTATTTGGAGATTAAAGAGCATTTACTTCAGAAAATTGAGATAGGTGAACGGAGATAGGCTGGAACCCAATCGGTGAGTTTTTGTTAATTTAAAATTTCTTTGCTTGCTTAAATTACTTAGAATTGGTGGAAGCAAGTTAGTAATCCATGATTTTGCATGTTTTGCATGCTCAGTCATGGATTTTTACTCTGAATTTCAAGTTTGGGGAAAATACGGGAATTTTGGAAAAAATCAAAATTTTCTCGATTTTACCCATTAAACTTGTTGCAATTAGTGTGGATAAATCATGTGAGAGTAATTGTAGGTTGATCTTCATATAGACGGAAGTTTTTTGGAATTTTTTTTAAAAATATTTAATTAAAAAATACCAAAAAATAAATAAAAATAATAATTTTAAAAAAATATATTGATCAACCAATATTTGTTCCTAATATTTGTGTATTAATAAGCATATGTTGATCTTAATATCAGTCACATCCATTTATTTATTTTCAAAAAAAAAATTTAGTTTTTTCAAATTATATAAAATAATTTAAAAGATATTTTTAAAATAAATGCACCATGCATTCTAGGATAGATTTAGTGCAAGTCCAACAAATTAATACACTCAATTTGCTAATAAGTTATATGAATTATAAAAATATTAGTGATTTTATATTTATTATTTAAATATTTATTTTAAAATTATTAAAATTGTGAAATTAATTTAACATATTCGTTGTGTTTTCATGCGTCTCAAATGATTTATCAATGATATGAATTTTGGATATTATTGCATCACTTCTGTCAGACAACGCATAATTTAGGACCCTATACAAGGGAAACTAATTTGTGTGTACTTGTTTTCATACGTCTAAATGCTTAATAATGTCTTTTTTAACATCTCTTGGAGTTTCATTGAAAAATTCATTCAATTTCCTAATGTTTTCCCAAACAGCGACACATCCTGCAATACATGCGATGCTGATATATTTCTGTATCCCAAGGATGCAATATATGTGTGTTGATACCGATATTTAAATCACTGCACCCATAACAACTAGTAAAAGGTTAAAGATGGCTTGACTAGAGAAGTTCACAGATTCAAATGTATTGAGTTCCAGTAAAGAGATTCCGATGAACTTGGACTGTAACTTTGTTGAATTCTTACAAACCAGCAATCTCAATGCAATTAAGATGGATTTGTATTGATCATTACCCCTTTTTTTTAAGGTAAAAAAAATGGAATGCTCAACAATCAGATGAAACATAATATGCACAGTATCTATTCCATTGATATTCATAGTCATAGGAGAAGTTCATGGGATGGTAGTGCATCACCATTTCAAGCAATTCTAGAAAGCAGCTATCAGATGAAACAAATATGCACAGTTATCTATTAATAGAAGACAAACAAAAACGATGTAGATATACGCTACCACTGCTCCATAAAGAGGGATCTTGTGCGGCAGTTGTTCAGCACATTGAAGAAGGAACTGTCACAATGCATAAGACAAAGCAAGCACCTCGTCACTTCAACATGGCAGTGAAAATAAAACAAAAAATTAAGGAAGCACGAGAAAAAAAATTTAACAAATGAAGGAATCATAATAGTGTGCTAACCATAATACAATATATGAAAGTAATCCTAAAGTGCTAAAGTGCCCGCGCACGCATGTGTACATGTGGAATGCTAAATCCCCACCTTCATGGGGACGTTAGCAATGTCTCCAGATTCTTTACATGACACGTGGGACATCCAAGCATTGATCCTCAAACCTAGCAATCTCATTGTGCCCTTCTTTCTCATCATTCAACCCCTCCTGAAATCATTTTGCAGCAACTTCTTTCTACAAGTGAAACTCTGAAAGACTTAACCACACATCTGTGAACCACCCTTCTTGGATTCTCTGTCCCCCATCAAAATTATACAGAAAAAATAGACATGCCAGAAAGATATCAACGTCTATCCTGGGTGATGAGGTTTGATTGGTGAAAACATTGAATGCTCCAAGTCGAAAGAGGCCAGAGTATGTCAGGTCATTATCCTCTGCATTTAAAAATGCTTCATTAATATTTTCTTCTAAGTTGAACAAGCTCGTGCAAACAAGAGAGAAA
Organism: Liriodendron chinense; assembly: GCA_003013855.2. NCBI lineage: Eukaryota > Viridiplantae > Streptophyta > Magnoliopsida > Magnoliales > Magnoliaceae > Liriodendron > Liriodendron chinense. The sequence goes on along the minus strand of ML058484.1, from coordinate 10,446,749 downwards.
TTATTAAATTTCTTGTGGGAAATTCACTACCAAAAATATCCCTACCAAAGGCAACATCTCTGCCGCCAGCTATCATTGGATAAAAACTAGAGTGCCGCTGCTCACGACATGCATCCTCTTCGACTGTCATGCCATCTGCCTGAATCAAATCAGTATCACCCACCTTCCCAGAAGCTGCATCTGATCGTCCCAAAACAACCATACAACTTCCCATTACGCATCGATTCTGATCAGGTCCCCCTTTCCAATTGTTCCTGCTGAGATAGATGCCACGTTACCATCTCCTGCCAAGCATACCCTTCTCTGGAAACTATGCTCTCACCTTTTTATGTAACCGTTCTCATCACTTTCAGAGCGAAGCCGTTTGTCAATGGAAATGGGAGCTTCCTTCATTGTTCTTATCCCAAAGCTGGAAGGGGCTGACAGCTTGAAAGATTTTAGACCGATTAGATTGATCAGAAGTCCTTGCAAAATTCGGGCGAAGATTCTAGCGTCAAGATTCACAAAGGCCTTATCCAGCGTTATCTATTAAAATCAAGGGGCTTTCATGGCAGGTAGACAAATTCTTGATAATGCTCTGGTTGCGCATGAATGCATAGACTCAAGATTCAGGGAGAAGAAACCCAGTCTAGTTTGCAGACTGGGTATCGAGAAAGCTTATGATCATGTGAATTGGAATTTCCTAGAGTATATGGTGGTCCGATTGGGTTTTGGCAAGAAATGGAGAGGGTGGATGAAAGCTTGAATCGTGTCCGCTTCCTTCTCCATGGTTGTCAATGGAGCTCCGAATGGGTTCTTCGAGGCGTCTAGGGGGTTGAGACAAGGTGACCCTCTCGTGCCTTACCTTTTTGTGGTAGTTGTGGAGGCTCTCAGCAAGATGCTTGACAAAGGTGAGGCAAACGGCTTGTTTTCAGATTTTGATATCCCAGGGGTAGACAGACAGATCTCTCATCTTTGTACGCGGATGACACTCTATTGTTCTGTGAAGCTAAAGAGGAGTCGGTGGATAATCTTCGAAAAATTCTGCTGTGTTTTGAAGCGGTCTCAGGGTTGAAAATTGATCTGTCTAAATCAGAAATGCTTGGGGTGAACTTAGACAAGCCCGAACTGCTCCCTTTCGCTAACATTTTCGGCTACAGGATTGGTGCTTTTCCTACGACATATCTAGGCCTGCCCTTGTGCATTGGGAAACCGCCTATTCATCTTTGGGACAAAGTCATTGAAAGAATTGAAAAGAAGCTGGCAGCTTGGAATCATAGATATATTTCTATGGGAGGGCGTTTGACCCTCATTAAAGAGGCTTTTTCTAATATGCATATCTATTTCCTGTCCTTGTTTGAGTGCCCCAAGTCCGTGCTCGACAAATTAAGAAGAAACTTTCTGTGGGAAGGCGAGAGTGAAAAAAGGAAATTTTATCTCCTAAGATGGGAGGAGGTTTGTAAGCCAGTCAATCAAGGCGGTGCTGGTATCAAATCGTTGGGGGGTGTTAACGTGGCCCTTCTTGAGAAATGGATTTGGCATTTTGGGATGAAGGAAGGAAGACTTTGGAGACAGGTGATTATAAGAAAATATGGTACGCAAGAGGGCGGTTGGTTCGTGAGACGTCGTTCACTTTATATGGCGTCAACTATATGGAAAGCGATTGCTAACATAGAACACTTGGTCAAACAGGGGATCTCCTTCAAGCTAGGCAGAGGAAATTGTATTCGGTTATGGATGGATCCTTGGTGTAGTGAGCAACCGCTTCAAGCAGTATTCCCCAAGATCGCCCTTCTTGCTCCCTCCAGATCTGTGCTGGTGATGGAGTGTCATTATGTTGTTGAGGACGCGGTGGTGTGGGCTCCTCGGATTCGTAGAAACTTTTTGGATGGCAAATTAGACAAGTTCACCTATCTCCTAGCTCTTCTTAGCAGTGTTAGACTAGGGATTTCGAATGAAGATTCATTATTATGGTTGCGACATCGTTCGAGAAAGTTTACGGTGAAATCGCTCTTCATTTCGATTTCGATACCTTCCTCCCAAATTGGCATGCCTCATCCTTTCCACTTGGTAGGGGCAGAGTCCTCACGGTTGACAATCTTCTAAGAAGATCTATGATTGTCCCAAACATAAGCCTTATACGTATGGAAGATGGGGAGTCTATCAATCATCTCTTCATCCATTGCCCTTTCGTGCGCGCGATTTGGAATCATCTTCTCAATGAGTTGAATATCGCTTGGGCATGATTCTCAGTGAGTTGAATATCGCATTGGGTCATGCCCAAGTCTGTGTCTAAGTTGTTGTGGGCGTGGCACGGCGGGGGAGTTGGGAAGTCCAGGAAGGCTACTTGGCGCTTAGGCGCTTGCTTATCATGGCAATGTTGGGCGATTTAGGTAGAGCGGAATGGGCACTGTTTTAGAAACAAAAAAGTTTGTTTAACGGGGGTCCGGTACAAAATTTACTTGCTAGTGTCCTCTTGGGCGATCTTTGTTAAGGCCGTCATTGCCCTTAATTTGGTCCTTGGCCTTTTGTATTCCTTCTCCGCTTTTGCGGCCTTTCAATAAAATGCTGTTACCTCTCAAAAAAAAAAAAAAAAAAAAAAAAAAAAAAAAAAATCACTTCCAGATAGAGATTTCACAAACCCTGAGATGCCTTTGCCTTTCTCAACCTCTATTTCCAGCCAAAAACAACCAGAATCTTTTTTTTTTTTTTTTTTTTTTTGTCTCTCTATCGAATAGAGATAAAAAAGACTCTCCTTGAAACCCTAAGGTCCATTTATTTACAAACCTCCCTAGAGATCCTGTAACGCCCCGTAAAACAACCTGCCCTAGAACCCAAACATGTCATCGGGCCATGTCATGCTTATGTCATTCCAGGGCATTTAATTGGCCAATAGTAGCCTATTTAAACCAAGGCTTCACAAATTCAGACACCGCGTGCGCACCGGTCGGGTCATTACGCTACTCAATCCGAGTCAGGTAGGTCTGAGACTCAAATAAGTCGACCCCCATGTCGGGCCTGGTGCCTTTGTTAGATCCGCAAGCTAAAATTGGTACCCGAAACCGTAAAACTACACAACATCGCGATTACACCCTGGGCGCGGGTATACTCTCACCAACATTCAGTAAACTAATCATTACAACTAATACTTTTCTTGTGTGGCCCTTCTGCGCCCTTACATGGCTTTGAGATAAAGAACCTAGAACTTGAATATAACATTAACCATAATCCCAGACTTGCGACCCCGGTCGACGGTCAGTCACCGTCGAACAGATCTGTCGTCATATCCTGCAATTGTCGCATCATATTCTTGTAGGATCGCGCATGTAGCCAGATCCTGGGCCAAGAGTACTATTCCACGGTCCAGATCGGGTTAGGCCCCACACTAATACAAGCAGGCCCAAAAAGGCTACTTGAAGCCACTTAAATAGTAGAGAGCTATATATCCTAATTGCCCAAGGTTATAAAAGCCCTTTTTCTCTCAGCCATTCTCATTTCTCTCGACATCTAGCTAAGAAAAGAGAGAAAAAGTGAGAAAGAGAAATTGGGGAAGAAGAAGATCAGCCCAAGGGGGGTTGTGCATGTCAATCTAGAGCGATCCCTTAGCCGCCTCCGCTACATAGGACTGGGAGAGTGCCCGAATTCAACTTCATTCAATTCCCCAGGTAATTGAAATGAAGTCTACACCTAGAATTGTCTGATTTCTTGCTGAATTCATGCAATTTCCTGACATGTCACCCCTCTCTTGCAGGAATTGCAAAAGATTTTCAGGAATATGAAGTGTGTATCATTCCCTATAGGTTGTCTTGCATCAAATGCAAGCACACATAAATAATGTCTCAAATTTTAGACAAATTCACTAGGTAGAGGTAGAAATTCTTAGGGGTTAATTCTCTAGATGTCTTTAAGAATAGAAATTCCATGTTTATACTTTTTGATCATTATGCATGTTTAATACTACATGAGTATTTCTTAGTATTCATATACTTATGTTAAATTGGAAAGGATTGCCTAATTGATTGTGCACTGTTATTGTTCCCTGAGATGCATGAGTGTGTTGTTGTTGCATCTTTAGGGAAATTGGTAATTTCTTCTAATTTGTTTGAAATTCTGAAATATTATCACCTGTGTGTACAATAAATGTAGTAGAGTAAGTTAAGGTTTTGTTCCTAACATAGTCTCATGGTTTTCTATGTTGTCGGATCGGGAAATTCACAGAGTTGGGGCAGCTACACAGGTTGGCCGTATCCTCGGAATTGGAATCCTCAGGCGTGGTGAAATTCGGGTGTTGTCCATGATTCGTGAACCACACGGGACATAGTACCCAAGGTCAGCTTCCCATTATCCCCTTGCCTAAGGACCCCCGACTCAACAAACCCAGTTCAGGCATAATGTTTGTTTAAAACGCTTATACTCGAATCCACATACAAGCACGACCATTGGACAGGCCCACTAATAATTACATGGCGAACGATCCTTAAAGACTCATGGGTCTGAGACTCAAATAAGTCGACCCCCATGTCGGGCCTGGTGCCTTTGTTAGATCCGCAAGCTAAAATTGGTACCCGAAACCGTAAAACTACACAACATCGCGATTACACCCTGGGCGCGGGTATACTCTCACCAACATTCAGTAAACTAATCATTACAACTAATACTTTTCTTGTGTGGCCCTTCTGCGCCCTTACATGGCTTTGAGATAAAGAACCTAGAACTTGAATATAACATTAACCATAATCCCAGACTTGCGACCCCGGTCGACGGGTCCTTAGGCATTAACCATAATCCCAGACTCATGGGTCGGGCATGGTAGTATGGGACCTATGCCCGTGCTGTCGGCCTATGCTGGGGTGGTGCCCTTCCGTAGTGTCCTTTGAGCACCCATGGAGGCAGTGAGCCATCCACTTGTTTGACTATGGGAAAACAGCATGACTAAGCCATCTCCATCTAAGTCGGACATGGCTGACGAGTCATGGCCGAATCGAACGCTCGGACTATCTACCCGAGCTGGGATCCTTAGGGTTACTGGCGATGACATGTACTCGCCCGCAAGGAGCCAGATGATCCCTGATCGGCCGAGTAATATAGTGAGGATATGATGGCTTCACTAATCGGCCGGATGTTAAACTGGTATAATTAAGGGCTTGGATAATCATTCATGGTTCGGCATAATATTCATTTCGAGCGGGTGATTGGGGTGGTGCCCCTGTCACGGCTGCCCAGTCCGTGCGAGTGATGTGGTGGTGCCACACACCGTTCGCTATGACAAACCGGTGCTTGGGGCATGCATATGCATTTCATGCACTCATGCACTTATATAACTGTGTTTTATTGATATGGATATCTCAGTTAGGTATGTTGTGCAATAAATGCATTATTTATGTATGCTTACATTTGTGCATTGATAACTTATATGTAATGTTACCACTGAGTTGGCCACTCACTCCCTATTTTAGGGACAGTGTTATAAAACACCATCCACACGCCGCGTGTAACCCAGGTTTACAGGAGGAGAGCGAAGCGACAGAATACGATGAGTTAGCCGTTGGCGAGGACTCATACATTCAATATGCAAACGGCCAGTATAGAGGGTGATAGGGGATCTTTGTTATGTGGGATAGCGCCGGGTTTGGCGCAATGTATAGACTTTTGCTGTAGTTTTTGGAGACTGGTGATCGGGGCCCCTGGCGGGTCCCGTCAAGTGAGTTATTGATGTTAATTTATTCTTTTGGCTTATATATATGCTCACTTCTTCTTTTTGGATGCGGATATCTCATGTGTTTGCTTCTAGTTGAGTAGTAATCTGATTCTAGTAATTTTCCTATCTCATTGCATGATTTGCATCAAGTGGAGCCCGGGATATTGGGGGCCTAGGATGCCCTCGACCCTTGACATCCGGGGTGTCACAGATCCCCAATGCAAATTTCGCCTAGACAGGCCTAGTATCAGGTCCCTCCAAGGGAATAAAATCAACCAACTTGACCTTTTGCCACCCCAATCACCCTGGAAGTCAGTGTCTCTATGCATGCAGTGGAACACCTCTAGAGCTTCCGATCCCACCAAAAGTTATCTTCGTTCATCTTGAAAGCAAACACAGAGGGTTAGAGGAGAGAAACCAAGCCTAAGAAAAGATACCCTCCACATCCTCACTAAAAGGGAAGATCATGGTAACAATATTTTAAGCAACCCAATGGTCTGAATCATACCTAACACCTACCAAGATGAGTTTGCCCACTCTTCCAATTCATTAATAACAAACACTCCCAAAGACTAGATCGATTGTCTCCGCCAAAACGAGCTCTAGCCAAACCTTTTGTTTTGAGACGAATGAATCCTCGACCCTAACCTCAAACCACCAAAGAGATGCCGGCCTCCCTCACCGTTGTGATTTTTTCATCCACATTCCTCTTACCTAATAGCTTAGCCCCTCCTTCCATAACATTTTTCAAAGGGATTCCTTGTTGTATAGCAGGGAAATGGGAATGCTCAAATTTCTTCAAGTTCAGCTTCAACCCTTGCCGCTTCATCACCTGCTCCCTTTTCATATTGCCTCTGCTTCAGGAAAACATTGACTGGTAATCACCAAAAACTCTATAGACCATACTTGTCAAAATGAACCGTCTCTTCCTGGATAATCTCCCATCCATGCTCTTAATAGCTTCTACAGCCACCTCCCCGCTATTATAGTGGGTGAAAGTAAGACTCCACAATTGCAAACAATTTCATCTAAGGTATAACCACCTTCTAACCTTGTTGAACTTATTGAAAACACACCGAAACTCCACCTCTGACCAGTCAGGAAATTTCTCAATGAAGAGAGAATCTCCCACTTCCTTTCAACCTTTGCCCCTCTTTTGTTGTGACCTGTATTTGCAACTAGTAACAACATTCCAATCTCCTTCCCCCTATCACATTTCCCCTTTCATTGATGTTAGAACTCCTTGAGACATTAACACAAAGCCTAGAAATAGAGACTCATTTATGGTTGCATGAAGCATGAGGCAAGGCAGTAACATATTTGGGTCCACAAGCAGGGAGGCGTCTGTTTCATAATGTAAACAAGTATAAATGGGCAGGAAGCAGGAAGCAGGAGCAGGAGCGAGAGTTCGAAGTGAGATTTGAAGTAGGCACAGTGCCTAGTTAGGAGGATCATGCAATTAAGGGTCCGTTCCTTAGCATGAGCATCCACTACAGAGTTACTCTCTCACCACAAGTGCATCATTAAGAATATGTCTTCTCAAAATGAATGTGCCTTGGGAGAATGAGACGACTCAGTTCAACAATCATCAAGCCAACACCATCACTAAAATCTCATCTAGGCTTCCAGTCAAACATATGGGCCCATAATCCTTAAGATTCCTAGTTCCTTTTTTTTTAAATAAGTGCAACAAAACACTTGTCGAGTTTCCCACTCTCACAAAGTTTTGTCAGAAAGCTCATCTTTCTTCTTTTTTCCTTTCTTCTTCTTCTTCTTCTTCTTTTGAGAAGTAATGAACTTTATTAAAGAAGCGCCAAAAAGGCAGCAAAGATACAGAAATCTCATTGCCTTCTTTTTACTTCCACCACAACACGATATAGACTGCAAAAGGAAAGCCATCACCAGCATCTTATCACTCCCCAGCTACTCAACCACCACAGCGGAGTAGTTGGTAATCCGGGATGCTTCTTTGGTAATCCAAGACCTGCAAGTGTCATGGGTTGCAATTGCAATGGTGCTCTTCTTGCTAAGCTTTCGAGTCCGATTGGCATTGTAGACCCGAATGTTGTGGAAGCAAAAGCTGTTCTTCAAGCTGTAAAGGTGATAATCAGTTTCTCTTTCCTTTGAGCTATTGTTGAAGGGATTCCTCAAATGCAATCAGTTAGCCCTAATCTAAAAATTGTCCACGGAGGATTGAAAGAATCAATGAGGAGCTGTTTGATTTGGTTAGCTGTAACGGGGTGTCATTCGTAGGAGTAGATTGCCAGATGATAAGGCAGATACCCTTACTAAGAATGGGGTTTTCCTTCATGCTGTCTCCATTGTGGACAGGAGATGATCTCCCTGTTGTATTATTTGTTTTTTATTTTTTTCTGTTTTTATTTCTGCTCTTTAGTTTTCTTAATAAAATATGCTTTAAAAAAATAATAAATAAAAACACTATTCAACCGCCTCTTTCACTTCCTCTTCTTCGACCACTCCTCCAATCTGTCTCCCATCTACAGGTTACAATAGAACTCACCAATAGCATATCAAACTTCTTTTGGGTTCAATCGTCAACCCTTCCTTATCAAGACCATACAATTCAACCTTCTCCTAGCTCTTTCCATTCTATAGAGAAATTTTGCTCGTCCACCTCCATAAGACAAATCACCCTAGAATTTTGTCACCATATTATCTTTTCCTCCTCCACCTCTCTTAAATTCCACTTTTAGACCCTCCATATGGATATATCCTCCCTCAACAGTCGTTCCGAATATCAGCATCAGGGGACATATCCGCCCAGCTGAAAAACAATACGATACGTGTGTCGCGTATCACTCTCGGCAAGTATCAGACTGTATGGGCCTGTGTTTGTTAATTTTTTTCTTAAAGCCAAAGAATTAAAGAAACTATTAGAAAAGGGGGGGAAATGAGATAATCAAGAATCTATTATTTCGTTGCATTTTGGACATGTATATAATGGTGTATCAAATCATTCTTTAATAAAATGCCGTATGTTGGCTTGACCTATTGAAAGTCAACCAGATTGACCCTAACTAAACGATGAATTAGGGCCTAGGTTTACCAATTTTTCACATAATAGTCCATTCTGCTTCAACTCATCCCACCCAAATCTTTTATTTTGATCTCCAAAATTGGTCAAAATCTAGTCTAAAATGAGTTTTTAAGATTTCTCCATGGTTGAAATGAAAAAAAGAAGAGGAAAAATGAGTGAAAATTAGAAAAAAGAATACCAAAATTGAGCCTTTATGGGCGTATGACATAATGGACCCATATCGCTGCCATAAACCCCATATCAACTGATACAACCCCTTTTTTAGGGTGGGCCAATTCGGCCCCGTCTTGCATATTGTATCAAGCCAATACATATACGATACAGCTGCATTGGCAGATACAATACCAATATTCAAAATTATGCCCTCAGCAAACGTCCTCCTTCCTTGCCATTGATCTCCTAAATGCCATCAAGGATCTTTGTATTCACTTCTTCAACACTCTTGCAAATTTTAGCTTTAAACATTTTTAAGCTTCAATTTTAACATCTTGCCTGCTCCCCCTACCAGCCACATCAACTCAAAACAAGACAAAGAAAGGCCCCACCAGTCCAATTTTGATACGAGAAAAATGGGATAATGGTCTAAAGCAGTGTTCGAAATATCTGTATCCCGTTACGTATCGCACCCTTGGGATACAGATACGTATCGGTTATCGCATGGGATATATCGGTTGTGTCGCGTAATGTATCGTTGTTGTTGGAAACATGGAGAAACATTGGGAAATTGGTCAAATTTTTCAATGAACCTTCAGTGATTGTTAAAAAAGACACCAATACACTTATAAATCAAAACATTAGAAAAAACAAGTGCACATAATAGGCTTTCTTTGTATGGGGTCCTAATCTACGCGCTGTCTAATTGAATTGATGCAGGTATATTCAAAGTATATTCATATAATTTACAAATGTAAGAAGACATGTGGAAACACAAGCACTACATTCAAAAGCAAAAGAAGAATCACTAGAGAAGGTTACATACATATTTGATTTTTTGTTTGGACACAGATTGCAACTGATTTGCGAGAAATTGGGATTTTTTTTTTCTTTTCAATTTTCCACAATTCGGCCCATCTTCTCCAAATCTCAAAATCGAAGCTCTCAATCATGGATTTGTAACAATTTGATACTGATTTAACATGATTTACAGGAAAAATAATGATTAAAAAAAAAAATGCTCACTAGATTGAACATGTGGGAAATATCCCACTACTTGTGTGTTTCGTTTCGCACAAGTGGGAAACAAGATATATCGTGGGATGTATCGGCCGATATCGTCGATATTTAAAACACTGGTCTAAAGTTGGTTAAGGCACTAGACGTTTGCAACACCACCGAATAAAGAGTCACCCATTCGCCTGAAATAGGAAATCTATCAAGTCATGTCATCATAGGATCAAGTTGGGGCCCACTGTCATCGTGGTATCTTCTAGCATTAGCATAAAAATAATGAACATCTACAAGTTTTAGATAATAATTTCGAGTCTCTAACTGACCATGCATTTAAAATTTTGAATGATCATGTATCTATAGCTAAATTCATGCCATCATGTGCAACAAATCTTAATGCATTTCTCACATGAGAAATCCACAAATATATATATATATATATATATATATATATATATATATATATATATATATATATATATATATATATATATATAATGGGGGTTTTTGGCGGGTTATCAGGATCTCTGGATGATGCCTTGTCATGGTTAACGTATTTTTATTATTTTAATAAAACCGTGGTATTCTTCAAAGAAAAAAATTTTAAAACAATATCACAATCTTTTTTGCCAATAAAATGAGAAATATGGAAGTATTATGAAAGATACCTTGTTATAAGTAAGAAAATTTCTAGATTGGTAGCAGAAAATACTCTCTAGCAATATTCAATGCAGTATGTAAGTGTCAATGAGATATCTAAACAATTGGTAACTATTACATATTTGATAACATGCATAATCTTTTCTATGAATTTGTATGACATGGTATACATGGAGTGAAATAAGATTGTAATAGTTTACCTCTAAAATATCATCTCCAGAGTGCTCCAGCTCTCTCAAAATTAAGCCATAGCATGTTTCCTGAAATAGAAATGGATGTCGTAACATACTACATGATTTTCAAATCTTAAAAAAAAAAAAAAAAAAAAAATGGTGCCCAATGGTCATTTTACTCATTAGGGCATGGAATAGGCAAGGATAGCACGTCAAGCTTCCAAGCACAACATGTTGCAGGCCAAACTTGGTCCTAAACTTTAGACACATGGATCAACTAGAGATTGACTTTCAGGTCATATAGGAAGGGGTTTCACTAGGGATGAGATGTGGCGCCATTTTCCACTGAAGCCAGCCCAAGCCCAAATCCAGGCCCATCATGATTAACAAAGGTCTAGCCTGAGCCTGACTTTCAAGCCCAACTAAATTGGCGATCATGACCCAGCCTAAACCTGGCTCATTGTCATCCCTCGTGGTCATGCATCTTTTGTAAACACAACTACTTAAACAAGAAAGATGGTAGAGATCCACATGGCAGTTTTCAGGAATAGTAAAGGTCAAAACAATCTTCACCATCTGATTGGTGGCCAAACATACTGACAAAAGTAAAATGATTAGCTGTCCAAAGTAAACAGAAGGAGAATCAGATGGTTGCAATCATTGAGACACCGTTATTTTTAGGCTATGCACCATCCATAACAGGAATGGCATATATATATATATATATATATATATATATATATATATATATATATATATATATATATAGCATGCCTAGGGATGGCAATCTGGTTCCAAGGCCAGACCAATCCTCGTTACCATCATCATCATCTAAGCCTTACCCCAACTAATTGGGATCCGCTACGAATCCTATTCTGCCATTCCACTATCAATAATTGTAACCAGCTTGCCATATAGTAATCTAGCCTAACATTCCACTCTATGCTATATATACACAGCTTGTTAGCAGCATGGAGTATAATTTCAGGCCCGAGATGGCCCATTAACATCATAAAAGGGCATGTTATGCGGCTCCAGTTGGGCCTAACAGAAAAATTTTGCAAAACCTAAGCCCCGCATCAAGTTAGGACCCAAAACTAGGCAAAAAGCCATCATTAAATTGATAAGAACCGGGGACCAATGGTGCAACCCGGTTATCGAGTCAATGAGATCTCAGTACCCAGATTGCAAAAAAATAAAAAAAAATAAAAGTAAGAGTAGAGAGGGAGAGAACTTGATATCAACCTTCTTCTCTTACAAAAACTATAACAAAGCTCACACTTAAAAAATTTGGAATCACTAACTCCTGCACCAACCTCCCCTTTTATAAACCCTAAATAAATCTTTAATTGAAATCCTCCCAACTAAGAGATTGCTTTCAAATCAATCATAATTTATTTCTAACTAACCTAATCTACCTAAGATGGTAAAAAGCCTAATAATAGTAAAAGCAAACATAGAAAGTAACGCTAATTACACATCTATAATCAGCCCCATATCTTCAATCACATCCGCTCCACATCTACGATCACATCTTTAAATCAGCCCCCACATCTCCCAAAAATAGTAAATTGCAATCCTTAATTTAGGCCCCCAAATCTATAAATAAACAATCCAAAAATCAGCACATGTTGGGCCCTACAGTGGACTATGGGCCTATGTCTTGTTGGGTCCTATAGCGGGCTTAGATGAGCCATGGGCTGTGGGCCTAGGTGGGTTGTGGGCCTACATCAACCAAGCCGCAACGGCGATAATTGATTGAATTAAAAACTTCCTAAAAGCAATGTTGTCAAAATCATTATCGTATCGCAAATCGTAATAGGGATTGAATCGTATCGTAAATCGTAAGATTTTTATAATTTTTAAAAAGTTGAAAAATATAAATAAATCATAAAAAAAATTAAAACCCAATCATCCTTTTGCCATCAATATGCACCAAGCAATACCATGTATTGATAGCGTTAAAGGATTCTTATCTTTCCTTTATTTTTGTCTTTCAAGAAATTTCTCTTAAAAACACACAAGGAACCTTTAATAATTTATGTTCTTGTTACCTTTCTTGAATATAATCTTTAAAAAAATTAAAAAAAAAGTTACCTTTCTTGAATATAGAATTGCGTTGGAAAACCGGTATTTGATATTGTAGACTGACGAAAAAAGATATTTTAATTTCCAAACATTAGCCCACAACACATATAAGTCAACATGATCGTATCCATTCACAAAAACATTCTAGATAAGCCATACATCAATTTGGTGTTTCGACTAATTAAGAAGTAAGACATCATAAAAAAAAATTCCATGATTTAATGTTGAAGAGATAGCAATTAATCTCTTATAAAGAACAAATAAAATAATTTACCTTTTCTAAACAATTCTTAAAGACCCCACCAATTTGAAAATATAAAATGAAAGCCAAGTGAAGCTTAAAATAGAAGCAAAAAAGTATACTTTGAATCATAGAACCGTAGGATTCATACAAAAAGGGATTCAAGGTGGGATTCAAATCGTTCTGCTTAAGATTCGACGCAAATCGTATATCATAAATCATAAATCGCAGGATTTTGAGAACACTGCCTAGAAGGCCCAATTATAATCCTTATAATAAACAAAACAAACAAACCCCATAAAGTCAATAAATGATTTAGTTACAATGATATCTTATTTCTTATAGGAACATCTCTACTATATTCACATAATTTTCTAATGTATTCACTGCAAATTTGAATGTCCTCCACGCAATTTGGAAAGGAAAAAAAAAAGGAAAGAAGAAAATGGGGAACAGAGCATTCTGCATAAGTATATGCAGATGGGGGAATTGAGAAAGACTAGGGTATTAGTTAAGATTGTTGACCAAGAGGTCCCCAAATGACCATTTTCAAAACCTTGCGTTAATAATCCAGGATGGCAAAGAGATTGAGAAGGATGTTCAATGTAGAATTAGAGATAGGTGGATGAAGTGGTGATGTGCCTCTGGAGTTTTATATGGTCACCACATGCCAATGAAATTGAAGGGAAAATTTTATAGGATAGATATAAGACAAGATCGGCCATACTTTATGAAACAAAATGTTGAGCGATCAAGGAACAAAATATTCATAAGGTGACCATAGCGAAAATGAGGATGTTAAAATGGATGGAAAGCATGAAATGGAAGGATAGAATTAAGGTATTCCATAACGGCCACCACCGTTGCCGCTACAATACGAGCCGTAATAGCCGTTACGACCTTTCTTCTTCTTCTTTTGCAAAAAATATATCGTGTCCTCATTATGGGGCCATTACGGGCCATTTTTTCTATAGTGGTCATTACGTCCATTTCGGTCCCGTTATGCATAACAGTTACCACCGTTACAGTTACGAAACCTTTTTGGCATACCATGGATAGAATCAGGAAACGCTGCAATCGTGTGAACTTGGGAGTAGCACCAATAGCTAATAAGACGGAGAGAAAGTAGACTTAGATGGTTTGGCAATGTGACCAGAGACCAAGAACTGCACTGGTTAGGAACGAGTGATTAGTTCAATTAGAAGGCTCTAAAAGGGCAAGGGGAAGGCCCAAAAGGACGAAGATGGAGGCAATAAGAAAAGACTTGAGGACCCGGTCAGATGGTTTAACTAAGGGCATGGTCCATGATAGACTGGAATGGCGTAACAGGATTTGTGTAGCCGACTCCAATAAGTTGGGGATGAGGCTTTGATGACAATGACAATGATGATGGTATGCACACAAGGGGGTGATGCTATGCAACTAATTTGCAATCTATTTTAATGCTAAATGGGTGCATTGGACATATGGAATGTTAAATCATCAATATGGATCGTCCATTAATCAAGCTGAGAAAAAATCATAAACAAAAACAGTGAGTTCCATCAGATGAACAGCCCATATCACGACTGGACCATCCACAAGTCCAATAAACCCCATTTGCACCATGATAGAGCAAAGATGCATTGCATTTGAGTACGAGAGAGAGACAACAAGAGAAGAAGAGAGATTATGCTCCAAGGGGAATGATAGGGTGCCAGAATTACATCACAACTACTATATAGGCCACGTCCACTCTCCTACCGTACATGTGGCATGTACAACACACTGAAGACAGATTACAGCCCAAGATTACATTGGCAGTAATGATCCTAACTGGCCAGAGAGTGGACGCCTAGCGGATGGCTGAGGCAAAGAACAAAACACCGTCTACCATTCAAAAAAATCATCCATTGATTACAGGTGAGGATTGTCTAAGCAATCTGATTTTGGGTATATACCCAAACTCAAGCGGGCCCCACTATTTGGGCGGTTCAGATTTGAGGTACGTACCACATATACAGCACGGTAGACTACATTGCCTAGTAGGTCATGATTAGCAGAATGGCAAATATTAAAAAAAAAAAAAAAAATCCATTGATTAGAGGTCAGGTTGTCTGAACAATCTAATTTTGGGTACGATGCCCAATCACTATTTGGGTGGTTCGGATTTGAGGTACGTGCCGCGCGTAAAACATGGCAAGCCCCAGAAGCGTAGGTGTGGCGTAATGCCCAGCACCATACGCTGAGGGGGGGGGGGGGGGGGGGGGGGGGGGGGGCGATTCCTGACTAGGGTTTCAAGAGCTATGTCGAAAATACTCAAATAAAAAGAAAACATAGACAGAGAGAGAGAGAGAGAGGCATACAATGTGCTCTTTGAAGTCGGAGTTGCCGCCGTACTCAGGGCATTTGTCGCCGATTCTAAGCAGAAGATTCCTCCAACTACTCATTTCTTCTTCTTCTTCTTCCAACGAACTTAAAATGCCATCACAAAAAAAAAAATGAAGAAAAAGATTTCAGCGAAAGAGAAAACAAATGGATGTGAAAGAGAGAGAAGAGAGAGAGATGGACAGAGGGACAGAGAGAGGGGAGCGAAGAAAGAAGGAAAAGGGAATTCCTACCAAAACTTCTGAATAGAGGGAAGAAGGGAGGGGGAGCGCGAGAAGCTTTAGAGGGGTTTTGTGCCGCACGGAAAGAGTGAGAGAGAAGGGTTTTTTTGGGAAGCGGATTGGTCGGTGACCCCAACAGACGTCATGGGGCCACCGTGATGTATCTGTTTTATCCACGCCGTCCATCAGTTTTTGCAACTCATTTTAGGGGATGGGCCCAAAAATGAAACAGATCAAAATTTCAAGTGGACCACACAGCAGGAAACAGTAGTAATTGAATGTGCACCATTAAAAACTTCATGGGCCACAGAAAGTTTTGACCTTATCAGCAGGTTGGATGGAAAATAAGCATTACGGTGGACCCTAAGTTTCAACGTTGGTTGTCATCATTTCTACTATTTCCTGTGGTGTGGTCCACTTCTGCCATCTATCTGCTTCATTTTTTTTGGCTCGTGCCTAAAATAAGCTGGAAAAACAGATGAACAGCATGGATATAAAACATATACATCAAGGTGGGCCCCACACCACTGGTGGCGATTTAATGATACTCTGACTGCGTACGACGCCTGATACACAGGCATTTAGCAATCGAGAGATGTTGCATATATATTAATGGCCCGTTTGGCACCATGGCTTTGAGGAGAAAGGAGGAGAAACTGGTTGCTTTATTCTCTTTGGCACCATGGATTTGATGAGAAGTGGATTTGAAAGGAATCCAATGGATTTGATGAGAAGTGGATTTGAGAGGAATCCAGGAGAACTCAAAAAGGCACTTTTAGCCCTTTTTCAATTCCTCCCAAATAGGTAAGATTTGAAGAGAAATCCTTCCCAACGTGGAACCAACCGTAATGTGTCCCTAACTATGGGACCCAACCTGATGTATATTTTCCATCCAACTTGTTGATAAAGACCTAGATGAAGGGACCATAGAAATATCAATTTAATCTAAAACTTTTGTGCATCATAAAGGTTTCACTCTCCATTTTTTCTTGTTTTATGGTCCACTATAGATGTGGATTTGCTTTGTTTTTTGGATCTTGGCATAAAATGATCGGTAAAAATGGATGAATGGCATGGATTTAAAAATCGAGGCTAATATGGTGGGATTGAAATTTACACCGTCCATTCCTTCTTGTTTGATTTCTCTCCAAATCTTGACTGCCAAACAGAAAATCGGGAATTGGTAAGAACTGGAATTGATGAGTATTGATATCATGGAATCCACTTCTCCTCACTTCTCCTCTAAGCCATGGTGCCAAACGGGCCTTAACTCAAATTAAATAAACTAAATTCTAACCCATTCTGGTTCTTAGAATTGTTTCTTAAAATAAGACCATTGGAGTATTTCACTTTTAACCATCCAATAAATGAGAGTGGACTAGGTGAGACCCCAGCCTCACCTAAGACCGCGCCCATTACCATGTGGTTACCGTGGGGCCCACTTTGATGTATTTATTATGTATCCATGCTATCCATCTATTTTTTTTCAAATCATTCTATTACATTATCTGAAAAAATGAAACAGATCTAATTATCAGGTGTACATTGATTGGACATTAATTGTCATGGGAAACAATGTTGATTGACCATTAATTGGACATGAAAGTTTTGGATCAAGCTAATATTTATTTTTCTCCTTCATCCGGGATTATGTGACCTTATCAACAGATCGGATGGTAGATAAACACTATGGAAACATTAAAGTGCAGCCTAAGAAGGTTTAATGGTAGGATGGTCGATCACCATTGTTTCTTATGGTATGGTCCACTTGATAATTGAATATGCTTCATTTTTGGGATATGGATATCATCTTTTGGATCCAAATTCGATCTGAATCCTTCAGGTGCAAATTTTTGAACTTGGAGCTGGATCCAACTGGACCGATCCAGATCCGGCCTATTGAGAGCCTATGAATAGGGTGTCAATGGGCTGGGCTCAGGCCTGCAAAATCGGAATTTTGAATAGGCCCAGCCCGATGGCCCGGCCCAAAACAGTTCAACAGCTGGGCCGAGACCAACCCAAGGCCCGGCCCTTTGACAGTCCTAGATATGAGTAGTCCAGTTTTCAGTGGGGCCCACGGCTTAGTAATGTAGACAATGGTCCGCCTCACAATCAGATAAATAAAGCAACGGTTGGATCCAAAACAAGGGACCAACAAATGGCCGATCCACGGTTGCATGTCATACCATAACAGAAGTAAAAAAAAAAAAAAAAAACCCCAAACATGCTTTCCAGAGCCTTGATCAGGTTTTTGGGCATGGTCCATAGCAGCGGTCTGGATTACCAAGGCATGGCCCTCAGTTATCAGAATATAAATCATACATACTATGCAGAGCCCTGTAGCTGCTTGACTCGATACATGGCTGCTGGGACCGTTCATTCAACTGGGGCAGCAACAGATGGTCAGTGGTGCAAAAATTCATCTAATTAGTAGACTTTTACTGCTTGAATTTGGAATGATACTCTGTCCCATGCATCACACCAGCAATTCTGGAATCCCACTTTCTACAGTAAAGATGGGAATAATCGTTGCCCAGTCATCATTATTTTCCTTTCCACATCTTGGATTCGTTGTATCCAAACAAGCGCCATGATCCAAATTACAATGAGATGATTGTGATGGAATGCTATGTGTGAAGAGAATTCTCCTTCAACAGTTAGATCGACACTGTGACCCCTCCATGAAGAGAATTCTATTTCAACCCTTAGATTAACAGCACAACCCACTTATGCAAAATAGGGGGTCTACAAGCCAAATGCCCAGAGCCATTTTCAATTTATTTTTTGAGGGATAGTTTTGTATCTTCCATTTCATTGCCGGCATATGCATGTGGTCATCTAATTGGGCCACAATCCGAAAATTTGCACGGCCAGACGACTCTTAACTGTTTGATAATGGCCTGGGCATGGGCAATCAAAAACATAAAATTACTGATAGTCCACATTCAACATGCAAAGCTCCATTTGATTGGTGCAGCTTTTGGGCAATGGCCTGCTGGATTAATACTCAGATCATCCCACATGATTGTCTGTGAATAGCAGAGATGGCACAACAGGTATAAAAAAATGACTCATAGATATAAAATTGTCATTTTAATCGTTCATTTTCTTTATGAGGTGAGAGCTCTATTTGTGACCAATAGAGAAGTTCCATATTGTACATGTGGGGCCCATGGTTTGGTGATCTAGACTATTGATGGAGAATGCCCAAAAACCTTCACAAGAAATTAAAATTTCCAGTTGCCAGCATGCAAATGCATGGCTTATAAGAAGTATAACTACAATCAACATTCAATGGAAGAAGCCCAAAGATTTAGCCGCTAGGATCTTCCAATTTGAGAGATTTTAGCAGCACAGTCCACCCGACCACGGACTCCTTATTTGAGATTAAAAAAAAAAAGGAATGGAAATACCAACATCAAGCCAACAAATTTCTACAATTCTTTTATTCTATCAAGACCTTAATAGGTAGCTGCACAATAGTCATTCTAACCCAATTACAGTAGATTTTTCCTGTCTTACTGCAATGCCTGCTTCAAATCCTTAATTTAAAGCTATAAAAATCAGCAGGACCGATTTCAAAACACAGGACTGTGTTTGGTTTGGTTAGGCAGTGAAAGCATTCAATTCCCTGCATCCATAAACCCACAAGTGCGAGCAGATATTTTCTACTGAAGAATCCGGTATTCGTAGACGTGCTGATCATGTTTATGTAATCAGCGGCTACCGTTCCTTGTATTGTACTTGATCAAACATGACATTTGGTCTTAAGCTTTCAGGCATTGAAAGATGGAAAATTCTGTGTCCAACAGGCCAGTAGGCCACAGAAGGAAGATTGGCATTGGCGATGGTCTCTTGTGTTTTGACACTGATCAGAAAAGAACAGTTCAGGATAGTGCTGAGATCTGAGTTCACAACTATCCAAATTATTCAATTAATGTACACGGCATGCTCTTAGTTGAGACTGTGCTATCTCGAATTTGGCTCGATGGAACATGAGTGTAGAAAATACAATGGCATATGGATGGCCAAGTGGCATATGGATGGCCAAGTGTTGACAGACCAGATTAATGGGATTAGATAGGCGTGTTTGGGTGCCACTTAAAATGAGTTTTCGTGCGGTCTTCTCTCAACATCGCCTGTTGGAAGCATATCAACAGCTGGAATTCAAATAAAGATTGTTTTCCATTCAGGCATCCAACTAGCTTGAATTTTCACTGGAATGTGTTTTATGCTATGGCGAGTAGAGCTGTACACAAGCTGAACCTGAGTTGAGTTTGTGCAGCTCGGCTCGGCTCGGTCAGCAGCCTACCCCAACTCGAGTTTGGCTCGGTCCTCGAGCCTGACTGGCGAACTCAGCTCGATTTGGTCAGCAGCTCGAGCCAAGTTCGAGTTCGAGCTTTTGAGCCGAGTTCAGATCCACTTGAGTGAAAAACAAAAAGAGAGTTTGGGCAAATTTTTTTTAAAAGGGTAGGGATTAGGATGCTCGAATTCAATCGATATTATATATATTTAAGGTATTTAAGCCGAGATTTGAACCGAGTCAAGTCGAGCTCAGGTCAGCTTGAACTTGGCTCGAAATTATTTCAAGCTCAAAAAAATAGCTCAGCTAGGCTTGGCTTGAACCTAGCTTTGATCCAAGCCGAATCAAGCTTATTTGAGCCGAGTCGAGCGAGTTAACCGAGCTAACTTGGCTCATGTTCAGCTCTAATGGCGAGTTTGATGAACAGTTTGGTTTTTTAACCCATGGCAAATATTAGCATGTGCACTTTTTTAAAAGGGGAAGGAGGTTGTCATTTGCAGATTTCATGAGAAATGAAAACTGGCCGCATCCAAACAGATCCGGAAGGTTTACTGTAACAATAACAAATTCCTGTTAGTCTAATACAATGCATGTTTTAATGCCTGTTCTTCCTCTGCTGTTAGGGGATAGCTTGGTCATGTTATAATTAAATGGAGCAACAGCATCATCACCTGTATTTGCAGAAAGAGCAGACAGCACTGGGAACGATAATATCCCACAAGGAAAAACACCCTTCTTCTTCCTTGAATGGCTCTATGAGCATGACTGGAAGCAAGCTGGGTAACTCAGGCCCAGCCCGAGTCCATCCCACATCTGCCTAAAGGCCCAAAAATCATAGTTCAAAAGCTTGAAACCTTGACTTGATGTCTAGCCGGGTCGGGTCAACTCAAGGATGCGACTGAGTCTTTACTTGACTCAAGATGCAAGTAATTATTAAATTTCAAGTATTCAGTGTGATAAAAAAAAATTTAAAATTATTTAAATGGCTAAAGTAAATAAATTACAAAGAAAAAAGCATAATTGTGCTATTTGTTGCGCTGGTGTCCGGTTCGTGCTATCCCTTGAGAGAGTTTGTTCAATCTTGCTACGCACATTTTTTTTCTTGCTACGCACATTTGATTTTTTGTAAATCAAAGTAGTTGATTGGGAGAGTAACTCAGTCAAGTCACACCTAGTCATATCGAGTTGACCAAGTTCTGGGGCCAACTCGACGAGTCTTGGCGAGTTCTGACCAAGTTAAGCTCGCAAGCAAGTTGCCAATAGACTCAGCTCAAAATCTACTCAATTCAAGTTGACTCAGACGAGTTCTGAGTCGAACCACAAAGTTTTTGAACATTGCTGAAAAGTAAGCCTCCCCTGCCCCATCCAGCTCAACTTATTTAACATTGCTCAGCTATCTTTCAGTGGTGGACCTGTCTTGGCCTGAGTCCAACTCCTTACCTCACAGGATGTTGATGTAGGACAAGATCAAGGAAAATTATATAGACTGCTAGATTGAAGGAAATTGGGTTAGAAAGTTCAAGTTAGGGGTTGTTTGGATGGGAATAAGGGGCTCATTTGAGAGCTTGTAAATGGAGGTAAATGAAATCTATTTCACAGTTACACTCAAATGAAATCCTCAATTGTGTTTGGTCGCTTGTAAATGAAATGCATTGGAATCCAAATATCTTGTTTGGATGGGAGTATATGGGAGGAATTAGAATGCATTTGAATACTTCAATTTATTCACAAGAACATATGTGATATCCCAAATTAGTGACTATGTGTGATATTTCACAAAATGATTGTAATAAGCCCATTGAAATATATACTTTGGCCAAAAATGAGGAAATTCAAAGCCTCAAGTGAGCCACAAACGTAAGGATCACAAATAAACAACTTGCCAATATTTTTTAAACCATCCATTTCGATGGCTAATGTTTAGATGGTTTGGATCATTTTATTGGTGTGATTTCAGTGATGTAGCCAATAATTGGATTCTTTTAGAGCATCGTTAGCATGCCACATGTACGGCGGATTAGGGGTGTAGCAACACCTTTGTTTACTCGTGCGACCCTCAAAGGAAGCCAAAAAAGGCATTTAACACCAATTACTCCCAAATCTCTATTCCTCAGGATTTCAAATCAGCCTCATTTGTTCCCAATTCATTTATTCCCAATTTCATTTACCAACATGTACTCCCATCCAAACGCACCTCCTACCCCATCTACTCCCAATTCCTCCCATTTGAATGGTTTTACCAAACAAGGTCACTGTAGGAGTTAATTTTGAGTTTTAAGTCAAAATTTACTGTTTTTAGTAAGTTATGGTTTTTGACTATTTTTAGGGTTTTTAAGGGTTTGGAGGGTCTTGGAGTAACTTAAAGTCCTCATTTGAGTCATGGCAAAAAGTTGGGTTATATTAGAAGTTGTTTATAATTTTTAGTAAATTTACCATTACTATTTTGGGAAAGTTACGAATTTAGGTTTAGGGCTTATATAAGTCACATTTAGGGCTTTGTAAACAAACTTTTTCAGACATTTCATCAATAATATCACTTGTATTTCTCGTTTTTAAAGATTTCTCTCCTTGTGATTCAGGGGCTATTTTTGAGAAGAAGACTGTGATCTCTTCTCTTTTATCCATGCACCCACTATGCTAGATGTGCAGGGCCTTAACTTGGGTCCTTAGCCCAGAGGCTAGACATGGGCATGCTTTGGCTCAAATCAGTTAAAACAGTAAAGAGCAAATGGTTGGGTTTAAGAAAAGTGGAGAGGGCTGAGATAGGAAAAGCGACAATGTCGATAACAAAGCATTGTCTGTAATAACAGATCACAGATGATTATATTTGAGAAGCCACCAGTTTTGAATTATTGTTTTCTAAAATTACATGACAAATGCTAATCTGAGTCATGCAGATAAGACTGAATTATGCACGCTGATTGGGCCACCTAAAGGTGGGAGGATTTTGAATATACCAACATACCATCAACAGCCCTTGCTTTGCTTAAGTGGGCCAATCAGCAGATGCAAAGATTGAGTTTTTTATTACATGCATGACTCAGGCTTAGCACCTCTCTAGTCCTAAAATATGAAACTGATGAAATTGCAAAGAAATAAACTATTATATATCTAAGATCAAGATCATATAAAAAGAACAAGCAACAACAAATACGATCATAGAGACCTAGGAGGTTTCTCTAATAATGCAGAAAGATAAACCTCTTCCTTTGATTTAGGAGAGATGACCCACTTGTGTTTCTTGTACCTGAATTGCAAGAACATGTACATGTAGTCATCCAGATCCTTTCTGCTGCAGAAGAACCTGTCAATCCAGAGCAACCCACCAGGTCTCAAAATTCGATCCCAATCAAACAAGATAAAGTCCATCAATTGCATGTCAATCCATCCATCCAAAACCCCACTCGTATGAATCAAGTCCAGCGTGTTATCAAAGAACGGCAACCGTTGATTCAACGTGATATACAGAGGAACCAGACCTCTAAGCGCAATCATCTCACTGAAAGGCGCCCCAATATTCAAAGCGGTCGAGATAATTGTCACGTTGCGCTCTATCATCCTCGCTGCAAAAGTCCCCGTCCCAACACCGAAATCCAGCCCAATCCTTATCTCCCCAGGCTTGACAGCCAACACATCGCTTATCAAAAAATCAGCCAGAATGGAGGTATTAGTCACCCACTTCACCTTTTCCTTCTCCATTTCGAAACAGCCAGTGCACTTCGAATAACCCCTGTTTGGATTCGTGCTTGACAAGCATTTGAAATTTCGACACCGGTAATTGCTCCACCTAACATTCCGATCATCCGGCAGCTTCCACAACGACTCGTTGATTGGCAATGGCTTCTGGTAGACCTTTGAAGCTCGAGCCAGACACCGCCGTCGAGGCAAAGGGTCACACCCATTAATCATCAGCTTCTGGGCTAAGTTCCAGTCATCTTTACAGAAAGATCCAATATCATAATTCATGTATTCTTCCAGTTCCTTCTTCATCAAGACACATGCATGGCCGAGTGTGCTGTAAGTCTTGTGCACTCCATAGATATTGATCTTCCCCAATCGGTTCTCCTTCGCAGTAATATACTTCCGGATCTCTTCGACCGTGAAGAAATTTATCAGCGGATCTTCTTTCAAACCCCCAAATTTGAAATCTTCGACATTCGGAATACGAATCAGTCTAAGAGTTATATGGGCACTATACAGAGGTTGGATAACCTCCTCTTCTAAAAACCTCTTAAACTCTGATTTCGAAATGTTTTTCTCCATTGTTTTCATGGCCGCTTCGAGCTTGTCTTGCAGGCCTGCCATCTTAGAGAGGACTTCTTCGACCCGGTCGGATAACGCCTTCATGTCGAAATCTGCATACCCATCCTTAACACCATAGAAATGGTGGCAAATGTCATCTTCGTGGAAGAAGAATCCAGCCGAGTAGAATCTAACTAGACTGGTAATGCTGACTAGTATGACAAGCCCGCCTAGAACAAGCTGAGCAAATCCCATTACCCTCGCGAATCTGCATCTCGGAAAGCAGAATCTCCCCATTCCTATCCCCAAAGACGCCGGATTCTTCACGAATCAATAACCATCCGATTTTCTCAACCAGATTGAATTCAGATACTCGAAAATTACAGAATCCGAATCGAAGACTCTGAGCTTTAATGTGATTCAAAACAGATCCACATTGAATGAATCAATTAACCTAAATTCTTCATTTTCTAGCTAAAATACGAAAATTCAAGAAGCCGAATCCCCTTTCTAAGTTCATCAAGATCCACTCTACGAACGAATTCCCAGAAAGTAAACAGATAATGATATAGATCAATCCCTTCCTTCGAAATCTCAAGATTCTTCAATTTCAGCAGGATTAAAGACGAAAACACTCGATCAAAGATGCGAAAACGAAATCGGGAGCTTAAAGCAGCAAGAACGTACCTCGAGCTGGCAATGATCGACCATGCTGAAAATCGAGATCGTTCCCCTCTTCTTGTATCTTCGAAGGAAGGGAGGAAAAACCCTAGCGTCTTTCTTTCTACATATGTAGGGTTGGAAGCGTTGACTCTGAGAGAGAGAGAGAGAGAGAGAGAGAGAGAGAGTTAGGTTTTTTTCCATGATTTTTTTTCAAAGCTCGTAAAGCAAGGAAAGATGGCGTTTCCGAGAATTTGAAATGCGTTTTTTTTTAAAAGGGGAGGAGTGTGAGAGAAAAAGGAAGGAGGTTTTCTCGAATACATCGCGACTAATTGCAATAAGAGACGTCGGAACTGTGGCCGTTGGATTTGAGCTTTTTCAATAATACTAACCGTTTATTTGATAGGGCTCCACTTGGATGAAGGATTCTAAAAAATATCTCACAATGAATATTTCAACTTTGTGATTGCAAAGGTTATGGTGATAGTTGGTGTTCAAAGAAAAAGAGTCAAATTATTGAAGGATTGAACTAATCCCATACATTTCAAACATACAACCTGAGACTTGTCAAATAGACGGCTTGGATCATTGGAAGATGACCCAAATTCAAAAGGTAAAGTCTCGATGTATCCTATTGCGATACGTCGGGATGTATTCTCGAAAACCTCAAACGGAATGTGCTTGGCGCCATGGGCGGAAGCGTGCCTCGTGCTTCGACTTGGAGGGAGAAACGGTATGGTCACATGATAGCCATTAACTCAAATTAAACCGTCTAAATTCTCGAAAACAATGGGTATAAATCATATTGTTCTTACGATCCTAACATTTGTTCATTGAAATAAGACTATCTGATATTCTTCATTTTTATCCGTCCAATTCACGCCCACCGATCCAAATATCCTGTATCTAATTAGCCTCATTTTTTTAAATTCTAGGTACATCTAAAAGACCAATGAAAGTCGAGTAAAATCACCAACTCGGGTTTTAAATTCGTATAGGTTTAGAGTTCACCTGGTACGGTGCCCTTTGTCACCCTTATTACTAAAGGTGGTAACTTTGGAAGGGTCCGGGATGTCACTACAAATAAACAGTAGGTTGGACAAGTATTCTAGTGTACCTATACCTACTTCCCTTTTGTGTTTATAGTCGAACTAGGTTTTGAAGAAACAGGAGGTTCTTAAAAAGTTACCATCTGTAAGTCAAGTGTGTAAAGAACACCACACCAGGTGAATAATAAAACTATACGAATTAAAAAACCGTGGTATGCATTTTACAAGAAAATTCCACCTACCTGCCTCACCTATTTTATGCATTTAGTGACACCCGGGGTGTCTCAAATGAGGCGTGCGATCGCACGCCTCAATGAGTCATGCGTTAGGCGAAGGTATTAAACCTGTCGAATGAAAATTAAAGAAGATCCGGTTCATAATTTAAAGTTTCATTAAATATCTCGATTTCGTGAGCCAAGCTAGCTTGGTTAACCATGGATAGAGCTGAGCCGAGTTATACTTTTAGCTTCAAATGATTTTGAGGTGAGTTTGTGATGACTTGAGCTTGACTAGAGTTGGTCTGAATCTTGGCTTGAATTTGACTTGGGCTTAACTTGGTCCAGTTTTAAATACCTTAAATATATATAATATACATATAATATTAATAGGCATTGAGCACCCTAATTCATATCTTGAGAGAAAAAAAAAATTCGCTCAAGCCCTTTTTTTTTCCAGCTTAGCTGACTCAAACTCCACTCAAAAGCTTGAACTTGAACTCGACTCGAGTTGGCCAAAGCTGCTGACTAAACTAAGCCGAGATCACTAATTAAGCTCGAGAATCGAGTCAAGTTGAACTCAAGTTAGGGTAGGTTATAGGTCGAACTGAGCCGACCTATGCCAAGCTCGACTCAATTCAACTCATGTACAACTCTAATAATTTATAATTGCCTTGGTATCATCAGTCATGCTCTTAGAGTATCAAAGTTTTTCTCAAGTAGGGGTGTCATTGAGGTGAAGGTAGCCTCATTTCAACAATGAGGTCATGGCATCCATTCCCATGGTGGGGGTGGCTAACATTGTGATGTGACTAATAAAGGTGGGTGGGTGTACCAACAATGGGGGCATACGAACTAACCCATAAAAAAAAAAAAGTAGGGGTGTCAATGGTCCAGGCTTTAGCTTGAAAAATATAAATTTTGACTAGGAGTATGAAACGGTTCAAAATCTGGGCCAAGGCCTATACCAGAAATGGCCCATGACAGCTTTAGGTATAAGGGGGTGTCAATGGGCTAGGCTCAGGCCTAAAAATCAGAAATTTTACCCCAAGCTGGACCCGTTGACAGCCCTCACGTGTAAGACATCAGCACCATGAACACGGAAGGTCCTAGCATGAAGATCATCTGGAACGGAAATCAAGTAGGTTGGGTTGGCTCATTAAGTGGGCCACACAGCTGGAATCAATGGACAGCCAACGGTTTTTATCAACTTACATGTTTGGCACACCACGAACACGGAAGGTCCTTGCTGTCCATCCATTTTATGTTAAATCCCTAATGTTTGCTTTGGTGTGGTTCACCTGAGACTTTGATCTGCCTCTCTTTTGTGCCCATGCCCTAAAATGGGCTGGAAAAAATGGATGGACGGCGTGGATAAAACACATATATCATGATGGGGCTGACATAGCTTTGACACCAGCTAACTTGCTGGTGTTGGGGTTACTTGATCTAATCAGCTTGATTTTTGTGGTGGGTCCCACCATTTTCATGGAAGTGATGACCTACCGAAATGGCCTGAGGGGCTCGACTTCGGTGGATCCCTGCCTATGGAGCCCATTGAGATGTATGCACCCGGTCCATCCGTTTTGCAGCTCATTTTACGGCTCAGTCTATAAAATAAAGCAGATCCAAATATTAGGTGGACCACACTAGTGGTGATTAAATAACCACCGTTAAAAACTTCTTTGGCGACCAAAGGAATGTTTATTTTCTATCCAACCTGTTATTGAGGTAAGAAAGATCTGGATGAAGGGACCACACACCTATCAGGTTGATACAAAACTTTTATGGCCCACGAAAAGTTTTAGTAGTCAATCACCACTGTTTCCTGTGGTACGGTCTGTCTAACTGAGATTTGGGGCGCAGCCTCGGTGGATCCTCATATCCACCAAGGTGGGTGGGACCCTGACTGTGGAGCCACTATGATGTATGTGGCTACATCCACGCTGTTCATCAGTATTCAAAGCTCATTTTAGGGCATGATCCAAAAAATGAAGCAGTTTCAAATCCCAGATGGACCATAGTGCAGGAAACAATGGTCATTGACCATTAAAAACTTCTTCAGATCAAGATGATATTTGTGCGGTCTCTTCATCTAGGTGTTTGTGACCTTATCAATAGTTTGGATAGCAAACAAACTTTCCAGTGAATTCATGAAGTTTTTAATGGTGGGGATTCGATCACGACTGTTTCCTGTGGTGTTTTTCGACTTACGATTTGAGTAACCTTCAATTTTGGGATCATGCCCTAAAATCAGCTGTTAAATGGTAATCAGCTGTTAAAATGGTTAGACGGTGTGGATTTAAGACACATACATCACTGTGAGTCACACAGTCAAGTTCCCACCCACCTTGGTGGATCCTGGGTGTCACCTAGTCGGCTCCCTCATCTATGCTAAGCCACGTACATCACAGTGGGCTCCACAGTCAATGATCCAGCCACCTCTGGCTATGTGAATATGAGATTGCCTGTGAGCCCCGCCTCGGCTTGTGTGGGTCCATAGAGATGTCCATAACAGATCTAGTCCATCCATATGTTTTAAAGACCACAATAGGATAGGATTATAAAATCAGGCAGATCCAAAACTCATGTGGGCCATACCAATAAAGCAGTGGGATAGAATGTCCACAGTTGAAACATCACTGGAGCTAACCATGATGTTTTTATGACATGCAAACTGTTCATAGAATTATTACCATTCAGATAAACTGTAGGAACAAGTATCATCCTGATACAAAGCTTTGTCATTGCCCGGTATTCAATTCCCACTGCTTTGTATGGTATAGACCACATGAGTTTTGGATCTATCTCATTTTTAGAATCCTATCCTATTGTAGTCTTTAAAAACAGTTGGGTCCAGTTAGATTTGCCAGAGGTTATTAAAATTGAGTGATTATATAGACATCTGTCAAGGCTCGTTGATTCTTATATGAGTCAGCATGTGATCCATTGGATTTATCCAAGAACATATTATATCGCTAGATATGATTAGTCAAGGATATATGAAGTGGTTTTTTTTTTCACCTGGCTCGTTGTAATTAACGTCTTAAATATTTTTACTAAGTTTTTAGTCCATAACATTTTGTTTTAAGTGATAAAAAATGTTTTGCTCATACTTGATAATGATTCTAATGGTCTAATGCTTGATTAGCATAAGATTTAAATTTACAATGGATAACCATGATAGTAGAAGTACTTAATTATAAGTATAAAGTAATTTACTGTGAGATACATCAAAGTTCATAAGGTGGTAAAGCACTATACCTAAAACCCTAACTCCTCTTTATCAATAGATCATATTTTAGAGAGAAGGTCCTAGAAGTCTTTCATTTGAGTCTTAGGGGAGAGAGGGAGAAGGGGGGGTTGCTCCATCTCATCTTCTCTTCTCTCTATTTCTATGTGTGATCATGTGGTTTCCACTTTGTAGATAATGCGTGTCTTCCTTAGACCTATTAGAAGTGTAGATGGTGGCTTTTTAACCTCCTATAACCAAGATAAATTAGGAAGAGACCTTTTAACGTAGAGAATTGACATTGTTAAAATTAGAAAAATTCACATCATGATTTAATTATCCAAAAGTACATTTTAGTTCATTTGTGTGTCAAAATTTAAAAAATTCACATCATGATTTAATTATACAAAAATACATTTTAGTCCATTTGTCATGGATTTAAATTTGTAGAAGTCCGAAGTTACTACTACAAGCTGGTCTTGAAGATTAATGCATCAAATCTGATTAAAAAAAATTAATTCGTCTCCATTTCCAACCTAAAAATCCAACACAACTGATAATGGTGGGCCAGTGACGCAGGAGGGATAGAAGAATGGGTGAAGGAGAGAGAAAGAGAGTAATTCTCCCCCATTCTCTATTTATTAACATTCAAATGTTATGGTAGTCTGAGAGGCTATCTACCTCCATACATAGCAACAACCAGCAAACATATTATAATAGTAAAATTGAAAATTTGCCATATTATTCTTGTTAGTTTCCTTGTGTTAAATAAAGATCCATTGTTTATGAATTAAGATTAAAACAAAAACAATAAGATGCAACATTCATTCCCAATCTCATAATTTGATAATCTATGGGGATTTTATGCTAAAGAGCTAGCTAGACAAACAAACCAACTTTCAGTGGAATATCTTTCCTCCAAATCCATTTCCACCAAGGAAATGGGCTCCATTTAA
Source organism: Liriodendron chinense (assembly GCA_003013855.2). Taxonomy (NCBI): domain Eukaryota; kingdom Viridiplantae; phylum Streptophyta; class Magnoliopsida; order Magnoliales; family Magnoliaceae; genus Liriodendron; species Liriodendron chinense. The sequence goes on along the minus strand of ML058484.1, from coordinate 10,416,440 downwards.
ATGATTTTCATTCCATACTCCATTATTCAAAACTTGAGAAACTCTTATGTGATTATCTTGAATGACATAGTCGTATTCATAATCATAAGCTGGGTTCTCCACCAAACATCTTTCTAGAAATTGACTCATCCCACTCCCACCAACCATTTTGAATTCCCAATGAAAAGAGAAATAAGTTGAAACATAGCTGTCCAACATTAAGAGGAATCTCTCCTCAATTAAACCTCCGAAATGCAATTATTCTTAAGATACTAGTCTCTCATAAAATGGGCTCAAGACGTATCAGGGCCCATCAAATTCCAAACAAACTTCAAATGAAATGCTCCAACAACATCCATTAACCATCACAAACCAATCCATTCCTCCTACAAAGAAAGAGATAACACATGTTCTTTATAAGTCGCTGGAGAGCTTCTTTTGATCCATTAGCAAAGATAATAGTATCATCAGCAAAAAAAAGATGTGAAATATATGGACAACCTCTAGAAGCTGCGAATGAGTCCTTTTTCCTTAAAAGGCCTAGGCCATGGCTAGGGCTGGTCTACGGCCAACCACTACCCAGCCCATTGCCACCCGTAATTCTTGAGGGAAGAGAAGACCCAACTAACCAACTTTTTGCGCAGCTCGGAATTCAACTTGTATCTTAGACCACTAATGGTTGGGGCCCAGATTTTGAATTGATTGGCCTGGGTTTGTCAGGATGGGCCTATTCAAAATTTGAATCCGCTCAGCCCAGGCCCACCACAGTTGCCCATTCGTCGATCTCGGTGTGCAAGTCATGCTCCTTGCACGTAGCAAACTGGCACGTGTGCATGTGTGTAGGACATCTGATTACAGGATAAGGTGGCCCACTCCATTAGATGGCCATAAATAGGGGTGGCAATGGAATACGTGGTAAGGCCCAAGCCCAGAAAAGACTCACAGAGCAGGGCCAAGTCCGATATTGATCACATTCGTCCACTGGTACCTGCAGCTCCCCAGGCTACCGGAACTGGGCTGATGTGGGGCCTATGTTATTTGTGCACGACATCCAGTCCGTCCATCAGATGGGTCACCTTGCTGTGATCCATCTGAGTCTTGGATCAGCCTGATTTTCTGTCTCTGACATCAACCTGAGATGACACATCTGATAGATGGGTTGGATTTTGTTCACACATCTCGTGGGTCCCACAGATGCCCAGTATGGCTGCCAGAAGAGTGCAACCCTTCTTGTATTCCCACGGTACATGCTGCAAATCCGTCTCCTGATTTAGGTGGGCCCCACAGAACACATGCAGTCATGCACTCACGAGGTCTGCCCGATCTGGGTCGGCCTCAAATGACTTACGTCCAAGCCCGACCCGAAAATCAATCATGGCAAGCCCATGGTCCAAGTTGATAGTTTGAATCCCGATACAAAAATGGGCCGGGTTCATAACCGGCCCGTTTTATAGGTGGGCGTGGCCCACCTGAAGGATGCATCAGCAATTCAGCATGGATGCAGGTATACGGACATCTTCACGGTGGGGGGCCACTATCTGAACCGTTCAGATGCCCCACACACCATGTTGACATATTTTATTCAATTTGATTGCTACCAATGGACGGCCAGGATTGTTGATTTAGTGATTTTAATCAGCCATGCTCAATCCTTGTGGGTCCCAACTAAATCAATGATCTGCTTTGAAATAAATGAGCTGTGGTGGTCCTATCACACAGGCGTTTTACGTGGCCCAAGCCAAACCTGTTTAATAAATGAGCAGAAAGTTTAGACCCGGGCCCAAATTCGGGTCTCATGTGTCAATCCCAGGCCCTCCTGAGGTGGGCGAGGCCGAAATGCTGAGCTTTGCCCTTCCGACCCATTGAAAATCCTAACCCTTCATTTTGAAAACGGAGGAGCGATGAGTGCCAAACCGTGTGGGTGGAATTTTCATGAGATCCACCCCGTCATCCGTTTTTGTGCCTCATTTTGACCATTAACGGCGGGCGTTCCATCCCAACCGTTCCCTGGTGTCGTGGCCTACCTGAGTATTGGATCATCATAATTTTTGGGTTCAACGGCTAATACGAGGCAGCCTATCCGATGAATCATGGCCGTGGATTTCAAGAAAGTTCTACCTACGTGGATCTCGATTTGCAAAAATAACCCTGGTGGGTACCCAGGTGCACACGTGCCACATCATGCATGCATGCAAGATCTGACCCAAACATTAGATGGGGCCAGGTTAAGTCTGTTAATCAAGCGTCTCATCTACGTGGGACCCTATGTAACTCAACATACACGTTTGTCAGTGTGTGGGGCCCACCTGATGAGTGATCATCGGGCATAATCATGCCAAGCCCAACCTGATACATGGTCAGGATACTTCACACGTGTGACATGACGGGCAGACAGGAATCGGATCGTCTACAAACCTCGTAGAATAAGCTTATTCTACCGCCCTTATTCACCCCCACATGTGTAGTATATCCACCTGCGTGGAAACTTTTTTTTGTCAGTCATGCAACGCACCCGCACGGTTAGTCACCTGATGCACCCACCCGCTAGTTGGGTTAGTGTCTCCTTAGCACTCGAGCTCACACCTGCTGATGAAACGCCTAGGCGTGTTACAGATGGGCTTGTAGGATGATCGTTGATTTAAAACATTAGGCCTAATTTGGTACCATGGATTTGAAATACCTTGGTTGTGTTTAGTACCCTGGATTAAGAATCCCGTGTAATCCAAAAGTAGCTATGCATAATACATTTACATGGATTTGAATTTAATTACTAAATTAATTTTAATATTCTTGGTTAGTGGGTGTGTGATGTTTGACACAATGACTGTAATAAGCTTGTGGAATATATACTTTCACCGGCAATGTTTGGATTGCACAAATATCCTATTAATGTAATTTTAGAGAGAAAGTTGATAATCTAAGCATTGTGTTGGGATATATCATCAATGGGCCACGTGCTTAGTAGAATAGTAGCCTAGTGACACACATAGGACTCATTGGAGGGTTTTAAATGAAATCCCAGCTTCTATCTTGGATATCAAACCCTCTCTTTGGAGGGATTTGCAATCCCCTGGATTTGAAAATCAATAGATGAGATTTGATATACCCTCAAATCCTCCCAAATCCACGGTGCCAAACAATCCTTACCTTCACCGGCTTTTATGTAAAGGGCCCATGTATGTATTCACAATATTGAGAACCACTTATTTCTTAGGTTTCTTTTACTACTCATTTTCATGCATCCTAAATTTTCAATAATGATTCTTTCACATTATTTTCGAACGATCAGCTGTGCACATGGTCGAAGCAATTCAACAAGGAAGAGCCCACTTCATCTTCTTAAATTAGTGATGATGAGCTCTCCAATTTTCTTGCATTGAAATTGGGTTGGAGTCATGTGGGTTTGTACGGCTTCTTGTTGGGGGTGGTCAAGATCATAGTTGAATCGATCCTCGATTATTTGGGAAGAGAATTACCTAAACACCCCTTCTAGAAAATTTTATTTTCTTTAAGAAGTGGTGAATTAAGCATTGTGCAGCTCATGAGGTATATGCTAGGCATCTGACTGGTCCAATAGATGCACCACACTATGACCAGAAGAAGGAAAAAAAAAAAAAAGAGTCCGGATCCTCTGTTGAAACCAAGCAGAGAAACTCCCTTTTGTACCGCCATGGTAGAAAAGATGTTTGCTAGACTTTAGCTATTTATTCTCAATTATTTTACAAATGATCGAAGGTGTTTCTATGATGGTTTATATAGTGATAGGTGATAAATAAAAGCTTTTAAATTGGACTGTTTTAACCATTTGATAACTTAGTTATTTTCCTTCAAATAGGGACATTTATCATAGGGATATTTATTTAAAATTCTTCAAAAATTCGGATTTTATCAAATAATGCCCTCATGAACTGAATTTATAAGGTAATGATTTATAGAGAATGAAATTATTGAATTAACCTATTGACACAAGGAAGGTCGTGACGAGGATGATCACCATCTTTCTCAATGAATAAATACATTGAATCTACAAGGCGTTTTTAAATCTACAAGAGATTTCTCAAATCTACGATAGAAAAGTGGTAAAAATCATAATTTTGTTGAATAATATAAAGATTAATAACTTAAAAAAGAGTTTAAGATTCATTAAATACTTTAAATAAATCCTTAGAAACAAATTAAGAGAGTCTTAAATAAAATAAAAAAGAAATCACGCAAGTTTAAAATTTTTCGCAATTTCTTATAAATCCATTGATCTTATCCTTCAACCTGTCTAAACGGATAAAAATTGTCCAACAACCAACTTGAAATTTTTGGTAAAATTTTGTTGAGTTTTGTTGATTTTTCTTTAAGCTTCTTTTGGTTCATACGTGATAAGAATGTACCTGCACACATACATGTGTATAATAAAGTTGAGGTTTGTGAGGCCCAAATGATATGTGTATGACATCCAATCTGTTAATGTATGCACTGCACCTCACTTGAACAATAGATTTAACTAGTAGAATTATCAAATGAATTATGCATGAAGTTGATTGTTTTTGTGTAGATTATATTATTTTCAGTGGCATGGTCCACATATTGATTCGGTCTGTTAGAATTTTCATTTGCTCATTGTGATATTTTTCATATGTTAGACAGGTTGAATGTATACAACAAATGAGGGCAATTTTGTAATTTCAATTTGAAGAAGCATTCCACTATCCTTTTTTGCATTAATTATTTTATAAAATTCAATTTTTACAAGAATTTTGTGGTAAAAGTTCTTTTAGCGTTCCTACGACCAAAGGGTTGAAATGTACGATCTCAAAGATTTCTTTTAGGCAGCCTCCACCACAAGCGGGCCACATCACATCACCGGTTTATGACATTGAAAAAACCCCAAATCCAACGGCTGAAGTCCATTGTATCCGGACAGGGAAGTTGACGGAGCTAGGTGGGGCCCACCGTGATGTTTGTGAGAAATCTACACCGTACATCCTTTTCTCCATATAATGTTAGGATACGAGCTCAGAAATAAGACAGATCCAAAACTCGAGCAGAACTCATTATGAGAAAAAGTGGGTATGGAAATGCCTACCGTTGAAACTTCCCTGGCTTTCACGATGATGTTTATATGTCTTTCAAACCGTTCATGAGGCCATTTTTGTGGCCGCACGAATGTTCCAACTGTTGAAATTTTAATCCTCACTGTTTATTATAATGTGGCCGACTTTAGTTTTGAATCTGCCTCAATTTTTATTTCGTATGTGCTGGCAAAACGTATGTACAGAGTGGATTTCTCAAAAACACGACGGTGGGCCCCACCTAGCTTCTGACCGCAGACCTTCCAGCGAGAGGGTGTCGTACGCAATCCGAGTCCGTTGCATCCATTGCAACATGTCAGGATGTATTCCAAATTTCCAACAACGGGCACGGATTGTCTGTGCCCTTCGGCCACATGAAGTTGCTGTTGTCAGAAGTTATGTGGGGGCCCACAGATACTCCCTTGAGAAATCTAATCCGTCGATTAGTTTCTCAACTTCATAATAGTACAGGAAGCCAAAAATCAGGCTGATTCAAAACTCATGTGGTCCACGTGACAGGAAATAGTGAGAATGGAAATGTCAACCGATGAAAACTTCCTGGAGCTCACCTTGACGCCCATATGCCATCCAAACCGTTCACAATGTTTTTAACACCGGGATAAACCATAGGCACAAATATCATCCTGATTCAAAACTCCTGTGACCCCCACAAAGATTCTAATGCTATGCATGGATTTCCTGTCGTGAGGCCCATATGAATTTTGGATCTGCTTGATTTTTGGATTCCTGTCCTATTGTGAGGTTAAGAAACTAATGAACGGAGTGGATTTCTCACAGGTATCTCTGTGGGCCACACATAGCTTCCAACCACAGGAACTTCATGTGGCCCGGGGGCACAAGCAATCCGGGTCGTCCAACAAACCACCGCAGCAAAATAAAAACAGTCAACGGTCAAAAGCAAACTGATGAATAAGATGATATGCTAGGTTTGATTTTTGAAACATAGGCCATCTTTTATTAGCCTTCAACAGCTTTTCTAAGCCCACGCGCCTGTACATCCCAACTAATACACACGCTAAAATATATAGCAACATAGTCGATAGATACAATATCCAAGCCATTCATCACAAAGGTACCACTGTGTATATTCTCTCTTCTAAGAATCAGGTCCATCCACTAATCAGGTGGGACACATTTAATTGAATAAATGTACGGGTGTGAAAAAATCAGCCGAAAATTTGTTTCTAATATCATTGTTCACCTACTTAGTGGACCACCTTTATCTTTTGGGAGTATGTCTACTCGATGAGGTCCACCTGATGGATGGCTTTGATGCTTCACTTGCATGACAGGTTGGCATGTGGTGTGGAGTGTGTGTTAGGCTGACCTGTCCGAACGTGGTTTCCTGCTAGTTTAATAGATTTTTTGTACAAACAATCCCTAGTTTCTTCGCACGAGATCCCTTGGCTTTTATAACACCGTCAAAGAAAATATATTAAAAATTAAATAAAAAACCCATAGAATATAGTTCCATGATTTAGATCCTATTTTCTAAAAGAGGTTGTGGTACCAGGCTGTTGTGGGGTCCACTACATGGGCCTTTGATGTTAGATCATGGGGTCAATAATAAGCCCGAAACGAAAGATGATGCAGAATTATAGATCAAGTAGACCACACTACAGGAAAAAGTGGGGATAATGATGCTCACCGTTAATATCTTTTTAGAGCCTACCTGACTTTTATTTGTCATCCAACCTGTTGATAAGGTCAATCATACTTAAATGAAGGGAAAACCCAAATATCAGCTTGATCGGAGGGAAAACCCAAATATCAGCTTGATCGGAAACTCTTCTGGCATACAATAACCATTGTTTCCTGTGGTGGGGTCCACTTGAGCTTCAGATTTGCTTCATTTTTTAGTTCATGAGCTAAAATGATCTTAAAAAATGAATGGACGGCTAGATATAAAACACATACATCACGGGCCCTACAGCACCAAACACATCGACAGACCACCGCTGGTTGCGGCGTTGGCAACACCACCCGATCCGCGTCCACCGAAAGTAAGGGACGCAGTTTGGCTGGCTACACCAACACCAACCTGCTATCTGGTGTCAAACCTCTGTGGACCCCATCATGATATATTCGTTCTATCTACGCCGTCCATCCATTTTGCCGGATCATTTTAGTGAATTATCCCAAAAATGAGGCAGATCGAATGCCCAAGTAGACCACACTACATGAAACAGTGGGGATTGAAGGCTTACCGTTGAAAACTCCTTGAGGACAAGACGTTTGCTGGTCCACGAAGATGAATGTATCCAAAGACCAGGCTGCTTGTGCCTGGTCCACTCATGATGTGGGCCCCACTTGCATCTTGAATGTGGACCGTCAATAAGTATTTCAAACAATCCATAGAGTTCATGCACGTGCGAGGCTGGCATACACGGTGCGCATGTGGAGAGGCCCATCTTTCGGTAATCCAGACCGTTGCATTTTTCTGTGCCCTGGTATGGATGGATATTGCCCGACGCATCTCCCGGATTGGAACCTAGCGCACAAGGCTATCAATTGGCCGGGCGGGCCCGTCGGGTTTCGGGCCTGACCCACTTTGGGCTGGATACTAGGCCCGTATCAAGGGCCAGATCTGAAATTAAGCCCGTTTATTAATTTGGCCAGGCTCGAGCTGTGCCTAAGAGTCCATCTTCCCCACTGTTTCAAGGGCATTTGGTCATATATGATAGGGTGCACCTATTGAACGGCACAGATCTTTCATGAAAATAAGTGTCTGGGATCTGGTTCGGGCCTGACTCGGACTTTGACCGTACATGATAATCATGGGGTGGGCTTGCGCCTGCTTGCTTTGGCCCATCACAGATGGGCTGGACTCGAGTTTGGATTTACTATGCGGGCCGGGCTTGGATAGACCTTGATAACCGATGGACCCATATTGTATATTTCATGGTAGCCGTCTATTTTTGTAGGCCATCAATCGAAAGGTTATCCTTTGCTTCATCGAGTAGATCGGTTGGCGATGGCCCATCCATGGAAAGACTTGAGAGATAGAATGCTCCCTTTTGTAGAGAGGCCAAGCAGAAACCATTCCAACATACTACAAGTGTGCGGCATCTTGACCGTTCATCTGGTAGGGCCCATCCTTAAATGTGGTCCGGCTGTTCCACTTATTAGTTAAACTACACTTGCAGTTTAATATTGACCGTTGGTCATCTTCTTTGCTAACCATTCATTTGTCGCAGGTTGAATATTGAGGCTGAATAGGTTGATTTTCGAGCAAACTCTCTAGACAGATTTGTGCTATATCTGATCGGTCAGCAGGAGTGGTGGTGTTATGCATAATTACGTAATTTTACGTAACTTGTTTCTATTTTTATATATGAGTTTGTATAAACAGTTCTAGATGGGTTTAGAAGAATCTTAGATACTACCAAGGAGTCCTATATACAAAATTAGGGTTTGGGAAGAAGATTATGATGTGAGAGAGTGTTTTGTTCATCTTTTAGATTTTGCTTTTGGGTAGATTATCTCTTTAATCTCCTAATTCATAGTGCAAGTGTCGCTTTTTGCCGTGATGTTTTCTAGCAAAGGTTTTCACGTAAAATTTGAATTGTCTTTATGTTGATTGCATGTGTGTCATGTGGTGATTGTTTGATTCTTTTTCGTGCTTCCGTTAACCAGCTTCCCAACATCCAAAACTAAAATAATAATAATAATGATAATAATATTATCATCATCATTACTATTATAAATCTAAACATTTACTAAAAAAACTTAAAATTTTACTACAAAATTAGAAATGTAATTTTTCTTAAAATCATAAAAATAGCTTAACCTATGTTTTTAAATTAGGGTTTTGTTCATTATCATGGGATCCTCAAGCCTTTTAAAAGGCATATGGAGTGACTGTTGTCGATCTAAACCCTTCATTCATATATACAACTAGGTGCAAGTCATGGTGTAAAAAACCATGTCAATAGTGTGATTAATCAATATCATGAAATGGGACAATTGAGATTAATCTGATGAACAAAATTGGTCCAATTATCATCTTTACACTTTGTACTTCTTGTTATTCTAAAGTAATACTTTGATTTGATGATTCTAACCTTCTAATTTGCCTCATTCAGAGGGTTAAGATCATCCAATTATCATCGATTCTCATACCATGGCTTGCTCTTTCAGAACCAACAATAGTTGTATGAATGAATTAATGGCTCAAATTGAGTATAGGCACCATTCAAAATGTTTGAAGATGTTAGCAAAGCCTTTTACAATAAAAAAAGATGAAGAACAATAGCTATTCACCTTAGGATGTCCCACTTTCATATGTACGGCCATGTTGGACAGATTAGATGGCATATACACAGTGCATGGAGGTTGGCGGGCCGCGACATACACATCGCTCTCGACGTGGACCCACACACAAAGTTTTGTAAAATGAGCTTATCCATGTTGTGGAGGAACTAGCTTCTTTTTTTATATATATATTTTCCAAATAAAAAGAAGTGTTAGTCATCATCTCTAATTAATAATATTATTATAAATTGTGGGTTTTGCTAATGTCCCCATCAACCTCTCTAAAGGTTTACTGTGACATATAACATGCCCAACCATCAATCAATTTATCCGGACCGTCCATTCTTTCATGCAATTATAGACAAGTGTTGCTACAAAAATTATGCCAATGAGATGATCCTAAGTACTATCAAATCAATTGCATGGAAAATAGATAGCAGGAGAAACAAAGTAGGTCCCACTATCACTTTGAACCATCTATACAATAGATCCTACTTGGGTTACTTATGATTTCAAAATAGTACTTTGTTTTGATGATTCGAACGATGGAATTTGGACCATCTAGATGGTCAGATTATCAAACAAGCTTACATTTTTTTCATGATGCATATCCAAAATTATCACAATTTGGACCGGTTAATTTGACTGCTTGAATGCCAGTTTGGCGGTTTCTAAGTAAATTCTAAGTGCCTGTGTATCAGGGAGCGGATTAGGTGAGACCCCGGATCCACCCAGGTGGGTGGGACCCCTGACTGTGGGGCTCACCGTGATGTATGTGTCTTAAATCCACACCGTCCAACCATTTTGAAAGGTGACTAAAATCTTAGGCGGACCACACCGCAGAAACAGACGTGATTGAATCTCTACCATTGAAAACTTCATGAATTTTCAATGTATTCCACCGGAATGTTTATTTTCCATCCAACCTGTTGATAAGGTTAAAAACACCTAGATAAAGAGACCACATAAATATCATCGTGACCCAAAGCTTTTGTGGCCTACAGGAGGTTTTTAATGGTCAATCACCACTGTTTCCTCTACTATGGCACATCTGGGATTTGGAACTGCTTCATTTTTTGGATCATGCCCTAAAATGACCTTTCAATGCGGATGTATGGTTTGGATGTAGTCACATACATCACAGTGGGCCCACAGTCAGGAGTCACACCCACCTCGGTGGATCCGGGGTCTCACCTAATCCTGCAATGAGGGGGCATTTGGTATTTTTTCTTGAATTTAAGCCGAAGAGAAAAACTGTACGCGTCACAAAAATCTACTCAAGTAACCGTCTAACAGGTGGACCCCACCTCAGATGGAACACTGCTTCAAAATCATTTCTATTTGGAAATCCTAAACCTCAGTTAGTAGACATTTATATTTTTCTAATTATGACCGTTTATTTCATTTTAACCAGCCTTTTGGTGGCCCCCTTTTAGGCAATGATTACGCATTTAAATATTCGTAAGCTTTCATTCGTATAATTTGGACGGTTTGATTTAGATGAAAATGCCACGTGTACAAGTTCTTAGTGCATGTGTATCAACCATTGTATATTCGCAGGAGTATCAAGTTCTCAATGGTAGAGGAATTGTCTCCGGCCCATTCTCAGTCTCGTCAACAGCTGGATTAAGATTAAGTTTTGCTACAATACATCCCGATGTATTTCCATTCGGTACGTCGGGACTGTGGCAGTTGTATATGGATCCTGTACAGTAATCCAAACCGTTTATTAGATAGACCACACCTTTTATGGAGAAAAAATGTTCATGAAACTTTCAGATTGAATGTTCATGAAAATTTCAGATTGGAATACGTTAGCACTTTGATTATTTAACTTGTTTCTGTAGAATATGAACCGCCTCCTTGACCGTTGCTTTGTCGACCATTGATTCGACAGTCTTGGATGTTTCAATCTTGAAGATTTTTTAGGAATCCACTTAGCCGTTGTATTTGTCAGATCCAACGAATACAGTCCAAATATATCGTGCACAAATTAGTCGCGATGTACTCTAGCAGACTTCTTTACGACTTGCTGGGAATGCGGAGAAACCTGACGTTTGTTAACTCCACACACGTGAAATCCTGACCATCCACAGGAGTCATACGTGCTGATATGAAACGGGTGTGTGAGATCTGAGCTTTTCGCCTGATAGAAAGGGTAAATCATCGGCCTAAAAAATCAGGCAGTTTCACTCCTCTTGTGGGCCACAGTGTACAAAGTAATCTGACGGTTAAGGGCTTGCTTGGGAGCTTGTAAATGGAGGTAGAACGGGAGGTAAATGAATTGTGGGCCACAGTGTACAAAGTAATTTGACGGTTCAGCTCGGCTCAAAACTCGGCTCGATCATAGCTCGATTTGGCCTGACTTGGCTCGACTCAATTGACTCAATTAGAACTTGACTCAACTAGCTGAAAATGTATGTTGTTTAGTCTTATATTAAAAGAGAGCAAAGATATGAAAGGTGAAACTCTTTATAAAAGCAAGGGCGGTGTCAATAGAGTTTGGGTAGCCCTTATGTCAGGATTTTAAACAGTTTTAGCATGACTTTTGGCCTGAGCCTATTTAGTTTTTTGTTTTTTCTAAGCGTGAATTGGGCTCGATAACCCGATCATATCAATCCAACTCGAAGGCCGAGCCGAACATGGGTCAAAGTGGTTATTGAACGAGCTATGACCACGAGCCTAGCTGAGTCAGGGCAATGCTCGGCTAAAATCAATTTGTGTACAGCTCTACATGCATTCACTTCCATCCCAACACACCTCAGATGTTATTAATTTATCTTCATTTATTACCAATCCCCACCCGTTACCTTTTACTCCCATCCAAACGGCCCTAAAAGATTTTCAAAGATGTCCATCTGTTTTGTACTCAGTAGCTCCAGTAATTGGGCGGTTTGGATTCAACACTAAATGCCGGTTTGTTAAGAGTGTGGCCAAAGACTTGCTTGTCTATGAATAGAAAGGCTACGATTGTCATATTAAGGGGAATTTTTCAGCATGGCCCATCTATGGTGGAACTCAACGGACAAATGGTCTGGATTACTGATGCATGGACCCTACTTGCACATCATTCGGTAATCCGAACTATTGATATAATCGCATGAATGGCCATGCACCAAAACTCTGTGTCGAACATGGGCCATTGCTATTGGGAGATACTAGCCATCAAATATTTCTGTGCCGAACATGGGCCATTGCTACATTTTTCTTCTTTAATCATCTTTTTGCTAGGTTTTCTTATCTGTGACATTTTTGGACCATAAGCCTAATTGAGTGGATACCATCTTTTAATGGTTTGGATCATCAAGTCGTGGACCCCATTCATGCAAAGGTGAAAACCCAGGCAAAAAGATATACATGATTTTGGGTCGAGTAACGGGACCCTTCTTGTTATATCTACTCGAGTTCTATGGGCCCCATGTTTTTTGTGCTTTATCTATTCTGTCCATCTATTTCGACCAATCCATGCTAGAATGCGACTTTAAAAAAGTCAAGCAAATTTAGAACTTAAGTGGACCATACCATAGGAAATAGTGGGAATTTGATGCTCATTGTCCAAACCTAATTTTTGGAGTAACATAAGTTTTGGATTAGGGTAATACGTGTTTTTTACTCCATGCCTGTGCAAATCACCTTATTAATGCGTTGGATGGCCTATAAAAGCATTATGGCGGGGCTCCAAAATGGTTTTGGTAATTGGAGTTCCAATTCCCAAAGTTTTGAGTGGCCCACTTGAGATTTGGATCATGCCATGTTTAAGATCATGTCATAAAATAATGAGCTTGAGAAATTGATGGGCCGAGTGGATGTAACATAGACATCATAGTTGCCCTCTAAAGTATAGGCTCATTTTGTAATAGGGAAAATGAGTAATTTGTGGGGATTTATTGTTTTTGGTTATTTGGTAGTACCTAATTGAAGGGATTTGAAATTGAAAGGAATCTAAATCCTTTATTGAGCTGTTTTTAAACTCCACTTCAAATTTATGATTTCAAATCCACTCGATTCCATCCATAATAGAGTCTACATTATTCCACGAGAGGGAGAAAGGCGTAAAGAATTTCTTTTAAAGGGAGAGTGTTCTCTGAAGTATCTTCTCATGGATTTGCAACATGGAGAAAAGACGTAAGATGATTATCCCAAAAGTTCTCTAAGCATAGAAAAAGAATTGAGTGATGTTTCGTATATGTTCATTGCATTGAGCATTAACTCTATTGCGTCTTATATTCTTATTATTTGTTAGCTAGTATGATAATTTTCTGAAATTTTTGTTATGAATATAATCACGATGTGACAAACTGTTGGGAGCAGAAGCAAGCTTCAAGCAGAACCAAACAAGCACTAGAGAATGAAAAATTCGAAAATACACAAAAAAACATAAATATTTTTACATGAAAAATCATTCCGAGAAAAAATCTTGGCACAAAGCGACGATCAATCTACCATATTAATGAAAGTTACAAGAGATGAAACAATTTATAGTACAGGAAACCCTAGCTCTTTCTCTTGTAAAATCCTAAAATCTGTATAAGCTCTCTCACAATTACTCTAAGGGCCTGTTTGTTTTCATTTCCCTGGCGGTAAATGCATGTAAGAAGGTAATTATTTCTATTTTTTCTATTTGATAAAAGCTAGTAATTCTTCCATGTAAAAACAGTATGAAAAGGACCCATGTACATTCAGTGTTTGCATTATCTCCGATATTATCGAAATATCCCCGATATTATTTCTATTTCTAGCTCAGCGACACCGATAACATCGGTAGCAATACCGATAACACTGATAGAATAAAATTTCTTGATATCGGTGATGTATCACTAAATATTGCCAATATTTCGATATCGTCAATATTTTCAATTGTGTAAATTCCAAGCGTCATTTGTATTGTCAATACATTGATCTCGTCGGTGTATCGCCAATATTTTTTACTGTATAAATTCCAAGTGTTGCTTGTATCGTCGATGTATCTGCAATATTTCAATAATATCACCAATGTATTGATATGCCAAAATTTTATATATTTAAAAAATTCCCATTTCATATTTTTTATGGGTGCATGATTGTATGCAACGTTCAATTTGTTGACGATAACATTGATAATATCACAATATTATCAATATCGCAACATGGCAATAACGAGACCACAATCTTTAGTTTCTTTTTCAGTTGTTAACGATTTGTTTAGAAATTTCATGTGTTGCCGATATTCTGAAATATCAATGGATGTTTGGATGGAAGATCAGATTTTTTATGGATGAGATGATTGGACTAACTTCTTACAGAAACACATGCTTTTAGGCCCCCATTAAATTGAAACCTATTATGTATACATTTTTTATGCAATTTTTTTATTCCAAAATATGCAACTATGTGTATTTTATCAACTCCTGAAGTTTCACTGAAAAATTCCACTGTTCTTCCCATTTTTCATGCATTTCCGGTTATCAGCGATAGTATCGGCGATATCGATATTGTTTCTGTATCCCCGGCTAGCGAAACTTGTAGCGATACCAAAACTTCGATCACTGTGTACATTCATGGGCCCCACTATGATGTTAGTGAGATATCCATGCCGTCCATCCTTTTTATCAGAACATTTTAGGGCACGAGCCTAAAAATGAGGCACATCCAAAGCTCAAGTGGCCCACACCATAGAAAACAGTGGTCACAAAGGCTTTTAATGGTAGGAGTTCAATCCACTATTTTGTGTGACATGGTCCACTTGAGCTTTGGATTTGCCTCATTTTTAAGTATATGTCTTAAAATTAACTCACAAAGGAGATGAACGGAGTAGATAAGCCATATGTATCATAGTGGGCCCCACAAAAAATCGCTCTCCTCAATTTCTAAGCACAAAACTAAACGTCACTTATCATTCTTAAAAAATGTATAGGTGAATACGTTATAAATAATCATTACACATTTATAGTGTATTTACCTCGTGGAATTGAAAATAAACAGGTCCTAATCGTGCTTATAAGAGACATACGTATATACTCTCCTACAATATTAGAAACAAAACCCGCACTTCCTAAAAAACTTCGCAAACTATTCATTGAATTGACAGGATTCAACAAATTATCAATCGAATTGACAAGTCTTCTATAGTAGTAGGATTAAAGGCAACAGATCAAGACGAACTATGTATATCTTATATCTTTTCCTTTTACTATTTTATGTATGTCAAAATTTATAATAAAGTATATTTCACATTGTCTTCACATTATCACTTACACATAGTCAAAAACTTTTAGTAACTGGTATCTCAGCATGTTTTCGGAATCAGCACCATGTGAACAGCCGCAATTAACACGCCAACATGCCATGCCATGCCATGCCATGCCACATGTGCTTAGGGTTGTCAATGTGAGCTCGGATTAGGTACTACCCGAGCCTGTCCCGAGCTCGGGACAGGCCTGACGTGGCATGTACATGTCACATTTGTATTGGTGAAGGGCACATGGTCAGAAGAGACCTGCCACGTCAACAAGCCTGACACAGTCATGTCACGCCTCCTCTCCTCCAATGCCCACACGCCATGTACTAGCCTGGTAGTACCTAATCCACACTCTGTCAATGGACCCAAGTTTGGGTTGGCTTCGGTCGGGATTTTGAACTATTCGGGTTAGGCCTCTCCATGTCCAAGCCCGGACTCTTCATAACTTTGATTTTGCCGGGTCCAAACCAGGCCCACTAGCATCTAAGTATATTATAGCAAGGTCGTTTTACCATATTCAGGTTCTGGCGTCTCTACCAACTCTTATCACCCAAATTCACGTCAGTAATAGTCTAGTCTAGCTACCTAATAACTTAGGATTGAGTTTGTTTTTGCCTCCGTCGCAATTAAAACTTCATCCTGCATTGTCAGTCGCTGGGACCCATATACTCAAGAGATCTAATTATTTGAACCGTCCATATTCTCTATACTATCATAAATAAGCTAGCAACCCATAATTGCTCTTTTACGATGATCTTCACCTTCGATTTTTGGAGTTGAATTAGAGCCATTGAAAACTTTCTTTTCATTGATCTACGTCCATATCAACAGTGATAATAAAAGTGACCTCAGAAAAAGTTTCTTACGGTGGGCCATTACGCAAAATGGACGGTTGGGGTTATTGCGACAAAGCATGTGGGTCCCATTGTAAGCGACAGACCCTTACTCGATCGCAACAGACGGAAAACTCTCTTTACGCTTTAGGTCTACGCCTCTCTACAATTTGTTTCGGGAATATCTAAAACCTACGCGCGTGTGGGACAAGGCCCATCCACACGCAAGCACACGAGCCAACATGGCATACATGTACATGATCCAAGATTTCCAACGTGTGCAGCCCATTTTTTTTTATCCTTCCTGGATGAAAATCATACCATATAAATCATCAGGTGGACCACAATTCATAAAAGAAATTTGTGGACATGGAGTTTGTTCTAGCCATTCATTTGTTTCATGCAATGTGGCCCACCTGAAAATCAGAACGGACTCATTTAGGAAGAAAGGTATAAAAATGGGCCCCACCTGATGGAAATATTGGTTGTCGTACAAGTATGCCATCATGGCACGTGCCATTGCGTGTGAAAGGTAGGGTTCTTCGCATACGTGCGGTTAGAAAATCTTTGGACAGAGATATGCGAGTAAATGACTAAATGATGAGACTGTCCTTAAAGACAACGAAAAGCGATACAGCCCGTAGGAGTTATTTGATACTCCGCAGCCGATAACACTTGATACACAGGCACTCAGAAGTTGTATACGTGTTATATTTTAAAAATATTAAACCGTCTAAATTGTGTTAAACAATGCATCCAAGTCATAGGATCAAAAATATATTGATTTAAAAATTATATCCTTTGATTCATGATATTGTTTTGTTGAAATAGGACCATTGGATTCTTTTTATTTTAACCGTCCAATAAACGTTCACCACTTTGAATTCAAACATTCAAATAATATTCATTTTTTAGTTCAAAATAAATCTAAACTGAGACTCATAACTTGGACAGTTTAAAGTTACTTAATTGTATGCCAAGTATGAGGTAATTCCTAAGTGCCCGCGTATCATTCATCATACTCCGCCAGAGTAACTTTTTTTCCACCGCAAAAGAGTGGAAATAAAGGATCCTCAAGCCGAGGATATATAGATATACTCGGGTTTTGATTTTGTATGAATGGAGCCCATGGTTTAGTGATCCAGACCATTGTTTCGTTGGGCCTGATGGGCCATGCCCCAAAATCTCCTGAATAGAATAAGTGAAGCCTTTCAACATGTAGCCTTCAAATAGACGGTTGACAGTAGAAACTCAGCAGCCATCGCCATATCAGTGGTTAGAATTCGCCCATTGAAGAGATTTTTGGATAATTGGTCATCCACCGTGGGACCCACTAGAGTTATGGTCCACTTCATTTAACGATGACTCCCACACGTACAAAATAAAAGGCGGAGTATAAGATTTGTATCCTCGGCCAAGGACCCCAAACGATCCTCGATCAGATTTACTGTATCTGGGTCTGTGACAATGGGACAAATATTTTTGTGGTCCAGATCGTTTATCTGATCGGGTCAATAGTGGATGAAACGTATCTTGGATGGCACAATTTCAGCTGTTGGATTAGTGACCTGGTAATGGACGGATGGTAAGGAAAATGGAGCAAAAGACCAAAACAACTTAAGGGGGGTCACATCTCAAGTGAGCTACAGTGGAATTTCTGGCCAAGGTGTTCTAGCCTGCCCATCTGTTTCTATCATCGTGGCTCACTTGATGAGTGAGCCAGCTTGATTTTTAGGAGAGAGCATCTGCACGGTCGGACCCACCTGCTTGCCGGCTCGGATGTAGCACCTATCTACTGCCGTGGATTACCTGCAACCTCCACCACAGGACGTTCTTGCAGCCGTTGTAAGTTAGGTGGGGCCCCTGTAATGTTTATGAGAAATTCACGTCCATCCAATTTATCAACTTATGTTAGGACTTGAGCTAAAAAAATAAGCAGATCCGATACTCAAGTAATCCATAAGTACACCTAGGTCCATCAGATATAGCGTCGATTCAACACTGAGGTTATGGTATTGATTCCCACCAATGTGTGTGGCTAACATTGTGACGTGACTAACAGGGTGAGTGGGTGTACCAACAATGGGGTGTGTGAACTAACCCAAAAAAATAAAATAAAAAAGTAGCCCACAAAAAGAAAATCTTCTAGGGTTAATGAGGACAGAAATGCCCACCGTTGAAACTTTCTGGAGGTCTAATATTAATTTCATATGCATTCTAAACCGTTCATAAGGTTATTCTTATAAGACATTTAACTGACATTGTTTCCTTCACATGCCCTACTTAAATTTTGTATCTTTGTCAATTTTGGCTCATGTCTTAATATACGCTGGCAAAATGGATGAACGGGTGAATTTTTCATAAACATGGCAAAGGGGGTAGTAGGCAATCCCCTTTGCCGTCTGCATGCCATGCTGACCCATGTGGTGACGTATAAGTGGTATGCCTTTTATATACATACGTGGACTTGAGCAAAACTCTTCTACAGGAAAGAAATCCTGGTTACCTGACGTGGAGGGATATAATTGCTCTACATGCACTGGGAGAGACGGACCTTTATAAAGGAGCGGATTGCCTGTGACCCCAGGCACAGTATAGGGCTGTATGGGGCCCACGTAGATGTTCATGACAAATACACTCTGTCCATCTTTTTTTAGATTTCAGCCTTATTATGATATTTAAAAAACGATGGACGGAGTGGATTTATCTCAAATATTTCTATGGGCACCACACAGATCCGGGCACAGAGGAGTCACAACTAATCGGGACAGTTTTCAAACCTGCTGACCCACCCAGTCAATCGTGCAACACACCCACTTGTACTGTTAGCAGGGTAGATTTTCACCACCAAGATTCCCTGTAGAAACTCCGCAGAATCTACCAACGAGGCAAGTCTCTGAACCCAGCGTCGGCTTATCTTTGACAGCGACGCACCCAATAAAATCCGGACGTGTTGTGTGGACCACGTGCCACCTTTAGAGATGAAGTCCGTGATACCAACGAGCATGCTTTTGGTGAGATATCTCTGCCAACGACTCGTAGCCAATCAAATTCTACCACGTCATGTCAGCTGGGATATCTTTGGTGACCCGCAGATCCGGTCACTGCCAGTCCGCGTCCCTTTCGAGCTTAGGTTTTTTAGAATACATCGTCAATATATTCTGACATGGTATATCGAGACTTTAGTTGTTCGACGTGAGGTCCTTCTCAAATATCCAATCCGTTTGTATGATGGGCCGTACCATTGATAGGCCTTATCCAAAAGAAAGATTAAGATTTAAATATTTAACTCTTCCCTAACTTGAAATATAAAGAGGTCGTCCAATTTCAAGAAAAATATCCAGACCATTAAACGAAAGAGTTTTAATCTTTTAAAATCTCTTTCAAGGTAAGGACCATCAAATAAACGGTTTGGATCATTGAAAGATGATCCCAGATCTGAATGCTAAGGTCACGATGTATTCCCATTGCAATACCTTGGTATGTATTATGTCGGACCGCTTTGGAGCTTACTACGTAAAGAACGGAACATTGGAGCCGTACACATCCACACGCTTGCACACGTGCGAATATCAAACAAGTGTGTGACATCTGAGCTTTCCATGAGGTTGTAAATAATGCTAACATTTCATTAAGATGGCCCAAGTCGGATAAGTGCGATTTTTTGGAGTGTAATTTAATTAAATAAGTGGGCCCTTCAGATGAACGGTGTGGATCATTCGACGGTCTTAGCACGTGAATAGCATATATGGGAAAAATGGACGAGTCAAAACCTTGATAGCCTCTGCCTTTATTTTTTATTTTTAATTATAAAAGTCAATTAAAGTGCCTTTGAATGATGAAGGGTGGCTAATTCCACGTGTGTGTAAAGCCAAATGTTAACGCTAAAAAGGTCAACACAATGGACCATATAATTGATGGCTGTAAATCTTCTGACAGGAATCGGGTGAGTATTAGCTTTCCATGAGGTTGGAAATAATTAATGTATATCCTCCCTGAAAATTCAGATATTTTATTGAAAAATATGGGTATTTTACTAAAAAAGAGTTGAATTAAAGCCTATGGCTGAAAACATCTCAGGGCCATCAACGTATTGGATCAAGCTTACATCTATGTTTTTCTTTCATTTATAAGTCCACGCGAGCTTATGAACAAGTTGGATGTCAGATAAACAACATAATGGTGTGGTCCACTTGAAGGAGTTCAGTCTCCATTGCTTCATTGCTTCTTATGGTGTGGGTCCACTTGATCCTTCCATCTGCCTCCTTTTTTAGCGCATGTCCTAAAATAATATGTCAAAATAGATGAACAATATTTTGGGTTGTGTCTTAAAATGATTGTAGATAAATATATACATTATGGTGGGCCCCACAATGCCCTGACAGTACCATCCATCTCTAACTAGGTCATAGCGGGGCAGTATTCAATCCACGTCCATATTCTGTTGGCTGATTATTTCGAGCATTTGATAGTTACCTGACAAATAATATTTTTAACCAAATATTAAATACTAATATATGGTATGTTAAATTCCGTAGTGTTAGTTTGGTGATAATAGATTTTACTTTTTGTCTATTAAGGCTTTATTCTAATGCCTTTTCATTTATAGCTGCGAGTTAAATATATTATGGAAAATGTTCTTCTTTACTAGTTTAACAAGCGTTCATCCAAGGCAAAATATATATATATACATTATTTTTCTAATTTTAATTTTTTTTTATTTTTATTAGATACTTAATTTTTTTTTATCAGTCATGCAAACCTACCAATCTGAAACCTGCTGTTAAAACACCAAGGCTTCTTCCAACTAGGGCTAGCAGGCAAGACGCAACTTATGCTTTTGGTTTTTTAATTAAATATTAGTTGGTTACATGGTTGTGGAACATATGACTTCTTTAACTAACATAAAAAATCCAACTTATATTTAATTAGTTTTGATAATATCTTAATTCATAGTGGTTATCTAATTAGTTATAGTAAACTTTTTGGCGCCTAGTGTCATTTATATATACATGCCCTGCATCTGCTTTACCAGCTCATTTTAGTGCATATCCAAATCTCAAGTGGTATCTAAATCTCAAGTGGACCATGCCATAAGAGACATTTTGAATTGAGTGCCCACCGTCGAAGACTTTCTAAGGCCATAGAAGTTAGGACTGGTATTTGTGTTTTCCATTCGTCCATGTTTGGGTTAACTTATGAATAGGTTGGATGACAAGTAAACATCAATGTGGAACCTAAGAAGGTTTCAACGGTGTACATCATTATTCTCACGGTTTTTTGTGGTGTAGTCCACTTGAGCTTTGGATATGATTCAATTTTGAAATAATGCCCTAAAATGATATGTACAAATTTAGGTATGTATGGCGTGGATAAGACACATACATCTATGGTGGCCCCATAGAGTTTACTCATTACGCTTAATCTACTTCCCCGCATTTCACTCTTCATATGGCCCACAACTTAACTAAGTAAGAGACACACTAACTCCACCGGGGGTGCATCGTATGTAAGGGCATGATTTTATGCCAGAAGATCTAAACAATGTAGCTCATGTTATTGGAGAGCTTAGATCTCACACACGTGTCATATTGTGGCATATGTGCTTGCGTGTTAAAGAGCACGTCTCTCACACGCGCGAGGAATTAGCAAACCATTTAATCTCTTGAAATAGAAAATATTTCCACGGTTCCCAAGATATGTAAAGTTCCATCAGGCCTTGATTTTTGGACAAATGGGGTCCATCAATTGTGGATCCAAACCACTGAAGTGATGGGCCCCACCGAATGGACCACGCCCCCCAAATCTCCAAGTTTGGGACATCATTTGAACACACTTGAACACGTGTCACCGTGGCAAATATGTACCAGATCCGAGCCATCCATCCGGTGATTCTCGATGTGTGCATGTGTTGGCCCAAAAGTCAGGCAGATCCAACTTCCAGACAGTCCACATTATATGAAGAGCTAGAAAAGATTTACTTTAGCCGTCCATTTGCTTTGTATGCCATGGCCCACCTGACGGGCAGACCAGCCTGACTTCTGGGTTGGTACGTGTATGCCAGCTTGGCACGTGTTCCAGCGTGTAGATGGGGCAGATGAGATCATTGGCGTAGAATCAGATAATTCCATTTTTGTCACATGTATGATACAGAACATCTGAACCGTTCAAAAGGTTGGATCCACTGCAAAAATCAACTCCATTGAAAATCAAGCTGATCTGACATTATCTGGGCCAAAACTTAACTATGCTCACACCTACGGCTGTCTACTAATTTCTGGCGTGTAGCCTGCCTGATAAGTAAACTAGCCAGATTTTCTCATACATGATCTCTACGTTGAGGCCCACCATTTTCATGGATCAGATGTGGTATGCAAGTTGGAAATTGGCGGTTTTGATGGTGATGTGCCGTTTGCCTCGACTCACTTTTCGATATTGTATAAGGAACGAGTTTGCTACAATACATCCCGTTGTATTACTATCTTTTACCGTATCCGTTGGTTATGGAGTCCTGTTTCAATGATCCAAGCCATTTATAAGATGGGACTCGTCATGAGTTGGGGATACACATAACAAGATTCTCATATTAAAACATTTAACCTGTTGTACCTTTTTTTGCCCACACCCGCTCGAGTCAATGATGGAAGGACTTGTATGATTCTATGAATTTACGCGGTGTACGTGGAAGCTTGAGACGGAATATGTAGCTGAGTGGTGATGCCATGAAATCAACGAGATTGGATAGCCGAGTGAATGTGGACGAGTTAAAAAGATAGTTACAAGGACAGATGGTAAGTGAAAAAGTATTTGGAAGGCTAAATTGCACCGAATTAATCATAATAAGCCTTGATAGTGTATCTATTGAAGTCTATAAATAAATAAGGGAAGTTACAGGGCAAGGATCAAACACCAACTAAATCAAATCCAACATAAATCTATCTATCAATATTATCATTTTGCATCTCAGCATCACTGCCTTTTACATTTCTTAGTCTAATTGACAACTTTATTTTTTATGTTAATTTGTCATTTACATTCCTTCATTTAAATTGCAATTTTATGGCCAAAGATTGTAATTTTTTTTAGTAGTATTATTTTAGTGGCCAAAGATTGTAGCATTATTTTAGTGGCTAAAGATTGTAATTGTAATTTGGTTGTACACTCATACGTTGGATTTGATTTAATCAAGTTCTTTAATCGGAAAGGTGTGCTACAGTTGATCTTCACGGTCAACTGTAAGTATTTCCCTTTTTATTTTGTCTGTATTAAAGCCCTTTCGAATGGAAGATAGAGGTGTAACCCATCTTTGGAGGCAAACCACACCCTCCAAATATTGCTTGATTTCATTATTAAGCAACCGTGCAAGTGGCTGAATATGCGACCGACTTTCATAGATTTCGATCATATACTGTTGACTCTGACGTATCTACCTATCTCAGTGCTTGGGGTCATTGTTGTTCGGTTTGAATCGAGCCACACAGCCGGTTCTGGTATGCCCACATTAATCACGTGGTTGAATTTGAAACCACGAGGCAACATAACCATTTCACTCTTTCCTCTTGACATGGACTATTGTTTTCTGTGCCATTAGTGGCATCCTTAAGTATATTTGGGTATCATTGTCGCCAATTCAATCAAACTG
Source organism: Liriodendron chinense (assembly GCA_003013855.2). Taxonomy (NCBI): domain Eukaryota; kingdom Viridiplantae; phylum Streptophyta; class Magnoliopsida; order Magnoliales; family Magnoliaceae; genus Liriodendron; species Liriodendron chinense. The sequence continues at coordinate 10,392,431 of ML058484.1, read as the reverse complement.
CGACACTCATGTGATTGAGGGCTATATTTGATTTTTTATGTGAGTAAAGTGCACGGGAGTGCCAAAGTTTACTTGACTCAAAGTTTGACTTAATTGCGGGTGTCTTCGGCATTGAGCTAAATAAATTAGTGACTGGGGTCAAAGATCCAAAGCCCTCTCAATCACCAATATTGCGCTTCCATTAAGGTGATTTGTGAAAGGGTAGAGGTTAGCCCTTCTAAATGGGTTCTTTTTGCATTTTGATGATGACAGTGAGTCTATGAACTTAAAGACTTTCTCTTTCACCAACACTCATAATTCAATATTTCTCAAATGAATAAGAATACATGTGCAAATTAAAGAAGGAAAAATGTTGTCGATTCTATTAATATTGGGAAATGATGCTCATTATAATTAATATGTTGTAAGAAAACCAAATGAATAAACAAGAAAAAAAATATAAATACCTGATGTGTTTATTGGAATAGACGATCAAGGTGGGTGTGATCAACTAAATTGTAACTTAAATGATCACAGTCCTACAACTTAAAGTTGTAGAAAATTACTTATACTCTTTGGGCATTATAGCAGGAGCCACTAGGTAATAGGTATGTAAAACTAGGCTAGGCTAGCCTATGCTAAAAAAGATAAATGAAAAATAATCTAAAAGATAGACCAATGTGTTTGACGTAGGACCTCGAGCTCTTCTTTAATTACTCCTTTTATAGATTGTTGAGTGTTGTAGAATAAAGTTGGTCGTCGAAAGATATGATCAGAAAGTGATTGAGAGAAGTCATTATCAGATTGTTCGATAGCGAGCCTCCTCCGTTTATAGTTCATCTCAGATCCCCGAGCAATGCCATCCGATCAACATGCGAGCAGCTCGGCTCGTGAGCAACTCCCGTCATAAGCACTCCCGAATATGGCCACTCTCGTCATGAGCACTCCGGACATAAGACCACTCTCGTCATGAGTACTCCCGAATATGGCCACTCTCGTCATGAGCACTCCCGACATATGACCACTCTCGTCATGAGCACTCCCGACATGTGAGCAGCTCCCGAACATGCGAGCAGCCCTGGTCTCTGGTCTCTGGTCTCTGATCTCTGGTCTCTGCTCTCTAATCTCTAGTCTCTGGTCTCTGCTCTCTGATCTCTGGTATGTGAGCAGCCTATAATGCGAGCAACTTGTCTCGCGAGCATCTTCCGACGTGCGAGCAGCTTTAACTACTAATGATCAGTGATGACATCTCTTAGCCTATAGTACCAGTAGCACGTATAGGCCGATTTTAGGCTTATCTCCGTCTACGGCTCCGTGTCTCAAGGAATCTCCATCAAGAGACGTAATTAGTTAGACGTGTAAAGTGGTTAGGCTATCCCCTTATCTAAGGATTAACAGGATAAGTGCCTTATCCCCTGAAATCAGTACTAATCTTAACAGCTTGCGTAACAGACCGGATCACCCGGATCTGCATAAATAGATGACCTCACAGATGATAAAGGTACACAATCTTTAAGCCTACATTTGACACTTCATCTTACTATCACAGTACTCGTACTAACTTTGCCATCGGAGGGCCATAAGCCGGGCCAACCGGCGGTGGTCCTAACCTTTCTTGGTGATTGCAGGTTCTCCAATCTACTCCGTTCATCTCCGATTGGAGGTCAGACGACGAAGAATCAAAGTTGGTCTCTGACCAACATCTGTTAGTCAATTTTTGGCGTTAACAGATTGGCGCCGTCTGTGGGAACGACTAAATTGTTCTCGCCTATTTCTTCCTTCGTCGTTCAGTCATCTTCTCCCTTTTACCTAATTAATGGTTAGCATCATCTACCACACATGCACAACCAAGAGTTGGTGGATCATTTCACACGTGCATCTTCACCAGTCTCATCTTCCTCTCCAGCACTCCAATGTCAGGAGAGGCCCACATCTCCACCAGTCTCATCTTCCTCTCCAGCACTTCAACGTCAGGAGGGGCCCACGTCTCCACCAAGCCGCTCAGTCGTCCATCAGTTGAGGACGTCGCACCTATCATCGATGGCCTTCATCTTGCATGTACATCCCGTCTTCCAGAGACCAGGGCATCATAAGTGTACAACCCCTCATCCAACGTTCCTGATTCCACGTCACCTAGCCTTCATAAGTGTAAACATCCAACCTAATGGTGGACATCATCAATGCCCAACAGGTGGGCTATCTTCAATCATCAGCACCTGATCAACCAACGATGCAGATGGACGTCCTTCATCTTCACCGTAAAAAAAAAAGATCAACACCATCTAACTTTTAGCAGATTGACCCCACCGTTCAGCAGGGCAATCGTCATCCAGAAGCTGGTGAACGACCAGGCCTCACACGTGTGCTTCCATCTCACGTGATTAGTTGAAGCCAAGCAGCAATTTGGGACCTCTTTCATCATCACTGTCCATCAGATTCCACTGTACAATCTTATGCACATATCTGCATCTCCAGCCCATCATCAGCCGTCCAACTGAGGACCCTACTACTCTAATTCCAGCAATCAACGTCCATCAAAGTGGATTCCACCTTCAACAGCTCCTCCAAACAAGCAACACATCTTCGTGTGGACCACGTCTTCTTCCCAACCGTCCATCTCATGTGCATAGCATCACCATCGCTGATCTCTCTAACGTCTTCGAACGCATCGAGACCGTCAACCCTCTTTACACCCCTCCGATCATCCCCAATAATAAGATCACCTACTTCGAAGATCTCATCTCGGGGCCGTTATCTGAATTCCTGCCAATGCCCGTCGGGCAGTCCGACACTGCCGCACTCCTCTACTCCTCCGGCATGACCGGCATCAACAAGGGCGTGGTCCTCACACATCACAATTTCATCTCGGCCTCTCTCATGGCATCCGTCGATCAGGAAAACGACTGTGAGGATCACAAATCGCATAAGGCACGGAACCAATTTCGATTCCTTCAATTCTTCATATTAGCGAAACCTCCAGAGTCAATCCAGGTCGTACAACATATAGCAATGGTGGATCAAAGATCTAATGAACCAGCAGTCCTGCAACGATCTTCGACCATTCTTTCACCTTCTTCAAAGCATTCCACCCTTTTGACCGTTCGATTATAGCATGCTCTCACACGAATTGCAGTAGTTGGACATCATGTACGTCCATTAATGGAAGACGGTCCAAATCAACATCTCCAAGTGCAGCCAGCAATCCATCTGTCCAGTCCAACGGTCCCCAATAAATCAATGGCTGCAGTTCTCCGGTACTTGTACACCATCATCGGGCCAACTGTCCAACTCTTCCATCATCATTTTCATCACCATCCAGCCATGGACGATTCAGCAAACTGGGCTCGTTCTGAATCAAGATTACATCATGTGTGGGGCCATCAACCATCAACGCCGCCCAGATGATCTTCATCATCCAGCTAGCGGTCATCCACTCCATCCATTGCAAGTGGTCCAGCTTGTGGAGGAGATTCCCAAGCCTCAGGAAAGCATATACTCGAAAGGCATGCCAGAAGCCTTAGCATATTCATTGGGTGGAAAAATCATTCAGCACGTTAAGTTTGGAGCCATCATCCAATCTCTCTCTCTCTCTTACGAAGATGCTAAAGGAATCCATTTCCCTCATAAGGATTCCATCGTTGTAGCGTTAAAGCTCTCGTGCCTCAACGAAACGAAATATGAAGCCTTAATTGTCGGCCTCAAATTAGCAAATATACACGTAATAAGGAACCTACTCATTCACAACAACTCTCAGCTCGTTGTATATCAAGTGCTCAACGAATTCGAGGCAAAGGAGGAGCGGATAGCTTCGTACAAATCTTAGGTACTCATCCTGCTCGCTCAAATTGAAAAAATATAAAATAAGTCATATTCCTCGAGAGGAGAACAAGCTTGCAGGTTCTTTGGCAAAATTATCTTCTGCACCTGACTCCGATCTGACGCAAGCTGTTCCTATCGAGCATCTATCTACCCCGAGTGTCGATCAAGTTGCTCCAGAGCAGCTCGCACATTACTTTTATCTTCCTGTTGGATGGACCCCATCATCCTTTACTCCAAAGCGGATGACTCCCAGATGATAAAAATCAGCCCGACAATCCGCTATCGTGCTGCCAGGTACATCTTACAAAATGAAAAATTGTTACGTAAAAGTTTTACTTTACTGTATTTAAAGTGTCTCCATCCAGAAGAAGCACACTGTGTTCTAGATGAAATACACCAGTGGGCATGCGGTAATCATCCCAAACGACGGTCTCTAGCAAACAAAGCAATGAGACAATGATACTATTGCCCCACTATGAAGGCGGATGCTATCGAATTCTCAAAGAAATGTGACAAATATCAGCGATATTCTCCATTCCCTCATTTACCGTCTGAGTAAATGGACCGTCCTTGGCCTTTCGCTCAATGGAGAATCGATATAATCAGACCACTACCTATGGAAAAAGGACGTGGCAGTCGATTACTTCACCTCGATCTCCTAGAAGAGAAAATGAACATATCTTGTCTTCGAGTAGTGGCTTATCAACAACGTATAGCCCGTTGTCATAATTTAAAGGTCAAATTTAGAATTTTTTAGCTCAACAACTTGGTGCTCAGGCAAAACATCGGAACAGCCACTCGGTCATTGCATCTTAACTGGGAAGGCCCGTATCGAGTCATCGAGATTGCTCGACCAGGTACATATTATCTAGAAGACATGCGAGGAAGACCCCTACGTCACCCTTGGCACATGGAACATTTACTTTGATATTTTTCATAAAGCATGTGAATATTGGACCATTCTAAAATAAAGACGATCTCTCTCATTCCAGCTGTTCAGCTATGGAATCTATAACTTGGTTGCTACTCCATTTATTGGATCCGAATAGCCCCGAAGGGAATACATACATTCTCTTGGCCAATCTTCTGCCCTTGGTAGAATCATAGCCTCAATCGATAGATCAGTCTATCTCTATGCGGACATGGTCGCCAAGACCTCCCAGATTGAATCAAAGTCTCAATCGATAGATCAGTCTATCTCTATGCGAACATGGTCGCTAAGACCTCCCAGATTGAATCAAAGCCTCAATCGATAGATCAGTCTATCTTTATGCGGACATGGTCGCCAAGACCTCCCAGATTGAGCCCAACTCATTTTCATGAGTTGAGTAAAACATTATAGCATGAAGTGACTAAGTCACCTGCTCACCGCAGGGCCAAAGACTCAATTGATAGGCCAGCCTATCTCTATGCAGAAAGTTGGCACTTATAAATGCATGCTCAATCATGTACGGCTTCTCCTCCGAAAATAGGCGGTTACATATAAATACAAGTCCTTCGCGTAGCTCCTCAGCACTAAGGACTTGGGGGGCATCTGTTGTAGAATAAAGTTGGTCGTCGAAAGATGTGATCAGAAAGTGATTGAGAGAAGTCATTATTAGATTGTTCGATAGCGAGCCTCCTCCGTTTATAGTTTATCTCAGATCCCCGAGCAATGCCATCCGATCAACATGCGAGCAGCTCGGCTCGTGAGCAACTTCCGTCATGAGCACTCCCAAATATGGCCACTCTCGTCATGAGCACTCCGGACATAAGACCACTCTCGTCATGAGCACTCCCGAATATGGCCACTCTTGTCATGAGCACTCCCGACATATGACCACTCTCGTCATGAGCACTTCCGACATGTGAGCAGCTCCCGAACATGTGAGTAGCCCTGGTCTCTGGTCTCTGGTCATACGAGCAGCTCTGGTCTTTGGTCATGCGAGCAACCCTGGTCTCTGGTTATGCGAGCAGCCCTGGTCTCTGGTCTCTGGTCATGCAAGCAGTCCTGGTCTCTGGTCTCTACTCTCTGATCTTTGGTCTCTGGTATGTGAGCAGCCTATAATGCGAGCAGCTTGTCTCGCGAGCATCTTCCGACGTGCGAGCAGCTTTAACTACTGATGATCAGTGATGACATTCCTTAGCCTATAGTACCAGCAGCACGTATAGGCCGATTTTGGGCTTATCTCCGTCTACGGCTCCGTGTCTCAAGGGATCTCCATCAAGAGACGCAATCAGTTAGACGTGTAAAGTGGTTAGGCTATCCCCTTATCTAAGGATTAACAGGATAAGTGCCTTATCCCCTGAAATCAGTACTAATTTTAACAGCTTGCGTAACAGACTGGATCACACGGATCTGCATAAATAGATGACCTCACAGATGATAAAGGTACACAATCTCTAAGCCTATGTTTGACACTTCATCTTACTATCACAGTACCCGTACTGACTTTGCCATCGGAGGGCTATAAGTCAGGCCAACCGGCGGCGGTCCTAACCTTTCTTGGTGATTGCAGGTTCCCCAATCTACACCATTCATCTCCGATTGGAGGTCAGACGACGAAGAATCAAAGTTGGTCTCTGACCAACATCTGTTAGTCAATTTTTGGCATTAACATTGAGATAATGAAATCATTGCTGGGGTTTCCTTATTGATCCTGGATCCTCCGTGTTTACACCACGAGCTTTTCGGATAAGCAAGTCTTCTTAGCAAATTCAGGAATCTCTTAACCAAGAAGGTTTCTAAAAAGTCTAAATCCATTGGATCTCAGATTTCCACTCCTATACATAAATGCTCCCCTATGGGATCCAAATTGGTCAATAGAATGTCCAAAATTAAGATCAATCATAATCATTCATCCGAGTGGCCTGGTGTAGATCACTCAGTTCCTGATCATGTCGATTTATTATTGAAGATAGACTGAATCCATCACTTCAAGATCTTTCATTTTTTATCCTAATAAAACCATGACCATCAGATCGGATCATCAAGTAGGGCATATGTGCAATCTCTCTATCTCCTCCTATTGTTATGGGTAATTCCGAGCATGTCCCTGATCATGGCCCAAAAGATGCACAGCCGTAGATATGTAGCCCATGAAGGCCAGCTTATCATACGTATTAGAGAAAGATCCAAGCTTGTCAAGGCATAGAGTCCTCATACTCGGTCAAAGCAGCATTCGCAGTATCAGTATCGCATTACGTTTCACACCCTTGGGATACAGATACATATCGTGTATTGTTAGGGATATATTGGTTGTATCGGGGAATGTATCGCACTTTTTGAGAAATATTGGGAAATTGATTGAATTTTTCAATTAAACTTCACGAATTGTCAAAATGGACCTTAATATACACATTTAAATCATAATATGTAAAAAAAAGAAGAAGTCCACATGATGGAGTTCCTTTGTAAAAGGATCCTAAGCCATGTGTTGTCCGACTGAACTGATATAACTATTGTTTAAATTGATTTCATAAGATATATAAATGTAAGAAGACATTAATGAAAATACAACCAATTCATTGACAAAGTAAAACAAACAAGAGAGTTGAGAAATATACCTATGGATGATGCAACTGACTAGGTATCCTCCAAATGCAGTTTTGACTATCTTAGTTCAACGCAATACAAGCTATCCTATATGGCTTAGATTTATACCGAGACTCAACGAAACCTAGAAAATGATTAACTATACTCAACAAATATAACCCCTTCGCAGAGTTAGTATGCGAGTCGAGCCTTACGATTTATTTATTTATTTATTTAGGAAGGAGAAACTAGAAAAAAATCGAACAAAAAATCATTTTTTTTCCAAAAAATTGGGGGACTCTTGTATGGCTGGACGATACCTGGATGATATCATCCAAGTATCGCCGATATTTAGAATATACTAAAAGAGATATTGCTGATATCTCGTGTGATATCGATATATCGCACGATAATATCGTCGATACGTAAGAACCACAGGATTTTTTGTGCTTCCAAGGCAGTTTCATGTCGCTAACCTTTGCAAACACTGAGTCAAAGCCACGAATACAATTCCGAGGCCTTAGCTTAGGCTTCAGATAATAGATAAAGTCTCAAGGACTCGACTTCAGTCCTAGATTGTGGAATTGGACTTGAGGCCTTAGCTTCGGCCTCAGGTGACAAATATAGAACTGAGGCCCATTCCATCCAATACAGGATAGAGAAGAGCAAATGTCTTCATTGTCATCACCAAATCTCATATTTCATTGAGGCCTCACCCTCATGTACTGTAGTTATTCCAGCTGACAACTCAACTAAAGATGTCGAGTGCTGACCGCACCAGACGTCCTCGGATCTGAGCACGTTACACACCGCCATACGGAGATAGCAACTACAATCAGGATACATAGAATCCGGACGTGATAAACACAGTCTCTCCCAATCTGAAAATGTATCCTAGCCAGGATATAATACGAAAACGTATCCTAGATGGAATTTATGAATCTACCGCCATCGGTTGTGGATCACCACCTATAAAAGGATGCCTCTGCATCACCTCTAGGTACGCATTCATGCACTACACAGTACAAAAAAAAGCTCTTATGCTCATTCATCTCCCTTACTGACTTAAACATCAGAGAGTCCTCCACTTCATGACCGACACCCCCTCATAATCTTCTCTTTGTAATCTTAGGTCCTACAATCGACCCCGTCCATCACCGTGCCCCCACCGAACAATGGAGATCCACCGTTTATTCTTAATCAACATCTGTCATCCAATTTCGAACATCAACACCTATCTCCTTGATGAGTGGCCTAGATATGTCCGATACTAACTCATTGTCGAACATATCATATCCTTTTTCAAGTCCCCTTCGCGTTCTCTTTATTTAGATCAGGGCATGGCTTCGGACCCAACCAGACTGATGTGTTTGTTTCTCTCAACTTGGATCCAAGTCATGACCGGGTTCGCTTGGACATTAGCCTGATCTTCGGATTTTTGAAATCTTCTTAAATGTTGCAGCCTTTCTAAACGTCTCTGGGAAGATTTTCCATTTTGAAAAGATTGTGAGAGACAACTCACCCAAAATATCATAGTTAGATTCATGATTTGGTCTGTTCTCTTGACGGGTCTCTTATAGATATGCTGAGTTTATTGCCCTATTAACGGAAACGATAAATATAACCATGTAGTATGCACTAACTCATTATTCTAAATGTGGACATAAGAGTTTGTGCTTTCACATTTATAAAATAATGGGCATCGCTGTAGGAAGATAAAATGATAGTGCTCGTGGGTGTGAGTATGTTTCACACCAATTGCGTTCACATCACATGATGGACTTTGATTGGTCCACGTCAAGTGGGCACTGAAAATGGGTGTAAACAGATATCAACCGTCCATCATGAGATCCATCCTATGAAATTTTTGTATCATTCCAAAATAAATCCTACTGCTACAGCCACGACCTAAAACATAGCAATCGGTCTGGATGAACACAAACTCGATAAGTGCTACGGCTACTCGCGAGAGTAGCCCCCGGAATCCTACTCTCTCACACACATTTACAATCTGGCACGTGTGTAGAAGTACTTCAGCCGGCTGCTCTCACGAGTTGTCTAGCATGGCTACACGTAGGTATCGTACAACGCTTGGACCGAAAAGCTTGCACGGTGCATTCCGGCTGGACTCTAATTCGGTAGTGACCCTCCACTACTCACCTCGGCACTCGTCGGTATTGAAAAAGCTCCATGGCCCACCATGGTGTATGTGTTTTATCAACGCCGTCCATTTATTTTGCCAGCTCATTTTGAGTCATGAGCCCACAATAGAGGCAGATACAACGGACCACGCCGTCATTTTAGGGCATGAGCCCAAAATAAGACAGATTCAAATCTCAGGTGGACCATACCTAGGATCCCGTGGTGATTGGATGTCCACTGTAAAAAAAATTCTAAGGACATCTAATCTTTTGATTAAGTCACATAGACCTGGATGACGGGAAAATACAAATATCAGCTTGATCCAAAACTTTGTCAGCCCTAGAAGTTTTTAATGGTAAGCATTTACTCACCACTATTTTCTATGGTGTGGCCCACCTGAGATTTAGATCTGTGTCATTCATTAGCTCAGGCCCTAAGATTAGCTGGAAAGATGGATAGACGGGGTGGATGAAACACATACATCATGGTAGGGCTCATTGATCCTTTTCCACCACCACCCGTGGTTACAAGAGGGATCACTACCGAATTTGAGTCCGCTCCTAGGATTCCGGGCCAAAAAGATTGCGTGGTGTAGCACACAGTAACAACGTCCGTACCGTATGTGGCTGGAAAATCTCCGTGCACCCACCATGATGTCTGTGTTTTATCCGTGCTGCTCCATTTTGCCTCATTTTAGCGCATAAGCCCAAAATACGAGGCAGATCCAAATCTTGTATTCGTGTTTTCCCTTCATAGGTTTTTTTTTTGCCCTAATCAGGTTGGATGAAAAAAATAATAATAAAAATTATTAAACCCTACTTCCTGTGGTATGGTCCACTTGAGATTTGGCTGTGCCTCAGTGGGGTGGCTACGGTCGGCGTATTACCAGTGGGTGTATGTACTAACCCTAAAATAAAAGCCGGCAAAATAGCGTGTATAGAACATCATGGTGGGGTGGGGCCCACAAGTTTTTTTATAACCGCACACAGTGATAATTTCGGTGTTGTGTGCTACATTACACAATCTGAGTAGATCGTCGATGGGCGGCGAGTGGGGCCCATAGTTTAATGATCCAAATAGTTGCCACTCTAGATGGTCCCAACACCATTCTTTAAAAGGGTCAAATATTTTACGGCAAGGATCATCCAACCATAGAACCCCCCGTAAACAATTTAAAAACCTCGAGGCCGAGCATTTCATTACGTGCACTTAGGCTACTCGCGTAGGAGGGAACAAGTGGGCCCAACTGCTTGATTATCTATACCATTGTGTTATTGGGCCCCAACCATGGATGGACCATGCTCCAAAATACTTCTCTGTAGGGCAATCTAGCCGTTCAGTTTTACAAAGGAAGTAAACAACCGATAGGGAATAAAAGGCCTGGATCATCAGATCTAGGATATTTTTGGGAGCATGGTTGATCCACATTAAGCGGCCAGACATCAACGGTTCGGAACTGCACTTGTCAACGGCTTAATGAGTTGGTGGCTGACGTGTACATGCAGTGTCATTGTTGCTTGTACTGACGTCTAAATATCATGCTGGACGCGACTTGCCTGTGCCCCCGGCCATGGAAGTTCCTGTTCTCGGAAACTATGTGGGGGCCAGAGAGATTCCCGTATAAAATCCACTCCGTCCATCAGTTTATCTGGGTGGTAATAACCGTATGAACGGTTTGGATGAAATGGAAACATCATGGTTGGCTTAAGGAAGGTTTCGATGGTGGATGTTTATGTTCTAACTCTTTTGTGTGGTGTGGCCCACCTGAGATTTTTATCTGGCTGATTTTTGGAATCCTCCCTTATTATGGTCTTCCAAAACTGATGGACGTGATAGATTTGTTACATACATCTCTGTGGACCCCACAGATACCAAGGATCTTCATGTGGCGGTGGCACAGGCAAGTTGCGTCCGATCACGCTGTAAAGTTGCTTATTTGTAATGGGCTTTGTTTTTCAGCGAAGCAGATTGTGTCCGACCACCGGTCGGACTTCTAAGCGTCCGACCAGCTCTAGTTGGGGGCCCACCATGATGTATCTATTTATCCACGCCGTCCATACTTTTTATCGAATAATGTTAAGGTATAGGCCCAAAAATGAGGTAGATACAACTCTCCAGTGGACCTTACCAGAGATGACTTTTGCATTTAATGCAACCCAAGTTTACTAATTTGTGTGGTCCACTAGAGCGTTATATCTGCCTATTTTTGGGCCCATGCCTTAACATGATATGAGAGAATGGATGGACCGTGTCGATAAACAGAAACATCACGGTGGGCCCCACGCAGATCTGGTCGGACGTTTGATGGTCCGACCGGGGTTCTGAATCTTCTGATGCAATCCGCTTCCGTTTCTCAGGATGACCGTCTCTCAGGAAGGTGGGTCATATGCGGATGGTTTTGGAACTCACACGTTGCACGTGTTCAATTTCACACGTGTTTAGGAGGGTAAATCACCACCTTCTAAAAAAATCTACCTTGTAGAACATGTGTGTGGACAATTTCTTAACGGCCATGCTTGTTTGCGTGGAGCAAATTAAAAATATATTATAGTTTTCAAGTGGTCTTTGTTAAGAGTTTTCTAAGTGAAATGGAATTTAAAATTTTTAAAATTATTCATATTTAATATTACTCTATTTCTACGGATTCCATTTAGATATTATTAAATTTCTATTAACCAAACAAGAAGGATTAGGATCTACCTGTACACATATCACATATGGAAATTTGGTGCCATAACTTCAAGCTGGAGGTAGAAAATTCTAATCTCATTGAGACGTTTTTCTATGAGTGTGAGGTACAAAAGACCAAGCATCACCTCTCATACCACATCGCATTATCAAGAATTTCTTCCCCACAAGGTACAAGTTTAAGATTACAATATAGAATCTCTATTATTGATGCATAGACGGCTAATTTATTTGAATATTTGGATTATACAAGTCTTTCTTTTCAATTCTCTCAAGAAAGAATTAGTATGGTACTCAAGCACTCTACAAAATTCAATATATTCTATTGCATCTTAAGTTTGTGATTTTGTCCATTCATGTGTTCAGATTGACTATTCCTCTACTTATCATTACAATCCACTTTTGATTTATTACTTATAAAAATTAAGTGATTTATCATAAGATCTCAACCATCAGAATTATCAAATCAAGTGCGATTAAAACTTTTTTAACGGTTAAAACAAAAGATAAATAGTTAAAATATTTACAACACTATTTAAAACCTTTTGGGTGTAAAGTCCAATAAAAAATCATTTGAGACCAATTCTTTGTTATATAAACATTCTTGAGCAACTAATGGAACTATTAATAAATCATACGAACCTCAATCATATCATAATGCAGCACCAAACGACACCCACATATGAGCCATTGCAATTTATCTATGAAGTGAGCTACAATGAATTATATAAAGAACTTGAACTTCCCATATGTTATTAAGTATAATGATTAGTTAGAGAAAATACACATAAAAGTTAATGTAGATAAGATATAACGGATCTCTCGATCTAAAAATTTAAAGTGATCTTTCAATGTAAGTAGTTAACGAGTTAAATAATAAGATCCCGTATCCTTGAATGCTAACACTCCTATGTAGGGTAGGTAATGGCACAAACTTATCCTTGACTTTGGCGATAATGACCTTCCATCTCAATTCATCATTGATTCCCTCACAGAGAATGACTATACAAGACTAACTACATTTATGTTCTAAGACCTGTTAGGTAGTCATGGAATAACAAGGTATCGATCTCCATGAGACATAATTATCCCTCGATCAATAATCATTGTATCTAAACTTAATTTTGAAGTATAAAACCTCACTTTTTAACCCATTCACACAAGCACACACATAAGAATGCTCTCTTGCACACCATGTTAGGTGAGAATTTGTGCACACCTTTGCACACGCGTCATGGACACAAAATCCGAACAATCCATGTGATGCGACACCTAATGAAACCCCCATATCCCAACTCATAGCATGATCTAAAACTGCAATGGAACCTTTGCTATGGCCTACTAGAGTTTTGGATTAGGCTAATATCTAAACCTGGAGGGTTTCATGGGGTGTCGCATTATGTGGACTGTTCAGATTTTGTACCTATGACATGTGTGCAAAGGTGCGAAGGAGAGCATTTCTCATATATGTATGTATGCGTCTATATATTAGACTTGTGGTCATTATGATCTATGGTCAAGATCATCAAATCAATCGTTAAAATTATTGCATTAGCTTTTCAGGGCACAAAACTTCGGCAATGCTGAGAATAAACTATATTCTTCAAATGAGTACTACTCACATGCACCTACATGCACTATCACATGCGACGGCAGGCAAAATCTTCCTTACAATTAGCATTTCCACTTACTAAATCTTAACCTCACAAAAGGACATCGAAAGGGTTTCAAATATAATTAAAGGGCATTTAAGAAACTTAAAAGAGCATGGCTTTGCCCTACATTTATTTAAGTATACATCCAAAAAGAGAGCTCCCCTACTATGATAATTCACCATTTGAATGAAAGGGTGGCTCATCTTTTCACTTTTGGGGTCTATGCGGCCAGCAAGGGTAGCATTAGGTGAGGGACCAACCTTGCCCATTGAACTAGACCTAGCTTTGTATGGGCTCGAACTTATTAACTTGGGCCATGGCCTGGCATGCGTTGCTCGATTAATTTTTGAAAGCTTGGGCTCAAGTCATTTTAGCATGACTTGGCCTAACCTGGCTTCAAATGTATATGTTTGGCACCTTACAAATATGTTATTTTAATCCTATAAGATAATTTGCGCATCTTCAATATAGACCCTTTTTTTCCCCTTAGTCGTGCAATGTACCCACACAGTTAGTCACACTATGCAGGCCAGACACAATCTTCAATATTGACAGTTGATTTAGTTCCTCTTGACTGCCTATATTGTTATATAAGTGTGGCCCACTTGATCATCCAATAGATTAGAAATATTCAAGTGGGGTAGAGATTTTATCTGTTTTTGGGTCGACCTAGTTCCAAACCAGATCTGGGCTCGGACAATGTCATTCATAGTCAATCAAGCAGCTCCAACCATCCAATTGATGACCATCAAATAGACGGTCAAAACGAAATGAATAAGTGGTCCAAATCTCAAGCGCTTGATAGCGTATTAAATAATCGCATTCTCCATATAATTTTTAGGCCGAGCTCAATCCAAAGTTAGGTCGATTTGCACGGTTTGGATTGCCCTAAGACCACCACATGAGTATGGTTTTTCTCCAATAATCATCGATTGGATTTAGGTGGTCCATCTGTAAGGACAGTTCAGCAAAAGAAATCCAATTTTCACCTCTTCACGTGCGTTGCACGTGCCAACTCTACTAGAAACTATCATACACCGCAATCGTACTCGAAGCATGTTCGTAACATGCAAGTGGCAATTTTTCTTGATTGACTTGACTACTTACCCCAGGAATACTCCCGTCAAAACCGTTGAAGAGATTGTAGCCGTTGTTCAAGAAAAGTGTTCTGGCCCACCTTCCTGATCATTCTTATTTTCAAAAGATAAAATAAAACCATGGGACTCACCGGATGAACGGTCAGGATCTAGGCCCAAAAGGGGGTGAGAGTAGGATTCGTATGGGCTGGCTGCTCTCGCGAGTACCTAAAATAGCATGGATGGACCCTTAAATACTCCCAACCTGCGTAAACCTCCCTACCTTCCCTTTAAATCCCTTCTCAGAAAAAAAAAGAAGAAGAGAGAAAATAAAAGAAAATAAAAACAAAAAAAGAAAAGAAAATCTCTCTCGCTCTCTCTCTCATACCTTCCCTCTCTCTTTTTTTACCCCGCTGCCATTCCCTCCCTTGTAAGAGGTATCTCTCTCTCTCTCTCTCTCTCTCTCTCTCTCTCTCTCTCTCTCTCCTGTTCTGTTTTTACCATTTACATACGAGAGTAATCGATCGAGGTCAATCTCAAGAAAAAAACTAATACCCATTTCTCCTCAGGACTGATTCCACGTGGGTTTTGACGCTCAGCCTCTTTTATGGAGGTTTCTTACTCTCCCTCTCTCTCCCTTGCTTGTTGCATGTCTTTCTCTGTTACATGTTCTCTTTTCTTTGTTTCTCTTTAATGGGTTTTTTCTTTCATGTTGTTTGGTTAGTGTTACTGTTGTTTTTTAGTTAAAAACGAGTAGAATTTTGGTGGATCACATGGCAATTCTTGCGACGTGCCGGATGTTGCGATCTTTAGTTGTATACCGCTTTCTCCGATTCGAATATGGATTTCCGTACCTGGGTTATGTAGGAATTTCTTTTTATAATGGTTGTTTGTAGGTATTATACGATGCACGGTCGAGATAGAGTTCTATTTTTTCTTTGTTCGATTCAAAGCAGTAGTTTTGATTCATGTGGGCTGACTTTTGGTAACCTAAGCTGTTCATCTAGTGGGCCATTCCCCAATATGTTCTCTGAGTCCATCTGATTGGCGGCTTGCCACTAGTCAACTGCCGCGGATGGTCCACGTTTGATGGGGGCTGCTGATCAGTCATTTGGGATAATCTAATGGGGGAGCTTATTGGGTTATTTCCCAGCCATTATGGGTCCCAACATGTGAATGGTTTGGATCGCCTGAAGGTGGCCCATGCACGTACATTTAATCCGGCGAGTCGTAGAAATTGCTCATTGGGGGATTGTTAATTTGCTAGTATGCTTAATGGGTTTCTTAGTTCTGCTAAACTGATGTTAATCTTTACAAACTGCTGTTGTGTGATGCCGGGAATTTCCATCTTTGTCTTTGTTACGATTGAATTTTTATTTTGGAAAGCTCGTTAGATTGAATGTTGCTCATTTTATTAAGATAATATGGGATTTTTCTTTCTCTAGTGGCCAATATCATTTGTGCGTTTCTTTAATTTTTACTCTTTTCAAATTCTGTAATTTTGGATTGAAACCATGGGATGATGTTGGTCTACTCGTGTTTTGATAACGGAAATGAAATTGGGTTTCTTGTTATAGGTTTGTGATTATTAAACTCTGTTTGCGTATTTCTTCTCAATGACAGTTGGGAATTTTGTTTTTTAGTTATTTCTATATTTCTATGCAGAGTGCTTGACGTCCATGTCAGCATTTTTTTTTCTTCTAGTTTTGAGTGTTCATTCTGAGAATCATTTGAGTGGAATAAGAGGTTAGGAATTTTCCTTGTGAAATATTTTCTAATTGTTATTGATTGTGCTAAAATAGATCTTGGGTCATTTTTTTTCTTCTTCTTCTTTTCTTGTTACATAGATGTATAATTTGTTTCATTCCTATGCTGATCTAAAGCTAAATGGGGTTTTCTTAAAGAGGCTTAATGAATTTATATTCATGGGTCCACTATTAGTTAGGAATCTTTTACCCGAAGTTTTTATTATTTCTCTTGTTTCGATTAGTTATGTTTTGTGGTTTGTTGTTTGATGCATTTTCACTTGAGATTTGCCTCACACATTCTGCCAAGAAAAAAGAGATTCCTTTGCAAATATTAAGTTCCACTGGTCCTTGTAAATCAGACACATTAGCTTTGTTTGAAGTATTTCTAATCAAGGAATTCTCATTTGTAAAAGTATATTAAAAAAAGAAGAAGATGAAACTTACTTCTTATCATCAAACTTGGGTTTTTAGTTCTAACTTAGATGAAAAGAGAATAGAGTGCCCACAATAGCGCTCCGCTGTATATGAAGGCAATTTTGGTCACTGACTTCAGTGACAAGTATCACATCATGAGGTGTATTGTAATTTAGAGGCTCTAATTATGTCCACCCATTGCTGATGAATTTTGTTAATGTTCACAGTGATGATCACAATCATTAGCAAAGAGATGTCATGATGTTTGGTTTGCGTAGTAGGTGTTTTCCTCGGTAGGGCTTGTTTTATTACGAGGAATTCACGGTATGATTTTTTTTAACAAAATCCGCGGTGTGGAAATGGATAACATAATGCTTATTCAGTGACTATTTCCATTTGCATTACTGAAAAATGGATTCCATTATTAAGGGTTTGTTTCATTCACAAGTGGAAATCCCAAACTCATTAGACAATGGTCACCTTTTATATCTCGAGCTAGAGAATTGTCACCGTGGATAAGGCGAATATTATTTTTTGAAAGGTGGATAAGGCTAATAATTACTTTGTGGAATTCACAATGTTTTTTGCAAATCAAGTAAGGGAAACTTATTGTCAAAGGAAAACGGTTTCTTTTCCTTTGGAATAATTGTAATCAAACAGGCCCTTAAAAGAATGCAACATTCAGGTTAGGTATTTTATGCAATTGGTATCCTGTTTTAGGGATATTCCTTCTGTAGGAACGTACACAGGCCTCATAACATTGAGCTTCTTACTGATGCTATATTTTGAGTACCTTTGAATATTTATAGCCATTGAATCATCAACTAATTTTTCAATTTTATACTTACATTATGCTTTTAGTACAGCCTCTTCGTGGTGCCATATACTCCTGTCTTAACCATTTGTTTCATGTTAGGGTAATGCAGTTGCAAGTACATGATTCTTGGTTACTTTTTACATTTCACCTGATTTTTTGCCATTTACGATGTCAACGGGCAAGTGTTGGTTGCATTTCAGTGGTCATATCATGCCTTTATGCTTATTCATTAATCTCAATTTTTTTGAAAATAACTGTGATATTCTATTATTTATTCAAACGGCAATTTGTTTGATAGACCCCTCATTTGCTCATGTCATTCGTATTGGACCAAAGATTGTGGGCCCCTGTTTTCAACAATGACTAGGATGTATTTTGTGTTTTCTTTGAAGTACTGAGTCATTTTTTTACAATCGAATGGCAATCTTTTTTTGTTTCCTCCCTCTTACATTCAATTGCTTGACAGATGGGTTCAGTTGAAGTAGATCATGATGAGGAGTGCATGGAAGAAACATCAGCCTACCAGTTGCTTTCGACAGCTTCTCCGGACATAAGTGGCATCTATGGGGACCCACAGGTACCTCCTCGAGTAGGCAATGAGTATCAAGTTGAAATTCCACCACTAACAACAGAATCAGGACGTCTTCAGCCGATACGCCATCCAACTGATACCAAACAGATGTTTGATGTTGACAACTCTATCCAAATAGGATTACCCATCCCAGTTATGTGGGTCCATGATGTAGTTGATCAAATGAAACATGAACAGCTAGAATTTTTCGGGAACATGATTGTTGCAGATACAACTCGGGCTATAGACTCTGAAGTGGTAGGTGATGAGATGGACATGGATTTGTCTTTGCAGCAACTAAAGATGCCCAGCCTTGACAACAAGTGTGAAAGCAAAGGTTACATTCCGGTGCCCGGCTCGTTGGGTGGCTCTTGGAGTGATATCGAACAAGAGAGTTTTATCCTTGGGCTCTACATTTTTGGGAAGAATCTCATTCAAGTCCAGAGATTTGTTGGGAGTAAAGATATGGGTGACGTTCAATCGTTCTATTATGGAAAGTTTTATCGGTCCGAAGGTCATCGTAGATGGTCAGAGTGTCGGAAGATGAGAAGCAGGAGGTGCATACATGGCCAACGAATTTTTACCGGATGGAGGCAACATGAACTGTTGTCACGACTGCTACCCCACATGTCAGAAGAATCTGGAAATACTTTGCATGAGGTAATTTTAAATTTATGGTATTTAAAATTTTCATGGTACACAAATTCAGCTTCACCACCTTTCTCAAAAAAGAAAAAAAAAAAGAAAAAAAGAAAAAAGGAAAACAAGGAGCTTTATCTTGATTTCAACTTCATTTTTGTTCTTTAGATAATTAGTTTTAAGGTTAGAATTGCATGTGATTCATGTAGCTTATCAGCTGTGGAATGCTTCACAGCCTTCATCTTTTCTTTTTTACCTAGTTCTTGGTTTTTTGATGAGCTATTCGCGTTTGAAGTATATTGTAACATATGTGGATTTGTAAGAATCTACTAGATTTGGACAAACGAATTGATTTCGAAGTTGAAACTTCTTCCATTCGTTATTTTCTTTTTCTTCGAACTTTTTTATTTTTATTTTTTATTTTATAACTTCAATTTACTAGCAATCAATTTATGCATCATTGGTATCGACAATGAATTGCAAGCTGTTTTAGACATGTAGTGTATTATTTCTAATTGAAGTTAACATTCACCTATTTTTGGTGAAAATCTCTTGATCAAATTAAAGAAAGGAATGCATTTTTTTCTTGTCTCACTTGTTTCAATAGGATGTTGAGATGAATTGAGTGTTGTAGAGATGCAGATGTTGAGATGCATGTCTGGGAAAACTAGGAACTATAGAATCAAGAACGAGATAATCTGAAACAACTAAGGGGTAGCCCCAATGAGAGAGAATGAAGGAGAGCAGATTGGGATGGTTCATGTACTGAGTGTAGGGCCTTAGGAATTTTGGCGAAACAAGATTCATGATGCCGACCCCAACTAGCTGGGCTAACGCTATGAGGACGGTGGTTGCATTTTTACATTGAATGAAATGCATGCTAGATGAAAGAATAAGATTAATTGTGGTAACTCATGGGACTCACACATGCATATAGTTACGCACAGATTTCTTTCAGGAGAAATTCAGTATCAGCATCTAAAAAGGTTTCTCACAGATGGAAAAATGCTGATGCATTTGACAGTCATGAAGATGGAGAAAGAAAAAGAATGGGCAGGTTAATCTAGGCCCAGTTTAGAAAGTCCGAAAAATTCAAATAAGCGTTGTTTGGAAACCACAGAAACCTGATTTCAAAGGTTGGCAAGTTGAGAAAGTCCATTGAAGTGGACTGAAGTACCAGCAAGCAAAATGCAGCTGGCTGCCAAATTTCATTGCAATGGCCATTCTGCTCCACACAAATTCAGTAATTTCCAAACTCACCTTGGAGGCTAGGAACCACTGTGGCACATAGATGGTGATGGAAAACGATGAAAGATGAAAACTCAGTAATAACTAGTCTAGTGACTTGATCTAGAAGAAACAGAATGGAAAAGGTGAAAGAAGAAAATGTTTTATGGTGATGGAAATTTGGTAATTTTTGGGTGTTTCCCATATTCAAGTTCCTTTTCTAGCTTCCCTGTTCAGCTCAAACTTCGGAGTAAGATTTGGCCAGACAACTATACCTCAAGGAAATGCAAGATCAGCAAAAGACAGCTCTCCAAAGTAGTATCCTTTTGCAGTTCGGAAATATCCAATTACATAAAACAGAAATGGCCTACTAGAGTCTTATGGACCAGACATGACTCAGGTGTTGATGCCTGCCTTCCATGATATGGACCAGACATATAGGAGTCGTACATGCTCTGCAGTCCTTTTCATCAGGGGCTAAGTTCTCAAAATCTATATGGTTATTCTAGTGGGATAATTCCGTACAGAATTGTGTTACACTTTCCATTTGTTTCTACATGTATTTAATGGCTTCATCATTTGTTATTCTCGTGCTTCATTGCAAAGATCTGCTTCACTGTAGCCTCTAGTGATCGCCACCTTTTATTCTCGTTCAACGCCATGAAATGGTTCTCCCCATTGTGAGTTCCTGAAAAATTCGACAGTCAGTTGGGTCCCATCATAGATCAGCCATGGTAGAAATGTATCACTGCTCAGCCAATCCTAGCCGTCCAATTGGTCTGCAAATTTGCAACCGTCAACAATGAAAACCCAGTAGCCAGATGGGTAGGGTTCTCCAATATGTGCAATTTCCAGATGATGGATTGTTCATGGTGGGCACCACCCTGATAAATAGGCCAGATCATGGAACACTATGTCACACTTCCAATTAGGGCTTGTCAATTGGTACCTGGACCCATGGTACCTGATGGACCCTATTAAGAACCGGGTCAAGGTAGGTTTGGGTTCTGGTCCAATTAATTTTAACAGTACAATTATATATGATGGGTTTGGCCAACGTCCCCACCTTCATGGGAACATTAGCAATGTCCCCAAAAGCCTTAAATTGACACGTGGGATGCCCAATCATTGATATGAACCGTCCATTCTTTCATACAA
This sequence comes from Liriodendron chinense, assembly GCA_003013855.2. Classification (NCBI taxonomy): domain Eukaryota; kingdom Viridiplantae; phylum Streptophyta; class Magnoliopsida; order Magnoliales; family Magnoliaceae; genus Liriodendron; species Liriodendron chinense. The sequence goes on along the minus strand of ML058484.1, from coordinate 10,370,984 downwards.
CTGGGGACAAGCAATGGTGCAAAAATCACGCCAATCGGACGATTGAGCAGAAAATGGACAATCAAGATTGAGCAGAAAAACAAAATAGATGCAATCATCATCTGGAACCATCTCTATGCTAGATCCCATTTCGTATTGCTTATGATTCCGAAGTAGTACTTTGGTTTGATGATTCTAACCGTGCAATCTATGGCTCGTAAATGGTTGGAACAATTTGACCTCATTCATAGGGTTAGGATCATCCAATTGGCGTGAATCTTGCACCATGGCTTGCTCCCAATGGTTCTTTTGATTGATGACTGGACGTTCCATGTGTCAATTAAAAGCTTTGGTGACGTTGGCAAAACCCATATTTAATATATATATATATATATATATATATATATATATATATATATATATATATATATATATATATATTGATGATTCTAGTAACAAAATGAGGTTTTCTAAGACACATGCATGTAAGAGAGCCTGTTTATAGATCACACATGTCAAAAGTGACAGTCTAATCCATCCATCAGGTGGGCCCAACCGTATGAATGTTTTTATCAGCCTGAACTCAACTTTGAAACCTAGACCTGATAGGTACCCAAATCCAATCGGATCTGGGTCTTCAAGAACTAGACTTGGACCTGGCAAGATCCAAACCCAGTTAGCCCAGGTACAAGTACTATATGACCTGATCCATTGACAGCCCTACTTCTAATTTGAGTGCGCACCAGATAAGGAAATTGGTGCACTCACATTAGATATCCATCTATTTGCACAGTAAGAATTATCATTTCATCTGTTTATGAGAAAATCCTTCCATTTCATTTCTTTTTCTCCTTTTCTTCTTTTTTCAGGCCACTAGACACTTGGCGAGGGCAAAGTCTCTCTGGAAGAATATGTCTCCACTTTAAAGGCTATGGTCGGCCTGAACATTCTAGTAGAAGCTGTAGGTGTTGGCAAGGGGAAGCATGACCTCACTGGTGTTGCCATGGAGCCTGTAAAGGCAAATCCACCCATTTCCACTCGTTCCGAATTACCCGTTGGCAAAGCATGCTCATCTCTCTCATCTGCAGAGATAATCAAATTTCTAACGGGCGATTTCAGGTTGAGCAAGGCGCGGTCGAACGATCTCTTCTGGGAGGCTGTTTGGCCCCGTTTGCTTGCGAGTGGGTGGCACTCCGAGCAGCCCAAAAATAATGGTTACGCAACTTCCAAGGCTTCTTTGGTGTTTCTCATCCCTGGCATTAAGAAGTTCTCGAGAAGGAAACTTGTGAAAGGAAACCACTATTTTGATTCTGTCAGTGATGTCTTGAACAAAGTGGCGGCGGATCCGATGCTTCTCGAGTTTGAGGTTGAAGCGGTTCATGGTGACAGAATGAAGGAAGAAAATGGGTGGGACCCAAATGCCGAATTCCACAAAATGGGTCCCCCGTCTGATCATCAGCGCCATTGCTATCTTCGGCCAAGAGTTCAAGACTGCGATTCCAAGCTTACTGAAATTTACAGTTGTGGATACTAGTTTGGTTCATGGAGAAAAATCCAGTAAGGTAAGAGAATTGAGAAGCTTACCCATCGACACTGCTCGTACTTCCAGACCCAAAAACCCTTCAAAAGAAAGGGACGATAATGATAGCTCCGAAGATGAGCCAGCAGATGAGCCAGCCTCTGCTGATAAGATATCTAATGATCAAGAGGACTCCTTCCCCACTACATTCGATGATAAGAAAGGGATGTTGATAGATGGGCTGGATTATGCAATTAATCTTTCAAAGCAAGGAACTGTGGTAGGTGGGCTGCATGATAATTGTGAGGACAGGTACCCTGATCTATTGAACAAACAACACCCAAGAAAGAGCATAAAGCGTCAGTTCAGTCGCAGGGTAGAATCTGTCCGTCCAAAATATTTGTCACCCATCTTGAAACGACGGAGATTAAACGCTTGTAATCGTGAAGAGAGCAGGCGCTGCACTAATGCCCTCCCCACGGGCCCTCATTTGAATGAAGAGGAGCGTCAGTGGCAGTCACACTCACTTGAAGCAAGCAATACTGTGGTCACTGAAGTGGTGGGCCCCTCTCAACCAAAGGTATCTGCCAGCTCTTCAGGTAAAGGAAGTGCAGATGGGAGCAGTGGATGCATTCTCAGCGAGAATGGTTTCAGTATCAGCACTGTTAGTGAGACTGTTTCTCATGATAAACCTCAAAAGAGGGCTTTGATTGACCTGAACCTCCCACACCTTCTGCCAGATTTTGAGACAGATGGGCCCTTCATCGAAGCAGCAGACAGCCAGGAGGATTTTAGTACAAAAGGGTCTTCCTTCCCACCAGAATCAAATCAGGGGCATGAAGATTCCTGGGCCCCAGTCACCTCCAATGGCATGGATAGTGCTGATCTGCCGGTTGCAAATTCTCGGAGGCAGAGCACTAGAAACCGGCCATTGACGACGAGGGTGTTGGAAGCTCTCGAATGTGGGTTCTTTAACACGAGACGGAGGGGGAGGGGCACAAAGGCCCAGCCACGTGGGAATCTGATGCCCAGGCCTCCTCGGCGGCGGCGAGGAGCCCGTGATGGTGTCAGAGTTTCCGATTCTGGTAATGCCGGTACTGACATCACAGGATTCCCAGGTAGATGGGGCGGATGAGTGTAGTAGTAACATGAATGTGGTTAGTGAGTCTCAGATTCGAGTTGGAAGGAAAGGAACGCACGAGTTTCTTGAGGTCCCAAGAACTGCCTATGTGCCAGGAATTTTCACAGGAAGCGAGAGCAGATGTGGTTAGGGCTACCAGATGTTTGGTTCGTATGATTTTAAGTTGGATGCAGCATCTGCAACTTCTGAAAATTTGGGAATCAGACACGAGGGGACTGTTTAGGCTGCATTTAGGTGCGTGATTGAATTGAATTGTGATAAGAGGGCTACTTTTGAGTTATGAATACTGGGAACCATCACTACAATCAGATCATTCCTCTTGATTGGACTGGATGTTTACAATTCTGTTCAGTTGCACATCCAAATACAGCCTTGATCACATGAGTCTGACTGAACAATTGTGTGCTTCAATCGCCTATTGCAGCTCATGATGAGGAATGCAGTTTTCAGTTTCTGATCGCAGTTTCTGTGGCTGGGATACCTCATTGTACAAAGTGAGCATCCGTATTTATCTGATCATGCCGTGTTGTAGCAGGTATGGTTTTTCATGTGATTACAAGTTCCTATACTTCATCTATAATGATTCAAAATTTCATCTTTGTGGGCGTTGCTTATATTCCATCCGCTTCACATATACGAATGATTCATGATTTGGAAATTAACCTTTGTTTCTGAAATTTTCCTTAAGCATAAAAACAAAGTTCTACTCTTTCACAACGTGCGGATGCAATCACTGGAAAATACAAATTCATCTACAGTTGAAAGTATTATGAATGTGTTTCATTGCAAGTGCCTAAACATGGTTGGGGCTTGTGCTGGCTCTGGGTGATGCATTCTGACCGTAGATCGATCGTATATTTCTTAAAGGGGCCCAAGAAGGGACCCCAACTTGCTTGTGTGGACTGGATGTAAAACAGCACTATATGCATGGTATTTTGGGCATTTTAGGGAAAACCTTTGATGGGATTTAGAATCTATTAAGTAGTTGTTTAGTTTCTTGTTTTAGTGTAGGTCCATCTGCTAATCGTTTATAGGTTAAAAATAGTAAGGTTTTGATTTGTGAGGTTGCATTGGATCTCTATCTTAGTATCTTTTGTCTTTAAGCCCGTATAAAGACATCTAGGGCTTGTTTGGCAACATCGAATCCGAGGGATTTGCTGTTTTTTGGTCATTTGGTAGCAAGGAGTTGGAGGGATTTGGATTTGAGAGGCATCCAGAAGAGATTTTTTTGAACTCCCGCCTCAAAGCTACAATTTCAAGTCCGCCCAATTTCACAGGATTTCAAATCTGCACTCCTTGGTAGAGGGTTGACAAATATTTGACTGGAATAATTAAAAAAAAAAAGGTGCAAGTTTTAGTTGAAAATACTCTTGCAAAGGGAGATAACCCTAAGGGCATGTTTGGACACACGAAATCCACAGCAAAAGAAAGGAGAAAAACAATAACTATTGAATGATTATTTCCAAGAGAAATTTAAACACAAATTGCAATTTTGTTTTCTTGTTTGGATAGCAAGTGGAAATCTCATATTCATTGCACAATACTCATGAGGGGTGGCAATAGGTCTGGTCGGTTTGTGTTTCGCCACCCCTAAGGCTCACCTAATTTCTTGTCCCAAAAATCCAAATTATGGAAAGTGTAATAATTGCTTGGTGAAATCCACCATTTTATTTGCTATCCAAGCAACACAAATTATCATGTAAAAAGAAAACCTTTTCCTGTTCTGCTGTTTGGCATTGAATCTATGGTTTCCAAACATCTTTTCATTCTGTGGTTTGTGTAAAACCTGGTTCTTCTTCATCTTTTCTTTCCCTCTTTCTTTCTCATCCATCCTATGTTTGCTATCATACGTCCGTGCTATCATTCCACTACCTGCCCATCAACCAATGACTACTGTGGCGAGTCGACTCATTATCCCTTCCTCACTACAAAACTACACCATCCATTGGGCGTTCAAAAGCGTTTTGTAAGAGTTTGGCGACGATGAATGAGGCATGCAATGGGTAAGAGAAGTCAAAGAAGGAATAAGAGAAATTACTGAATTGGTAAAAATCCCACAGAGATCACCCGTTGATAAATCCGAAGGATCACATCTGGTGAAATCATCAGTCCTAACGACATATGTGAAGAAAGTCCGTCACTGGATTGATTGAATGCCAGTGGAACAACTGAGGAAGCTATCGATGAACTAATCAAGGATGTGACAGGTGAAGCAAAAGAGAGATGAACGGCTAGGATGGTGGAAAAAGGACATGAACGGCCCATCATTCATATGGGCAGCCGGTCTAGGGAAATAGCAAATTGTAGAAATTTCACAGCGATAGATGAAAAACTCATGACTGGAAAGACTGCTGCGAGTGAGGTACTTCACAAATCCAACATTTAGTACAAGCAAACTCCATTACCAAAGACAAGATGAAAGCCATTATGGAAGATGGGAGAGGTGAAGGGATTGGATTTTCTTTATATTTTATCTGAAATGAATTCTGACTAGACTTTTGGATTTTTCAGCTAAGCCAACTTACTTTGAGTAAGTATGAGGCACTAGGGGCGTGTTTGGATACAATTACATCATAGCAAATACTGGAAATTTTATCCTTGATTTTAAGTGTGTTTGGCAAAAATGAGAAATGAAAATTCAAACCCGTGCATTTCCCCCTACATTATGTCAGTAATCAAAGATATCCCATGGGAAATACATCTCATTACAACGTGCATTAAGGTGTGAGGTCCACCTTAATGTATGCGTTGTATATTTAAGTTGTCCATCCATTAATGTGAGCCCTACATGCCTAATCACCTCACTTCCAAACACATGATTAGTCAAATTGGTAGAAACTCTAGCAATTTACATTTTTATTACCCAAATACATGCATTAGTTAGTAAAAATACACTGGCAACTACGATCAGTGTGATGGGTAAGTCATGATTACTTATTTGTGATACAATACCATGGTAAGTGGCAATCCAAACAGGCCCTAAGAGCAGAAGTTGATGCTTGGAACATGGAAATCATGAAGGCCAAAGAAGAGATGGCTTGACATTTTGCCAACCTGACGTGTAGAGGTTTACTATCAACTTCCACCAAGGCAGAAGAAGGTTCCTCATAGACACACCTTGTGTAACTTGAGGATGAGTTTTTCTCAAGTGGAGGGGAATTGATGCATCTAGGCAGGAGAATGATCCCAATGCGTCTGAAGCGTGACATTGGCTTCCAACTTGAGGATGAGTTTTTCATGATCTAGAGGCAATTGATGCATCATGACCGTTTGTGCCAATCATATCGGTGTTAAAAGGACCCAAGAATGGACCCCACTTTGATTGTGCGGGCTGGATGTAAACCATCGCCATTTGCATGGTTCAGAGAAAATCCTTTATATGGGATTTAGAATCTCGTTTAGAATCTCGTCTGGTTTCCTATTTTAGAAGAAGTCCATCCATCTCAATCTCGTTAGTCTAAAAATATTAAAGTTTAGACCGTGTTTAGCTCTACCAAATTTCTTGAAATATCATGAAAAATTACACATAAATTTCTTCTCTATTTTCAAATCCACTACATCCATGGGCCTCACACTGATGAATGTGTTTTATTCACACTGTTGATGCTGAAAACTGGTCAACAGACAAGATGAGGTGACCTCCAACTCGTCAGCAGACGAGATGAGGTGACTTCCAGCTTGGACGGATGGATGCAACTGATCTCCTGCAGGTATGTGGTTTGGATCTGGACTGAAGGTTTCTTAGATCCTATAGAGCACAAAGAAAAGCTAAGGGGGGTGGCTAGGGTCCAGCTGTTAGCCCTCCGATGCCTAAGTTAGTTGGATCTTGAAAGATTAAATATCTCTCTTTAGATTAGTTTTTGTATCGTACCTTGATAATGAAGAAGACGTGTCCATTTATAAACCTATGTTGCAGAGTTGTATTTCCTTTTTGAAACCGTAATTTTAGGGGAGGGATTCTCGGATCAGCGTGATCTTTGGGCCATTCCGTAGTTATGGGAGATGTTCCCGCATTCCACGACGATTCTCCAAATCTTTCGCCTATTTTCCTGGTTGAAGCCTAAGATCTCAGCAGGTCGTTCTGGAGGTCTCAGGTCATCCTGGAGGTTGTCAGGTCTCAGGTCATCAGGTCATCAGGTCATCATATCGAAACCTCGGTTCTTGTCATCGGCCCAATCTCAGGTCGACCTCTGCTCTTGTCCTCGGCCTAGTGTCAGGTTGGATTTGAGGACCTGTACCTGAGCCCGCTGGACTATGGGCTTTCCTCGTAGCCTGAGGTCAGCTCGGATTTATCCACAACAGAAGCCCTCTTACTTTCGAGCCTGACTTGCTCGGCTTGGGAGTAAAGAGAAATAGATGAGTTGACATTTGAGTTTGGCCAACTGCATGAGGTCGGCCTGGTAGTTTGGCTCGTAGGCTTTGCCAATTATACGGGTTGACATATAGAGGTGGCATTTGGACACTTCGCATTTTGGTCTGACTCTTTCGTCCATTTTGATTACCCAAGTTTGTCTTTTAACTCTTGGTATAGGGTTATTCTTCGATTGCCCAGGTCGGTCCTTCGACTCTTAGTCTAAGGCCATTCCGACCGCCTAGGTCGGTCTTTCGACACTTGGTCTAGGGCTCTTCCGACTACCTAAGTCGGTCTTTCGACTCTTGGTCTAAGGTTCTTCCGACTGCCCAGGTTAGTCTTTCGACTCTTGGTCTAGGGCTCTTCCGACTGCCCAGGTCGGTCCTCAACTCTTGGTCTAGGGCTCTTCCGATTGCCCAGGTCGGTCTTTTGACTCTTAGTCTAAGGCTCTTCCGACTGCCCAGATCGGTCTTTCGACACTTGGTCTAGGGCCCTTCCGACTGCCCAGGTCGATCTTTCAACTCTCAGTCTAGGGCTCTTATAGCTCACCTCGGCCTCGTCGGCCTCTAGGCTCTGATAGCTAGCTCGGCCTCGTCGGCCTCTGGGCTCTGATAGCTCACCTCGGCCTTATCAACTTCTTACATGTGCTATGTAAATGACCTCGAATAGGTCGTCTTGGGGAAGGTCGTCCTGTTGTAGGACTTCCTAGGCAGATCTTCTTGAGCAGTTTTTACTAAACAGGTTTTCCTGGGCAGGTCCTTCTGGACAGGTCTTCCTGAGAAGGTCCTCCTGGACAGGTCTTCCCGGGCTCTTTCTTCAGCCCATTTATCAAATTTGTAAGGCGGTGCACTTACTCGGAGAAGAAGAACTAGAATCGTGCGCCGAGCTCAGAAATGGTGAGAACACAACTTTGTCGTTCCCACAAACGGCACCAATCTGTTGATGCTGAAAACTGGTTAACAGAAGAGATGAGGTGACCTCCAACTGGTCAGCAGATGAGATGAGGTGACCTCCAACTTAGACGGATGCAATTGATCTCCTGCAAGAATGCGGTCTGGATCTGGACTGAAGGTTTCTTAAATCCTGTAGAGCACAAAGGAAAGCTAAGGAGGGTGGCTAGGGTCCAGCCGTTAGCCCTCCGATACCTAAATTAGTTAGATCTTGAAAGATAAAATATCTCTCTTTAGATCAGTTTTTATATCGTACCTTGATAATGAAAAAAAATGTCCATTTATAGACTTAGGTTGCAGAGTTCTATTCTCTTTTTTAAGCCATAATTTTATGGGAAAGATTCTCGGATCAGCGCGATCCTTGGGCCGTTCCGTAGATATGAGAGATGTTCCCATATTCCCCAACGATTCTCCAGATCTTTTGCTTATTTTCCTGGCTGAAGCCTAAGATTTTGGCAGGTTGTCAGGTCGTCAGGTCGTCAGGTCGTCCTGTCGAAACCTCGATTCTTGTCATTGGCCCAGTCTTAGGTCGACCTCTGCTCTTGTCCTCGGCATAGTCTCAAGTTGGATTTGAGGACCTGTACCTGGGCCCGCTAGACAATGTGCTTTCCTCGTGACCTGAGGTCGGCTCAAATTTACCCACAACACACACCATCCATCCATGTGTCCTTCGCTTGTGATACTCAAGTTGCATATGAATATAAGTGAATGGTTGTGAAATTTGGTACGTTGATCACCAATCCAGCGTCCACCAACCACTACTTACACATAAAACAATGTTTTCCAAAAGAAAGAATTAGGTCCACATCAGGCCGACTTCACATAAAACAATGTTCCCCGAAAGGAAGAATGAGATCTAAGATTAGATGGTCAAAATACCATAATATTTCCATACATATAATCACTGTGTTATAATAGTGTTAATTTCATTTAATGCAATTCAATACCACTGCTAAGAATCTGAATCATTTGCCTGGTTTTAACCGAAAAACCCTGTTGAGGGCCAACATTTGTCCATGTCAGCATGTCAGCGCCAAGCAGGATTTTCCCATTAAAATGAGCAAAGGATCCGGATTCCACCATTAGATAGTGGGATGACCACTACCCTCAGTGGCAGTCTGATGAGGTGGCAAGATTTGATTGGTAAGCCATCTGCTCTCAGAGATGAGCCCACAAAGGGGAGTTGATTAGGTGAGACCCCGGCATCACCCAAGGCGGTGTGGTGTACCTTAATGTATCTATTCAGTATCCATTTTTTTTTTTTTAGGGCATCCATATTTTTTTTTTTTTAGGGCATGATCCAAAAAATGAAGCAGATCATCAGGAGGACCATACCATAGAAACAGTGGCGATTAACTATTAATGGGCCACAAAAGTTTTTAATAGTAGGTGTTCTGTCACCGCTGTTTCCTAGAGCATGGCCCACCTGAGATTTGGATCTTCTTCATTTTTTTGGATCATGCCATAAAAGATCCGGAAAAACGGATGGAAAGCATGGACACGGAATAAATACATCAAGGTGGGCCCCACGGTCTTGGGTGAGGCCAGGGCCTCGCCTAATCCACTCCCCTAGAAACACTTTAAAAAGGCCTGTGCCATCTGTGACAATACATGGTCCCACCAATCAACCTCTCCACATCACCACCACCTCTCACAGAATAAGGCCCCACCAATCAAATCTCACCACGTCACCACATCCGCTAATCCACAGTCCCATCCCATCCCATTTCCGGACTGTATGTTTACCAGTTGGACGGTACAATGTCAGAAATCTTGCAAAAAAATCCAGCGGTACATGTGGGGACCATCCAATGACTTGAGCAGCCTTTTTATTGGGCCAAGGTTCATGCATTGGACATGCAACCCACCTAATGGACGGCCTAGATCTAGTACATGTGTCCATTGGAGCTGAATGTTAGAAGAGTAGTGAAGTTGTATGCAGCTCCCTCTCCAATGGACATGTGGCGAAACACGTATGGTAATCTGGACTGTTGATCTGGTGGGCCATCAGGTGGATGGGCTATTGGCTGAAAATCCCCAAGATTGGACAGCTTTGACTGTCCTCTTTTATGATTTTGCCTGTTGAATGTGGACCATTCTTCTGTTTTTGTAAACCGTTATGGGTATTACAGTCTATTATCCTTTATTTTTAGGACACGGCTAAGTTTGTCAAATGGGTCGGGTCTTTGGGCGGCTCATCAACGGTTGGGCTCTGGCGTAGACTCGACCTTTTTATGTCCAAAAGTTCGGGTTTTATTTGTAATCGGGCCGGGTTCGGACCCGGCTAATTTATTGGACTTTGGGCTGGGCTGAGCCTCGTCCATGATGTGTGGCTGGGATCAGAGCCAGCTAATTTATTGGCCCATCACATTGGCAGGTGCTGTGGGGCCCAGATCTACTTAGATGTTTATTTGCTATCCAACATGTTGGTAAGGTCGCAGAGAACTGGACGAAGGGAAAACGCAGATATCAGCTTGATCCAAAGCTTTTGTGATCCCGAAGAAGTTTTTAGTGGTAGCTTTCAATCACCACTGTTTCCTATGGTGTGGTCCACTTGAAATTTGGATTTACTTCATTTTTTAAATCATACCCTTAAATGAGCTGGAAAAATGGATAGACGGTGTAGATAAAATAAATTCATCACAGTGGACCCCACAGCGCCTGCCACCAAGCAATCCGCGTCCCACCACCTTGGTGGGAGCGGATTAGGTGCGGCCCTTGTCATGGGGCCAACTTGATGTATGTATTGTACATCCACACCGTCCATCTGTTTTTTACAGATCATTTTAAGGAATGAGCCCAAAAATGAAGTAGATCCAAATATCAGACGGACCATGCCATAGGAAACAGTGGTTATTGACCACTAAAAACCTATTATGGGCCACAAAACTTTTGGATTAGTCTGATATATATATATATATATATATATATATATATATATATATATATATATATATATATATATATATATATTTACTATAATATTTTATTCACCTTATCCACAGGTTGGATGGTAAATAATCATCACGGAAACATTATAGTGGACCTAGGAAGTTTTTAACAGTGCAGCATTCAATCACCATTATTTCCTATCGTAGGGTCCACCTGAAATTTATATCTGATTCGTTTTTGGGTCCATGAACTAAAATGATTTGAAACAACAAATGGACGGCGTGGATGTAGAATACATACATGAAGGTGGGCCCCACAGTAAGGGCCACACCTAATCAGCTCGCCACATTGGTGTATGACAAACTGTCAATCTGTCATCATCACATCGGGAGCGGATTAGGTGCGATCCCGGACTCACCTGACATCGTGCGACCCTTACGTGTCACCCTATCAGTTTTCCAGCGTGAGTGGGCAGCGCACGTAGTGGGTAGGCGAGTCCGCGAGTCTCGTGAACTCATTTCTCTCTCCCTCTCATGCCTCTCTCTCCCTCTCTCTCTCTCTCTCTCTCATTTCTTTCTCCCTCTCTCTCTCTCTCCCTCTCTCTCTCTCGTCTGCTCCCTCCCTCTGCCCATCGTCGGAGCCGTCAATGGCGACCATCGCCTCTTCACCGCTTGCTTCCCCGTCCAAGACCGCCTTCTTCAAACCCGATCCAGCCGATCTACCTCGACCCGCGATTGCTCTCGCACTCCCTCTTCTCCATCAACTGCTACCGAGCAGCTCGGTGGTGCCCCTTCGTCCCTCAAATTACTCTAAGAGCCCGTAAGCATCTGAAATCTCATCTCTCTCTCTCTCTCTCTCTCTCTCTCTCTCTCTCTGATTAGGGATTTGGAAATTTTAGGGCTTCTATATTCGAATGTGGAATCCCATTAAGAAATTTTTTTATTTTAGAAATTGGGATTCTATGGAGTTTAGGATTTTGGAGATTTTCAAAATTGGGGAGTTTCACCTTATAGATTCGAATGCGTAGCCCTATAACTGATTTGAGGATTTTATGAATTGGAAAATTTGGATTCTCAGCTTTCAACTTCGAATGTGAAACCTTGTGGATGATTTTGGAGTTTGTATCTTTCAAATTTGGGAATTTTTTTAGAAGTCCATCATTCTATTGTGATAAAATTTGTTAATTTTTAATTTTTAATTTTTGTAGAAAAGCACAACAATATGTAATGACAGAAACCTCAAATCCTGAAATTGGGCCACGCATTCGAGTCTACAAGGTGAAACTTTTTGGGCTTCCAGATTAGAATGTGAAATCCCATTTTGAAATTTTGTGATTTTAGAGATTGAAAATTTAAAAAGTTCAGGATTTTATGGCTTTTCGAAATTGGAGAGTTTCACCTTCTAGACTCGAATGTGTAGCTCCATAGCTGATTTGGGGATTTTATTAATTGGGAATTTTTTATTTTCAACCTTCAACTTCGAATGTAGAACTTTGTAGATGATTTGGGGGTTTGCAGCTTCCAGATTTGAGAATTTTTTCAGAAGTCCACCATCCTATTAGTGATAAATTTTATTAATTTTTAATTTTTATCGAAAAACACAATAATATGTAATGACAGACACCTTAAATCCTGAAGCTAAATTTTTTTTTCTCCATTCAGCTTTCTAATTATGTATACAATATGGTGGGCCCCACCATGTGAGTTGAGAGAATTTCATTATGCCCACTAGTAGTTTAGATTTTCATTTATTAATCCATCCCCTGTTTAAGAATTCATGTAAAATAATTCATATCGTTCCATTTAAATAGTTTGATGCCTTCTACTTTTGAGTGATTTGATGCCATCTACTTTTGATTCTTTTTTACTTTTGAAGGTCAATCGGTGAAATAGATGATAATACCTTGGAAGGTCAAGGGTTTCCTCAACCATGTCGAAGGTTAGAGTTTGGTGTTAAAATAGATAATCAAGAAGCGAGCAAGCGAGTATACGATCAAGAAGCAAGTCAAGATGTACCATTCAATACAAATAAGAAGTTAGATGAAGAACCAAAATTAGGAATGAAGTTTACTTCTGATGAAAGTGCATATGAGTTTTACAATAAGTATGCTCGTAAGATAGGGTTCAGTATTCGGAAGTTAACTGTAAAAACAAAAGATGATAAGATTATACATAAGAGGGTGTTTTGTTGTTCTAAACAAGGCAAAAAACATGACAAGAAACAAATTGATCCGCCAAAGGTTGTATGTGCCATTACAAGAACTCAATGGTTAGCAAGTATGACGATTAGGCTTTAGATGAATGGAAGATATAGTGTGACTAAGTTTGTGGCCGAACATAACCATGAGGTGTGCTAAGGTCACATAGAGGCTTAACTAATGCTAAAAAAGATGAAGTAAATGCTGCTGATGATTCAGGATTAAAACCTAAAGAAACTCTAGAATATTTGAGCAGACAATATGGAGGTCAGGAGAATTTGGGTTTCCTACCCATTGATTATAAAAACTATTTACGGAAGAAGCGAATAAAAGCAATGGAAAAAGGTGATGCGAGGGCCATTTTAGAATATTTTCAGAAAATGAAAGTAAAGGATCCCTCTTTTTTTTATACGATATAAGTAGATGAAGATGATCTGATCACTAACATGTTTTGGGCAGATGGAAAGTCAATAGTGGATTATAGTGTGTTTGGGGATGTGGTTTACTTTGATACCACGTATAGATTAAATAATTACGGACGACCATTTGCCCCATTTGTTGGGGTAAATCATCATAAGCAGATTGTAATATTTGGTACGACCTTACTATATGATGAGACAATTGAATCTTTTAAGTGGTTGTTTCAAACCTTTTTTAATGCAATGTCCGAAAAACAACCAATGACAATCCTAACAAACCAAGATGCTGCAATGGCTAATGCAATAGCTTCAGTGATGCCAGGAACATGTCATCGTCTTTGTTTTTGGCATATCTACCAAAATGCTGCCAAGCACCTTAGGCAGGTATTTGCAGGTTCACAAGGTTTGAAATCTGATTTTAATATGTGCGTATATGATTATGAGGTAGAGAAAGAGTTTCTGATTACGTGGAACAACATGCTTGAAAGTATGATTTACGGCAAAACAAGTGGCTACATGATTTGTTTAAAGAAAGAGAAAAATGGACTTTGGTTTATGGAAGAAATACATTTTGTGTCGATCATAAAGAGCACGCAACGAAGTGAGAGCATGAATAGCTTGTTGAAAAAATATCTAAATTCTAAGTATGATCTCTTGCGTTTCTTTACTTATTACGAACGGGTAGTAGCTAAAAGACGATACCAAGAACTCTCCGTCCGATAGTTTTTAATAGTAGGGCGTTCCGTCACCGCTAATTCATAGAGCATGGCCCACGTGAGATTTGGATCTTCTTCATTTTTTGGATCATGCCATAAAAGATCGGAAAAACGGATGTAGAGTGTTGTGGATAAAGAGCCGACCTGAAAGAAGCTTGATCGTACCGACCCGGGAATGACGAGCCGACCCGTTTCAAGCTCCGAATACAAGTCGGGTCGTATTAACCCGATAAAGGTTGGTCGGCTCAATCCGATATAATACAGATCGTCTCGAACGAGCTGAATTGCAAATCCGTGATCTTAGGCCCACGCCGTGATATCAGGAGGAAAGTTCGACGTTCCCAGCGAATAGGGATAAAGATCTTTGTTTTTTATGAGAAAATCCGAAGATCTCGGGAACCCAGCTGGCAGTCCGCCGGAATCACGACTCTCTAAAAGGAAAACAGTTTTGCGACCTAAGTCTATAAATGAGTATGTTCTCTCCATTATCGATGTATGAAGCTGATATTGATCTAAATTGAAATATTCGATTATCAAAGATCCAACTGACTTAGGCATCGGAGGGTTACCGGCTGGGCACCCAGCCACCCCCCTTATTCTCTATATCTTTCGCAGGATCTGAGGAATCTCCATCCCGATAGTTCCCTACAAGAAGTTCAACTCCATCCAACCATCTAGATTGAAGGATCTACCTTCTCATCTGTTAACCATTTCTTGGTAACAACAGAGAGCATGGACACGGAATAAATACATTAAGGTGGGCCCCACGGTCTTGGTGAGGCTAGGGCCTCACCTAATCCACTCCCCTAGAAACACTTTAAAAAGGCCCGGGCCATCTGTGACAATACATGGTCCCACCAATCAACCTCTCCACATCACCACCACCTGACAGAGTAAGGCCCCACCAATCAAATCTCACCACGTCACCACATCAGCTAATCCACGTCCCATCCCATCCCATTTCCGGACTGTATGTTTACCGGTTGGAAGGTTCAATGCCAGAAATCTTGCAAAAAAATCCAGCGGTACATGTGGGGCCCATCCAATGACTTGAGCAGCCTTTTTATTGGGCCAAGGTTCATGCATTGGACATGCAACCCACCTAATGGACGGCCTAGATCTAGTACATGTGTCCATTGGAGCTGAATGTTAGAAGAGTAGTGAAGTTGTATGCAGCTCCCTCTCCAATGGACATGTGGCGAAACACGTATGGTAATCTGGACTGTTGATCTGGTGGGCCATCAGGTGGATGGGCTATTGGCTGAAACTCCCCAAGATTGGACACCTTTGACTGTCCTGTTTTATGATTTTGCCTGTTGAATGTGGACCATTCTTCTGTTTTTGTAAACCATTATGGGTATTACAGTCTATTATCCTTTATTTTTAGGACACGGCTAAGTTTGTCAAACGGGTCGGGTCTTTGGGCGCGGCTCATCGACAGTTGGGCTCTGGCGTAGACTCCTTGACCTTTTTATGTCCAAAAGTTCGGGTTTTTTTTGTAATCGGGCCGGGTTCGGACCTGGCTAATTTATTGGACTTTGGACTGGGCTGGGCCTTGTCCATGATGTGTGGCTGGGATCAGAGCCAGCTAATGTATTGGCACATCACATTGGAAGCGGATTGGACGATATCCCTGGTGGCAAGTGCTGTGGGGCCCACCATGATGTATGTGTTTTATATCCATGCCGTCCATCCGTTTCTCCAGGTCGTTTTAGATCATAATCCGAAAAATAAAGCAGATCAATGCTCAAGTGGACCACACCTAAGGAAACAGTGGGGATAATGACACCGATCGTTAAAACCTTCCTAGGGCCCACTGTGATGTTTATTTGCTATCCAGCATGTTGGTAAGGTCACAGAGAACTGGACGAAGGGAAAACGCAGATATCAGCTTGATCCAAAGCTTTTGTGATCCCGAAGAAGCTTTTGTGGTCCACTTGAAATTTAGATTTACTTCATTTTTTCCATCATACCCTAAAATGAGCTGGAAAAACGGATGGACTGCGTAGATAAAATAAATTAATCACGGTGGACCCCACAGCGCCTGCCACCAAGCAATCCGCATCCCACCACCTTGGCGGGAGCGGATTAGGTGTCAGCCCTTGTCATGGGGCCAACTTGATTTATGTATTCTACATCCACATCGTCCATCCGTTTTTTACAGATCATTTTAAGGAATGAGCCGAAAAATTAAGTACATCCAAATATCAGACGGACCATACCATAGGAAACAGTGGTTATTGACCACTAAAAACCTATTATGGGCCACCAAACCTTTGGATTAGTCTGATATTTATTTTTTTACCTTAATCAATATTTTATTCACCTTATCAACAGGTTGGATGGTAAATAATCATTACGGAAACATTATAGTGGACCCTAGGAAGTTTTTAATAGTGCAGCATTCAATCACCAATTGAAGCTTATATCTGACTCGTTTTTGGGTCCATGAACTAAAATGATCTGAAACGACGAATGGACGGCGTGGATGTAGAATACATACATGAAGGTGGGCCCCACGGTAAGGGCCACACCTAATCAGCTCGCCACATTGGTGTATGACAAACTATCTTCATCACATCATGCTCCACCAGTGCAACTGTGCAATAGAGATGCTTTGGCTCGAACGTTGTACGGGAGCATTAATGGCCTTAGATCAAATGATCTGGGCTGAGGATTGATCTGCAGGTTTAGGTTTTAAGTGTGCCTAGTTGGGGCCCATGGAATTGTGATCCAAAACGTTGGTATGATGGAACTGACCATATACCCCACAAATCCTCCTGTTTGAAGATCCTAGATACAGAAGTCTGACCTTTTTGTTGTTAAATGGACACCGTTGATGTGTTTTTTTTTTTTAATTTACCATTTGATTTTTTAACAGCTATTAAAAACTTCAGGATTTTTCATGGACCATACGCAGCGGCCCCATGAAATCAACGGGCTGGATCAGTGAAAATAGGCCCACTTGTAAGCCCAGTGGATGATTTGCATGTGCAGGCTGGTTACCCTGGGGGACTGAACGTACGTTTGATCATATGGTCATTACCATACGTCGGAGCTGTGTGAGGCCCACCTGGGATGTGTAAGTACCATCCAACACGTCCATTAGACGTGCTTCCCAATGTTAGTACAATATACCAAAATCGAGCCTGATCCATGGCTTATGTGGGCCACATCAAATGGAATAGAGGGGGCCATTAGGGAGGATGACGACCGTGCTGTATGTATGTCATCCAACCCAATCATCAGGTGCTCCCCACCAGAATAAAGGAATACATAAAAATTTCGAGAATCTCATGAACTTTGTGGGCTACAAGCACATGAATATTGTACAGTTCTTCATTTGGTCACTCTCAATGGGTCGGATCTGGATCGGATCCAATTGGATCGGGCTCCAAATCCGTACATCTGTAGACGGATTCGTATCCAACTCGGATTCAAAAGGTGATATCCATATCCGATCCATGTATAAATTGTTACATCCATTTCCAATCCAAAATTCATATAACCATCGGTTCAGGCCGGCTCTAGGTCCCAATCCACCCCATTACAAATCTAAAAAATATATATAATATATGTTATGAGTAAAGAGCCGAGCGGATGGAAAGCGCTTTCTGCCGACCCGATAAGGACGAGCCGACCCATCTCAGGCTCCGGGTAAGAATCGGGTCATGTTTACCCAACGGAAACTGGTCGCCTCGGTCCGATGTAATGAAGGTTATCTTAAGCGAGCTGAGCTGTAAAACTGCAGTCTCGGGCTCACACCAAGATATCAGGAGGAAAGATCGACATCCCCAGCTTTTAGGGATAAGGATCTTCGATTGTTATACGCAGAACCTAAGATCCCGGGAACCCAACTGGCAGTCTGCTAGAATCACGACTCTCCAAAGGGCAAGCAATCTCGCAACCTAAGTCTATAAATAATGGTACTCTCACCATTATCAAGGTACGCAAGCTAATATCGATCTACACTAAAAATATCCGATTACTCAAGATTACTGACTTAGGCATCGGAGGGTCTTTGGCTGGACCCCAGCCACCCCCCTTATCCTCTGTGCTCTTTTGCAGGATCAAAGGATTCCATCATCTTATATTGAGGGATCAATTTCGTTCAACCGTCCAGATCGTAGATTTACATCTTTGTCTGTTAACCATTTGTTGGTAACAACAGATTGGCGCCGTCTGTGGGAACTTCGCCTTCTTCCTTTAGGAAGCCCATGTTCTCACCCAATCGTCTAAGACGATCTTAACATCTTCCTTCTCTTTCGCAATGGCTGGAAAGAGAAAATACAAAGGGAAAGCTCCTGCGATCACTGGACCTTCAGATAATCAAATCTCCGAGAATGAGGATTCATTCTCTGACAACCCCGCCATCCAGTTCGACAGGAATCCTCCTATTTCTGCTCAGTAGGGGGGACAAGAGAGATCTCGCAACCAGGGAGTCAGGTTGTCCCTTCTCGAAGAGCAGGTAGGAGGTGTCAACCACAAACTGGGGGGAGTCGACGAACGATTGGGCTACGTGGACCAGAGGTTAGACGAAATCAAAGCTCTGCTAACCGGTCTGGTCCATCCAACCATGGTGAATGGCAGAGACCGTGAGGAGCCGCGGCATACTCACTCTCAGCCTCAACAATCCCAACACTCTCACCATACTCGGCCGTCACAACGCTCCCGGCAGCCCATTCCGGTCGAAGAAAGCGAAACCGCCAGCAAAACTACCGAAGCAAGGTCTCAGCCAGCAACGGATTTGCCTGCCAGCGACCTGCGGCACCAACTCGAAAGACAAAGAACAGCTCGTCTCGCGCATGAGCGAGCTGATCAAGAAACCGGCGATCAGGTCGATAACAACTTGGGCCCACTTGAGGCCGAGCTGAGGGAACTGCGGGAACAAATGGGCGACATTCAGAGAGCACAGCGAGGTCGAGCTCCAATCGCAGTGGACGCGCTGGTCGACTCATCTGAGTCACCTTTCACCGACGAGATTCGGGAAGAACCCCTTCCCAAAGGGTTCAAGGTCCCCCAGTTGAAGCAGTACTCTGGCATAGGAGATCCGGCGGAGCACTTAGAAAACTTCAAGGTCCGCATGGATCTCCTCGGGGCCAACGGACACGTCATGTGCAAGGCCTTCCCGTTGTCCTTGACAAGCTCGGCATGGACTTGGTTTCGTAACCTAAAGCCCCGCACAATCGGCTCATTCTCTCAGCTGAGCCGAGCCTTCGCCACTCAGTTCATCGGAAGCACCGACCCGAGAAAGCATTCAACACACCTCGCAGCAATCAAGCAAAAGGAAGACGAGTCCCTGAAAGATTATTTCGCACGCTTCAATTCCGAAGCAGTGCAAATTGAGAATCTCTCACAAGATGTGTTACTACACACCACGATCGGTGGATTACGAGACCGAAGGTTTCTCTGGTCTATTGGGGAAGAACCGCCCCAGTCAGTAGTAGAGTTGTTAGATCGAGCCGCTAAACATATCAATGTCGAAGAACTGGTTAACGCTCACCGACCAACGACCAGGAACAAAGATCGTCAGGATAGCAGCAGCTCGAAGAAACATAGGTCGGAGCGGAAGTCGGAACGAAGGTCACCGGCTCAGGGTGGTACTAGCCACGGAGCGAAACCACCTACTCCGCGGTTTGAAAAATATACGCCACTCAATAAAACCATCGAGCAAGTGTATCTGGCAGAAAAAGGCAGATTCAACTTCGAACGACCTGCGAAAATAAAAACTGACCCCAACAGAAGGTCAAAATCAAAGTATTGTCTGTACCACAAAGATCACGGTCACAATACCGTGGATTGCTTCGATTTAAAGCGACAAATAGAGATCCTTATCCAACAAGGGTTTCTGAAAGACTACATCGCTCAGCGTCAGGACGACCGGAAGAACGAAGATCAGTCAGTCGACCCAAACAAAGGATTGAACAACAATCCTGTGGAAGAAATTCACATGATCTTGGCGGACCGACAACTGGAGATTCTGGGAATTCGCGCAAAAATTATGTGCGACAAGCAAGAACATCCCAGCCAGAACCAGGACCGTCCGGGTTGTCTGTGAACATTGCCAGCCGACCCTCAAAAGTCGCAAAGGTTACATCTCGGGCTATAACGTTCACTGAAGAAGATGCCCGAGGAATTGTGCACCCTCATGACGACTCTCTGGTCGTCTCGATGGTAGTGGCAAACAAAAGGCTCCACCGTATGATGGTCGATACAGGAAGTTCGTCAGACATTTTGTACGCATCAGCTTTCGAAAGAATGAAGATTGATCGTTCCCGATTAAGACCAGTTAAAACAGTATTAACTGGATTCACAGGAGATAGCGTCATGGCGGAAGGAGAAATAACTTTACCGGTCACTGTTGGGGAAGAACCTAATCAAAAAATGATTATGGTTGATTTCCTCGTTGTGAACACCCCTTCTGCCTATAACGCCATTATCGGCCGACCTATCTTGCGGACCCCGAAAGCTGTTGTTTCGATCTATCACCTGACGATGAAGTTCGAAACTGATGAAGAGGTCGGCGTAGTCAGGGGAGACCAGCAAGAAGCTCGGCGTTGCTACGAACTTTCTCTGAGGGGGAAAAATAAAAGCACCGTATCAACTGTCTCTCACGCGTCCTCCTTGGACCCAAGAGAGGACGAGCAGGGGCGCGGAACACCAGCAGAGGAGTTAGTTGACGTTTGCTTGACGGAGGCCGATCCGACCAGAGTCATCCGGATCGGGTCACGCTTGACAGACGAGGTACGCAATGGTTTGATAAACTTTTTAAAAGAGCATGTAGATGTCTTTGCGTGGTCCCATGAAGACATGCCAGGCATCTCTCCAGAGGTAATGGTCCACCGGCTCAATGTCGATCCAACCATAAAACCGATCGGTCAAAAAAGGTGCACCTTCAACACGGAAAGGTACGCAATAATTGAAGAAGAAGTACGGAAGCTACGCAAGGCAGGATTTGTCCAAGAAATACGTTACCCAGATTGGTTGGCGAACGTGGTCCTCGTCAAGAAGCCGAACGAAAAATGGAGGGTCTGTGTGGACTACACCGACCTGAACAAAGCCTGTCCTAAGGACAGCTTCCCACTACCACGGATAGATCAGCTCGTCGACGCAACCGCCGGGCATGGGCTTCTCAGCTTTATGGACGTCTTTTCCGGGTATAATCAAATCCAGATGCATGCTCCTGATCGATAAAAGACCGCATTCATCACAGACCGGGGGCTCTACTGCTACAAAGTTATGCCCTTCGGGCTCAAGAACGCCGGGGCGACCTACCAAAGGCTGGTAAACAAGATGTTTGCAGATCAACTAGGTAAAACTATGGAGGTATATGTCGATGACATGCTCGTCAAAAGCAAGCGCACAGAAGATCACGTCGGTGATCTACGCGCCACATTCGAAATACTGAGGAAGTATCGTATGAAGCTCAACCCTAGAAAATGCGCTTTTGGAGTAGGCTCGGGAAAATTCCTTGGCTTCATGGTAAATCAGCGAAGAATTGAAGCCAACCCGGAAAAAATTCGGGCCCTCCTCGATATGAGCTCGCCTCGCACAATAAAAGATGTTCGGCGGCTCACAGGAAGGATCGCAGCACTCAATAGGTTCGTCTCAAGGGCTACTGACCGATGTCTTCCCTTCTTCAAACAGTTGCACAAATGCAAAGAAATGACATGGACTCCCGAATGCGAGCAAGCTTTCGTGGAGCTGAAAGCCTACCTCAGCTCCCCACCGTTGTTGTCCAAGCCAGTGCATAAAGAAGAATTGCTCCTGTACTTAGCAGTTTCAGCAGCGGCGGTCAGCTCGGCTCTAGTCCGGGACGATGAGGGGATACAGAGGCCTGTTTATTACACTAGCAAGGCCTTGGTTGATTTGGAAACACGATACCCTCAAATCGAAAAACTCGCCCTGGCTTTAATCACCTCGGCACGCAAGTTGAGGCCATACTTCCAAGCGCATCCAATAGCCGTATTAACCGATCAGCCATTACGGCAAGTACTGCAAAATCCCGAAACATCAAGTCGTCTCGTCAAATGGGCTATCGAGTTGGGCGAATTCGATATACGGTACCGACCTCGTACAGCAATCAAAGGACAAGCTATAGCAGACTTCATCGTCGAATTAACCGACCCGCACGAGGCTGAGTGCGATCGTGAACTTGTCAAACATCCAGAGGTAACAAATATCACACCTTCTTGGACATTGCACGTCGACGGCTCTTCCAATTCACAGGGCAGCAGAGCTGGTCTCGTTCTATCCTCAGCCGATGGGATCAAGATTCAGTACGCACTTCGGTTCGAATTTCGGGCTTCCAATAATGAAGCAGAATACGATGCCCTCCTAGCCGGTCTTCACCTCGCCTCAGGAATAGGAATCAGATCGGTACGGGTATTCAGCGACTCGCAACTTGTGGTCGGGCAGGTAACCGCCGAATATCAGGCAAAAGGAGGGAGAATGGCCGCATATCTAAACAAAGCTCGGGAGCTACTGCTACAATTCGACCATTATGAAATTGTTCGAATCCCAAGAGATGGGAACACAAACGCAGACGCTCTCGCGAAGCTTGCATCATCAGCAGATGACGAGCTTGGTAGAATGATACCCATCGAATTCCTCCCTCAGCGCAGCATATCATCAATTGAGCCCATGAGAGTCTTTCCGATATCGGAAATTCCTGATTGGAGAGATCCTTTCATTCGATTTTTGCGATCAGGGGAGTTGCCTGATGACCAGAAGGAAGCTCGGCGCGTCCGCTATAGATCAGCTCGGTATACACTGATAGAAGGTGTCATCTATAAGAAAGGTATTTCCAGCCCGTGTCTGCGTTGTTTAGGACCTGAAGAGGCTGATTATGTATTACGTGAAATCCACTACGGATGTTGCGGGAACCATTCCGGGGCACGAGCACTTGCACAAAAATCAATCCGACAGGGATATTATTGGCCCACTATTCAGCAAGACGCCCGAGAAACCGTCAAAAGATGCGATAAGTGTCAACGATTCGCCCCGATACCTCATTTGCCACCTGAAGAGCTCACACCCATGGCTGGACCTTGGCCATTTGCTCAGTGGGGGGTTGACATCATCGGTCCACTCCCAACGGGAAAATGACAAGTTAAATATGCAATTGTCGCCGTCGACTACTTTACAAAGTGGGCCGAAGCAGAACCACTGGCCACCATCACAGAAAAGAAGACTACGGACTTCGTCTGGAGAGCGATTGTGTGTCGCTTCGGAATCCCGAATACCATAATTACTGACAATGGGCGACAGTTCGACAATCAAGGGTTTCGTACATTTTGCACCAGACTGGGCATTAAAAATGTATACTCGTCTCCTCACCACCCTCAAGCCAACGGGCAGGTCGAAGCAGTCAACAAAATTATCAAGAATCATCTCAAAACAAAACTCGGAGAAAGAAAGGGGGCTTGGGCGGAAGAACTTCCCGAAGTACTGTGGGCTTACCGAACCACGGCTCGGTCTACTACTGGAGAAACCCCTTTCTTCCTGGCATTTGGAGCCGAAACCTGTTGTGCCTGTGGAAATCGGACTGCCCACGAGCAGGACGAGCCATCATAGACCCGACCAAAATGAAGAACAACTGCGAATAAGCTTAGACCTACTTGAAGAAGCCAGAGAAGCTTCTCAAGTACATATAGCAGCATATCAGTAGAGGGTCCGACGGTACTACAACTCCAAAGTGCGGGAAAGATGATTCTGAGCTGGTGACCTCGTCCTAAAAAAGGTACATATAAACGACAAGGCCGGTGTTTTCGGCCCTAATTGGGAAGGACCATATAAGGTCATTAGCTCACGTCGTCTCGGCACTTATTGGCTCGAAAACATGGAGGGAAAACCACTTCCTCATCCGTGGAATGCCGAACATCTCAAGATTTATTTTCCATGAACGGTGAATTGTGCTCAGCACAAAATATGTTCTTTGGAACGATTATTTGAATAAAATTCTTTCCTAAGAGTTGTTCCACGATGATTTTTCAACACAACTTAATATCAGTATAGTACCTTTAACTTTACTGACAGGCGGGCATATAGGCGGCCGACCTGGCTAGCCAGCCTCAGATTGCTTCGACCATGCAAATTCATTACATTAACGACAATACGAAAGAAAAATTTGCAACAGAATTATCAAAGTTTGCCTCAAGGGCTTGTATTCAAAATTTTGTTGTTGTGTACATCTTGGAAAAAAAAATACAGTCTAATCCTTGCCAGACGGGCCAGCCCCGTCACCTCCGACCCGCGCCTCCTCCTCCTCCTCGTCTTCATCCACTGGCGTAAGATCAAGGGTTGGGAAGTGCTTAAGCACGAGGCGTCTGTACTCCTGAAGTCCGTTATTGTATAAATCTTCAGAAATAGCAGACAAGTTTTCGTACTCAGCTTTCGCCCCATTAATCTCTGCCAGGTGCTTTAGCTGGACCTCTTTCAGAAGCTCGACCAGGTGCACTTTCTCTTCTTCAGCCGTCTTCAAAGCAACTTCGAGGGATTTGGCCTTATTCCCGTCGGATAAGGCCTTGGTCTCAGCCTCCTTCAGAGCCTCTTCTAGAGACTGGCCCTGAGCTTGGGATATTTCCAGCTCTGATTGCGCCACCTTTAGCTCGGACTGGGAAGACTCCAGTTCGGTTCGGGTGGACACCGGCTCAGATCGAGAAGACGTCAGCTCGGACTGAGTTTCCTTAAGAAGAAGGACACATTTGTCCAACTCAGCCTTCATAGCTTCAGTCTTCTTCTTCCAAGAAGCAGCAACGGCCAGAGCCTTCTGCGCCTTGTGATTTCGCTCGGCCATCACCTTACGGATCATGATAAGTGCAGCCGAATCCTGCGAAAGTAATATGGTTAGCAAGCAACACAGAAAGCATCACAAGTATATGGGAAAGAGAATAAAGAAGTTCAAAAAGTTACCCTGAGGCAGCTCTTTAGCACCACCCCAACCATCTGATCCGGGTCAGAAGAGGCTATAATATTCAAGTCCTGAGGGATGGCATGGTTAACACGCATGTACGCATTGATACCCTCCATCCAGTTTGAATACTGCTCCGTAAGCGGAGGCATCTCGACCCGGTCCTCTCGTTGCACAGCCGGGGCAGTGCGAGGTCGAGGAGGTTGAGAAGAGGAGGTACCCGCAACAGGTCGGTCAGATCCAGCTGCTGCAGGAGGGGAGATCTGGGAAGAGACAGGCCCGGATGTGTGGATGGGTTCAGCCCGAGAACCCGAGCTATCTGGCACATTGATCACCAGCTCATCAGAAGATGTCGCCGGGGTAGCCGTTCGCTCCGTTCTGGGTACGAGTGGCTCGGATCCGGGCCCCGTTGGCCCGGTTCTGGGCTCTGTTGGCTCTGTTCTGGGCTGCGCAGAGTCCGAGCTGGGAACTTGTCCTGAACGCAGACGAAGGATTGGGGCAGGCGAGACGATCCCTGCGTTTCGGCGGTAGCCGCCCTCTTCCTAGGGGGCTCAGTAGAGTCCGAGCTCTGCCCTCGCTCCAGAAACCGAGCTGGAATCCTCCGCTTGGAGATTGTTTTTGGAGCCATTCCTATATATAAAAAAAAAGGGGGGGTAAGGACAGTGAAGCGACGAGCAGAAAAGTGAATCATCAGCTCAGCATTACCGACCTGATTCAGCAATGGAGTTAAGTGTGATTACTTTCCGGAAGTCCCTCTCTGCAGATGGTACGGCTCGGGCTTTGTGGATCTGTCTCTCTTCAACTACAGATAACGCCACCCGAATGGTCGCCGACACTGAGAAAAGAACCGATACATGAGTAAAAAAAATATATATATATATATTTATTTCTCGAAAGAATTGGGAAAAACAGTTAGGTCAGGACTTCATCCGACCTGGCAGAGCGAAGTCGGCTCGAACTCGGAATTTCAAGGGTTGAGGCTCGTCCGGCACGCACTCCCAACTGCCCGATGCGAAGAACCACTTCCTCTTCCAAGTTTTGGTGGAGGAGGGCATACAGGTGATAATCGAGCCGCCCTGGCCCGGCAACGACGAAAAATAATAAAGTCCTTGGCCACCCAAGGACTTGAGAATATACATGGAGAAAAGTTCATTGGAGGTAAACTCCCTATTTCCTAGTCTCCGCCAGAGTATATAGCATCCGACCATGCACTTCCATGCGTTCGGCTGCAATTGGCTCGGAGACAGACCTAAGACGCTAAGGACCTCCCTCACGAAAGGATGTAAGGGTAACCTCAGCCCAGACTCTAGGTGCATCAAATAGATAACCACCTCCCCGGCTCTGGGTCGGCTCGGCCTATCGGCTCGGTCAGGAACCCTAAAATCTATATAGTCAGGGATGTCGTATATCTCCTTCGCAGCGTCCAGTTCTTCCTGGGAAATCTGCGAGATCACAGAATCTAATTCAAAGGGCTCTCTATTGGCCGTAGCACTGCCGGCGGCAGACTCAGGGGGCTCAGATTCTCCCTCTCCGGTGGCCCCTTCCACCCTTAAACCTGAATCCGATTCACTGGAACCTGCTCCCTCATGACAGAGGAGAGGTAAATCAAATTCACGGTCATCATACCTCACTTTGAGGATGGCCTCAGAGCATGAAGTCTCTGGTTCCGACATTTCTCAGATAAAAGAAAAAAAGAGAGAGGAGGGGAAAAGTTCTTTGAAGAAAAGAAAAGGAGCATACCAGAACGCTGGCACAGCCGCTGGGAGGAAGAAAGTTGAAGAAAATGGGGAAGAAGCAGGGTACGGATGCAGAAAATAGAATGAAGAAAGGTTTTCAAAAATTCGGCTAAGTATCGAGTTATATACTCGGGAGAGGATTTGAGCCCTGCGCAGGTCTCAATGCATTCAATACGAAAGCGACACATGGCAACTTTCTACTTGACGAATTCGAAAAGCTGCGCCGTTCAGGACACGCGGCAGCACCCCGTTCGACTAAATCATATCGGCAATATCGCTCCGTACGGAGAAATGATGACACCTCGATATATCAAGAGACGCATTTAATGCCCTCGATAAATCAAGGGACGCATTCAATGCTATTTTTCCGCCCATCGAAATGACGGCGTCACGGATACAAAACAACAAAAATCATCTAGGTCGGCAACTTCCTCTTGAGTTTTTACCCCCGAGCTGAGCAGAACACCCTCGAGGGTAAAAAGGGGGCTTCTGTTATGAGTAAAGAGCCGAGCGGATGGAAAGCACTTTCTGCCGACCCGATAAGGACGAGCCGACCAATCTCAGGCTCCAGGTAAGAATCGGGTCATGTTTACCCGACGGAAACTGGTCGGCTCGGTCCGATGTAATGAAGGTTATCTTAAGCGAGCTGAGCTGTAAAACTGCAATCTCGGGCTCACACCAAGATATCAGGAGGAAAGATCGACATCCCCAGCTTTTAGGGATAAGGATCTTCGATTGTTATACGCAGATCCTAAGATCCCGGGAACCCAACTGGCAGTCTGCTAGAATCACGACTCTCCAAAGGGCAAACAATCTCGCAACCTAAGTCTATAAATAATGGTACTCTCACAATTATCAAGGTACGCAAGCTAATATCGATCTACACTAAAAATATCCGATCACTCAAGATTACTGACTTAGGCATCGGAGGGTCTTTGGCTGGACCCCAGCCACCCCCCTTATCCTCTGTGCTCTTTTGCAGGATCAAAGGATTCCATCATCTTATATTGAGGGATCAATTTCGTTCAACTGTCCAGATCGTAGATTTACATCTTTGTCTGTTAACCATTTTTTGGTAACAACAATATAATATATTTAATTTAGTAGAAAAATGATGCAAATCCCACTATTTACTATGGTATGGTCGACATGGCCTAAAATAATTTGTAAAACGGATGGTCAGCATGAATATAACATATACAGTAAGGTGACAATGAGTCGGATCTTAATCGGATTTGGATCGAACTCGGATATGTTCTGTGAATCCATATCCGGTCCATTTAAGTAACCGGACCTATTTAAGATCCAAATCCAGTCCATTTAACTAATTGGACCTATTTTAAGATCTAAATCTACATTATACGAATTCATAGTGAATTGAATCTCGGATCTGACCCGCCCCATTGAGAGTTTGGTGTGTCCCACCTAAGTTTTGAATTGAGATGAGTATGTATGGTGTTGTGGGTAAATCCGAGCTGACCTGACGACCTAAGACCTCCAGGATGACCTGATGACTTGAGACCTGACGACCTGGGACCTCCAAGACGACCTGATGACCTCCGACCTGAGACCTGACGACCTGAGACCTCCAGGATGACCTGAGACCTGACGACCTGGGACCTCCAGGACGACCTGACGACCTGCCGAGATCGTAGGCTTCAGCCAGGAAAATAGGCAAAAGATCTGGAGAATCGTCGGGGAATACGGGAACATCTCTCATAACTTTGCAATTATGGCTTCAAAAAGGAAATACAACTTGCAACCTAAGTTTATAAATAGACAATTCCTCCTGATTATCAAGGGACGAGACAAAAAACTTATCTAAATAGAGATATTTAATCTTTCAAGATCCAACTAACTTAGGCATTAGAGGGCTAACGGCTGGGCCTCAGCCACCCCCTTAGCTTTCCTTTGTGCTCTACAGGATCTAGAAAACCTTCAGTCCAGATCCAGACCACATACCTACAAGACATCAATTGCATCCATCCGTCCAAGTTGGAGGTCGCCTCATCTCATCTTGCTGACCAATTGGAGGTCACCTCATCTCATCTGGTGACCCGTTCTCAGCATCAACATATGGTGAACATTAGAAGTATCACCAGATGCACGGTCTGGATTCCAGTGAAACATCACGGGTGCATTCCACACAACTTAAACGTATGGCAATTAACGTACGTTCGTACATTTCGTGCGAAATGTGGATAGCACATGCTCTTTGGACACGGAAGAACACGTGCCTACCGTTTGCAGCGTGCGTGCCACCTCCACACACGTGTACGAGATCCAGACCGTTAATGAGCCCGGGACAATCGTGAGCAATCCATTGCCGAAAGAAGTAAAAGAGCAGTTGGTCATCCTTAGTATAGAGATGTGCCCGCCTGATCAGTGGACCAGCCTGATGTGTGGGCCAGGGCATGTTATTATGGATATCCCAGATTCGGACACGTGGCAGACGACTTTGTGCATGTACCGTGAATCAATTCAAGCTTGGGATGAACAAGTGAAAAACAGACGGTATGAGGTACAGCAAAAAAAAAAATCTAAAATGGAGATGCGGGGTATCGATCCCCGTACCTCTCGCATGCTAAGCGAGCGCTCTACCATCTGAGCTACATCCCCAACGTTGACTCAGGTGGCCCACTTAATGATATCACCAGAATCACAAATTCCAGGTCGACAAAAATGAATGCTGGTGGATTTTAAAAAAAAAGACTTTAATGAAATGGAGATGGCCCCAGGTCGGAAAGGTACGTCAGATCTGAGTCGTCTATGGCCACAAGATCACGCCGGTTATGGGTAAATCCGAGCTGACCTAGTTAAGATCCCAAGGAAAGCTCATGAAGGTCGTGGCCCACAGGCCAGGTATAAGTACTCGGGCTTACACACCAATGTCGGATGCATGATGCTCGGCGATGACAGGAAAGAGAATTGAGGACTAGAGCTGGTACGATAACAAATCAACCTTAACGAAGGACATTTTGGATACATCAAAGATAAACCCGAACTAGGTTGGCTACTGACATGGTTGGCAAGCCATAAGCTCAGCCTCAGCCTACACCATCAACGGAACGACCTGGTCCATGGCTGCTATAATGCGGGCGGGAGTCCAAGGACAGGGTCTAGAGAAGATGGAGGCTCTCCAAATATTATCAGCATGATCCACGTCTTTGGGAATCACGTGGCCCAATGAGCACTGCCCCACGATCATAGCCATGATTGTAGCCCACGACTGCTCTCCAATTTCTTATAAATAGAAGGGTTCACCCCTAACCTAAGGTACGCACAAACCTACTCTACAACTAGCCTACCATCTTCTTCAGACTCATCTAACTTAAGCATCGGAGGGCTAACGAATGGACCCCAACCACCCGCTAGCTTTCCTTGTGTTTTACAGGACCTTTCGTCCAAATCCAGATGGTCCTTCTACAGGAGATCAGCAGTATCCATCCATCCAAGGTGGACGTTTAGCCACCTCATCAGTTGTCTAGTTTTCAGCTACAACAATGCGAAAAATAGACAGTTAATAGGTAGAGTTGGGCATCAAGCCGGGTTAGACAGAGTTTGGGCAGTCCCGACCTAATTCAGTTTTTTAAATAGGCTTGACCTAAACTCGACCCGACTCAGTACCAAGTCTATCATGCTTGACCCGATCTAAGACTAGGTTTGGCCTGGACTAACTCGGACCGAGTCGTTCACAATCGACCTGGTCACAGTGACTGATTTGCACAACATGAGGTTTACACCCTACACTTTTCCAGCATTGTGCGGCCCACCTGCATCTAAGATCTGCTGCATCCCTGTGCCTATGATCAAACATGATCTTGTAAGACGGTTGGATGGAATGAATTTTCTCACAACCATCATAATGGACCCCACTTGGCCCTCAAGGCAAACCGTGTTTGTGCCAAAACCAGAAACCACAACGCTTTAATAGCATCTGAAAGTTCTTCTCTTCCCTTTCTTCATTTGGAGACTTACCACAATCCATGGCTTTGACCGTCCATTGCAGAAAATCTTAACTGTTCAACATAACCCAGATGTATTAACGTTGAATGGAAATCCTTCCAGCACATGAGAACTACAAAAAATGGAAACTCTCCATGCTTCTTTCTGTTTCTCCTTTCTAAAACAAATACAAATCTATGTGGAGCTGGTGAAGCTGTAGGCGGAACGAGATCAATTACCGTCTCTCTCGTGGATAACTGATCTAAATCCACAGACCTATCGAGAATCATCAACCGATCTTCCTTGATGTCTCAAGTGGCACTCGAAGAACACATGCAAAATAGAGTAAAACTAAAAAGAGAGTTTAAAATTGATGAATGAATCCTCTACAACGAAAATAAAAGAGCTTAAATAGTATAGCAACTAATTAAAAACCCTAAAACGAGATTAGGAAGTCCCAATAAAAAATAAAAATAAATCAGTTAAAAAACGGCAAGTTCGTGTGCAATCTGCGCAACCGTCGACTAGTCAGACAGGGAGCCTTGACCGATCGAGAATGGTTCCCAACTATTCAGCAAGATTAGCCACACCCAGGAGAATTTCAAACCGGTCATACGACCGTTCATCAGCTTGGTCAACCGGTCGAGAATGGGTTAGGACAGTCCAACGAGTTGGGCTGTCCTCTGGGGAATTTACGGTCAGTCTATAGACCAGTTATGACCAGTGTTGGAGGCGGACAACCGGTCGTCAGACCCATTTTTTCCACCATTTTGTTGGGTCTTGGCTCCTTTATTGTGCTCTTCCTTTGTTACTTTTTCTGGTCCATCTTTATCATGTAGAGCTCGACTACATCCTCTACAACGGTCTCCCCTCCTTAAAAAGAATTCGACCTTGAGTTTTTGTTCACTTTCAGCTTGTGATATTTGTATAAGTCGGCAACATTGAACGTACGGAGATCTCGAATTCCTCTGGAAGATTAACAACATGAGCATTGTCATTGATCTTTCAGAGGATCAGTACGGGTCCAGTCTTCTTCTGCTTCATCTTGTTGTATGTTCTGGATGGGAAATGCTCCTTACGTAAATGGACCATCACTTGATCCCCAACCTCGAACACCTTAGACCTTCGACGTTTGTCCTGCGTCTACCTTGTATTTCGCGTTCGATTCCAACAACTTCCTCCGTACATCGCTGTGAATCTCTATAATCCTCTCGGCCATGTTTTTGTTAGTGCACTTTTCTGTGGCATACTAGTATACCTTATTTGTTAATTACTTAGGTCAGTGAGTCTAGTGTCAGTTGAGCTTAAAGAAGATGAAGACTAAAGACTCAAGCGAACATACTACATCAAGGAAGAAGAAACAGGTAAATGAGATGCCTTGGTGAGCCTTGAGCCTTGATCCAAACCAAAACTCAAACCTCTAGATGATCCTAACCTATTAGGCATACTTGTAGTCATCTTAAATTGGCCTTAGGTGTCCCAAAATATCACCCAAAGGATGGCCAAAGAGGTTGCATGAACTGCTGGAAACAAGATGATCAAAATAACAGTTTTTATGCATCTACCAACAGGTCCCGACCTATGGCTGACCGGCCGTCAAAGAGCATTATGGGACAACAAGAGATCAAAGTCTCAGGCCTTCTAACGACCGGTCTTGACCAACCCAGTGAGGACAACAACATTTCAACTGTCGAGGCCAAAACCGACCAGTCGGTCAACAATATTCGACCGGTTGTTGACCCCTGGCTGACCGGTCCCGATTGGTCGGTAAAGAGCCGTTGGCAGCCATTTTTCAACCTTTGAGCTTATCTTATATAAAGGTTGGGCTCAGTTTTAGAGGTAATGAGAGAGATTTTAGTGCATTAGAAGCCACCCATATTACTCATACATTAAAGTTTTAATCCTAACCATTCCAAGTTATCTTCCTTATGTTTGATTATAAGAAGGAGCATTCAAAACTCATGTGAAGATGGACTTGTCTCTCTTGATCTTTAGAAGTTTAGGTACTTTGACCATATGAAGATTATTTGTCTAAACCTCTCTAAAGATCCTATTAGGTGAAATTCCTCTAGGCAATCAACTCCTACTAGTTGTAAAGAATTCACACCATCTCCTATCACCTTGGGTATCTTAAGAAGATCAAATGCAAGGAAATTGATCGGTGGAGCTGAAGCATTGGCAACGTTGCGACAACATGATCAGGGGAGTAAAGGGGAGCTGATTGAAGAACGGGAGAGTGGAGATCAAGTAACCTAATAAGGCACCGAACTAAGGGTTCAATCAAACAAGTAAGTTATCAATTAGATAGTCCATTTGCACTCCTTCCTTATGAAGGATTGTGTCTAAGAGTTTTAATTTACAAAATCAAACAAGTCTCCAATGGGAGCTTCCGACAGGAGTATGCACTAGGTTTTATAATTAAAACTGAAGGGTAAGGAGGATCATTGTCAAACTTCTGGGTTGGATGGAACCCGTAAATATGCTGGTTGAGAGATGAACCAATAAAATCTCCATCTTAGGTTGGGAAGAACCTTGTTAAACTCCCCGATAACGTGGAACCGATTAAAACACTTAGGTTGGGAGGAACCTGATTTAAACGTCCTAGTGAATGCCGGTGTGCTCAAGGGATGAGTACTTGAACCGGGAGTGGAGTAGACCTAAAGTCAAACCACTATACATGTTTGTGTTTGTGATTAATTTGAGCACATTGTTATCTTAACATTGTATGTTTAATTGCTTAATTATGAATGCTTAATAAGAATGTATGTTAAGCACTAGATTAGGCACATTCACATAGAAGATGTACTTTCACTAAGTAGTGTAGACTTGAGCTCATATGATCCATTCTCATATAGTTTATATAGGTTTCATAGATTATGTTCTTGATTAGTTAAATCATTTGATTATCTATGCATGATGAGGCTAGGTTGTTTATATTCTACCATATGCTAGCATTATGATTGGACCCATTTAAGCCTGGAAGTTAAGTGTTCTTGCTTAATTAGTTCATAATTGTTAATTAGTTTAATTAGGCGAGAAGTTTATAAAACGAATTTTTAAACGGTCCTAATCACCCCCTCTCTAGGATTTAGCCATAGTTCTACAAGCTCCGCCAAGCTTCCGCGTATATATGTAGGGTGTCATGTTAGACTACCCCGTACAATTTCATTTTTCAGCAGTGATGCTCATCCGGGGAAGCTTGGGCAAAGGCACCAAGTTGAGAGTGTGTCGGGGAACTCTCCCATAGACATAGACGATCTGGAATGGTGACTTCCCTGTATATCGGTTCACTATCTTGTTGAAGGCAAACTCAGCTTGAGATAGGGCTAAGTCTCATTGTTTCGGTTTGTCTCCTGAGTTGCACCAGATGAGGTTACCCAAGGTCATGTTCACAACTTCAGATTGGTCATCTGTCTAAGAATGATAGGCATTGCTAAACTGAAGCTTGGGTATCAAATCGACTCCACAAAGTCCGCCAAAAGTGCCTAACAACCTTTGTATCACGGTCTGACGCAATTGTCTTGGGGATGTCGTGCAACCTCACCACCTCCCTGAAAAATAAGTTAGTCACACTTGTTGTGTCATATATCTTCTTGCATGGTATGAATTGTGCCATCTTCGAGAACCGATCTACCACCACAAACATGGAATTTTCACTGCGCTGAGTTCGTGGGAGACCTAGGATGAAATCCATTGAAATATCCTCCCAATGACCTTCAGGAACGGGCAACAGAGTATAAAACCCAATATTTTAGAATTATCCTTTGGAGGTCTGTGGCACCGCTGGACCATTCTTCTAACGTCCCAACCTAGATGAGGCCAATAGTATCGTTCTTAACCAGAGTCTTCATCTTGTCACAACCCAAGTGACCCCTAAGCCCACCACCATGAAGCTCGAGTATAATCTTGTCACATAGAGAGCATCAGTGGATGCATAATTGGTTTCTATATAATAGAAAATCATCCTGAATGTGAAAATCACCGGGATTGTTGTCCTTGCTTTATGCACGTTCTTCTTTGACATCATCGTCGTCAACATACATCTACTTAAGGCATTCAAACCCGATAACCTCATTAGATAGAGTAATAAGGAGAGCAGCCTGGTGACTCAAAGCATCAGCCACCTTATTTTGTTGGCCAGACATGTCCTTCAACACGAAAATGAATTCCTGCAAAAATGAAATCATCTGGCATACACACGACTAACATTAGTCTGACTATTTACGAGTTTCAAAGCTTGATGGTCAGTATATAGGACAAATTCCCATTGGATGAGGTAATGTCGCCAATGTCGAAGAGCTTGTACCACGGTGTACAACTCTATCTCATAAGTAGACCATTTCTTCCAGGCATCATTGAACTTCTCACTGTAGAAGGCAACGGGCTTGCCTTCCTGTGATAGCACATCACCAATCCCCACGCATAAAGCATCGCAATCTACCTCAAATACCTTCTCAAAGTTCGGAAGGACCAAACATGGTGTGGAGGACAACTATTGCTTGATCTCTGCAAAACTTTTGTCAGCCTCTTCGGTCCACTGAAATGGACCCTTCTTTATACAATCTATTATTAGCGCGATTATAGAGCTGAAGTTTATAACGAATCGACGATAGAACGTGGCCAACCCATGAAAACTGCGAACCTCATGGGTGTTGATTGAAGTAGGCCATTCACGGA
This sequence comes from Liriodendron chinense, assembly GCA_003013855.2. Taxonomy (NCBI): domain Eukaryota; kingdom Viridiplantae; phylum Streptophyta; class Magnoliopsida; order Magnoliales; family Magnoliaceae; genus Liriodendron; species Liriodendron chinense. The sequence goes on along the minus strand of ML058484.1, from coordinate 10,335,550 downwards.
TAGCCTTTACCTTGTCTTCGTCTACCCAAATGCCAGTGGAAGATACCACAAAGCTCAGATATAAAAGGTGGTCCGTTAGGAAGCTACACTTCTTGAGGTTCAATTATAACTTGTTCTCCTAAGGAACTTAGAGAACCTACCTAAGATGCTCGATATGATTCACCTCGTTCTAACTGTAACTTAATATGTCGTCGAAGTAAACCAAGACGAACTTGCCTGTGAATGGCTTCAAGGCTTGGTTCATGAGCCGCATGAAGGTGCTCGAAACATTTAATAAACTAAAGGGTATCACAAGCCACTCATCGTCGCTGTTGTCATCAGAATCTGGGGCATTCGGTCGACGGTTTACAGTTGGGAGAGTCGGATGAAACACTGGATTGTTTCGAACTTCGATTGCGGGTGGTTGAGCAACACTCGGAACTTGTCGTGGTGCCAAAGCCGCGACGATTTGATCGAGAGATGCTTGCAGCCCTTGCAAAGACGTCTGAAATGACATCTGGAGAGTCTCCATCTTCTCCACTAAATATTGCATCCCCTAATCACCATCAGCGGGATTGTTGCCACAATCTTCGATAGATGTCGTCTTCCCGAGGTTGTTCTTCACTTTGATACCAACTTGGCACAACCTTAGGTGTTGATGCTGAAAACTGGTCAACAGACGAGATGAGGTGACCTCCAACTGGTCAGCAGATAAGATAAGGTGACCTCCAACTTGGACGGATGGATGCAACAGATCTCCTGCAGGTATGCGGTTTGGATCTAGACTGAAGGTTTCTTAGATCCTGTAGAACACAAAGGAAAGCTAAGGGGGTGGTTGGGGTTCAGCCGCTAGCCCTCCGATGCCTAAGTTAGTTGGATCTTGAAAGATTAAATATCTCTCTTTAGATTAATTTTTGTCTCGTACTTAATAATGAAGAGGACGTGTCCATTTATAGACTTAGGTTGTAGAGTTGTATTCCCTTTTTGAAGTCGTGATTTCACGAGAGGGATTCTCAGATCAGCACGATCCTTGGGTCGTTCCGTAGTTATGAGAGATGTTCCCGTATTCCCCGATGATTCTCCAGATCTTTCGCTTATTTTCGTGGCTGAAGCCTAAGATCTCGGCAGGTCGTCAGGTCTCAAATTGTCTTGGAGGTCTCAAGTTGTCAAGTCGTTAAGTCTCAGGTCGTCCTGGAGGTCTCAGGTCGTCTGGTCGTCCTGAAGGTCTTAGGTCATCAGGTCATCGGCCTAGTCTCAGGTCGACCTCTGCTCTTGTCCTCGGCCTAGTCTCAGGTCGGATTTGAGGATCTGTACTTAGGCCCGCTGGACTATGGACTTTTCTCGTGACCTGATGTCAGCTCGGATTTACCCACAACGGAAGCCCCCCACTTTCGAGCCTAACTTGCTCGGCTTGGGAGTAAAGAAAAATGGATGAGCTGACATTTGAATTTGGCCAACTATATAAGGTCGGCCTGGTAGGGTGGCCCAGTAGGCTCTGCCAATTATATGAGTCGACATATAGAGGTGGCCTCTGGACACTTCGCGTTTTTGTTCAACTCTTTCGTCCATTCCAACTGCCCAAGTCCGTCTTTCGACTCTTGGTCTAGGGTAATTCCTCGATTGCCCAGGTTGGTCTTTCGACTCTTAGTTTAGGGCCATTCCGACTGCCCAGGTCGGTCTTTTGACACTTGGTCTAGGGCTCTTTCGACTGCCCAGGTCAGTCTTTCTACTCTTAGTTTAGGACTCTTCCGACTGCCCAGGTCGGTCTTTCCACACTTGGTCTAGGGCTCTTCCGATTGCCCAGGTCGGTCTTTCGACACTTGGTCTAGGGCTCTTCTGATTGCCCAAGTCGGTCTTTCGACTCTTAGTCTAGGGCTCTTCAGACTGCCCAGGTCGGTCTTTCAACTCTTGGTCTAGGGATTTTTCGACTGCCTAGATCGGTCTTTCGACACTTGGTCTAGGGCTCTTATAGCTCAGCTCGGTCTCGTCGGCCTCTGGGCTCTGATAGCTCACATCAGCCTCGTCGGCCTCTGGGTTCTGATAGCTCAGCTCGGCCTCGTCGGCCTCTTACATGTGCTATGTAAATGACCTCGGATAGGTCGTCCTGAGGAAGGTCATCCTGTGGCAGTGCTTCCTAGGCAGATCTTCTTGAGCAGTTCTTACTGAACAGGTTTTCCTGGGCAAGTCCTTCTGGACAAGTCTTCCTACGCAGGTCCTCTTGGACAGGTCTTCCCAGGCTCTTTCTTCAGTCCCTTTATCAAATTTGTAAGGCGGTGCACTTACTCTGAGAAGAAGAATTATAATCGTGTGCCGAGCTCAGAAATGGTGAGAACACAACTTTGTCGTTCCCACAGATGGTGTCAATCTGTTGATGTTGAAAACTGGTTAACTGACGAGATGAGGTGACCTCCAACTGGTCAGCAGATGAGATGAGGTGACCTCCAACTTGGACAAATGGATGCAACTGATCTCCTGCAGGTATGTGGTCTGGATCTGGACTGAAGGTTTCTTAGATCCTGTAGAGCATAAAGGAAAGCTAAGAGGGTGGCAGGGGTTCAGCCGTTAGCCCTCCGATGCATAAGTTAGTTGAATTTTGAAAGATTAAATATCTCTCTTTACATCAGTTTTTGTCTCGTACCTTGATAATGAAGAGGACGTGTCCATTTATAGACTTAGGTTGCAGAGTTGTATATCCTTTTTGAAGCCGTGATTTCAAGAGAGGGATTATCGGATCAGCGCGATCCTTGGGCCGTTCCGTAGTTATGAGAGATGTTCCCGTATTCCCCGACGATTCTCCAGATCTTTTGCCTATTTTTCTAGCTGAAGCTTAAGATCTCGGCAAGGTCGTCAGGTCGTCGGGTCTCAGGTCGTCAGGTCATCGGCCTAGTCTCAGGTCGACCTCTGCTCTTGTCCTCGGCCTAGTCTCAGGCCGGATTTGAGGATCTGTACCTGGGCCCGCTGGACTAAGGGCTTTCCTCGTGACCTGAGGTCAGCTCGAATTTACCCACAATATTAGGCTAAACGAGATCGATCACCGTCTCTCTCGTGAATAATTGATTCGAATCCACGAACCTATCGAGAATTCTCAACATATCTTCCTTAATTTCTCAAGGGGGCATTTGAAGAACACGAGCAAAACAGAGTAAAACTCAAAAGAGATGGCTTAAAATTAATGAATGAATCCTCTACAACGAAAATAAAATAGCTTAAATAGTACAACAACTAATTAGAAATTCTAAAATGAGATTAGGAAAAGTCCCAATAAAAAATGAAAACGAATCAGTTCAAAACAGCAAGTTCGTGCGCAATCTGCGAAACTGTCGACCAATCTAATAGGGGGCCTCGACTGATCAAGAATTTTTCCCAACTGTCCAGCAAGATCAGGCACATCCAGAAGAATTTCAGACTGGTCAGACGCCCGGTCATCAGCTTAGCCGACCGATCGAGAATGAGTCAGGACAGTCCAGCGAGTTGGGCTGTCCTCCGGAGAATTTACGGTCGGTCTGCAGACCAATCGTGACCGGTGCTGGAGGTGGACCACCGGTCGTCAAACCTATTTTTTCCACTATTTTGTCGGTCTTGGCTCCTTTCTTGTTGTCTTCCTTTGATATTTTCTTTGGTCCATCTACATCATAGGGAGCTTGGTTTCATCCTCTACGTCAGGAGCATTCTAAACAAATCCAGACCCTTCACCTGACGAATCGCAGCCGTTTGAACTCAAAGCATGCGGATCGCCAAGTCACAGCTTATATAAAAGGAAATTTTCTCCTTCTCGAGCTGTTTTCAAACAGAAATAGAAACCCTAACTTCCAATCGAATCCAGACCTTCCAAACCAAGCTTAACAGCTCAGATGCAATCCCAGAAGCCGAAGAAATCGTGTCCTTTCGTCTCTTGCATGATAACGAGATTCGGCCAGGCAAAAGATGTTGAGTGAACCCACTGAAGAAACATCAAAGAAGCTTCGATTTCTTTGTTCTCCGAGCTCCTGTAGAGCTATCCGGTTCATCCATCAGCCTCAAATCGAAGAAATCTACTCTGAGTGTGAATCTGCCATTAATGGTGGACTCTTCTTCCTCATTTTCAAGCCAAACCACTCTTCTTCCTCATTTTCGAGTCAGTACCGAGTCGAATTTCGGGCCGAGTCGAGTCGAGGTGCTGGGTGACCCAGACTTGACTCGGTTTGATTTCGGACTGGGCAAAGTCTACTCGGCCCGACCCCACTAACACACTCAGGCCGAGTCCGGTCTGAGCATGCCGGACGAATCAAGTCTACCGAGTTAACTCGACCCGTGTGCCCAGCTCGTTAATACGTTTTAAAAAAAAGGGACCTTAATGAAATTGAGATGTGGGCCAGGTCGAAAAGATGCGTCAGATTCTTGTCGTCCGTCGATGACCACACGATCGTGCGAAAAATGAACGGCGGACCAGGCCGAAAACATGCTTCAGATCCTTATCGTCCATCGATGGCCACATGATCATGCGAAAAATGGACGGTTAATAGGTTTAAAAAAAAAAAAAGACTTTAATGAAATGGAGATGGGGGCCAGGTTGAAAAGATGCGCCAGATCCTTGTCATCCATCGATGGCCACACGATCATGGAAAATGGACGGTGAATAAGTTAAAAATTTACTAAAATTGAAATGGAGATGCGGGGTATCGATCCCCGTACCTCTCGCATGCTAAGCGAGCGCTCTACCATCTGAGCTACATCCCCGTCGTTGAGAGATGGCTCTATCTAATTTCTATATATATAAAGGTTATTTGCACAGGATATGAGGTTACTAATCATTTCATTTCTAACTGTACATTGCCTCATACACGGGCAGCCCATCTACACACTGGACTGATTCAATGGGAGCCATCAAATGGTTGGCCGTGATATCGTCCACGTCTGCCATGATTCAACGGGAGCGAATTAGGTGTTACCAGGGAACAGCTCAGTGGGTGTTACCCCTTCTGTATGACTCACATGGATGATATGTTGCATATCCACACCGTCCATCCGTTTCTACAGCCCATTTGAGGATGGAATTCCAAAATTTAATAGGATCCAAATATCAGGTGGACCATACCACTGGAAACAGTGATGATTGAGTGCCCCACCATTAAAACTTCCAAATAGCCTATTGTAACATTTTTGTAATTTGTATTTTCAATCCAATCAGTTGATAATGTCAAGAAGATCTGGATGAAGCGATATATAAATATCAGCTTGATCCAAAACTAATGTGACCCACAAAATGTTTTTAATGGTCATTCATCAGTGTTTCTAGCGTTATGGTCTACCTGAGATTTGGATATTCTTCGGGCTTGGTATCACGTCCGAAAATGAGATGTAAAAACCGATGGACGGCTTGGATATATAAAAAAAAAAAATACATCAAGATGGGTCCCACACGGTTAGGGTAACACCCGCTAAGCTGTTGCCCGGAGAACAGTTAATCCGCTCTCTGATTCAACCTTCCGTCGCTAGTCTCTACCAGTGTGTGCAAAAAGGGAAAGCGGATTCCGTACTGAGTAAACTTAGTGGAGCCCACCATCGTTTATGTATCTTATCCACGCCGTCCATCCATTGTACCAGCTTATTTTAAGTCATGAGACCAAAATTGAAACATATCCAAAACTCAAGTGGACCACACCAGAGAAAACAGTGAGAATTGAATGCGTACCGTTGAAAACTTCTTGAGGGCCACAGAAGTTTTGGATCAAGATTATATTTGTGTTTAGCCTTCATCCTTGTCTCTGTGACCATATGAACAGATTGGATGACAGATAAACATCACTGTAGACCTAGGAAGGTTTTAACCGTGGACATCGTTATCACCATTGTTTCCTGTGGTGTGGTCCACTTAAGCTTTGGATATGCTTAACTTTTGGCTGATGACCTAAAATAAGCTGATAAAATGGATGGACGGCATGGATAAGACATATACATCTCATGTGGGCCCAACAGAGTTTACTCAGAGCTTTCTCTGTAACACTAATTCACATGTGTAAAGGTTATTAGCTAGTCTTAGAGTTTATTCACAATTCAACTGTCTGTGAAGGGCCCACCATATTGTGTGCATGCCATCCAACCCACACATCAATTGAATCCGACCGTGTTGAAGGGATAACGAAAAATTAGGGCTACACAATCAGTTGGTGGGCCAGATCATAGAAAACAATGGACATCCACTCAAATCTTCTAAATTCATGTGATGCTGCACCTGATCGTTGGATCAACCTTATTTTTGAGGCTCCCCATTTCTTGTTTGATCAACCATTTTGGACGGATTAGATTAAGTGCAAAAAGTGCAGTGGGTCCCATACGAAGAATTGTAGAATAACCTTTTTTCTAGGAATGCTGTAGTCTGTAGACGATCTGACCTCAATCAATCCATACAACCAGTTGTATCCTAGGGTTACAGTACAACTAATTTTCTTGGACAATTGGGACCGTCCAACCGTTTATCTGGACCGTCCATTCGTACCATCCCACTGAATAGATGGTACAAGTTGATGATTGGACGAATTCTCCCCCAGTCAAACTAGATCTTTGACCAGACTGATTTTTTGGGTGTCCCATTTTCATGGTGGGCCCCACAGCTCCTACAACTGATCCAACGTCTTAATATAGGGAAAAGATTGTTTGCTCCCATGCGTACATCTGCTGCCATCCCAGAGTTGGAGGAGGGAATGTCAACACCAACTTCCAATGGACTTCTGAAAATTCAAATGTCGAAATGCTTATGGATTCCCGCCTACCGCTAATGGAGGGAGAGAATGTGCACACCAAATCAGCCTTTCCTAGCGGCAGTGAATCATGCTGATACGATTAATTCATTGAAAATAGTAAAAAAAATCAAGGGGAACATGTCTCTCTCTTTTTTTTTTTCTTTTTCTTCCTCCCTTCATGAGAAGAAATTCAAGCCGTCCAGTTGTTCGACACATGGGATTTTTTTTTTTTTTTTTTTCCGGGGAAGACAAGAAATAATCTTATTACTAACTAAAAGGTCCCAAAAATTACCATAAGGGGCGTTTGGCATCTCTCTAATTCAATAAGAGCTTTTTGAATAAGAGTTATTTCAATAAGCTTTTCTTATTCTAACTTTTGTCTTAAATAACCATGTTTGGTAAAATCTTTAAAAAAAAATGCTCTTAATTAAAATAAGCACATTTGGTTCAAATAAGAGTCTTTTTAAGCGTTGCCGATGTCATTTTTAAAGATTACAATAACTTAAATATAAGAGCAATCCAAATGGCTGTTTGGGTGGACCGTCCATTATGTAGGGGCCCAACATCAATGCTAATTGCCGTTTATGTGGGGCCCCCTCAATGTCCACTACCCATCACCATCACAGTGGACTTCACATTTGATGTGTCCATATTGTGGGCCGTACCTTTCAAGCGTATTGTCCATCATGTGGGGCCCAGTTTTGATATACCATTCATCATGTAAGGTGAACCTTATATATGGATCATCCATCATATGGCCCACTTTGGATATGAGTCATCAATCATGAGAGACCTTGAAAGTGGACCATCCATTAGGTGGGCCCCGCTTGATGTCAACTAGTCCATTATGAGGGACCACACTTTTATGTGAGTCATCCATCATGTGAAGCCCACTCCGTCCATTGTGTGGGCCCACCTTGATGTGGACCATTCTTTTTGTGGGGCCCCACCTTCATCATGGGCCGTTCATCATGTGAGCCCATCTTTGATATCAACTGACCATCATGTGGATCCACCTTCAATGACCATCATCCATCATGTGGATCCCACCTTTGACGTGGACTGCCATTTAAATGGGACCTACTTGATGTGCATGTTCCGTCATGTTAGGCCACAATTTGATGTGGGTCATCTATCATGTGAGGCCTACCTTTGATGTGAACCTTCCGTTACTGTGGGCCCACCTTGATGTGGGGCCCCATTTCAATATGAGGCATTCATTATGAGGGGCCCATCTTTGATGTCCACCATTCATCATGTGGGGCCCCACTTCAATATGAGTCATTCATTATAAGGGGCCCATCTTTGATGTCCACCATCCATCATGTGGGTCCTACCTTTGTTGTGGACCACTATCATGCGGGGCCCACATCAAGTAGGTAGTCCATCATGTGGGATTCATTTGATGTCCACCATCCATTATGTAGGTCCCAACTTGGCTGTGGACTGTCCATCATGTGGGGTCAAACCTTCAATATGGGTCATTCATCATGTAGGCCCACCTTTAATGTTGACCTTCCATCATGTGGTCCTACATTCAATATCCATCATCCATCACTTAGATCCTACCTTTGATGTGGACCATCCATCATGTGGGTCCCACCTTTGTTGTGGACCATCTATCATGTGGGGCCCACTTGATGTGGATAGTCCATGTGGGACCCACCTTTGATGTCCACCAACCATCATGTAGGTCCCACCTTTGCTATGGACCATCTATCATGTGGGGGCCAACCTTCAATATGGGCCATTCATCATGTGGTCCCACATTTAATGTCAATCTTCCATCATGTGGTCCCACATTCAATGTCCACCATCCATCATGTGGGTCTCACCTTTGCTATGAACCGTCCATCATATGGGGCTCACTTGATGTGGATAGTCCATCAATCATGCGGGGCCACATTTTAATGTGGGCCATCCATCATGTGGGGCCCACCTTTGGTGTTCACTATCAATCATGTGGGGCCCAACCTTCAATATGAGTTGTTCATCATGTGAGCCTACCTTTGATGTCAACCTTCCATCATGTGATCCCACCTTCAATGTCCCCCATCCATCATATAGGTCCCACCTTTGATGTGGGCGTTCATCATGTGGGGCCCACATTTGATGTGACCATGCATTATGCGGGCCCACCTTAATGTGGAAACCCACATTCAATATAAGTTGTTCATCATGTGGGCCCACCTTAAAGATATTCTACAAAAGAGAAGAGGGCAAGATCGGAATTACATTGTCCAAAAATTAATTAAAAATGTCTGACCCGCTTAAGCTAAATAAGCTTTTAAAGAAAAAGTTATTTCCCTGTCACTTATTACTTAAAAGCTTTTTTGCTAGTTTCTTTTAAAAAAAAGCTCTAAAATGAAAGCTATACAAAAAGGTCTATTTTCATAATGAAAATTTATATTTTTAGAATAAGCAAATAAGCTCTTATTGATAGATTTATCAAACGCCCCATAAGAGAAAAAACACAAAGCAAGGAGGAAAGGAGACAAAGGCCTATAGCTTGGGCTAGGGACATAATACAATGGGGTACCAAACCCGACCCGTTTGTTAAATAGTACAGGTATGGGTCCAAGAACAAACTCAGTTGCTAAATGAGTATGGATTTGGTTTCCTTTACATTAGGCCCGACCTCTCCTGACGTGACCCAAACCCATTTAGTAAATGGGTGGATTTGGCCTATGTTGCAAGGGACCCATCTAGACTCGATTTTAAGCCTAGTAAAAATGCTTGCATACCAAATCCAGACCAAGACCCATTAGACTCGACCCATTTTTAAATGGGTCCAGGTGGATCTCCCTTTACTAGACCCATAACCCATTTATAAATGGGTCTGATGGGGTTGACTCGGACCCGACTCAGACCTACCCATTTAGTAAAAAGGCTTGGGTCTAAAATGTGAACCCGGACCCATTTAGTAAATGGGCAGGTTTGGTTTTGGCTAAACCCTCTCCCAAACCCGACCATTTACAGCCATACTAAGGAGACATAAGGAAAATTAGTATGAGGAAAAAATAGCCCACATCCTTGATGAAAGAGAAGAAAACAAAAGGGCTTAGGGAACATTCGATGAAATTGTGTGGATGATGGTGTGCTGCCGTTATGTAATGGTAATGATGCCAACCATCACCGTTACATGTCATGGAGTTGTAACGGCCGTTGTGGAAAAAAATCGCCCATAACCCTGTAATGGCTGTTGTGGCCCATAATCGTCTATTACAGGGCTAATACAGTTTTTTTTTTTTCATTTTTTTTTTAGAGAGAGAGAGACACTATACCTACTACTACCGGAGTTGTAACGGCCATTGCAACCCATATCATAACGGTAATAATTGTGACTATTATGGCCTCCAGTACCCTTACAGCACATGTTGGTTTGGATAGCTAAAGTGTCCAAATCGACTTAGACTTAATCTGACCTATCTGCAAAATGAGTTAGTTCAAGTTGTGGAGTCTTAAAATCATGATACTGAAAACTGCAATTGAGATTGGCAAGCTCCACAGCCAATTTGGGGGACATCATTTTCCGGCTAAGGCAGTAGAAAAATAAAGCCGACGGCTTACAGCAACCTTAGTCGTATGGCTCATGTTTTTCAGGCACTCTCCAACCTCCTGATGCAGGGGCTCCGTCCCATGGATTGACGACTTCTTTGAGTTGAGCTGGACTTGGTCAGGACAGGTACAGGTTGGTACCATGAGTCCCCTCCCTGCAAAGTCAAGCCAGGTCGGGACGAGTATAGAAGAGTTGGGGCTGGGCAACTCGGCTGGGTCGGGTAGCGGAGTCGGGCTGACCTTCAGCCCGACCCGACCAGCCCGAGTCAAGACTCACTCAGAGCAGGACAAGTTGGGGTGAATTGCGGAATTAAAAAACCGTGCTCTGCATCCTCGAAATGTTCTTAAACCGATATATGTGTTTTAAATGTTAGAATAAAAAGGAAAAAAGATTTGAAAAGTCTAGAAAAAATGATCTGGTTATTTGTTAGCTCACTTGCCTTAATTGTATTGAGTTTTATCCCATGTTGAAAAGGTTATTAAAGAAAAAAGCATTTATAATAAAACTCTTTACTAGTACTTTATATTGGAAAACAAGGATATGCCATGAGAGCAACCTCGCATCATGCACCTCCAGAGGGAAGGTATCAATGGTGAGTTTTGATATCGGCGCTGCTTCCTGCGGACCGCATGGATGGACGGCATGGATACCCTTACCATGAGGGGCCCACCTTGATGAATGTGTTTCATATCCATGCCGCCCATCCTTTTTTTCAGCTCATTTAAGGACATTATCCAAAAATTTAAGCAGATCCAAATCTCTAGTGGACCACCACACTACTGGAAAAAGTGGTGAATGAACATTAAAAGCTTTTCGTAGGCCACAAAAGTTTTTGATCAAGTTAATCTTTGTAATTCCCTTCATCCAGTTCTAGTTGACCTTATCAACGGGTTTGGATGGCAAATAAACATTATGGATTTGGGCCTAGGGAACTTTTTAATGGTGAGTGTTCAATCATCACTGTTTCTTGTGGTGTGATCCACCTGAGATTTGGATATGCTTAATTTTTTGGGAAAGTGTCCTAAAATGGGCTGTAAAAATGAATGAACGGAGTGGATATACAACATATGATTAAGGTTGGCCCTACAGTAAGGGTAACACGACTAAATGTTTCCGGCCTCTCGCAAGAACTAAACTGCTTGTGGTGAACCGATCTCTTTATGTAAAAATAAAAATAAAAATTAAAAAGACTACGTTCGAGCAGGAAGGGGGAATCTAATCTAAGCCCAGCCTACCAATTTCCTTATCTGGTTTACTGCACTCAAATCTGGACCTTCTGATGGTGGCCTATACTCTTTTCTACCTTCAGTTTGAGGGACACCGATCAGATGGTCAATGTAATCCTACCAGTGAGATATTATTATCATGGCCGTCCAAGGTAGTAACCATACAATGAATGGTCCGGATCATTGATAGCTTTGCCATGTCATGCATCAGAGATAAATCTCTGAAGCATTCCGTGTCCATAGGTTACACTAAATAAGTACAAGATTCAGATCTTTCAATAATTGGACCCATTGTAGGTTGTGCAAATGACAAAGATCCTGTGATCTTAGCCATTGATGATAGGAATTATGGGGATAACAAACTGGTGGTTTCGAAGAATCCAACCAATGGTCTATGTTTAATATGAAGACTTCCTCCAATTGATGGCTAAGATTATTAAACTGGTATGTTCTTTGGCGCACGGCCTATCCACCATTGGGTACAATAGATGAACCGTCCAGATCATACACATTCATGCCACATGCACGGAATATGAAACAAAAGTGCTTCGACCAATCTGGATATTTGTGAGGAACTCTACAAACGCCTCTCTTAATGTACATAATTCAACAACATTATCATTGTTTTTTTTTTTTTTTTTTTTTTTTTTTTTTTTTGGGAAATGTTTCGATATTTTATTAAACATAGCGTTACACCAATGATGCCCGGTACAAAGAGGAAAGATTACTCAAGACACGAGGTCCATCCAATGACATCCAACTCAGCCCTTCTAAACACCTCTGACACCGACCCACTCTAGTATCAAAAACATCGATTATTCATTTCCTCCCCTAAAGCCCAAATACCGGCCAAGAGAGCTGGCCTTCAGATCACCGTCCCTTCTTTCCCTACTCCCCCACCGCATGCTAGAAAGAAGAAGAAAAAAAGCCTTTAATGGACCCCGGCAGCACAACATTACCATAATTCCGAGAAAGAATTCAAAACAGGCTGGTTACTCAGTATTTTGGCTTCCCGTTACATTACCTTCTACCAAGTCATGTAACTGTGGGATCGGATTCCCCAGACTTAACTGGATACTCACACCATTTACATTAGGAGCAACCTTCAAAATCTCCTTTTCCGCTTCTTTAGCCACCTCCATAGCATCCCTTCAGTTCCAACATGTGAATGAGAGACAAAAGATGCAAGTTTCAGCTCAATCGCAATAACCAAAATGAAATGGAGCATGGCTGTGGAAGTGTGATTTACCGGATCAGCATGCATGGAGGCATGGACACCTGAACTTCAAGCAGAATCTTCCCTTGTAATGAGTGGGGTGTTATGCGATCAACTTTCATTTTCTGAAAAGACCATTTGAGTCGTGTAGTTTATCAATGTAAAAGAAGAGGAAGAAAAAAACTCCCATCTAATATAAAAGCACAGAAACTTCTAAAACACAGGACATTGTTATCAGAATAAATAAACTAAGAGCCTGTTTGGGTGTCCCCCAAATTGGGGTTAATTTCACTCTGTGGAACCAATCTGTCAAGCATTTGGGCAGCTCAGAAAACAGGAACCACTTTAGGTCAGTTCCCCTTTTTCCCTTCTTTTTTGTCTCAAATTGCAGCTGGAGTACGCATACTCCATTTGCCACCAAAAGGGAAACCTCCAAACTCACCCTAAGGGCCCATCTGGATGCAACCTCAAAAGGGCCTTTTTGACAGCTAAATGCCGGTTTTAGCCAAACTCCATTTTGCCTTATGTGTTTGGATGCACTTTAGCAAACCCCCGTCTGGTCCCCACTCGTCGAAATGGGCACTAAAAAATCGCACTCCCCAAAAACCAATCAATTTGAGTCAACAAAAAATGTCAACTGAGAAAAAAAAGGATTTGCAGAAACCCCTTTTTGCAGAAGATACGTCCAAACAAGCTGTCTTTCTTAATGCATCCAAAACAAATTCTAAAAGATCCTTGACAGTCATCTTCTTCAGCAATTACCTATCTCAACAAAAGACAACCGAAGTGTGATTTGAATCTACTTCAGCATACGGCCCCTGGAATATATCAAAACATATGCAAATAGATTGTACGGCGCTTGGTGAGCTTAGCGTTGCAACAAATTCCTCCTTTTTGCTAATGCGCAAGGCTGAAATGCAGTGTCAGATATGATCAAGTTGACATGTGAGCAGTGAACATTTATATGTGATTCCCTGCTGTTCTTTGCAACCAACTACTAAAGCATGCCCTTTCCACTTTTGGTCCTTCGATGGTACATAGTCTGTCTTGGTTGTACATGGGTGGCTGCATTTCTTACCTGATGTACATGTCTCTGTCTTGGTTTTAAACTTCGTGGCTGCATTTCTTACCTGATACAAGTGAACTCTGCATGCGTGCGTGTGTGCATGCATGCGCGCCTGCCTGGCCTCATGCTCAAAGGAATGGCCCTCCATGACCCTCCTGTGCTTGCTTGTGCTATTTGACTTGTGTGTTCTAGTTGGACTTTAGCGTTAGTACTAGGTGGTACCACAGTTGCCATACAAGCATTGTCAAAACCTCTACCACAGCCAGTTCTAGAGCCCAGGTAAAAGCAGAAGGTTCATGTCCAATAGGTGGCCGATTGTAGAACTTTTGCCAACTACCATTTAAAAGCTGACCCCAATTTTGCAGATGATGATGATGATTCAGAAACATTATCATGCTGTAAGAGAGAAGCCGGAAGCGTGTCCAATAAAGTGGACATATGATGGTCATTCAAATTTCACGATAGAGGAATCTAAGGAAAAACAATAAGACATATCTTGGTAAATAAATCAAAGATTGAAGCTTCCACCATTGCAACTAAGTTGACTACGATTTAGTTCAATCAACTTACTGGGGTCTCCATTCATGGTTCAGTGGTAGACTCACAAGAGTTTCAACACTAAGACCAGGGATTGAGTGCCCATGTGGTGTGAGTGGGTGGGGTGTGGGTGGGTGTGTGTGTGTGTGTGTGTGTGTGAGGGAGAGAGAGAGAGAGAGAGAGAGAGAGAGAGCGAATAAATAAAATAAACTTACTGGATCATCGATTGAAGGGATTGACTATAGGTCCGCATTCACCACCATTTTCAACATGGTGCAGACCTGTCCACTGTACATGTGCATGCAGATACAACAATTTAAACCATCAAAATTGTGGGCCCTAACGTGAATGGAGCATAGGTCAAACTGAAAATGATTGTATGATCTTAATCATCTGATTTTACCACTGAATTTGTACCATATATTATTATCATAATAGCCTTGCCCCCGCTATTTGTGCTCAGCTTAATTCTCATGATTGTTTGGCAAAAGTTCAACAACTTGCTGCTAACCTGACATCAACCTCTTTTGCTGGGTTAGGGACTGGCTGGCTCATTGCTAATGGAAGGAATCGTGCAATTTGGCATTAATTAATTCATTTGCATCTGTACATTTATGGTCGCCGTTTGACAGCTAGAATCAACCAATTGTTGCAGTTTTCATGCTATGCTCCATCCACAAGGGTTCCCATAATTTGGACAATCTAGATTAACAAAATGTATACCCTGTGGCTAGTGAAGGACACACTGCCATTGAAAGTTAATGCTATGGTTTTTGTGTTACATTGTCTAAGAAGAGGAATAGTTGATGAGATCAAATTTAGTCCATCATCATCAAAGCAGCCTCAGCTATTTGGAGTTGGTTTTACAAATCCTATTTCGCCAGTCAAATCCTATATAAGGCCCTATCACGCTTCCACAGCAAGTCAACCAGCCCTCATATCCCTTCTCACCAACTCAAACCAAGGCCTTGTAGATCTTCCTCTCATCCTCTTTTTAGGCCATTTAGACTTAATCAATGTTCCGCTACTGACTAAATCCATGTTTGGTCTTAGTCACATATGACTGAATCATCTCAATTAGTTCCCTATCTTTTATCTCCTATGAAGGATAGGGCCTTAGATAGGATTTGACTAGTGAAATAGGATTCATTACCTACCTAGTCTTCCCACACATTCATCTCAACATCCTCATCTTTAGAACACACAATCTCTACCTAATTTACTTGTTGTAGCATAGCTGATTTAGGATATGTTATAGCATTTGCATGATATAGCATAGCTGGTCAGATAGCTGTCATGTAAAAAAATTCCTTGGGAGTTTCATGAGCATGAAACAATCACATAGCACTTTAAAGGCACATCTCCACTTCATCCATCAAACTCTAATTTTATCGGAAAGACATCCATTAATTTTCCAACCCTTACGTATAATAGAGCCAAGGTAACGAAACACATCACTATGAGGAATCTCTTTACCATCAATTTTAACTAAAGCTCACCTTTATAGTTGTTCTTACTAATGCTGCATGCTAAATACTCCATCTTGGTTATGCAAAATTTTAAGCATGTAGCCTAGACCCTCCAAACGTCCAATATGGCCCCATATCTAGTCCCGCCAACAAAAATTCTCTCTCTGCAAACAGCAAACATTGATGCTCATCATCCTAGAAACTATCAATTACTTCACAATAACAAATGCAAAATGATGAGGGTTAATGGTGTCCCCTAATGAAGACACGGTACCATTGGGAACTCATAAATTTCAACGAAGTGGTTCTCAATTGTAACAACAACCTCATGCATGTATTTGACAATGTCAATATAGACCCGTTCCCTCATTCCCACCACATAGCATTCTTCAGATCTCTCAAAACCATGTGCAGATTCTTCCCCTTATTTATTTACTTTTCCATCATTTGTCTAAGTAGAAAAATAAGTTAAATCGTTGATCTCATCTCATGGTCATGAAGGCAAACAGATCCCATCCTCCCAACCCCCCCCCCCCCCCCCCCCCCCCCCCCAGTTCCATAACCTCTCCAAAAGCTCCATAGGGTGACTCATAAATTTGACTCCCCATGGTTCATGCAACTTTGTGCACCTCTTTGTTCTTGTAAATAGGTATCATGATGCTTCTCAACACCCATCTGACATTTTCATTGCCCTGCAAAATTCTATTAAAAAGACTAGTTAACCAACTATTCTGAGTTCAACCAGTATCTCCCACACTTCTAGCTTTGTCCTCCACCACTATTAAAGCTTTACTTCCCAGATCTCTACAAGAGTACACATGCTCCCAACCTCCAATGGCCTCGGACCCATTGTTTCATTCAACAACCTTTGAAAGCAACATCTCCATCTCTTCATAAACTCATAATCTTTAACCAAGACCCTCAAATCCTCACCCTTGATGCATCTAATGTGGTTTGTCTTTACTTTTCCCCTCCACCTATTGCTAGTTTGTAGCTGTCCCTCGTAGCTCTCCCTCTCTACCTCCCCCCCCTCAAAAAAAGGTCAACTAGATAAGAATTGTTGGCTGTAGGAAGCATAGAGGAGAAACTAGCAAAAGAGAAACACCTGTTAGTAAACAACAATCTAAAATAAGCGAAGTGATACCTCTGAGAATTTCGATGAAAAAATACTGGAAATGATGCCTTCAGCATCTTCTTGCTTTGAGAAAATGTTCGCATTTTGGCAGGCTGCTCCATTCAAATTCTTCTGGTCTGATATAGTTGGGGAACATTGTGAAAGTGAAGGATCTGAAGAACCATTTGGGAAAAAAAAAATGAAAAAATATTCAAAAAAGTCAGCGACGAAGAAAAGAAGACCTTCAATAAGATAGAAAACAAAGGAAAACAAATGTTAAATTGAATGAAAAAAAAAAAACAAGCCATCATCAATCATCACCACCACCTAAGCCTTATACCAACTAATTGAGGTCAGCTACATGAATCCTACTCCAACATGCCACTTTTGTCAAGAACCATATGCTCTATCAAACATAGGTCACCGAGTCTTTCCTTACAACCTCCGCACACACTTCCTTTCGGGCCTTCCCCTCGCCCTTTTAAAGCCTTCAACTTGTACCCACTTCTACTAAACAGTGCAGTTTCAAAATTAAATAGTTTACCTCTTGACATAGATGGTATCTATTTATAACTTACACGTGAACATTGAAACATCATCATCATCAACTAAGCCTTATACCAATCAGCTACATGAATCCTATTCCACCATGCCACTCCATCAAGGACCATACCTTCAATTAGACCATAGGTCATCAAATCTCTTCTTACTACCTCCATCCACATCCTTTTGGGCCTTCCTATTGCCCTTTTAGAGCCTTCCCCTTCTACCAACTCACTCCTTCTAACCAGCACAATTTTTTTATCTATTGCACATGACCAACCATCTAAGGGTGTAATTGTTTTTCAAATTACATCAGTAAATGGCTGGAAATGGTAATGATTACTTTCTCAAATGATATCAGATGAATTTAACTGCAATAATGACATTTCTTAGAGTGTTTGTTTTATCCAGGCATCATTGCAAATAGGGTAATTTTATTTGGTAAAATCATAATGATTACAATTTCCTTTACCTATCTCCGATTACATGTGCATTTTGACTCTCGATTGTTGTGCCATAATTCTTGTTTTAACAAACACCATCAAATGTTAATGGTGGCTCATTAACTTTACATTACACATGAAGTTGGAAAAACAAACACCCCCTAAGTCTACTATCCCTCATCATTGGTGCTACTCTAAGTTCCCTCGATTGCATTCATTTCTAATTCTATCTTTCCTCGTCTTGCCACTCATCCATCTCAACATCCTCATTTCAGCTACACTCATTCTATGAACATGTTGCTCCTTCATAGCACAATATGCTATTCCATAAAGCATAGCTGGTCTTATAGCTATCCCATAAAATTTCCCTTTCAATTTGATTGGTACACAATGATCACATAAAAGTTCAGAGGCATATCTCCATTTCTTCCATCCAACTTGAATTCTATGGGGAGCATCTTCCTCAATCTTGCCACTTATGAATTATTGACCCAAGGTATCAAAACTGGTCATTTTGCAGAACTTCTTAGTATACAATCTTAACTAATTCCTCATTTTCACTCCTATTGTTACTAAAGGCCTGTTTGTTTTTTCCGAATTCCGTGGTAAAGTAATGCAAGTGGGCATCATTGTTATTTCACAATGTTTGTTTAAACAAGTATTGTGGCATATAAATCGATGGTCAAATGCAAATGTAATAGGAGATAGATAAATGCATTTGTAATCATTACCATTTTACATTATAAAATTATCATATCTACAATTTTACATCGATAAAACAAACAATGAAAGCATTGCCATCATCGCAGGCAAATGTTATTGATGTCACAAGACAAGTAAAGCAATTTGTAATCACTGTCCATTTCCTTTACTGAGATAATTGGTAAAACAAGCACGCCCTAAAATTGCACTCCTTATGCTCTATTTTAATCCGACTAATTTTCAATCCTTTAGATTCGAAAGCACCCCTTTGTAAATCTAGCTTTGTGTCCTTTTACACATGGAGATTTATTAATTAAAGAAAAAGTTACAATTTACAAGAAGGATGCAGAATACATAAAACTCGATCTAGCCATGCTTTCCTTTGAATCACAAGGGATTCTCTAGGCATATTTGGATAGGAGGAAATCCAGGGAAATGGAAAAGGTTTCCATTGATGTGACCTTTTGCATTTTTGGGGATAGCGAAAATAGTGGATTCCACCAAGCAATCATTAGCCTTTTCCACAGCATGGCTCCCTAAGCACAAGATGTGATGTGACCATTGTAAGAGGAATATGAGATTTCCACTTCCAATCCAAACAAGACTCCCTAAAAATAGAATCCATGTTTGCATAGTACCTTGGGAAACAATCATTACATAATGATAGAGATTTCCAATCCAAACAAGCCCTAACGTTGTGTTTGGATGGAGAACTAAAATGTGGATACTGGATACAGGTAAAGTAACTTGGAATCCTCAAGAATGAAAAGAAAAGACGCATGGATTTTTATTTTACTTCTGTTGTTTGTTTAGGAATCCAATTTTACATGGATTGCACATACAATCACCTCGAACAGCCAACTCATGTCTACTTCTCTGCCTAGGAAATTAATTTCAGCGTCTTTCTTTTCTTTTCTTTTTTCTTTTTTTTTTTTGGTGAAATAAGTGTCCACACGTTTTGAGGAAAAGCTGGGACACAAAAACCGATTTCCAAAGCTTTCCTTTTTCCCCCCTCAAACGAAGGAAAAATCTACATTCCCAAACACTATTAAGGGAGACTCCCAACTCCCTGATCAATCTGAATTCTCATAGATGATATGAAGCAATTTTTGTTGGAAATATGTTCCCTATGACCATTCTTCATTTTATTCAACATTTAGAAGGTAAGCTATTGGGCATTAAGAAAAGCTTGATCTTCGTTTATTCAACATTTAGAAGGTGAGCCAATGGTCATTATGAAAAGCTTGATCCACCCCTTATATCAATATGACCAAGATTTTCCAGGAACTTATCAGAGACCATTAAACAAGTGATGCTTGCCTTCTTACCAATAGTTCCCTTTGTTCTCTTCCCTATTTCTCAATATTTGCAGAAGCACCTCGTCATCATGTTCTCCACCAAATTAACTTCTATGAACATATGAATTGGACCTAACTTGCCTGACCCTTCCAATAGGGTGTTGCTCCCACTTCGAACCGCACTTCGGACCCATGCTCCCTCTCCTGCTTCCTACTAACTTATGCTTGACACCATTTTTTAACAGATTCTTCCTTGCTCTCACAACTGAAGTTGTTGACTACTCCGCTTCACGCTTTGTGCAACTATAGATTGGAGACCTTATACTTCTCACTAATGCTTTTCAACCATACAAATAGCCTTAGCTATCTTCTTCGTCTCCAAACCTTCACAGCCACGCAATAAAAGAGGTTAATCACCTCATGGTTTCAAAAACTCATCCTTCTATCTTCTCATCTTGCACACAATCTTTTAATCATCATCATCACCATCATATCCTTGTCCTAACTCCCAACTATTTGGGGTCCGGGCTAACCCCTTGTCCTTCTAACAGACCAAGGGGTAGCTTTATGATTCCTTTTCCACCAATCCTACATGAGACCCTACCTCGATAGGAGAAGAAGCTTTCTCCCTTCTCACCAGCTCAATCAAGTCAGTAGGTCTTCTTCTACTTCTTTTTTTAGCTCTTCAACGCAAATCCATGTTCCACTCGTTGAAGCCATCTACGGTCTTCATTGAAGATGACAGAACCATCTCAATAAGCTCTCTCCATAATTTCTCTTAGCAGGACTGCTACTAGATTGTTTTGAATTATCCCATTCTTAGTTTTAATGCTTTCTAGTCTTCCCACACATGAATCCCAATGCCCTCATACCTGCAAAGCTTGATCTTTGATCATACTGCTTTCTAACCACTCCAACACTATTCCATATAGCAAGTCAATAAAGTAGGTCCAATGATTACAGAACAACATGGAGGCACATCTCCACTTCATTTATCTAGCTCTAATTATATTGGAAACATCCTCATCAATCTCCCCATCTGTTTGAATGATAAAGCCAAGGTAACGGAACACATCACATTGAGGAATCTATTCATCATCATCTAAGACTTATCCCAACTAATTGGATTGAGGAATCTATTCATCATCGATTTTACCGGAAGTGTCGCCTTTATAACTATTCTTACTAAAGTTGCATACCAAATATGTCAACTTAGTTATGCTAATTTTTAAGCACCTAGACTTTAGAGCATTCCTCCAAACCTCTAATTTACCATTTGCTCCCCCTCTAATCTCATCAATGAACACCATGACATCCACAAACAACATACACCAAGGAACCTCATTGTAGACCACTAATGGTAAATTCATCTAAAACAAGTGCATAAACCCCTTCTATCGCCATGCCTACACCTCATGCAACAACCATTGGAAGTAGCCTCTCCATCTCTTCCTAGTCTCACCATCTTTCACCAGATCCTCTGATCCCCACCACTGTTGCATCTAAAGTGGTTCATCTCTGCCTTTACTCTCCCTCACTTTTCCTACTTTATAGGCATCTTTTATCCTCTCTCATGCTTAGCATATCGTACAACTCACCATATGCTTTATTCTTAACTTTACTAATTGCTTTATTTGCTTCCTAACGCAAGACGACTAACCACTTGCTCTAAAAGCTCGAACAAATAGAGCGTGGCGAATTAATCCATTTATCTCATAGCCCAGGCTCCTACTTCACACAGGCCAGGCCTTCAGGCGAACCCTCCTTCGTGGGCCCCACTTCACATGGGTTCGCATCACACTGGCCACCCGCCTCACACAGGTGGGGCCTACATCACACGGGCTGCCCACCCTGAGTGTGTCCCCGCTTTCCATAGGCTGTCTCACTCAAGCCCAATGTGAAAATGCATCTACATTAATCACCCCCGGTGAGGAGTCTCGAACACGAGACCTCCCGCTCTGATACCAATTTGACAAAGGACGACTAACCACTTGCTCTAAAAGCTCGAAATGATAGAGTGTAGCGAATCAATCTCTTTATCTCATAGCATAGGCTCTTGCTTCACACAGGCCAGGCCCTCAACCAAACCCTCCTACGTGGGCCCCACTTCACATGGGTTCGCATCACACTAGTCACCCGCCTCACACGGGTGGGGCCCGCATCACACTAGCCACCCGCTTCACACGGGCCGCCCACCTCAAGTGTGCTCCCGCTTCCCACAGGCTGCCCCACTCGAGCCCGATGTGAAAATGCCCCTGCATTACTTCCTTTTTTATCATATGCATATTTCAAGGTTTTCCACATTTCTACGTCTCTGCCACTCTTTATAACTGGACATCTTTTCATTGATTTCCATCCATATATTTGATGCAGAAAAACTGTGCCAGAATTGAATCTGAATGTATATGTACCAGAATGGAATCCAAATTCCCATAATTAAGGCACATGATTGAAAGATAATGGATAAGGAACTGCCAGTACAAACTGAACAGCCTATTAGTTTAGAACATGTACACGCATGCACATCCATGCCCATAATGTGAATTAAAAACACATGCTAGAAAATAGGAGCAACGCATGTTGTCAATTCAATTTTTAACTCAAATAATCATCCATTCTGTTTGTAAGGACTGTAGGCCTTTATATAGGCCACAAACAAACCTCTAGAAAATTTCAGATCTGTCTCATTGTCATTCTATTATGAGCATAAGCTACTTAAACAAATATAAAACTAACACACTAAATAGAAACTAAATATTACAGACTAATTGCAGTTAAAATACTGCATATCCTTTCCAAATGGACTCTATACACTGTCATGTGGTTCCTAAAAACCATATGGTTGGTGACTTGGTATATGATCATAAATACATCGATCGACTGTACATGTTTCCACGTAACCGGTTGTATAAATTATCAGATAGCCACTGCCAACTGCCATCTACATATGCTTCCAAAATAGCAGTCTACTGATACATAATACTAGAAATAGGACTCAGTTGGACCTGTGGATACAATCCAAACTGACCACTGATCCAATCTAGAATACCCATCAGAACCACTGATATGGTCCTAATATTCCATCAGATCAATATGGACTTCTGATATGATCCAAATGATCAACGTTCATGGTTGATGATCCAGATCTTCAATCTGAGTGATTGGATTTATCAAGCCTTTAATCAGGACCTTTGGGCTCACCTGGGCCCAATCTACAGTCTGACTACCTGATCTTCAATCGACCATTAATTGGACCACTTTGTGGTCTTCCACTAGATGATTGGACCATCCTACGTCAATTCCCACTGGCTTAGAAAGAACTTGTACTGGAGTTTAGAACCAGCACTGATACATCACCATGATCCACCTTTGTCACACATCGTCTTCGGCTTTGGCAGTGAGGGAAGGTGAAAGCCTATGCATCGGATCAGCACCTTTCTTATGGGATAGATCATGCCACTTCTTCATCTTTGTAATCTCCACATCTTAGGCATTAGCTTCCACTTCCTCTTTGGTAGTGGAGTTGCTTCCCTTAGATGCTAGTTCATCAGTTGTAGGTTCTCCCTTCACTCTCAGTCGGCTTCATGACTTTGTCGCATATTCTCTCTTCACATCTCCGATCTGTGTAGTTCGATTGTAGCTGGGATGAGTCAACTTTAAGAAATTCTGTAGAACTCAGCAGTATGATTGTAGAATGCCATTCATCTTTTCTTTCAATTCGAGCTACATCCATGGGCCAACAATACAATCTAACCATTGATCTAGACCGCAATACCGATCAAGACCATTTCCATCAGATCAATGTGGACTTGTAATACGGTCCAAATCTTCAATCCAGAAGTAGAATCATCCAGACCTTCAATTTAGATGGTTTGATTTGTAAATCCTTAAAAAAGACCCTTGGATGGGCATGATAAGGGACCTGATCTACAATTTAATGGCCTGCTCTTCAATCAACCAATCATGAGAGCACTTTATGGTCTCCCATTGCAAGATCCGATCATCCTACATCAACCTCATCCCCTCACCACCATGTTTGTTCATGCATGCCTTTCTTACCATTGAAACCCATGAAACTTCTTTCTCCACTCTTTAGTCTTTCATACAATCATCCATCGCTATTACTATCTCCCCAACCTTTGCTTTAACATTTCACGTGCATTCTTCTATCACTTCCTCCCTAATTATGCAGGCCTTTCTTCAATCAACCAATAATGAGAACACTTCATGATCTCCCATTGGAAGACCTGATCATCCTACATCAACCTCATCCCCCCACCACCACGTTTCTTCATGCATGCCTGTCTGACCATTGAAACCCATTAAACTTCTTTCTCCACTCTTTTCATATGGTCATCCATCTCTATTATTATCTCCCCAACCTCTGCTTTAAGATTTCACCTGCATTCTTCTATCCCTAATCACACAGGCCCTTCCCTTCAAATTACTACCATATTATCCTTGGGCATTTACTCTTGTCTCCACTTGCCAAACTCTTAATCAACAAATTTAAGACTTTAGGGGTCGTTTGGATGGGAGTAAATGGGTGAAATTGGGAGTAAATGAAGGTAAATGGTATTTGGGGTGTGTTTGTATGGAAGTAAATGGAGGTAAATGGGATGAAATGGGAGTAAATGTGCATGTAAATGAAATCCTCTCCACGAGAGAGGATTTGGAAGTAAATGGGGTGAAATGCCTTTTTGAGCTCCCTTGGAGAGTCGCACGTGTAAACGAAGGTGCAACTATGCACGTGTCCGCCATACACATGCCACGCTAATGATACTCCCCAACAATCCAAATATCGGCTACATCACTAAAATCACACCAAAAGAATGATCCAAACCATCCAAAGGATGGCCATCTAAATGAATGGTTAAAAAACGTTTGCAAGTTGTTTGTTTGTGATCCTTCCATTCGTGGCCAACCCGAGGCTCGAAATTTCCTCGTTTTTTGCTCAAGTATATATTTCAATGGGCTTATTACAATCATTCTATTAAATATCGCATATGTACACTAAGTTGGGATATTAAAGCTGACTTGGAATATCAGATATATTCTTGTGAATATATTGAAATTTTCAAATGCATTCCAATTCCTCCCATTTACTCCCATCCAAACGGAATATTTTGATTTCAAATGCATTTCATTTACTCCCATCCAAACACAATTGTGTAAAGCCATTTACTTCTAATTCATTTACCTCCAAATCCATTTCCCATTTACTTCCATTTACAAGCTCCCAAAAAAGCCCTTGGTAAAAACCTTGGTAAAAATAATGTAAGTAACAGTATTAATTCAGTTTCATTGCTGTTTCTTTACCTTCATCCTTAATCATTACCCTTTCCTATTACTTTAGGTTGCATTTGGTTGCACCAAATATCATGAAATTTTGTTAAATTCCATTAATCAGTCTAATTTGGTGCAGAATATCATGAAATTGCTGCAACCAAGCGCAAACCTTCATTAAAATTCTAGGAGCACTACACGCTATATAGCTTATGCCTCATGCTTCGGAGGGGTGAGCGCTACAGTACACACTGTTCACTATAAATTGCATTTAAGACCAATGTTCTGTGTTGCATAGTCAGGGGTTTACCAGGTATAACCTTACAATCCAGAGTAATCTTTGTGACCATCAATTTTTACATTCCAGAATCAATCCTTCTAAAGGTATTCAAAATGGTTGGCAAAACTTACACCTTTCAAAATGAAAGAGTAACTTAATCTTCCTAGAAACAATTGGATCAATCAACATTGAAGTCATTTTTCTATTCACAAAAGCAACAAGGGGGGTGAACGGTAACAGGTAGCCAGCCTACGCTACCCCCTCCAGTTGTCCTTGATCTCCTTAGGATTCTCACACCAACCCGTTGATGGTAGACCCCATGATCAACCCTTGGGGGAGCAAACCCCAGATATCACAGACGTTCCCACCAAAGAGCCATTTAAGGCAGCTGGTGCACAGGGCGCCTACCCGAGTTTCGTCCTAAGGCACGTTGGACCCCCGCTACCGGGAACTCCCTGGCATCCCATTCAAGGGCAGAAGTCTCCCAGCTTTGGTTTTAACCTCTGTCCTTGAGGTAACAGTTTAAGGACATGTTAAGGTCCCTCGCAAAAGCAACAAGAGCTTCTAGAATCAACAAAAGGAAATTGCACAACCCAACCACCACTTTCTCCAAGATGTAGCACCTACCGCATTCAAGGTGAAAATTTATGTTCCAACAGGCTTAATACACCTTGGCCATCTTGACTACAATCGATAACGAAGCATGCATGCATGCATATAGCTTTAACTGGCAGTGTGATTAGCATAGTTCACTTAATAGAAACATAAATAAGATAATATTGGCCAGGTTCCTCAGAAACTAGCAGCCATTTTCAACATTGCAAATTCTTTTGTAATATTTAGTCATGTAGACACAGAGATAAACAGGGTGGCAGATATCTTCACTAAAGAAGAGTTATCTAGACCTCCAAAGAGGGGTGAGTCTCTGACACTTGTGTAGCTCTCTTTCTTCTTCATTAAAACCCATTAACTATCAAATAAGAATATAAATAAGACCATGCATCATGTGAATAGGTTAATCCAAAATTTCAGCATTTGTATCTGCAAACTAAAGGTGTAAAGAAATAAAGAAACCAAAGTCTACCAATATGTATGAAGACTTCTGCAACTTCTTTATGGGACTTCTGAATTTGGTGACGGACATGTTCACCAATGTCGTGTGCTACACTGACACTTGAAAATGGATCTACCTGTAATTACCATACTAATGAGCTAACCAATGTCTTTGGAATAGATATTTGAGGCATATTCCAGCCAAATCTAGGAGAAGATGTTAGACTTTCCGCGAATTGCAGAAGTCAATCAAAATGCATATTTGGATTCTATTCCCCCAAGTTCCATCCAACAAAATGAACCTCCACAGTGGTAGGGCATGCATAACCACAACCACACATGCAAGATCATGCAAATAAGCATAAGTACATCCACCATTTAAACTACAAATTCACAACTATGCAAAACTTGCACAATCATGCATGCATGATACATGAAAATTGAAAACTTGTCTGTATCTGCCATCTATACCACGAGAACACACACAGTGATACATGAGGACAAACAATGCTTAATTTAGAGGTGTACTTAAAATTCATTTTGTTATCTTGACAATCAAGAGAGTTGATTCAGTTTTCCAGAACTCTCCTTTGCTTACTGATTATGGTCAGTCATCATTACAATCATGGCCTTACCCAACTATTTGGCGTCAGCATTATGAGTCCTTTTTTTAGCTTATTTTCAGAACAAGAATTCTCATGATTGTTTGGCACAAATTTGACAACTGGCTGCCAATCATTTTACTGATTCCATTCAGTATTAGTCAATAACAGATAACAGCGAAGCAGGGAAATACATCGTGATGAAAACATAAATAAATAACCATCTTTGGCATCTCCAAGTGGCACACATTTCCATGCTACTGGGTCAGCCTTACAGAACTTTGAGGCCTTCCACCTTGTAGGAATATGTGCGTGTGGGCTTATGATAGGGCCTACAGGTACATACAGTTCTCCCAGCCCTCCACCTTGTAGGTGGGTGGGTGGGTGTGTGTGGATGTGGGTGTGTGTGTGTGTGTGGGGGGGGGGGGGGGGGGGGGGGGGGGGGGGGGGGGGGCTTATGATTGGGCCCACAGGTACATACACTTCTCCCAACTCTCTCTCTCTCTCCAACATGGTATCAGAGACTAAGTGCTCCTAGGGTTCTTTCTTCTTCTTCTTCTTCTTCTTCTTGGCTTATGATTGGGCCCACAGGTACATACACTTCTCCCAGCCCCCACCCCCCCCCCCCCCCCCCCCCCCCCCCCCCCCCAACATGGTTTCAGAGACTATTCTTCTTCTTCATCATCCTTTTTTTTTTTTAGAGGAAACAACAATTTATCAAGAAGCCCACAAAGCGGGAAAGAATACAAAAGCAAAAGGAACAAAAACACAGCCCTACCTGCTACCACAAGACAACCAATCCAATAAAAGGTTGTTAATATTCCCGATCAAAGAAATGGCCGAATTGCTTCTTCCCCAAAAGCAACGATCATTCCAATCCTTCCATATTGTCCAGAAAACCGCCATAATAAGCAACTGCCACGCTTTCTTTCCCGGATTCAAAATGCCACTCCCATGCCAAGAGAAGAGAAGAGCATTGACCGAGTTCGGCATTACCCAAGGAACATGCAAAACTGAGAGAAAGGAATCCCACACCTCCCAAACAAGGGGATGCTTTCTTTCCTTCTTCCTCATCTTCTTCTTCTTCCTCTTAACTCTATAAGTTTTATTCTTCTAATCTTTCTCAACAAGAGGTGTTTCCCTTCCTTCCCTTCCTCTTTTCTTCTTTTCCCTTCACCCTTCTTTCTTTTTTTTCATTCTTTTTTTCTGTTTTAAGAGTCATGAGGCCTTTTCCTCATTGACTCATTATGATTTGTGAGAAGGGGGTGGCTTGCAGCTGGATTTTTTTCTAGGATTTGAATCATGTGTTGCTGGATTTGAAGCCTCTTTGGTATGCGGCTAAAGCCCTTGCTGTTTTTTATGTTGTCCAGTTGAAGATAATGCTGAAAATTCTTGTTCTATTATTTTTTTGAAGAATTTTTCTAAGGGATTTTTTTTCCCCTGAATAACTAGAGGTATTGTTGGACGTTCAAGTTTGGCAGCTTTTTTAAATCATTTTTTCTCTAGATTTTCAACATCCAGTTTGCAACAGTAAGAGTTTGCCGACTATTGTTGTTTGGGCTTCTTTTCTGAGTCATAAGGTCCTTCCTCTTCTCTCACTATTTTTTGACATTATTCGACTTCTAAGGCAATTGATCATATTAACTCGAAGATGGAACTGTTGATTGTTCATTCTAAAAATCTTGGTTTACAGATCACATATAAACTTAAGTCCAACAATTGCCTTCAATGGTCGAAAGCCGTTGAGATGTTTATTGGAGGAAAGCAAAAGTTGAGGTATATAGATGGCAATATCACAGAACCTCAACTATTTGATCCTTCATATGGAGGTTGGAAATCAAATAAATTTCTTGTCATGTCCTCGCTTCTGAATTCAATGAAACCAGAAGTTAGCGAAGGTCTTTTTTGGTTATCTACTACTCATGAGATCTAGTAGACTGCCATGAACTGTATGCAAATCAGAATAATATGGCTTGGATACATAATATTTATCAGGAGATGGGAAATCTAAAACGGGAGGAGTGATTAGTGTCTGAGTATTATGACAAGATGTGTGGTCTGTGGCAAGAATTATCATTTCTGGATGATCTTCCGTTCATGTGTTCCACAGATGGAGAAGCATATAAAAAGAGCATTGAGGAAAAAAAATTGAGTTATTGGCAAACCATAATACAAAGTTCCAACCAGTTCGCATCCAGATTCTTAGTTCACCCTCCTTACCATCAGTTAATAGTGTGTATACACTATTGTTGCGTGATGAGAAGTGTTGCACTACTATGGGATCGACTATGGCAGAAAAATCTGCTCTAATGACTGGTTTTTGAAACTTTGACAGTGCTACTGTTGATCGTGGTAGAGAATCAGGAAGAGGAGGACGTGATGACGGCCATGGTCATGGTCGTGGTCATAGCATAAATCGAATGTGTACCCACTGTGGTATATAGGGGCATACTGTGGATTATTGTTGGGTTCTTCATGGTATACTTCCAAGCCAAGCTGCTAACTCTGCAGCTTCAGATGGCAGAGATTCTCATACTATTGCTGGGGACATGGTTCCTTACTCAGCTTCACCTGCAGTTCCATCGACAAGCGATATTGTTCATCTCTCACTTATATGATTAAGAAGCTTTATTTCTGAGTTGGGATTTCCTCTGAAGACTCCTATGTCAATGTATTGTGACAATCAAGCTGCTATTCACATTGCCTCTAATCCTGTTCTTTATGAGCGTACAAAACATATTGAAGTTGATTGGACCTTTATTCGTGAGAATGTTGCTACAGGTGTTGTTTCCGCTCAATTTGTTCCATCTTCCGAGCAGTTGGCGGATATCTTCACAAAGGTTGTTACAGTGGAAGGTAGACGACATATTCTTGGCAAGCTAGGCATGATTGATATGTATGCCTCGGCTTAAGGGAGAGTGTAGGTGTATGTGCATGTGGACCTACGATTGGACCCACAAGTACAGACACCTAGGCCTTGTGTGTTATGGGCCTTAATCTTAATCTCTTTTTTTCCTTTTCATCTTGATTTTTATGCTTTCCTTATTTGTCCCTTTTTTTCATTTTTATGATTTCCTTATTTGTCCATTGTCTTTCTTTAGTTTTTTCTTCCTAATAAAGGCATGTTTGCAATTGTATCCTTCTCCTATTGTTATAAATAAGGGAAGGATGGACATCCCAGCCCTATGAGCTTCTTTTGTCTCTCAAATTCTCTCCTCCTCTAACACCTCAAACAGCAAGCACAATGCCAACAATACCAAGTGACCAATAAAGAAGGGAAACGGAGACAATACTTGGGTTGAAAAGAAAGCATCATTGCCAATGCAGTAGAGGTATACTCACTTCAGTGGGAAAAAACATGGGCCAACCCCTACATTCAAGCAATCCTACCTCCCAACACTATAACCCTACATAGGCATTAGAAATTTAACACGTCGTTCAGAATCATTTGTGTCCTCTTAAGTTTGTCCATACACTGTAGCATTCCAACTTTCCCCTATTTTTATGTTTCAATAATGATCAAACACATGCAGTCTACAAAATCAAAACTCTATATCAATGTCATCTCAGTTTAACAAAATAATGCCTTTGTCTTCCTCTAGAGAATGCAGGATTATAAAATTTGCAAAAGCAATATTAATGATCGAGGCATACCTCAATGTGTACATCAAGATACAGAGATGACCCGGCTCTTCTTCCCCTCAAGTGATGGCATCCCTGCAACAGGATTATATGACCTACTTTTATCAACTAATGACATAAAAGGAATGAAACACAACCAAAAAAAGAATAAAATTACAAAATCGCAACTCATCTCTTTTTTTTCTTTTTTCTTTTTTCTTTTTTCTTTTTGTTCTTTCTATTTTTGAAAGCTCATGCAGCTCATATGTATCATATGTAAAATCCTTCAAGGTATAGATGCAGATTTAAGCTTACCTTGACACCTTCAACTTGGAGTATTGTTTGTTTAATGGGAGCTAAAAGATGTTGTGGGACAGCAGCATCCACCAGTTCCATGACACTAGAGAGTCAAATAATGGGAAGTGTCAAATGTGGGAAAACAAGTTAAGTCCTATAAAAATTATATTTAATGTTGAACATCATATTGCTGCAACACATCCGGATAAGCTCAGATTTTGTTCAGTAGAGATCGACAATGATCTTTGGGAATCTTTTCCTATTCTGATCTAATATTAGGGAGAATTCATCATTCCATTAAACAGATTCAAATCTGAGGAAATTTTTTCATCAAAACCCAAACTAATAAATTAACCCTAAGAAGTAAAGTAATGATACGGTTCAAGAAGCCAGGTTAAAGATCTAGTGCTTAATTTATGATTACACCCAAATAGGCTATCCAGAATTTTGCATACATTTTAAAATTGGTCAAAAGACCAAAGTAAATACTGGATAGAAACAGATTAAACAAGATCATGTGGCAAGTAAAAATGTAGAGACATGGAATATACACACAAGATAAAGGCCAATCTGGCCTCTTTAATCATTAACTATTGAAAACTGTAAACAATGGAAGTA
This sequence comes from Liriodendron chinense, assembly GCA_003013855.2. Classification (NCBI taxonomy): domain Eukaryota; kingdom Viridiplantae; phylum Streptophyta; class Magnoliopsida; order Magnoliales; family Magnoliaceae; genus Liriodendron; species Liriodendron chinense. The sequence goes on along the minus strand of ML058484.1, from coordinate 10,303,922 downwards.
ATTGGACAGAAAAGGTCAGCAATAATAAGAATGCCACAAATAGCTCTTAAGTTCGACAAAGAATACGAAACATAATCACCTCTGGTACCCAGTTTCAACACCAGCTTTCAGAATCATGCCTGAGACGACAAGTCCTGCGAGGGGATCAAGAATTTGTACTCCAAGAATAGCACCACCTAAAGTCAAGATTCATGATCTAAAATCAGTGGCATTCTAGGTACAATTCCATCAAAAGATCTAGAGAAAGAGAGAGAGAGAGAGAGAGAGAGAGAGAGAGAGAGAGAGAGAGAGAGAGAATAAAGCCATTATCAATGACAAGAAATTAGGAATATAAATACCACAAAAATTTTGGCACTTGGTCATTTATATAATCATAGAAATGGGAGACGAAGCAGAAATGGTGGTGATTGCTAATTTGTTCCATCCAAGTGATGAACAGATCATCACACTCAAGGTTTTGTCAATCCACAGGTTGAGTCTAGGATTAAGCCACACTAACCATGATTCTCCAGAAAGAAGGAAAAAAAAAAGCATAAGAAATGAGCTGTAAAAACATTTACTTGCTTAAACTAACCTGTAGCAGCAACACTTTCCTTGAGTCCTTCTTTCTCAAAAAGAGAAACGCAATGGTTAACAAAAATGCATCTAACCAAGGTAAGGAAGCTCACTACATCTCTGCCTATTTGATTTCAACTTCACTAGAATAAGACTCTAATAACCAGCAAAGCACTTGCAGGATGCAGTTGTTGAAGAAATGAAACACAAACTTTCGGGGTGGAAAAGCAAAACTTTATTGCGGGGTTGATGTATTACGTTCATAAAGGTGGTGCTGTCCAGTATGCCTCTCTATATGATTAGTGTACTTCCATTGCCCATCCAGCATTATGGAGAGGATTAAAAAACTCCCGTGGGATTTTCTTTGGAGGGAGCGGAGGAAAGGAGAAAGTTCCACTTTGTCAAGTGGGAGGTCTGTAAATCCAAAGATGACGGAGGCCTTGGCATACGGTCATTAAAATTCCTAAACCTGGCCCTACTTGCTAAATGGCTATGGAGATTTCAGGAGTAAAAAAAAGGTTTGTCATATAAGGTTACATCATGAAAATACGATGAGGATAAAGGTCTTTGGTTCACCATGGCATCGTCTACCTATCGGGCTTCAAGTCTGTGGAAGATGATCCTTAGGGTGGCTAATCACTTGGAGAGCAAATCTCTTTTGCCAGTAGCGGCAGGCCGCACATCCACTTCTGGAAGGACAGCTGGTGTAGGGAGCGACCATTGTGCAAGGAATTCCCTCTACTGCATAGTGTGGTGAAGGAAAAGGAGGTCTTCGTCTCCCAGTGTGTCTCGACAGAGGGTGGGCACATGGTCTAGAACCCAATATTCAGAAGTAATCTCCTAGATGAGGAGATGCTGAATTCCTTAGATTAATGGATATGTTGCACAACCAAGGTATACAGATGATGAGACGGGATAGATGGGTGTGGAATCTCAACAAGTTAGGGGGCTTTCATCTAAATTCTTCTACTCCGCTCTTAAAAACTTGTTAGTGACACAAGACAAAGATCCCATTCATCATATATGGAGACATCTTGGCCCTCCCCAAGTAGTGGCTCTCACCTAGTTGGTGGGAAAGGACAAGTTCTCACTAATAACAATTTGAGGAAGACAAGCATGGTTCTTACTAATGGGTATATCATGTGTCTAGAGGACGAGGAAATAGTGGACCATAAATTTATCCATTGCAATTTTTCCAAGAAGATTTGGGTGATGCTCTTCGCCCTACTAGGTACAAGTTGGGTGATGCCACATAGCATGGGGGTATTCAATGTGGCATTTCGCAAGACCAAGCAGGAAGAAGATGATGATTTGGTGCCTTTCCCTAATTGTTGTTCTTTTGGGTGATCTGGTTGGAGCATAACAATAGTGATGCAGGACGGATGACCTAACCTAGAATGATGCAATGAGATCATAAATGGATTAACGAGAACAATTTAAAGCACAAAATAATGTTAATCCATCACAAGTTTTTAAAAAAAAATCAACAATGTAACATGTTTGGATTCAAGCCATATGACAATCCTGCAATGTAGATCCAATACAATACCAAATAATTAGGATCTATGAAAGGTAGAACTTCCATCTAGCATAGGTATTGTTCTCAATTCAAAGGGGTTCACTTGGTTCGTTAGGATTTGGGTAGGTTAGGGCTAGGACTCTAGGGTTTGGGAATCAAATTTTAGGAATTAGGATTTGGAATTAGGGTTATGGGGAATTAGGGTTTTGAGAACTAGGGTTCTGATGAATTAGGGTTTTAAGGAATTAGGGATTTATGATTTGGTCAAGGGATTTTCAAATTTTGGGGATTGGATATCTAGGGTTTTGATGATTAAGGGGTGAAGAATTAGGATTTTGAAAATTAGGGTATGTGGATTAAGGTTTGGTTGGGTATGGATTTGGATGGGTTAAGGTTTGATTAAATGTGGGTTCTAGGGAGACAAAAGAAAAAGCAAAGAAGAGAGATTGGGGAAAGTAAAGAAAGAAGAACATAATACCTTGATGAGAAGAGAGAAAAGTAGAAAAGATAAATAGGAAATCGCTCCCTATGGCTTCGCACCACCAATCCAATCACAGGATGAAATTTTTTTGCTCAATCTCAAAGCGAAAGGAGAGAAATCTCTTTCATTCATAACATGCATTATTGGGCTGGGGTGGAAACGTCCAACCCTTTATAGTCTCAGAAAAGACCTTTTACAAAAAGGCGCTCTCAGATAAGATTCTCAACATAAAGACACTTAATAAATTAAAAGTTGTTCCTAACTCCCAAATCTCAATATAAATATAAGTTATACCGAAAATAATGAAACATATAAACAAACTAAACAACTAAACTATTTCGTGGCCCATGGGATCCAAGATTAAAATGCTCCAACATGCGCGATCCAACAGTCCGATCATTGTGTCCACTCGATCTAACGGTCTGACATGTCCATCAAGCTCCTATATGCAGCCCACGTGCATCTTCCCATTGTGGGGTCTTCAAAGATGCACAAACATGCACGTGGGGTCTTCAACGTGGCTAGAAATGTGAATTGGGCCAAGTGGGCCCCATGTAATGGTCGTCTAGCCATAAGGAGATTGGCGGAGCCCTCCTCATCTGGTGTGGTGCTTAGATGTCCTCATCAAATAGGTTGTTCAATGATAAGTCTACATCTTCAGAGCAAGTTTCTTTAAAGCCAAGTGGATGGTAGTGGAATGGGAAAGAGCCATCAAAGAATTTACGGGTGTTCGTAAGTGGTCCAAGATAGTTGGGGGTCATCTCTTCTTTGTACTAGTTAAGCGATTTCTCATCATCTTTTTTATACCTTCATTTTTCCCCTTTTAATGAAAGTTTGAGTTACAAATCAAAAAAATAAAACTCTCATAACCAAATATGGTATGCCTTCTAATTCCAAATAAATGGCTACATGGACTTACAAGTTATTCAAAGAAAGTAATATCCAATCAACAACATTAAGATTTATAAGTTAGGACTTCTGAGTTAGATTCTTTTTATAACTAACAATTTTATTGCAGAAGAAGAAGAAGAAGAAGAAGAAGAAGAAGAAGAAACAAGAACAGCAACCAAGTACACTAATTTGATTTTTTATTAATGATCTTTCACTCTTTCCTATATAACTAGAGTGTTTAATCTCTTAACGATACATACTAGATAGCTTTTGTTGTCTTGTTGTGGATCATGTGGAGTTCCATAAGCTTGTCGGTACTATAAAGCTTAAGAAGCATGGTTTTGATACTTGGGCACTTAGCTAACATGTTCAGTCCTGAATCAAGTCTATCAGACAAGTCAGGGATGACTTCGTCGAGTTGGCCGAGTTGCTCCCTTTTTTTCTCAAAATAAAGGAAACAAATAAAGGTATATACATAGAAAAAAAAATTAATATAAAAGAATAATACCAAGGTTAATTTTAATTAAAAATCTAGTGAAAGTGACCTACAATAAATATCAATTCGTTATGCTGAAATGTTCAATAGGTATCTGATAAATATTCTATTAAATTAATAAATTCATGGGAGGCTCCTAAATGATCTCCAAAGACTCAATAACAAAGTTCTAGGGTGCGAAAATGAGTGAAAAATGGAAGAAAGTTGCAAAAAGATGCAAGGGTTCCAGACTTCTAGTCAAGCTGAATCACATGGAATTAACTCGAACTGAATGCGACTCGGCTTTATTTATCCCAACTTGCCAGAGTCTCAAGCAACTTGTCTAAGTTGGAGCAAGGCAGCCAAAGTTTACCTCACCCTACATGACTCAATGTCTCGACCTGGATCCAAACAAGCCCGAGTTAACTCAGATGAGTTATATCATACTCAGAAGAGTCTTCAATCATGTAAAGGGATATTGCTATATAGTCCATAAAGTTTTTGACATATTCGATCTAGGACTAAAGATGGTATAATTGAGTACGATAGTTGGGGATCTCATATAAAGATGCTTCAAGGCGATGCCAAGCCTCGAAGTTTATCCGAGCAAAAGCTCAATGGCCAGGATTGAAGCCAGTGAAGACCAATTAGTGCATCTTGTGATGAGGATGGGGTGCAAATCTCAAAGGCTTTACAATTTCTTGCTTAGGCCTTCCCTTAGGGGAGAATGGTTCTTACAAGGCAATGTGGGTTTTGGTCATCAAAAGACTTCAAAAAGATTAGCAGCTTGGAAGCGTGGTGGGTTTTTTTTTTTTTTTTTTTTTTTGGGGGGGGGGGGGGGGGGGGGGGGGGGGGAGGGGGTTTATATGATTAAGTCAATTCTAGCCAACTTACCTATTTATTTTCTCTCCTCGTTCAAGATCTCGGCATTGATTTAGGAAAAATCAAGAAGATTTAACGTCAAATTCTATGGGAGCCAATTCTAAGAAAAATTACTTCCATTTGGTGAAATGGGAAGAAGTCCAAAAAGTTGAGGAAGAAGGGAGTCTAAGCATCAGCAAGATTCAAGATAGGAATGCAAGTCTACCGAGTAAATGGTTGTGGCACCTTGGCAGGGAAGAGAAGCTCTATGTAGAAGAATTATTGTGAAAAAATATGGGGTGGCCAGTAGAGGATGGGACGCAATCATCCCCCGAAGATCTCAAGTGTCAAAAATATGGAAAGACAATCAAAATGGATGGCTGCTTGAAAACATGGGGGAGAACTTTGATTGACAGAGTTAAAATAGTAAGGGTGGAGAATCAATCCTCTCCTGGGAAGACGTCTGGTTGGAAAGCAGCTCCCTTGCTAGCAGCTTTGATGCAGGACAGCCCTAAATATGATGCATGCTCATGAACACAATTATTCAGCGGAAATAAAAGCAATAATAATAATGAAATCTAGCATCAATCATCATAAACTAAGAAAATCATAAAGGAAACATGCAATGGGACGGGCCATCATCACAACCATGGAGTATGGGATTCAAGTAGCGTATAGGTTGGATCCGGCAAGGGATGGAACCTCCTGATCTTACATGGTCATACCCAATCGATCAATGATGATCACTAGTCCGAAGAATCAGAAAGTTTCTCGGATTAGGGATTTGAGAATTTGGGGGTTTAGGGTTTAGATCGATTCTCAAGGTTTAGATCGTGGGGAATAAACAAAACAGAAGTTTAGAAGGATAATAATAGAAGATGAAATACCTGGAAGAAGTTGGAGGGGCACAAGAAGAATAGAGAAGAAGGAGATCAAGGAAGAAGAAGAAGCACCATGAGAGAGGGAAAGAGGAAGGAGGCAACCAAAGGTTTGCTCTTTTTCATAAATCAACAACTAATCAAAAAGGTTTAGGGCAACACCCTTATAAAATTCGGAATTAGCATAATTACCAAAATACCCCTACTAACAAAATTTCAAAAAAAAGACATTTGCATGAAAAAAAACGTACCCACACTAACCCAAAACTCAAATAAGTAAAAAATGCGTAAAATAAACTCAAATCTAAGATGTCCAATGCGCTCCAATGATGGTGTGATGAAAGTGGGCCACGACGAACCAATGGTCCGATCACATCATCATCACGATCCAACGGTCCGATCATATCTCCTCCAAGCAACTAACACATGTCTTCCCAAGGTGGGGTCTTTTCAAATGTCTCGGACTACATGTGTAAGGTCTTCAATGCTCCTCAATAGGCGCCTATCCATAAGGATGGTACTTGTGGTTGGCGCTTTCTTCGTTGGTACACCTTGAATGCTTTTGTTCCGCATCATACTCCTCGTCTGAGAAGAACTCGACTCCGGCAAGTTAAAACTCTTGTGGCGCTCTAGTAAATTTGGATTAACGCTCTGTAACTCCACTTCTATCAACCATGTAGATTCTGATGGTGGCTTGTTCTTTCATTTGACCAAGTATCTTTGGAAACCTCCGCCTCTCATAAAAATGATCTCTTCACCCAAGATCTCCTCAATTTCTTCTTCATGGGTAATGGGTGGGGGAAGGGATGGAAGGGGTTGTATAGCAAAATCAGAACAAGGCCATGAAAGGGACGATGGATCAACGATGGGATGGTGGGAACGGACTAGATCTTCCACATTAAGAGTTGGGTTAATGCCCATTTCAGATGGAAGGTCGATCCGATACACGCTAGACCCAATTTTCTGCACAATCTTGAATGGTCCAGCACTACGCGCTTGTAATTTCTTAGCGGAACCTTGTGAGAACCGCTTAGGCCTTATCCTCACCATTACATGGTCTCCTTTCTGAAATTCTTGTAATCTACGATGAGAATCAGCTGAGATTTTAGAATCATCATTGCTCTTATTTATCCGCTGTCTAATATGTGTATGCAAATCATGAATATGGTGTGCGAATGCATTGGCTGACTCTGAAGACATTTGGGTGACTGACATGGGTGAAACTAAAGGACTCTTTGAAAAAGCAACGGACTTGAAATAAATAATCCTATGACCTAGAACTTGAAAACTGAAACAAAAGGACACTTCCCATGGGTGACACATAATTTCTCATTATAAGTATTATAAACAAGGATGATTTTCAAGTATCCCAACACTTGAGAACAAACACTAGTAATACCAAGTCTTGAGCAGATCTTGGCATCAGCCATTATGTCCAAAATGTCATCAAGATACGGGATAAGGACTAAGGTCATCATATCCACCATGACGTGAATACGTCGCATGATAGCATGACACTTGACTGAAGCTTTGTGGACGGTCAGGATATGCCCACTTGTGTGCCACATGCCATTATTCTTGGAAGTGAAAAGACCAGGCATGACACACAAAACAAAACTCCAACTCAAACTTTCCTTATTGAATTCTTCCCCAAGAAGTTTATCAAATTGACACTGCATTTCTATATTTTCTATGGGGTTCCCCTGGTATGGAGGAAAGCTTGACAAGACCAACTTAGGGACAAGATCAATTGTGTGTTGAATGTCCCATATGGGTGAAAATTTATCCCATAAATCATCTGGTGGGATATCACAAGTCATGTGGGTGTCTATCATCATATCCTCACTAGTCTCTTCTTCAATTTCATTTGTGTTCACCATGGTAAGAGACATAGATTGGGAGACTATCAATTACATCACACATGACACTCGGAAGTGGTGTGGTCTCAAACTCTTCGACCTTTTCATCACTAGCACACACTTCGTCATCCTCAACGATGATGAGCGATGCCTTAATTTCTTCCATTTCCTCACTACTGACGTTAGGCACGTACTCTTCCACTTCATAAACATCATGTTTGGATTCTTCCAACTGGCCATTTACCAAGGTATTATCTCGCTTCCAAGGAAATATATTTGGTGTTAAACACTCAAATTGTTCATAAGCCGAGATTTCCTTAATGATGGGTTGGACCACTTTACAAGGAGGGGACCATATTGGTTCCGTGTTTGGATGAGAAGGTGGGGCAACTCTCTTCTGACCCAAGGGCTTTTCACGATAAGAGATGAGAAGATATTTTTCTTTCAAACGCTCTTTCATCTCGTCCCATTGTGATATCGGGGCTCTCCCAACTTTATCAAGTCGTCGCTCCAAATCTGTCCAAAACGACTTGGCTTGGCCCTCCAATTTCCACTTGGCAAACCTAACTCGACGATAATTTGACATATCATACCAATCAAAAAAATAGTCCAAGTCTTTAAGCCAATCAAGGAAGGTTTGTGGGTCCATGTGACCATTAAAGTAGGCCAAGTCATCAGAGTTCGGCTTTCCATTGGGTCTCGATGGCCACACGACAACACTTAATGGCCTTGAAGATCTCAAACGCCTATACTCCATTCACTACCGGGAGACTACGGACTGGGTGACTCACAATACGAATGCAATGAATTTAAACTACAATGAACTGACACTAATTCATTCTAGATGATGCGACTCAAATCTGGAATTTTTCCAAATTAGGAAACTTTCTAAAATTTGAAAGTTTCTAAAATTGGAAACTGTCTAAATCTGAAAATTTTCCAAATTAGGAAACTTTCTAAAATTGGAAAGTTTCTAAATCTGAAAATTTTCCAAATTAGGAAACTTTCTAAAATTGGAAACTTTCTAAATCTGGACATTTCCTAAAACAAACCTAAAAATCAAAACCCTAATTTTTTTTGATAACTCGATTTAAACAAAACCATGCAAACCTATTCTCTGATACCAAATTTGATGCAGGACAGCCCTAAATATGATGCATGCTCATGAACACAATTATTCAGCGGAAATAAAAGCAATAATAATAATGAAATCTAGCATCAATCATCATAAACTAAGAAAATCATAAAGGAAACATGCAATGGGACGGGCCATCAGCACAACCATGGAGTATGGGATTCAAGTAGCGTATATGTTGGATCCGGCAAGGGATGGAACCTCCCAATCTTACATGGTCATACCCAATCGATCAATGATGATCACTAGTCCGAAGAATCAGAAAGTTTCTCGGATTAGGGATTTGAGAATTTGGGGGTTTAGGGTTTAGATCGATTCTCAAGGTTTAGATCGTGGGGAATAAACAAAACAGAAGTTTAGAAGGATAATAATAGAAGATGAAATACCTGGAAGAAGTTGGAGGGGCACAAGAAGAATAGAGAAGAAGGAGATCAAGGAAGAAGAAGAAGCACCATGAGAGAGGGAAAGAGGAAGGAGGCAACCAAAGGTTTGCTCTTTTTCATAAATCAACAACTAATCAAAAAGGTTTAGGGCAACACCCTTATAAAATTCGGAATTAGCATAATTACCAAAATACCCCTACTAACAAAATTTCAAAAAAAAGACATTTGCATGAAAAAAAACGTACCCACACTAACCCAAAACTCAAATAAGTAAAAAATGCGTAAAATAAACTCAAATCTAAGATGTCCAATGCGCTCCAATGATGGTGTGATGAAAGTGGGCCACGATGAACCAATGGTCCGATCACATCATCATCACGATCCAACGGTCCGATCATATCTCCTCCAAGCAACTAACACATGTCTTCCCAAGGTGGGGTCTTTTCAAATGTCTCGGACTACATGTGTAAGGTCTTCAATGCTCCTCAATAGGCGCCTATCCACAAGGATGGTACTTGTGGTTGGCGCTTTCTTCGTTGGTACACCTTGAATGCTTTTGTTCCGCATCAAGCTTTCCCAAATTGTATATGTTAGTAAGAGAAAAGTATGTCTTGGTGAATGATTGTGTGTCATTCATCGGGAACAATCTCTCTAAGAATATAGTGCTAAGGACTAAGGAGGAATTTAAAGGGTGAAGAAGTAGCAGAGTAAAGAGTGTAGAAATGTTAAAGACCGGGGAGATTTTCTATTAAATCCATGTTCCATCAATTGATGGCAATAGAGAAATCTCAATCTGCCCCTTATTTTATGGAACTCCTCTGTCCTCCTAGAGTCAAAGCATTCATGTGGACTGCAATTCGCTAGAAAATTCTTATGGTAGATAAACTACAACGACAAGGCATAAGCATCCCAAACAGGTGTTGTATGTGTAAAGCCAATGAAGAGTCCTGCAATCATCTGCTTCTTCATTGCCTGGTGCCATGTTTAGTTTGGAATTCCCTCTCAAAGCTTTTAAGATTCCCTGGGTCAGAACCCCGTCTTTAGAGGAGGAATTCATCACTTGGAGTTGCAAGTCGGGTTTAGTTAAGTGAAAGAATTTGTAGAACTTGGTTCCCTTCACTATTGTTGGGAGATCTGGAAAGAAAGAAATCATAGGATCTTCAAGGATGTTCAAATCTCAACAAAGTTCCTGATTGAAAAAATCAAAGGGGGGATTAGGGAGTTGATGCGGACATCCGAGCACCTTTTAGAATTTATCAGAGGAGGAGAGTCGCCCCAATTTCTTTATGGCTAGGTGATCATTACATGGAGCCCAGTGAGCCCAATTCGAGTTCCTAGCCACGTTGAAGACCCCACATGCATGATCTTGCATTTTTTAAGACCCTCACTGGGGAGAAGCATGTGGGCTGCTTAGTTGAGAGTATGGGACCGTTGGATCGATTGAATACATCTACTGGGCCATTGGATTTCGCATCGGATCGTTGGATTTCACACGATTGGCCATCTTGACCGTTGGACCATTTTGATCGTTGGGTCGTCTTAATCATGGACTCATATTCGACACTAGTTTTAGTTATTTTGTTTAGTTAGTTGATTATTTTGGTTTATTTTATGATTTAGTTGATATTAGGGGTGTTTTGGACATTTTATAGTATTAAGGGTGTTTTTGTAAACACACCCCAAAAATAGAGAATATAAGGCTTGGACATGTAAAGCCTAGGGCATTATTGGCTATTGAATAAAATTTTCTTCTTGCTTTGTTTTGGAGCAAATTTTCTCCTATGATTAGAGTTTGGTGTGAAGCCATGAAGTGACTCCAATTATCTACTTTATTTTATTCTCTTTCCAGGCAATCTTATTTTTTTGCTTTCTTCTCTTCTCATCTTCTCCTTTCCCCTTTTCTTTTGTTTCCAACCAAAAGACCATCACCCTAGCCCTTCCGAACCTAACCCAAACCATCACCCTAGCCCTCTAGACCACTCCCAAGCCATCATCCCGCCCAATCGTACGAACGGCCCTACCCCTTTCTTGCTTCTTCTTTCCCATCTTCAAACCCTAATTCCCTAGATTCCCAAACCCTATTTCAAAAAAACTCTAATTCCCAAAACCCCAATTCCCAAATCCTAAAACCTTAATCCTAATAAAACCAAGTGATTTCCTTTGAATTAAGATTTATCCCTATGCTAGATGGATGTTCTACCTTCCATAGGTCCTAATTAATCAATATCCTCTAAGACCTACACTACGGAATTGTAGATAGTCTTGAACCGGAGCATCCTTTAATACTTGAACTCTTTAACCTTGTGATAGATTAGCTTTATTTTGTGTTTTGATGTCTCTAATTAATCCGTTAATTAATTTCATTGCATCATTCTGGGTTAGACAATTCTTCCAGCATCAGGAGTGGGCAGTGTCTTCGTCGAAATGGAAGGGCCCGTCAGTTGATGAGTTAGGAATACTAATCTTTTACAGTTGTGTTGCCTACTCCCCATGGTTTAAACCTTTCATTTATCACGGGGCTCAGGTTTTCCATGTGGTCATTTCCATGTCTCTCTTTGAGTTCCATTTTTTTATCTTCAAATCTTTTCCTTAATGAAATTTTCATTATTTGCACTAGAAAAAAAAAGTCGGGGATCTCATATGTTTGCACACATGTATCATACAATTCCTGTAGCACCATGAACGCCTCAAGTTTTTCTTGTAAAAATTACAAATAGATTGCACGGATAGCTCAATGAGATTGGAACCATGAAACACAAAGTAAAAAACCAAAAATACCAGCTCATATTTAAATAAATACCAAAAGATAATAAAATGTCATCTACATAATATAAGAAAAAGGTTCTCACCAACTCCAACGAGAGCAACTACAGATGACACTGCATCTGCACGATGATGCCATGCATTTGCTTTCATTAGTCCACTCCCTTCCTTCTCCCCAGCTCTTTTTGTAATCCGATAAAGCCTATTATGTAAAAGTAACCAATTATTCTACAGAACTAGAGAGAGAGAGAGAGAGAGAGAGAGAGAGAGAGAGAGAGAGAGAGAGCAAAAACAAAAACAATTAGAGGTAAAACATTTTAAAAGGAAAACAACCATTACTGGATAAAAAAGTTGTATCTACGCGACAAAGCCAGATCCTTAAATGGAGAAATTTAGGATATAGAGCTTTCCAGGAATCAAAGTTTGAAGAGGAAAATGAATCTGACTTGTGTTAAAAGTTGGTTAGTGCAAGCACCCTACCAGGGACTCTCAAGTCACACTGATGTACTGGCTTCAGTCTGCCTGAACCAATTATGCAATCCAAACCCAAAAAAAGAAAAAAGAGAAGTTCAAAGAGAAAAATGGCACATATGCAGTTTCAGAAACGAGGCAATCATGATTCATACCCAAATGATAGACAGAAAAAAGAGCTCAAGTTTTTAGTTCATAACTTATGATTGATTTAACAAAGAATCAAGGCATGGTTTTTCAGTCAAAATGCTCCTTACACACAAGCGTTATTTTTAACCAGAGATGCAGCCAGATCATAATAAGTCTGATTCAATTTGATGGGATATTCTTTGAAAGCATATCCGGAAATGATTTATTTCCTTCGAAACTAAAAGAACAAGAACATGTAAATAAGGCCCATGATCAGTCCCAGGAGGACTATAGGGTTCAGTACATATGCAAACGTATAGTTGTGGATGTTGCACGACTCCCACAAACAGGTCTAATGTTTGATCTGACGCATCCTACGTGGATGGGGACTGCCATGGGAACCTCCAAGAATGGGAGACACTAAGCCTTTGATCAATGGATACAAATATACGATTAAAGGAAGGTACAGGAAAAGTCCACATTCCCTGGACTTTTGGGGCAGTATCCTTTCGGCCTTCAAAGTCCTTTGGGTAATGCCATCCTCTATAGGGGAGCTTTTCTCTCTTGGCACGGGGGCAGCCCCTCTTCCTCCAAAAAGTGGAAGTGGCAAATTGCTTTGCTGGCTGTTCTTTAGAGCATATGGTGGGAAAGGAACAAGAGCTGTTTCAAGGATAATACCACTCTTTGGCTTATATTGTATATAAGGTGTTTTCTTTGATTAGGGAATGGGGACCCTGATCTAGGGCTGTGGTGTTGTATTTTTGCTCTTTCTGTTTTTCTGCCTTTTATCCTTGTTTTTCTGTTTTTGCCCCTTGGGCTTTGCTAATAAAATTCATCCTTCGAATAAATTTTAAAAAAAAAAAAGAAAGAAAGAAGTCCACATTCCATGGAAATTTGCAGACAGAAAGGTTTGGGATCACCCCATCTGGGGATTTCAGTCATCCCACATCTAAGGTGGGGCCCATCAGATCAATGGTCTGATCATCAAAATGGACCCTCATATGAGCACATATGTTTGCTGGTGCGCAGGACACTAATTATTCTTAGTCCCCGATGGTCATTCCATTGCATTTAATAATAATAAATAAATAAATAAATAAAACAGTAAGCATTAAAATCCGATAACTGATTCATTGCCTCCGGAGGCACAAATTTTCAGTAAGACAGCATCCACAACTGCAACCATCTATTTGAATTTGCAGGTGAAAAGACGAGCATTGGATGGATCCATTTAAACCGTCCCTTGGCTGAGAACTAAACTGGCTACATCCAATGGCTGAAGTTCACCACAAGAAGTAAATTCACAGCTGCAGATACTGATATTTCTACCCATAGAATTGATTCATATGCAACACAACTTCCAGTAAACAAATGAACATTGCAGCATACCCTTCTTTGACACAAATTGATACAATTGTCATATTCAACGCCAGCATAGGGTGATCCATGTCAATCCCATGATGGTGACCACCATGATTATGGTTGTGCTTATGCCCATTAACCAATGAATGATCAAGTATATCCGGACTTGATATCAGCAGACCCTGCAATGAAAGGAAGTTAAATTCTAAGGAACGCATCCAGGACGATGTGAAATCACAATCTATAAACTCCTCACAAGTAATCATTTGCTGGATAAAATTTTAAAAGCCTCAAGAAAAAGGACCTTTCAATAATACACTTCAACTCCTAGTTATATTGGAATATTGAATGAAACTAGCAGGTTATTCCAATATCGAAATGCTCAATTAGCTATTTCGTTACAAAGTGAAGTTCAAAATGAGGATAGGAACAAAAAAATAATAAAAAACAATACCTGCAAAACATCTACAGCATGCCATGCAATACCACCTGCAGTCACCAAAAGCATGCCAGAAATTCCAAGAGCTCCTAGAGTCTCAAACTTACCATGCCCTGGACAGAAAAAGTAAGAAACTACACATCAACACTGCTCTAGAATCTCAGTAAGAGGTTTAACTTATAAATTACCTTCAATTTCTATTTACAACAGTCCTAGAATTAATATTTATATGTACACGAACTTTCAATCTAAGCTATGGAAAAAAAAGACTGTCTTTCAGTAAATGATTTATTTTCAGCTTCCCCTTAATGAGTTATTTTACCTACACCAATCCCCTTCTGGTGGACCAATGCATACCCCAACAAAGGGAACTGCTAACAGGGGTCAAATGGCACTCGTCTCTCCCATCTAAGGTACCCCATTCAACACTGAAGCTTCTCTCCCATATTCCCTTTCAAGTCATAGCTCATAAGAACTAATTCATTGTTTTTTCGTTTTCTATAATTTATGATCTTCATTAATCCTCAAGTTGTGCAACAAGTAACATGCAACTTTTATGATGGATAAGCTGACTGTGGAACCTTTAGATATTGAACTTATAATATCCTGCTTTGAAACTATAATTTGCATTATTGATCTGGTAGTAATAAAAACATAGCCTGTGTGCTCTAGATCCCTCGTTCCCACCCATGTCAAGTTCATTCCTGGAGCATTGAAAAGGATTGGAGAAATCTTAGTTAAAGCAATTATAGTTTTTGGTTGAGTGGTGTCCACATGGGATAGGTGGTATTTTAATGACTACAATGGGATTGTGAAGATGGCATATCTTCAAATGTGTTAAAATTCCAAAGAAATTCTAAGTCTTCTTTTACGGGTCATCACATGATGGAGGGCAGCAGCTCATCCAAGCCATTTCTTGTGCTTCAAGAAGGAACCAGATGGAGATCAGAGAATGTTATGGACAAAATTTTACAGCTTCGTTGTACCCTTTTTAGAAATTGCCTTCTCTAATCGAACTCTATGTTCAACATTTGGATTTGAAAGATATCATGCTAATCTTACAATGAGGCACCTTGGTGGTTAAGTAATCCGATCACAACTTTTTTCTATTTCAGAAAAGCCAAAAAGATCCCAAGGCACCTTGTCTCTAGGATCAAACCACAAATAGCCCGTCTTGGACATATATAACTTGGTCTATGTCCTCATATAAACATGAAAATGTTATTATTAGTTATAAAGATAGGTAGTCATGCATTTCTTAAGATTTATGTAGGATCTAGGTAAAAAACAAGAGTGACCATATGGGTGTTCTTTGTCCTTAGGAGCCCTTGCAACTCTAAATGACCACAAAGCAACGCCACTAAGGACCTGCGAAATAAAAATATAACGGCAATAAGCACAGAAATGAACAATCATAGGGTTCTTGATATTCATAAGACATGTTAATTATGTAATGATTCCCAAATCTATGAAGGCAAGGAAATAATAGATGTACATACTACATACATTGTAAGAGTTAGAAAATGGACCAACTAACTGAAATGATATGAATATCAAATATGGGCACAGCCACTTGGGATATTTCCTAATTATGATATGATCACCTCACATTATGCAGCAAAAGGCAAGGCAAAAGGCACCAAGGGATCAATTTCGTGCGGAACTTTATTTATTTAATTTCTAAATTGGCATTTAGTCTCTTTACTTAATTAACCACAAATTCAGGTGCAGCAATACAAAACCATTTGTGCATTGTAGTTGGTGCCAATCAGTAGTACAACATGTTTGACTTGTTGGAATAATACAACAAAATAATCTGCGAGGTAGACGGAAGAATATTTCCACAGTCAACAGCTCTGCAAGCCTTCTGCTCAAATGCAATAGAGCTCTTGAAGAATTTTGAAATTTTCTCAGCTTCCAAATGTACTAGGATTGATCAAGAACAGTAAAACTACAGAAAAACACAACTGTGTGAAGCTCATCTTACACACTTGTTTGAAATATGAACCCTATAAGTCTCCCTGAAGTATAACCCTAACTCATCTATTATCCAAGTTCACTGAGGACGTAATCCATGTGAGGTCTTTTTTGTTGGTGATCCATACAATCCTTCACAAGAACCCTTGAAAAAACTGCCCAAAATCTAGCACATCTAGCAATAATCCAAACAAGTTACATTAGGCCTCCATCCATGTTTTAAAAGCATGACCCAATGAAGTCTGAGTTACCAAGTTTGACTCAAGAAGGTGATGACTGATGTCTTTGAGCTGCGGTTAGCCGAAAGTCAGCCCAAACTCTCATGAAAGGATACCTCAAAGCTTTGTGTGCAAACCAATGGCACATATAAGTCTTCACATTGAGCTCCTCAAGTATTTAAAAGGGAATTTTACAGGGGAAAAAAAACTGTCTAATTGAAATGGAATTTACATTCTGATACCTTTTCAAAAAGCTACCTCATTAATCGTTATAACTATCATTTCACTACCTTCTATTAAATTTCTTTAATGACCAGTTGGGTGGGCGTGCAAGCAAATGGATCGGCTGCTTGTGTGCACTCCACCGTGTTGGGCCGGTTCCACCTCAAAATGGCTAGTCATTATTAAGGGGCCTCTTCCCAATATATAGCCTAGCAATCTCCCCAGCCTCTAGCCGATGTGGGACAAACACAACAATCCCCCCTCTACAGCAGATAGGGGCTCCTGAGCACTGCCCTCCCGGGGCTCTCGGGCATTGCCCCCCTCGCTCGTGGGCTCTAGGTGTGGGCAGCTAGGGGCTCCCGAGCACTGCCCCCCCCACATACTGGCTTGGCCGGGCCAGCTCTGATACCACTTGTTGGGCCTATTCCACCTCAAAATGGCTAGTCATTATTAAGGGGCCTCTTCCCAATATATAGCCTAGCAATCTCCCCAGCCTCTAGCCGATGTGGGACAAACACACAATCCCCCCTCCCACAGCGGAACCTGGGGAGTGCAACACACATGCACAGGGCCTCCCCCTCCTCCCGCTCACGTGCGCCTGGGGCATAGACCGGCAGATAACCTAGGCTCTGATACCACTTGTCGGGCCAGTTCCACCTCAAATGGGAACCGACCATGATGTTTACGTAAAATCCACTTCGACCACCAAGCGTGTCACCTCATGTTAGGCCAAGGGCCCAAATATCAACCCCATCCATGATTCAGGTGGACCACATGATTGGAAACAATGTACAGGGCAACGATCGCCCTCCAAACTATTTCCCTTGGTAAGGCCCACTTGAGTCACAGATGGGCCTAAGTTTTAGGCCCCCTACCTAAATTTTGGTGTGGAATCTAATGGTTGGAGTGGATTTCATATAATCAACACAGTGGGCGGCCCTGTAAAAATCATGGGTGGACAACTCTCTACAAACTTTTTTCTTTTGTGTGGCCCACCCGAATCACAAGTCAACCTGAAGTTTTCACTCTTGGCCCAAACTAGGATTACGCATCAAATGGTCGGAGTGGATTTTGCATACACATCACTATGGGCCTTGCCAAAAATCAAGTCTGGGCATCCCTCTCCGACTGTACAGAGAGATCTTTTGGGGGGGGGGATTGTATGGGACACCCCTCTTGATTTTGACGAAGCCCCATCTTGATGATTATGTAAGATCCACTCCAACCATTAGATATGTAATCCCATATTAAGCCCAAATGCAAAACAAAACAAAACAAAAAATGAAGAAGAAGAAGTTGACATGTGATTATGGTGGCCCACACCAAAGGAAAAAAAGTTGAGAAATAGACGTCCACCCTTGATTCTTACAGGGCCCACCATGATAATTATATTTAGGCTTGTGGCCCAAAAATCCACTCCAACCATTATATTCCACAAAATATTTAGGCTCATGGCCCAAAAAACATGCCCATGTGTGACTCACATGGGCTACACTAATGGAAATAGTTTGGAGGGTGAGTGTTGCCCTGTAGACTATTTCCAAACATGCGGTCCACTTGAATCATAGATGGAGCTGATATTTGGGCCCTTGGCCTAACATGGGGGTGATGCACTTGGTGGTCAGGGTGGATTTTACATAAACATCATGGTGGGGCCCACTCGAGCTACCAACCCATTTGCTCACACAGAGGACGTGGCAGAAGGTAGGGGAATGATAATTATACCGATTAATGAAGTAGCTTTTTGAAAACCTTTTTTAAGGTACCGGAATGTAAATTATATATTAATTAGGTGGTTTTTTGTAAACTTCCCTATTGAAAAACACAATCAAATCCAAGTCATCTAGTTCGACTCAGGAAATTGGTGCCCAAATTGGCTCTTAGATGATACCTAATCGAGACTAGATTTGAGTTCAACTAGATCAAATTTTGTGATACATTTACCAATAATCTTAGGGCCTGATTGGTAGGCACCTAAAAATTGAGTCCATTTAAATTTAGTTAGGGTTGCATTTGGCTGCACCAAATATCATGATATTTCATGATTAATCAGTCTAATTTGGTGCAAATTTTCATGATATTTCACGAAATTTGGTGCGACCACATCCTTATTCGATTATGTATTAGAGATATGCTTCTTTCTGGTAAGGATTAAAAATCATCTTGATAACCAACAATCATGATCTTCAATACATAGTTTTTTTTTTTTAAAGGTAACTGAATTTATTGAGAAGCCGCCTAAGGGCGGGAAAGAATACAAAAACAACAGGAAAAAAGAAAACTACAGCCCAAGCAAGGCAATAATGGCACAAATGTCTAAATCCTTGACCCCAACCGCCCACTCCACAACCCAATGCACTGCCTTGTTGAAAATCCGAGTTGCCGATTCCGATTTGTTTTCAAAGCAACGCCTATTTCTCTCTCCCCATATGGCCCACAAGGTCGCCATCCCCGCTAGCCGCCAAATCGCTTTGCCTTCTTTGCCAATGCCTCCACTGTGCCAAGATGCCAGAAAGTTGGGGAGCGAGTTAGGCATTACCCAACACACGTTGAGGGTGGAAAGAAAGCTATCCCAAATCTTCCTCGCAAATGGGCAATGCAAAAACAAATGATTGATTGACTCGGCATCCTTCAAGCATAGGATACAACCGTTAGTTATCATTAAACCCCTTTTGCGGAGGTTGTCGACGGTCAGGATCCTGTTCCTACCTGCAAAACAAACGAAAGAAGCGACCTTAGAGGGAGCTCCATACTTCCAGAACTAATGATTGTGTCGAGAAAAGTCGGTTGGACGAGTGAGAATGCTATAGAATGAGGAGACGGAGAATCTTCCCGAGCTATGATCCTTCCACACCATCAAATCTTCTACCGAATATGAAATATAAACTGTCTTAAGAGTCTCCAGCAGCCTTAAAAACTCTGGCACTTCATCGTCCGAAAGACCTCTTCGGCAAGGAGGAGACCACAGGATATGACCACCCCTCTTTTCGTAACAAGAAGCAATATTGATGTTTCCATCAGGTGTCAGAGCTGCAATGGAGGGGAAACCTTCCTTCAACAGCCGGTCTTCGAGCCAGATATCTTCCCAAAAACGTATTCTTGAGCCGTCTCCCACTATAAATTTAGTGCCTTGTTTAACTTTATGGGTGAAAGAGAGGATCACTTCCCATATGCCTGAGGCTTTGTACCTTAAGGAATCTCTAATCCACCAACCCCCCTAACCAGTCCCGTGTTTAGATGCCACCGCCTCCCTCCAAAGACTTTTTTCCTCCGACATAAATCGCCACAACCATATACCAAGAGGGCTTGATTCATAACATCCAACTCCCTAAGACAACCCCCCCTCTGGTTAAAGGCTTACAAACATCTTCCCGTTTCAAAAGATGAAATTTTTCCCCCAACTCTTTTCCTCTCGATTAAAGGCTTACAAACATCTTCAATACATAGTTATGATTAACTAAAACGAGATTAACTCATTTTTAGGCGTCTACCAAGAAGTCTCCTATATTTATAATAGAGTTATTTCCGTACAGGTACCTATCTTTTGGGCCATAGACGGATTAGTACCTACTTTTAAACTTATTCCAAATCAGTACCTAAGGTTTGTAATATACAGACATCTTACTAATTTGTTGACGGTGACTGACGGAGGAGTAACGTAGACATCCATTTTGTCATAAAAAGATGCATTTACCCCTACGTATATACAATGACAATGGTGCTTGCTGTACAGACAACTCATCCAGAGGACGCTGCTGTCTAGTGTTGGCAAGGGTGGAAGCCCTTTTGGGTGGTAATAAGGGCCCCACCATGATATATGTGTTTCATCCATCCGTCCATCTATTTTGTCAGATCATTTTCAGGCCAAGGCCCGAAAATCAGCTGGATCCAAGTCTCAAGTGGAACACACCACATGGAACAGTGGGGTCAAGTCGCTGCCCTTTTTGGCAGCTATCTGATGGCCACTCGTGGGCCCCACCATGATGTATATGTTAGATCCCGCAGTTCATCTGTTTCTCCAGTTTATTTTAGGTCGTGGGTCTGAAAATGAAGAAGATCAAGATTTCAAATGGGTCATACCAACGAGAATAATTTCCACCGTTGAAACCTTCTTGGGCCCACTGCGATTTTTTATGCTGTCTATTATGTCCAAACCAGATCTCTTTAGGCAAGCCATGAGCTGGCCAATTCGATGGACAGATTGGATTTTCCATGTTGACCCCACCTTGCTGGGAAAGCACAATAATAACAATAAAAGGGGTCGCTGGAACAGACAGCGTCCAAAGGACGCCGCTGTCGGCGGACGCCCTTACTAGGCATGATCTGGGAACCCACCATGATGTTTATGTTTTATCCACGTCATGTGGAACCATTGATGACAAACAGGGCCAGCTCGTGGGGCCCACCTCATGGATGGATTGGATCAAACATTCTACTGATTGAACAATTCTAACCATCTAATAAAAATATAATTTCCTCAAGAAGCTAAATCCATCATGGAATAAGAGCATAACAAGAAAAATAGCATAAACTTTGTCCCCAATAAGTGTCCAAAAATAGCATATACTTTATCCCCACAAAATTGTTCCATATATCTTCGGCGTCCTTCAATTTCTGAAATCCACGGTAATTGCAACAATTGAACCCTACAACCTGTCGATGAGCATCTTCCCAATTACAATAGAGACTCGGACTTCTGCCAATGAATACCACCTAAAATTGCTCCCAATTATGGTTTAGATTGATATTAGCATAATTGAACATGTATTGGTTTAGATTTGCATAGAATGAAAAAAAAGAAAAAAAGAACTCAATTTAGATTGATATCAACATAACCGAACCTGTATCAGTTTAGGTTGATAGGTTCTTTGCACTGAACGTCGATTGTGTCTGAGGCCATGACAACGACTACACTTCACCGTCTATGATGAAGACGGTCAAGACTCATCTTGACTTTGAATCCTCAGTTTCCTCGGACAACTAGGAGGGCGGCGAGTAATAGGAGGAAGCACAACATCATCAACCTCTAGCCATTGTCTGTGGTCGCGCATCGCATGGATAGGTTGCTCGTAAAGTTTTTTTAAGAAATCAACCATGTAAAATGGTGAACAGAACTCTTCGACTATGCCCCCAATGGCCCAAACTGCTGCAATTGCATGCTTACACGGCATACATATAACCTGAAATTGATGGCATATGCATGTCTTATTTCTCAGATTTACTACCTCTGTGCCCTCTGATAAGCAATTAACCTCTGATTCTTCTGAGGTCGCTAGTTTGACACAGCAATCACGTGCCAAAACAGATAGTTTCTTTAACCTTTTCATCGCATTCAGAACAAAATATGTATTCCATTTATTTGCCGTAGCCCTTCGTACTGCAAACATGTTCATGATTTTTTATCTGGTTAGATTCATAGCTTCAACAACAGGCTTCGATCTAGCTTCGAATATGTAGTTATTAAAGCTTTCTGATATGTTGTTTGTAACGTGGTCCACATGTGACACATCAAGGAAAAATGCCCGAGACCAATATTGTGGAGCAATCTTCGAAATCCATTGATGGGCACTCGTAGATTGTTTCTTCATTTCTTCCATAGATTGAGCAAAACCGTACGTCGTAAATGCTTACAATGCCCTTCAAATTCTATCTTTAAAAAACTTGCCTTTGAATTGTTTTTTAAAGTTCTGATAGATGTGGCGAATGCAGAATCTATGATGTGCATCGGGAAATATAGTGTCTACGGCTTCGATCAAGCCTTTCTGCATGTCCGACATAATCACAAGATTCCTTGGCATGCCAATGCCATCATGTAGTGCGCTCAAGAACCACTTCCAACTATCTGTATTCTCCCCTTCTACCATAGCTATAGATAAGGGGAAAATACCATTGCCATCGATTGCTACGGCAAACGAGAACGCACCTTTGTATTTGGTTTTTATATGGCAACCATCAAGACCGAAAAAAGACCTAGCCGCAGCAAGGAAACCCGTAATACATCCTCCAAAGCACATGAACATCCGTTTAAAATGATGATCTTCGGCACTTTCTACTTTTAACCTGATAATGCTACCAAGGATTTGCTGATAGCAAGGCATGACAATACCTTGGAACCATTCTAAATGAATCCTCATGCGAGCCAATGATTTTTGTTAGAATTATGTCTCTTGCATGCCAAACTTTCTTATACTCCACTTTCAGTCCATATTTCCTTTGTAGTTCTTTTTGTAGGGTTTCTACCATTACCTCGAGATTGTCATGAACCGTGTTTTCTATAGCTGTAAAGATCCACATCACAGACGCCATTCTATTTCCCCTTTCGTTGACCACGTTGCATGTGTGTTCTTCCTTCAAAGTCTTGACAACAAAGTTCTTCCCATTTTGATGCACACTTGCATGGATCCTCCAAGGACATTCGTCAACCTTACATTTGGCAGTGACACGCCTTTTGTCGTTGAATATGAATTGAAGCTCATGCCCCACGCACACCGAGTACTGCCTAAGTGCCATCCAAAACGCATCTACATCATCAAATTCCTATCTAAGAAAAAAACTTGGTTTATCTATTGTGAAATCATGTTTCTCATCATCTTCATCATCCGCATAAAGATCATCAGAATCTTCATCCTCTGATGATTCATTGGGTGGCTCGAGCTCCTTTAGATCAACATATTTAGGTACCTTATCATCCACTAAAAGCCTGACAATAACATCATCATTATCTTCGCCGTTATTATTATCAAGCCCCATCAAGTGTCTGAAAGAGAAATCTATGTCCATAAAATCCCTAGTCAATGCCATATTCATCACCTAAATACTGTAGAGCAGGAAATTAGATTGTTACAAAGCAGGAAACTATATTAAACATGAAACTATGAGAAGCATGCATTCAATTTGACATATACCCTTTAAAACCATACAATTTGACATGTCCACTAATCAAGCATTCATTCTCTCATTTTTTTTCTTATGTTGGGTTTCTTATCTATATGGGTCTTTATGGGTATTAGATGAGAGTATTGGGTCTCCCCACTTCTTGGCCTTTAAGGATTGTTGTCCTATATTTTGTAAGATAGTTTGGTGGACGGAGAGTAATTTTTCCTTTAATAATCATTTAATAACTATTACATTTTTCCTTTACTTTTCTTTCTCCATCATCCAAACACACGGTGATTGTCTACAGCTGACCATCAATTGCTTTTGTTTTCTTCCAGCAGCGCCTGTGAGCCTTTGAAGGCCACTGATCGGTTGGCTAGGACGAGATGATTTACCCTATTTCCATTCAAAAGCATTTTGAACCATTTGCATTCTACAGTAGGGAAATCGGGTGGACGTGCACTCTAAAAATTACAGTTAGCTGGCATTGATCTCTTTCATTATCACCGTTCCATCTATTGCCCAAAATGGGAACATGATGAGAACAGGTCTGGCCCACTCTAACATGGGTTCTGGATTGGGCTGATCTTGGAGGACGTGAGCATCAACACATACACCAAACGAATGTGCAATCACAGCAGAAACATGCCATATTCAAGCCCTCCACAAGTAAGTCCGAAGTTGAAGATGTTCTTACCTAAAAAAAAGGCTGATCCATTCTTCAGGTGGGGCTATAATGTTAGAAACATTAAATACACCAGCTTGAAAATCTTCCCATTTTTCTCAAGTGGTGGTACAATTGTTTTGTAAAGCATGGCCCACATCATCAGTGGACCGGGCCATGGCATCTACACAGCTGGAGAACCCCCCCTAAGCACACGTGTTGGCTTGTACATGAGCTTCCTCTTTACAAGCGTGTGTGTGGGCATAGCAAAGATGAGAATTATACAATAGCTTGAGGGAACCAAGTATCCAAAGGGCTTGGGTTTTTTCAAAAATGCCATGCCATTGATGAAGCGATGGACAATGCCATAAAAGGGCTTTGGCCATTTTCTGTTGAATGTGGACTTTTAGTACTCTCCTCAACATTATATTTTGGGGCCACCGGTGAAAGGATTAGGATTTGTCTTGGTGAAGAGTTTCAGGTCATGAAACACCATAAGGGGCGGTCCACAAGAACTATTTGCAGACGTGCAGTGCAAACATGCTACTGCAGATATGAAATAACGAAAAAGAAGAAAAATGGAAAAAAGAGAAGAAAAATACCTGCGAAAAGCCATCCCTCCCGCCACTCTCAGACCGAGAGAGAGAATGAGAGAAGGAGAGGGTTTGGGAGGGGTACAGAGAGGGTTTGAGAGGGTTTGGGATAGAAAAGGAAAAGTTAAGTTTGTTACGGAACAGTGAGGAGCGCGGATTTCCTGCGAAAGCCTTGCGCAGGAAGTTCCTAAGAACCAAGGTGGGGCCCAAAGTGATTTTTTTTATAAATCCACCCCGTCCATCCGTTTTGGGAACTCATTTTAGGACATGAGAACAAAAATGAACCGGATCCAAGACTCAAGTGGGCCTCACTAAGGAAAATGTGGGTAGGTAAATTACTACCGTTGAAACCTCCCTGGGGTCCACAATGATGTTTATATGACATCCATACCGTTCATAACGTCACTACTACTGGGATGAACTGGAAACACAAATATTATCCTGATTCAAAACACTTGTGGCTCCACAAATATTTCAACTGTGGACGTTCATTCCTCGCGTTTTCGGCCCATTTGAGTCTTGGATCCGGTTCATTTTTGTTCTTATGTCCTAAAATGAGCTCCCAAAACGGATGGACGAGGTGGATTTATCAAAACAACATCACTTTGGGCCCACCTTGGTTCACAGGAACTTCCCGCGCAAGGCTTTCGCAGAAAATCCTCACCCAAGAGGGGGAGAGGGGGCGCGGTTTGGGTGGATCCCCGAATCCACTGAGGTCGGTGGATCCCCAACTGTGGGGCCACTGTGATGTATGTACCTTACATCTACACCGTCCCGCAATTTGAAAGCTCATTTTAAAGCATTATCCAAAAAATGAAGCAGATCCAAATCTTACGTGGACCATACCACATGAAACAGTAGTGATTGAATCCACACCATTAAAAACTTCATGGAGCCCACTGGAATGTTTATTTTCCATCCAACCTGTTTAAAAGGTCACAAAGACCTGGATGAAGAGACCAAACAAATATCAGGTTGACCCAAAACTTTTGTGACCCACGAGAAGCTTCTAATGGTTGAGTACCATTGTTTACTGTATTATGGTCCACCTGAGATTTGGATCTACTTCATTTTTTAAATCATACTCTAAAATGAGTTTTCAAAATTAATCGACGACGTGAACGTAATACACACACATCACACAGTGGATGCCACGGTAAGGGATCCACCTACCTCAGTGGATCCGGGGATCCAGCAAAGCTGCGCTCGGGGAGAGGGGTTAGGCGAGTTGTATTTTAGTGGTTGTAAATCTGTGGAGCCCACCTTGCTGATCTGTTGTATATCCACACCGTCTATCCGTTTTTCTATATTAAACTTAGGGGATGAGCCTAAAAATGAAGCAGATCCAAATCTCCAGCGGACCACGGTATGCAAAACAGTGGAGATTGGCTCAATGAAGGTTTAAATGGTGCACATTTGAGATATTACTGTTCATGCAGTGTGGCCTACTTGATTAAGTTTTTTTCCCATTTATTAGAATCTTTTGATGAATAGAAATGGATGGACAGAGTGGATTTGTCTAGGTCATATCTGTGGGCCCTACATAGCTTCCAATGACAGGCTAAGATTACACACATGTATCCGTCTGTTTGCAACTAAAATGAGGGATAATATCGTCTTTTTAGAAATACCGTATGGCTTTGTATCATATACGTAGGGAAGATAGACGGTGGGTACCAATATGACTAACGTTTGCAATCCTTAGGTACTGATTTGGAATAAGTTTAAAAGTAGGTACTAATCCATCTATGGCCCAAAAGATAGGTACCTATACGGCAATAACTCTTTATAATATCAAATGCATCAAGATGAATTTTTATTATTTATCCATTGTACTATATCTATATGATACAGTAAAGGATATGGTGTTGAATGCTAAAATCCTATTTATCAAGCACTCAAACTTAGCATACATGGCATTCATAGATGAGGTCTGGACTCTTCAAATAAAGGTCCTACCATGGATGGCCATGTCCCAAAAATCACACTAACCAGATGATTCCAACTGCTGATTGGATATTTTGGCCTATCGAATGTTAGCCATTAGGACATTTTTCTAACCACCCGATTCTAACCCTTAAAAGTCCTTCAATAGTTGACTAGGATTTTACCCAATCAGTGCAATTGTTGGGAAACATCAATCCACAGTAGGATCCAATGAAAGGACATTCCAGATTAGTACATGTGTGCCATGCGCTTGGTCCCTAACATTTCAGCTTTCAGAACCAAATACTCTCACCCCTAACATAAGCAGTGTCTCAACATCTAAAATGCGTATGAGATTCACACTGCTCATCAAGCAAACCCCATAGTCTAGAATACCAGAATCTTTGGCCCTTGATCCGGCTGGTCCACTCATAGGGTGGACCCTACATGCAGAAAACAATGGACAGAATAAAAGAAATAGCAAACAGTTGACGTTCAACATGTCTGCGGCACGACCAATGAGTGAAGTAGCCAGGGAACTCAACATGGTGAGCCTACTTGATGAGTGGCTTGGTTCTCCCATGAGTAGTGTGTAGGATTAGAGTCTAAATCCCATTAGGCTGGGTCCACCACTAAGCTTTGTAGGTTAGGCTTAACCTATAGCATGATGTGCCCCACAGTGATGTGTACATGACATCCAATCCGTCCATCATGTGCGCCCCTCATGTTCTCCTTCAAAGGAGGCAGATCCAAAACTCATGTGGGCCAAACCACGGGGAACAGTTGTGATGGGGATGCCCACCATTAAAAACTATCCAGCTTGTGTGGGGACCCATGGCATTTTTCATATGCGTCGAATCCATTCAGAGGATGTGCCCCACCATGATCAATGGGCACACCAAAAATCCAGCCATTCCAAAACTCGGGTGGAGCGCACCATGTGATTTTAGAGGTTTTAGGCGTGATTTTAGAGGTTTTAGGCATGATTTTACATGCAGTTGCCCACGCGAGTATAGGATCAGCTTGATTTTCAGGCACCAAGGAGAAAATGAGTGGCCGCACATGTTGGACATATTGGATGTCATGAACACACCACGCTGGCGAAGCATCAAATTCAATAAATGGCATCAAATTCAAGCTTAACCTACAAAGCTTCGAAGTAGATCAGACCTCAAATTCAATAAATGGCCATCAATACAAACCCACAAAAACAACTAATTCAGCAGAAATCAAATTCAAGAAAAATGGCAAATTACGAAAGGATTCGTTTTTCTACTCACAATGTCCGAGACGGAATGAGCGGCATCGGCAATGATCGCAGTGCTTCCAGACAAGTACCCGGTGATAGCTTTCCCAGTAGCCAATGCGATGTCGGCTGCAAGACCCAATCGAAAGACGTAATCGGCCTCCTTTCCAGCATGATCATGATGATGATGTGAATGGCCCCCATGCCATCTCCGGTTGGTTTTGGAGTGATTTTGGTTTGGAGAAAGAAAGGAATCGTAATGAGAGTCGATTGGGAGAAGGAATGGGAATGGGGAGTTTCTGTTTGTGGTTGGAGAGACTCTGGAAGCGTAGGTTCTGCAGTGATAGAGGAGATTTGGGAATCGGAAACCCATTTTGGGGGATTTTCTATTTCTATGAGTGATTCTGCATCTGAGTGTGCTTGTTGCCGGTTCGACGCGTTTGGTGTTTTATTGAGATTCTGTTTTTCTCTGATTGTGTTTCTGCTTCTCTGCGTTTTGGTTTTTCATTCTGATGGAGATGGCCACAAGCGGACGCGGTTTGGCCGATGACCCGAGCACCATCTAGATGACTGGCGTCAAGGATGTATAGGGCCCACCATGATGTATGTGTTTTATCCGCACTGTCCATCCATTTTTTCCAGCTCATTTCAAGGCAGGACGAGGCAAATCCTTTTCTCAAGTGACTACACTACATGAAGGAGTGCAGAGAATGATGTCCGCCGCTGAAAACTTCCTTAAGGCCTGTAATGATGTTTATTTGTCTATGGGCCTGTTTGGAGCGTGGATTTGTAACCTCTGTATCTAGGGCTCTCAATGGAGCAGGTCAACTCCCGGATCCGATTCACTATTAATCCATATAATGCGGATTTGGATCTTAAAATAAGTTCGATTAGTTAAATGAATCGGATTTGGATCTTAAAATAGCTCCGATTACTTAAATGGACCAGATATGGATTCACAGGAACGTATCCAAGTTCGATCCGAATCCGATTAAGATCCGACTCATTGTCACCTTACTGTATATGTTATATTCATGCTGATCATCCGTTTTACAAATCATTTTAGGCCATGTCAACCATACCATAGTAAATAGTGGAATTTGCATAATTTTTCTACTAAATTAAATGTATTATATTATATATTTTATATCATATATTTTTTTATATTTGTAATGGGGTGGATTTGGACCTAGATCCGACCCGAATCCGATGGTCATATGGATTTTTGGATTGGAAATGGATCTAACCATATATAAATGGATCGAATATGGATATCACCTTTTGGATCCAAGTTGGATCCGAATCCGATCTGAATCCGTCTACAGATATACGAACTTGGAGCCGGATTCAACTGGATCCGATCCAGATCCGACCCATTGAGAGCCCTATGTATTCAAAACCCTGGATTTGAAACCCCCTGGTTGTGTTTGGCACCTTATATTTGGAATCCCCGGTAATCCAAAAGTATGATATTTATATGGGTTTGAATTTAATTAATAAATCAACATTAATATCCCTCATTAGTATACCTATGTAATGTTCGACACAATGGCAAAAAATGATGAAAGTCCAAATCTCAGATGGGCCACAAGCACAATATCACATCTAAGTGACTAACTTACAAATTTTAACCATTGATTTACATGGACAGTGTTTGGACGGTACAAATCCTCCTATTAAAGTAATTTTAATAATGTAGTTGATAATTTAATTATTTTAAGATATCATCAATGGACCATATGCCCGATAGATTAGTAGCCTAGTGACACACATGTTATATATGTGACTTTTGGAAGGATTTTAGATGTAATCCAAACTTTTGCCTTGGATTTCAAACCCCCTCATTGAGAGGATTTGAAACCCCAACTGTTTTATATGCCAAACACATAAGAGGATTTGAAACCCCCTCAAATCCTCCTAAATTCATGGTGCCAAATGAGGCCTAACTTGCTCATAAGGTCAAGTAGAGTTATACATGAGCTCAGTTAGCTCAATTAATTCACTCAACTCAACTCAACTCAAAATTGGGTTAGAGCTGAGTTGAGTTGGCTTTTTTAGCCTAAAAGTTATAAGCAATGTTTGAACTAGATTGAGCTCAGCTTAACCCAACTTGAAACTTGACTCGAATTTGACTTGGTTAATCGATTCGACTCTCGAGTATACTTAATATATATATATATATATATATATATATATATATATATATATATATATATATATATATATATATATAAATGAATTATATATCATATATAATATATTATGTATTATACATATTAAAAACCTTACATCGTAAATTCGAACTCACCTTATAGCTTGCTCTCGAACTCAACTTGAAAGATCAAGTTTGAACTTGGATTGAGTTGGGCGAGCTGCTGACCGAGCCTAACTAAGCTGGCCAGTTGAGCTTGGGGACGGAGCCAATCCAAGTTCAAGCTAGGTAATTTGCTAGCCAAAGCTAGGCCAAGATCTACCCGTTCAGCTCTCATACACCCCAAGGTCAAACATAACTGGATGAAAGGAAAACATAAATATCAGCTTGATCTAACGCTTATGTAGCCTAGGAAGTTTTCAACAGTAAGCAGTTAGAAGGTTGGTATTGGGTCACTAGCCAACGGAAGCTCCGTGGCCCCACTCGAACTGAAGTCCGCTGGAGATCTACTCCATCCATCATTTTGGCCAGCTCATCTCAGTGACATTAGCCCAAAAATGGGCCGGATTCAAAATTCAGTTGGGCCATGCCACAAGGACCGCCATGATTGAACGCTCACCATTGAATTTTGTTGGGTGGCTATTGGATTCAATGATATTAGTGTTTTCCGTTCATCCTGGTGGGAATGCTTATGACCGGTTTGGATGGCATATAACATCACGGAGGGCTACCAAGGTCTCAATGGTGACCGTCGAATCCCCCCCTCCTGGTGCATGGCACGGTTGAGTATTGGATGAAGGCACTCGAAAAGCGTGCACAGGTGTAGCTAGCTTCGAACGCCTTTTTATCTGTGTGTGGCCCACTGGGATGTCTACGTAAAATCCGAACGGTGAATGTGGTTAGGTTACTCATGTTAACCGTACATCCAAAGAATCATACTGTTCCAAAAGTTAGATGGGACCCAACACAGGGAAAATGGCACGATCATGACCAAAACCTGGATATTCAATTATTGTGGCCCATCTGAATGGCATGAGTTTCGGTGTATCCCTTCATAATTGTTGGGCGCATCTGATTTAAGGTAGGATGACATATACACAACACGTTGGACCCACTTTCCATCTAGAGTTTCTATGGTGCGGCCTTTGGTGTGGCCCACCTTATTTGTAGATAACGCTGGATTTTGGGATCTATGCTTAACATGGTGAAGCACATCTAGTGGACGGGTTGGATGGCACTCAGACATCATAGTGGGCTAGAAACATCTCGAATGTAGAGTAATTACCATAGCTATGCCACTATTTTGAGGGCCTGACTTCCGTCCTGGCTCAAAAATCGCCTTGATTTGCAAATCAGGTGGGACACACAAAACTGCTAAACTTTTTTACTGATCAACGGTTGATCTTGTGTGGTTTTCCCACGTTTGCAAATCTCACCAACAAGTGGGCCCATAATTCGATAATCCACGCTCCTGTAGTGTTGCATCCAACGGTGGATTGAACGTACCTAAAAGAGTATCTTGATAGGAAGATGTTAACCCTTCAATTTATGCCCTGCAGATAGACGGTTAAGAAAGAGAAACGTATTATTGGCATCTGGTATAGTTTTGGAGCATAGTCCATCTGAAGTGGGATGCAACAGAACAATGGTCTGGATTGCTCGGGCATGGCCCCCACTTTCCCAAATTGAAAACACGTGTATGCTGCCACTTGCCAGAGCATGGCAGGTGGCCGCGGGCCGCGGCGAGTCGGTTATGCTACGGTACATCCCACTGTACTGTGATAGTATCCGTTGGGACTTTAGCCATTGTATCTTGGGTCATTTTTCGTTGATCCAAACCGTCTATACGATGGGTCTCACCTTGGATTGGTTAAATCCAAGTATGATAAACTTTGGTATTAGAATATTTTGATCATTCGTTGTTGAGTCCTTTCCTTTGAATATAGACGATTCCCTAAAAATTTCATTTAATCAAACGGATAAAGTATTTGAACCGTAGAGATTTTTTTTTATGTTTCACCCATATTCGAGGTGGGGCCTGTCGCATGAGCGTTTGGACCACTGAAAAAGGGAAGCGTATTGCGTCGTGAGTAAACTCTGCGGGGTCCACCGTGAATTATGTATTTCATCCACTCCGTTCAGCCATTTTAACATATAATTTTACCTTCATCAATGCCTGTGTGATCTTGTGAACAGGTTGGATGACAAATAAACACCGCTGAGGGGCCTAGAAATGCTTCAACGGTGGAAATCATTATACCCACTGTTTCCTGTGGTATGCTCCACCTAAGTTTTGGATATGCTTCAAGTTTGGTTTCAACCCCTTAAATGATCTGGAAAAGCAGATGGACGGTGTAGATAAACTACATACATTTACAGCGGGCCCAAATGAGTTTACTCAGTACGACAAGAGCGTCCTGAGTCAATCCGATTCCCTGGAACCCGATTCCATATGGCTAAAGTCCCGATGCATCCTATTTCTATGCGTCGAAGTGTACCCCAGCAAACCTCTAGCAGTCAATAGGTATGGTACGCATCCAAACCGCTCACTAGACGGATCGTACGGTCCAAATTCTCTATTGAAAAAATCAGCCCAGCCCAAAGGTGAGGTGGGTCCCAACCGCACAAATAGTATGAAAAGTTAAGAAGAAATTAACCAACGGCCCATATTTGATTCACATGTGTTACTCACCAGGTGAGGTGGATGGATCTTGATTTTGGTCGAGGCATCCCAACAATGGGACCCACCTGATGAACCGCAGTGCATTTGTGCCATTGTGGATATGAATGCATAATTCTCACTTGTCATGCGTTCGCCCGGACGGCATTTTTCGAACGCGGTTTCGGTGGATCCCCGGATCCACTGACGTGGGTGGATCCCTGAACGTGGGGTCCACCTTGATATATTTTATTTATATCCAGGCCATTCATCTGTTTTGAAAAATCATTTTAGGGTATTATACCAAAAATAAATTAGATCCAAATCTCAGGTGGACCATAATACAGGAAACAGCCGTAATCGATCGTTAAAAACTTATCATGGGACAAAAAAAGCTTTGGATCAACCTGATATTTTGTGTCCTCTCTTCATCGCGGTCTTTGTGACCTTAACAACAGGTTGGATGAAAAATAAACATTCCGATGCCCCTGTGAAGTTTTTAATGGTGAGGATTCAATTAAGACTGTTTCTTATGGTATGGTCTCTTAAGATTTGGATCTGCTTCATTTTTAGGGTCATGCCCTAAAATGATCTGTCAAAATGGATGGACGGTGTAGATGTAAGGAACATATATCACAGGGAACCCACTGTTAGGGATCCACCCAAACTGCTCCCGCATTGTTCGTGCTTCTTCTCCACGCGACGCAGTAAAAGTAATGCGGAGGCTTTGATATCCCGCGAGATTATTTATAATCCATACACACGCATCTAACTCTGTATTAGTAGCCTGTATTTTATTCGAAATAAACCGTCCACATCATGTATCTCACTTTTGTATGGTCATGATTAATAAATCACATTTCAAAGTGATTCTAGAAGTTTGATTGGTGAACATATATTAGATGGTTTAAATAAAAATAACCAAACGTTGCAGATGTCAAATAATTAGAAGTTAAGATTGTCAAGATTATTATGATACTGGACATGGATACATTTAGGTGTATCGTTCTATTTTTACTAATTGGATTTAGTTAAGAATCATTGTATTTTTACTACTTAGATTTAGTTAAGTATATGTAGTCAAGATGTAAGGCCTTTTAGTTCAAAAACTGATGCCTCTTAGAAAGCAACCAAGGCTATGAAAGAAGTGAGATTGCATAATGGATGGTCTAATACGACACCCTACATTACACGTGCTAAAACTTGTGGAGCTTAAAATTATGGCTAAGTCTTAGAGGAGGGGGTGATTATGACCTTTTTAAAATTATTTTCGCTTACTTATACTAATCTAACAATACAAGATAAGTAAGCAATGATACTTCGCCTTATAAGCCTAAGCGGGTCCAATCACAAAAACTAGCTCGTAAATTAATAATTAAGCTACCTAGTCTAAGCATATAGACTATCGAGTGATTTAATTAATTAAGCACATGATCTACACAACCTATGTAGACTATATGAGATGCAATCATACAAGTTCAAGTCTACACAATTGGTGAAAATACATATTGTGTAAGTGTGTCTATCTAATGCTTAGCATACATTCCTATCAAGCATTCATAATTAAATAATTAAACATACAATGTTAAGATAATAATGTGTTCAAATACATCACAAACACAAGCATGTATAGTGGTTCGACTATGAGTCTACTTCACTCCCAGTTAAAGTACCCATCCCTTAAGTACACCGGATTTCACTAGGGAGTTTAAATCAGGTTCCTAATAACCTAGGTGTTTTAAGCCAGCTCCCCCCTACAGAGGTGTTTAATGGTTCCACCTAACCAAGGAGTTTGAGAAAGTTCCTCCCAACTTATTAAGGTGTTTAATGGTTCTACCTAACCAAGGAGTTTGACAGGGTTCCTCCCGACCTATACAACATACGTATACTCCCACCAGAGGCTCCACACGGAGACTTAGTTCAGCCCTCTCACAAAGGGCCTAGGTCCTACAACTAAATATATTGAGTTTGACAATTCAAACTCTCATACTCAATCCTCCACGAGAAAATAGCATGTGGACTTACAAATGACAACCTTACTCATCAAATTTGAGCAACGTTGATCAGCCGTTTTGGGTTGCTTGATCTCACTCTCCCGTGTTTAAATCAGCTACCATTTGCTCTCCCGATTACTTATGTCGATGCGTTGCCAATGCTTCAACTTCAATTATCAGCTCTCTTACATGTGATGCTCCATTGGAGATGCCTAAAGTGCTAGGAAGTGGTGAATCATCTACAACTAGTTGGAAATAGGCTGCCTATATGAATATACCTAATTAGATTCCTATGGGGTGTTTAGACAAGGGTTCTACCCATAATTAAGGTGTTTAAACTCATATGAATCAAGAGAGAACAAGTTCATTCTCATTTGAGCTTTAAATGCTCAATACTTGTGATGAATCACATGGAGAATGGCTTGGATGGGTTAGGATTAGAGTTCCTAATAGTTTGCAATTATGGTGGCTTCTAAATTACTAAACTCTCTCATAAGCCCAAAAATGAACTCATCCGCTTTTATAAATAAATCTCCAATGGTAAAAAAATTGGCAGATTCGCGAATCTTCGATAGCATCGAACTCATTTTCGATGGGGTCGAAGACTGTCTAGATAGTTTCTTCAGTTGTTGGACATCTGTCATTAACACAAGCCACTTCGATGGGGTCGAAAAGATATTTAATGGAATCAAAGAACTGTCTAGAGAGTATGCATTTTTGTTGGACATATGTTTGATGACTCAAACTCGAAATATATTTTGATGGCATCGAAGTGCAATAAAAAACTGCTGTCTGAACCAGTTTATTTATAATAGTTAACATCTCTTTAATGAGCCTAATTTATCACGTTTTTTCTAAGTATTATAAGGCTAATAATGATGATTAAGGGTTTTCTTATTAGGTCTAAGTCATCTAGAGGATTTGAGTGTTTTAGTTCAAAGGGTTGAGGTCACAGAGGCATATTTTTTTACCTATTATTCTTCCTTGATGCTTCTTGTCCACTTGAATCTTCAGGCTTTGGTTTGTCAAGGCTCAACCGACATTACAACACATGGACACACGTGATTGACAAATAAGGTGCACTACTATGCCACAAAAAGTGTACTCACAAGAAGAAGAGTGGAAAAATATCGATGAAAAGGCTAATGTCTCAATCCAGTTGTGCTTAGAGGATGAGCTCTTGTATAACGTCATGAGAAAGAAAACTGCGACTGAAACGTGGGCAAAGTTGAAAAATATATATACGAATAAATCTCCGGAGAATCGCCTGTATTTGAAGCTTCGGTTGTACAATTTGAGGATGATGGGGGAGGGCTGATGTTGAGAGCCATAACAACAATTTCAATGGGCTTGTTGTAAGTTGATGGATGTAGTTGAACCGATGAATGACGAGGATCAAGCGTTTATCCCGTTGAATTCTCCTCCAGATTCATATGAGTCGTTTAAAGACTCGTTATGTATAGGTAGGGAGACCATTGATCTGAGACCGTTATCTCAGCCCTTTAGTCGAAAGAGATGAGAAAGAAAAATGGTGGTGTGGGTTCTTCTATGGATTAGGCACTGGTTATAAGGGGGAGAAATTCTGAGTAGGGTGGGGGATTTTCGTTATCGAGATCTAAATCCAATGACAAAGGGAAGAGCAGTATGAGATGTTAGAATTGTGGGGAAGAAAGGCACATGAAGATGGATTGTTTGAATCCCAACCCAAGGCAAGAGAAGTTTGAAAATTCTTCTAGAGATGAGGCTAATACCGCGAAATTTATGAAGAATGAGTGTGATGTTTGTGATGTATTGACTATATCCGGTAAGGGATCTCTCGGTAAAGAGTGGCTATTGGATTTAGGTGCATCATGCCACGTTTGTCCTAACCGGAGTTCATTGATGACATACGGAGGATATGATGGTGGATAGATGTTTTTTGGTGATGGCTACGCCCACAAGATGATGAGTATTGACACGGTGTGCATTAGGATGTTCGATGGGATCGAATGAGTCATAGAAGATGTGAAGCATATCCCTAAAATGAAGAAGAATGTGATCTCTCTTGGTGCACTCGAGGTGATGGGGTGCAGGTTCATCGGTTATGATCGTTATTGTAAAGCGATGAAGGGGGCACTCGTGTGGATGAAGGCACGGAGGTGCAACTAAACACTTCTCACGATAGAGCTGCGAAGTCGACAGTGAAATCCATGACTACTCATGAGTGGTAGGCGCGCAAAGGCCACATGAGCGAGCAGGATGTGAAGGTGCGAGGATAAAATCAATGGGGCACGATAAGCAATGAAGCTATGATGATGATGGATGATGGTGCGTGGCAAGGTGTTGCATGAAAATTCGAGTCGCAGTGGAGATTATTGAGATTAGATGCCTCAAATCTATGTAACAATAGGTGTTAGTGAGCAGTCGCTAGTGGGCTTGCGACCGGTCGAATTTTCGACAAAATTTGGTTATTTGGACAATTTTGGGCATTGCTGACCGGTCGTAGTTGAGGTGCGATCGATCAATAGGGGCCTGCGACCGATCGTTGATGAGGTGCGACCAGTCGACTGTTTTCGTTTTTAGGTCGGTTTCTTATGCGGTTTTGCGCAAGTTGTTTATAATTTTATTTTTTATTTATTTAAGGAAGGTAAAATAGGATTAGGGAAATTGTCATTGGGTTTAAGTATCTTAGAGGGATTGAGAGAGTTTCTAAGGTAAGAGAAAGAGCTTGAGGGAAAGGGTTATGTTGGTTTTTCTCTGGGAAAGCTTGGGATTTCTCTCGTGGGGCTCAAGATATGAGTTTTGGGTTTTCCATCTCTCGTAATTTCTGATATCATAGTAGATTATTTACTTTATGCCGTGGTTTTTTACTCGTGAGGGGTTTTCCCACGTAAAATTCGGATTGCCTTCTTATGTGTGTTGTTTTGCTTGGTCGTGACATTGTGTTTACTGCATTTGATTCACTTCTGTTGCCCCCAACACAAAAACCATAAAAAAACTCACATTCACAACAGTGACATAAAGTCAGTGCCAAGGAACACCGTCTTAAATTGGTTAGTGTACTACCTATTAGAATCGATATCTGATGGCTGAGTTGTTTGAGTGCATGGTCATAGTCCAGTATTCTCGTGGTCCCTGTCTCTACAGGGGGTGCAGGCCCAATGTCGCACCACTCGATTAACGCTCGACGGTCTCTCAACTCAAACCCGAAATGACATGGGACATAAGCATTCGACCTGCCAACGGATAATATTATCCATACAAGCATAACTTGGCCCCTATAGCCTTTCTCTAAAAACAAAGTCCCTGCTAACATAGTCTTTTATCTTTTAATCAAAGATCATCAATCATTGATGTACTTAAGAGCTCGTGTCGGATCATTGCCTGAAATACAAATAATTTGGAATATCTAGAATAAAAGATTCTCGTTGTGCCATGTCTTTATGTGTGTGCTTATATTGTTTGTAAATGCCTATGAATCCCTCAATTTCCCTCAAGTAAAAGAATACAAATGCGAATCAATAAACACACCGTGTATTCCTTCATCGGGAGGGGGTGAAATTCGCAGTTTTAAACAAGTATATCTTGTAAAAGGTTTCACCTAAACCTGTTTTCCTCTCCTTGGCACTATAAAGACATATCCGATTCAAGGTTGCTGATCGATGGAGCTAAAGAAGGAGCTTGCTCGTGCAAGACGAAGCTACTTCAACCAAGGTGTTATCAAGGGGCTCATCCAGCTAAGTATGTCTTAGTATTAGAGTCCGGTTTGAACCATCTCCTACGTAGATATTTGAGTTTCAGAGTTTGAAGACCTAAACTAATTAAGACGTTGCGTAGGCATCCGACGGGAGAGTATGCGTGTCGTCCTTGTGTAGGACAAGTATAGAGTTTGTGATCCAAACCTGACAAGAACTTGTGAAAGCCACCGATATATGCAAAACGTTTAGACCATGTGTAGGTTGTAAAGGTTTATGGAGAACTTCATTTAAAATCACTGAGATAGTAAAATTCGGCTACTCAAGAAGTGAGTAGGTCAGCTAGGAGTGGAGAAGTCAAGGAGCCGAACTACTATACATCGTGTACAATGTGTGAAAGCTTTCTATCTTTGCTTGTGCTAAGTTTATGAATTTTATGAATGTTTAAATAAAGTGCGTATTACATGTTTGATAAAATATTCACATGATGTTCACATAATGGTTATCTTGTTCAAGTTCGTTTGATGAATCAATTAAATGCTTAAACCATATGTATCCTAAGTGTTTGATTAAATACCATCATGAATTTCACTATCTCATCTTGTTGCACTAGTTAGTCTATTTACTTGCTTATATTCTTGAGCGCGTGTTGGGGGTTTACTAAGTTTAAATTTGAAAAATTAGAAAATGTCCTATTCATTCCTACCCTCCGAGACTTAAATATAGTTTCTAGCTTCTATCGTAGAAGTACTTAAACCTATACAACAATTTTGACTTTGGCTTCTACAACGGCCCACTTTATGGTGGCACTTACTCTGGCCTCCATGACAACCCACTTTGCAGCGGCAATCATTTTGGCTTCTTTTTCTAGTAGTCTTTTTTAAGGCATGGTGACTGCACTCTGGTTATTCAAGTGACCCTTTTCATTTTGCAACAGCTGTCACTTTAGATCATTACCTTTCACAGGTCGCCGCTTCCATGACACAAACACCGGCCCTAGTGTTAACTTTGATAGCAATTGTTAAAAACCTAACTAATACATCAAAAGCCCTGTAACACTTCAAACTAGGCTCAGCCCAACACAATTTTTAAGCCCAACACAATTTTGAAGTCTTTGGGGATTTTGAAAATCCAAGCAGCTAAACGCAACCGAAGGTTTGTAATCCGTGCTGCCAAACGAGCCAAGGAGATGAGAGGCGCGTAGGTGAAAATCTTATTTTAGAGTAACCATCTTGGAGGCGCAGGCGTGTTGGCTGCTAGATGGCCTAACATACGATTGATGGCCCATATCTGCACGCGTGTATGCCGCGAATCGGCATTTGAATATCTAGTCTCCTCACGAAAATCGCTTCAACCATCGCTCTCAATCTTCACCTTCACTGCACCTCAGCATCTCCGCACATACACCTAGTTTCACTGTACACCCAGGAGAAGCGCCGCGGCATTGTAGAGGAAACGGGCGATTTTCTTCCATCCACAGAAATGGGTCAGGCCCTACGTCGAGCCGGAGGACGAGTCCGGAGTTCGAGCCTCGAACCATCAGCCCAACCGAAGAACGTCGAGCATCGGCCACCGCCAGTGGCTCCTCCGGGACCAGAGGTCTCGACCGACGGTCAAGATCGAGTTGGCGTTTCCGATCCAGGTCGGTGAATTTCAGCGCATTTGCGGGTTTAGGGCAGTTTTGAAGCCCTTGATTATTTCCCTACGAAGAATGGAAAAATGCATTTTAGGAGACATCTAGAGGAATTATTTATTTATTTTTTAAATAATATTCGGGGCGCGTTTGGATGCACATTGGAATTGAATTGCAAACTTTCAGGTTAATCAATAGGAAAATGGCAGAAGTTGATAATCTTTCTTGATTTGGGAGGAAGTAGCCATCGAAGTGCATTTGTGTTTACTTCAACTCTAGCTTGGAAGTAAGTAATTGTTGGATCAATGGCTATGACACAAGGCCCTCTTGATCCCATCCATTCGTGGTGGAAATTCCGGGTAATTCCTAATGAGTTTTCGTTAGGTATTATTATCAATATTAGAACTAGTTATTTTCAAAACCGTTTTGGAACTGTTAAAAAGTGAGATTAAGAAGGGGATTAACATTTCCCAAATGAGAGGTTCACCTCTGATCATTAGGATAGTGGACTGGATGTCTATGAGAGGTTCACCTCTGATCGCAATCACCAGTCTTATGATATCCCCCTCTTCATTTGGGTGACATTTGACGGTCCTGATCTTCTGACTTTTTAGTAATTTTGATTTAGAGTGTAGACCCTTGTTGTGGATGCGAAGGAAGGAGATTGAGATTTGGCCATTTCACAGCGCAGTGATTGTAATTCAATTCTCTAGTGATCTAAACACACCCTCAATGTCATTTCTGTCTTTGGTAAATGAATTAGGGGGAAGAAACTAGAACTGAAGGTTCCCAATTGAATTTAGATTTGTACATTGCAACATTAGTCATCATAATCATCAAATTTTTTGAAAGATAAATGGAATTTATTAAGAAGGTGCCGAGATGGTGCTAAAAAGCTGACAACCTATCTAGCAAAAAGCAGAAAACTTTCTTTCAATAACGCATTACAAGAAGCCCACTCGGCTACTAGCGATTTCATGCTATGAATGACAAAATCAACATCCTTTTTAGAATCATCGAAGCATCTCCCATTCCTCTCCCCCCAAATAGATCAAAAGGTTGCTAAGATTGCCAATCGCCACTCCGCCCAAGCTTGCTTCGGAAGACTAACCCTGTGACCTGCCTCTGATAGACTATCCACTGAAGCGGTCATGCACTATTGTATCTTGCTCCCTTGAAGAGCCGCTACCTTTCCCTTAGGGGTCGTCTTACCTTGATTAAATCGGCTCTTTTGAACCTCCCATCCTACTTCCCATCTTTGTTCCGCTGTCCTAAATCCATCATCCTCAAGATAGAAAAGCTTCGAAGAGATTTTCTTTGGAATGGCAACTCCCCTCACCATAAATTTCACTGTCTAAGGTCAGACGTTTGTAAACCTTTCATCAAGGGAGGTGGAGGCATATGGGCTCTGTCGGATGTTAATTCAATCCTTCTCGGAAAATGGCTTTGGAGATTTGGAACGGAGATCGGAAGTTGGTGGAGGGGAACTATAGCTACTAAATACGGTATCGAGGAGGGTAGCTGGTTCTCCAA
Organism: Liriodendron chinense; assembly: GCA_003013855.2. Lineage (NCBI taxonomy): Eukaryota > Viridiplantae > Streptophyta > Magnoliopsida > Magnoliales > Magnoliaceae > Liriodendron > Liriodendron chinense. The sequence goes on along the minus strand of ML058484.1, from coordinate 10,262,354 downwards.
ATCATCCACCCTTTATAGAGCCTCCAAAATTTGGAGAGTTATTACAGGTCTTAAGGACTGCTTCCTTTAAGGGATTTCTTTTAGCCTGGGAGATGGCTCGAGTATTAAATTATGGTTGGATAGACAGGTTTTAGATAGGCCTCTATCATCTGTCTATCCAGACCTGGCTAATGTCTTCACTGACCTCTCTATTTGAGTCGCTGACTGCTTTTCTCCTATTGGAACGGGAGTTTGGTGTTCCCCTTCTTGTAGAAGGACCTTGTCAGAGGTGGAATTTGAGATATTTCTTTAGTTCCTTCATCTTCTGCAAGGGATTCAGCTAGCCCTCAAGACAGATGATTGCCTTTCTTGGTCTCACTCCTCCAGGATCTTCTCAACCAAATCCTTCTTCAATCTCATCAATGGCTCCTCTTCTAACCAAGATTCTCCCTTCCCTTCCTTCTTCTGGTCTTATAAAGCTCCCCTAAGGTTGTAGCGTTTGTCTGACTTCTGGCCAGAGGGAGAGTCCTCACGGTGGATAATGTGCAGAGGCGTGGGCTGATCCTTCCAAATGTTTGCTTCCTATGCCACAGTGATGTTGAGACTATCCCCCACCTCCCCTTCCATTGCCATTATGTTTTGATATTTGGTTAGCTATTTCCGGCAAGTTTTGTGCCTCCTGGGTGATGCCCGGTTCCATCAGTGGCTTTCTTCCATGCTTGGCATAACCCCTGCTTCAAGAAAGACTCTAGAGCTTTATGACGGTTGGCGGAATGGCGCCTCTCTGGGCTATCTAGCACGAAAGAAATCTGCATTGCTTTCAGAACATCTCTTCCTCCTCCTCCTCAGCTGCGCTCATTATTATCAGGGAACTGAAGGAATGATCTATCAGTCTAAACCTTATAGACAGATCTATCATTTCGACAATCCTGGGCTAGTATGTTTGTGCCGGGGCTTCTTTGCTTTGGAGGATCCCTTTTGTTTCGAGTCTTGAGTTGTATAGCAGTTTCTCAAGTTTCTTTTTGCCTTTTGTTTTCCATTGTTGTTTGCTTTTGCTTTTGTTTGTTTTGAGATCCGCTCTTTTAATATATATATATTTCGTTCTTTAAAAAAAATAAAAAAATCACCCTTGACAATTTGAAAAATTGCAACATGGCCCTCCCTAAAATGTGGTTCCTTTGCTGGAAAGATGAAGACATAGTTGAGCGCTTTTCATCCATTTCGAGTTAGCTTGGGACATTTGCTGCTTCCCTTTCAACCTTTTTGAGACCTGCTGGTGACCCCAAGACCTGTGGTCGATCTCTTTGAAACCTAGGGATCCTGTCTCTTTTGCTTTCATGGTAGTCCTATGGAAATTGCCACCCCCACACAATTTTGGACCTTATGGAAAGAGCAAACAAAAGAAATTTTGACAATAGGGTATCATCAGAGTGGAAGTATATAGGAGAAAGCAGAGCTTTCTTCTTGACTGGGGTAGAGCTACGAAGGATGTCAAAAGTGTGCCTTTATCAGATTTGGGAAGTTGGATAGAGGTGGTCACTGAGATTAGAAAGTGACCAAATTGGTCGCTAATTGGAAACAACCTCCCACGGTGTTTTGCAAATTTAATACTGATGGCTGCTCGCTTGGCAATCTAGGTGACTCTAGTGTCAGCGGTGTGCTAAGGGGTGATCAGGGTATAATCAAGTTTTTTTTTTTTTTTCCCGTGCCGTGTGTGTTCACATACTCGAATTGTACAGAATTAGGAGCTTTGAGTATGGGGCTTCACCATGCTGAAGCATCTCTTGGCTTCGTTAATAGCCTTGTAATTGAAGGGGTTCCGAAAGTACTCTTTCTTGGGTGGGAGTATCTAATCAGTTCCATGGAAGTGGGTTTCCTGTGTGACTGAAATCAAAGATATGATATTCCAGAGTTCTCGCTCTCTCTCTTTTAGCCTGTCCATCAGGATGCTAATACGCTGATCGATGATCTAGCCAAATAGGGGTGGCTAGACCTGCTTTGGTCGTTAATGCCTCATATTCATCATCTTTGTGTATAAAGCTTTTTCTTCTTCTTCTTCTTCTTCTTCTTCTTTTCCAATAAAATGGTGTTAATGATTTGAAAAAAAAAAAAAAAAAAAAACTAATGGAGAACTAATTGAAATGATTTGGCCAGGTGCTATGAAAGACGGAGATGGTGCTGGTAAGATCACATCCAGCCCTGATAACACATCTTTCAAAATAAATAAATAAATAAGTAAATACATAAAGAAGGCTCTGATAAGCAACAAAGTTTGATTAGGGTCCAATGGTCTGAAGGAAGGATGAGGGGACGAGCGAAAAGGACCTCGAGATGGTGAGAAATGAAGGTTTGTAAACTTACCTAGGACATGTCTTTAGATAGGTATGATTGGTGAAGAAGGATTTGTAAAGGATGAGACTATGTTGATGATGATGCTTGAACTATCGCAAATTGATGCAATCCATCTTTGATGTATCGGCCTATTAACCATTAGAAAAAGGTATCAGTGTACTATAGCTCACACTATCAATTTAATTTGAGAGGAAATTTATAATAGGGAACATTGTTGTGTTTCTTTGTGGTATAACATGATAGTAACAATAGGTCCTCCGCATGCTTCAGTATGTCTGGGGTGCTAATTTTTTTGTCATGTTTATTGAGATGTTTAGATACATTCTTTATAGTAGTTTTAGATACTTCGGAAAACACAAACGCCAATCCTCATGGAATTCTAGTTGGGAGCTTGTTGCTTGCTGTCTATTTTCAAAAGAGGAATGCCGATTGTGCATGACTTACTGCACATGAGTTCCCATTGGTACATGTGCTAGAGCTTACAAGATTGGCAATGTTCATCTATCAGGCTCATCATTTGGGCCATGGCCCCAAAATTGGGCTGATCGGACGATCCTAACTACTTAATCGAACAAGTGCCCCAAATGGTCACTGGTCATTTTTTTTTATATTTTTTTTTTATCAAATCTAGCGGTTAGGACTTGGGATCTTCTAGTCCATTTTGCCCCATATGGTGGGGCCCCCCAAACCTTGTAGAAATCTTTTCCCATGAAACTTGCAACAACATATGCAGTTCATACTTGCAATTGTCAGAATTGTAAAGCAATGTGGCTCTCTTCTAATCAATAAACTATATTAGCTGAAGAATACATCACATTTTAGGTTTCCCATTATGCGGCTATATGGAGCAATAATCGAGCAAAGTTGCATCGCATCGTGCTGTCGGTAATTGCATGCAGCTGCAGTTATTTTCTTTCCTTGTATTCATGTATTCAATACTGATAACCCTGAATTTGTTATTCTCACTGTCACGAACAAATTTTATTTTGATCTCTAAGGTCCTGTTTGGTCGACCACTTAAAATGGGTTCACCGCATTTTAGTTAACAGTAATGCATTATTGCTGTTAACTAAAATGGGATCAACCCAGTTGTAGATGTCTGCCAAACAGGGCCTAAATAACTTTGATTTATGAGATTATTTAGTTTGAAAATGATAAATGTTATATAAGTTCTATTAGTTGCATCGTTGAGAATGTTAACCATCTATGTTATATTTGCTGACATTTTCTTTATATTTCTTTTTTGTTCTAGAGGCCGTATCAAGGATAAATAATGACAATGTCCTTGAAGAACGGGATCCGGAATATGATGCTATGCTTAGCCAGTTGGTTGGGAGAATCAAGTCAAAGCCTGGAGGGAAGCTTGAAATGGGTGAGGTAGGTTCCTGCCCGTTTCTTTCTTAATTTCTCACATACTACAAGTGTTATGTGATGACTCGTTAGACGTTTTTCTATGTTTGATGCAGTGACTTCATTTCCTTTTTTTCCAAGGCTTCATGTCTACACTTTCCCTGATTGATAGATGTACCCTTTATTCTCTACTTTTGATATTACAACTGTATAACTTTCTACTACAGTACTAAAAGTAGAAATAAGGGTATATCTATCAATAGTGGTGGGCGAGGGGCTTGGTGATTGAAAAGGAAGGGTAAGGCATCTTCGCTGTCCATGTAAGACAAGCCTTTACTTAATGGGAGATGAGTTCTTGGAAGAGAGAGAAGAAGATATTGCTAGAAAAGAAAAGAAAAAAGATGTGGCAAGTCCTTTGTCAGCAACTCTACTTTCAATGTGCCTTGCTCAATTTTTCAGAGGGCCTCATCTAATAATGTTCTTTAAATGAGAGATGGTTTAGGAGCTTTGGTAAGGGGAGAAGATCACTAGAATGCTCCTCATGCAGTGGTTAGAGGAGCTGTTTCTCAGAGCCTGAATCTCAGGGGGTGGAAATCCAATTTCCCAAAAAGTCGAGGCTTGTAGGGCACTTTTCAGCTATTGTTAAAAGGGTTTCTTGTAAGAAACAAGGGTTTCCCTGATTATAGTTAATCCCTGCAAAAATGGAGTTTTAGGAGTTGAGACCCTCTTAAAATATGATTCAATTATATGATTTTGGACCAGTATTAGGTTAGGTGTCTACAATAACCCATCCACATGGTGTCCGGTGGCCCACTAGGTCAATAGTCTGGACCACCATGTGCATTTGCCAGGTGAGGTTGGGGTGTATGCATAAAAAAAGCGGAGGGTAGCTGGGTAGGGGACGCACTTTATGGAACTTCTATGAAGCACATGTGATACTAGCGTTTTCTGGCATTTTTTTATTCAGGTCAGAAGTGGGCTGTTGGAGAGGCCACCTAACATGGTCCCACTGCTACTCTTGCTGGACACATAGTGAACCACAAACAGTGAAATAGAGATGTATGGGGTGTTGCATGATTGCTAAAGTATGTGTCTATGAGGAAAGTGCACAAGTCACTGCTGTGCTGGATCAGCACTTGAAGAAGTTGGCACGATCTATGTCATTTGAATATTGTAATTTGTGATGATAGATATCTATGGTCCCCAAGCATTGTAGCAGGCCTGTCCATTGCCTCTTGAAGATTCACATCAAAGAGTCAGTGATGATGTGTGGTCTATTTCTTAGATTGGAAAACATGAGGATACGATGTGAGGAACAACAAGCCTCTGCAACAGTTATCTTCTGTTGTTAGCATTGTTATCATTGTACTGACTGCATTGAAAACCCATTGTGGTTGTCCGGTTAGTGGAAGGTTTCTTGAAGATTGTGGAATTGGTCTTTCGTTACCAACTTGACAGGTTTCTTTCAGCAGGCCCATGATGGATTCTTTGAGATTGTAGGTAGGAGTCTAACCATTCATTTTGGAGGGGGCCCTTTTTCAGCATAAAGTCAAGAAAAGTGGCTTGAGTCTTTAGTGGTAGATGAGATAATGTAGACTCCATGCAGAACAACCAAAGTATTACTAATTGTGGAATATCACCTACAACTGGCTCTAGTTTTAAGTTAGCCCACAACCCATCTCTCCTATATATAATGCCAACAGCTTTGGGCATTTTTGCCCTTGGATGAGTGTTCACAAAATTGGTTGAGAGGGTAAATTCTTTATAAATATGAAGCAGGGAACGGTTAACATTTTACTGCACAAGGGACGGCATAGATTGCACCTGCTTCCTTTCACTTCTTTCAATGCGTCTAGCTCGCACGTACCTCTCCTCTTCCCTAATTAGATACATTGATCGTCTAATTAGGGAGACAATGAGACAGGCTCTGTGAGGCCCACCTTGATGACCGTGTGGATTGTTAGTGGAGACTTCAAACTATGTAAGAAACAGGGTCCACCGACTGGTTGCCTGCTATGGCCGACCGGTCGTTTTTTGGACAGATTGCACATCGAGTCTCTGGACAGTTTTCGTGAGTTTCAGATCGGTTGGCGACTGGTCTCCAGGAGGCTCTAACCGGTTGCCCGACCGGTCGTATTTTGAGGCGGAACAGGTCGATTTTCAGCGGAACTCTTTGGATAGAATTGTGCCATATTCGACCGGTCAGCCATGGGTTGCGACCGATCGGCAGGCGTGGCGGTGTTATGCATGGTTACGCGATTTTACGTAACTTATTTCTATTTTCTGTTGGAAGTCTATATAAACACTTCATAATCGTGTTTAGAGGTATCTTAGTTGCTACCAAGGTGTCTTAATATAGAATTAGGGTTTGAGGAGAGGATTGTGAAGTTTGAGAGTGCTTTGTTCATCTTTTGGGTTTTGCTTGTGGGTAGATTATCTCTGTAATCTTCTAATTCATAGTGCAAGTGTCGCTTTGTGCCGTGGTTCTTTCTCGCAGGGGTTTTCCGTGTAAAAATCGGATTGTCTTTGTATTGATCGCGTGTGTTGTGTGGTGATCGTTTGAATCTCTTCGGTGCTTCCGCTGATCGGTTTTCTAACAAGTGGTATCAGAGCTATCGTTGGGAGGTTGAAGTAGAGAATTCTGAGATGATCTCATGACATCGAGCACAGGAGTTCGACGTAGAGAAGTTTTCTGGCAAAAACAACTTCGAGTTATGGAAGATGAAGATGCGGGCCATCCTAACTCAGCAAGGGGTCGTGAACACCCTTGGAAAGCGACCGGAAGACATGGATGATGATGAGCGGACCCAGATGGACGAGAAGACTATGACCTTAATACAATTGTGCTTGACAGATGACGTCTTCTATAACGTCATGAGGGAGAAGACCGCTGTAGATATATGGAACAAGCTAGAGAAGATACACGCGAAAAAATCTCTAGAGAACCGGATGTATCTAATGATGCAGCTCTTCACTTTGAAGATGCCGGAGGGAACCGATGTGGATGATCACATCAACAATTTTAATAGGTTAATTTGCAAGTTGCTGGACACTGGAGAACGGATGAAGGACGAGTATCAAGCTTGCATCTTGCTGAACTCGCTTCCTAGTTCATATGAGTCTCTTAGAGACTCGTTGTGGGCGGGTAGGGATACAATCAATATTGAGACCGTCGTCTCAGCCTTCCAGTCGAAGGCGATGAGACAAAAGAGCGGTGGCGCTAGTTCTTCCTCCAAAGCACTAGTTATGAGAGGAAGAAATTCTGAACTGGGGTGAGGGATCGTCATGTTCTCGATCCAAGTCCAAGGGCAAGGGCAAGGGCAAAGGAAAATTGAAGTGTTGGGGATGTGGCCAGTCAGGGCACATGAAGAAGGACTGCAAGAAAGAGAAGACAGTAGATTCCTCTAGGGAGACCAATACCGTTGAATCTGAAGAGGGTGGTAGTGATGTGTGCGAGGTCTTGACGGCGCCAAAGACGGGATCTCTCAGCGATGAGTGGATCATAGATTCCGGGGCTTCGTATCACATGTGCCCGGATAGAAGCGTCTTTACTTCCTACAGAGAGAATGAGGGCGGTTTAGTATTTCTAGGTGATGATTACGCCTGCAAGGTTGTTGGGATTGATACTGTGCGCATCAAAATGTTCGATGGGATTGAACGGACCTTGACGAAAGCGAGGCACGTTCCCAGATTAAGGAAGAATCTGATTTCTTTTGGTGTACAGTGCACTCGAGGCTATGGGGTGCAAGTTCACTGGTTTTGACCGGTTCTGCAAAGTTTCAAAGGGGGCCCTTGTAATTATGAAAGTGCAGAGGCATGGAAACATTTACAGACTGATTGGGAGCACTTCAGTAGGTGGAGTTGCATCGACTGTAGCGGATTCCACGTTTGCACGTATGTGGCATGCTCGTTTGAGCCACATGAGCGAGCGGGACATAAAAGTACTCTCTGAACGATCTTTGATTCCCTTTTTTAAATCTATAAACTTTAGTATATGTGAGCATTGCATGTATGGAAAATGGTCTAAGTTGCCATTTGGGGGGGGGGGGCATTTCTGTAAAAGGGTGCTTGAATATGTCCATTCTGATGTATGGGGGCTGTCGCTCGTAATTTCTATTGGGGGATCATCATGGTTTGTATCTTTTATTAATGACTATAGCAAGAAGATTTGAGTTTATTTTCTGAAAAATAAATCCGATGTCTTCACTGCGTTCAAGTATTGGAAGGCCATGGTAGAGAATCAGTCAGAGCATAAACTGAAAGTTTTGAGAACCAACAATGGAGGTGAGTTCACTTCCAGGAAGTTTAACCTGTATTGTGAGGAGGGGATCGTGAGGCACAGCACAGTGCGCCATACGCCAGAGCAGAATGGTGTGGCAAAGCGGATGAATCGAACTCTCTTGGAGAGAGAGCCTGGTCCATGATTAATAATGCTGGGTTGGGAAAAGAAATGTGGACTAACGCTGTTAACACGGCTTGTTACTTGATAAATCGGTCACCCTCTATGGCAATTGAATGTAAAATTCCCGAGGAAGTGTGTAGTGGTCATATGATAGACTACTAATGTCTGCGGGTTTTTGGTTGTGAGGTTTACTTTTATGTACTGTCAGTTGAGAGAGATAAGCTTAACCATAGGGCCAGAAAAAAGGATCTTTGTGGGCTATGGTAATGTTGTGAAGGGTTATCGCATATATGACTCTGTAACACGGAAAATTACTGAGTCGTGATGTCAAATATGATGAAGGGTCTTTGTTCTGAAAAGATGTGCCAAAGGAACCTGAAAAATCAGAAGTTATTGATATTCAGTTTAACAGAGATGAGACACGGGTCGAGATCGATACGCAGATAGAGGTACAGGATTGGGTGGAGCAGCCACCTGTGCGAAGAAACCCACCTAGAGATTGCAGGTTACCGGCTTCGTATAAGGATAACTCGAATATTGCATTCTCCCTCATTACGGATGAGGGAGATTCGTCTAACTTTAAGGAGGCACTACATGATGTAGACGCTGAAAAGTGGAAGACGAAAATGCAAGATGGGATGGATTCTCTGTACAAGAATGAGACTTGGGAGCTAGTAGAGATTCCTGTTGGCTGAAAAGCGATTGGGTGCAAGTGGATTTTTCAGGAAGAAACATGATAAGTACAAGGCTAGATTGGTGGCAAAAGGGTATGCTCAGCGTGAAGGTGTGGACTTCAGTGAGATCCTTGCACCAGTTATGAAACAAGTATCTATCAGTTTCGTATTGACTCTGGTTGCCCAATACGACCTCGAGTTGGAACAAATGGATGTAAAGACTGCTTCCTTGCATGGGGAATTGGAAGAGCAGATTTACATGGTGCAGGCAGAAGAATAGGCAGTGCAAGGGGCTGAGAATAAGGTTTGCAGGTTGAGGAGATCGTTGTACGGTCTCAAACAGTCGCCTAGGCAATGATACAATAAGTTTGATTCCTTCATGACGAGTTAGGGCTTTTCCAGGAGCGAGTATGATCACTGTGTCTATTACAAGACACTGAGTGATGAGAAGTTTCTTATACTGGTGTTGTACATCAATGACATGTTTATTGCCAGTTATAGCATGTCTGACATCGATGTATTGAAGACTAAACTTTCAAGGACATTTGAGATGAAGGATCTGGGGGCTGCAAATAGGGTTTTTGGCATAGATATTTATAGAGACAGGAAGAGGAGCATGTTGTGGTTATCTTAGGCCGAATACCTTGAGATGGTGTTGGTAAATTATGAGATGGACAAGTATAAACCGGTTAGCGTTCCCCACGCGGCTCACTTCAAGCTTTTTTCTGAACAGTGTCCCAAGACAGATGAAGAAAAGCAGGTTATGTCTCATGTGCCCTATTCAAGTGCTATGAGCAGTTTGATGTATGCTATGGTCTGTACTAGACCTGATATTTCACAGTTTGTGGGTGTTGTTAGCCGATTCATGTCTAACCCGGGCAAGCAACATTGGGAAGTTGTGAAATGGCTACTTTGATACATTCGGGGTACACAGGACTACGTCTTGACGTTTGAGAAGTCCAAGAACAAGTTGGTTGGGTATGTCGATTCTGATTACGTAGGTAGTGTGGACTGTAGGAGATCGACTTTTTTGTACCTTTTTGTGTTAGCGGGTGGAGCAATTAGTTGGATGTCTAAGCTTCAGTCTGTGGTGACTCTTTCCACTATTGAAACAGAGCATATGGCGGTGACAGAGGCTTTCAAGAAGACTGTTTGGTTGAGGGGAATGATAAATCAGCTGGGGCTTCAATAAGAGGCTGTGCCAGTTAATTGTGATAGCTCTAGTGCTATCAATTTGGCTAAAAATTTTGTTTATCACTCTCATACTAAACACATTGATGTGCGTTACCATTTTATTCGACATGTGCTTGATGAAGGAGATGTGACTCTCAAGAATATTTACACTAGAGTGAATTCGGCTGGATATGCTGACCAAGGTGGTCTCAACAGAGAAGTTCAAGTTCTACGTAACTTCTCTGGTATTGGTAAGGATTGAATGAAGATGTAGGGTGCACGAGAAGCGACACTATGATTGAAGATGAGATGATTGATGAAGCAAATGAAAGGTGGTTTGACGTTTGAAGCCTCAGTGGAGGTAGTTGGTGAAGATTTCAAACTGTGCATAAATAGGGTCCACCGACCAGTCGTCTGCTGTGGTCGACTGGTCGTTTTTTGGACAGATTACACAGGGAGTCTCTGGACAGTTTTCATGAGTTTTAGACTGGTCGGCAACCGATCTGTAGGAGGCTCCGACTGGTTGCCCGACCGTCATATTTTGAGGCAGAACAGGTCGATTTTCAGTGGAACTCTTTGGACAGAATTGTGCTGTATCTGACCGGTCGGCTATAGGCTGCGACCGGTCGGCAGGCGTGGCGGTGTTATGCATGGTTACGCGATTTTACATAACTTGTTTCTATGTTCGGTTGGTAGTCTATATAAATACTTCTTAATTGTGTTTAGAAGTATCCTTGTTGCTACCAAGGTGTCCTAATACGAAATTAGGGTTTGGGGAGAGGATTGTGAGGTTTGAGAGTGCTTTGTTCATCCTTTGGGTTTTGCTTGTAGGTAGATTATCTCTGTAATCTTCTGATTCATAGTGCAAGTGTTGCTTTGTGCCGTGGTTTTTTCCTGCAAGGGTTTTCCACGTAAAAATCAGATTGTCTTTGTATTGATTGCGTGTGTGTAGTGTGGTGATCATCGTTTGAATCTCTTCGGTGCTTCCACTGACCGGTTTACCAACAAGATCCACTCCGTACATCTATTGCATCAGCTCATGTGATGACGTCAATCCAAAAAATAGGTGGATCAGAGACTCAAGTGGGCCACAACAAGGGAAATAGTGAAGATGTGTTGCTTATTGTTCCGTTCTCTCTTTCTGTGTAACTGCGCATAGCCCCCTGTTTCCCTTTGCTTCTCTCCATTCAGAATCTTTCCCTCTTCTCTTTCTATCCCCTCCTCGGTCCATGTGTGTCACATGTGCTATACACCTAGCTTCTATGATTGTGCTGTCCTGGGAAAAAATATGCGGCTGTAGGTGATCATTCAACACGAGTGAGGCCTTATTTGTTGTATCTTGGCATTTGGGCTCGCAGAAAGTCGGCCATGTTAAAAAACAAATTGGTCACGTTGATTAAGGGTGAATTTTGAAGTTTTGGCTTTTGGCGGCGGATGGGATGCCATTCATCCAAATTTCAGGGGGGTAAAGGTCTCTGGCTCTGAGCAATTCTCATCTCACTTGCAACTGGGGCAGGAAAAGTTGGAAATGAGAACCTACCAAATGCAGTTTCCATTTCCCAAGCTGCTCCAAATGCATAGCAGATTGGTTCCACCATAAAAGCAGAAGCAATCCATACTTGAATGGACGACCAAGATTGCCTGATGAGCAAAAGGAGACCATAACCCAAGAGTTTTATGTAAAAAAGCAAAAAAGTAAAAAAAAGAAAAAAGAAAAAAAAACCCCCAAGAGTTTTAAAGATGTGCATCATGTGGCCTATTATTATGGCATATTCCGACATAAATATACGGTTACAGGATGTCTGGGAGCCCTAACAAAAGTCTCCTCCGTGCATGCCTTTTCGAGCATGACGCATGCTGACTAGGTATATGTGTGGGAAACCTAACCTGTGCATGAGGTGGATCTACCATGCAGATGATCTGGTACAAAAGTCAAAGCTGGGCCACTCCTGTACAAAAACAATAGACATCTTACAAGTTAACATATACTTGTGGCTTGCCTGAAAGGCAGACTGACCTGATTTTTGCACCAAGTCATCTTCATAGGGAGATCCGCATTATACATGTCTCACATGTCCCTTGCACGTGTGCCACATGTTTGCAGCTGTCAATGGCCTAATCTGCATCCAAGTGCACTGCATCTTGATTTACTGTTTTGTAACTTCCTCACTTTCCTTTTCTTCGTCTCTGGCGCAGGCGTTGGTTGTAGAGAAGTACAATAGGCCCATGCCAAAGCTGCGGAGCTCAAAAGCCGAAGTAGTTCATGATGAGCAAAAATCAGTACCCCCAGGAACTCTCTCCATTGCCCAGTTGAGGCATATCCTCCTCCTACATCAAGGCAAGGCCGATGACCATGATGGGCCAATGGATGTGCGCAACATCGCTGAGAAATTCCGGATTGACGCCGCTCAGGTGGAGAATGTCTTACAGTTCCTTTCGTTGCCACCAGAAAACAGCACTAAAACGAAGAACGATGACAGCAGGTAGCCCGATTATTTTTATATTTTTTTGCCAGTCGCTTTTGTTATTCTGCAGACTGTCAGTATACGGTCCAAATCAACATGATGATGGGTCCAAGAAGTCTTTTTAACCTAGGAAGATAGGATCAGTTTGTAGAATGTCAAGAGGAGTTATCAGGTTCTGATGCATCAGGGTGTGAATAGTGTCCTAATGTGCCAAGTCCATATGAGTGGGACCCATGATTGGGTGATCCAGGCCATTGATACGATGGACTTTTACTGTGGATGGGGGTACTCTTTGGCCTTTTTTCCTGGACCATTGCTGGATTCTTTTTCTCGAGGAACTATGGAAAGTTAGGATCATCCAATCTAGGAGATTTCAGTAGAGCATCCTGTCCATGGCGGGGCCCGCCCGACGACCAGAACAAGGGGCTCACTTGTACTGAATGGATGAGCACCATGGAGCTCTTCATGTCCCGATGCATCAGGAACCGATATATCAGGAAGTCCTGAAGAACTGTTGGCAGCTCATGCTTAGGAAGTTTTGTACGAGAGAATCATCACCTCATAAAGGCTTAGGACTGAGCATTCATATACAGAGGAAAAGAAAAATGGAGAGATCTGAGATTAAATGTATGTTAGAGGTGTGTGAATTCAGATGCTATATTCAATAAAACAGACACATTTGTTGTATTTCAAGTGTTGTTTCGATGTCATTTTTTGGGGGAAACGTTCGAGCTGGGTGGGCGAGGGCCCATCCGTGATGTGTATGTGGAAACCAGACTCTGCTGTCTGGTGCGCCTCTGTTTTCACTGTAAATCCTAAGAATAATCCTGACCCAAAACTCAGGTGGGACAGATTAAAGGATCAATATACATTCATGCCCAAACCTATATATTCGCTTTTTGTGTCCTGCATGGCTGTTTTTTTTTTTTTTTTTTGGGAATGGCATTTGTTTCGTGGTGTGTTCATCCTTGTGGGGCCCCTCTGATGGATGGTTTGGATGATATATAAACAAACAGTGGACCCCACCTTCCATTCGGAAGTTTCTATGGTGGGCTCCTCCTTCCCTGTCGTCCTCTATTGTTTCCTTTGGTGTCACCCACCTGGGTAATGTATCAGGCAGGATTTTGTAATCTAGGCCTAATATGGTTGGGTGGCAATCATACATCACAGTGGGCCACACACAGCTCGAACCTATGTCCAAGCTTATATGATCATTTTGTTTCATTCCCCACTTACTGAAGATGGTTTTGTTGGAACATCCTAACCATCTAATAAATGAGCCTTTTGTAGTGGAATATGAGCTGTTAATTTTTCTTGTTAGTGTCATGCTCAGAGCACTTTATGAAGGGTCAGGATTGTCCAAATACTGTGTTTCTTTTGGCTATGACCCATTCAATATTGGAAGTGCTAAATGAACGGTTCAGATCTCATCCATGTATGCCATGTGTGCTGCAATGACATGGTGCAGCACTTCCTTTGCCTTGAGCGTTACCGTATGAGCCTTTTGGCACGACAACACTTGAAAGTTAGGGGCTAGATTATGGTACTTGCCACTTTCTTTTGCTTATCTGTGGCTTGACTGTTGTACACGTGGCAAAAGTGCAGGAATTCAGCATTGTAGACTGTATCTTGGGTGGGCCATACCCAAAAAGTACGTCAATCTGATAGTCTTAAACCACTCTATTGGAGGAGTTTGGGGTAAAGAAGGTAGATGGTTTTAGAAGTCCATAGAAGTTCTGTTGATGGTCCATTCTTTCTAGAATGTCCTCCAATCCAAGAGGTAGAATTTTCTAATGAGTTTGTGGGTCACGATCGGATGATTAGAGCCGTTCATGTTTTGGGTGTCATACCCGTTGGGACACAGTAAGAAACTTAGGCTGGATGGATATTTCTGACCGCTAATCTGTTTAGCAGAATTTGGACCACTCGGAAATGGAATTTTCCGTGGGGCTGACACTCTAACTCTGTAAGTCAACGGTTAGGATCTCGTTTCTGGATCATAGGCCATTTAAAATAGTGTCCAAAAGAGGGGTGCTTTCATCATCTGACCATCTTTACATGTGGGCCCCATGGGTTGACAAATGCTTGTGATAACAAACCCAGGCAAATCGTTCGCTTTTCTAATTGGTGTAAATTTTGGAACATGGCCATCCAAGATTGTGCCTACCTGATGGTTGGTTTAGATCTTGCACACATCCAGGTTGTCCCTAAAGTCAAAAGAGTTCTGGTGGGCAGATTTGAGTTCTTGTTACGACCAGGCGCCGTGGGGCCACTGTGATGTATCCGTTTTGCTAGCTCATTTTAGGGCATGAGCCAAAAAAAAAAAAAAAATGAAGCAGATCCAAAGCTCAAGTGGGCCACACCACAGGAAACAGTGGGGATAATGACACCCACATGTCAGTTTGATGCAAAACATTTTTGTGGGCCCCAATAAGTTTTTAATGGTGGGCGTTCAATCACCACTGTTTCCAGTAGTGTGGTCTACTTGAGCTTTGAATTTGCATAATCTTTGGGCCATGCACTAAAATGAGCTGGCAAAAAGGATGGACGGCTTGAGTATAAAACACAATACATAACGGTGGGCCCCACAGTGCCTGCCACCACGGATATATCAGGTGGCAGGGTCACCAGAGAATCCGCTTCCAAGGCTGTTATGGGTGGGGCCCTGCTGCAGATGGCTTGTATCTAGAAAATTCCCCGGTTGGGGTACTACTACCTGTTAAGTTGTGGGCTAATGCAACCGATGATGGGCCACTGACAATTTTTGGATACCCCAATTTCAGAGGTAGTGGATTAGGTGCGGCCCTGGCCTCACCCAAGACTCTGCGGCCCTTACATGACCCAAAGCCATGGCCTGGGGTTGCTGATATGTGCTAGTTGCTATCTGCTCGGTGGATGGTGAAGGTACGGAACTCATTTTGTGTGTGAAATAGCAGTCATCGGATGGTTGATCTCTGACCACCGTGGATGTTTTGTATGTATGGAGGTAGGCCTGGCAACGGTCGTGTTGAACCAGGTTTATGTCGTGTCGTGTCAAAAATTTTCTCACCCAAATCCAGCCTATTAACTAATGGGTCAAAATCTAGAAACCCAAACTCATTCGTTAATTTAACGGGTCATCCGTAACCCGGCCCGTTTAACCTGTTAAATAAACGAGCCGTTTCGGGTTGGGTATGGGTTGACCCTGCTACCCTGATCAACCCATCACGAAATGAACTTGTGTGATCCGGATTGACCTGCTACCCGATCAACCCGTTTGATCCATCATATTAAGAAATGCATCAACCTAAACAAGCAGCAAGCTTGCCATTAACAGCTTTTTACTTTCCTTCGGTACACTTATTTTGAAATTATGTTGAAATTAACGATTTTAGCTTACCGCATGTCTTAGCTTAGCTTAGGGTTTTCTCAGCACACTAAAGGTAATTACTAAAATGCCCCCATTAATGGGTTAAACGGGTTTTCGCGGGTGTTTTGCTGGTGAAACACTAAAACGACTCATTATGTTAACGGATTCTAATGGGCCAACCCGTTAGTGACCCGACACGATAAGGCTGGACCCAAACACTGATTTTTTTTGTGCAGGTTTCATGCGGGTTGGCAGGTCATGTGGAATTTCGCCAGGCCTATATGGAGGTGATCACCATACTGGTGCTACTCGTGTGGTTAAAAATCAAGTGCTCGTGAAACTTCTGACCGAGCAAGCCCTTTGGATGCCTCTTCCCAAAAGGAAAGCAGCAGCATATGCAGCACAGATTCAACATCTAATAGAATGCAAAGCCTAAAAATAGTGTTGTGAACTGGTTTGTCCAGGCCCTGACCCATTTGCCACCTTCTGACATTATTTTGGTAAGTTTTAATCAGCCAAAGTTCACCTTATTCCCTCAATTTTCAATCTGATTCCAGGTGAGGTCCAATAAAATGCTCCCATTAATTACTCTTGTTCTATTGGAAAATTAGCGTATGCGTCTACAACTGCTTGGCCTGAATCACACTTACGAAAATAAACATTACTTAAAAACTAAGAGACTTAGAACGAGATGACGGGCCCATTTGTATACCACCAAATAAGTTACTTTTTCTACTTACAGCAGTAGTCCAGTAGATAAGTAGCTTATTTGAGATAAGTATCGTTTATGATAAATTATAAGTAGCTTTTATATTTAAATTTACTTAATCACTTCAGTTTAACAAGTAGAAATCAAGATAAGCTACTAAATGCATAAGTAGCTTATCTTAAGTAACGTACTATCCAAACGCACCGGACATATTCAGTCTTGAGTTGAGTCATGACTCACTTGAGACGGGTGAATTTGCCCAACTCAACTGAATCAGGGGCAACTCGGTCAAATCCGACTAAGTCCTAGTAAAACCATGCCAATAAATACTCCATACCTAGTTAAACTGATACGGTAAATAGCTTCTAGCAAGTCTTACCTCTGGGAAAAGTCAGACCTAGTTTACAGACTGATGTTGCAAAGCAGTTGCGGCACTGATGTACAACCCAAACACCATTTCCAACTAACAGAAGTACAGAGGATGAAAGCAAGTCAGATAGAATGCCCTACATATATTGAACTTGGACGGGTTTTGGTAGAGACTTGAGAGGGTGCCTAACATTTGGAATGAAGTGGAATCCAAATCAATCCAAATCACAATTGCATTGGAATCAAAGTGATTCCAAATCCTCATTTATATTTGGTTGAAATGCATTGGAATCCCAATTTTCTATTTGGGAGCTTGTATTTGGAGAGCATTGGAATTCTTCAGTACATTCATAGGACTTAGATTTGATTAACTAAATTAGCTTTCATATTCCAAAATAGTGTGCGTGTGAGAGAGAGAGAGAGAGAGAGAGAGAGAGAGATATTTGATAGAATGATTGTAATAAACCCATTAAATATATACTTTGGCAAAAAAAGAAGAAATTCTGAGCTTTGGGTGGGTAAAAAATGCAAGGATCACAAACAGGCGATTCACCGATGTTTTAACTGTCCATTTAGATGTCCAACGTTTGGATAATTCAGATCATTCTATTAATGTGATTTAACTTCGCATTTGATAATTGGATTGTTTTAGGGTATCATTAGCGTGCCATATGCCTAATTGATTAATAGTCTAGAGACACATTTGTTAAAAAGAAGTCAACAAAGGCATTTCCTTTGGATTACACCAGAATCTCATTTCAAAACACACTACAAAGATAGATTTGAAGTACATCCCATTCCAATTACCTCCAAATCCAAGGCTACCAAATGCAAAAAGCGGCTATTTGGATTTGAAATACACTCATTTACCACCAAATCCAAGGTACCAAACAAGGTGTCAGGGAAATTCTCAAATTTATCCTCATTGGTTAACCCAAACATGAAGTCAATCCAAACTAGGTTGGCCAACACTCCATGATGTTACTCTACGTAGTTGGATTAGAGAAAGTTTAAGGCCCTTCAAACTCCATGAGAGGATATGCATCCCTGCTCTCTGCTGACTACCCTATGCATGTGTTACAGGGACTTCAACAATGGCATGGCAAAACAGTCTCCTCTCCACTAGCAATTACCTATTTGATTTGTTTTTTTTTATAGAGATGATTTGTCAATTAAAATATTAGTTTAAAATAAAATTTTAGAAGAAAATAAAAATTTCTTCACAAAAAATAATATTTTACAAACTTGAAAGTATGGTGCTAATTAAAATAGATACCCCCCAACTTATCATTTGGTCCACCATCTAGGTGGGTCACACATGCAGATTGGCCATTAGCCATTGAATATAGTTTCATCAAATGAAAGGACTACATACTTGGGAGATTTATGAGAGTTATTTGGATGCATGCAAAGTTGTGTACCAGCACCAAGCATGTGATGTAGGGACTACCTATGGCATATACTCTATTTGTTAAGTATTTATAATAAGCAATGACAAAACATGTAAAGAAGTTAAGATGGTGAGACAGATAACATCATATGACATTACGATTCATTCATGTGCATAAAATATTATATTCTTATATCAATTATAAAAAACTTAATAACAAAAATCTTCACTTCAATGTCATATTTCAGCATATAATTTACTATTTTTTTCTCATTTTCAGTAAAGACAGCCCACATGTTACGGTGGGATGGCTACACTCACACACCATTAGTGGTTTTTCACACCACAATGGGTACTCAGAACCCATGACCGTTGATACTCTTGTGAGCCTACCACTGAGGCGTAAGGATCTAAGAGGGCTTATTAGGCTAGACCTGACCTCAACTAAGACGGTGCAGTCCTTATCATAGGGCCCACCTTAATTTATGTATTATGCATTGAGGTCGTCAATCCATTTTTTCATATCATTTTAGGGCATTATCCCATCAATGAAGCAGAGCCAATTATCATATGGACAATACCATGAGAAAGAATGGTCATTGACCGCCCTACCATTAAAAACTTCTAAGGGCACACCTTAATGTTTCCGTAATGTTTATTTACCATCCAATTTATTGATAAGGTCACATAAGCCTAGATGATGGGAAAAACAATGTCAGCTTGCTCCAAAAGTTTGTGGCCCATTAATGGTCCATCAAAACTGTTTCCTATGGTATGGTCCATCTAATATTTGTATCTGTTTCATTTTTGAGATAATGTCATAAAATGACATGAAAAAACGGATGGACCACGTGGATACATAATAAATATATCAAGGTGGGCCCCACGGTAACCCCCACGGTAAGGGCCGCACTGTCTTGGGTGAGGCCGGGGTCTCACCGAATCCGCTCTCTTCAAACAGGTATAGCAAAGCCAGTCCACACGTGTACCCACATCCGAAGGACCCTTAATCTGGACTCGGATTCGGCAGTGACCCCTCTACCGATATATGTACTGATGGGTACGGGAAAAGCTCTGTGGGCACCATTCCGACATTTGTGTTTTATCCACACCTTTCAATCATGTTGCAAGCTATTTTAGGCTATGAACCCAAAAATGAGGCAGATTCAAAGCTTAAGTGGACCACACTACAGGGATTGAACGCCCACCATTGAAACATTCCTATGCCTACCGGGATATTTATTTGCCATCCAACCTGTACTATAAACTTAGGATGAAGGAAAACATAAAAGCCAGATTAATCCAAAACTTCTGAGCCCATAAGAAATTTTCAACGGCAAGTATTCAATCCCCACAGTTTTCTGCGGTGGTGGTCCACTTGAGCTTTGGATCTGACTCGTTTTTTGGATAATGCACTAAAATGAGCTGGAAAAATGGATGGACCGGGTAGATAAAACACATACATCATGGTGGGCCCCACAGAGCTCGGTACACACTGGATAGGTCACTACAGAATCCAAGTCCATGAAATCTAACCATCAAAGGGCCCACCATATCCCAAGTCCCACGTGTAACAAATGCAAAGCCTTCGTGTGCATATATCCACCGCCTGAAAAAAGGAGGGAATTGGTGCGGAAGGAGAATGGCCGTACACATATCCAACTCCCCTTTTACCGTTTCCGTCCGCCGGATCTCTCTCTCCCAGCTTCCCGGCGACCGGAAAGAACCCCCGCCGGAACTTTTGCTTCGGCGAGAGAAATCTCCGGCGGAGGAATTCGCTCCGCTGGCCGGGGTTTTCCGGAGGCGGCTCCTTGCTGGCGTAGGTTCGGCTTCTCTAGTCGCCGTCGGCGCCAATTTCGCCGGAGTCACGAGCTTCCTTCTCGGTTTATCGCCTGAAATCGGCCGGAGATTGAAACTCGACGTCCTTTATCCGGTCGAGGGCTACAGCCGCTGCTTGGAAACCAACGAAGGATTTGGTGAGTTTTCTAACATGCGCGTAGGGTGTAGTGCGCACCCCCGAACCTGAATGTGTGGATATAATGCAATGCAATGCTCGGGCGGAAATTGTGCACAGTACATTCGAGTTTCAGTTTGTACAAGTGGGGCCCACGATTCAGTGATCCACACCTTTGATTTGATGGACCGCATTCACCGAAAGCTCTCATATTGGAATATCCTCGCCATAGAATATTTGTTTTTCTTTTTCGGTTGAACGAGAACAGTCGCCGTATTTTCTTCATTGTCCATCCATTATCTGGGGCCCCGATTGAATGGTTAAGATCTTCCATGTGGGACATTTTTCAAGGCATGGGCCATCCACAGTATTTCTGATCATATCAATGGCGTGGATCAGCGAGCCATTCGCCCCACTTCTACGGAAGCGGATTGCGTACTGAGTAACTCCGCACGCTAGCGTTCGGAGTAAACTCTGTGGGGCCCACAGTGATTTACGTATTTTATCCACTTCCGTCCATCCATTTTAACAGAAAATTTTAAGTATGGTGCCAAAAAATGAAGCATATCAAAATCTAAAGTGGACCACACCATAAGAAAAGTGTGAACTGAATGTCTACCATTGAAAAATTCTCGGAGGACATAGAAGTTTTGGATCAAGCTGATATTTAGAGGTGGGCAACGATCCGGGCCGAGCCGAGTTAGCCCTAGTTTGGCTTGGCTTGTTTTTGTGCCACCTCAGTTTGTGGATCGTCTTGGTTTGGGTTTCGGGCTGACCCATGTGGCCCGAGTTTGGTTTGCTCCAAAAAAATCTGGTTCAAGCCAGGATCGGTTTGGTTGAAAATTTCGAACCAGGTCGGACCGAGTTCAAACAGATGGCGGCTTTTTTTTTGCTTGTTTATTTAAATAGAAAAGAAATTAAAAAGTTAGAAAAAAAAGTACAAACGTATCTTACTATATGATGTTTAACATTCTCCAAAGGAGTGCAGCTTCAAAATAGACATGTAAGAGCATTTTCCAATAATTTTACTAGTGCAATGAAACAGTGTGCATTCATGTATATGTATTATGTATTATCAATGTCATCATATATATATGTATTATCCATGCTGTCCATCTGTTTTACCTATCATTTTAGGACATGATCCCAAAATGGAATCATATCCAAAGTTCAAGTGGATCACACCAAAGGAAACAGTGTGCTTACAATCTACGAGCCAATTCAAGCCGAATCAAACCGAGCTTGACTCCAAGGCTTGGTTTGGTTTGAACATCCATTCGAACCAATCCAAGCCGAGCTTTTTCAAACCAATCCGAGCCGAGCTTTCGAGCTGGCTTGGTTTGTGCTCACCTCTATTGATATTTGTGTTTTCCCTTCATCCATATCCATGTGATCTTATGAACAGGTTGGATGACAAATAAACATCACTGTAGGGCCTGGGAAGGTTTCAATGGTGGACATCATTATTCCCACTGTTTCCCGTGGCATGGTGCACTTGAGATTTGAATATGCTTAAATTTTGGGCTCAACCACTAAAATGAGCTGGAAAAACATATGAACGGAGTAGATAAAGCATATACATTCTAGGTGGGCCCAACTGAGTTTACTCCGCACAATAAGAGCATGCGGAGTAACTCCACACGCAATCCGATTCCCACTTCTACAAAGGAGCGGCTTAGGTGAGACCTTGGATCCACCGAGGTGGGTGGGACCCCTGACTGTGGGGCCACTGTGATGTATGTGACTACATCCACGCCATACATCCGTATTTAACGATCATTTTAGGGCATGATCCAAAAAATGAAGCAGTTCTAAATCCCAGATGGGCCATAGTATAGGAAAGAGTGGTGATTGACCAGTAAAAACTTCATGTGGGCCACAAAAGCTTTGGATCACGATGATTTTTATGTGGTCTCTTCATCTAATTGTTTTTTACCTTATCAACAGGTTGGATGGAAAATAAACATTCCGGAGTCTATGAAGTTTTCAATGATAGAGATTCAATCACGACTGTTTCTTTGGTGTGGTCTACCTAAGATTTTAGTCAGCTTCATTTTTGGTATCATACCATAAAATGAGCTTTCAAAATGGTTGGACAGTGTGGATTTAAAACACATATATCACTATGAGCCCCATAGTCAGGGATCCCACCCACCTCGGTGGATCCGGGGTCTCACCTAATCCGCTTCCCTTCTACAAATGGGAGATACAGTACAGTTTGTACAAGTGGGGCCCATGTACAACAATCCAAACCGTTGATGGTCCATGCACCGAAATGCCCCGAGGGGAGCTCTCTCTCCCTCTCCCTCCCTCCCTCCCTCTCTAATCTCAAAGGATGCCTTAAATGGATCCCTGCATCACCCACATACTTTGAAGATATCAAAGAACCTCTGTCATGCCTCTCAAGCAAAGGAGCAATGAATAAAAAGGCAATTGATTGACTCTACATTCTGTATGCACAATACATATATTAGGCATCACCATCTTTCTCCTTTGAAGATTACCAATTGTCAGCACCTTGTTTCTGCTCACCCAAGTAAAAGCTGTTTGAAGATTATGAATTGCAAGCACCTTGTTTCTGCCCACCAACCAAGTAAAAGCTGCTCCCGAGAGGCGCCCTAGTGCCAAACGTAAGAATTATGACCTTTGTGCTCCTTGGAGAATGACCCATGTATCAATCTTTAGAAGGAACAAACTGAAAACTGACCCGACTTTTCCTTGTTCCACACCATCACATCTCTCTCTCTCTCTCTCTCTCTCTCTCTCTCTCTCTCTCCCATGGAAGGCCGATAGCATCGAAGCCAAGCCAATAGCCGAATGAAATAGACAGCTTCCTAGCTTGACAATTTTCTTCGACATGGAGGAGCCCAAAGCCATTACTTCACTAGAAAATGAAAAACATTGAGCAATGGGAATATTTTCTTCCAAAGACAACCTTGCTAACCTCGGAAACTCTTCTTGAAGCACCCTTTCTCCAGTCCAAACATCCCCCAATAATTGAATCTTCATTCCATCTCCCATTGAGAATCCAATTCGCCCCCCTTGAACTTAGTCACCAACCTAGAGACCACTTTCCACATTGGTTAAGCCCTATATAAGGATGAATCTTTTGTCCACCATCTCTTCTCAATGTCATAATTTCTTGTTGTCACTTTTCTCCACAAGCTACCTTCTTCCGTACCAAATCTCCACAACCAGTTACCTAGCGATGCAAAATTCATAAACTCTAGCTTCCCTGCTTACCCTTCCTCAAATGGCATATACATCTCTTCCCGCTTCAACAAGTGAAACTTTTATTTTCTTCTAAACCTTGCCACAAAAAAAATCTCGTCTTAATCTCTCCAATTTATCCATAATAGCCTTTGGACCTAAAAAGAGACAAAGTAAAATGTTAAATGCGACATAACTGCTTTTATTAACATTAATCTATCCCTCAAATGAGGGATGCCTACTATTCGACCTTGATAATTTTCCTTTTACTTTTTCAATAATATTATCACAAAGATGCTTCACAGGTTTGTGTACGCATAAAGGAAGGCCAAGATATGAGAAAGAAAAGATTTGGCATGATAACTGAACGCCTCAATTAATCTCTCCACCTCCTCCTTGGAAACACGAATGCCAACTTCTTAGAATGTTTACCTTCAAAGCCCAACACCACTTCGAAGCATCGAACTATTTTTCTCAAGTTGTCAACCTCTTTTTTTTTTGGCATCACCGAATAGAATGGTATCACCAACAATCCAAAGGTGGGAAAGAAGCATCGAACTATTTTTCTCAAGTTGTCAACCTCTTTTTTTTTTTGGCATCACCGAATAGAATGGTATCACCAACTATCCAAAGGTGGGAAATTTAGAACTCTAAGTTCTCCACATGGAACCCACTAATGAGTCTCATGGGTAAATCTCTATCCAACACCTTACTAAGCACTTCTGTTACCACCATGAACAAGAAGGGAGAGAGCTGATCCCCTTGCTGGAGACCTTTCAAAGCCTTTAAGAAAAACTTTGGGAGACCGGGTAACACGGAGAACTTGGCCAACCAAATACATTCTTGAATCAAACTCCTCTATCTTTGCCCACAACCCAAGCATCCCAACATATAAAAAAAATAAATCCAATCTGGATTTTCAATGTCAATTTTTTCCAATGTCAAGCTTGCAGATAATTCCTTTCTTTTCTTCTCTGTGATGCAAGTTGATGCTTTCATGAGCAATTAATGCACTATCCAAGATTAGTCTTTTGACTATGAACGTAGTTTGGACTTTGAAAATAACCATCTCTAGAACCATTCGAAATTTGGAAGCTAGGATTTTAGCCAAGATTTTGGAAGGGCCCCTGATAAGGCTAATAGGCCTAAAATCACCAAGGCACTTGGTACATTTTGTTCAGAATAATTGCTATAAAAGATGCTCCCAATTCCGCCAATAAAAGCCTCCTTTAAAGAACTTGACACTAAAGTTTACCAAATCGCTTTTCACTAACCTTAGAAAATCTGAAAGAACATCATGGGAAAGTCATCCTGCCCTGGATCCTTATCTCTGCATAAAGCTTCCACTGTTGCATTAACTTCCTCCACGGACATTGGTTTTTCTAAAAAGATTTGGCTTCCGCTTTGGAGATTTGATTGAATGGCAAATTGTTGAGTTACGGCTACACTCACCTCTCACTTTTGAGAAGTTCCTTGTAGAACTAAACTATAGCATGACAACCTGAGTTTTCTCCCCGACCCCAGTCTCATCCACCGACACACAGTGAATCTTATTTGTCCTGGCCTGGGAGCTAGCAATGCTGTGGAAGAATTTTGTGTTCTCGTCTCCCTCTTTGAACCATGTTACTCTAGACCGTAGCCTTTTCTTGATCTCCTTTTCCTTTAATCTTTCCGTAGAATTTTGGAAAGCTTAACTCTCGCATCTTTTTCCTCCTCCAACAACTTCCCCTTCCCTCCTTTAGGTCGAGGGCTTGAATATTTTCTACCTTTGCCTGCCACTTCCCTATCACCTCGTTCTTCCAGATATTGATCCTTCCTTTTTTTTTTTAAAAAAAAAAAATTCTGGAATAACCTAAAGCTTGCACGTCCCTCCGCCATGATGAAATTCCACCACTGCAACTTTGAGAATCCCTCCACTTCCAACTACGTCAGCTTGAACCCGAATTGCCTTGGTCCTCAATCATCCCCTGCCACTTCCAAAACAATCAAACAGTCAAGGAGTGGTGGATCTCATCTCTATAATCAGACAATGATCTTATCTATATAATATTTTGAATTTTTTACTTGGGTGGAACCTTTTTTTTTTTTTTTTTAAATTTTTTGTATATTTCTTTTAAACCATGTATGTGTTGATTGCCTATTGAAGGGTTCTGATTCTTCCAATTGAGGGAATTTTGGTAAATGGGCCATCCACAGTGAGGCCCACAGTATGAACCGTTTGGATAACTAAACAATGGAGCCCACTTGCCGCCACTTGTTCAAACATATTGGAAAACCATGTAATTTTAGCTGTTCAATAGTTGGCTCTCAAACAAATAATGAATATAGAAAAGGGCTAACAGTC
The DNA here is from genome assembly GCA_003013855.2 of Liriodendron chinense. Lineage (NCBI taxonomy): Eukaryota > Viridiplantae > Streptophyta > Magnoliopsida > Magnoliales > Magnoliaceae > Liriodendron > Liriodendron chinense. The sequence continues at coordinate 10,236,634 of ML058484.1, read as the reverse complement.
CACAAACACAGGTAAGGTCCATTAATCAAACATCTAGATTGTCCAATTGGTACAACCTTTTTTTCGTACCACGGCCATCTACAGTAGGGTCCACCTTATGGATGGTCCGGATTCACTAAACATACGATGAATTATATGGTGAGTAGTTACCATCCCAAGACAGGTTCATTCCCATGCAGTTGTAAACCCAAAATCTCTACTTTGAAAATCTGCGTGCTTACAAATGGATGGCTTGGATTTTAGCCTCGTATCCAGTAGTAAAAACATCAAGGAATTGTTGTTGTTGTTGCATCAGTTTTGAACCATATTTCAAAAACCTGAAAACTCGACTCAACTTGATATGGAGCCAGGTTGGGTTGACTCATGAGCGAGTTTCATAGTGACTCAGCTCGAAATCTCGTTGAGTTGAATTGGCCGAATTTTGAGTTGATCCACCGAGTTTTAGAACTGTGTTGTGAACTAACAAGTATCCATCGCAGAATTCATCTACCCAGCGAACTGGGTTGGAGATCAGAGATTGTTGTACAGAGCAGCTGGAAAGGCAGAGTTAGAGAGACCGCTCGATCCCCCGCCCTTGAGTGATAAAAGATCTGTTCGTCCTCCAAAGAAGATCAATGAGCCTATAGTCGCATTCGGCCCACCAGGGTCCAATGGTGAGCTTAATGTCAGTGTCATCGTTTCTCCGGTACCTCTTGATTTCTCGTAAGTTTGTTCTTATTTTCCTCTAAACTGCAGTAGTTTATGAAGTAGACCATGCAAAAATCTGCATACTGGCATATGAGCATGCATGCATGCATACATGAAAAGAAGCTCCTAAGTTCAAAATGTAAGGTTCTTCTAACTGTAATCCCTAAGACATAATAACCGTTAACTAAATTGAGATTAACTCATTTCTAAGCAGCAGCCAAACAGGCTGGAATTTATATATAAAATAGGTCTTTCATCCAATGGTCAAGAACACTCTAGAATCCTCCTAGACTATTCTACACCTAGAGAACTCCAGAACATTTCAGGATCTCTAGAGAACTCCAGAACATTCTAGAGAACTCCAGAACATTTCAGGATCTCTACACAACTCTACATACTTCAAGCTTGCTCCAGAAGTCTCTACACAGTGTCTACACTTAGAGAACTCCGGAACATTTCAGGATCTCTGCACAACTCTACATACTTCACGCTTGCTCTAGAAGTCTCTGCACACTGTCTACAACCATCATATATATATACATGGAGAGCCAAAACTGGCTAAGTCTGCACATAATGCACGAGCCTCTGCGTCTGTGTGGTGAGCTTTAGAAACTTGTAGATTGAGAAACATGTGATGGATCGAATTAAAATGAGAGAAGGTATATGGTTGAGGGATATTGAAATCTTATGGAGTCAGATCCTTGAAAATGGAAAATCATGTCTTCAGACCAATGTATCACATCAAAACGATTGGGGACTAGAGCTGTGTTTGGATGCACAAGTAAACTGAATTGCAAACATTCAGCTTGATCAAGGAGAAATGATGAAACCTGATCATGTTTCCTTGTATCCATGGTGACAAAAGTAGCCCTCAAATCCCAGTTGCCTTTCTTTCAACTCCAACGTGAAAGTAATGCAGTTGCAATTCATAGCCAAGACCCTCAATATGAATGCAAACATTGGAAATCAAAATTCAGTTCTCTCCACCTCATTCAACCAAAACTTGCGACTCAGTTCAATGGTGCATCGAGTCGGATCCTAGAAGTGTTCAGATATCTCAAAAGGCAGAAACAAGATGAATAAACATCTAAAGTGGATAAGATGGGAAAGTTGAGTCATCCAAGTGCATCATTCTGTTTGCCAATGATGTGAAGTACAGAGCCTTTGTTCCACAAAGCTATCTTGAGAATGCAAGTCATTGGTTGGGAAGCATTGAAATGAGCTACAGATAGACTTTTTTTCTTTTTTTGTTGGGGGGGTGGGGGACCTGAATCGTTTTTCCAAGGCCTTCGGTTACAAAAATATGGGTTGTCTTGATCAGGTGGCTATCTTTGGGATAAGTGATAATACTAAACAAAAGGAAGGAAGACAGGATCAGTACAGAACTGGTGGAGTCTATATATGATTGTAACGTCTGATTGCTCTTTGGGTTGCCACTTATCTTTTTATGCTGGCAAATGGGGTGGGCTGGCCCAGGAAAAGCATATTCAAGTCCATCTCATGAGCTAAGGGCTCGAGTCCGGGGCCTAGCAGAGCCCTTGAGTTCAAGGTCTACTTGTTGGGCCTTTAGATAGATACTAGTGCATGTCCATGCATTTAATTATCAGGCCTAAAACTTAGGCCTGGATCCAAACCATCAACCTCGAGGCTTAGCCCAAACCCAGTCCAAAGCAAGCTAGACTAGGCTGGACCAGCCCATTTGCTGCTCTACTTGATTTGAAGAGTCATTTTTAGAAGGAATGGAAAGGAGGATGTTCATCTGTGGCGATTATCATTTTACTAGGAAAGGTGAATGTTTCCAAATAGTTGAAGTGTTGAAGTATGGTTCTAACTGGCCTATTGGTGGATATGTAATGGACATAAAAATGATCCAAATTTAAAGAAGAAATGTCCCTTGATCGAGATTAATCTACACGGGGTTCCACTATTTGGGCGTTTTGGATTTGAGTTACATGCTGTGACAAAAACCAAGGTGATATTAGGCAATCTTTGTATATCAGGCAATCCTTGTATATTAGGCAAATTTATATTATTCTTGCTGTACATTCCTTTGTTAGAGATTTGATTTGGGAAATTGATTCCCTCTCCACTCTATATCTTCATCACATTCTAAAGAATTTTAATATAGAAAAATCAATGAAATTTCTCCAAATTCGTCTCTCACCTTGGTTTTTGTCATGGTATCAGAGACTCCAATCCGGAACTCTTGATCGTTCAACGCTTTTTCCGACGATCTCATTCAACTACGTAGAATCCCTATTCTCCCGCTGCATGATACCCAAATCACTTCTCCGGCCACATCGCAGTCGTTGCCACCTTCAACTTCCGCGATTATGCTTGAAAAATCCTAATCGCACCGAACCCATCTCTCAAATCACTATCATCATCGTAGCATATCTCCATGTTGTAACAATGTTGATTGAAGCAACACTGTTGACCGCCATTAAAACTGGGGAAATCGTCGACCATCGTTGCCCTATTTCGTAGCATTGCACCCCCAAATCCAGCGTCGATCACAACCCATCAATCATAACTATTCCACACATGCCTGGCTGTAACCTGTTGTCAATAGAAAGCCAAACCCATTGCCACCTTTGCTGCATCGCCCACCCCACCCACCTCACCCACCACCATTATTTTTGGCACTTGAAACCCACCACAAGTCTTCCCTGTCACATTAACCCGCGACCCCATTACGTCCCTGCCCTTGCTCACGTCATTGTATGTCCATTAATGGCAATAACGATTCGTTGGTCCTCTCTTTGCTAGATCTGATGATCGCTATCTTCTTCCATAGCTCTAGTCACCGGCGCACAAATCCATCATCAACCCTGCAACAATGGCTTCTCCAACTCCGAGACTGGGACCTTGTTGATTAGTAGCATCAATAGTTGTAGAAATTCACTATTCCCAGGCGCATCGTCAATCAAGCACCACCCTCTCTCATATCTAGCAAGGGTTTGCTGAAAGAAAAAGGGGCAGCATCATTTTTTTTTATTCTGTGTTCCACATTTGCATGCTTGCAACTTCTATTTCAGATCTAGACCGTCCGATCTACAGGCATTGTCCTCTAATTGTGTTGGATGCGTTTAATTGGGAATGACCTCGTTATCTTCAGGTGTTACCCTTCTTGTGCTCTCCTCTGTTATCAGATTTTTTCTGCACATTCCATGGCTACATCTAGCATGACAAGCTCGATAAATGATGTCTCATCTCCATTTTTGTTACATTCCTTCGATAACCCATGTGCCATTGTTGTATCCTCTCCACTCATTGATAAAAAAATATCCCACTTGGAAAAGGGCTATGAAAATGGCCTTAAATGCAAAGAATAAATTGGGATTTATCAATGGCACATTAAGTAAGCTATCTTTAAACTTATTGATTTGCAAGACTGGGAACGCTACAACGATATGGTTTCATCCTGGTCCTCATTGCTATAGACAAAACCCTTACTAACAGTATTATCTATGGTGGAACTTCTCGCAAAATATGGCTCGACCTTAAGGAATGATTTTGCACAGAGCAACAATCCCTATATTTTCCACCTAAAGAGGGCCATTTGCAATCTTCAACAGGATCAACAATCTCTAGTGAATTAGTACAATCCTCTCAAGTCATATTGGGATGAATTGAGCACTCATGTCGTCATTCCTGAATGTACTTGTGGTGCTTTTAAGGAACTAATTTTTTTTTTTAAAGAAACCAAACGTATTTATCAGTTTTTTATGGGTCTAAATGACACTTATTTTCATATTCGTAGTCAAATTTTGGTAATGGACCCGCTTCCAAGTGTTAGTAAAACTTATGTCATCATTAATCAGGAGGAGAAACAAATGCTTATTCATTTAACCCACTCACATCTCTAGTGATACTATTGTAATGGCAGTATATACTCAAGGCAGTAATGACAAAGGAATCATTTCCTGTTAAAATGATATTTGTCAACATAGACAAGAACTGCAGTGAATACAATACCATTGGAGTGAATGAAAAGAGAATAATTTGCCAAGGATTGATGATATCCAGCTTCTCATAGTGCAGAGGAGAAATTTTTGAACCAATTTTTTTAGGCTTGTTTGAGACCATAGAATGACTTGTTAAGGTGACAAACACGATACTCCCCCTATTTAGAAAAGTCAAGAGGAATGGGCATGTACACCTCTTCATACAAATCTCCATGAAGAAAGGCATTGTAGACGTCAGGTTGATGGATGGTCCATTGACGAATAGCCGCCACAACTAAGAGACAACGAACAGTGACAAGCTTTGCTACAGGTGCAAATGTCTCAAGGTAATCTAATCCCTCGGTTTGATTATAACATTTCGCCACCAAACATGCTTGAAAGCGTTCCACAATACCATTTGAGAAGTGTTTGACTTCGTATACCCATTTGTAGCCAATTGGTCTTTTACCTGGTGGTAAAGGTTGCAATGTCCAGGTGTTGTTCTACTCTAAGCCACGAATTTCTGCTGCCATTGCTTCACGCCAATGAGGAATTTTAACAGATTGGGAGAAAAAAGATAGCTCATCTTGAGAAGATAAGGCAGAAAGTAAAGCAAGATGGTTATCAAAGAAACAACTATACGAAAAATAATGTGATAAAGGAAAAAGTGTACTTGCAGAGGGTTGTGGAGATGGGCTGGTTTAAGATGCAGATGAGGAGGCCTTCTTAGGGTCCGATTGGAACGATGAGGACCTACATAAGAAGTATGAGAATGGGGGGGTGGGTGTGTAGAAGGATCATCAGGTTGGTGATCAGGAATGGGCATGGGAATAACAGAAGAGGTATATGTATTCTCAGGATTGTCCTTAAATGGAAAGGAAGTTTCCACAAAAGTGACATCCCAGGAGGTGAAGAAGCATTTCTTGTTAAGGTCATAAACTCGATAACCACGTTAAGCAAAAAGATATCCAATGATAACGCATTTAAAAGCATGATGAGAAAATTTGTGACTGTGGGTACTAATTGTGTGGGCATAGCACAAACATCCGAAAACTCAAAGGTGATCATAAGGAGGACGTTTGAAGAGTATTATTTCGCAAGGAGTTTGACCATCGAGAATAGGAGTGGGTATGCAATTAATGAGATAGGGTGGCAGTCAGAACACATTCACCCTGAAAGGATAATGAAAGATTTGCATGGAAGCTCAAAGCTCGGGCCACCTCGAGAAGATTGCCATGTTTACGTTCGACAACCCCGTTTTGTTGTGGGGTTTGAATAAAAGTTCATTGATGAACAATCTCATTGCCTTGAAAAAAGATTTGCATATTTATGGATAGGAACTTTGCTCCATTGTCAGTACGAATTTGACAAACCTGACTTTGGAATTGAGTTTAAACCATGGTGCAAATTTTTTTTGTGAAGAGTATGTTTTGGATATATGGTTCATGAAGTACACCCAAATGCAACGGGAATAATCATCCACGATTGTGAGAGAGTAATAAGCTCCATTGTACGATGCGGTAATCCAAATGGAATATCACTTTTATTGTTGCTCAATTAAAAGGGTTTATGAGTTTGTTTAGCAAGTTGACAAACATCACAATAGGAAGACCAAGAAAAAATGGTCCTTGAAGTAGAAGATAAACGGGATAAGCGGCCATGGACGGGTGACCCAAATGCATGTGCCACAGACTGGGGCCAAGAGGAGAGAAACTGGCATGGTGGTAGGTACTGTGGTTGATGGTGGGATGTAATGGTAGAGTCCATCTTGTACTTCATCCACTCCAATTAGCTTCCTCGAGGATAGGTCTTGAAAAACACAGAAGGTAGGAAAAAAATTTGCTACACAATTTAGACTTTGACAATGTTGTCAAAATCTTACGATTCTATGATTTGAATCCTATGATTTACGATTCAAATTATACTTGTTCTCTTCTATTTTAAGCTTCACTTGGATTTCATTATATGTTTTTAAATTGGTGGGGCCTTTAAGAATTATTTAGAAAAGGTAAATTATTTATTTATTCTTTATAAGAGGTTAAATGACATACATTCTCTCAACGTTAAATCATGTAGTGTTTTTTTTTTTTTTTTCCTTTCTTTTTTCTTTTTTTGTGCTTTCTTACTTCTTAACTAGTTAAAACACCAAATTGTTTTATGACTTACCTATAATGTTTTTATGGATGGTTACGATCATGCACTTATGTATTATGGAATGATCTTTAGAAATCGAAATGTCTTTTTTCGTCGGTCTACAGTATTAAAAGCTTCTTTTCCACCATGATTCTACATTCAAGAAAGTTAGCAAGAACATAAATTATCAAAAGACCTTTGCATGTTTTTTTAAGAGAAATTTCTTAAAAGATAAAAAAATAATGGAATAAGAATCCTTTAACACTATCTTGACATGGTATTATTTGGTGCACGTTGATGGCAAAAGGAAGATTGATGAGTTTCTAAAAAAACAATCTGATTTATTTATATTTTTCATATTTTTTTCCAAATTTTTAAGAAAATTGTAAAAAATCTTATGATTTATGATTCGATATGATTCAACCCATACTACAATTTGTGATACGATAATGATTTTAATAACATTAGACTTTGGGTGAGCGTACTAACATATAAGAGATTGAAATGAGAGTTGGAAACATAAAGAATGTCAGATAGGGTGAGTGTTTTAGATAAATGAACAGAGCCAAAATGAGTAATAGGAGTGACATCACCATTGGACAACTTTACATGTTGAGCATTTGGAGTAGATGTTGAGCTCAAAAGAGAAGACAAATTAGGTGTCATATGGTTAGATGCGCCACTGTCTATGATCCATGTAGCAAGAGAAGAAGAGAGACGTGTTACAAGGAAGATAGTTACCAGTAAGATTGGAAGCGGATGGATAGCCATTGGAATTCAGCAATGTTAGCAATTGGCAGTATTGGTTAGCCAAGATGCCAGGCACAGAAACTGACGTGTCAGTCATATGAGGTTGTGAATCATGAACCTGATTACCTTGAATACCATGGAGAGGTTGTGTTGGCATGCAGGCAGTGTGCACTATTGAGTGCAGTGTAGCATGAGAAGTCAAGCCGCAGGATGTATTTGGTGGATTACCTCCTGTTCTTCCCCAATTTGGTGGATATCCCACTAGAGCGTAGCATTTAGATTTGATGTGACCAAATTGATAACAATGGTCATAATAAGGGTGACCTCATCCCCATCTTGTTTGCGGTTGGGTTGAGTTGCTCGAGATACATTAGGGGGTCGAGTATTCACCACCATTGCAATAGTATCACCAGAGATGTGAGTCAGGTAAATGAAGAAGCCTTTGTTTCTCCTTTTGATTAATGATGGCAGAAGGTTTTACTAACACTTGGAAGAAGGTCCATAGCCAAAATTTGACTGCAAATATAAGAATAAGTGTCCTTTAGACCTATTAGAAACTGATAAACAAGTTCGGTTTCTTGAAAAATTTTGAGTTCCTTTAAAGCGTTACAAGTACATTTAGAAATAATAATATGAGTGCTCAATTCATCCTAATATGACTTGAGAGTATTGTAATAATTCACCAGAGATTTTTGATCCTGTTGAAGATTGCAAATAGACCCCGTTAGGTGGAAAATACGAAGATTGTTGCTTTGTGAAAATCGTTCCGCGAGGTTGAGCCATATTTTGTGAGATGTTCCATAATAGATAATACTGTTAGTAAGGGTTTTGTCTATAGTATTGAGGATCCAGGATGAAACCATATCGTTGCAACGTTCCCAGGCTTGCAGATCAGATGAGTTTGAAGATGGTTTACTTGACGTGTTGTCAACAAATCTTAGTTTATTCTTTGCATTTGAGGCCATTTTCATAGCCCTTTTTCCAAGTGGGATAATTTTCTCTAATGAGTGGAGAGGATATAAGAATGGCACCTGGGTGATCGGAAGAATGCAAGAAATATGAAGACGAGACGTCATTTATCAGGCTTGTCATGTTGAATGATGAAGTCACAAAACATGCAAAAAAAAAAATAAAAATAAATAACGTACCCTATTAAACAAAGGAGAGCACAAGAAGGGTAGTACCTGAAGATAACAAGGCCGTACCCTATTAAACACGTCCAAGACAATTAGAGGACAATGCCTGCAATCGGATGGTCCAGATTTGAAATAGAAGTAGCAAGCATGTAAATGCGGAACATGGAATAAGAAAAAGAATGTTGCTGCCCCTTTTTCTTTTATCCTTGTTGGATATGAGAGAGGGTGGCGCTTGATTGACGATGTGCTTGGGAATGATGAGTTTTTGCAACTTTTGATGCCAGTAATCAGCAAGGTCCCGGTCCTGAAGTTGGAGAAGCTGTTGTTGCAGGGCGAATGATGGGTTCATGTGCCGATGATTGGAGCTATGGAAGAAGACAACGATCGTCATATCCGACAACGAGAGGATCGACGAATCGTTGCTGGCGTTGATGAACAGACAATGATGTGGGCAGGGGTAGGGATGTAGATGGGGTTGCGGGTGAATGTTAACAGGGAAGACTTGTGGTGGGTTTCAAATGCTAGAAATAATGGTGGTTGGACGGAGGTGGGTTATGCACAAAGGCGGCAATGGTTTGGCTTTCTATTGACGGTAGGTTACAGCCAGGTATGTGTGGAATAGGTTTGATTGATGGGCAGTGATTGGCGCTGGATTCAGGGGTGCGGTGTTGCGAAATAGGGCAACAATGGTCGACGATTTCGCCAGTTTTAATTGTGGTCGAGGGTGCTACTTCAATCAGTGTTGTTGCAACAGGGAAATAGGTGATCATGATGACGGTGATTTGAGAGATGGGTTCAGTGTGATTGGGATTTTTCAAGCAATTTTGTGATTTTTGAGGCACAACCGTCGACACTAAAGGTGGTGACGACTGATATGTGGTCAGAGAAGTGAGTAGGGTATCGTGCAGCGTGAGAAATAGGGATTCTACGTGGTTGAAGGAGATCGCTCGAAAAAACGTCGAACGATCAGGAGTTTCGGATCAGAGGCTTTGATACCATGACAAAAACCAAGTTGAGAGACGAATTTGGAGAAATTTCCTTGATTTTTCTATATTAAAATTCTTTACAATATAATGAATATATAGAGTGGAGAGGGAATCAATTTCCTCAACCAAATCCCTAACAAAGGAATGTACAGCAGGAATAATATAAATTTGCCTAATATACAAGGATTGCTTGATATACAAAGATTGCCTAATATGCCAGGTGAATGGTATGGGAGGAGGTGCCCTTGCATAACCCTTCTTATTCTCGGCATTTGTACCTCTTGGGCTTGATGATCCATTTTGGGCATTTGGTATCAAGGTTCCATTAGCTATCTTTGTTGATTAATGCACTTTTCCCATATTTACCAACTACATTTTTAATTGCATGACACCCATCCCTATCTTTACTTGTAAGGTAGAAATTTGGTTTTACTGCAACGTTGTCATTGACAAACTGCCCCATTGTACACAGTTCACTTGGGGTTTGGTTGGCGTGGAAGACTGAACATTGTCCTTTTCCACCATTCCACTCTATCAAGGGATATAGCTTCAATTAGACCATAGGTCATCAAGTCTTTTCTTAGTACCTCCACCCTCTTCCTTGGGCCTTTTGATTTCCTTTTGAGCCTTCAACTTGCACCCACTCCTAACCGACGCAATTCTTGGTCTCTGTTGCACGTGAACAAACCATCTAACACCCGTTTGGCACGTTGGATTTGGTGGTAGATGGGTGTATTTCAAATCCAGGTAGCTGCTTTTTGTGTTTGGCAGCCTTGGATTTGGAGGTAAATGGAATTGGAAGTATTTCAAATCTACCTTTTTGGCGTGATTTAAAATCTCAGCAAAATGCTGAGATTCCGGTGTAAACCAAAGGAAATGCCTTTTTTGCCTTCTTTTAAAGGGCAGGAAATCCGCACATGTAACAAATGTAGGTGTTTCTAGGCTACTAATCCATTAGATACATGGCACGTTGATGATACCCTAAAACAATCAATTATCGGTTGCAACATTAAAATCACATCAATAGAATGATCTGGACCATCCAAACGTTGGACATCTAGATGGATGGTTAAGAAATGTCAGTGAGTCACATGATCGTTGAATTTGTGGCCCACCCAAGGCTCATAATTTCCTCTTTTTTGGCCAAAGTGTATATTTTGATGGGCTTATTACAATCATTCTATCAAATATCACACACACACGCACTCACGCACGCAAATTTGGGATAGGAAAGCTAATTTAGTTAATTAAATCTAAGTCTTGTGAATATACTGAAGAATTCCAATGACCTCCAAATACACAAGCTCCCAAACAGAAGATTTGGATTCTAGTGCATTTCAACCAAACACAAACGAAGATTCGGAATCACCTTGATTCCAATGTAATTGTGATTTGGATTCCAATGCATTCCAAATCCAAGCTCCCAAACAGGCCCTAAGTCTACTTTTGATCATTTTATTACATATTGGCCACTATTCCATCTCAACATCCTCATTTCATTTCAGCTGCACTTCATTTCAGCTGCACTCATCATATGAACATGTTTTTTCCTCGACTGCCCAACATTTTGTCCCATAAAGCATGGCTATTCTCATAGTTATCCTATAAAATTTCTCCATCAATTTGATTGGTAGACGACAATCACATAAAACTCCAAAAGAATATCTCCATTTCTTCCTGCTAATCATATAGCTACCATATACATTTTCCTTAATCAAGTCCTGCTAATTTAGTTCCCTAATGACAGTTATGGTGTACTTATCAACAGAATTGGAGCTTTTGGCAGTCCGAAGGAGGTTGGAGAGGCTGTGATTAGGACTATTTCCGGGTCCGGGCGAAGACCGGATATTCACGTGACTCTAATAGATTCGGCCCTAAGGGAGGATCCTTCTAGGAAAATCAACTACTATAAGTTGGAATTCAGGGTCGAGAGCTCTTCATTTCTCCGTCACAATGTCGCTGTCTGTGCCTCATGTGAGGGCCGTTTGTTTACTCTAAATGCTCAGGCGCCAGAGTCTGCATGGCTGGAGGTTAGGGATGAGTTTTATAAGATTGCTGATTCTTTCAGTCTCACCTCGCAGGGAAAGTCTCTCTCCTAATCTCTTTATCTCTTCATTTGTAATTAGCATTTGTTCTTTTAAACATCCCGAATGTGCAAATATTGTAATGATTTTCATAGTCACATTTATGACAAAATGATTACTGGGGCCCATCCAAGTGGGCCACGATGTAATCGTTCATCACCACTGGATACGTGTAGACTGGAGATTGGGACTGCATTTTTTCAATGACCCGGCTGAACTCTTCCTCCCACTTTAGATGAAGAAATTCTAGATCAGAGAAAGGGTAGGTAATACAGTTGAGAAAGAGACTTTTGATACTCTGTCAGTGTGATGTCTCATACTCATGTAGCTAGAAATTGTACACGTGGAACACATATAGCTCAAATCAAACTGTTCAAATGGTGGGCCTTACTATAGATGGGTCATAAACCATATATTACACTGAAATGATTCCCTAACCGATTGTGGGACATCTAACCGACAGTTAAATAGTGAAGGATCCAAATTCAACAAATGTCCGTTGATCAGAGGTTAGCACTGTCTAATCAATCTGGATTTTAGCCATATTTATAGTGTGTCCTAAGTTTTGGACCAGTGAACCTGCCTACAATTGCTGAGTGGCAATGGATCAGGGGCCGTTGATCAGCCCAAACCAACCCCTTCACTAATCGGATCCAGAATTCGGGTCCAAGCATGGCCCTTAAGAGGGGGCGATCCTATGCAACTCATGCGCACTATATTATGGTAGCCAGAATCTAAGATTGTCCATCTATTCCAGCCCTCTTCATAGAGTCTTCATGGCCCACCATCCTATGTTTTGTATCAGGTTTCGGATTCTGTTTCTCGAACAAAACTTGTGGCATGCAGTAGAGTTGCGGATGATGTAGCTGTACCTGTAGGGTTGTCAACGGGCCAGGCCTGCAGTTGTCGACGACCCAGATTTTGAAATGTTCACATTGGGCTTTTTCATAAATTTGATTTTTCTGGGCCCATTACCATCGCATTGACAGTGCTATCTACTAACCCTACATCTAGGCTTTTAGTTACGAAGACTCATTTGATCCTTGGAAGGGATATAAAACCTCTTTTAGAGGAGTTTTCTTTTGGTTGATATGGATTTTCTGTTTCAAAGAAGAGCTTCCTAAGGACGCAAAATTCGTAGTAGGAGTCAGATGGGCCACACTTCTAATGAGATGGCCCAAGAATCAAGCTGGTCAATTAATCGGGTGGGCCCGCCATGGACATAACTGGTGGAAGGAAATTTTCTAATGGTCCATGCTCAATGGTACATGCATGGCCTACATGATTGTTCAACCAGGTCAGAAGCGGACCGGCATACGATTCATAGCTCGGTTTGCAAGTGTGCAGCCTTTGGGTTGTCATGGCAAATATGGGCGCATCAAGTGTAGATTTTTTAAGCTTTGATAAGGCCAGGCATCCGCTGCACTTGAACTCATGTGCAGTGAGAAATGGACAAAGATTGGTCCTTGATAAAGAGATTGCATCCGATGACAATGATGATGATAAGGCCAGATACACCTTTACACAGTTATCCAAGACATGCATCAGGTGGGACCTCTATCTAGATGATCAGGTCCAAAAATTGGGCTGATCAGCTCATTAGATGGGTCACATGTACTAATAAAAAAAAAAAGACAATGGTCCACTTCCATGGCCTGGCAAAAAATTTGGTTGTCCTGGTCTATATATGCCTATGTATAGATGCGTCTGCTTATCAAAATTTAATATAATTCTCAATCTGAGGATGAATTCAGTAAGGTTTTCGGTTTGCACAAATAGTTCAAGCTCCACCTGTTGTTCTGCTCGGCCCCACCATGGATTGACCATGGTCCAATTGAAACAGGCCCAAGATCAGTTGCTTCCAACTGCTTATCAGGTGGAAATTTTGAGGGATGATCCAATCCCAAAGGATCATATGTTCAGCTCAGGTAGGGCCATCAAAGGATCAGGTTCGGGTCAGATTGTTCCTGTACCCACACTAACCAGATTTTGGTCTCAAGGGGTCCAGTGCTCATTCCTGAAGAACGGACCCGGACCCATTAAAACGAAAGCCCTAGGGCTCAGGTCCTATCCAAATAAGCTGGGCTACCATGCCATGTTCAATATGGGGTATCTGATGAGCACCCAACCATAGGTTTTCTTTAGATACGTTTTTTTCCATTTTAGTCAACTACCTTCATTAACATAGCTGAAGGATTTTTAACCATCGGTTTGAGATCAAGTTGGGTTGGGTCTGCTTTTCAGTGGTCCAAACCCAACCCGTTTAAAAGTGGGGCCCAGGTTAACTTCAATAGGTTACAGACCTGACCCATTTGATTGATAATCGGGGTTATCAACACATTTTCTCCTCTAATTCGTCTTTTTCCTTCTTTTTTTCGGTTGTAAATAGTCCGTTGTGAAATCACACATTCAAAGGTTCTCCACCGTCCGTTCTAGATCAGACACCGATGGGCATTAGAAACGTTTCAGCCTCTTAGGTGTTCAAGTGGGCCCCACATCCCATCAGCTGACAAATCTTGGTTTTCAACCTGATAGAAACACCCCCAGCTCTCTTTTTTTTCTTTTTTTTCTTTTTTTTTTAATAAAACGGTACAGTCGATTAACAAGATAAATAGAAACAAAGGGCGTCTTCATCAATAAAAGAAAAAGGTAATCGTCCGTGTCAATTCCCTGAATTTGGCGGGCCGTGCTAACTTAAATAAGTCGAATCTCCTGTCCAAAATCTCACCGATTCATCCTGTGACTCGTGCGGTGTTTATCGGTCAGATAAATAATAGTATGGATTGTCAATCTCTATCGAATTCTTTTTAGCCGTCCCTTTTTTTCATACAGGTGACCCATCCAACAACCAGACCGGCCTAGTTCCGGCCACCAACACGCGTGACCCAGATCTCGCCTGCCGTAATTGGAGTTCTCAACTGGGGTTTTAGAGAGAGAGAGGTTTCATGCGCTCTAACCCTGCACTTCAAATCCAAAGCATTTTATCTTTCATCCCTCTCAGCGCACTTTGATTGAATTTCACTCTCTACGCGAGATCTAACCCAAACCGACTATTCACAGCTCTAATCCTATCCATTCAGACTTCTAACGATGCTCATGGCCACCAAGGCAACAAATCTCCGGCCTAAGTTTCTACCCCACTAGAATAGACACACCCTTAATGCCTTCGGTCCCGCCACCTTCTGTTACCTGACCGATCACGGCGACCAGAATTTCGATGCCTTGGCCACTCCTGTCTATAACTCCTGCCAAAGTCTCTTCTGGGCCCATTAAAGTTCCGTTCATATCGGAACTCCGGGGACCTCTCTGGACTCCCCTCTGGGCTCCACATTTCAAACTCTGGTTCGCCCATGAACTCATTTCTGTCCACTCCTGGGCCTGGACGCAGTGGGACCCGCATGTGGGCGGCTGGAAATGCATTATAGTTATTTAGATTGGGTGGGTAACGTTCGATGGAAGAGCGGCCGTCCTGAAAGCCCCTTGGCCTACTACTGATACTAGAGTCCGATGCAGGTGCCTGCTCCCCAATGGCAGTGGCATTCCTTGGCCAAGGGGAATACATGGGTTGAAATGCCGATGGTGGCTCGGGCAATGAAGGCGGCGATGGCCTTGATGGGGTTGGCAACAAATGTGGCATTGATAGGGGTCCGTCGTTCGACGAATTTGAGAGCATCGATCCTGGTGGTGGTGGGGGTAGCTTCTGGTTGTGTATCCGTCCAAAGTTCGATATTTCCACCTGCATCGGTGGAATCTGTTGTGGGGATGGCCCAGTGGCAAGAATATTTTGCTGGGCCATACTAGCTAATGGGAAATGATTCGTGGGGAGGATGGTTTCTTGGAAAGAAATCTGTGGAATCTGTTGTAATGGTGATGAGGCAGGCAGAAGTTGCTGGGCTACTGGAACTATGCCGAGGGACTGTTTTTGCAACGGTGTGGTGCCTGTGATCTGCGTTGTTGGCAAGCTGGTCGCAGCAATCGGGTTCACATGCAGCGTTGTGGGACCGACGTGTAGAGAATTTTCTGGCACGGGTAATTGTGGCATCGACGGGTTAGTAGTTGGAATATGGTGCAGCACCGAACTACCCGTCGGAGTGGGAGCTGCTGCCGGAAATCTGTTACCTGGCATGACAGGCTGAGAAAATGCCAGCTTCTCGGAAATTTCCAGCATGGGTGCAGATTCTGACCTCCATCTCTGCAAATTAAGCTCTTCCATTACAACAAACACAAGCAGAAAATACATTGTAAAAAAACACAAGGTGTGCTTGGTTGCACCAAATTTCATGAAATTTTGCACCAAATTAAACTGACTGATTGTGAAGTATCATGATATTTGGTGCAACCAAACGCACCCCTATGCAAAACCCTCCAAAAAAGACCAACCATAGCTCTTTCGGCAGGAGGAGTTGGGGATGGAAGTGATGTCAGTTCTGGCTTCTCCGCCACATTTCTCTCCAAACCACTCAAAATCCCCGGCAGGCTGATATCACTGCCCTTGAGCATATCAAGCAGCGCCACTGTCTCTGCACTCGTGAAGCTATTGCCCTGGCCAGACGTCAAGGCGAAAACCAGATCCGGGTTCTTGAGAAGCACTGCAAGCAATTCAAAATCCGGTTCGGAATTTCCGGCGGCAATTGGAGCTGGCATGACCGTAGATGCATCTGATGCATTATTGCTAATACGAGGAGAAGTTTCAGCTCCATCAACGTCAGGCGGCTGTTCGGTTGGGATTTCTGGGGTCAAGGTGTCATCAAAGTCCATCTCAACATCCCATGGTTCCTTCGGATCAGATGGGATGTCACGGACACTGCGGTATACAGTTTCCTTCTCTCTTCGGATTCTCACAATCTGAACTTCGACTTCCTTGCTCTTCTCCCCGGCGCCGACACTCCACAGGCTGTTGATCCTCATCTCTGCACATAAAAAAATGGGGAAAAATGGAAATTTTGAAAATTCGCTTATGCCACACATATTTGACATTTTCTTCTGACAGTTCTCTTTTTTTGCTTCTTCTTCTTTTTTTTTTTCCTTTTTTTTTGTAATTGAACAAAAAGTACAAATGGAAAAGGCTATTTAAGTTTTCTATTTTTTTTCTTGTATAACTGAATCAAAGGGTAAGATTGTTATTTCACCAGAGATTAAGGGGTTTTCATGTGGTGCTCCATGTTCTTATTTGATAGGAAGGATATCTCAAACCAGAGAGATGCACGAGAGATGTACAGTCACATTCAACAGTTTCCAGTCTCTAATGTGAATTTCAAAAATACCCGTTGACATTTTTATAAGCAGCCACATGGCTCCATCCGGTTACTGTAATTAATATTAAACAGATCTGTTTCAAAAAAAAAAAAAAAAAGATGCAATCATCTTTTCTTAATGTATAGGAATTTTATTAATAAAAAAGATGCAATCATTTTGCAGCTGATTCTTGTCCCAAAAGCTGCGTTTGAAAGCACTTTGCAAACTAACATTCGAAGATATACTTTAAGTTGGAGGGATTAACCAACTTAAAACTGACGCAATTGATCCAGAGTCTAATCCCACAAAACTGATGAGAGGGATGGAAATTACAAATCAGTCCTTGTTTTTTTACATTACAAATTGATCATTTTCACCTTAGCAAAAACCAAAAAAGGTGTCATTTCCACTTTTAATGGAAAGATAATTGCATTTCGATTGGATAGCACATACAAATGCACCCAAACGTTCTTTCATTAACTTCCATTTTCTATTAACAGGCACAGTGAAATCAAGGGGAAACAGCTGCCTGAAGTCCAACAAGGAGAATGCACCCACAAAAAGAAGGATGACCCACCGAACACATCTTTGCTTCTTTTTTTTTTTTTTTCTTTTTTCTTTTTTCTTTTTTTAATGTATATAGTACTTCCTCTTTGCAATGCTAACAGATTGATATGCAGTGTAGATACCCAACACAAAGTTGAACAGTATGCAGTGTTCCGAACCACAATTCATAACCCACATATATCTCATTTCTCACTCCCAACTTGTGAGATCAAAGCCTGAAGACAGAGGAAGGATACAAAGAAACTACACAATAGCTTCCACAGGCAGAAAATCACGAGTGCTCATCTATTTTTTAGTCTCTCTCCTCATGGAACATCTATTTGGGCGGTGGGGTTGCATCCCTGCTTTGATAACTTCATGATCACGTGCGCTTTCATATGCATTTTACCAGTTTAATGAATAACCAAGATTTTTTGAAATTTGTATAGTCAGATAAGTATTTCTTGCATTTCAATGGTGGTTTGATATTTTTTTTTCAAGCAAAGGTTCTGGATGTAAAGACCAACTTCCAGTGGCAGATAGGAGTTTCCGGATCCAAAACTGACTAGGATGTGCTCCCTCCAAATTGTGGCGAAGATGAGAACTGGTCCTTCCCTCTCTTACCTTTTTTCTCCCTCTTACCTTAATAGTCTTTGTGGACAGAAAAAGCAGGAAAACAGAAATCACTGTAGAGCCCATTTTCAGTGAATCCTGAACACCAAACATGTCGTAGTAACAGTTTGGAAGCCCCACCAACCACAATTTGGCAGGACACCCAAACATGCCCTATGTTCGAATTAGCCCATCTTCCTAGTATACATGGGATCACAAGGTAGTCTTCTTAAATTGACACGAGAATTTAGTACATTAAACACCCATTACAAAATTCATTTTTTCAGAGAAATTTAATAGCATCATTATTGCAGTAGTCTTCTATGTACAGACACTAATGATATGCTGCGGCGGCCATTTCTTGTTACGCGAATCTGTGAGTGATGTTTTCAGCAGGACGACAAGTTGCTAAAACAAATCAAATTTTATTATTTTTCTTAAACTTCCACTCTTACTACAGTTAACATTTTCGAAGAAAAATCCAAAATGGTACAAGAAAGAACAAACAAAGGGAGTACCTGGTGGAGTCTGCCATGGAATTTTATCCCTCTTCATTTTCTCCCAGAAGGGTTCCTGAGGGACCATGCTTGGCTTTGGATCCATTGAAGTTCCCGGCGGAGCATGAGAAGTTTCCGACGGGAGCACAATTGCTTTTTTATCTTCCACTTTTTTCAGTTGAAATGTTTTAGACACCGGCAGTGGTGCATTGCTAGTCTCAGAAATAGAAGATGTATTTTGGTTTTCGGTATTCTCCTGACAATTATCATTAGATGACGTCCCGATCTTCCCATACTTGCTCTGCATGAAGCTTGCACGCATCTTTGCTTTCTGGATATCATCTGCAGACATGGGACGGCCTTGGTTTGCAGGTGCCGCCCTCACAACCTGCATGCTTCTGCCCGCAAAACTGCGGCCAGGCTGTTCCACCAGCAATACTTTCCTGCGTTCTCTGGTTTCTGTAACTTAGCTCAGGAACGACCCATGCAAACAAAAAATCACTTCCAGCCCAAAACGACCATAGGCATAGAGACCCGTTTGGATGACAATCCAGATATCATTTACTGAGAACAAAATTCTATAGAAATAAGTTTCTGAAGATGCTCTTTTATCCAAACATACTGTGCTGGATTTCTTTTTTTTTTTATTTTTTTATAACAATTTTGTTTAGCCTTCAAAGAAAAATATTTTATGGAATCCGAATGCACTGTGGCTCAGTAACACCACCATCTCTTGGGGAAGTTTCGAATCCAAATTGGGCACAAACAAGCCCAAATCGATTAGTGAGGCAAGCAAAAAAGATGGTTAAGAACACAAATACAACTACTGTCAGTGAAGGTTCAACAAAAGACAATCCCCAACAGTGGCAACATTAGTTTCTTGCTCTGGGGCTTCTGATTTATGGAGTATTTTCTTACCAGGTCTGATGTCTGTCTGTGACGAGAGGGTCACATGAGTTGAGCTTTGCTTCTCACGCTGTACTGGTATTTTTTAATCAATAAACTAGTTAATTCTCGAACAAAAAAACAGAAAAGAAAAGGAACAGTGGTGGCCTTGGATCTTCCAAACTTAACATTTCGGAGCATGCCAGATCTAAAGTAGGGACCAACAATCAATGGTCTCGATTGTTGAACCATAGGTTACACATCTAGATATGGACCATCCATCACAAGTGGTCAACCATTGATCATGCATACATCTCAAGGCCATTTGACCGGGCAATCCTAACCATAGAATCAATGGACAGGAAACTGGATATTGATTTTGCTAGAAAAGAGAGCTCATTGATATGGACCATCCACATGGTGATTGCACAGAAGTCTCAAAATTTGCTTCAAATGGAAGGTCCACATTGATTGTATGCTATAAAGCATTCAATCACCTGCATGGAGAATCCACCATCTAGAGCCCACCTTTGATTGTCCATCCTCTAAAAAACTACTTTGATTGGATTATCTATCCATTTACAAGTCGCTTGGAAAGAGGATTCATATTGATTATGCAAACAAGGTTTTATCATTGATTTGGATTGTCCATCATGCAGCGCTCTATGATTGCCCCCTCTCAAAAATCACATTGATTATATGATTCTAACCATTCGATCAATGGCTAGGAAAATTTAGAACATATTGATTATGCTAGAAAAGGTCCAGTCATTGATATCTGCTATCCATCATGTGAGGCCCAACTTTGATTGCCCAGGGCCAAGCCTCTCGATGGATCTCCACAATGGAGTCGGGGAATGGACGGTCAATTTTTTCTGATTAATGTCATTGATATCTGCTATCCATCATATGAGACCCAACTTTGATTGCCCAGACCTCTCGAATCAATAGGATTGGATGAGATCCCCACGATTCCAGTCGGGAAATGGACAGTCATTTTTTTCTGATAAATGGCCTACTCATGTTGATTATACTAGAAACTGGTGTCAGCGAGCAATGATACAGGTCATCAATCACACCACCTGCCTTTGATCCCATCTCTCTCAAGAATCACTTTTATGAGATGAACTTGACAATTCATCCAAGAATCAATTCCGTCTAATGATCAAAACCATCAGATCAATGGCTAAAAGGAGCAAGTCCACAAATTAACTTCGATGGGATGATCCCAAACATCTATCATTCGCCTGGAAATCGACACTTCAAACTGATTACATGGTCTGGTCATTTATATGGGTTGTCCATCAGGTGGGGCCAACTTTGGTGTTGGAGAGGGGGGGGGGGGGGGGGGGGGGAAGAGATTTTATTGGTGTTTTATCTTAAAACTTATTTGGAACAGAAAATGACTTCTCTAAAAATGATTTGGGCCAGGGTGTCACCCAGAGGAAGGGGTGGCATTGAGTCGGGTAGCAATCAGCTGCCAAATGGGACAAGAATTTTGGCCCAAATCTGACCCATGATTAGTTACCCTATAACCCAGCCACATAAAATTCACAACCTGACCCCAACTATATAAATGTAATAGGGCCAGGCTCAGCTGACCCAACCTGACCCAGCATGACCAATGTCCGTTTAACAATGGAATATGTTGCTAAAGGTACACCCAGCCTGGCCTTATCAGTGGTGCCTACCTACCTACATACATTCATACATGATATGGAAGCCCATATACGTATCTTTCATTATTTTGTATTAGGTTGGGTCCTCTAGCCTAGCACATTGATAACCTGTATGGGCGGGATGGATGGGTGGGTGGGTTAGGGTTCAACCCAAGCTCGAGCCATTTATTTAAATGGGCCACATTTCTAGCCCGCAAGCCTGACCAGCTACCCATTTAATTTGGTCTGAACCTATATCAAATGCGGGTCAGGCCACGACCAGCAGGCCAGTTGAAAAACATGAGTTGGAACCATTTTTTGTGTCATCCAAACGGCCCATAATGGCTGAAACTAAATTTTGCAGCAGAAGGATACGGGGAGAAGAACCACTCCGCATGTGCTTTTTATTTGAATCCTCACCGGATGCTGGAAGCATCTTCAATGCTCGTCTAGGCTCTTTCCTGAATGAAAACCAAGTTTAAGACCTCAATCAATTAGCATTAGTTTTGGTTTCAAATACGGGCAACTCAAGACTACCTTGAATTTTCTGAATTTTCGTTAGTTAAGGCAAGGATCTCCTCCTGTGAAACAAGAAAGAGGTTAAGGAACCATGAAGAGCAATGGGAATAATTAATTAATTCAATTTATTTATATAAAAAAAAGGCTTACAGGAACGTCAATTTTTGACTGCCATGACTCATCGCTGAGAATTTCGCTGATCCTGTAGAGCAAGAAAAATTGGCTGTGAGTAGTCATTAAAGAAATGGAAGTTGAGAAATCGAGAAGAGTTGGCGGCATGCCTCTGCTTCCGGATCCTCTCTTTCTCAGCATCGCTTGGGGAGTTTACAGAAGATGGTTTCTTCAGCGCCTGGCTTCTTACAAACAGTTTGCTCCATCTTGTTAACAGCACCCTTGCCCTGTTCGATATGTCTGATCTTCAAATCAGATAAATGAGTTTCAAAAGGACAGGATACGAATAAAAAAGATACAACTACAACTACAACACAGACAACCTGTGCTTGCAAATATAAGGTATCTTAAGTAGTATACATCCAACTGTAAAACTCTCAAATGGATTGAAAGGTACAAAGTCAGAACCTGGAGGACACTTTGGAGATTATCATTTTGGTAACAAGTATAACCATGTTGAAGTATGTCTTTCTTTCTTCCTTTCTTCTTATTATTCTTGTTCTTTTATTTTTATTTTTATGGATAACCATGTCAAAGTATTTTCCCAGCAACACTGTTGTTAAATGCATAAGGAAGCATGGATTCACATCATGGAGGAGAGATTCAGATTATACAAAGAGATGCTTTCAGGCTCCCCCCACAGTTTTGAAAGTCAATGACTCGACTCAATTCAAAAGTATGTCTAGTTGAGTAGCTCATTCAAGTTTCTTGAGTATTGATTATTAGAACTCCATAACATTCAATACTTAAAAAATTGAAATAGAAGCTCTTGGCGAGTCAAGTGAGGATCTGGCCTTTGTTTTGTTTTTTTTTTTTTTTTTTTCCCTTTTTTGGTGTCAAGTTTTACAAGTTCCATCGAGTCAGGGAAGTCATTGAGACTTTGACCAAAGAAAGTTGAGTCTTGATGAAATCTGATCAAGTCAACTTAGCCAAGTGAAGTTGAGCTTTCACAGAACTCATGGAAGAAGAAAACCTGCAAGATGTTAATCTTATTTCAGGTCCTCAAAGCATTGGATTCAGTTTGGCATCTCTCCATAATTAGAATCTCATTGATTTGATTGATGGACATCAAACCAAACTACAGACCTTATTAACAGACAAGTTATCAAAATTTAGCGATGTGCCGAATGGGATTCGCGTAGCCGAACCCAATCAGTTAGGATAAGTCTTAAATAGATAGTATAAGGTGATGATGATGAAGAATTTGCCAGACAGTTCCAAGCCCAGAAATAGGAGGGTTGATATCAGGCCAGACAGTTCCAAGCCCAGATATAGGAGGGTTGATATCAGGCCAGACAGTTCCAAGCCCAGATAGAGGAGGGCTGATATCAGGCAGGTTGCCAATCATTTTGCCGTCACTACTGCTAGCTGTCATCCAGATTATCAGATGACAGCCAGATGTTTATAAGACTGTGGTGCAGAGTTAGAACCAACATTTGGGGGGGGGGGGGGGGGGGGGGGGATTTTAAGTTTATGTGATAGTACAACATGACTTCAAGGGAATGTTAAGTTTAATGTGACAGTACAATACGACTTTAAAAGTTTTTAATATTGTCTTCACCGTAGTTTTACATAAGTCTAACAGTGTTATAGTACAATTTTCTCCAGATTTCTCTGTTTAATGCGATAGTACAAATACGACTTTCTAAGTTTTTGACATTGTTTTGCTCGTCGTTTTATGCAAGCCTCATCATCATTTAAGCCTTGTACCAACCAATTGGGGTCAGCTGCATGAATGACGTTTTGCCATTCCACTCATAGACCGTATCTCCGTGATAGTACCATAAATAAAACAAATGTCCTAACTGACCTACCTAGCAAACCAACCAATTAAAAAATAACAGCAGCATGAGAAGGGGAAGAAAAGCAAGAAAATGCAATAAGAAAGCAGTGATCTAAAAAAACAAAGCAAAAATAAATAAATAAGACAACCCACAACAAGCCCCACCTGATGTCCGGTAAAATCGCAACCTGTTAACAGTTTGTAATATGGCTGACATATGTACTGGCAAAGCCTTATGTAATGGAAGGTGACAAAGAACCTGTGTATATGTTCCAATCTAGCGTGAGCCTTCTTATATCAGAGGAAGCAAATTATAAATCTAATCATGCAATAAAATAAGCACCTTAAAAATGATAAGAATAACAGTTGTTTGTTCTTCAAGAGCTGCTTGGCTCAACCATGTCGCTAAAATCATCATACCACCTTTGGTCAAAAACCTGAAAAATAAATTGTAGAATGCATTCAGATAACGGAACCAACTTTCTAACATCAACTAAAGCTCAGAAACAAGGGATGTAAGTACCAGTGTAACACGGCAGAATTATGTATTTGCAGAACCCATTCCATCAACTTCACCTGCCCAGAAAATGTCTCTTCTTTCCTCATTAAATTGAAAATGTTTTCCAGAAAAGTTTTATCAGAGTCGTCAATCCCAGGAATATTTTCTTCCTGTGATGAGCATGAGGGGCCTTCTTCGGCAGTCTTAGGATCCACTGAATTCACAGGAACCGGATTGGTAACAGGCATGACATTATCAGAATTACTGATGATTCCATCTGGAGATGCCTTGCTTCCTTCAGGAGATGCCTCGCATGCACTAAATCTAATTGCCTTCTCCCGTGACAACCGAACAAGCCGTCTTACTCGTGAACGCTGACCAGCAAAAAAATCTCTAACCTGTAAAAAATATGTAGCTGTAAGTGTCTGACCTGCAAATCAGAACTCTTGGCATATCTAACAAGGTGAACAACACAGAAACAACTAATAGATGAGCTCTCCAATATATAACATAATTTTGGACCACCAGAAAAAAAAAAATTTAGAAGTCATCTAACTTGTTGCAAATGTTTTCACTCATTGGCAACCCACATTCCAGAAAAGGGTCTATAATGTGCTAAGAACTAGACAAAGAGAGATGCATTACTCGGTATTCACAATGGCAGTTTCATTCCATCATCACAACAATAATTTTGAAAGACAACAGTGCAACAGTAAAAGAAGGCATTCTGGGAGAGATCACAGTTTTAATCCAAAAAGCTCCTTTTACCCAATATTAACCATGACTGATGAAAAGAATGGTGGCATCTCTCTGGAGCAGTTCATTTTTATCAGCTCTGATACAGGATCCTTTTCCCTGAGACTGATCTGCCTACATTTTGTACCATAGACATACTAATTATTTATAATTTAGGTAAATATGCACCGATAGGGCTAGAAGGCAATTTGTGAATATTGATGGGGAAATATTTTTACACACTTATATTTATGAATTTTAATAAATCCATGCCACACACAGGTTTTGACAATTTAGGGCTTGAGGGTTCATTGTGCCCAATCCTTACCCTACTTGATACCTGCCACAGTTGCACCATACTCGCGTAACATGGTTAGAAACTACTAATGAGAAAGTAATCTCAATTTGATTGATTTAGCCAAAACACTAGCTCGTATGTTGGGCCCTGATAGTGCCCAATCCAATCGGAAAATAAAAAATAAAAAATTGCATGCTAAAATATAGCATCCGTATGCATAACAGTTTGTGTATGGTAGAAAATACACAAACTGAGGGTTAAAATTTAGGGCTTGGGGATACATTGCGCCCAATCCTTGCCCTACTTGATACCTGTCACAGCTGCACCATACTTGAGTAACATGACTAGAAACTACTACTGAGTAATCTCAATTTGATTGATTCAGTCAAACCCTAGCTCATGTGCGTGAATTGGGCCCTGATAGTGCCCAATCCAGTCAGAAAAAAAGGTTTACATGCTAAATATAGCATCTGTATGCATAACAGTTTGGGTATAGTAGCCTATATGCAACTGTGTATGCAGCTGTACACATGGGGTTAGTATGGCTGTGTATACAGCCCACAGTTCACATGCCCCTATTTAGGAAGCCTACTTAGGATTCTTTCCCCCCGTTTTTTTCAATCCTACTCTGAAACTACTATTGAAATCCAGGTTACACACTTTTAGCAAGTTTATGGGTGTTAGAACTCTTTAATACAGATGGTACTTCAGATATAGATTAATGGTGCTATCGTTATCAGAAGACCCATGATAACTTTCCCGAAAAACTAGGGGAAAAAAGTCATTGATCACTTTAAGTTTCTACTGCATAACTGAGCAGATCAGATAAAGATTTACTAGTGTCAGAGATCAAATTATGTATCATGAGATGACAGAACAAGAACCAAGCAATAAACAAGACCACTTGTGGGAAAGGCAACAACCTGTGTGACCGTAACACCACAAAGAGCGCTGATCTCACGAGTTTCCTTCTTGCTAATTGTATCTTTGATAGAGAAGACTGACTGCATATATTTTATAGCCTTAGGGTTTAGCAAATCCCTTGGCCTTTTACCTGCAAAAGGAAATATAAGTATATAACATTCCAACTGCAGAACAACCCAAGCATATGTTAAAAGCCTTCCACATGCACCAAGGAAGGAGGCTAATTAATAAAATCATGACCAATGAATTGGACAGGATATAAATATCAAAGTCAATATCATCCAAGTATGCCTTAGAACTCACCAATTTTTATTGACAGAGCACCAGCGGCCTGTGAATGAAAAAACAAAAACAAAATCAACGTCTTTCCAACATTGGAAAATGAAATGGTAACATATAAATGTAAATAAATGCATTTAATGAAAGACAATTTGCATATTTGATATTTCAGTCCAATCACTATAATGCAACAAGAACTGCAGAGATATAATTGCTAAAAATTTAGCCA
Source organism: Liriodendron chinense (assembly GCA_003013855.2). Taxonomy (NCBI): domain Eukaryota; kingdom Viridiplantae; phylum Streptophyta; class Magnoliopsida; order Magnoliales; family Magnoliaceae; genus Liriodendron; species Liriodendron chinense. The sequence goes on along the minus strand of ML058484.1, from coordinate 10,210,041 downwards.
TGACATTTACAAGAAAGGATGGGTAGTTCATGAGCATATGGATTACGCTTGACACTTTACATATATTTTCTTAAAACAGGGGAAGCACATCAATTAAAATACTTAACAAAGAAACAAAGAACTACAATTCATCAAGCAGAATGTCACATGGAGTCGAATATTAACATGCAACAGGGCAGTTGCGGGGCACATGTGCTGTAAGTATGCCATCCAATCATTGGGTAGGGAGGCACCAAAAATCAGGTTGATCCATTCATCAAGAGGACCACACCATAGAGAAGAATCGACAACAACTCAAAAGCTCCAATTTCAATTTGGGGCCCACTCTGAGATGTGTATAACAACCAACCCTTACAACAGCCCACATGCATGTATGACTGTGGCCAGCAGATGCACCAATAAGGAAGATGGGTACAAGATCCACGGTTTAGAATAACAGTATAGGCCGGCGTATCCACCAGGCCAAAAAAAAAAAAAATGAAACAATGCAGGTTGTGTCAGACCGTATCAGCCGAAATTTTTTGGCATAAGAAAATCTTACAAATATTGAGAAAACAGGAAAGCATGTAAAACACCAAAATCTCTCTTTTGCATGTGCGCTTTCTGTGTTTAACGTGTACCCTATGGTGTATCAGACCATTCTTTTATAAGCATGTTATCTATCAACTTGGCCTACTGAAATTCAACCAGGTCCTAATTGAACACAGGATCAAGCATGACTTAGTGGACTAGGGTCCACTACATATGAATTCAGCAAAATGAAGATGGAAAAAAGTGATGGTTTGCCCCTACTTCCAACGTTTCCCAAAACAGTGCATTTTGCTTCTTCTTTTTTTCTTTTTCTTTTTCTTTTTTTCCTTTTTTTGAAAGATAACTGAAACTTATTGAAAAGCCACACAAAGGTGGAAAGAAAACAGCGCAGCTACAAAAACAACCAGGAAGATAAATCAGCTTCAGCCGCTGATTTAACAAAGATAGCCCAATCCGAAATAGCGATTTTGACAAGATAAATGGCCTCCTCAATAGAAGAAGTGCTGTACCGAAAAAGTAGGCCAAAATAGGCCTAGATTTCGCTTCATTCATCAAAATCCCACTCATCAAATATTGTGTCCATTAAGAAAAAATAGGCCAAACAGTACATTTTGCTTCATTCATCAAATCCCACTCAATGACTCAAATCTTGTGTTTTGATCCTCAAAATAGGCCTAGATCTAGTCTAAAATGTGTTTCTAAGCTTCCTTTTAGTCCAAATGAAGAAAGAAATGGAAAATGTGAGAATTTTTCAAAATGAGCCATAATGACCGTAAAGGCCTTGTATCGGCCCATTTTTTTCTTTATGGACTGGTTTACCGCTGGAAAAAAAAGGTGGGTGGCCAATACAATTACAAGACAACCATATCTAATATTTATTAAAACCACGACAAGGTCTAAGCTTTCCATGAGATCACATTGTTTAGATCATCTGGCTGAAAAATGAAGCTGTTTGACACATCAGGTAGGAAAGAGTGCACAAAACAAATGGATGGTCTAAATGGCTCTTTTCTATGTCCATGTTTGGTGGATTGTAGCCCACTTTAGGAGTGAACTGGCCTGATTAATGAACAGGACAGTGTGGTTCACATCATGTAAATTTCAGATCTCTCACATACGTGCCATGTTGGTATGCATGCTGGCTTTTAGAAGAGCAGGCTATAGACAAGGGTGAGTTTAGCGAACCTCCTTATAAAAAAAAATTGCAAAAGATCTTTCTTTTTAATGATATACATAGTAAATCTAGAGCATACTCTTAAGACTAATTGTTGTCCAAGTGCCATGCAGAGGGTCAAGCATCAAATAAAAGCTGGCATAAGAGAAACACCGAACTGCCAAAGTCTAGGCACATGGAAACGTACGCCTAACACACCAGAAACAACCAGAGGCATTGGAATATCTCTCCAGCATAACCACAGTCATTTATGTTGCCATCATACTTAAATTCAATGCATCCCTCAGCACATCCTTAAGCCAAAGGTCTATCCACTACCCCTGCTAGCCTCATGAGATATAGGTGCAGTAACCATAAACCCAGCTTCATCTTAACCATGTTGTATACAGAAAACAGTAGATTGTGCAAATTATGTTTTGCATCGTTTATTTGAATCAAATCATATCCTAAATCACAAAAGATAAACAATGGTTATATGAATCATTTTTAGGATAAACTAAACAATTCTCTATTCCATTCAATGAATTTTGCAATTTGGACAAAAAAGAGATGTCAGGGTTTAGATGGAAATTGAGATTATAAAATCAATTTCGACAATTTCTTTTCCTTGTTCCTCAATAAAGACATGTTTTATTAAGGAATGACTAATTAAACTCATTAAAAATATGTTTTATAAAAGCAATGGTTTATTAAAGATATTCAAACACATCAACAACAATTGACAAGACACTCCTTGCTCAGAAGATTGCATTCGCCCTCTTAAACAGAAAAAAAGGGCTCTCATTTTAACCTCTAGAGATGGAAGAGTTATTGGTTTTCTAAAATCTAAATCATAGGGGAAATACATACATCAAGGCAGTCGTTTGCATTTCCATTGCAATTCTACATTGAGCAAGAACAAATCTTTCTGAGGAAGTTTTGACACCAGTGTGGCAATGCTAAATTTTGTTACTCATATAACGCTAAGGGCTTGAGATGTATTATAGTTATGACTGGCAGAAATCCATCAGATACAAATTAATATAAAATTGTGGAGGAAGATAAAATGAAAAGATGGACCGGTCAATTGGCATGGGAGTTCATCATGAACCATTTTGCACAGAAGGACTTTTTTTCATTTATGATTTTTATTTAAACTATGGTCCAAGACAGATCAATCAATTTACAGTCTTTTCAATAATATTAGGTGCATTTATTGCAATCCTATGAGATTGGTCATGGACTCATGGGTAATGTTGGCATATGCAATCGCATATGCCATTTTGAGAATATTGACTGCATATGCCATAGCGTCATATGCAGTTTTGGGACCGTTGCGTTTTACGCGGTCGTACAAAGAAGTATGCAACCGCATAAGCCATGATTTTGTGATTATGCCATCATATACTCAATATGCAATGGCAAAATGTCCCAACAGCCTTTTTTTTTTAATGGCAAAATGTCCCAACAGCCTTTTTTTTTTTAAAGGTCATGCAACGCGGGGCTGAATCTCAGTGGATCATGGCAGCAAGGCCACTGCCACTTACAATACCCCAATGGTCATATTTCAAACCGTTAGGAATTAAATATTTTTTCTTCCATTTCTCTCCCTTAAATATTTTTTCCTTACAACGGACCGATATAGGGACCCTAATGACAGTTACAAGTCATTTTTTCCGTAATGACCGTTATGACCCCATAATGCGTAACGGTTGCCACCATTACCGTTATGTAACAGCCGTTACGGCACACCATACCAGATAGCCCCTAACACAAACGAAGGAGGACTTATGCCAAGTGGGCTTAGCTGGGACAAGGGGTACATTCATGGTGGTGGAGATGGTTAACTCTTCCCCCATTAACTTCGCACTTTTGGCTAAATACCACTAGTTGATGACAATCATTGCAAAATGTGACATTTCAGACTTTTGATTTATCTGTTTTCTCACATAAATTTTCAGTTGTTTCTTACTCTGGTAAGCATGCTCTACCAATCCTTGTGAGCCCAACACGTCTAGAAAAAAGGCTGTCTATTCTCCGCAGCATCACCAATATACTCTAATTTATAACAAAGAGAAACAATACTACATTTTGCTAAATTACAAAATTGAATCATAATACCTTTAAGTCCACAACCAGAAGCGACAAGCATTGCTAACAGCTTGTTCCTCAATCAGAAGCAATAAGCATTGCTAACAGCTTGTTCCTCAATCAGAAGCAACAAGCATTGCTTACCGCTTGTTACTCAACCGGAAGCAATCTTCTAGCCGAGTGCTAGAGATCAGCCCCCCAACACAAAAAAAAAAAGAAAAAAAAAGAGGAGGATGTAATGGATCAGAGGTAGATAAATAAGATTGTAGGCACTATTTAAATTATCTCCGATATTATCTGTATCTCTAGCTCAGTGATACCGATAACATTGGTAGCGATACTAATAACACTGATAGTATCAGAAATTCTAGGTATCAGCGATGTATCGCTAAATATCGCCAATGTGTTGATATCATCAATATTTTCAACTACGTAAATTCTATGCGTTGCTTGTATTGCCAATGCATCGATACTGCCGGTGTATCACCAATATTTTCAACTGTGTAAATTCCAGGTGTCACTTGTATCGCCAATGTGTCTGTGATATTTTGAAAATATCGCAAATGTATCGATATCACCCAAAATCTATATATTAAAAAATTCCCATTTCATATATTTTATGGGCGCATGGTTGTATGCAACGTTCAATTTGTTGACGATAATATTGATAATATCGTGATATTATCATTATCACAACATGGCAATATCGAGACCACAATATTTCGTTTCTTTTTCAGTCGTCAACGATTTGTTAGGAAATATCGTGTGTTGCCGATATTCTGAAATATCAATGGATGTTTAGATGGAAGGTTGGAGGTTGGATGGATGAGATAGTTGGACTAATTTCTTACAAAAACACATGTTTTTAGGCCCCCATTATATAGAAACCTATTATGTATGAATTCTTTTTGCAATTTTTTTATTCCTAAATATGCAAATATGTGTATTTTAGCATCTCCTTAGGTTTCACTGAAAAATCCCATCATTTTCCCCATGTTTCCCCCCATTTCCTGTTATCAACGATATTATCGGCGATGTTGATATTGTTTCCGTATCCCTGGCTAGCGAAACTTGTACCGATACCAAAACTTCGAACATTGATTGTAGGAAAGAACCCTAACTATGCTGTTGCCAAGTGTTAGAGATCCCCCTTCAAATCATTATAATAATGCATTACACCTCCATAGCATAGCTTTATATAGACGCAAACCAATTAAAGAACCCTAATAACAGAAAATGACCAAATTGTCCCTAAATCCCATCACTACCACATGCGCCTTATATAAATGGGCCATATTCACTCGTACGAAGTCAGAAATGCATCATCTTGGGCTCATTTGAAAGCACAAAACTAATCTGGTATCATTCGGAGATCATTTGGTACCCCAAAAGTCGCCCACCAAAAAAGTAGAAAAAAAAAAAGGAAAATTATTAAATACTTAATCAAAACTTAATAACTAACTAAGATAACTAAATCCTAGAAATATAATGACCATCCATTGATCCTCTCAGCCCTACAATGCAATCTAATAGTTGATCCCATCAGATTGATCATCAGACCACGGATCTGGTCCAGATCATCAATCAAGACAATTTGAAAAGTGGAATTCTGAAAATCTTCGTCAATCAGCTTGTGTGGCCATTTGGTTGCATCACCATGGATAAACCAAAACCAAATACCTAACCGATTGATTGATCTGATTGTGCCCTACGATTGTCTAATTCATGCAATTTCCAACGAACGGTCAAAATTATATGGCCAAATCTACTTTCAGTATATACACCCTTTTCCTTTGTGGTTTCCTATGTTAGCGTTTCAGAAAGGGGTGTGTATATCAAAATAGAGGGTCTAAATCTCCATGTTATCAATTGCCCCCAGAAATAGAGAGGGTGAGGGAGAGAGAAACATACCATTTCTTGAGAGAGGGGATTGGCGCCAGTGAGCTTGCATTGGGTGATGACAATCCTCTGGAGCTGATCGATCTGGCTGTGGAAGAGCTCCTGCTGCGACTCCAAGAAGCGCAAGAAAGACTCCGAGGAGCTCCCAATGTCGGGTTCTGTGAATCCGTTCGTAGGGTTCTTCTTCGGCAGCAGCTCCATTCTCGATTCGAATGCAAGCGGTGGAATCGACGCAGGGATCTGGTGCTGGAGATCGAGAGAGAGGAGATGGCAATCCGAGCATTAGGGTTTTACAGTTGGGGAGAAGAAACCCTAAACCTATCGAAATCAAGGGAATTAGGAATAGGGTTTTCTCAGAGAGAGGGGAGGGGGGAGAGATAGAGGGAGGAAGGGAGGGCGAGCGAGCTTAATCCACGGCCGAAAGGCAGAAGAATGCAGGAGCGCGGTCGAGAGATGTATTTATATGTATGGACGGGCATCTTTGGAAGCCAATCAGAGGCGACCAATGTCTCCTACGTGCGGCACGTGTGTAAGATCTGAAACCGTTCATGAACCGGGCCCACCGTGATATACTGATCGACTCGTTGGGATGGACGCAGCTTAGGTACTACCCCTGTCCGAGCTCGGCACATGCAGAGCCTCTGAGGGGCCACCATGATGTATGGGTTTTATCCACACCGTCCATCCATTTTGTCATATCATTTTAGGGCATAAGCCCGAAAACGAGGGAGATGCAAGGCCCAAGTGGACCACACAGTGATGATAATGGCGCCTACCGTTGAAACCTATGGCCAACGGTGATGTTTATTTGTCATCCAACCTGTTAATAAAGTCACATGAAACACAAATATCAGCTTGATCAAAACCAGCTCCCAAGAAGTTTTAATGGTGGGCGTTAAATCCCCACTGTGTGGTCCACTCGAGCCTTGGATCTGTTTCATTTTCGGCTTATACTTTAAAATGATATCTCAAAATGGATGAACGGTGTGGATAAAACTCATATATCACAGTGGCCACTCAGAGGCCTTGCCTGTGCTGAGCTGGGGACGGGTTAAGTGTACTTTGAATGTGTGCTGTTGGTTATTCTTTTTTTTTTAACTATCCATTTGCGTACTCGGCCCACCTGATGAGTTGATGAGCCATGCATAGAGTTCGTCTGATGAATGAAATGTGTGGCCCGTCTGATAATTAGAACAAATGAACTCCGGTTGGTGGACAATGTGGACCGTTGTTTCTTGCATCCAATATCTGCTGGTTCTCAGGACCACTTGGTTTTTTAGCCAGGGCACATCTGTAGTGGATCCACTGATCCAGTCTCACGAATGGCCTCCATCTAGGAGTGCCACTTAGGTTGGGCTCAACCCAAAATCAACAGAGCCAACTTGAAATTTGATCGAGTTGTGTTGGGCTGGGCTTGGGTTGGAAATCCTCAAACCAATACAACCGCGTTGGGTTGAACTGGGTCGAGCCGGAAATCCTTAACCAGACCCCACCCATGTTGGGTTGGGCTCAAGTTGAGGCCTCAAGCAACTCAACCCCACCTGAACTTTTTGGTTTTCTACTTTCAATTATGTACATGCATAGTTAAAAAATGCACGTATACTGTTTCAGAAAACAAGTGTCCACAAATGAATGTATAGGGTAGTTAAAGCAATCTAATGTTGGGATCATGCCTTAGTCATAATGGGTCCCATATTGAAAATTTGGATTTAAGAGGAATCAAAATCTTCCAAAAGAACTCTTTTTAAACTTCCACCTGGAAGCTTTGGTTTTCAAGTCCACTCATTCCGAATGAACTAAAATCCTCTTGATTCCACAGGATTTCAAATCCACGCCGACGAACAAGCAAGCTGGTATCATAAACCCAGTTACAATTTATCTTATCGGTTTGTCACACTGTAGGTGAAATTTATTAGATGGCTAAAAATCTAAGTAGCCAATGGTCCTAATTTAACAAATAAGTGTCCATGAATCGGTGGTTGGGATCATTTGGACCAGGGATTTGTCCACTATACGCATGGAATATGTTCACTCTGATGTGGTGGGGGTTTTGATAATCTGGTACATGAGCCCTTTAATACGATGGCCACCCAGTTGTTGCACATCTTGCATGTGTTGATATGACCATCTTTTGGGCGTAGGCCTAACAATACCCTGCTAGATTTTAGGGAAACAGATCATTTGTTGGATTCCCTATCTAGATATGTGTGTGTGTGCGTGTGCATTATTATCAATTAGAAAACCACAAAATAAAAAAGGAATTATCTACATATCTTGAGCCATGTTAGATCTAGTGAATGCTGGAGATCACATGGGGGGTTTACCACATCCAAAATTTGGAATAGCCTATTCAAACAGGCAATTTAAAGCTAACAATGGCTCCTGTTTACTAAGAAAAGGTTCATTTATTAGATGACCGGAATAGTTTGGTTAAGGCAAGGTGCTCATCAATACAGAAGCGAGGATTAATGATTTCCATCATTATACATATGCCTTCTTTCCTCTATCTTTAAGACATAAAATAAACTAAGGGTATGTTTAGAATGTGGGATTAGGTGGTATGGAATTGCATTTGGTCCATAAATTTCATCCAACATTTAGGGTTGATGGGAATAATTATATTAATCCAAGTATTTAACCTTTTAGTGCCAGCAAGAGATATAGATGGATTTTAGTGGATCTTAGAGGTTCAATATATTTGTGAGCCCCACATTAATGCATGTGTTTTATATACGTCATTCATTCATATGGGCTTTTTACACTGACACTTGAGTTGCATATGAATATTAGCAACAACATTAGTTTTGAAATCTGGTCTCTTGATTACAATTCCAGCATCCACCATGCTAGTTTCATATAAAACAATGTTTTTTTTCCAAAGCAAGAATTCAATCCCAAACATGGGATTGGACAGTTAAAATGCCAAAGTATTTCCAAACATTTAATCATTGTGCAATAGAGATATTGATTCCATCTAATGTAATTCAATGCCACCTAATTGTGTGTTCTAAATAGGCCCTAAGGTTTATAAATGCATGAAATGTTGAATAACTTGTGAAAATTGAAGTTTCTTAAAGTGAGAATGTGCGGATATTTGTATCCTTTGTTACTTGTAGGGCCTTTTTTCAAAGTAGACCCAAGGTTTGCTAAGGGCCCAGAATAGACTCCTTTGTTAAATACTTATTGTTTTAGACTTTTAATACCTTTTTAAACTTCGTTGGATGAAAATCTCTCACGATTCTCTTCTCCATACTTTTTTTTTATCATTATTCTACGACTAACTCTTCTTTACCATTATACTCTGGCGATCTTTTATTCTTTTTTATTACTCTTCAACGATTTTTTATGCTTTCCTACTACTATCTTTGATAGAAACTCTCTTCTTCTATTTTTGAAATGTACCTATTTGAGATGAAAATTAAAGGAAATGAAATAAAACAAATATATTACAAAATTTTCATTTTTAGAATATGGGTTCTTTTTTTCTTAAAAATTTGTATAAATTGATCTTTTACCAACAAATAAATACAAGGAAAAAAAAACAGAAACTTCATTTTTTTAAAATGGATCCTTCTTCTTTTTCTTTTTTTTCTGCAAAAACATTTGTTTTTATGGGTTTCCTTAGGAAGAAATTGATAGAAGAAGACAAGATAAAAAAAAATAAAAATTAAATTAAAAAAAACTCCACTTTTAGAAGATATGTTCTTCTTTTTAAAAAAAAAAAATTAAGCTTAAATAGGTCTTTTGAAAAGCTAGACTTTGGTCCACTATTAAAAGTCATATAATGTCTAAATGAGATTATTCCATCTCTATTTGAAAGGGCTTAGAATTATCTTTCCAATGAACCCAAAATTACCCCAACCTAACCAATAACAAGGAAGTTATAACCATTTTCATAACTACAGTGATTCATGTTTTATTACAGCATCAAGCATTGTTGTAACAAAGGAGCAATTATTACATAAGAGCTATCATTGTTGTAACAAATGAACAATCATTGTTGTTATATAAGAGCGCACATGAGCGATTGATGTTGTAACAAAGCAGTGGTTGTTGTTACATAAGAGCAATTGTTGTTGTAACAAAGGAGTAATCATTGTTATTATACGGGAGTGCATAGGAGCGAATATTGTTATTATATAGGAGTGATCGTTGTTGTTACACGAGTGATCGTTGTTGTAACAAATGAGTGATCATTGTTGTTACACAAGAGTGATTGCTGCTGTAACAAAGGAGTGATCATTGTTGTTCTAGCAGTGCTAGCAACACGCAATCTCACAAAATGCTTATAACTCCCTCATTACAAGTTGATTCGAAGTAATCTTGAGCTCATTGGAAAAATAATTTGACAACCTTTCAAATAAGACTAAAATCATCTCATTTAGATACCTTGTGACCTTTTAAAAGTGGCCCAATGTGTATCTTGTATTCACTTTCGTAGAGTTTTTGTGTATCTCTTTTCTTTTCTTCTATTCAGTTTTTAGCAAATGACCATCTAAGAAGAGTATTTTAAAGAAAAAGAAACAGCCCATTTCTAAAAATTGAATTTTTGTAATATCTTTTTCATCTCATCTTATTCTCAAATAACTTCATAACCTATTTTTTCCACACACAAAAAGAAGGGAAGTCAAAAAGTCCTAAAGATTGTTGGAGAAGAGTCGAGAGCACAAAACATCATTGGAGTGCAATAGTAAAAATAAGAGGCAGCTGAAAAGTATAAACGAAGAAGGTATGGAGAAGAAGATCATGGCCATTTTCGTCACAGAAAAAACAAAACCAAAAAAAAAAAAAAAACACTTTTAAATCTAAAAAAGTAAGATTTTAAAAAGGAGTATTATTTTGGGTCTCCCGACCAACCTCAAGTCTACTTAAGACCAAAGCCTTTGTTTGTTTTTGAAATAGTTTTATAAGAAATTTCTTTTGCGTCCTCTTCCTTTCTAAAAATAACTTTGATCATGTGATCCTAACCATCCCACCAATTGATAGGAAGATTGAAGATCAATATTATTCTAATATCAAATGTTTGACCGATAATCCAGGCATGCAATCATGTAAGCCCACCTTTGATTGTAAATCCATTAGATGTGCAATCTCATGCAAGGGCTAGAAAAGAAAAATCAGGCTGATCTACAACTCAAGTGGGCCACCACAATGGAAATAGTTGGGATAGAGATGTCCACCCTTTATTTTTACAGGACTCATCATGATGAATATGTGAAATCCACTCCAACCATTTGATGCCTCACAACAATTTTGGTTTTCAACCCAAAACTCTAAGCCTATACATGATTCGAGTGGGCCACAGTGAGGAAAATATTTTAGAGGGCGAACCTTTCCATACACACTGCTTTCAGTTGTGTGGTCCATTTGAACCTCAAATGAGGGTAATTTTAGTTGGAATTACAAGAACTAGTTGGACCGTCCAACTAGTTGTGTGCGAGCATTTCTCAATATATATATATATATATATATATATATATATATATATATATATAGAGAGAGAGAGAGAGAGAGAGAGAGAGAGAGAGAGGGAAATGGCACTATGAGGTCGACCTCATGGGAAGTTCCCATGAGGTCAAGTTGTGTGGGACCCACCATGATGTGTGTCGAACATCTACCCATCAGTTAGATGCACCATTCCATGATGGGACACGGGCTTGAATATCAGGTCAATCGATGACTTAGGTGGGCCACACCACAGGCAACAGTTGAAAGGGGTTACCCGCCCATTAAAACCTTCATGATTGCATATTGGCCCCACTGAGATGTGGTTCACAAATCCAGCCCATCCATTTTGTGTGTTTCACTTAGATGAGGGGTCGGACCAAGTTTCAGCCTCATCAAAAACTCGAGTGGGACCCACCAAGTGCTTTTAGATAATTTAGGCATGCCTTCACATAGTTTTTGATGGTATGGCCCACCAGAGTTCCATATACGGCTGATTTTGTTTTTATCCCATATCCTAAAGGGGACCTATCAAATGCATGGTGATGATTTCCGATCCACATCACGGTGGGGCCCACACAGCTCGACCTCATGGCAACTTCCCATGAGGTCGACCTCATAGTACCATTTCCCATATATATATATATATGGGAAATGGTACTATGAGGTCGGCCTCATGTGGGAAATGGTACTATGAGGTCGACCTCATGGCTGTGTGGGCCCCACTGTGATGTATATCAGACATCCACACCATGCACTTGGTGGGTCCCTTATTGGTTTTGGTATATCCCAAAAATCAGCTGTATTCGGAGCTCAGGTAGGCCATACCAACTGAAACAATGTAAAATCATGCCTACAGCATCTAAAAGCACTTGTTGGGGCCCACCTGAGTTTTGGATACGGTTGAAACTTGGTGTGACCTCCTGTTTAAGTGGAACACACACAATGGGTGGTCTGGATTTCTTAACCACATCTCATTTCATCCTATAAATAGTCATAAAAGTTTCAATGGGTGGATATTCACTCTTTAGCTGTTGTATATGGTGTGGCCCACTAAAGTCATAGATTGGCCTAAGTTTTATTCCCCTAGCCGACTATGGAATGGTGCATCTGGCTGATGGAGTGGATACCCATCACACATCACAGTGGGGCCCACACAGCTCGACCTCATGGGAACTTCTCATGAGGTCGACCGCATAGTACCTTTTCCCATATATATACCTCATAGTACCATTTCCCTATATATATATGTGTGTGTGTGTGTGGGGGGGGGGGGGGGGGGGGGGTGGGAATGAACTATGCGGTTGACCTCATGGGAAGTTCCCATGAGGTCAAGCTGTGTGGGCCCCACTGTGATGTGGATAGGATATCTGCCCCATCAATTAGATGCAGCATTGCATGGTGGACCAAGGGCTTAAAAATCAGGTCAATCCATGAATTATGTGAGCCACACCATATACAACAGTTGAGAAGGGTTATTCACCCATTAAAACATTCATGATAGATTATTGGGCCCACTGAGATGTGGTTGACAAATCCAGCCCATCCATTGTGTGCGTCCCAATCGGATGAGGGGTTGGACCAAGTTTCAGCCGCATCCAAAACTCAGGTGGACTCCACCAAGTGTTTTTAGATGTTTTAGGCATATCTTCACCTGCTTTTAGATGGTATGGCCCACCTGATTTTTGTATACAGCTCATTTTTGGGATATACCATCACCTAAAGGGGACCCATCAAATGCACGGTGTTGATGTCCAATCCACATCACAGTGGGACCCACACAGCTCGACCTCATGGAAACTTCCCATGAGGTCGACCTCATAGTACCATTTCCCACATATATATATATATATATATATATATATATATATATATATATATATATATATATATATAATCAATTTGATCTCATGATCCTTACCACCCAATTAATAGCCAGAGATGGAAGGTCAAAACTATTTATAGACAGAGTAAGTGGACGCGGATTTGCTACTGACAGGCTGAGTAGGGAGACTCGCTACTGAAGTGACGTCATTATATTTTTTGGGCCCCACCATGATATATGTGATGTATCTACACCGTCCATCCATTTGGAGAGATCATTTTAGGTTATGATCCAAAGAATCAGTCAGATACAAATCTGGAGTGGACCTCACCACAGAAAACAGCGGAGATTAAACAACTACCATTAAAACTTCTAGGGGCCAAAGAAGTTTTCGATAAAGCTGATATTTGTGTTTTCCATTTGTTCATGCCTGTGTTAACTTATGAACATATTAGATCTCAAATAAACATCATGGTGGACCTAGGAAGGTTTCAACAGTGGGCTTCACTCTACCCATTGTTTTCGGTGCTGAGGTCCACTCGAGCTTTGGATATGCCTCATTCTTTGAATCATGCCTTAAAATGATCTCTCCAAATGGATGGACGGTGTGGATACATAACATACATCATGGTGGGGCCCACAAAACATGGTGACGTCACTTCAGTAGGAGTGTCGCTCCTCAACCTGTCAGTAGCTAATCCGCGTCCAGAGTAATTTCAGTGAATTCTCTGACACATCCATCATGTAGAGTGCACTTCTGATTTTCTCATCCCTCCTCATAGGATGATAATCATCTAATCAATAGCTCAGGAAATGGACACCATATTTATGATAGAAAAATTCCGATCATTCGTATGGATTTTTCATCATGTGGGGTAGATCTTTAATTGCCAATCCCTTTAAAAAGAAACACTTCGATAAGATGATCCTAACCATCAAATCTAATGTCTACGAAAATGGGCAGTCCACATTTATTATAACACAACAGAGAAGGTTCCTTCAATTATCTCAGATCCTTCATCATGTGGGGCCCACCCTTAATTGCCTATCCCTCTTAAAAAGTCATCATGGACCCCACCGTGGATGACCGGATATTGTAGGAATCCTAACCATTAACAGGTGGCAAATGGATGTAAAAGAAAGCAAACACAGCAACCGTTTATATTCAACCAAGAAAAGGCCAAATAATCTACATCAAGAGTCACTGGGAGATTCTATGCTTTAGAGGGTGAGGCCCATCATATCAACAGTCCAATCAAAAGTGGGGCTGTTAATGGGCCGTAGTCAGGCCTAAGGTTTGCACCTGAGCCTACAATAGCAGCACTTCTATTCCATATATTCAATGTGCTTCACATACTTCATTCCATTGTAAATGTCTGGCGAAGCTCATGATCAGACAGCCTGATTTTTGGGCCCCAATACATGCATAGAGCAGCACACCTGATAAATAACATGGATCTTACACAAAACCAGTGAGCGGGCCAGGCTCGGGTGGTGGTCAGGCCAGGCATTTCATCTCAGGCTAGGCTCGGGCCCACCTATTTCGGCCAATCACAGGCCATGGTCAGGTTCAGGCCTATATTTTGCTTTCCAGGCTGTGTTTGGACAGACCGCATGCCAGCCCAAGCCAGGAGACTTGCCAGCCCACCCAAAACCAGATGATAGGACCCTGAGGCCTCCGGGTTAATGATGAATGGCACAATCCAGCTGGTTGGCCCATCCCAATCATCCAGTGGGCCACCATTATGTAAAAAGAATGGATGGTTTAAAGACACTTGTGAGTGGTTTAAGGAATAGGGGGGCAGTTCCATCCAGAAGGACCGGCGGTTGGACCAAGGCAGTCCAGTTTTAATAAATTGCTTGAAGAATGCAGTCATATAACATAATAACTGAGAAATAACATCAAATTGTGTACAAAACAATCAATTTCTTTGCAGATTAACATATAAACAAGCGCAACTTATCTGATTCATACACAGGCGATTCGCCTCCTCTTTGCCATCTTTTCAATGTTCTCAGAAACCATTGCCGTTAAGTTCCGATCCTCGAATCCAAGCTCCGTCCTGATATGAACCAAGGGTTAGCATCCTTAGGTATGTTTGGGTGTTACAGCATCCCAAGGCAGATGGACTGCAATTTTGGGTCCAGAAATCACCATGTGCTCATTTTCTGCGACACCCCAAACAAGAAATACATTGTGTGCGCCAATCTTGCCTAACAAATCGGATTCCCATGCGTCCAAATGGGTGGGGGCTGGCCATGGATCAGGTTTCAGTTTCAGCTCCCAGCCCAGTAAGTCAGGTTTGGGCCTGTAAAATGGGGACAGCGGGTCAGGTTCGAGGCCTAGATTTTTGCAGAATATTCTGAACGCCCAGCTCAACCCTACAAACAAGCCTGTTTATGACGTTAATGAGTGGGCTTGGGCCTGAAATTGAATGGATTGATTAGTGAATGGGCAAGATGGGGTGCCTTTCAGGCCTGATTTCCATGCCCGCCCTAAACATGGCGCACCCATTGCCACCCCTAAGAGCCAGTCCTAAACAATGCAATGGCATGGCACGCATTGGATTTGAGTTTTTGAACCAATGGATTATTCATTTATTTATTTTTCTAAAATGGAGAAAAAGATGGTTGACTCGAAAAAGAATTGATTGCCTACTTGGGATCGAGTGTCAGCTTGTAAATTTCTTTGATGGCCGAACTCACAGCATATAGAGACATCTTCCCCACCTGCAGCAGAGTTCATGCCGAAATTAGTGAACTTCTCATTGAGGAAAAGATGGGCATTGATTTCTAGAGAAATAACAACCATGGATTTGCACAGCTACCTCTAATATCTGAAGTTTCGCTTCGTGGTCATTTGGAAGACAGCGGATTTCTTGAGCCAACTGCACGGATTGCCCCAAGCTCTCGGGAGATAGGAAATCAAGACCCAGCTGAACTGATGACTGAAAATGCAACATGGGAACAAATTGGAAATGGTACAAATGTCAGAAATGTAAGGGAAAGGGGATTGAATATGGGGGTGGTGGTTGGTTTTTACCTCAAACCTAGCCTTAGGATCTAGGGTTGAAACGGCCAGTCTGGCCCATTGCCTTCTGGGCCAGGTTGTGACAGAGGACCATGGTCAGGTAAATTATTAATAAATGGGTTGGGTTGGGGCCTAGGTTCTGTAAATTTTCTACTAAGGCTCTGCCAAGACAGAGAACAGGCCCATTTATAATGTTAATGGGGACTCTGAAATCGAAGGCCTGATTACTGAACAGGCCAGTCCGGGCCTACTTTTGGCCTGATTGTTGTGGTCGAGCTGACTCTGACCTAAGTTCATTATCTAGTGCTGAGTTTCCACGTTTCCTTGAAACTTGGAGGTGGTATTCCATTTTTGAAGGTTATCAACAACTGTGACCTCACCTGGAGATTCCTGACTTGGAAGGCACATCCAGCGGGGACGAAAATAGCCTCACCAACATGTTGTTCGAATGTCCATGGCTCTATGTCTGAGAAAGTAGAACAGTCTTAGTTTGAATCTTACCATACAGTATGGTCAGCTTAACAAAAATTTCAAAAAAAAAAAAAGAAGGCAAAGATCACCTTCATTTTTCATTATCTCAAACAGAAAGTAGAAGTACTAAATGATGCTTGATCAGAAAGTGGTATTTCTTTGTATTTGCATGACTGGCAATGGGAAAGGTGGGGTCTGCCTATGGGTATATTAAGCTGACCCCATGATGGAGGCGCCATGCTCTAATATCTTCCATATCAGATGATTATGGCAATGAATGACTAACTACAATATATATATATATATATATATATATATATATATATATATATATATATATATATATATATATATATATATATATATATATATGTCAAAGGATTTACTTGGACCATCACTTGACTACTTTCTTAAACTAATAGACTGGTGGAAACCGGCATGACCCCAAGCACAAAAAAGCCCCAAAAGCATACGGATGCAAACCCAGTGGACAAAAGCATGCCAAGCAACTAGTAGTCGAGCAGCCAAAAGCATGTCGAACGACCACACACACACACCAAAGTCAACAAATCCCATCCTCTCTCTGTGATGGTCCAAGTATATATATATATATATATATATATATATATATATATATATATATATATATATATATATATATATATATATATATATATATATATGCTTAGGCCAAAAGTATTATAAAGTAGTACCATTCAGGTTTCCAGTTTGTACGAAGGCCCAGATACGGCTTAAATGAAGATGATGATGATGATGATGATGATGATGATGATGAAGTAGTGTTCCAAACTTTTGATATTATGGCTCCATTTTAGATGGCACATGCACCAAATATCTCCCAGATAGAAATATCCTAATCCTTCACTTGATGGCTAACAAATAGATGATTAAAAAAAACAGAAATAAAAAAAATGCTTATTGTTCTACCAAAATAAGCGTGAATGTTTGACGGCTAGGAAAATCGAATCAGGGGTTTTTGGGTGCATGGGCAATCCACAGTGAGATCTATCATACCAACCATTTGGATCACTGAACTATGGGCTCGTCTATACAAAATGAAAACTCAAATGGTAATGTATAAACTTTTGGCCCAAGCATTGTATGATACTTACCTCTAAAATCAATGGTCCACATTTTTAGTACATAGTCAACCCATGGAAGAGATTTTTAGGATATTTCCCATCCACCATGGGGCACCATGTGAACAAGACAGCCTACCAAAAGGTGGGTCCATATGTACAGTTTGTTGAGCAAGCAGTTGCTTGATCAAACATTGCATATACAGAAGGTGGCCAAAGATCACTTCAAACCATTTCTTTCTTGACATAGGGAAAAAAGGAAGAAAATTGATTAGTTTCCTTACTGAATTCTTCTTTCAATTTTCTTTTATGATCATCATTCAGGAAAACAGCTTGATCATAAATAGGATGCACAACCTGAGATCCAAAAAAGAAACACTTCATATGCAGCAAAGCAATTGCATGAACTCAAATGGAATGCAGATCTGTAAAGATGAAACAACGAACTTACTGAATTGCTTTGTGAACTATCAAGATTCCCAAGCTCGCTCCAATGAATTCTCAAATACTCACTAAGCTTTGGGACATCCTGCTGACGGAAAATGTCCCAACGAGCTCCAGTACAAGCCTTTTCCAACGGAACATCCCCATTCACTTTGTCCAAGTGGGAAGAGCCAACTTTTTTGGTTTCACCTGAAGCAATTTCTATTCCTTCGCTGGCTTGGTCCTCCATTATCTCGTCTTCCTTGGCATTTAACTCTAAACCATTTTCATTCTGTTTAATTAGTTCATCAGGTGCCAAATCAGGTGACTTATTGCTCTCATCGGAACTGATTTTGGCGTCAAGTATATTCTCATCTACTACTGATTCTTTTGCATCGGACTCCCTGAAAGTTTTCTGTATCTTCTCAATCTTCGCTCGCTGCCAACCTTGAAACTTCACTTCAGCTGTGTGCATCAACAGGTAAACCTACAAAGAGTTTGTAAAATATAAGACCCTGCCAACCATTTGCATTTCCAAGCATTCCACACAGATGGAAGGTTCATGGTACTGACTGCTGCCTTTCCATGATTTCCAGGTCCTAACTTACATAGGGGCTAGCACTGACACATGCAGCTTACAGTGGACAAAGAAATTAAGAGAAAATCTAATTTGATGAAATTCGATTAAAATCCTTTATCTTTTATGGCATAAGTCAGACAGACCTTCAAAAGATTTGAGATTTAAATATTTGAGAATGGCATGGCTGCAATATTATGCAAACTGAGCAAGAAGAGTTGCTGCACACATTATCTCTCACCATTTAAAGATGGATGGCGAGAATCTAGCAGCATTCCAAATTCCAAATATGTACTTTGAAATGCATATTCAGATTCCCAAATGCCATTTTCTGTAGAGGGAGATATGTGCCCACAGACTCCTGGTGCACACTTACCACAGAAACTTTTCCCATTGAGGTCCAAGTGACATTTCCATTTTTTCTTCTACTGTGTCCAAGTTCCCTTGTCTTTTTGTTTTGGTTTCTTATGCATTAGGTGTGTTGCTTTGCATTTAGCGTTTTATATTCCTGTTTTAGTTGAGCACTCTCCCGCAGTTGACATGCTGCGGCACTCAAGAATAAGTGAGTTCTTTACCAGCATAGGGATCTCATTTTCCTCTTGAGTTTGTGACTGTACTATTCAAATCGAGTCTTTTCCCCTCGATAGATGAGAAAACAATTATTCAAAGAGAAAGGTTTACAAGACATACACAAAGTTACAAAAAAGTCAATATGAACATGAGATGGAGGTGAAAAAATTAAGACAATTAAGAACATGGATGTGAAAACACCAGACCAAAACTGAAAAAAAAAAAGAAAAAAAGAAAAAAAAGAAAGAAAGAAAGAAAGAAAAAGAAAAGGAAGAGAGAATTTGAGTATATTGATTGATAGAAGCTACAAGAGGGACTAGCTTTAGCAGACGAGTAACCAAAGGAAAAGAGATCTCCTGATGCTTAAATAAACAACCAAGCCTCTTCAGCAACTTATTGGTAAGCTTATAAGTTTAATATCTGATGCATGGCCCAACCTGGATGGGCTGTACATTATGTTAGTTTGTTGTGAGGGAGGGCCCCACCACGGAAGCTTGCTACTAGGTCCCTCAAGCATCACCTATGCATTGCAGTATTGCACTGCCCTGGCACACTCCTAAATAAAATACCAAAAGGAGTAAGAAGAGAGAAACCTAGAATTTAAACATAAGCTTGACTTTACATATCAATACAAGGATGAGCATCAAGGCATCTTTTCTTGACTTGCTATTCTTTCAGGGTCTTATCGATTATTCGATCGATTATTCGAATCACATTGCACTCAACAAATACAAATTCGAGTGGGTGGTAACTAATAAATATGTATATGGCAAACTGATCCTAGAATTATAGTATGAGTATGGCACGTGCGGCTAGGTGGGTGGCAGTTGGAGTGGTTTTGAATGGTACGCTCCCCATCTCACAGTTTCCGATGTTTTGGCCCACTGGAGCTTTAGATATGCCTCATTTTTTCGCCACCCAACCTAACTTGAGCCGCCGAAACTGATAGATGGAGTGGATGTCACAAATATATCATGGTGGGCCCCACGTGGTTTTTTGTTGGACAGACTTCTTAAGGGTTATGTCATGCGCAGGGAATATGCAAAAAGGAGAGGAAACAGTGCGGCCTAACCTCATGAAAAACGGGAATTATGGAAATATCCTGGTTGAAGGGCCAGAGATAGCAATATTCTTTTCGTTTTAAAATCTAGTGACAACTAATTGCAGGGGGAAAAACGCCAACTGCCTTTTCACGTTATAGACAGTAGAGATAAGATAGGATGAGAATATTATCGCTAGCACACCTCAGCAATACGAAACCAGTGGGAAGTTGCAAGACTTTTGGATATCGACGATATTATCACAATGTATCGACAACAGTACCGCCGATGCATCGTTACTGACAACAACACTTGGGTTTTCTAAAAAAAACAAAAACAAAAAAACAAAATACAAAATTGCATTTTCTGTCAAATGTTCCACTTCTAAATCACTTGTCAGACAGCGCATATTTTAGGACCTTATATAAAGGAAACTTATTAAGTGCACTTTTTTTTGTTATCTTTTGATTTCTAAGTGTGTAATGATGTCTTTTTTTAACATCCCCTGAAGTTTCCTTGTAAAATTTGACCAATTTCCCAATATTTCCCAAAAACAGCAAAACAATACTTGATACAGCTGATATTTCCCAAGCGATAACCGATATGTTTCCATATCCCAAGGGTGCGATACATCTATCAATACTGATATTGAAAACATTGGCTATATATAACTATGTTGCCAAGAAATGCCAATAAGTGCCTTCTAGTACAGAGAAAGCTCTTTAAGAGTACATGAACCCTTAAAGGTCAAAATGAAGAGATAAAAAGGAAGATGGAGAGCCTGTTAGATGCTTTCCATAAAAAAAAATGGCACACAATATCTTGAATATTTAAAAAACTAATAGCCATTCAAAACATATCTTTGAGACATTAAGATCATTATTCACATGATGTACCAAACAAGAAAAAAAAAATGAAATGAAATGAAAAGGCAAGTGCTTACAATGAAGGGATGGTAAAAAATCCTCCTAGAAAATGCAGTGAAAAATATAGCAGATGTTTTTCTCTAAGTTGAACTACAAAAGAATCAGCACCTACCACATCACCCATATTTATATCCAGATTGTTCACAGAATCACCTCTACCAAGTTCTTCAGAGGTCCCATAAGCAATAAAAATTTTAGGTCCCACATCAGCCTGCAGAGAAGCATGGGGCAGCTTTGCAGCAAGGTTTAGAAGACCCCACTTCGAATGAATATACTCAAGCAATGGCAATTTACTGATAAATTCAGGTCTCCGGTACAATAAAAACTCTTCCAAGGCACTTGGAGGTGGCCAGTTCTTCAATTTTAACATTTCTGGCCAACCATTTTCATGGATGCGCCCTTCTGAATATCCTTTAATGAACTGGCCGAGTTCAATATCAACCTGTCAAATGTCGAGACATTAATAAAAGACCATCAGAAGGTTAATAACATGGATACATAATGTATGGCTGCATTGTAGATGTAAGCAGTGTATGTTGTTATGTTGTTTTCTGCTAATAAGATTTTATTAGGGGGAGAAAATAGGATTTTCATTTTGCTTGATCCTTATGACCATAATTAAGATGATTAGTAACTCCAAGGATGCCATACGCCAATAACAGAAGAAGTAACCATCAAATTACACCTAACCAATGATGCATTGACGATTCAATGACTAAACTCTTCAATTGAGAGACCAATGTTCGTGCCACAATTCAAACCAAACTAAGACACTATAGCATATATATATATATATATATATATATATATATATATAGAGAGAGAGAGAGAGAGAGAGAGAGAGAGAGAGAGAGAGAGAGAGCTCACAAGGTAACTCAAGTGGAAAGTTATTTCAAAAAGTAACTCATGTGGACATTATTTTTAGGGCTTTTATTTTAACTGCACATCAGTGACATGGTCATTCTTTATTATTTTTGTATTTTTATTAGGCTTAATGACTTGGGTTTAAATTGTTTAACTAGTTTCTAGTTTCTTTCGGTTAGAGTCCACTTATAATTATATTGGTTTGCAACTTGGTTTTAGTAGAGGAATTTCAGTGATATTTAACATTAGGAATTTCTAATTGTACTGTGTTACCTGTTTGGACTACAGTTAATAGTTTCAAATAATCTATAAATAATTTCTTGAATGAACATAGAACATACTTTTGATTGTTGAATAGAAGGCATTTTTTTTATTTTCTTTTCGCTGTGAAAGCTTTCACAATTGAGAGCTCCTACTACATCAGTGGATATCAAAGTAAGATCCCTTGGTGAAGAATTGTGACTTTGGCATCTCCCAAGATATCAAAAAGGATTCTTCTCGCTATTATAAGCATGACTGTGACCTTGCTCTCAAAAGTAAAAATACTACTATTTATCAAAAAGGAAAACGAAATTATTTTTTTGAAAGATGATAATTTTATTAAGCCAAAGCCTGAAAGAAAACATGAGAGAAGGAAACAAGAAAAAGAACAGGAAACAAGGAAAAAAAAAAAAAGGAAAAAAACCTAGAAAACAAATCTAAAAGAAGGAAAAAGATTACAACAATAGCCAACCACCTGGCTGGAAGAGGGACTAGGGCTTCGCCCACTACTACAACCAACTCAAGGGACCTGATGTTGGAATAGAAGGATGACTCTGCTGAAAACTACAGCAGCCGAAAGACTCTTGTTGTGGAAGCATTGCTTCACTTAAAAACCCTTTGGTTGTGTTTCACATGTCGAGTTGGAAAAAGGTAGTTTGGAAGGCCATGGAAGAGGCTAAATGCTGTCCCATATTCGATACCCATGGTGGAATGTTTTATTGATTAGGACAGAACCCTCATCTTCAATGAAGATGTGGATGAAGAAAAAACAGTACAAAGCAAGAAAAATACCTACAAAATGGTTTTGCAAAAGGTGAGGAGGTAGGACTCCTGCGATGTAACCATCAAAATCTTGAGGAAAACAAGGATTTCTTCTTTGTTCCAAAAGCGGTAAGAGAAGGTAAGTTATATAACAGAAATCAGAAATCCCTACACTTACTGCTAAGGCACCATGATTTGTTATTATGGGAAAATGATTACCTTTACCTAGAGAGACCTCAAATGTATCACATTTGCCGATGGAAGATTTGGTTTTAAGAACAAAAGTAGATATAGTTTTCATATTTTGCAATCACATGAAAGGCAGGCCAAAGGGTAAGATGGACCATCATCATCGACTTTAAAGAAGTCAACAGAAAATGGATGTATGGAAAATCAAGCCAGCAATGATGCCAAAGGCATTCGAAACTCAAGCATGAGTTCTCTTCAATATGGGGAGAATTATCCAGCCACAATCAGACAGAACTGCACTGCACAAGAAAAGAAGTCCGCTTCACAAAATAACTTCATTTTGAAATTATTTTCAGGGGTTCAATTTTAGCCACAAGTCAGGGACATAACTCCCACTTTATGACTCTTATAGTCATTCTAGATTTAAAGATTAGAAACAAATATAGTTGCAGTATCTTTAGGATTTGGTTTTAATTGTTTATAGTTCATTACATCCTTAAGGGTTTCTTTTTGTTGGAGTCAGTTTCTAATTATATTGATTTCTTACTAGTTTCTAATTATATTGATTTCTTACTCAACTTTCGTTGAGGGATTTAGTAATCTTCCGAGTTAGGGAGTACAAATTGTCTTGGACTTCCTTTCTGAAGTATGAATAAAGTTTTTTAAAGAGATGAAGTAGTTCTTTTCTTTTTTATGGTCTATAAGTCGTCATTTTAGGTTCAACATAATTCAGATTTTTACGATTTGAATAAACTTCAGTTATATGATGTTGTTGTGTGAAATCTCTGCATTTGAGAATTTTCAGTTGCATCAGCATGTGTAGGAACTTAATTGAGCTTTCATTCATGGTACACCATACAATTGCCTTTAAGTAGTTCATTTACAACCAGTGTTCAAAATATCGCTGATAGTACCGATAATATCAGCTGATATTATCTGTATCGGTGAGATGCCAATGATTTAAATAAGATAATATATCAGTTGATATTATAAGTATCTCAGGTCAGCAATATGAAACAACCAGGGAATTATAAAATTCCACAATATCACCGACAATTTTATCAATGATAACACGCAATATTTCAAAATATCATGAGATAACATCAAGATTCCTTTAAGTTCTCCAGTATCAACACATATCAATGATATTGAGGCAACGCGTGGGAGGTGAAAAAACTGAAAAATATAAATAAAAACTCGTTTTTCGAGGAATCTTCTTGGGAGAATCTCTCTGTGTTATGTATTGGGTTGCTTCCTTTTTATTTTGGGTGTATTTTTTGTGTTTCGGTACTTGAATTGTATGATTTATGAATTATATGAACTAATTTTGGATATAATTGCAACACTTCTGTCTACTTTAGGACCCTACACAAAGGAAACTTATTATGCATACTTTTTTTTTGGAATGTTCTAAGTGTATAAACAAGTCTCTTTTATCGTCTCTTGACGTTTCTTTTTGAAGGATATATAATCATTTAGTCAAGCAACATCTCCAGAAGTGGCATTGAAAAATTCCATCATTTTCCTAATGTTTCCTCAAGCAACAATAAAATTCCCCAACACATGCGTTACTCCCCATGTGCATACCAATATGTTTCTGTATCCCAAGGGCGCAATACATGCATTGATAATAATATTTAAATCATAGGTGATAACACAATTTACAAGCTATCGTGGTTTTTTTTTTTTTTTTTTTTGAACAAGCTATTGTTGATATCTCCCGATATTAAATATCAACAACAACCTTTTGAATTAAATACGCCAATAACATCGCTAATATTATTGCAAATTAATCCTCAAAAATATCACTAATATTATCTATAATATCAACGATACCAATGTTAATGCCTATGAAATCCTAGAAAATAAACAATTAAAAAACAGAAAACCCAACTTTTTCAAATTTTGGGAGGGATTTCTTCCTAAAGGTGTTTTAATTAGTGCACTATATGTGCTGAATTATTGCATCATTTCTTAAATATTAGTGCACTAAAATCATATTTATTAATTAAATATTTTCATCCAACAACACAATTTGGGCCCCTATACAATGGAAACCTAGTGTGTGTGCGCGCGCGCGCACGTGTGTGTGTGTAATAATATTTGGAGCCCTATGTAATCATGTCGTTTTTAGCATCTCCCAAAGTTTCACTGAAAAATTCCACCATTTTCCTAATGTTTCCCTCAGAAAGTGATACATTTCCTCAGTATCTGCGATATTATAGACTATATTGATATATGTTCCGTTAGCCAAGTGTGCAATACATATAACAATAACGATACATAAAAATTTGCGTATCACTTCGATATGCAGAACTGCCCTTCAGAGCATCTATTACATGATGTTTAATATTCGACATCTCCGTAGAGGCATCAAACATGCTCAAGCTTACTAGTCTGCATCTCCAAACCAAATCTCAGTCCTTTTTCCAATAATAAAACTACTCTGTAATTTTAATGTTGCAATTGATAGAATTTCTGTGATTTGTGGGTTCTGAAGTCCTTTTGAGGTTTAATATGCAGACCTCGTTGTTTGATATTACCAATCAAGCTTTATAGTTTCGAGACTCCCTCAAACCAAGGTATGTCCATTCTTAAAGATTTTATTTGGCATCTTCTATCAGTTCTCATCATAAAGAGAAATAGTAAGTGTTAACATATTAGTACTAATCTAGCACTTGCCTATCTTGATGCTTAGCTGTTATAAGAACATATAAATGTTCAAAATTCCCTAGTATTTCTACTCACAGAATAAAAATGGAACTCAATTCACAGAAACAAACAAGCCAGAGAAACATGATATTCTCACTTGCACAGTGACCATATACATTTTGCTTTCACCATCAAAGCTCTGAAGTCAAGCATATCATCAGCCACAAACAGGCATCAAACGGCAGTGGTAAATATTAAAAATATGAATATAGCTGCCTAATCACGAGTATACCTCAGACCAATCCAAGCAATCTATAGCCTTAACAATCCGATTATCTTCTTTCATTTTCTCATCTGCAGTTTCTCGTATCTCTCTCCATATAATCATTGGATCCCAGATAGAAGCCGATGCACAATCAAACACATGCTTAACAACAATAGGTTCTCCCCTACCCCAATGCTTTTGAAAATGGCTGATGCCTTCAAGCTTGATATCTTGAGATGCAGGGCAATACAGGAAATTATCACTGCTATCCTCCCTGCGAGAGCACTGGCATAGCTTAGAGTTGCCTAACCCACCAGATTGAGAAGCTGTTGTCCCGATGCAAGAAAAGCATGACTGGAAACCATCAACATCATAAACCTTACAACCGTTGACCATTTCCTCTGTATTTTTCACCAGCTTTGCAACCCAGTTCATTTTAAAAATGCGCCTTAGGGTTAACGATCGGCAGCCACAGCCACCAGACTCCTTTGGGGGGCACGGAATACTACCATCGCTGTTGGCTTTCCAATCAGGAAATAGATGCGATATATCTAACATACCCTTGCCTGCAACATTTGCAATACTCTGTTCACCACCTGTTAATGCTTCAGACAATTTTGGCTGCTTTGCCGAAATGGCCACGTCTTGGCTCTTCTCAATGACCTGATTTTCTGCAGGTTCTCCTTTTATGCCGACCTGAGATGCCCGTCGAAGATCCCGGCAGCAAGCAAGGCATAAATCGTAGAAGCAATTTCCACAGTGTCGATGATAATCAATAATGGGTATCTTACAGCAATCACTGGGGGGAAAAAAAAACATTCCGCTAGATTAGATGTTGCCCCAATATGAAGCATGTATACACACACGCACTCCTAATGTAAATAACGATATTGGGTTTTCCACAAGCCAGTAAGAATTTTAGAAGGATACCAGCACATTTGCTCATCTGCATGAATCTTAGCCCTGGGAATATCTGTCCTGCTTCCTGGTAAGACAACACAAGTTGGACACATCATGCACAGCCATGCAATATCAAGAGGAAACCCTTGCATCATTTCGAAAAGGTCATCAGAGTCTCAGACACCTCTTACCATGAGCCCTGGTTTCCACCTCCAGTTCAAAGGACTGCTCAGAATGAATTTGCTTTAGCACAGGAAGAACTAGAGACAGGAGGTGGTGTAGATATTGCAACTTATCCAGGCCAGCTATCTCCTGTAACCTGATCTGCAGACAATTACATACAATCAACAAAAGAATAGCTTCCCCAGGGAAGAAAAGCACTGCCGGCAGCTCAGAGAACAATCATCCATCTTACCCACTCACAGAGTTGGATCTAGTGAAAATTACAGAAATCTTCCTAAGTGTCAGGAAATAACAGAAAATGGATTTGTTTTTATTAGAAAATAAAATACCTTTATCAAATTATCTCCGCGTAAGCACATTTTGCAATTACAGATGCCGCGGCAAGCCGGGCAGACCCTCCGGATCTCCTCTAATGAGATATCAGGGTACCTAAGTAAATGAAACAGATAATCAAAATAATGCTTAAAATGCTGCTTCCATCTAAAAAAAATATCTCTACGTTTCAATCACTGAGAAATAAAATTCTTCAATACCATAATGAAATGAAACCATATCCATACCATCTAAAAATGCAGCTATCGCAGTAACCCTTCCTATCACATCTCAGACACTGGATGACCGTTTCTCTATCAGTCCTTCGACATTGATGGCAAGTTGGCCTGTCATCCTCATCAGAAGAGTCCGTGCTTTCACTAGATTGTTCCTGAGATGCCATGACATGTTCAGTTAGTGAGACAGAAACGAAATCATGCAAAGAAATGACAGCACCATGGCAGCACCACCCACCCCTAGATCATCGTCATCAGAGAGATTCTGAAATTTATTTCTAGATGAATCCACAGCAAAAGGGGATGTCTTGTAAGCATGGTTCGTCTGGTAATCATCCATCTGTGCAATGTCTCTTTGTGAATCATCATTTGATCTCTGAGGAGTACGGATAGACAAGCTTCTCATTGACAATGTATCGGGAGAATAATAAGGTTGGCTTTTGGGCACCTTTTCCTTGTACTTTTTATTGGAGACAGCAGTAGGAAATTCCCCACTGCTTGCATTCATGAGAGAGAGATCTAATTCATCGTTCTTACTTTCCAAGTAAATATCGCTATCATCAATCGGTTTTCTCTTGGCCTTCTTCAAACTAGCTCGTAATGCAGAATTTGCTGCTCTTTTCTTTGCTTGAATGTAATGTTTTTCACATACAGTTTTATCCGGCATAGACAATGCACTACATCTCCATTGCTTTCCATCCGACCTCTTACAACGCAAATCTTCAGGAATACCCACGTTATCATCAATGTTACCAGATGTAGATATTGGAAGATCCATTATTTAGCATGCACGAGGACAAATGACTAATACCAAGTGAAACTAAACCCATTCCATCTAATGAAGATCTCCACTATAAATGGTATAGTAATAAGGGATCATGCACCAGAATAGCACTCTTCAACACACCAGCCCAGCTGCCACTTACAGTTACGATCGGACGGTCAGTCTCTTATTAGCCCAACTTCAGCCAGTGCTATAGACTTTGAAAAATCCAACTTCCGTAGGTTATTTTGCATGTGAACTATAACTGGGCCAAATAGCAACCATTCATCAAGATCAACCTGCACATACACAACCAAAAAAAGCTGTTTTTCAACAAGTTGCCACCTAAAAAATGCTGTGCTTGATGAAACTGGTAGAAAAGGAAACAGAAACAGCATGCCTTATAAGAAATTATAAACAGAACACAACAGCAATAACCAATCATGCTTTAAAAATAATATTTTCCATTGGCAATGCCTAAAAACTTTGCCTTCTCTCTATTTTACATCCTTTTCCACCTTAATATAAATTATAAATATCCAAGAACAAGCAGAAAGAATAAACAGAGTACATGGAAAAGAGAGCAGATAAATAAAAAATGACAAACCATGAATTTGTTTCAAAATAAAAAAGCCTAAGAAACACCAGCATCTCTATTCTATGAATGATTTTTTGATACAAGCCTGGAATGTAGAAAATTTCAATGTATCGCATGTTATCATCAATGTATCACAACTTATTGATGTTGTTGCAATGTATCGCAACATTATAGTCAATTTCTCTTTGTAAAGTTCCTGCGTATCGACGATATTTGTCAATATCGACAGATATCGCTGATACTTCACAGGAACCGACCGCATTTCTCCCAAAACCCATTCTACCTCATTTTTTCTCCATTTTCTTTCAATCTTTCCCCTTCTAAACATATTCTAGGTGGATTTTGGTCAGAACTCTGCAATATTTTTGTAGAAAAACATCAATTTCAAACGGAATCAAGATTTGAAAGGATTTGGGGCCAGTTCTCATTCAGTAAGTTACTTTGCATTTTGAACCTTTTCTTCTAAATCATACAAAATCAATGTGAAAAGATTAGAAATCCTTCATTTTTCATGTTTTGCATAGAAAATCAAGGATTTAAACCTTTGATTTCGAGATTTGAAGGTAGGTGGTCTAATTTGAGGGAAATTGGAAAAAATTCAAATATCCACAATTTCTCCCAAATTGCTTGCAATCTTACACTCCAAACACGAAATCAAACATGTATGAGGCCTGATCTACTGATTCATAAAGTTTTTGTGAATTTTCAAAAGAAAAAAATATTTTTAATTAAAAATAATAAAAAATTATTAAAATATAATTCTTTTTGGAATTTCACTTTTTCAGCAGTCAATTGAGTCCAATTTCATAGTATTTAGGAGTGTTGGATGAAATGATCATCATATACACTCTAATTTCAAAATTTGAGGGTAGGAGGTCCGATTTGGAGGAAATTGAGGAAAATTCAATATTTCCCCAATTTCTCCCAAATTGGTTGCAATCTTACACTCCAAACATGAAGTCAAACATGTATGAGGCATGATCTATTGATTCATGTACTTTTTTTTTTGGAAAAAAAAAAATTTTTTTAATTAAAAAATAATAATAAATTAAATTTTTTTATTGTATTGGTTGTGTTTCCATCTCATGTCTTCTTACATCTACAATTGTTATGAATTCACTTTGAATATAAAAGCATCAGTTCAGTCAAACAGAACATATCTTAGGACCCTGTGCACTTTTTTTGTGATGTTATGATTTAAAAGTTTGCATCAAGGTCTTTTCTTATAATCCGTGAAGTTTCATTGAAAATTTTGACCAATTACCCAATGTTTCCCCATGTTTCCCAAAAAGTGCGATGCATTACCCAATACAAACGATATATCCCATGTGATAACCGATACATATCTGTATCTTAAGGGTGCAATACGTAACGTGATGTCAATACGATAAACACCGATTGCAACTAAAGCCCAGAGAACACCAACCAACCACTTCGGTCGGGGACATTATAACACAAAACCCAATCAAATACATCTAACTTCACCTCTCAAAGACGTCCTCAACCACCCTGCTTTTGTTCCGAAAATTCTAGTTGTTCCTCTCCCCCCAAAGAGCCCATAATACAGTACGCAAAGATAACCTCCACACTGCCCTCTCTTTTCTCCCTGCCCCCTCTTTTCTCCCTGCCCCTCCCCCATGCCAGGCAAGGAGGAGACCCTGGATGGATCCTAGCACCACCTAAGGAATATTAAAGAGGCAAAAAACCTCTCCCATGCCTAATGAACAAACGCACAACGGATGAACAAGTGGTTCACCAATTCCACATCCCTCAAGCACATGATGCAGCCCTTGGGGATAACCATCAATCTTTTTTGCAAATTGTCTAAGGTGAGCACCCTATTCCTTCCTGCTAGCCATGCAAAAGCCGCTCCCTTGGGAGGAGCCTCATAGAGCTAGACATGGGAGGTATGACTGCAAGTCATCTTTAGAGAAGATTCGATCAACAACCTGTAGAAAGAGCGCATAGAAAACCGACCCAACTTGACCTTAGATGACCACATCGAACCCCTCTCACTCACCAGAAGCTTGAACCGATGGAGCCTCTCTAAGAGCCGAATAAACTTCTCTGTCTTCTCATCAGTCAAATTCCTCCAACACAGAGGGGACAAAACTACCACATCGCCAGAAACGGAGAAGCAAGTCCGGCTAGCCTCAGAAAATCTGGCTAGAGAGTGCTCTCTTTAATCCACAAATCACCCTAAAAGCGGATCCTCTTCCAATCACTGCAAGAGCACCAAACTCGCTCCTTAAACTTGTTCGCTAGCCTACACACCGCCTTCCAATCATCGAAGCTCCACAGACTAATGAATCCTTCACCCACCAGCCCCCTTCCTGAACACCATATTTGCTAGCAATCACCTCCCTCCACAACCTCCCTTCTTCCGCCCAAAACCCCCACAACCATTTTCTTAATAAAACATAGTTCTTTTTTAAGGTAAAGATCATTTTATTAAAAGAGTGCTGAGATGGCGCACAGACCAACCAGCCCAATCAAGCAAAAAGAAGATTACAATCCCTTAAAGTAACTATACATGAGGCCCATTCAGCCACATAGGATTTTGCCCTTCAAATAACATGAGAAACAGAGCTACTTATATTGTTGAAACATCTCCCGTTTAACAGCCATCGGCGCCAATCTCCACTTAGCCCTAGCTTGCTTCCCGAAATTCATCCCATGGCATGACATAGACAAACTTGCCACCAAGTTTGGCATCACCTTCAACACACTAAATGAGCTAACAAGGCTAGGCCAAACCAAACGTGTGAAGGAGCAGTGAACAAACAAATGGTCCATTGATTCAACACCTCCCATACACATTGCGCATATATTGGGAATAACCATACTTCTTTTATAGAGATTATCAATGGTCAATCCCTCTTCCTCCCTACTAACCACGCAAAGGCCACCACTTTCGAAGGAGCCCCATTATGCCACACCTTTGCGGTCGGAACCTAACTCTCCAGTCTCCACCTATACTAAGCGGAATTCATTTGCTCCAAATTCCTAATTCATGCTCATTCATGGAACGGCTTGCGCACTCCTTCCAATCTTAAAAGATGAAACTTCTTTCTTTATGTTCCTTGCAACAAAAGCTCCCATCCGAGCCTTTCCAACCTACCCAGCCCGGACAATGGGCATATGAAGAGAAATAAAGTAGAGCGGCATGTTCGGGAAGGTTGCTTTAATTAGAGTAATCCTGCCCCCTAGAGAGAGATGTCAGCTCATCCACCTGGACAGCTTCTGTTCCACCCTTTCAATTACCTTATCCGATAAGTGTTTAGTGGACTTACCAATGCATAAGGGAAGCCCAAAATACAACAATGGAAACCCTACCCTACACCTAAAGACCTCTGCCACCCTAGTTGCCTCTTCGTTAGAGATTCGAATACCCAACAATTCACTTGAGAATATTAACCTTAAGACCATAGAACACTTTAAAACATCTCACTATTTTTCTCAATGTCCACCATAACAACATCCGCATTACAAAAGAGGATCGTGTCTTCGGCCAACTGAAGATGAGAGATCTGGAAGCCAACGTTCTCCACCATGAAATCACTGATCAACCCAATAGATTAACCTCTAGCCAACATCTTACTTAAAGCCTCAACAACCACAAACAGGAAAGGAGAGAGCATATCACCCTACCTCAAGCCTCTTGATGCCTTAAAAAAAGCCTTCAAGAGACCCATTGGTTAGAATGAAGAATTTAGCCAATCAATCACAAGCTTGGATCCAAGCCCTCCATTTATGCCTGCAAACCAGCGTCCTCGATAGATAGTCAAGGAAATCCCAATTTACAAAGATGTATGCTTTTTCAATGTCCAACTTACAAACGATATTCTTTTCCTTTGTTCTAAATTGCGAGTCAACACATTTGTGGGCTATTGATGTACTATCCAAGATTTGCCTCCCCATCACAAATGCACCTTCGGGTTCAAAATGACATTTTAAAGGATCGCATGTATTTTAGAGGCCAAGATTTTCGCTAAGATCTTATAGGGACTCCTAATCAGAATGATCGGCCTAAAATCCTGCAAGCATTCCGCTCCTTCCACTTTTGGAATAATGGCAATGAATGTAGCACCCTTTCTTCAACAAAATCCGACCTCTCCCAAAATTTGGCCAAAAGCTAATCAAGTCATCATTTGCTAGGTCCCAAAAACCTGGAAAAAGAAAAAACCAACAAGTGGTCATGCAAACCCGGAGTCCTGTCCCCCACTCCCCCTCCAACGAATACAACGCTGCTTTGATCTCCTCAACTAAGAAAGGCTTCTCAAGACCATTAGCTTCCTGAAGAGATAATTGGTTAAAGTAGTTGTTATCTAGCCGCAGCCTCACCCAACCTTCATCCAAAAGCAAATTCTTATAAAACTGCACTATAGACTCGCAAACCTGAAATTTACCTTCTACTCTTCTTCTTTCTACCATCACATTATGATTGTTTCTTACCCTAGCGCTTGCAATTCTATGGAAATATCTAGTTTTTTTTTTTCTCCTTCCTTAAGCTAGGTAGCACGAGAATGTTGCCTCCACTTTATCTCCTCATCCTTCAAGCGATTCAAATATTCAAGGGAGAGGTTGGCTCTAGCAACCCTCTCATCCTCCGACAATTCCCCAGACGTCATGAAATGAATGGAGTGTATCATTTGAAATAAGCAGAAAGACGCACATAAATTGGAAACATAGAAAAAATACATTGATTGGTTCATAAAGGCAATGGGAAAAACACATCTGACTATTAGGCAATGTAGCCAATCAAAGTACATTCTGATACCTTTTCCTCACACGATTTTAGATGGGGAGGCTTAAATAAACGATGTCTTTTCTTCATTGTTTGCAAATTCAAATGAGGATATATCCCTGAGTCGACACACTATAAGGTGGCCCACAAGATGACAACATATAGTTTAATGGAGCGGTAAATTCAGATGTGGTAGCAGGCAAGTGTCCATTTCAAAATGTTACCAGGTATAAATCTTAGAAGTGGGAGAGTGAGAGCGAGTATGAACTGTGACTTGAACCAGGGCATGACATTTGCATAGCAGTTAGTGAATTAAGTGAAAACATTGCTTCTATAGGTTTTTTTTTTTTTTACCAAAAGTACCACCATTGCTTTGCTAAGTGGATTTAAGGTAGTGAATTCTTGTTTCTAAGGAGTCAGCGTTGAACCAAATCTCATTAGATGGCATCTCAAAATCTCCTTCAATAACAATCCGATCCCTTCTAATTCTGCTCCTTCAGTAACAATCCCCCTTCTCACAAATAACAAGAATTGCGTTAAAAGATAAAGAAATTTGTTTTCACTTTTGTTTGCCTTTTCGTTTCTTCTTTTCAACTAAAATTGCCACGCGCACACAACCTAATTCTTAGCCAAAATGTAGGCCCTGTCATTCATGTTCCTCCCTACGTAAGTCAAATAATATTCAACAACGAGGAAATGTGCCAAATCGCATTACAGATGAGCAATAGATAAGGAGAAGTTTCTTCCTTCAACACAACTATCCATTTAATGGCATGTAGAGAGTTGCATTCCACAATAAGAGGTCTGAAGAAGTCCTTAGAGAATAGGGTTATCAATGTCTACCCAGAACCACGGGAACCCATGGCATCTCTGGTTCAAACTGATCTAGATCCTAAAATCAGAACCATCTAAAAATCAGGTTGGGTTCAGTCCATTTTGGACCCCTTCAAGAACCACATCACGTATTATACTAACCGAGCGTGCACCCCCTAAAGAGGAAACCTTTGATTCTCTGGCAGAGTGGCATGGATGAAATGTAGGCACTTAGAAATTACGTAGAAATTTCATGTAGCATGCAAGTAAGTCCAATTAAACTGTTCAAACTATGGTTTCCAGTTTATATGTATCATGAACCAAAAATTATGCATATTTGATAATCTGATTATTGGATTGCAGGCATTTATTAGATGCTTAAAAATGAAATACAAGTGCAGAATTTCAACAAGAAAGCATCCACGAGTGTTAGGATTATTCAACCAATCTGATTTTGGGATTGTACCTTAACGATAGTGAGTTCCATAACTTTGTCGGTCTAATTTAAGGTAATGTATGCCAAATGTTCAATTTCCATGTGCCTGAGTATCAAGCATCGTGCTCAGCCTGAGTATCATATAACCCCCCTATATATAAAATGCTAATATAACTAATCGAGAGTTTGGAGTTATTCAATGCTTTGGCATGGTCATGTTGTTGAATTGTAAGCATTGAGAAATCTTAGAAATGGCTTACATTGACCCAAATTAAACCATCCACATTGTCGGAGACAATGTAAACTGTGGAGACTCAACCCGAACAGAACTGAACCCATCCCATCGACAGGCCCCAAGCATAGAAAAAATCTCCTTCTCAGGAATTTCACAGTTTGGGATTTTGTTGGGAGATCTTCAAATTTTGGGTTTTTTCCAGGGATATTATCTGTAAAATCTCGCTAAAAATAAAAATAAAAATATTTACTACAAATTAATAAATAAATTTAAACTTTAATTATACACTAAATTAGTTAAAAATTTAAATGATTTTCATGATAATATCATGATAATTTTTCAATAAAATCATCATCATAATCATCTGAGCCTTATCCCAA
The DNA here is from genome assembly GCA_003013855.2 of Liriodendron chinense. NCBI lineage: Eukaryota > Viridiplantae > Streptophyta > Magnoliopsida > Magnoliales > Magnoliaceae > Liriodendron > Liriodendron chinense. The sequence continues at coordinate 10,174,363 of ML058484.1, read as the reverse complement.
TTAATTGGGGTCAACTACATGAATCTTGTTCCACCATTCCACTCAATCAAATGCCAAGCCTTCAATTAGACCATAGCTCATCAAGTATTTTCTTACTACCTCTATCCATATCCTTTTGAGGCCTTCCCCTTACCCTTTTAGAGCCGTCAACATGTACCAACCCAATCCTAACAGTGCAGTTCTTGGTCTCCACTTCACATGACCAAACAATCTAAATCTACTTCCCCTCATCTTATTACCTATTAGTACTACTCCTAAGCATTGTTTTCCTATAAGTGCCAACGGATGTATCGTACCCTTGGGATACAAAAACATATTGGTTATCGCATGGGAAATATTGGATGTATCACGTAACGCATCGCTGTTTTTGGGAAACGTTGGGAAATTAGTCAAATTTTTCAATGAAACTTCAGGAGATGTTAAAAAAGACATCATTACCCAGTTAGAACTCATAACGTTACAAAAAATGAGAATGAATAATAGGTTTCCTTCGCATAGGGTCATAAGCTATACGCTGGCTGACAGAACAAAAAATTGATGCAATTATATCCCAAATAAGTTCATCTCATTCAAGTATCCTATAACTAATTCAGATTAAACCATCCAAATTACAGGTCTCGATTTAGATGTATGGTGAAACAAAAAATTTACACTTATTCATTCATCTGACTATTAGATTAGTGGGCTAACAATTTGGACTGTCTAGATTGCCATAGTTACTCCCATTTTTTATATGGTGCTAAACTAATGTGGTAGTTTATTCTAGATAAGAAAAGAGAAAAACTTTGATACTCTAGCAAAGTGTAATGGACAATATATGGCCACTTAGAAATTGCAGACATGGAATTCAAGTAGTCAAATGAAACCATCCAAATTATGGTACCTAGTGTAGATGTATTATCAACCAAAAGTTAGGCTTATTTGATTTTTTATTGTTGGATTAGAGACATTTATTGGACGATTAAAAGTGAAATATATCCAACGGTCTTATTTCCACAAACAAGGAATCATGAATCAGAGATTAGGATTATTCAACCAATCTGATCTTTGGGTCGTGATTTTGCACCAGTGGGCTGCACAATCTAATCGGTTTTATTTGACTTAATATATACCACTTGTACAATTTGAGAGTGCATGTGTATCAAGTGCCATACATAGCCTGCGTATCATATAAACTCACAAGAAAAATTTTGATACTCTATTAGAGTGTGATGAATAATACACGGCCACTTAGAAATTACTTAAAATTTGCAAAAGTGGCATACAAGTATTAAACCATCTAGATTATTCTTTTGTAGTTTAGATGCACTATAACCTAAAAAGTATGCTTATTTCATCATCTGACAAAAATTGGTGGACATTTATTGGATAGTTGACAATGAAAATATCCAATGGTTTCGTATCACCTAGCAAGTGTCCACAAATAGAGGTTTGCTTTTTTTCTCTTTTTCTTTTTTTTTTTCTTTTTTTGAGAAGTAACTTTAATTTATTAAAAGACATTGAAGCACAAAGAATACACACCCAACACTTACATACCCTAAAAAAAAAAAAAAAAGGAAACGCAACCTAAATCGCCTTAACATACAAAGCCCATTCAGCCACAAGCCTTTCAATCCTACATATCACTTCGTTCTCCCCCTCGATGATATTTCGGAAACATTGCCCATTCCTAGATCCCCAAATGACCCAAAGGATAGCCATACACAGAAGACACCAAGCCACTTTCCAAGTCTTCCCCCCACTCCCTCTATGTCAGGCCCACAAAAGCTCTTCCACTGACTTAGGCATAACCCAATCCATACCCATCCTCGACAAGAAGTAACCCCAAATTGTCGTAGCAAACGAACAATGGATGAAGAGACGGTCGATCGACTCCCTACTACCCATACACATAAGGCAAATGTTGAGGAGCACTAGCGCTCTTCTTTGAAGATTGTCTATTGTTAGAACTCTCTTTCGACTCACCACCCATACAAAAGCTGCAACTCTCGGGGGAGCTCCGTAAAACCAATGATGGAACGGATGATCAGGCGCCGTATTAGAAGTAGACTGATATAACTGTTAGTGCACTTTTCTGTGGCATACTAGTGCACCTTATTTGTCAATCACATTCGTCCATGTGTTATAATGTCGATTAAGCCTTTGCAAGCTGAAGACCGAAGATTCAAGTGGACAAGACACATAAAGTAAAAAGAACGGGTAAATGAGATGGCTTAGTGACCCTAACCCTTAGAACCAAAACAACCTAAACCTCTAGATGACTTGGATCAAATAGGAAAACCCTTAATCATCATCATTAGCCTTAGAACACTTAGAAAAACATGATAGGTTAGACTAACAAAAGAGGTGCAAGCTGTTATAAATGAACCAGCCCAGACAGCGGTTTTCAAGTGGACTTCGATCTATTGGAGTTCAATCTCGATGGGACTTCGATTCCTCGAAGACCAATTCAATCCATCGAACATATGTCTAGCAACATTTGTGAACTCTCTGGACAGTTCTCCGATCAATCGAACAAGATACTTTGAGCCATCGAAGTGGATTTTTCAATCCATTAAAGAGTGTTTCAATCCCTCGAACTAGATGTCCAGCAACTTCATAAACTCTCTGGACAGTTTTTCGAGCCATCGGAGTAGGATCTTCAATCCATTGAAGATACCTTCGAGTCATCGAAGGATATCTCGATCCGTCGAAGAATCGTGAATCTGCACTTTTTTTACCATTGGAAATTTATCTATAAAAGTGGGAAAGGCGATCTTTGGGCTTTAGAGGCGGAGTTTAGTGATTTAGAAGCCACCATTGTTGAAGACCATTAGAAGCTCTAATCCTAATCATTCCAAGCCATCTTCCTTGTGTTTGATCACAAGATGGAGCATTCAAAAGCTCAATTAAAGATGGACTTGCTCTCTCTTGATCACTAAATGCTTTAGGTACCTTGACCATAGGTAGAGCCTTTGTTTAAACCTCTCTAGAGATCCAATTAGGTGGAATTCCTCTAGGCAACCAAATCCTACTCGTTGTAGAGAATTCACACCACCTCCTAGCACCTTAGGCATCTTTATTGAAGCATCTCATGCAAGGTAGCTAATCATTGGAGCTGAAGCATTGGCGACACATCGGCATCGGTGATCAGGGGAGCAAAGAGTAGCTGATGAAGCACAGGAGAGCGAAGATCAAGCAACCTGAAACAACGCATCAACGAGGCTCAATTCCGACAAGTAAGGTTGTCAATTGTAAGACTTAACATGCTCTTTCCTCGTGGAGGATTGAGTATAAGGGTTTGAATTGCCAAACTCGATAGGTTCGATTGTAGGACCAAGCCTCCGGCGGGAGTATACGTATGTTGTATAGGTTGGGAGGAACCTTGTTAAACTCCTTGGTTAGGTAGAACCATTAAACACCTTAATAGGTTAGGAGGAACCTAGTCAAACTTCTTAGTTTGGTGGAACCATTAAACATCTCGGTAGGGTGGAACCGGCTTAAAACACATAGATTGAGAGAAACCTGATTAAAACTCTCTTAGTGAAATCTGGTGTGCTCAAGGGATGAGTACGGCAACTGGGAGTGGAGTAGACACGTAGTCGAACCACTATACATGCTTGTGTTTGTGATGTATTTGAGCACATTGTTATCTTAGCATTGTATGTTTAATAGCTTAATTATGAATGTTTGATAGGAATGTATGATAAGCACTAGATAGGCACATCCACACACAAGATGCATTTTCACTAATTGTGTAGACTTGAGCTCATATAGATGCATCTCTAATAGTCTACATTAGTTGCATAGATTAGGTGCTTGATTAGTTAAATCATTAGAAAATCTATGTGCTTAAACTAGGTTGCATAATTGCTTAATCATATGCTAGTCTATGTGATTAGACCCACTTAAGCTTGGAAGCCGAAGTGTTCTTGCTTACTTAGCTTAAATTGTAGAATATTTAAGTAGGCGAAAAGAATTTCAAAAATGTCCCCCCCCCCCCCCACTCTCTCAGGACTTAGTCATTATTCTGGTAGCTCCGCTCTAAGCTTTCGCACGCATAGCGCCTCAAGTGTGAGTCATAGGCGCAATTTCAATAACATCTTGTAGAAAGCTTTCACCGTAAATCTGCCGTTTTTGTTCCCCACCCACACGATGTTGTCTTCTTGAAGAGGGTACATGTCCACCAGCCTCAAAAGCTCTAACATCTCAACCAGCTTCCCTATCTCATCATCTGACATATTCCTTCAACAAGGAGGACACCAAACAATCTTCCCTCCCTCCCTAGAATAGCAATCTAGCACCCGAACTAGCCTGTCAGGAGCAAGCACTACGAGTCTAGGGAACAAACTCTAAAGAGGCTGAGAGCCAAACCATCTATCCATCTTGAATTTGATCCTAGACCCCTTTCCAACTTTGAGGGACACGCCCCTCCTCACCATGGATTGGGCACCCATGATTGCTTTCCAAGCACCCGAAGTTTTGTATGAAGAAGATGCTTTAACAAACCAACCACACTCATGAACCCCATACTTAGCCGCAATTAGGTTCCTCCAAAGACTTCCCTCCTCTTCAGCAAATCTCCAAATCCACTTTCCAAGTAAAGCCTTATTCATAAGGTGCAACGGCTTTATATCCCCCCCCCCCCCCCCCCCCCCCCTCTTCTGCTACAGGTTTACAGACTTCTTCCCATTTTAGGAGATGAAATTTTCTCCCTTCACTGCCCCCTTTCCATAGAAAATCCCTCCTCAACTTCCCTAGCTTGTCCAATACAGCTTTTAGGCTTTTAGGCATTCAAAAAGTGACATAAAGTAAAGCGGCATATTGGAGAAAACCGATTTAAGGAGCGTGATGCGAGCCCCCAAAGACATGTATCTCCTTCTCCACGTAGCAAGCTTCCTTTCGATTCTTTCAATCACCTTATCCCATAGGTACCTCGCCAGCTTCCCTAAACATAGCGGCAACCCCAAGTATTTAGTCAGAAAAAGAGCCAACTTGGCATCCGAAAGCCAACGCAAACCGCTACAGATCCCCCGAGTCCACATGCACCCCAATCATCTCTGACTTCGCCGAATTAATCTTTAGACCCAAAACTGCCTCAAAACAAAGGAGGATCTTTCTCAGCTTCCGAACAGAATCCACATTCGCCTCACATAATAAAAGAATGTCGTCCGCATATTGGAGTTGAGAAATACTTCCAGATAAGTTCGATATCTGGAATCCCGAGAAGATACCGTTTTCCTCCCCCTTATATAGCATCTTGCTGAAGTTCTCAAATACCACCACAAATAAGTACGGCGATATAGGATCAACCTAGCACAGACCACTATCCTCTGAAAAATCCTTTAGGCGACCCGTTCACCAAAATGGAAAAAGAAGGCGATCGCACACACTCTTTGATCCAACCCCTCCACTTGTTACCGCATCCCATGATTCCCATCCTCCCAAGCATATAGTCCAGAAAGTTCCACTCTGCATGGTCGTAGGCAGTGTTTGCATTATCTCCGATATTATCGAAATATCCCCGATATTATCTCTATTCCTAGCCCAGCGATACCGATAACACTGGTAGCAATACCGATAACACTGATCGTATAAAAATTCTAGGTATCGGCAAGGTATCACTAAATATCGCCAATGTATCGATATTGTAAATATTTTCAATTATGTAAATTTCAGGCGTCGTTTGTATTGTCAATGCATTGATACCGCCGATGTATCGCCAATATTTTTTACTGTGTAAATTCCAAGTGTTGCTTGTATCATCAATGTATCTGCAAATATTTCGATAATATCGCCAATGTATCGATACACCAAAAATCTGTATGTTAAAAAATTTCCATTTCATATTTTTTATGGGCGCATGGTTGTATGCAACATTCAATTTGTCGACGATAATATTGATAATATCACGATATTATCATTATCGCAACATGGCAATAACGAGACCACAATCTTTAGTTTCTTTTTCAGTTGTTAACGATTTGTTTGGAAATATCATGTGTTGCCGATATTCTGAAATATCAATGAATGTTTGGATGAAAGGTTAGATTTTGGATGGATAGATGGGATGGATAAGATGGTTAGACTGATTTCTTACAGCAACACATGCTTGTAGGCCCCCATTAAATAGAAACCTATTATGTATGCATTCTTTTTGCAATTTTTTTATTCATAAATATGCAAATATGTGTATTTTATCATTTCCTGAGGTTTCATTGAAAAATTCTACCATTTTCCCCATTTTCCCTGCATTTCCGGTTATCGACGATATTATCGGCGATATCGATATTGTTTCTGTATCCCCGGCTAGCGAAACTTGTAGCGATACCGAAACTTCGAACACTGGTCGTAGGCCTTTTCAATATCTAGTTTGCACACAATCTCGGATTTTCCCTCTCTATGCATAAAGTCAACACATTCATTCGCGATAAGAGCCGTATCTAGAATTTGTCTCCCCATGACGAAGGCCCCTTGATTTTCTGAGATAACCTTGGAAATACAATGCCTGAATCAAGAAGCCAGAATCTTGGAAATAATTTTATAAGGGCCTCCAATGAGGCTAATTGGTCTAAAGTCCTTTGACTCCACAGCTCCTTTCTTAGGAATCAGAACTAAAAAAAGTGGCCCCGAGCTCTTTCAACAAATGACCATTATCCGAAAATTCGACAACAAATTCCGTTACATCCTTACCCACGGTGTGCCAAAATTTCTGAAAGAAACCTATAGGAAACCCATCCAGACCTGAGGATTTCTTCCCAGCCAAAGAACCCACCGCCGCTTTAACCTCCTTTTCCGAAATTCAGCTTTCCAGGAAAGCCACATCTTCATCCGAGATTTGGTTAAACTGTAATCCATCTAATTTCAGTCTTCCCCAATCCTCTCTAGCTAGCAGGCTTCTATAATACGACACAACATCATCACTTATTTCCTCTTTCTTCGATATCATCTCCCCATCTACCTCCAAGCTAGAAACCTTGTTAGCTCGAGCCCTAGCACTAGCTATGCTTTGAAAGAAGCGAGTATTTTTGTCACCTTCCATTAGCCAAATCGCCCTCGATCTTTGGCGCCATTTAATTTCTTCCTCTCTCACCTTCCCCGCGTACTTCTGGGCCAACCCTTCCCTTCTTACTCTATCTTCTTCCGTCAACCCCATCATCTCCTCTTTAAAATTCAGCTCTTGGATTTCGATAGCTAACTTATCAAACTCTTCCTCTCTTCCAGCTAAGACCTCTTTCTTCCAACTCTTCAGTTTTTCTTTCGACATTTTCAGCTTGATTGCTAATCTGAACCCCGTGAAACCCTCCACATAGAAAGAATCCCACCACTTTGCCACCAGGTCCTTGAATCCTTCAAATTTCATCCAAGCCATTTCAAATCTAAACAGAATTGGGCCCCAATCTTCTTCCTTCACAGAAAGCATGATGGGACTGTGATGAGATATAAATCTTGGAAGACCCCTTTGCGAAACTTTCGGATATCTCTCTAACCAGTCTAGAGAAGCCAGAAACCTGTCTAACCACGACATGATTGGTTTCTCTTTGCCCATTTGACCAAGTGAATCCAGTTCCCCCTAACGGCAAGTCTTCCAACTCATGTCAACCCATCCAGTCCGAGAAAGCAGCCATACTTTTCATTGTTCTTCCTCCCCCTAACTTTTCATGAGGGTAGCGGATAACGTTGAAGTCCCCACCGATGCACCACGAAGCAGCCCATAACAATCTTATCTTGTCTAACTCCTCCCAAAACTGACTTCTACAACTATAATCACAAGGTCCATAAACCGAACTAAACGACCAGCGAAAACCTGATGCCAACTCTGTAAACAGAATCGAAACAGAAAAATCTCCCACCATCGAGTCGATTTTTCTCAACTAGCTTGAGTTCCACACGACGCATATTCCCCTAGACCTCCCCACTGCATTCAAAGCCACCCATTCCTTAGATTTCGAACCCCAAACAGAAGCACCCGTACTTGAATCGAAATTCTGAAGCTTCGTTTCTTGGAAAGCCATCACATCAGCCTTCGCTTTCCTACATACTTTCTTGATTTGGGCCCTTTTGTTCAAATTCCCCATCCCACGCACATTCCAGGCAAGCTCATAGACGTTTGTACCGTCCAAACAATCTGATTTTAGGACTGTGACTTAGTGACAATGGTTCCACAACTTAATCGGTTTATTATAAGTTAATATATATGCCATGAGCACAATTTCCAAGTGTCGGTGTATCAAACGTCGTACACTGCCTAAGTATCATATAACTCCTTTCCAACAATGACACATGGCAGAGCCTTCTCAAGCTCATTTGTTTAAAAGGCTTTTTTAAAGCCTCTAGGGGCTTAAGGCAAGGGGACCCTTTGTCTCGGTTCTTACTTATTGAGGTTGTGGAAGCTCTAAGCACCATACTAGATAAAGGTCAAGAGGCGGGACTTATATCCGGATTTCGTGGATCACACATTATTGTTTTGTGATGCAGAGACAGACATGATCGAGAACCTTAGGAAAATCTTGGGCTTTTATGAGGAAGTTTTGGGTCTAAAGATTAACATGGGGAAGAGTGGGATGCTTAGAATTGAATTATCTAAGGAAGAGGCCACTAGGCTCGCAAATGTGTTTGGGTGCGAGTCAGCTCCTTTCTGTCAACTTATTTGGGGTTACCATTATGTCTAGGGAAACCGCCGAAGCATTTATGGTACAAAATGATTGAAAGATTCCAGTGGAAGAAGTCCAAATGGAAGAGGTGGCATCTATCTTTGGCAAGGCACATTACTCTTATTAAGGTGGCTCTATCCAACCTTCCCATATACTTCATGTCCTTATACAAGTGCCCAAAATTTGTTTTGGATAGATTGGACAAGTTGCATAGGGATTTCTTATGGCAAGGCGTTGAAGACAATCATAGATTCCACCTACTAAAGTGGAACGAGGTATGTAAGCCCTTACGTGAAGGAGGTGTGGGCATAAGAAATTTGGAATCCATGAATATAGCTTTGCTTGGCAAAATGGCAATGGAGATTTGGGATCGAGGAAGGCCACCTTTAGAGGGAAGTCATTGCCTCAAAATATGGCATGGAAGAGGGGCGTTGGGTGATCAAGAAATCCTCATATTACCACGCCTCAGGAAATTGGAAGGCTATTGTGTTAGTGGCTCCACTAGTTCGATCCAGTGTCCGCAATATCCGTATCGTGTTACGTTTCGCACCCTTGGGATACAGATACATATCGCGTATCGCTAGGGATATATCGGTTGTATCACGTAATGTATCGCACTTTTTGAGAAACATGGGGAAACATTGAGAAATTGATTGAATTTTTCAATGAAACTTCAGGGATTGTTAAAATGAACCTTAATACACACATTTAAATCATCATATGTAAAAACAAAAGTCCACATAATGGATTTCCTTTGTAAAAGGATCCTAAGCTATGCGCCGTTTGACTGAACTGATGCAACTATTGTTTAAATTGATTCCATAAGATATATAAATATAAGAAGACATTAATGAAAACACAACCAATTCATTAACAAAATAAAACAAGCAAGAGAGTTGAGAAATATACCTATGGATGATGCAACTGACTAGGTATCCTCCAAATGCAGTTTTGACTATCCTAGTTCAATGCAATGCAAGCTACCCTATATGGCCTAGATCTATATGAGGACTCAATAAAATGTAGAAAATGGCTAACTAAACTCAACAAACTATGACCCCTACGCAGAGTCGGAACGCGGGTTGAGCTCCGAAAACCCTACGATTTTTTTTAGGGAGGGGAGGAGAAACTAGAAGAAAATCGAACAAAAAAATGGGGACTTTTGTGCGACTAGACAATACCTAGACGATATCGTCCCGGTATCGTCGATATTTTGCCGATATCTCGGTTGATATCGATATATCGCATGAAAATATCGATATCGGCCGATAATATCGTCGATACACAAGAACCGGTGCATTTTTTTTGTCTCCAAGGCAATTTCGTATCGTTGACCTGCGATATCGATAGTATCGACCGATATTATCGATATTGGAAACACTGGTTCGATCCAGTGTGGCTTTTTCCCTAGGCGATGGATCGCAATTGTTTTTTAAAGGAATATTAGTGCGAAGACAAGCCGTTGGAGGTGGATTTTCCTTCGCTAGCAAGATTATCCCCAGTGAAAGATATTGTGGTAGCCTCATGTTTTTCAGCCAACGGGGGGAGGGGGCTTGGTGCCCACCATGTCAGAGGAATTTATCACACGAAGAAGCTGAGGATCTTATCAAGTTATTGGAGAGACTCCAAAATATTAGGCCGTCTTCGTCTTCAAGGGAATCCTTGTGTTGGAGCACATCTCCTTCCGGCAAATTTTTCATTAAGTCCTTATACACTAAAATTTAAGCTTTGGAGTTAAGAGTCAAAATGGGACTTCGTCCATGCCTTCTAGTTCTACGGGGCTCCCCCTAAGATAGCATCTTTCGTGTGGCTTGTTGGGAGAAAGCGAATTCTGACCATTGATAACCTCC